>OZ005735.1:107060616-109560616 GCA_963930755.1 Eudasyphora cyanicolor | reverse complement strand
ATTATTTCTTTGAAAATAGCTATAACCTACAGTCATTGCGTTTAAGCTATGTGTTCCTTTACTATTGTAATAGAGAGACTCATCTTCTGTGGTTTCGACATTTTTATGTGACTACCGTCTATGCATCCAAGTATGCCGGATATCTGATATTTTAAAAAGAAGTGCAATTTTGAGTTCGTCTTCTCTTCAGGCGTCAGTCTTAGTTTTATGAAATGCGGACATATTCTACTCTCGAGAGCATTCATAACTCTCCATAGAATTATTGAAACGGTGCTTCTTCCCATACTTAAATCTACGTCCTTGGATATAACACCTTGGTACGCTCTTGTAGCAAGAAAACGAAGAGTTGTTGCTAATTGAATAATTCACGGTATTGTGGAGTTCTTCAGGAACGGTTCAATTTTTTCCAGTATCCAAGCTTATAAAACTAAAGAAAAAATTTTAAGCGAATATACAATTACGAGGGTTGCTATTTATATTTCGGTCCTGGTAATGCTGGTGTTGCCAGATGAAAACTGGAACTTCCATTGAAAAGTATGACATTTTTAGCATAACTTCACTCAGACCATTTTGTAATCTGACGGTTACAGTGTGTTGAAAATTCACCTCCAAAACATGGTTTTTGAACGCTTCAACAGCTGCTTCAGGCGTCGAAAAACGTTGACCAAGCAGTTTTTTCTTGATGTGAGTGAATAAGAAGAAGCATTGGGTGTCAAATCAGGGCTGTACGGCGGATGACCCATCAATTCGACGTTTTGGCCGGTCCAAAAGGCGCTGGTTTGAGCCGATCATAGTACAATGCTGTACATAGTAAAAAGCTTCACATAGTAAAAAGCTTTGCATAGTAAATCTTTCATAGTAAAAACCTTTACTCTTACAGCCTGTTCAGCTAAATGTACCAAAACGCAGACGTGCGATAGCTACCCAAGCAATAATTTTCTTCTTCTTATTCTCACCCAAGCGATCATGTTTTTAATTTGGTTCATTGTCACTTATCGTTTGGGTAAGAAAGCTCTTTTCTTCATAGTCTTCCTGTCAAAGACCAATATTACCTTCATGTTGTTATTGACATTTCTTAAAGCTTTTTCCACACGAAAATATCAGAACGGGGGCAACCCTATCTAACAGCTGTAAAAGTTGCAACAGCTGTTTCTAGACGATGAGAAATAAATAAAAAAACCGAAAACAAACACAATTGTTTGTTTGATAGATCATTTATGTATATATAGGGGCTATATCTAAATCGGAAACCTTCTGCACCCACTTTAGTAAGTCCTTGAGTTAAAAAGGAAGTTCTTGCTAAATTTCCTAGTGATCTGAGCATAATTGTGACCTGTACTCGGTAACAAGGATACATTTATAAACAGACGGACGGACAAAACCAAACCTATTCAGAAAGATATTCTAGGTCGATAGGTATAACAAAACAATTGTTTGGGTCACCTAATTTAAGGTATTACGAAAAAATGCAAAAAGCAACAGTGTGGTTGTGAGATTTCAAAACATTTTATACTAACTAATAAAAAGACATTTTTTTAAAATTTGGTGGATACTTCAGCAAAAGATACATGTGTATGTTGTTTGGTTCATTTATCCATTTTTTATTCATTTATCCAACAATTTTAACTTTATCATTCAAAAGGGCGGTAAACATAACCGACACGAATGAATTTTTCTGATCGTCTAATTTGACATTTCATTTCGTTCGTTGTTGTCTTATAAGAACCAAAATGTTGGCGATAATTGAAAGCTTCTTTGTTTACAATCAAAACAAAGTGTGCAAAAACCAAAAATTTCATTCGCTTGCCAATAGACGTGCGAAGTGACAAAAAATAAGTTACAAAAACAGGCCCTTAATGTGTGAGTGATTTCTACAAGTAAATTCTAATTGAATTTCTTGTGGACATGGCAAAGTGCTAGTATTTCATTGTGTTTGATCGATAGCCGAAAAGTGAGTCTTTGGGTGCAATTGATAGGCTTTGACAGTTTGGTTATCGAATCATCAATCAAAGGCTTTTTTGAAAAACCGGCCATGTATGCCCCAGAAATCATGATATAATCTGTGGGCACGCAATGAAATACTTGCAATATATTTTGCCATGTAAAATACTTGTTTTCTATCACTGTATAGAAGTAGGTTGGTCTTGAGCCGAGAGAGTATCTCAGTTTTTCTTGTTATATATTTTTCGTTGAAAATATGTTATTAGAATTTTTGCGAACCGGTTGCAACAATTTCATAATTCTACGAAATGATTTTAGGGAATTGCTATGAGTGGAATGGTCATGTAAAGACGCCTTATTATAGAAGTTTTTATAGCTATGAAACAAAATCATTTAATATATCGTTAAATAGTTTCGATGATAAAGTCAACAATTTAATTATATTTGCATTAAATTAATGTTATTAAAGAACAAGTAAGAAAGTTCAGTCGGGTAAACCGATTTCTGAATCCCCTCACCATCACCATCGGACATGGTTACACCGACTCATCTAGCTATACAGAGTCGATCGAATACTTTAAAGTGGGTCTAGCTCCAGTATTTTTAGGTGTTACAAACACCTCTCTCGAAACAAAATTATAATACACAAGTGAAAGCGGCATTAAAGTAACGTTTATAATTTTTTTGCATTTTTTTCCTGAATAGAGAACCTTTCTTGTGTGAAAATTTGAGGTGACTCGGAGCAAAACTAACGAAGATACAGCAGTCTAGCAACCGTGCCTCATATGTGACTCAGTACATCAGAAAAACTTTAAAGCGTTTTTCCCACAACCCAAGTTTTCAAAGACGGTGCCCCTCATAACTCAAAAAAAACTATTGATCCTATCCTTTTGCAATTTTTACCACTATTTCTTTACATAATTCACGAGATAACGCTGTCGATTTTTTTTTAATTTGTTAATTTTTTTATCGCATTTTTCACTTCAAAGTGTTTCCAAACATTTAACAAATTTGATTTCAAAAAAACTCGACAGCGTTGCCTGGCTATAACGACTAACTAAATAAATTTATTTTTTTAATGACGGATGATCCGGTATCGAGTTATGACGGGCACCGCAATTCAACTTTTTTTTGAGACGCTTCCGCATAAATGCTGTCGTGCCATATTTTGTAATATTTTTATGAAAATTTTACACAATAAAGGTTAAAAGCTATACTTTAATATACCATTAGTTTCAATCAAAAAATGTTAACCGTTTCGTCAGAAAAAAATCATAAAAATGTGCCTTTTTTTGCACGAATTAACGTTACCCCCCTTAAAAAGTGAAATCAGGAAAATTCTATATATGGGGGTTATATCAAAAAATGGGACGATATGGCCCATTTTCAGTCCCTGTTACCTACAGCTATACTTCAGTCATCTAGCTCAATTATTGTGGATTGTAGCGTGATTAAAACAGTCGGACACGGCTAAGTCATCTTCGAATTTTACGACGATTAATAATTTATATAATTTATGGGGTCTCAGATCAATATTTATAGGTGTTACAAACGAGGTGACAATATGAATATGCCCCCATCCTATGGTGGAGGGACAAACTCACTCACATTTTTGAAAAATGAGGGAGGACGGGAGGACACTGGTTAAAAAGGAGGACATGTCCTCCGAAAGGAGGATGTATGGTAACCCTGATCATAACTGAGGTTATTGGAGCTATCCGCATATGAAATGCGTTTTCGGCTATAATCGGAAATACATATAAACATTGCAACATAGTCTGAGAAATAAGTACTCATATTCCACTATTCCTATAAAACAATATTGAAATGACATTAATAATTTCTTAAATATTAAACCTGCGTGAAGATACCGACGTCGATAACTTTCGATAACTTCCGACAAAATCCGGTCTGGAGGCCAAACGGAGAGACAATATATTCCAAGTTTTGCACCACTGAAAAAGGAAATAGTACGAACATTTCCATGTATTCAGAGTTTCCAGCAAATGATTTTAAATGACCAAATAATGCAGATTTCGGTTTATCCACTGGTGGTCAGGACACTAAATCCAGTCCGGAAGCTAAACGGAAAGACAATATATCCATATATAATCCAGTCTGGAAGACAAACAGAAATACAATATATTCCAAATTTTGCTCCACTGAAAAAGGAAATCAGTACGAACATTTCCATGTATTCAGAGTTTCCAGAAACTGATTTTAAATGACCAAATAATCCAGATTTCGGTTTGCCCACTGGTGGTCAGGTCACAAAATCCAGTCTGGATGCTAAACGGAAAGACAATATATTCTGAATTTTTCACCACTGAAAAAGGAAATCAGTACGAATATTTCCATGTATTCAGAGTTTCCAGAAACTGATTTTAAATGACCAAATAATCCAGATTTCCGTTTGCCCACTGGTGGTCAGCACACAAAATCCAGTCTGGAAACCAAACAGAATTACAATATATTCCAAATTTTGCACCACTGAAAAAGGAAATCAGAACGAACATTTCCATGTATTTAGAGTTTCCAGAAACTGATTTTAAATGACCACATAATGCAGATTTCGGTTTACCCACTGGTGGTCAGGACACTAAATCCAGTCCGGAAGCTAAACGGAAAGACAATATATCCATATATAATCCAGTCTGGAAGACAAACAGAAATACAATATATTCCAAATTTTGCTCCACTGAAAAAGGAAATCAGTACGAACATTTCCATGTATTCAGAGTTTCCAGAAACTGATTTTAAATGACCAAATAATCCAGATTTCGGTTTGCCCACTGGTGGTCAGGACACAAAATCCAGTCTGGAAGCTAAACGGAAAGACAATATATTCTGAATTGTTCACCACTGAAAAAGGAAATCAGTACGAACATTTCCATATATTCAGAGTTTCCAGAAACTGACCAAATAATCCAGATTTCGGTTTACCCACTGGTGGTCAGGACACTAAATCCAGTCCGGAAGCTAAACGGAAAGACAATATATTCTGAATTTTGCACCACTGAAAAAGGAAATCAGTACGAATATTTCCATGTATTCAGAGTTTCCAGAAACTGATTTTAAATGACCAAATAATCCAGGTTTCGGTTTGCCCACTGGTGTTCAGGACACAAAATCCAGTCTGGAAGCCAAACAGAAATACAATAGAAATACAACAGAAATCAGTGCGAAAATTTCCATGTATTCAGAGTTTCCAGAAACTGATTTTAAATTACCAAATAATCCATATTTCGGTTTGCCCACTGGTGGTCAGGACACAAAATCCAGTCTGGAAGCTAAACGGAAAGACAATATTATTGCTTTTTATCATCACGGAGATTGCTGTTGTTTGAAATTGCTTCTTGAAGAGCTATTTGCCTTTTAGGATATTGAAAAAAGTGGTATATAGTTTGGATAGTGTCGAGACAATTTCTTATTGGGACTACTTTGTATGCGTAACTTACAACCAAGTCGAAGCTGTGAGCTGCACAATGTGAGTACAGTATTAAGCTGTACTTTTCATGGATATATGCTTGCGCCCCATGAAATTCTCCGTTCATTGCTCTTGCGGCGTCATAGCATTGCCCAAATAAATACTTACAATCAATACCAGAAGTTTCGAGGAAATGTAGAATAACATCTGCCAAACCTTTTCCATCGAATTGTTTTGTTGGGACGAAACTCAAAAAATCTTCGCAAATAAGTAGTCGGTGTATAAGAGTGTGACATATGCTTATAATTTCATTTTGAACACGATTGCTTATATACATTGCGTTTCGTGGTGAATTTGTCAAGTGACTATTCAAATTTGAATCCGTTATCGCCCGATACCTTAGCAAGCAGGGCTGCGGGGTCGAGCCAAAACTACTCGACTCCGACTTTGCCGCAATTTTTTTAAAATATTTTAAAATCATTCGACTCCGACTCCAGCTCCGGCAGTTAAATAACATAAATTTCTGAAATTATATTTATACTTAGACGTGAGTTCAGGTTTTTGAAAATAAGATAAAGATTTGTTAAAAAACAGAAAAAATTGGTATTCAATACCAGTAATTAAATAAAATTGTATTATTTATTTATTGATGCTTTTCTTGTAAGTTGCAACTAATATGACAATTCTTTCAACATGAAATCATGATAAAATTTTCATCAACAACTGCCTCTGTTTTAATATACCGCAATTTTTTGAAATTATTTTCGCTTCAAGCAACCAGTTCAGTAGTTAGTTATTATACCCTACACCACACTATGTTACAGGGGGTTTTAAATTATGGCAAATTCTTTTCTGCAAAAAAGTGCAACACTTGCATTGCCCTTTTTCCGAAAACTGCACTATAATATCGCTTTTGGAAATTTTGAAATTTTAGTTGTGCTAAATTCGAGTAACTTAATTACCAAATTTCAAAAAAGTATCACAAAAGTGCCGTTTTCGGAAAAAGGGCAATGAAAATGTTGCACTTTTTTGCAGAAAAGAATTCGGCATTAGTTTTTTGGCAGATTTGTAAAAATACTGCACCTTAAAATATACCGTTCTACTCAGAATCACTAGCTGTCCGTCTGTCGATCTTAAGTTGTTCGTTAAGTATAGGTCGAAATTTCACTACGATCCTGCTATAATTTTGCAATAAGGACTCTTTCACACCAGGGATTAAACCTATTGGAATTGGTCAAAATCGGTTTAGATCGAAATTGCCCCCATATATAAATATTTCTATAGAAAATTCTGTTTAGATTCAGATTTATAAAGTAATTATCCCATATTTATATTTACAATATCTGAGCTTATTCTGCTCTATCAAGGTGTTGTACGGTATCATATAGTCGGCTTCGCCCGACCTTTCCTTAATTGTACTTATTTTGTTAGCTAAATATAATCAGAGCTTTCCTCAAACTGTTTTACATAAAAAACTCGATAGTTTGGTTAATTTTATAGATATTTGTGGCATACAAAAATGGTTAAATAAGCTTCGAATATTTTATCCTTCTTTTGTATCAAAATTGTTTTCCTAAACATTTTTGAGTACAAATGTTCTATCACATAAATGGTATATTTTGCACATTCCATCTCGGAGTCGACCATAATTTTTCGACTCCGGACTCCGACTCCGGGCAAATTTCCCAGACTCCGACTCCGACTACACAGCCCTGTTAGCAAGGCTCTAAAATTGCCATAATTTTGAATAGTTTCATTTGAATCGATTCTGCCTGTATCACAACTTCTTCTTAGTGCTAATCCTTTTCGACCACAAAGGACTACTGTTTTAACTATTGCTTCCAAATGCTTTCTATTTTCGTTTACGACCTGCTTTTCCTGAATTTGTAATTGTTTATCGATGGACGCTGTGGCTTGCTTTTCTAAATTAGATCTCATTTCAGCTTTCAATACACTGTTTCTATGGTATTCGAGTGATGAGTGGTGGCGAAATACGTCCAGTGCTTTTTTCCAATTATTAAATGGTCTTGATACCAAGTTTCCTAGTTTTTGGTTATGCACTTCTGTATCCCTAGGAGCAAATAATACACATGTTCTACAGAAAGCCCCGACTTGATTCGCAGAGTACGCCAACCATTTATATTTATGAAACCAAGAAAGTTGGAATTTTAAACTTCTTTGCCCAGTCACTGGAAAACTATAATTATCTGGAGGAATCCAGATTTTTTCATGAAGACCTTCTATATAGTCGATACTCTCTGAAGCTGACTTCTTCACGAATAAACCTATATCATATGGTGATACTTCGTTTGGGTTACTGGAAGCTGTAGATTATGATGTAGTTGGCTTTTCCATATTTCGATGGGCAAATTACATCTCTGTGGATCCTGTGGAGCAAATCATGAAACGACCCTTTTTATACCCTCACTTTAGTGTGACGAGGGTATATACCATTTGCTACGGAAAAAAGTGTAACACATCGAAGGAGTGACCTAAGACCCCAAGTATGTTCGGCGGAAATCCGTTTTGGGTCATTTTAAGTCGAATGAGCAATGTTCGTCCGTCTGTCTGTCTGCTGGCTGGTGTGCACGATAACTCTCGAAAGGAGTAACCGATTGACTTCAAATTTGGTTCATGGTCATATTTTTGTCCATCTCCGGCTAAGTTCGAAGATGGGCCATATTGGTCCACCCCTTCTTGTACCTCCCCCACAAAGTGTTAATATTTAGTGAATTATTGATTTTGTAATAACTTCTATACTACTTATTCGAATCCTCTGAAATTACAAATACATAATATTAGTCACTATCACCTCGAGAAAAATGGGCGAAGTTACCGCGCCCCTTTTGTTACCTCCCACACAAATGGACCATTTTGCTCCAAAAGTTAACTGCTTATAACAGTAATTTCACTTCATGCAAATACTTGAAATTTTGTACAGTGTAATGCTTTTATAGTACCCATAGTCCAGTGAAAAGTGAGCGTAAATGGCACGCCCCTTTTGGTACCTCCCACACAAATGTACTATTTTGCACCAAAAGTTAACAGCTTATAACTTGAATACCTGTGCACACAAAGACTTGCAATTTTGTACAGTGTAATGGTTTCATAGTACCTACAATCCAGTGAAAAATGGGTGAAGTTGCCACGCCTCTTTTGGTACCTCCCACACAAATGGGCCATTTTGCACCTAAAATTTAACAGCTTATAACTTTAATACCAGTGCATAACAATACTTGAAATTCTGTACTGTTTTAATTGTAATGTTTTTATAGTGTCTACAGTCCAGTGAAAAACGGGGGTTTGTGCTACGCCCATTTTAGTACCACCCACACGAATGTACCATTATATACCAAAAGGAAGGAGCTTATAACGTGAGTACCAATGCTCGAAAATACAACCAAATTTTAAACAGTGTAATTTTTTTAAGTACATATAGCCCTATGAAAAATGGGCGGTATCAACGCACTCCTTTTGGTACCTCCCTCATAACGTTAATATACCAGCGCATATAAACGCTTACAATTCGATACAGTGCAATATATTTGAAGTATCTACTGTTTAGCGAAATATAGGAGTATTTGTTAAACCCCCTCTGGTACCTCCCATACAAATTTACAGATTAATTTGTGTACATTATATATTACAGTACTCACAAAGTGAGGGTATACCTTAGTCGGTTTACCCGACTGAAACTTTCTTACTTGTTGTTTAAGTAAATTATTAAAAAAAAAAACCCTGCAATTTTTAGGCCGCAAATCCTTCACTCAAACTCTTCACCTGAAAAGTGTAGTATTTATGGCTTAAAATAGCTTTTTGAGAGCTACATCTACACAAGGACTACAACAAAATAAATATTTATGTGTATGCATTTTATTGAGATGAATTCTTGCCAAAATAGAATACAAACTGCAAGGTTTTTATTTTTATACCCTACACCACACTGTGGTACATGGTATTACAACTTTGTGCATTTGTTTGTAACACCCAAAATGAGAAGAAATAGACCCATCGTTTATTATACCGATTGACTTAGAATCACTTTCTGAGTTGATTTAGCTATGTCCGTCTGTCTGTGCATGTATCCTTGTAATCAAAGTACCGGTCGCAATTATGGTCCGATCTCGACGAAACTTTGAGCATATCAATTTTTTGGCCCAAGGACCCTATTGAATTTGGTTAAAATCGGTTCAGATTTAGATATAGCCCCCATATATATGTTACCCCCGATTTGATATGTAAGCTCTGTAAATACTGTATTGTATATCCGATGAGAATGAAATTCGGCAGAAAGAGGTTTCTTATTACATGAAGGAATACTGCCAAATTCGGAGAAAATCGGTTCAGATTTAGATATAGCCCCCATATATATTTTACCCCCGACTTGATATGTAAACTCTGTAAATACTGTATTGTATATCCGATGAGAATGAAATTCGGCAGAAAGAGGTTTTTATTACTTGAAAGAATACTGCCAAATTCGGAGAAAATCGGTTCAGATTTAGATATAGCTCCCATATATATGTTAACCCCGATTTGACATGTAAGCTCTGTAAATACTGTATTGTATATCCGATGAGAATAAAATTCGGCAGAAAGAGGTTTTTATTACATGAAGGAATACTCCCAAATTCGGAGAAAATCGGTTCAGATTTAGATATAGCCCCCATATATATGTTACCCCCGATTTGATATGTAAGCTCTGTAAATACTGTATTGTATATCCGATGAGAATGAAATTCGGCAGAAAGAGGTTTTTATTACTTGAAAGAATACTGCCAAATTCGGAGAAAATCGGTTCAGATTTAGATATAGCTCCCATATATATGTTATTCCGATTTGACATGTAAGCGCTGTAGAAACTGTATTTTACATCCGATCAGTGCGAAATTCGACAGAAAGAGGCCTTTTTACGTGAATCAGTATTAAGTTAAAACTCAGTTCAGATTTATATATAACCCCATATATATGTTCCTCCTGATTTGGTATCAAAGCGCTATAGAAGTTGTACTTTACTTCCGATAATTACAAAATTTTCCAGAAAGATGTTCCTCAATTTAGAAACGAATGTTACTTATTTTAGCGATTATCGGTTCAGAATCAGATATAGCCACATATATATGTTCCTACCTATTTACCAATTAAACCGAATTATTATCGCAATGACCCTTATTGCATTGTTAGGGAGGTGTAGGGTATTATATAGTCGGCCCCGCCCGACTTTCTGCCTTTCCTTACTGGTTTTATTTTATTTTTATTTATTCTTAGCTAAAGCAGCCTTCGATATAGCAATATATATACATATATAAAAAATAAATAACATTTAAGACAAAAAGAAGAAGTAAATAAATAAGAGGAAATAGGAATAACAGGAAATTGAAAAACAAACGAACAAAATTTAACTGAAGTTGAAATTAGAAAGGGGTCAGGTGGGGTCAGGAACTAAATTAAATTAAATAGATGGTAAAGATGGAACCGAACGTAGCAATAACAAGGCGAAAACAGGAACAGAGCGTAGCAGGAACAGAATACAGCAGGATCAGGGCAAGACTAGAGCACAGCGGGAACACAGTGTTTCAGGATCGGGACGTTGAAGATTCAGAGTATGGCAGGAATAGAACGAGTCAAGAATAGAGAACAGCAGGAGCAGAGTGTTTCAGGAAAAGAGTATACCAGGAAGAGATCACTACAGGAAACTGGGAGTTGCAGGAATAGAACGTATAAGGAACAGAGCATAACAGGACAGGAGCACAGCAGGGACAGTGAGTTTCAGGAACGTGGTTTAGTAGAAACCAAGCATGGCAGGAACAGAAAGTAGCAGGAGCACAGCAGGACCAGAGCGTTACTGGAACGGATATGACAGGAACATAATATAGCAGTGACGAAGCATAGTAGGAACCGAAATTTTCAGGAAACAGAACGTAGCAGGAACAGAGCATTTCAGGGACAGAACGTAGCAGGAGCACAGCAGGACCAGAGCATTGCAGGAACTGATACTGACAGGAACATAACAAAACAGGAACGAAGCAGGAACCGAAACATAGCAGGAAACAGAACGTAGCAGGAACAGGGCGTAGCAGGAACAGGACGTAGCAGGAAACTGGACTGGCAACCGTCTTTTAAAAATAAAAATAAATTTTTAGAGGAATAACATTACGAGTCGAACGAGCAGGAATGTTAAAGCGTAATTTGCTAACTAAATAATGTGCATTTATTTCTCCATTAATCAATTTAACTATAAACACAATACCTAACATAAACCTTCTTTTCTCAAGCGAAGGAAGATCAATCAGTTTCAGGCGATTGAAGTAAGGTGGCAAATCTAGAGGTTCACTGCAGCCAAACCACGTAATGCAAAAAGTAGGAATTGTTTTTGTACTGACTCAATCCATAAAACCGAAGCATATTCCAAAGTAGGCCTAACAAGAGATATGAAAAGTTGTTTAGCCAAATATGGGTCCTTAAATTCCTTAGACCATCGTTTGATAAATCCTAATAAACTCATAGCAGTAGTAGGGAAATGGGGATTCTCACTCAGAGCGGCAGAGGAGCAGCAGAGCGCACAAGAGCGGTGCGGTCCCTTTGATGTAGCGTGGGAATTTTCGCTCAAGAGGAGCTGCGCACAAATGAGTTGTTATTTTAGCGCGCTAAAATCATAAGGTATTTGTGCGCACTGTTCTTGGTGGGGAATCTCCGTATGAGTTGGCGCATTGTTTATTGGGGGTGTCAAATTACAAAGATGTGTTTATTCAAAGTTTGAGCTGTATTTGGTGGATGCATGGAGTTTTGAATGGAAGGTATATTTGTTTGTGTGTGTAGATTTGTGGTGTGTAATGTATTATGAGATTAGAGTGGGGTAAGTACTGTAGATATGTGATTGGCCAGCCTGTCCGTCCGCGCCTGTCTGTTATGAAAGGGAATGTACATTGTTTTTAGTAATATGATGTGTGCGTTATATAAGTTTGGCATGCAGAATTTTGATGCTAGGCATGAAACGACATGCACTTTGGTTTTAGTAATATGATGTGTGCGTTATATAATTTTGGCATGCAGAATTTTGATGCTAGGCATGAAACGACATGCACTTTGTTTTTTGTAATATGATGTGTGCGTTATATAAGTTTGGCATGCAGAATTTTGACGACGATGCACTTTGTTTTTGGTGCGGTGAGTGTTTATATAAAAGTAGTCATGCAGAGTTTTGTTCGTCCATGTAAAGCAGGGGTCGACACACGCATACAACCTTAAATGTATTTGTGTGGGTGAGCGAAGTTGTCCCTCTCTCAATGCACGTAAATAATACGAGATTGAATTATTTTTATTGTGATTGCTCTCACACCCATATACTTGAGAGGAAGTAAGTGTGAGAGAGCCGCCCATGGCGCCGTTTTGCCGATATCTGATATAAAGTGTCATTTGGTGTACTGAAAGTGTATTGAAAACATGTATAAATACTCGTCCGATTCAGTGAAGTGTGTCAATATCGATGAACTCTTTATAAAAACCGCAATGAGTATAGAAATAATATCCACGTTCAACTCGCTAAATGCTAAGAAGATACTTGGTATCAAGGAGATGGAGCTAAATAAGGCATTCCCCATCGAAGGTGCTCATAGGTCACCAACGAAATATGGTGAATGTATAGTACTGCAATTAGAAAATCAAATACTATACCTACCGAAGAGGTTCAATGCATTAACCGATGAAATGATAGAACTATTGAAGGATGGAAAATACACAATTTCAAAGAGAGCCCTAAATGAACAAAAGGATAATTCGTTAACTAAATTTGAGTTGAGCAACGCTTTAAATGCCGAATTATTCTTTAACGATTATATGTGAAATGTTTTAATGTATTTTATTGAGAAATTTTGTATGTACTATGTATTACTCTACTTTTTAATTTAAAAAAAATTATATATTTAAAGTAAAAAAATTACTTTATAAAATGTACTTTATAAATAAAGAGGAATATAATATGTTAAATATAAAAAAAACGTTTTTATGTTTTTATTTCTTAAAGTGCAACAAAAGTTTCGTATGGGTAAATATGTATGTCATAAACATAAATCTGATTATTATCGAATTGGTTTCAGTGTATTTTTCAACTGAACTTGAAAACAATGATTAAAGTAAATGCGGGTTTAAAGATGCTCGAACTTAATAATCGTCAGCAAAAAAGAAGCCAAATCATTCCTTGTGATTGAGAAAAGATCATGTAAACAAAAATGAATTTCATTTTGGGCGATGCGAATTTTATAAGCATAAATCTGAAGTTGAATTTGAAAATATGTTTATGATTCTGATTTTTGCAGTGAGCCGCGACATGTATGTTTATTGTAAATATTAGCTGATTTCCCGTTGGAGTAAGTGACGAAGACAAATCAGTTGGGTTGGTTATGTGGTATGAGAACAATGCTATAGTGTGGGGGTAAATACAGCAGATTTGTGTTTACGTTATTCAATGGAGATATAAGTGAGCTGTGATTGGGATTGAAATCAATAGGGATTTTATGGAGACAAAATTTTTGTTTACACATAATTTTGATTGAAATGTTTTACAAATTACAAAATATGAAGAACAAAGATTCAGTCCCTGTTTGTAGCTCGGTCTGTTAATCTCGATTTATTAAAACCCAAATCGTTTCATTAAAAATTGTTTCTTTAAATTATTTTGTTACAATTTGTGATTAAGTGAACACATTAAAGTCATATATTGACTTTATCTTTACAAGATACAAAAAATTAAAAAAATATTGTGCGAATATCAGACATCGACGAAGAAATTTTATATAAAATTTGTTTACAAAAAATATATATTTAAAAATGGAATCTCATTCTGAAGCTCATCCCAGTATTTGCAATTTCTGCAATGTTAGCTTCCCCTTAAAGTGGAGTTTCAAAAGGCATTTAAAAAATGTCCAAATATGTAATGTTTGTTCAAAACATTTTTGTAGCATCCGCAATTTTAAGAAGCACCAAACGGAACATTTGAACCTTTCGGTGGAAACGTTAACCGCAGGGAATCCTGAACCTATAGCAAGTGTGGGTAACTACAATGATGCCGAAAACCAACTACAATGTCAACAAGAATTAGAGGATAATTTATCTCTACAATATCAGCAGCATTCCTATCAACTACAACCACAAGGACAACAACAATTAGAGGGTAATGCACCTCAGCAGCAATCCGTTCAATGGACGAATCCTCAGACTGCATTTGGTCAGCAATATCCGTATGGAGGATATCAACCCCCACAACAATATTTTAATCCGTTAATTAACCCTCTGATACAATATCCGTACAATATGCAAAACGTGAATTGGGGATATCAATTCCCTCAACCACCCTTCGTACACTATATTGACCCACAACAATATTCCTATCACACACCATGTTTACAACAGTATTACCCACAGTGGTCTACATTTAACCCACAATATGTGTACCCCATACAACAATATGGAGAAGGGACTGAAGTATACCCCATGAAACAATATTTCCAAGGTGCTGTACTTCAATACCCACAGTGGGAGGAACAACGACAACCCCCAATTCCAACCGAGGTACAAGAGGAACAAGAGATAGAGCGAGAACAACATCCTACAAAAGCAGGAAATATTAATGTGATAGAAAGAGAAGACATTACGGATCAAGAACAATATCCTATAGCATCAAAAGATATAGGTGAGATACAGGGGGATGAAGAATGTCGTATAAAATCCACTGTCATTCTTCCGAGAGATCAACGTAATAAAGAACAACCGAGCACTTCATCGTCAAAAGACTTACCTGTCGCAGAATACGCTATAGAAGAACAAGAAACAAATCTTCCATCCACATCTTCGTCGGTATTGAGAATGATAGAAAAACCTAGAGTTATACGAAAAGTTGGAGACAAAGTATGTGAGGACATCTACGTTATAAATACAGCTTTTAAGAATCGAATAATCACGTATCGTTGCACAATTGAAACGGACATGCTTCTCTTAGAAGAATTTATCGATGGCAAAAAGTCAAGTATTTTAAAACTTTTAGACGACGAGATTAATAAACATACTGTCTTAAAGTTCAATATGGAACTTTGCGCTGAATATGTGAAAAATGTTAATGATAAAGACAATAACGTTGAACTATCTAGGTTTACTCATATAGGAAAAATGGTCCCTATCACAAAAGAAGACGATTTAGAAGATGTCTTGAACGATCAACTTCAGCGTATACATAGCAGAATGTCTGAATTCCAAGAACGTGATTCAGGATGGGCTATGCTAAAAATATGTTGGATAGATATAAATATCAATAAAACTGCTTTAATAAAAGGATCGAGTTATATAAAAACTCCCTTTAAGCTGGCTCTGAAAAAAGCATGTCTCAATATACATAACGAAGACGAGTTTTGTTTCAAATGGTGTATAATTGCAGCATTAATTAATGTAGATGTTAATGGTGAACGTTGCTCTTCGTATGATATAGACTCCATTACCTCCGACATTATAACTCTCAGCAATGGGGTGACCTTAAATTTTAAAGGTTTAAGATTTCCATTATCACTGAAAGAAATTAAAATATTTGAGAAAAATAATGTCGGTATAAGTATAAATGTATTTGGCTGGAATGAGATGAAAAGTGAAGTTGTTGGACCGTATAAACTGACGAAGCAGGAAAGAGATACTCACATAAATATCTTACTGTTGGAGGACAAAGATCAAAGTCACTATATTTTGGTAAAAGATATTTCAAGGTAAGCTAATGAAATAATCATTGTTATTCAATATTATAATTAAAACAAAAAATATTTTTTAACAGACTTCTAAGAAATCAGCTGACAGCTCACCGTGAAAGCATAATACTCTGCAACGGATGTTTACAGTATACATACTCGTCAACAATCCATACTAAACATAAAATGGAATGTAACAAAACTGTTACAGAGATGCCGGTACCTGAAAAAGCTATTTTGGAATTTACACACTACAACAAAATGATGGAGGTTCCGTGCGTTGTGTATGCAGATTTCGAGTGTATACTTGTAAAAGTCGATGAAGTAGTAAGCGCTAGAAATAAATTTGAAAGAAAGCATGTTCCATGTGCTTTTGCATATTACATTAAATGTAACTTTGATAGTAAATTAAGTAAATTTAAAATTTATACAGGGGAGGATGCAGCGGAGAAATTTGTTGACTTTCTTTCTCAAGATTGTAATTTTATATATGATAACTACTTAAGCGTAAAAAAAGGTATAATTACATTAACTCCAACAGAAGAGTCACTTTTTTCAAATTCTCTTGTTTGTCATATTTGTAAAAAGGAATTAGGAAATGAAAGAGTACGCGATCATTGTCATCTGACTGGCAAGTTTCGTGGTGCCGCACATAACGAATGTAATTTAAAATTTCGTGTACCAAATTTCATACCAATTTTCTTCCACAACTTTTCATCATACGACTGTCACCTATTTATTAAGGAATTGTCGAAAATTGAGGGGGACATTAAAGTAATTCCGTTAAACAAGGAATTATATATTTCACTATCCCATATTACGTATAAGAGAGAAAGAAGTTATTTAGAAATGAGGTTTCTAGACTCTTTACGTTTTATGCCAGAGAGTTTAGATAAATTAGCTTCCAATCTGGCAGAAGAAGACTTTCACTCGGTAAAATCACTCTTCTCAGACCCTTATAAATGTACGCTAATGATAAGAAAAGGTGTCCTCCCTTATGAGTTCCTAGACTCATTTGACCGTCTAGATGACAATAAACTTCCTCCTATCGATGCATTTTTCAATACTTTAAATAATAAAAAGTGTTCTGACGAAGACTATAATCATGCTAGAAAAGTGTGGGAAACTTTCAATTGTTCCACAGTTAAATCTTACTTGGAACTGTATCTGACAGCCGACGTGTTAATTCTAACAGATGTTTTTGAAAAATTTAGAAAAGTATGTATGGATATTTATGGTTTAGATCCGTGTCATTTTTTTACAGCTCCTGGACTTTCGTTTGATGCTATGTTAAAATGTACTAACGCACATTTAGAACTCTTAGTAGACGTGGATATGTACAATTTTTTTAAAAATGGTATTCGGGGGGGATTGGTTCAATGTTGTAAGAGGCATGCTATAGCGAATAACATTTACATGAAAGACTATGACGACACTAAGTCTGAAGAGACGATATTATATTTTGATGCTAATAACTTATACGGTTGGGCAATGTGTGAATATCTCCCCACTGGCAATTTTAAATGGGAAGAGGTCACTGATGATATAATTAAAAAAATAAGGAATACACCGAAAGATTCACCCACAGGATATGTTTTGAGTGTTGATCTTGACTGTCCTGACGAATGTCACGATTTGCAAAATGACTTACCGTTTTGTCCCGAAAACAAAACTGTAGAGTCAGCGAAATATAAGAAATTAATAGCAGACCTTACTCCAAAACGTGATTACAATATACACTATAGAGTGCTGAATCAATGTTTAGACAACAATCTCGTTTTGAGTAAAGTACACAGAATTCTCTCTTTTGATCAAGAACCCTGGTTAAAGAAGTATATAGATGAAAATACAAAACACAGGATGGCAGCAACGAGCAATTTTGACAAAAATTTCTTTAAACTTCTTAATAATGCTGTGTATGGGAAGACAATGGAAAATGTCGATAAGAGAAAGGAAGTACATATAGTGACTAGTTGGGAACGAACTAATAAAAATCGTTTAGGTGCTGAGGATTGGATTGCAAAAAGTAATTTTCATAGTGTATCTTATTTTTCTGAAGATATGGTTGCAATACAAATGAAAAAGGTTAAAGTTGTCTATGATAAACCAATATATTTAGGTTTTTGTGTTTTGGACTTATCTAAATGGAAAATGTACGATTTTCATTATAATGTCATGAAGCCACTGTTTGGTGAAAATTTAGGTCTACTTTACATGGACACTGACTCTTTCATTTATTCCATACGTAACGTAAACTTTTTTATTAGGATAACTCTAGAAGATATTGAAAAGTATTTTGATACATCGGAGTATCCGGAAAATAATGTATTTAATTTCCCTCGACTGAATAAAAAAAAGTTAGGAATGATGAAAGACGAAAATTGTGGAAAAATAATGACTGAATTTGTTGGCCTTCGTTCAAAAATGTACTCTTTCACTTTAGATACTGGAGATGAAATTAAAAAATCTAAAGGAGTAAAAAAATGCATTTTAGAAAAGTATAGTATTAGTAATTATAGAGATAGTGTACTGAATAAAAAAGTATATCATGATGACATGTTAACATTTAAGTCTAAGATGCATCAAATATACACTAATAAGTTAAATAAGGTAACTTTAAGCTACAATGATGACAAAAGAAAAATTAGAAGTGACGGTATAAGTACATATGCATGGGGTCATTATAGAATTAGAAATGAAGAAAATCCAGAATATGAATTGGATATGTTATTATTAGATATTCAAAAACTTCAGGAAGAAAATGGATAATTTTATAATTTAATTTATTGGATATTAATAAATAATATTTATCAAAGATCTATTATCCAAAGTGTATGTTTAGCTATACGTTTCATTTAAAAAAATAAATAAGAACATTGTTTTTAAATTTTAAAATAATTTTATTGACTTTATAATTTCATTATGGAAAGTATAAGGGTAAGTATAATTATTTCTCTTATTTTAAATAATTTTGCGCACAATTCCAGTCAAGGGAGTATATTCCACCATTCGATCGTGAATAATTAGACAGTAAGCTGTTGTGTTTTGAGGTATGGTTGTGCCAGTCTCAAACTGAATCTTTAAATCAATCGGACCACTCTTGACAGCTTCATTTTGGTTACTGATATCGATTATAGCAATAGGATTCTCTTTAAAATGTTTAAAGGAGAGTAGTGGTTGAGGTTCCTTCATATAAAAGTTTTGTTGAAACTTTGCATACATGTCGTATAAAATAGCATAACGGTTTTCTCCAAATTTCAGATTTAAGTCGTCGTAGGGGTAGGTATCAGAATTCAAGTGTACCTTAATGTTTGTCAGATCGCAGTGTACAATTATATTATCGTTTACGAAAACAAACGCAACATATCGTGGTCTCTCTCGGTTTGTAGAAAGCTTAACGTTCCAGCTATGTTTCATTCCACCTGCAAATGTAGGATTAAAATAGCTGTCCCAACTACGGAATGCTATTGGAAGCGATTTCCCCTCCTTGATAGTCTTTAAGAAATTAATTTTTCTATAGTCTGATAAATTAATGTGTTGTACTTTCCAGACAATATTTGTGATTGTTAAACGAATATCTTCTTCTTTTTCGGTAGAGTAGCAAGCATTGATATCATTAGCACTCCGCAGTAGAATTAAGTCATGTTTGCTATTGCATAATATTTTACGAAAGTCCTCAGCAAATCCAAGTAAACGGTTAAGCGGTACACAGAAATTAAACGTAGAGCTCGATATATCACCATCTGTTCCCCATCCAGCATTGCTCATCATATTGCTCTCAGATGTATTCAGGGAAATGTAATTTTTGATTTTGCTTGTGATACCCAGATATCGAGTACGATCAATTTCGATACCATTTAATTCATAACGAATTTCATCAAAAATATATCCCACACAATTATTTCGTAGTCTGGCATTATTGCTAACTTCACCATTTGCTTTCTTTAAATTCCCCTCAATATACAAGTAGCTTTCTGATGGTAAAATATATAGATCTTGGTTTTGAATGCTTATTCTTATTTCATCATTATTTTTAAAAGATTGAATGTATGGTACATAGCTATGGTAGTCTCGCTTTACAATATCATCATCTGAGAGTGGTTTTTCAGAGATATTTAAAATTTCAGACATGATGCTTTACTTTCAATTTGAGTAGCTTTAAAAAGTCTTTATTTTCTTTATTTAGAGGTGGTCTTGTCGCTGTGACATGCCGCGCAGGAATGTTTGCAACATTTCTTTTATATTTATATTTATTATAAATAATCATTTTTTCTCGGTCTCAAATGAATTCGAAGGGTGATTTCTTCTCCTCGAAAATTTATTAAACGTCCTTCTTGATCCAAAATCCTAATCTCAAGGCGACTGATTTCTCTGACGTTTACAGGTAAATAGATAAGATTTCTAGGTCTTTCCGCTAATTTATAGCCTGGAGGAACATCTAGTGCAAACTCGTGAAGTATGTGTGCCGGAGAGTCATTCATAAAAGAACCCGTTATGATGTTGCAGTGAAGTTGAAGCACATTGACCTTTAGAATGTTTACTGGGAGATTTGAAATGTGTTTTTTTCCAGGATCTAAAATTCGTTCACCAAAGCCAAAGAGTTTGGCAATTGATCGATTTTTATTGAAAAATATAGAATCATGAGAAGACGTAATCTCAATTTGTAGTGTATTATTGTTTGCTTCAATTTCAACTACTTTATTAGATCTTAGTAATTTATATTTGATCGTTATAAAATCAACAATGTCTTGAAGTTCATATGACCCAATAGGTATTTCTATTACATCATCTCCAATGTGAAATAGATTATTGTCAGAGTCGACATTTGGAATTGAATTATATGACTGAAAGTCAATTAGACAACACTCGTAGTCATCATCACCCAATTCGATGGGTGGAGTGTAATTTTTACCACTTAATGTTAAAGTTCTCAACATTTTGAAAGTCTATATACGAATAAAGGAAAACACGTAATGTAATTGGGTTTTATAATTTATTTAAGTTTATTAATTTTATATAAGAAATTTACAATACATCCTTTTTTCTTATCCAAGAATTGTGTAGATTTGAGAACCCCAACCATTTCACCAAAACCTTGTCACCTTTCGTTCTCAAAACCTTTTCCACCAGATAGACATTAGGATATCTGGTGCGTAAAATCTCCTCCTTATAAAATCCACCTTGTATCGGATGTCCTTCATAGTCTTCCAACAAGTATGTTATAGGGTGAGTAACTTGTATATCGCGTATTTTAAATATTTCTGTAGTCCAGTTTGGAGTGTACCCCTTTTCAAATATATTTTTATATTTACTGATGCGGACGTGGTCACCAACATGAAAGTTAGAGGGTTTGAACATTTTTAGATGGCTGTATACAGTTTTCAGCAGGGTTGCCTCATTTGAAGTATTGACTTTAATGGGGGCAAATTTGATTGTTCGATGAGTCTTATTATTATATCTTTTAATTAAATTTTTATAAATATCAAGCCAATGATATGTACCATTATGACTAAATTCTTTCCACATCATTCCTTTTAGCGTTCTATTAAAGCGCTCGACCATAGACGCTTTCATTACACTATAGGTAGAATAGTGATTAATTGAATATTTTTTCATAAGCTTTCCAAATTCTTTATTAAAAAATTCTTTTCCATCATCAGTTTGCAAGTTCTTTGGCGTTCGATCTGATTTTAAAATTTTTTTAAATGCCTCCGACACATCATTAGCATTTTTGGTTTTAGTAGCTTCAGCCCAGGCGTATTTGGAAAATGTATCGATAACAGTGAGTAAAAATCTGTATCCATTATTGAGTGTAGAATAGTTCCCCATTTCAACTAAATCTGCTTGCCATAGATCATCGATCCCTTTCATAATAACTCTTCGTCGTTTAAAGTTTTTACGGGCTTGCGTATGAAGTTCTTTAACTATCGCCCTCTTTTCCATTATTTAGCGTGTGGTTTTTTCGTTGTTATTGTTGTAAATTATAGTTGGCGTTTGTGACATTGACGATAAAACTGCATAAATGTCTTTAAGTTTTTTCTTTAGCTCAGATAGTTCACTTCTAATACTATTAAATTCTATATTCAAATCATGTTTTAATATTTCTTGTATGTGTTTGATTTGCGAATATAGATATGCTTTGTTGACTGCGTCTGAATCTTCCGTTGGGGGCGCGATGTTTCTGATTTTTTTATTTTGGATGTTAATGTTATAATCTTCATCCACAGTGATGCCCAACATTTTCGAAACATTTTTCTTTAATACTTCAGAGTTGTATTTTTGATTATAATAATGCCCAAATTTGTCAACCGTCATGAATTCATAGATATTTTTGTAATTTTATTCTATAATATTAGCTTCTCGCAATTCTTCAATAATTGACACAATTTCATTAGTTTGATTATTATTGCCAGCCTGTTGTGATGCTATCAAAAGCTTTAATCGTTCTACCAATTCATTAGGATTGTCCCAGTATATATAGTTTGGTTTTTGAAGATTCACTCTCATTAGACCTTTACCCGTGTGAGTATTATCAATTAACTTTTTTATAATGTTCTTGTACTTGTTTCCTCTATTTGCTTTAATGCGTTCATTTGGCTCATAGTTTACTTTGTGAGCATTTGTGTTTAGTAGAATCTTTTTGTATATTTCCAGTTCATATTTATCATAGTTTTTAGGGTTTTTATAAAAAAGCAGTTCAAATAATCCAGGAGTATAAGCCCAGTGTTGGTTCCCAATAATTATTTTCTCATCATTAACTTTCAAGTTTTCGCTTCCAAATTTCCATTCACCATTCACATCTTTATGAGGTCCAAATACATAATCTAGTTTTTTATTAGCTTTCAAATAAGATAGATTAGGTACGTCAACATCCATTTGAGAATAAAATGTATCATCCTTGGCATAATTTTCCCCATCATTAAAAGTTTCTTCACCATCCTCTTCCAGACTATCAAGATTGTTTTTAAGAGCACTTTTAGACAAAAATTCTTGTTTAACAATTCTTTTGTTAGGAGTACTCGTAATTAATGACTCTTGAAAGGATTTTTTGGGGAAAAACGTGTTTTCATTCTTTGGTATGATGGAATTAAAAGTATTATCGTTTGATAATTTAACAAGTTTCTGTAGTGGCTCTGTTAAAGGTTTAAAGGTATTTTGTAATTCTTGTGATGTAACTTCTTCACCCATTTTTATACTTTGAAACTTTTTCTTTAAAATATTTTTTGATTTCACTAATTGTTTAAGCATTTGCTCCTCCATGATGTGACGCTTGAATACGGGGTGTAGAGCAGGTTATTGAAGATAACGTCCTTTATATTTAAATGTATAAATACAACTAAACTTGTATATAGATATCAAAGCCTTTTCTGTTATCTCTACCAGTAACGCCAAAAAAGAAATGGAAGAAAAAGTTAGACACAATAAAACTATGGAATCTATAGCAATGGGAAAATGACTTTTCCTCAAACCTTACAAGAAGGGGTATGGAATATTTGTCAATAACACTCCAAAAAACTAATAAAGCATCTACCCAGACGACCGCTAACCGACGCAGATTTATTACATTTCGGTCAAAAATATATTCCACATTTTAGAGGTGTTTACATGAGAGATAAATTGCCGAAAAAACGTAATCGTAAAGAATGTGGAATCATTAACTTGGATTCGTTCAGTGGACCTGGTACACATTGGGTAGCTTACTATAAAAATAATAAGGATGCTGAATATTATGATAGTTTTGGAAATTTACAACCTCCACTAGAGGTATTACGTTATTTAGGATATAATGTAACGTACAATTATAAAAGAGAACAAAAATTCAATACCTTCAACTGTGGCCATCTATGTTTAAATTTTTTGATAAAAATGAATAGAAAATTGAACAACAGAATTTAGATAAAAGGGTGAAACTCCAATTTTTTTCATCAGTTGCTTGCGATAACACAAATAAAATGTTTGAACTGGATAGAGCGGATTTTGTGGTGGTCGATTTCCAATTCTGTAATGGAAATGATAAAAATATTTATATCAAGGAGCTATCCTATATGTGTGGCAAATCCATTGTACCTAATAACTTTTTATTTCGACCCCCCTTCGATGGCAGAAAACTCACAAGAGCAGCATACAAAACAAACATGTATTGTAAAAAATTTATAAATGGGCTGGATTGGACGGATGGACATTTGGATTATTCTACTGTTGGAGACATTCTTTCGCCACTTGATAATTTTAAGTATATCTTTGTTGTTGGTAGAGCTAAAAAGGATTTCTTAACAAAATATAATAAGCCAAATATTATAAATTTGGAGAATCAAATGAGTCTAAAAAATCGAACAAATTATTTTACTGGCTGTCCTAATCATTACGATTTGAGATATAAATGTTCTCTTAATAATGTATTTAAAATTTTTATTTTTATAGAACAAAATTTCTGTACAATTGAGAATTTAATATATAATAAAATAAATGATTGAAAATAAAAAACAAAACCTTTTCATTTCTTATTAACTATATTTATTTGCAAATTGAGTATACAAAGTTTATTATGTATTATACTAATATCCTTTACCGCACACATCATACGATAGTGGTGGTAGTAATTTATCCAAGCGGTCGGGGTTTATAGGATTATTGCAAGTGATGTGACGTCTCATCAGCAAACAGCTCGGAGACCAACGCAAATGTTCGATTACCGGAAAATCCCCATCTTGCCAGTTAAATATTTCTACTCCACAGAAATGGCATGCTGTTTTATCCTGATCTCCTGTGTAATACATCCCCGTCATGGCCAATTCTTTGACATTGATAAAGTCGAGCGGCCAATTATCAAACGTTCTTAGTCGCACGACTTCATTATGTAGACCGGAATCGGACGAGTATTTATACATGTTTTCAATACACTTTCAGTACACCAAATGACACTTTATATCAGATATCGGCACAACGGCGCCATGGGCGGCTCTCTCACACTTACTTCCTCTCAAGTATATGGGTGTGAGAGCAATCACAATAAAAATAATTCAATCTCGTATTATTTACGTGCATTGAGAGAGGGACAACTTCGCTCACCCACACAAATACATTTAAGGTTGTATGCGTGTGTCGACCCCTGCTTTACATGGACGAACAAAACTCTGCATGACTACTTTTATATAAACACTCACCGCACCAAAAACAAAGTGCATCGTCGTCAAAATTCTGCATGCCAAACTTATATAACGCACACATCATATTACAAAAAACAAAGTGCATGTCGTTTCATGCCTAGCATCAAAATTCTGCATGCCAAAATTATATAACGCACACATCATATTACTAAAACCAAAGTGCATGTCGTTTCATGCCTAGCATCAAAATTCTGCATGCCAAACTTATATAACGCACACATCATATTACTAAAAACAATGTACATTCCCTTTCATAACAGACAGGCGCGGACGGACAGGCTGGCCAATCACATATCTACAGTACTTACCCCACTCTAATCTCATAATTCATTACACACCACAAATCTACACACACAAACAAATATACCTTCCATTCAAAACTCCATGCATCCACCAAATACAGCTCAAACTTTGAATAAACACATCTTTGTAATTTGACACCCCAATAAACAATGCGCCAACTCATACGGAGATTCCCCACCAAGAACAGTGCGCACAAATACCTTATTATTTTAGCGCGCTAAAATAACAACTCATTTGTGCGCAGCTCCTCTTGAGCGAAAATTCCCACGCTACATCAAAGGGACCGCACCGCTCTTGTGCGCTCTGCTGCTCCTCTGCCGCTCTGAGTGAGAATCCCCATTTCCCTACTACTCATAGCTTTCGTTTAAACACGATTCGATGTGTAAGTTAAATTCAAGTTTGGGGTCAAGTAAAACACCTAGATAATTGAAATTATCAACAATCTCAAGTGCGTAATTGCCTATAGAGTAATTAGTCTGAGAGATTAATGAACGAGAGAAAGACAGTTTCTGCTAAATTTCTTAGAAAATGTGATGTTTATGGCTTAAATAAAAATTTTTACTGCGATGAACTCTTGTCTTAATTAAATACAAACTGCAAAGATTCAGTTAAAATGCTTAGAAAATATGGTATTTATGGCTTTATGTATACACTCCACCATAGGATGGGGGTATATTCATTTTGTCACTCCGTTTGTAAGACCTCTAAATATTGACCTGAGACCCCATAAACATTGTCTTAATCGTCGTAAAATTCTAAGACGATTTAGCCATATCCGTCTGTCCGTCCGACCGTTGTAATCACGCTACAATCTATAATACTTGAGCTAGGTGGCTGAAATTTTGTATACATATTTCTTATAGTTGCAGGTTGTTTGGGATTGCAAATGGGCGATATCGGTCCATATTTAGATATAGCTCCCATACATACATATAACTTGTTGTGATTCCTACTGTTCTCATCTACTATATTTTTTGTGTTTTTGGTGTTATTTTCTTTAGGTTTGAGTTATTTTGTGAGGTCACATGCTATCCATGGTGGAGGGTATATAAGATTCGGCATGACCGAACTTAACGCTTTTACTTGTTTATATTAAGAAGTCGAAAAGTCGACATCTGGACTTTTTCAAAAAGTCGAAAGGTCGAAAAGTCGACTTTTTGCCCCAACTATATAACCCTATAATAATTGAGTACCTCTTATGGCTAACGGTGTAAACTGATTATTCAAAAGTGCACGCAGCAACATGATATTACTGACATAACGGATTCGGACAGACAAAATTGAGAAGAATTTTGACATAAAACGCACTAACAGGGTTGCTTCAAGTGTATTTTCTTCATTATTGTCTGGACGCCAACGTCACATGAACATGTTGTCTCTTTTTTGACAACCAATACATATTCTCAATTGTCTTCTGTCAATTGTTTTGTATAAACGCAGGGTTAAGCTAAGTACACACGATTGCCAGATCGGACAACGTTATTATCCCTGTTAACTTGATGCAAATGTACGGACAATGACATATTGTTAGGCAGAGGTGAATTGACAGTTCAGATGATTGCAAGAAAACCTTAAAATTTCATATAGTTATGAATCATTCCATTTGACATCACTATTTTTGATTACTTCTGTATGTATGTATTATTTTCTTAAAAACGTCTAATACGTAGTTCAACAAAAAATTGAAAAATTTTTTTTAAAGAGTTATGAGCAATTTAAGGTTGTTGAAATTACGTTTTTTTTTTTAAATGTGTGTTCATTCTTTAGCTTGTACCTCCTAAAATACGGGACCGATTTTAATGTGATATACCTTGTTTCGAAGGTAATTTCAACTACTACAGCACTGCGACACATATACTAATTTTTAATCTTTTTGGCTTTAAATACTTTCTATTGCGATTTTCAAAAAGATTACACCCTTCGATTTTTTGGAAATTTTACTGTCGTGTTCTTAGATGTCTTTGTTAGCTACTGTATGAATTTGGAAGTGGTGAATTGATGGGAGCTATTTGTTTAACATTTTTTATAAAAAAAACATTTGCATAATTTCTGTGAATGTGCTTTAAATAATTAACCGAATGAAGATTTTTAGCCATTAGTTTATTAAAACAGTAAGAACAATACAAATTTCTAATTTTGCAAAATTATTTGCAAAAACGTAAAAATCAGTGATGGCTTGATATTTAAAAAACAAAACTCGTTAAACAATAGCAAGGGTCAAAAGATAAGAAAGTACTTGTTAAACTATACTTTGAGATGACCATTTTTTTAAAATCACAGCAACCTGGATTTCTCTATTTGATGTAGAAAAAAAATCAATAAATTTGTAAGTCCGTTTTTCACATTCAATTCGAAAATTCAAAGAAAAAAGAAAGAAAAAATAATGCAAAAGTAATTTCTGGAACTCTAAACTACCACGCATACATTCCATTGTATACTTGATTCAAATTTTTTATCATAAATTTTTTATTGTTCTTATTTTTGCATTAGTATACTGATTATTGAAAATTGTCATTCTTTTCTTAAATGTTTTATTGTTCTTACTGTTTTAATAAAATAATGACTAAAAATTTTCATTCTGTTAATTATTTAAAGCACAATCACAGAAATTATGCAAATGGTTTTTTTTATAAAAAATCGTAAGAAAATAGTTCCCATCAATTCACCACTTCCCAATTCACACAGTGGCTAACAAAGACATCTAAGAACACGACATTAAAATTTCAAAAAAATCGAAAGGTGTTTTCATTTTGAAAATCGCAGTAGAAAGTTATAAAAGCCAAAAACATTAAAAATTAGTATTTGTGTCGCAGTGTTGACTCCAGTTAGCAGTAGTATGTAGTTGAAATTGCCTTCAAAACAAGGTATAGCACATTAAAATCGGTCAGGTTTTTCAGGAGATACAAGCTAAAGAATGAACAAACCTTTTAGAAAAAACGTAATTCCGTCAACATTTAATTGCGCATAACTCTTAAAGATTTTTTTTACATTTTTTCTTGCACTACGTATAAGATATTTTTAGGAAAATAATACTTATACAAAATTTCGAAGCAATCAAAAATAGTGATGTCAAAAATCGTCCCGTTTGGCATGGAATGACTCATATTTACAATATATTTTGTAAATATTTATATGCAGGAAAAAAATAATTTATAGACAGTGTTGCCAATAAAATGTTTTTCTGGCAATGGCGCTGTTGTCACATGCATAAACTTCGCACATCTAACAATCTGCAAATTATTTCACAATGACTTTTCTGCCAACGTTGCAAGACAAAAATTATACGTTCACACGGTTGTACGTTCACAGGGTTGCATTCCGCCATTTTTCTGACTATGTTGTCCGATCTGACAATCGTGTGTACTTAGCTTTTGAAATAAAAATTGAGTCTTATTTTGGTGTTAAAGATAAACTTGGTTTATTAATTATTCTCCGCTTAATTGGCGCCTAACGTTAAAATAAGGGCGGAAACAAAACTATCATTTGGTTGAAGTTTCCATTGCGCACTTTTAGTTTTAACAAAAATAACACCCAAGCATCCCATAGGCTGCCAGGACTCCAGGTATCCCACTAGATATACAGCACAAAACCAGCAAATTAAGTCACCAGGCTTGTGACCTTGAAGCAGCCAAGATTCCCAAGTACCGCCTGAGGAAAAAAGGATACAATCTACCTCCTGATTTGCGTTGTTGATTCCTGCATTAGTGTAAGTTAAAATTAAATGACACACTAGAAAATAAGTGAAAGATTTAAATATAAGACTTAAGACTTTACATATGTCCTTTAGCAACTTGTTACATTCCGCATTGCCCTTTCCATTCTTAAGGATATCATTCAAATCATGAAATTTGCACGTTAAAATATTCTTTAACAATGACACATGACTGACAAAAATAAAGGCAAAGTTTCCAAAGACTGTGTTACCAGAACTGTGTTGAACTGGTCAATTGCATATTTGCTGGGTACCAGGACACAACCGAGTGATTGGAAATGAACGGGCAAACAGCTTGGCTTCAAAGGGCAGAGAACTTCGAGTAATAAACTTCGTTGCTTAGAAATCGTAAAGTGTGCTTATTCCAAATGGCATTCAAAAGTTTACAGTAGCCCTGAAAAGAAACAAACTTTTTTTAGCTAGGAAGAAACATTTAATACGATATTCGTTTGAACCTGTACTGCACTGCCCACCATATATATACTCCACCATATGCAGTATATTCGTCCAGTCGCGTTCTACATAAATATTCACATATGGGCAATTCCACGGTGTCGAACGTGACCGTTGTACACATTCGAAGTGATAAAAAGGTCAGAATAAAACATATTTTAGATTAATCTTTTACATAATCTCATAGATCGTTAATAGTACTATAACTGGTGCTTTAGTCTTTTTCAGGCGAAATATTGATTAGAAAATGAGGACAAAAAAAGAGCGGTTCGAACGCGACAAAAATAGAAGTAGTTTTCGTGAACATCTTTAAGAACATGAGATTCAGCGAAATCACAAAGAATATGTTAAAGATAAAAATTTTAAAATGTTAAAAAATAATAAAGTGTTTAATCCCCTTTGTTTGATAGAAATATCTTGGGTAGTTTTTTTTAATTTAATTTTTAAGTTGGTTCGAACGTGACATTTTTTCCATGACTATTTTTAAATGAAACAAGTGAAGACGGATTAAGTTCGGTCATGTCGAGTCGTATATACCCTCCTGATTTCGTGAACATCTTTAAGCACATGAGATTCAGCGAAATCACAAAGAATATGTTAAAGATAAAAATTTTAAAATGTTAAAAAATAATAAAGTGTTTTAATCCCCTTTGTTTGATAGAAATATCTTGGGAAGTTTTTTTTAATTTAATTTTTAAGTTGGTTCGAACGTGACATTTTTTCCATGACTATTTTTAAATAAAACAAGTAAAGACGGATTAAGTTCGGTCATGTCGAGTCGTATATACCCTCCACCATGGATCGCATATGAATGGTTTCGAAAACAAATAAACTCATTATACCAAATTTCAGCCCAACTAGTTGAAATTTATGGTTTTTATGGCGTTACGAAGACAAATCTAGAGGGACCTTTATATAAGGGCTATATAAAAACACGGACCTACGACTACCGTTGTTCGTGTGAATGATACCGGGTATTAAGAAACACCAGTTATCAATTTTCAGCCCGATCAGTTGACATTTGTGGTCTCTATGGGTTTAAGAAGTCAAATCGGGGAGATTCTATAAATGGGGGCTATATAAAAAAATGGACCGATAGTGTACATTTTCAATCCCAAGTTACCTGTAGCTATAAGAACTATTTATACCAAATTTCAATCATCTAGCTCTGTAGACTGTAGCGTGATTATAACAGACGGGCAGACGGACGAACGATTGAACTTTACACTTAAGGTGTCGAACGTGACAAACTTTAAATGGATACAGAAAAAATTCTATATAATTTTGCAAACTGATTTTTTTTGAATGTTGGTATTTTATACAAATTCTATTTGTACCAATAGTTTGATGCATTTTCTTTGAAAATTTCTGGTCTACTGATAACTAATGCTTCGAACGTGACAAAAGAATTTGTAGTAGAGATAAGCCAAAAATTACCGTTATTCCTCATCCCTTTTGCTTCGACACTTTTATTTAAGATTACTTTTATTTATAATAAGCCTCTTTTTACAAGTGGAAATTTTTAACTTTATTAAAATTTAAATATTTTTGTATAATAATAAATTACATTAATGTGATTTTAATAACTTTATTTTTTTTTGATCACGGTAGACCTTTTGGTAGAATTACCCACATATAGTGTAGCCGGTAAAGACCAGAAATAAATTGATGGCAGCCAAAACAATCCAAGTGAGTATGCCCAGCAAAATTTCTCATTACCAAATAATCCGACGAGTAAGCAAAGATCGATAATGGTAAGTACTTATTATTTAGCCACTTTTCTCATTATTTTAACATGGGGATGTCATTGGAGGAAAGTACTTCCCAAAAGCATACAATAAAGTAGCATAATAAGTACTTATTTGTAGCTCGATTTTATGTACTTGAATAATGCATTACCAATAAGTTATAAAATAAGTAGTAGATATGTAGAAATGGCCATTTAAAATTATTTTTCCATATTGTCGTATTGTTTGAAAACATGTTGAAATATAACTAAATCTTGTACAATAACCCACATATAGCCAAAATTGCATTATATTAAAATTTGTAAAAATGATTTTGATAACAAAAAATCACTTATTTCTGTTATTATTGTTAAGTCATTATTAATAAGCCGAAAGTAATGCAGCGAATAATGAGATGTCATTATTTGGTAATGCGGGGAATAATGACAGGTACTTACCAAGATTTTGCTGGGTGTTTATGCGATACCGCAAATTGAAGATGTCAGCCCGACAGATGGCAAAACAAATTCGTATAAGACGATGCACAGTTGGCTAAAATGGAAAAAATGGACATAATTCTGCCATTTCAAAACCACTTATCGTATGGCGATGAAATTTTAGGTGTATATACAAGAGGTGTTAGAGAGTTTAAGTTCGGAACTTGGGCCCCTATCTCATACAGGGGCGGAGCTACAGGGCCCTAAAGTTGACCACCTCGGGTATACAAAATGTTCATCGTCTTCTACCTTTTGAATGGAGTGTCCGATTTGAGTGGCGTTAGGTATTCAAGATATCTTGAATAGTTTCCGAGATATGTGGATTTTAAATTTGAATTTTTAATTTTTCGCCGACTTTACCTTGGAGTTTAGCCAATATCTCAGTCAAAAGTTTACCGATTTTGTTCGGTAATATATATTATGGATTGCCAATTAAATTTACAATATCATGAAAAAAAGAATATGTCAAGAAATAAGAAAGTTATGGCCCTATAAAGTCAATTTTTTGAAAAAATCTCATTTTTGGAGATTTTTTGGCGAAAAAAGTCCAATTCGTATTTAGGTCTTGTAGAAAAAGTTTGTTAAACAAAGTACGTCAAACTCATTTTAAAGGAGACGGTTCACAGAATCTGTTAGAGAAAATCCGAAGACAACATTTTAATTGTTGTGGTTGCCATCCTTCTCCGCTTCGGACCTTTTTTTACATAAATTTCAAAAGTTTGGTCGATTTTCTTCAATCGCAAAGCTAAATTGTTAAATTTTTTTATTTATTTGTATTAGGGTGTAACAAAATCGACTGCAAAGGGAATCCCGAGCGCGACTTTTCTTATTTATGATATAGGACTAAACGTAAAAATCCCATTTTTGGGGATTTTTGATATATTTTTTTGGAATTGAGGTATTTTCCATTAGAAATTTCCACATGTTGCGTTTGATTATTACTTTTAATATCAAAATAAAGAACTTTAAAAAAATTCATCGAAATATATACAATTTACAGAATTTTATGCCGTATTTACGTTCCTGTCTATATGCAACATATTTTTTTAATTTTTCCCTTCCTTCTTGTACTTATTGGTTATTATATCAGTCAATATGCACTGATTTCTTGTAGATCACATTTTTTTTTATCAAACAATAATAAAATTTAGTATGATTTACCTTTCAGAAAATATTGTTTTATGGCACTATTTCTAGGAAACCCTTAATCTTTGACAGGTATACAAAAAGTTATTGTAATGTTCATTCATATAGTTAATAATATTCATTCATATATGATTTTTGTAATTTCCCATATTACATGTATCAGGTAGAAATGTCAGGTATATTATTGTTTTTATATAAATATAGCTTCTTCGAGAATGTATATCATTACCAATTTTGCAAGTATGGCGTTTCACACTTTTGAGGAACAAGCCCATTTCACACTTTTGAGGAACAAGTCCGTAGAATAGTAGAATTTATCGAAGGAACCTATAAAATTAAAGTAACAGGTGGCGCAAAAGTAACCTTTCGATGTTTTTTGGCTGTAATTAAAAAAAAAATGAAAAACTTTGATTCTTCTTGTGGATTATTTTTATTTGGTCTTTTAATTTTTTTTACATCAAGTCGAGAATATGATGTCATGTAAATGGCCGCCGCCACAGTTGATTGTCATTTGAGCCCTTTTTATGGCATTTTCCATCACTTTGGCCAAAACTTCCGGCGATAGGTCCTCACGTTCTTGACGGATATTGTCTTTAAAAGCTGCAAGAGTCTGAGGCTTGTTGACATAAACCCGCGACTTCAAAAAGCCCCACAAAAAGAAGTATGGAGCGGTCAAATCAGGCGATCTTGCTGGAAAGTGCAAATCGCCAAAACGGGAGATTAGGCGCCCGGGAAATGCATCCTTCAGCATATCGGTTGTGGCACGTGCAGTGTGTGCCGTTGCACCGTCCTGTTGGAACCACATGTTTTCCAATCCCAATTCATCAAGTTGCGGCAAAAAGAACTCGTTGATCATTGCTCTGTAGCGCTCACCATTCACAGTAACCGTTTGGCCCGCGACGTCTTCGAAGATAAAAGGTCCGATGACTCCTCCAGCTAAAACAGCACACCATACAGTGACTTTGAGCGGGTGTAATGGCTCTTCGTGGGTTACACGCGGATTTTCAGTGCCCCAGAAGCGTAAATTTTGCTTATTTACGTACCCGCAAAGATGGAAATGGGCCTCATCACTCATGATTATTTTTGATGAATTTGATGATTTTTTGATGGTCAAATAAATAGTCAGCAATATTCCGCGTTCTGGAGCAGTGTAGCGTAATATTGTTTATTAACGTGTATTTCGCATGTGTTTACTACACAAATGTCAAAACAGAACTGACATTAGGGGCCAATCGCAAAATTTATAGCATTTTCTGATAGGAGGATTACTTTTGCGCCACCTGTTATTAAAAAGCGAAATCACAAAAATACAAAAATGTAAAGTGGACAACAGCAAAATCGCTTTCAAAATTTCTTGAAAAATATTCAGATTGGCTCGAGAACAACATAGATTTAACAGTTTGTACTTCATCTGTTGGTCCACCCCATAAACCTTACGAAGATGTACCGACAAGAACTAAGAAGAGGCGTTTGTCCAATAATCTTTCGGCAATGACTACTGAAGAAGTTACGGATACTTTTAAGGCAATGTTGAAAAAAGAGAAACAACCAACTGATGCTTTAAAAATTGCCGGTGTTCTTCAAACAGCATCACCGAAACGTCTAAGGAGAATTGTTGAGAGTATTCCGACACCATCATCTGAGTCAGTTTTTACGGATGAAGAAGCACTTGCTCTTATGCTACAACTGGGACTCAGCAATGACAACTACAACACACTTAGGAAGGCATTGTCCGAAAAAGGAGTCGATGTCTTACCTTCATATAACAAAATAAAGAACAAAAAGAAGTCTATTATTCCTTCACCGCTACAAGTTTCACCAAGTGGAGTCAGTATTGGTCTTCCTAACCTTCTGGAAAATACAGCATCGAGAATAGTTTCCACTCTTACTACAGAACAGCTGAGTACAATGGATAATGTGACTTGCAACTTATGTGCAAGTGGGGATGTGATGGCTTATCAACCATTCCTGAATACAAACAAGTATCAACAAGTCCGAGTGGGACAGATTATAGAAGTGTGTTCACGGCATCATTAGTTCCCCTCACATTAAGAAAGAGAGAAGACACGGATTGTCCCTCAACTAGTTTTTTGATGACATTTGGATAAATTCGACTCCAGGATCAAAACACACAAAACCTGGTTGATAATATTGAGAAGGAAATTAAGAAGCTGGAACCCATATCAATCAAAATATTGGACTACAGCTTCACAATCTCCTTCATCCTAAATTTCACTATGGTCGATGGGAAGTTTGCATTGCTGTTACGGGAACCTCATCTACGTGGAGATGTACACTATGTGGAGGGAAAAAAATGAATTTTCGGATTTATCGAAGAACCCAACAATTAACGCATATGCTCTAAAATTTGTAATTTCCACGGTTTTTACGGAAGATGCCCAGCCCAATTTCACTCCCGAAAAATTTCAAGATGATTTCAAAATGAAGATATATTTGTAAATCTTCTCCTATCTTCCGATCCTGTTCTATCATTAATAAGAAAAAGATGAATATGTTACCGATTTTTGACATGTGACAATCCTGAGGTATAGAAGGATTTGCTTTATCTCCTAGACATGGATTATTCAGATTGTTTACGCCGAATGCGTGAAAATAAAGGAAAATAAATAAAACACGAAAGTTTAGTTTTTTCTATAATAATAAATGGCAAGGGAGCCAATAAGTTTTATTTATAAGGTTTGGTTGGTTATGGTAACGAAGTTTACCTTTAAGTTTGATTGTACAGCAAGGGTACTTATTCCAGCGAAAGTAGATTTTAATCTAAAGATGGAGAAAGGTGGCGGCGTCTGTCCTATTTACTCGTTACTCGTTGAAATCTGTAAGCTCATCTTACAAGGATGTAACAAGGAGGAGCAGGCAGACTTCAACGAGCAAGTATGTACGAAAATTGGGGCAATAGATACACCGAAAGAAATTATATGTGAATGCAAATCTATAAACATTCAGAACTAAACATTGCCGGCCACCTTGCAACATCAAAGGGATGTTGTAATTAAACTAAGCTTAAAATATAAATAATGGCAGGTATAGTGCAGTAGTTCATTGGTGAGCATTCATTTATTCCATCTTAATTTTCTTTATATTTATCTAATTAAATCTATACATTTTTTTCTAACAATATACAATAGGATAAGGTAAGGACAGGACCTTTGAGGTGTCTGTGACGGGTCATAGAGACCACGAGCGAGGTCCACGAAGGCTCCCACAAAAGGACAGGCCCATTACGGAACCTGCGACGGGTCATTAGAGACCCCGAGTGAGGGCCACGAAGGCTCCCACAAAAGGACAGGCCCATTACGGCACCTGTGACGGGTCATTAGAGACCACGAGTGAGGGCCACGAAGGCTCCCACCAAAGGACAGGGTCAACCCTGTGACGGGTCATTAAGACCACGATTGAGAATCAGAAGGATCCCCACACTACACGTTACATATTCCAGATAGAACCCAGCCAAAGATGGTGTACTGGGCTACTGGCATTCCGGGAGTGGTATATACACGGCTGGTGACGACTTGGGCGTATACCTCTGGACCGAGTACCAAAGCTACCCGGCCCTTTTTGTAAAACTGGGGGTCTGCAAGAGGCAGCCCGAGGTACGAATCCTTCACCCGTTCAGGTACCGATTCAGGGGGGGTGAAGACATGTTCCAAGTTGGAAACTCTAGCCGTCAATGTAAGGCATTGTTGATGGTCGTAGGCAGACGCAACGGTAAGTCGGCATAACGGCACTCCATCGAGCCACGACAGACGAAGACCCGCGTTTTCGACAAAAGCCGAGCAAATTTTGCTTTGTCTACCACATGGATCGATCAACGCTCGCACCGGGAGCGTTGATCGATCCATGTACATCCTTTGTACATCACATGTACCACCAGACTTGGGGACAAGGACACCACGCTAATTAGGGGTAAATTAGCAACCGAACTGACAGGGGAGCTCTTGGCACACAGTTTTTTTTCGGAAGGACCAGGGGCGGAACTAGGACGCGGACGGGACTTTTTGTCTGCCGGACGGATATCGGACTTTTTCCCGGGCTGAGACGGTGAGTGGAGCAGAATGTGGTGATCTCCACCACACTTCTTGCAACGACCTTTGCTGCGGCAATCTTTGGTCCGATGGGACAGGGCCAAGCAGCGGGAGCAATACCCATGCTTCACGACCGCGCGAAGCCGTTTTTCGTCGGGCATCTGCACGAATTTCCCACAGACACGAAGCGGATGCCTACCACCAAAAACACGGCACCGAAACCGTAACTGATCCGAAGTTGCGGCCAATCCCTTCGAGGAGGGTTCGCCCTTTGACCCAGGGTCACCGTTCGAGAGAGGCTCGCTCTTCGACTCATTCGCCGTCTCGTTTTTCTCCACAGGCGGTTGTGGCGGTTCCTCCAGCGAAACTGCCGCGAGTTCCTCGACGGGGACTTCAACTGCAACCGGCACGATCGGCGGCAGCACTACTGCAGGCGCAGCACCAGGACAATTTCCCTCTTGCGACAACTCCATCAGTTCGTCTAAATCCTCCAAGTCATCGTCGAAAAAGGTAATTTTATCCATAGTACTGCGAAGGAAAAACTATTTTACATTTTAGTCGAAGTTGAGTCGATCAGAACGACCAATTTGGCTACAGGTCGCCTTACAACGCCATTTTCCGTTCGAACGTCCACGACGCGAACGTGACCGTCAGTGCCAGGATGCACACTCTCGACTCGACCTAATTTCCACGAGGTTGGCGGAAGCTGTTCATGACGAATGACAACAATATCATCGATTGTTACTTCGCGTTCCGGAAATTTCCATTTATACCGTTTATGTATATTTTTTAAATATTCTTCCTTCCACCGTATACAAAATTGGTGGGCAAGGGCTTGAACTTTCCTAAACCGATTTACAATACATAAGGGTTCTTCCGTTATTAGGGGTTCTGGTGGAGCGAGAAGAGGAGCGCCGATTAGGAAATGGCCTGGGGTTAACGCGACTATATCATGTGGACTATCAGACATTGTACAAAGAGGACGAGAGTTCAGGCAAGCCTCGATTCTAGCTAAGACAGTGGCCAATTCTTCAAATGTGAATCGGAGGTTTCGAGCTTGTTTGCGAAAATGAAGTTTAAAACTCTTAACCCCTGATTCCCAAAGTCCACCCATATGTGGAGCACCAGCAGGAATGAATTGCCACGACAGGCCTTGATGTGCAAACGCAGAGGAAACAGAATCGCAACTTTTTCGAATAAACAACATAAAATTATTTTCGATTTCTCGCGACACACCTACGAAATTTGTACCGTTGTCCGAAAATATGGAACTAGGACAACCACGACGAGCAATAAAACGGTGAAATGCTGCTAAGATATTTGCGGTGGACAAATCTGATACTGCCTCTAGATGTATAGGCTTTGTAGAGAAACAAACGAATACACAAACGTATCCCTTTGTAATCTTACAAGCTCGCCCTGTAAACGATTTCACCACAAATGGCCCAGCAAAGTCAACACCGGTTGTTGTAAACGCCCTATTGAGTGTAGTTCTCTCTGGAGGGAGAGCAGCCATAAGTTGACTGCTGGCGCGTTTCCTTTCCAAAACACAAATCCTACATTGATGTACAACAGACCGAATCAGAGTTTTTAAGCGAGGTATCCAATATTCAATACGAAGAATACGTAACATTAAAAGATTTCCTCCATGCACGGAAATCAAGTGGACGAATTTTACCAAAAGCTTAACGAAGCGACAACTGTATGGCAGAATTATGGGGTGCCGTTCGGTATACGAAAGTGTAGGGGAACGTGCTAATCTACCGTTCATTCGTATAACACCACTTTCATCTAGAACAGGACTTAAAGTCACCAAGGGGCTTTTAGAAGGTATCGGTTTCCTGTCTATTAAAGCCTGATACTCATCAGCGTAATTGACTTTCTGAGCAAGCACAGTCAAGCGAGTTCGAACTTCTTTGATTTCCGAAGCAGAAACACAAGAATTCGAATATTGGTACTGGCTCCTATAATTGGGATGAGTTCTTCGGAAAAACCTAAACATGTAAGAAATTACACGAAGGGCACGATCAAACGATGAAAATCTCTCAAGCAAATCATCATACGTCGAGAAAAATGAGGCGTGACTCTTCACCGAACGAACTTCAATATCCGTTTCAAGGGATGTTAGGTCTCGAATAGACCACTCCGTTTTGTCCCGTCTAAGCCAATCTGGGCCATGCCACCAGAGGGGGATGCAGCTAAGTCTGCAGGCGAAATACCTCGACTTCCTAGATCGGCAGGGTTGTCTTCCGATTTCACGTGGTACCAATTATGATTCCCGACGTTTTCTTGAATGCGACACACCCTATTCGCCACAAACGTAGTCCACGTCGAAGGAGTCTTCCTCAACCAGGAAAGCACTATTGTGGAATCTGTCCAACAATAGACTTGGCGAAATTCCAATTCAATTTCCCGAACTATGGTTTTCAACAGCTCCGACGCTAAAACCGCACCACAAAGTTCCAAACGAGGCAACGATATTGATTTTATTGGGGCTACTCTGGTTTTTGAGGAGAGCAAATGAGCCACTACTTTTCCAAATGGACATTCAATACGAATATATACTGCCCCCGCGTATGCCTTTTCCGAGGCATCCGAAAACACATGAAGTTCAGCCGGAAATCCCGGGGAGTACTGAACCCATCTTGGAATTCTAATAGAATTCACATCGGGGTGATATTCTACAAATCGTCGCCATTCAGTTTCAGTGGCCGGCAAAAGGGGATCGTCCCAGCCAATATTATCCAGCCATATTTTCTGCAAATTGTAGCATTAGTGGAAAACACTGGAAGATTCAAGCGGTTTTGAAGTCGCTCTGTGAGAAAAGATGACTCAGAAGCTGGATCAATCAATGCCCTAGCGGGATATGAGACCCCATGGTGGACGATATTCACCATCGCTGTTCCCAAAAGAACAGCTTTGTTCTGCGCAGCATGAAAAACTTGGCGCGAAACGCATCCAGCTGATGTGGATGGTTCACAATGTTCAAGTGGAGGAGCAGTAGGATTGTTTGACCTAGGTCTAGAATCTGGAGGATTTGCACGGGCTGTGTTTGCCACTAGAGCCGATGTACTCGTAGTGGGCTCGTCGCGATGCAATAAGGTATGGTGGTTTTTATTGCATTTGGAACAACGACGTTTACTATCACATTTTCTGACCTCATGGCCTTTGCGAAGACAATTAACGCACAAACGATGGCGCTTGACCAGAGCGAATCTATCAGAGGATGTGAGATTTGAGAACCGAGGGCAAGCATAAATTTTGTGTTCTTGGTTCGGGCATAAGACACAACCAGATTTAGAAGAAGAACGAGAAGATCCGGACGCAGCCGCGTTTGAAAAATGGAATTGGACCTTCCTGGCGTTCGAGTGCCTTGGCGTTTCAATTCCCCTCATACCGTGAAGGCACATAAGAGTTCGAATTCTCTCTGTTAGGAAATCATCCAAATCTTTCCACGTGGAAAGGGAGGATTTATCCTTCACGCTTTGCTCCCATAACGTCTGGGTAATTTTGGGTAACCTTTGCAAACAAATAAACACCAGGATCGGATCCCAATTGTCCGTGGAGACTTCGTAAATGGACATCGATGAGAGACATCCATTTATACCACGTTGTACGGACTTAAGTCCCGTACTACTTTGGCTTTCAATCACTGGGAGCGCGAATAAAACCTTCAGTTGGTTGTGGACTAAAAGTCGTGGATTGTCATAAGTATCCCGTAAAGCTTTCCACGCCAAGACAAAACTGCGATTAAGTAGCGGAAACTTTGAAACAATCTCACGCGCCTCTCCACTTGTTTTTCGCACGAGGTGACATAAACGCTCAATATCGCTCAAACGAGAGTTGTTGATATAGACCGCCGTAAACAGATCCCTGAAAGTGGGCCACGATAAGAAATCGCCCTCAAATATGTCGGTGTCACACGGCGGCAACGAGAGGTTATTCACACTATCACTCGCGAGGTGGTCGATATTCATGCGCGAAATCAAGATGTTATTTTGAGAATTTGAGGGAGGCGGACAATCAGCTTGAGTGCTCATGTCGCGAGACGCATGAGTCGACGCACTCATGTTATGTAGATGGTTAGAATTTTGCATCTCCTCCCGATCTAATGAAGCCGAATCACCGACCGAAGAAGTCAAGGACGATCGACGAGACCGTTTGAATTGCAACAGTTTTCGATTAATTACTGTTAGGGAATTCATATATGTTTGATGCCTTGCGTCATATTTGCTATCTGCCGCGTCAATGTCATCCTTAGTTGCGTCATCGGATGACTGCAAAAAGTTGAGACATTTCTCAAACATTTCTTGGGCCTTTGCCCACAATTTGTTTAACTCAGCAGATCGTATTTCTAGACAAGAAAGATCAAGTTCATCATCTTTCAACTTGCTGAAATGCGCATCAAATTTTACCAGAGCATCCGAAGCCCTAATAAAATCAAGAGGTGTGATCGGCATTTTAAAGTATAGAAAGTAGGACTGTATTCAAAATTCGAATTGAGGTCGCTAGGGAGATACCACGAGAAAAGGTACTAAAAAACGAGAGAAACAAAGGTATGGTTGAGTAAAACTCAGAAAACCAACGAGAATGGTCTAATAACACGAATATGGTAACCTCAATTTGCAAAAAGAGTTCCGAACCAGCACGGATATACAATTTTCTTTCAACAAATTTCCAGAAAATTCGATCAAAGTCACGTATAAATATTTAAAAGTGTTTAAATATTTTGCAACAATTCGTCCAAAATATTCAAACTCGATAAGCCGCACTAAATATTCAAAATGTATCAAAAAATATATAAAAACGAAAGCTTATATAAGTGGTAAAGCATGTGCGATTTCAAAAAATTCTCGCGTTACACCGAAATTTTAAATATTTACTTTATTAACTATTTTCTTTCGAAAATAACGAAATTTACAGGCCGAATACGAAAAATAACGATTGCAGTACTTCTGTGTCGAATTATTCACAAATGTAACGACCGTTCTCGAAAATTTCAAAACGAAAGAAATATTTAAAAAGCTCGAGCCAAATAATTGATCAAACAACGGGTGCACGTCGATTAAGTGTCGAAAACCCGTCGAAAAATTATATTATTCGAGTCGAAAACGAAAAAAAAATCAAAAAATCACACTTTTATTTAAAAAAGTCGTATTGACTTTGCTTAGGGTGCACGCGAATTTAATTTTCTTTTAAAAAATTTAATTTTCAAAATGCACAGAATTACTTGTTATAGCTGAATTTATTATTTTGACGTGTATGATGTAACGTGCGTTAGCGCGACGTAAGTGTGACGTACGAAAACGAGTAACTCGGGTTAATCAACCGCAACCCTGACCACCGTCCGATAACACAATAATCGAAATTGACAGCTGTCGTTGTGCGATCTATATCGAAGCAATCAAAAGAACAGATGTTCAATAAACGCCAATGACACTGTGTTTTATGTAAATGAATTTTTATTTATACGCGAATTTATATACTTTTTTATATATTCCGCGGGAGAATCGAAACTATGTACTGGAATTGAATGTATCTTGTGGTGTGTTAGTGTGTGTTTGTTTTCCCTTCAGAAAAACAACAAATCATTGGAAATCAATCGGTGGAGTTGAAGCTACCACCGGCAAAATGAAACAAATGCGTTGACAAAAGATTAATTCGCCACACACACAAAACACAATCAATTTCCAGATAATCTTCGCGCACAAACACTTTAATTGAAAAACAAATAAATATATTTTTTTCGATTTAGGTATTTTAGGCTGCTGCATACTGCAGGCGGACGGACGTACACATAGACCATAAAGTCTGCGTTCACCTGACTAAGTTTTTTAAGTGAAGTCAAAACACAAAGTTAATATGTAATTCAAGTCAATCTTTTTACATATGTTTATTTGTTACATTCTTAAGTTTAAAAAACAAAAACAAAAATCTGGATACTTCACTTCGCATTTAAGATAACGGGATCTAAGGGTCGGAACAAGTACATATAGCAACCATAAAGTCTGTGTTCAGTTTTAAAATAAGTTATAAAAGTATTAAGAACAATAAGGAAATATAAGTTTTAATATTTTGTTGGATAGCCTCGTTGTTTCAAAACTTCACTAAGCCTGTTTGGCATTGAATTTGCCAACTTCTCTGTTTCCTCTGCTGTTATCTTCGCCCATTCCATCTGCATTAAAAATTACGTGTTTCCAGAATTCTGGAGGCTTGTTAATATAGTTATTAGCAAATTCAATGCGCTTTAGTCTGTTCACAGGTGATATGTATGGCTTTCTTCGAGCGACTCTGCCATGATACCCAGCCTTACGTAAAATTTTTCTAGCAGTTTCGGCACAAATGCTTTTTTTAAACGTTGTATTAACGTTTTCAACAATTTTTGTTGAAGTAATCCGAGGGTTAACCTTTGCCATGTTTATAATTTTTCGTTCTTCCCTTTCTGACAATTTCTTTGGGCGCCCTGATCGCGGCTTAGATGTCAAAATTCCAGTTTTTTTGAAATTGGTTACTACGCGCTGAACAGAGGAATACGTTCTTCCAATAGCTTGGCCAATTTTTCGGAAGCTTTTTCCATCCTTCCACAATTTAATAATTATTTTTCTCTCCGAGACACTAATTTCCTTTCCTTTGGATTCCATCTTTTATAATTATTAATAATGTTAACCAAACTGCACCACTGTGCTCTTAAAACAATCAATTATAAGAATAAGAAATCGAAACTGAGCAAAAAGAAGAAGTTCATAAAAACTAACGGTATTTTGCAAAGAATCAAAGTGAACGCAGACTTTGTGGTTGCTATTTTTACATGTTGAGACATTTAGATCCCGTTATCTCAAAAGTGAAAAGAAGAATTCGAAATTTTGTTTTTGTTTTTTAAACTTAAGAATGTAACAAATAAACATATGTAAAAAGATTGATTTGAATTACATATTTACTTTGTGTTTTGACTTCACTTACAAAAATGTGTCAGGTGAACGCAGACTTTATGGTCTATGTGTATGTATGCAGATGACACGAACAAGACGCGGGGAAGGTTGATACCGAGACGTTGTAAGACAACCTGAGACACGAAACACTTGATATTTATTCACTGTTTTTCGCGATGCTCATTTAATGTAAATACTGCACTATACATACCTGTTATAACTTTAAATGCAAATTTAACGTAAAATGGTTTGTTATATCGATGTATGAGGTTGGTGGATGGATTGATGGATGGATGGATGTGTGTTGATGAGGGCTCTAAGGATGAAGAGAACACCGTGGTTAATGGAATGTTTTTCCGAGGTTATGGTTCTCGAAATCCGGTTCGATGCGACCAATGTTTACGCCGAATGCGTGAAAATAAAGGTAAATAAATAAAACACGAATGTTTCGTTTTTTCTATAATAATAAATGGCAAGAGAGCCAATAAGTTTTATTTATAAGGTTTGGTTGGTTGTGGTAACGAAGTTTACCTTTAAGTTTGATTGTACAGCAAGGATACTTATTCGAGCGAAAGTAGATTTTAATCCAGCGATGGGCACCCAATACTTCTACAAAATGTTTATGTATGTGTGAGAAGTGTTAACACTCTCTTTATGCACTGCGAGAAATGGTATTTGCATTTTCCTAACAGATATTTGTTGGGTAAGATAATAAATAAAGTGGACAACGAACATCATAAGTAGATTTGGGGTTATTATACGCGTACATAAAGAAATCGAATTTTAAATATGTTATGATTAGCCACATACGTACGTCTTTATTATGTTATATAAAGTAATCAATCCAAATTTTCCAATAAAAGTATTGCATACTCGTATTGATTATGCCATATTCTTTATTTAATTCTTTATTTTTTATATTAACCGTTTTCGAGTGTCCAACTTTTTTTTGGTTAGTATATTTAGGTGTTTATAAAAATTTTAATAAAAAAAAAACGTTAAAAGATAATAATATATACATTTAAAATTATTTTAAAAAAATCGTTACTTTATTCAATTTTGACAAAAAGAAAATAATATATACATTTCTGCAGTAACATAATAAATAATTTAAACTTGTATTTAGAAATTCTTCGGTAAAAATACAATACATACTAAACTTTATTCCTATACTTGAGGTATGTATTGTAATAATTGTATCATCCATTTTTTCTTTATGTGCACGCTAAGCAACAAGCGACGACACAACCTCGTCGATCGAATGTCCAAGCGCGACTGAATGATAGTGAATTCTCATTCAATGTGTGTGTTCATGTACACGTGAGAGGAAAAACCCCGGGTAGTGCTTTTGCCCATCGCTGTTTTAATCTAAAGATGGAGAAAGGTGGCGGCGTCTGTCCTATTTACTCGTTACTCGTTGAAATCTGTAAGCTCATCTTACAAGGATGTAACAAGGAGGAGCAGGCAGACTTCAACGAGCAAGTATGTACGAAAATTGGGCCAATAGATACACCGAAAGAAATTATATGTGAATGCAAATCTATAAACATTCAGAACTAAACACAGATTATTTTACAGAAATAAAATAATAAAATAAATATTACAGAAATAATTTATTTTTCTCAAAAAGGGGGTCTTTCGCTTATAAAATGGGTATACACAAATTTAAGGCAACAAGAGTCACACCAACATATTATGAAGGCCGACATCTTTTATCCTTCTTACTCAATTTCATGATTGTTCTTCTTACTAAATTTTATTATTGTTTGATAAAAACATGTGATCTACAAGAAATCAGTGCATATTGACTGATATAATAACCAATAAGTACAAGAAGGTAGGGAAAAATTAAAAAGAAATATGTTGCATATAGACTGAAACGTAAATACGGCATAAAATTCTGTAAAATGTATATATTTCGATGTTTTTTTTTTTTAAAGTTCTTTATTTTGATATTAGAAATAATAATCAAACGCACCTGTGGAAATTTCTAATGGAAAATCCCTCAATTCCCCAAAAATACATCCAAAATCCCCAAAAATGGGATCTTTTACTTTTAGTCCTATATCTTCCATATGAAAAGCCGCGCTCGGGATTCCCTTTGCAGTCGATTTTGTAACACCCTAATACAAATAAATAAAAAAATTAACAATTTAGCTTTGCGATTGGAGAAAATCGATCAAACTTTTGAAATGTATGTAAAAAAAGATCCAAATCGGAGAAGGGTGGCAACCACACCAATTAAAATTTTGGCTTCGGATTTTCTCTAATAGATTCTGTAACAGTCTCCTTTAAAATGAGTATAAATTTGATATACTTTGTGTAACAAACTTTTTCTACAAGACCTAAATACGAATTGGACTTTTTTCGCCAAAAAATCTACAAAAATGAAATTTTTTCAAAAATTTGACTTTATAGGGCCATATCTTTCTTATTTCTTGACATATCTTATCGATTTTTTTTTCATGATATTGTAAATTTTATTGGCAATCCACAAAAAACACACGAACAAAATCGGTACACTTTTGACTGAGATATTGGCTAAAATCGAAGGCAAAGTCGGCGAAAAAATGAAAAATTCAAATTTAAAATCCACATATCTCGGAAACTATTCAAGATATCTTCAAGCTATAAAATGTTTATTGGAGGTCTGGTCTAGGAGTATCCACAGAAAACATTCAAAAGTTAGAAGACGATGAAAATGTTGTATACCCGAGGTGGTCAACTTTAGGGCCCTGTAGCTCCGCCCCTGTATGAGATAGGAGGCCCAAGTTCCGAACATAAACTCTCTAAAACCTCTTGTATACACACCTAATTTAAATTTCATCGCCATAAGATTAGTGGTTTTGAAATGGCAGAATTATGTCCATTTTTTCCATTTTAGCCCACTGTGCGATGGATGGATTCGAAGCGCTCAACAACAGTTTTTAACATAGTTATTCTAGGGGGATACGTTTATTCCAATAGCTCTGATGTTAACTTTTATAGCGAATGATAAAAAATTCCATTTAAGTTAAGTGAATAACAGAACCACTACACCACAATAGTAATAAGTTGATAGAAATATAAGGGCATTTTTTCAAATATAAACAACAGATAATGCTAAAATAATTTTAAGTGCAAACTTATTTTAAATAGAAACTTAGAAAAACGTTAAAAAATTTTAAGTGAATTTTTCTTAAAAAAATAGAAACGTCAGAATAAACAGAGAAAATTATACATAAGTGAAATTTTTTGGAAAACATGGCAAACCCTAACTATCTGATTAGACCCCCATCCTTAATACTCCTGTAATACTCCTTCTTTTCGAGCAGAGAAATCTTCTTAGACATAGAAACTGTGACTAGACTGCGCTGAACAGTATCGGGTCGCGATAGGACGTAATTTAAATCCGAACGCTGATATTTCAGGAGTTGATCTGGGAATTGAGGACATTTAGGAATGACCTAACAGACATGGACAAAATTCCAGATGTTATTCGAAGTCTCCGAGAATTTTTTGGGATTGCTTCGGAATATAGCTCCTATAAGAGTGTAGAACGAATATTGAGGTTGTATGAATCTTCTAAAGGTACCCCTAAGTACTTCGGTATATTGAACGTTGTTCGGAACAAAATAGTGGGCAATGCTGACTCTGCTTTGGAGTCTTACAACACTCCGCTTAACTGGGAATTTATTTCCAAATGTCTGACATTGCACTCTGCAGACAAGCATGACATCAGATGACAACTCTAGTACAGGGAAATAGTACTATGCAGGGATTTGATCAGTCTCTCTGGTCCCACTTATCTCTCATCACAAATAAACTTTCTTGTCTGGATGTGGGGCATGAAGCCATGAACCTATTAACCCAGACATATAGGGATAAGGCTTCGGATACGTTGCCTAGACTTCTTGGACAGAAAGAGTTAGAGTTGCTAGAGTTGGCAGCCATGAATTTAATAAACTGCCATACAACTTAAAAAATATAAATAGAATTTCGTTATTTAAAACTCGATTAAAGAAATTTTTGCTACAAAATATTGAACTTCTATTATAAAAATATATCATATACATTTTGATAACTTCATTTATTTTTTATTATTTTTTCACTTTTTATTTATATTTAACTATGTAATTAGTATAAAGCATTGAATATAATAAAGTTTATAAGAATTAAAAAAAAAAAATCTACCTCAGGCACTAAAATTGTGTCTTAAATTGGAGAACCAACAATTTAGATCTCAATATGCGAATTCACATCAAAGTTCGGGTAGACCGAATAAACAATCACGCCAACCACCTTCGTGTAGGAATAACACAGTGCGACAAAATAAACTCAAGTTGAAAAGCAAATCTGGCAACCTTGGTCGTAATCAGACGTGTCTTGTCAACCGCTCGCGCTATTGTATTTAATAATTAATTTAATAATTAAAACTCTCTACCAATTTTTGTTTCTATTACTTTTTTGCAATAGACAGAAAGTAACTGAAACATATGGTCTCGAACCAAAATAAATTCTGACTGAATAACAAAAGCACAGACAAACAATAAATAACAACAACACATACAAACACATGAGGTACGTTGACGTCGGCATTAGCCGTTGACAAAACTACATTTGTTTTCGTGGCTCGCGTTGCGAACCCAAGCAAAAAACAAAAATGTATTGGTATGAGAGTTTAGTATATTGACTTAGTTCGGCAAAATACGGGTTTGGTTAGCAGTTCTTGTTAAATTAAATTTACGGCTTCCATAAGTATTTCAGCTGATTTTAGTTAAAGACATACACTATTGCTACTGAATTCTGAAGATGTTAGAGTGGTGTGTATCTTAACTGCAGTCAATTCTACCAAGCAATTAAAGCTCTCTACCAATTTTTGTTTCTATTACTTTTTTGCAATAGACGGAAAGTAAGTGATTTTAATTCGTAACCGCAATGTGAACATACTAGGTGATGTACATATCCGTCTCGGAGACACAAACATTGATATTGTAGAAATCTAGGAATTATCTCTAACAAACATTTAGATTGGTCAGATCATATAAATACCGTATGTGGCAAAATATACTCTGTGCTGAGAAACCTGTGGACCACGCATTCGTTTGTCCCACAGCACATTCGTCTGCTTTTAGCAAAAAACTACATTCTCCCAACCTTGCTATATGGAGCTGAAGTGTTTTCTGGATGTAATGCCAAAGACTGGAGAAAACTAAACACAACGTTCAACAACATTGCGCGGTACGTATATGGCCTAAAACGTTTTGAGCGGGTATCATTCTATGCAAATCAAATCCTACAAATACGACTGGATGCATACTTAAAGTATAAGTCATTAATTTTAAAGTGGCATATAACCGAGAACCTCAATACTTGTACGTAAAAATAACGCTATCCAGATCTAACCGTGGAAATAACATTATTCAATTACTTCACCGTCGACAATCATCCGAAAGACAATTCTACATACGAACAATCCGTCTCTGGAACCAGCTCCCCAACGAAATTCAAATATGTAGCAACGCAGCAAAATTCAAGAGATGTCTTTTTAAATATTATGTTTCAATGTTATGATTTTATAATTACATAAACTTTGAAATGCAATAATTAAAAAAAAGCTAACTCGAATTTTGTACTCTATTTATAAATGTATACATTATTTTTTTTATTATTTTCCTCTATTCTTCATTCATTATGTACACTCACACACATTAATTTTGTAACAGAATATTTTCCAATACTATCACTTATAATATGAACATCTTGTTGTATTGGAAACACGTGCACAACAAATAAATAAATAAATAAATAACTGAAACATATGGTCTCGAACCAAAAAAAATTCTGACTGATTAATATTTTTTTAAGTTTACCGTGTGTTTACTATTATTTCAACCGTGAATATAAATAGTGTGCATTTCTTTGTTCCATTGAATAGACGAGTTTTTCCAAAAACAGTGTGTTTTATTGTGTTATTTCGCTTGGTAAGATTCTGTCCAATTGAATTTGTTAGTAAAGCAGTTGTGTTGTGTTGCTTTGTTGTGTTGTAGTAAATCGTTATCCTATTTTGTTTTGGTTAGTTCCTTCTTTCATTTATATTTTACTACCTCACTCTTTCCTTCTCGAAGGATCTGAGTATCCCGTTTATGACCAGAAGCCATAGGAGAGGTGTGGATTCCATTCAGGAGTCGCATGGCATATTTCGTCGTAAGGTTTTCGGAGCGTGTGGCCTAACCAGTTGTATTTTCTTCGTTTAATTTGCGTGTTTATGTCTTCTTGTTCGGCGAGTTGGAGTAGTTGTTCGTTGGAAATGACTCGTGGCCAACATATTTTCAAAATATTTCGTAGACATCTGTTGGTGAATGTCCTTATTCTTCGTTTAATATCCTCATTTACTAGCCATGTTTCGGAGCCATATAGAAGGATGGACTTAATACATGCGTTGAATAGGTGTATTTTGGTTTTCGGAGACAGGGCGTTGCATCTCCATACGCTCCGTAGATTAAAGAAAGCAGCTCTCGCCTTCTGTATACGCATAGTCACATCATCGTTCGTACCCCGTCGGGAGTGATGTTGCTGCCGAGATAGGAAAAAGCTTCGACATTTTTAATTGGGTTGTTGTGGAGTGTAAAAGTCGGGGTATCACTGCATTTGACAGATATTGCCTTGATTTCATTTGCGTTAATGCGTAGTCCATATTGTGCAGCTCTTTCATCGAACTCGTCGATCTTTTTTTGCATATTTTCTCTCTTTACTGCTAGCAGTACGATATCGTCGGCGTATTCTAGATCCTCTAGCGTTTGATTGACTCTCTACTGGATATCACTTGTTTGCTCAGGCGTATACGCGAGTACCATGTCGAGTGTTGTTATAAAGTGGAGAGGATACAGCAAACATCCTTGTTTCACGCCGCTTACAGTGGTGACAGGCCGGCTTCGTCTACCGCAATGGGACACCCGCATTGTCGCATCATCGTACTGAGCTTTAATCAGATCTATTATTTTCTTGGGGACTCCTTTGCTTTCTAGCGCTGCCCAAATTTTATCTCTGTTTATCGCGTCTAAAGCCTTTTCGAAGTCGACAAAAATCATATAAAGGGGTGTATTGTATTCGTTGCTTTGTTCTATTATTAGGCGTAAACTGTTTATTTGGTCCAGACACGACCGGTTGGGTCGAAACCCAGCTTGTTCTTTCCTTAGCAATGCATTGAGTGGTCTCAGCATTCGATTATCAATATTTTATTAAAAATTTTGCAGACAGCTGGAGTGAGAGCAATTCGTCTCCAGTTGCTGCACGACTTGAGGTCTCCCTTTTTGGAATTTTAATTATTACACTCTCTTTCCATTCGATTGGTATTCTTTCTGTCAGCCATATGTTTTTAAAGAGGGGAGATAAAATGTCTGCCAGTGTTGATGGTGCAGCCTTGTAGAGTTCTGCTGGCAGGTTATCGATGCCTGGAGCTTTGTCGTTTTTTAATTGTGTAATGGCGGTAGCGATTTCTAAGTGATCTGGGGGATCGGTGTTTAGGTTTGTAGCGGGTGTACATTTGTGGGTGGTAGAGCTTCGTATGGTTGTGCAATATTGATGTGATTTAGTATTTCCTCGAAGTGTTCTCTCCACTTATCAAGTTGTGTTTCCATCGATGTGAGAGTAGCTCCATGTTTATCTTTTATGGGAGTGTTCAAAGTTGATTCTTTCCAGATAGTTGTATCGTATACACTCTTCATATCGCCTTGCTTTGCTGCGGTTTCTGCTTCAGATGCCAGCTTGTCGAAATAGCTACGTTTATCGTTCCTTGCTTTCCCTTTTACCTTCTTTATGAGGTCTGCTACCTTTTTTTGTAATTCTGATTTGATGATTGGATCTCTCTCGGTGAGTAGGATTTCTCTAGCTTCTCTTCGTTCTTCTACTAGTTTCCAGAAATCCGCGGATAGCCACTCCTTATTCTTTTTCTTAGCGAAGCCTAATATTTCGTCTGATGCTTTACTGAGTATATCCTTGATTCCAGCCCATTCGTCGTCTATATTAGATGCTGGTGGTAGATTACTTTTTTTCTTCGATGATTTTTGCGACGAATCTAGTATTAACCGATTCGGTATTTAGTTTAATGGTGTTGTATAGGGTTTTTCAACAGGGACGCTACAAAAGTAGACCGACAGGGACAGCAAACGACGCCATATTTTTTGCCGCTCTTTTGACATTTCTCTTCAGTAAGGTTTGCCATTCCAACAACGAGTCAAAATTATTAAAATTTACTACCGAAATTCGGAGTCAGTGGCCTCAACGTTAAGAGCGCGAAAAATCATCTTCAGCGATGAGGCTCATTTCTGGCTGAATGGCTTCGTCAATAAACAAAATATGCGTTATTGGTCAGACAGCAATCCACACGTACTCCATGAGTCATCATTGCATCCCGAAAAAATTACGGTTTGGTGCGGTTTATGGGCCGGCGGCGTCATTGGGCCGTAGTTCTACAGTGATGATCAAGACCGGCACGTTACTGTGAATGGGAATGGCTACCTTTCAATGATAACCGAATATTTGTGGCCCCAATTGGATGATATGGACTTGGAGGACATGTGGTTCCAACAGGACGGCGCCACAAGCCACACAGCGAATGCCACAATCAATTTATTGGAAACCAAGTTTGGAGAACGTGTTATCTCAAGAAATGGTCCAGTCGATTGGCCGCCTCAGAAGCTACGTAGTACTCGTACATCCTGTACTGTTTTGAGGTAGTTTTTGGTGATGCAAAAATGGTCGATTTGGCTTTGGGTATTGAAACGGGTATCTCGCGATTGCCACGTGAATTTGTGATGCATCTTATGTGGAAAGTATGAGCCACCAATTGCAAGGTCATGCTCGGCGCAGGTTTCAAGAAATAATTCGCCATTTTCGTTTCTCTGGCCAGGACTATGTTTTCCCATGATATTTTCAAAGTCCTTGTTATCATGGCCGATTCTGGCATGTGTCTCCCATTAGTATACGGATGTCATGGCGGTCGGTTCTGTGTAGAATACGGTTGAGTTCGTCATAAAAGTTTTCTTTTGTTTGGATATCTGCGACCTCTGTCGGCGCGTAGCATTGAACTATTGTAATTTTTCCAATGTTTGTATTTAATTGTGCAAATAACCGCAGTTGTCTCGAGGTTTAAAAATATTAATGGATTCCCCCTCATCTAAAAGAAACATGAGATTCCCCTTCATCGCTCTCAATTCTGAATTTCACAAATACGAATCCTTCTACTCCTCGTGATTTATTAGTTTCATTTTTATCACCGGTTTCTCCAAACCATAGTACAGTCCATCCTAATACTTTAATTCCCGAAATAAACAATCATAATAATAAAAACAATAATAATAATGATGATAATAATACTAATAACATTAATAATAGTAATGATAAAAATAATAATATCGTTAACGATGCAAATGTTGAAGTTGCTGTTTTTTCTCCGCCCCTTGTTGAACCCATCTCTGTTACCACCGTGCGATAAATCCCGCTTGTCCGACTGGACAGTCGCATAGCAAGTGCTCAATGCTCTCCACTTCTTCCTCATATCCACAGCTTCTGCAGAAGTCATTGGAGTTTATACCCAATCTTCCGGCGTGTTCGCCGATCAAGCCGTGTCCCGTCAGAACTGATACTAACGTAGACAATCTGTTCCTTTCTAATGCGAGGAGATATGACATCTTGGCCAGATTTGTCTAGCTACCCTACAGGTGCCGATTTGTGTCCATCTTTCGTTAGACTGCCTGATTGCCAAAGCCAAAGCTTGCACGTGGATAGTGGCACCAATATATGCAAATTCTTCGAGAATTTGTAAAATCGTCCCTTTCCTAGCAAGTTCATCGGCTTTGCAGTTCCCCGGGATATCCCTATTCCCAGGCACCCATATGAGGTGTATATTAAACTGCTTAGCCATCTCGTTAAGAGATCTGCGGCAGTCGAGGGCTATTTGTAAATTTAGGGATGTGGCCTCCAGAGAATTGATGGCAGCCTGGCTGTCCGGGTAAATGACAACGCCAGTGTTGGTTACTATGTTGCGACTCAGCCACTTGGCGACTTCCCATATTGCCATTATTTCGACACTGCAGTTATCTGGTAGTCTGTGAGCTATATCCAAATTAAGTTGTTCACAGTGTATTCCGAAGCCAACCCTTTCATCAAGCTTCGAACCATCGGTATAGAAGTGGAGATGGGTTCTATTTCCGGGTATTCAGCCATCCCATTCATCCCTGGATGTAGTTCCTCTCAAAGGTGCGTGATATATAGTCCACTCGGTCGGTTACCATAGCACTACACTTTGATATCCTCATGTGACCGTAGTTCGTGTACCCTCACATTGATAGGCAGTTTAATCTTAGCGCCGCTTTGGTTGCAACTTCTCTCCCCACAACATTAATTGGCAGTATATGGAGAGACTCAGTCGCTGTAGTCCTTAACGCTCCGCTTATGCACCATTATGTCCATCCTACTAATCACGATTTAGTTGTTGTTCCCCCTCGCAAAACTATCTTTATACCCTACACCACACTGTGGTACAGGGTATTATAAGTTTGTTTCACGGCAGATGTTTGTAACACCTGAAAATAACACAGCTAGACCCACCTTAAAGTATACCGATCGACTCACTAGCTGAGTCGATTTATCGATGTCCGTCCGTCCGTCTGTCCATGTAAAGTTGTTCGTCGACTACAGGTCGAAATTTCACTCCGATCTTTCTGAAATTTTGCAGTTTAGAGTATTTCGCGGCTTTTTAGATCACTATTGAATTTGGTTGACATCGGTTCAGATTTAGATATAGCTCCCATATATATCTTTCGTCCGATTTGGACCTTTAGTCCTATAGAAGCTGTATTTTACATCCAATCGTTTTGAAATTTAGAATGGTAGAGTTTCTTGATCCATGAACCAACACTACCGAATTTGAAGAAAATCGGTTAAGATTTAGCTATAGCTCCCATATATATGTTTCGTTCGATTTGGCCATTTAGTCCTATAAAAGCTGTATTTTACATCCAATCGTTTTGAAATTTAGAATGGTATCTTGATCCATGAGCCAACATTGCCGAATTTGAAGAAAGTCGGTTAAGATTTAGCTATAGCTCCCATATATATGTTTCGTCCGATTTTGCTCTTTAGTCCTGAAGAAGCTGTATTTTACATCCAATCATTTTGAAATTTAGAATGGTAGAGTTTCTTGATCCATGAACCAACACTGCCGAATTTGAAGAAAATCGGTTAATATTTAGCTATAGTTCCCATATATATGTTTCGTCCGATTTAGCCCTTTAGTCCTATAAAAGCTGTATTTTACATCCAATCGTTTTGAAACTTAGAATGGTAGAGTTTCTTGATCCATGAACCAACACTACCGAATTTGAAGAAAATCGGTTAAGATTTAGCTATAGCTCCCATATATATGTTTCGTCCGATTTGGCTCTTTAGATCCAATCGTTTTTATACCCTACACCACACTGTGGTACAGGGTATTATTTAAGTATAAAATGTCCCAAAAGTAAATTTATGTAAACAATTTATACATGAATTACAAAATTTATATATCAGAGTTATTCAATATTACGAGAGTGGTGTAGGGTATTATATAGTCGGCACCGCCCGACTTTAGCCTTTCCTTACTGGTTATATCTAGACTTGCACCGGACACTAGTGAAGATAATCTTAGTGCCTATATCATGTCTAGATGTAGTGAAGTTAATGATAAAAATTGTAAATTATCTAAATTTAATTCAACCCAACCGAGAGATATTGCCTCGTTTAAGATCCTTGTCCCTCAGAAATTATTTTCCACCTTAGTTGATGAATCGTTGTGACCCCCTGTGAAAGAATTTGCTCCAAGAGATAGATCAAGACGGAATTATAATGTTGATATTCGTCCTTTAACTGGCAATCATCCTACGCCAAAAAACTAACTACTTCAATTCTTTATTAGAATGTCCGAGGCTTAAACACCAAACTTAGATATGTATTTATTGATAGTTTCTCTTCCAATTTTGATATTCTCGTTTTCACCGAAACATGACTTAAACCCAATACATTTAATGCAGAAATTCTTTGTGATGATTATAGAAAAGATCGTCTTACACGTAGAGGTGGTGGAGTCTTTATTGCTGCACGTGGTTCTTCACGTTGTTGAAATACCTTTAAATAGTGAGGATGAATTTCTGTGTGTCAAATGCTCAGTTGGCTCTACTATTTTGTTTATACATATATTCCTCCTGATTCTGATGTAGAACTATCTATAAGACATGCTAATTATGTAAAAATAGTGAACAGTATGACTAGCATCAAATATATTGTTATTATGCTTGGTGACTTTAATCTGCCTAAAGTTTCCTGGTCCCGTTGTCAAGATATTGGCATTATCTTTCCCTCCGATGTAGGGCGTTTTAGATGTTTTTGATATATTATCGGATATCGCACTTACACAAATTTCGGATATTAATAAAGACTTTGGTAAGAGGCTAGACCTAGATCACACCCACAAATATTTTGACAGACAAATCACAAATATTTTAACAGACGAAAAAATTTCGCAGTTCATCAATTCCTTTTTCGTATATTTATTCAGCCAGATGGACGGATCCAGCTAAATCTTGATTTTCATTTGCAGTGAACTGAATGAACTACATACATGGGCCGAAACTTTTTTATCCAACGTTTTTGTAGCCATCAACAACTGAAATGCAGATGAATTTTTCTGATCAGACCACATGGAGTAAATACATTCCAAAGCCTCGATAACGGCTTCTTGTAGTTGAAGATATATTGTAACAGACTCATGTTGTTCTACCCATCGAGTTGCGCAATACCGCTTTAATTTTTGCTTTTTATCATCACGGAGATGCACGTTATTGGAAATTGCTTCTTGAAGATCTATTTGCGTTTTAGGATATTGAAAAAAGTGGTATATGGTTTGGATAGTGCCGAGACAATTTCTAACTGGGACTACTTTGCATGTTTTACTTACAACGAAGTTGAAGCTGTGAGCTGCACAATGTGAATATAGTGCTAAGCTGTACATTTCTTGGATACATGCTTGCGCCCCATGATATTCTCTATCTTGCAATCAAAACCAGACGTTTCGAGGAAATTTAGAATAACCTCAGCCAATCCTTTTCCATCGAACTCTTTTGTTGGGATGAAACTCAAAAATTCTTCGCAAATTTTATATCCCCCATCGTTTTCAGAGGTGTAGAGGATACACTTTTAAACATTCTCAACCCCTGAAATATCAGCTAATTCGCCCGCCATGATGGTAGGTTTAGGTTTAGGTTAGGGTGGCAGCCGTATTTTTTTATACAAGCTCACATAGACCAGTTTAGGTCCCTAGTGTTCCCACGGGCTGAAATGCCCCTCATCGAAACCAACCTGTTTGATATACAAATTTGTCGATATTACGAATATCGGTACTGGAAAGATCTGTTAGGCTGCCTAGAAAAGCCGACCCCAGTATGTCCAGTCGTCGTTTACTCAGAGCGGGACAGTCGCATAGCAAGTGCTCAATGCTCTCCACTTCTTCCTCATCTCCACAGCTTCTGCAGAAGTCATTAGAGTCAATACCCAATCTTTTGGCGTGTTCGCCGATCAAGCAATGTCCCGTCAGAACTGATACTAACGTAGACAATCTTTGCCTCTCTAGTGCGAGGAGATATTTTGATCTTCTCAGGTCATACCTTGGCCAGATTTGTCTAGCTACTCTGCAGGTGCCGATTTCTGTCCATCTTTCGATGGACTGCCTGATTGCCTCTTGCCTAAGCCAAAGCTTGCACGTGGATAGTGGCGCACCAATATATGCAAATTCTTCGAGAATTTGTAATTTCGTCCCTTTCCTAGCAAGTTCATCGGCTTTGCAGTTCCCCGGGATATCCCTATGTCCAGGTACCCATATGAGGTGTATGTTAAACTGCTCAGCCATCTCGTTAAGAGATCTGCGGCAGTCGAGGGCTGTTTGTGAATTTAGGGATGTTGCCTCCAGAGAATTGATGGCAGCCTGTCTGTCCGAGTAAATGAAAACGCCAGTGTTGGTTACTATGTTGCGACTCAGCCACTTGGCTACTTCCCATATTGCCATTATTTCGGCTTGATAGACACTGCAGGTATCTGGTAGTCTGTGAGCTATATCCAATCTAAACTCTGCACAGTGTACTCCGAAGCCAACCTTTTCATCAAGCTTCGAACCATCCGTGTAAATGTGGAGATGGTTTCTATTACCTGGTTTTCTTCCAATCCATTCATCTCTCGCGGGAATCATAGTGATGTAATTTCTCTCGAAGGTGTACACCGTTGGTATATAGTCCACTCGGTCGGTTACCATAGCACTACACTTTGATATTCTCATGTGACCGTAGTTTTTGTACCTCCACATTGATAGGCAGTTTAATCTTATTGCCGCTTTGGTTGCAACTTCTCTCGCCACAATATTAATCGGCAGTATATGGAGTAGAACTTGTAGAGACTCGGTCGCTGTAGTCCTTAAGGCTCCGCTTATGCTCAGGCAGGCAGTTCTCTGAACCTTTGTTAGTAGGTTGGTGACGGTAAAAGCTTTGGAATTATTGATTCTCTCAATAAGATGTCGGTGTATAAGAGTGTGACAAATACTTATAATTTCATTTTGAACACGATTGCTTTTATACATTGCGTTTCGTGGTGAATTTGTCAAGTGACTATTCAAATTCAATCCGTGTCCCAACCACATCATGTTGGGACATTTTAAAAATTCCTCCTGCACCCTCTGCTAATTTTGCATGCGCACAATCGAACAAAAATTGTGTGCTGAGTAAAACCCATACACGCAAAGAAAAAAACGTTTTGGCGTCATTTATGACAGACATTTTTCTTTGTCTCAAACGCTCTACTTTTCCCGTAACGGTTGAAATAATTGTGGTGAGTGCAAAAGTTTATCGTAAACGTAGTTTCTCTTGCTGTAAACGAACATTCTTTCATTCCAAATGTTCGAAATTATTTTTATGGTAAACGAAAAACGCTTACGGAACCATATTGTATTTAAACATGATTAAATATATTAAAGATAGTTGAGAGAACAAAGAGCTAAACTTGTTTTCATTTTGTGATTTGCATTTCATTCGATTTGCATTATAAAGGAATTCCACACAAAATCATCAAACTTTGATCGCCTCTCCTGAAAAACTATCTTTTTGCACTTAGCATAGTTTAGAATGGAGGTATCGATTTATATGACGGAATAATATGAGCAGATGTATGTGTAAAATGTGTGTTAACAGACGGTGGTGGAAATTTATTTATTTGCATTATAAGTTTGTGCATTTGTTTGTAACACCCAAAAGGAGAAGAAATAGACCCATCGTTTATTATACCGATCGACTCAGAATCACTTTCTGAGTTGATTTAGCTATGGCTGTCTGTCCGTCTGTCTGTCTGTCCGTCTGTGCATGTATTCTTGTAATCAACGTACAGGTCGCAATTATGGTCCGATCTCGACGAAACTTTACGCATATATTTTTTTTGACCCAAGGACGATCCCTATTGAATTTGGTTAAAATCGGTTCAAATTTAGATATAGCCCCCATATATATGTTAGCCCCGATTTGACATGTAAGCGCTGTAAAAACTTTATTTTATATCCGATCAGTATGAAATTCGGCAGAAAGAGGTTTCTTATTATATGAATGAACACTGTTAAATTTGGAAGAAATCGGTTCAGATTTAGATATAGCCCCCATATATATGTTAGCCCCGATTTGACATGTAAGCGCTGTAAAAACTGTATTTTATATCCGATCAGTGCGAAATTCGGCAGAAAGAGGTTTCTTATTACATGAAGGAAAACTGCCAAATTCGGAGAAAATCGGTTCGGATTTAGATATAGCCCCCATATATATGTTACCCCCGATTTCACATGTAAGCGCTGTAAAAACTGTATTTTATATCCGATCAGTATGAAATTCATCAGAAAGAGGTTTCCTATTATACACTGAGCCAAAAATTAACCTTATATAAGGTTAACTTAACCATAAATAAACATGATTTCGAGTCTACGTTATATAAGGTTAATTTGAACATTTTCTTGTTGATTATTTATTTAACAATAAGTATTTAACAATAATAATATTTATTTTAACTATTCCATGGTTGAATTTTTAACCATGAAAATTGTTAATATTATAATAATAATTGTTACTTTAACAATGCATTTTTGAATTTTTTAACCATGAAAATTGTTAATATTACCATTTTATAGTTAATTTATTGAAACAATGCATGTTCAATTTAACAATGAAATTGTTAATATTATTAACTATGAAGATTGTTATTGAAACCTTTTTTATTGTTAATTTCACTATTTAGTGGTTACTTCATGTAACCAGAAACATAGTTGTTTCAATAATTTTTAATATTTATATCAAATAAAACAAGAAAAATTTAACTTTCGCATTTTATATTTTTTATTTTATTTACAAAATATATGTTATTATATATATGTATAAGAAACACCTGAAAAGAAAAAAAAAACAAAAAGGTTAGAAAATATAAGTATAAATGTAAAAAAGGGTGCAATTCTAAGAAGATCTTTTGACTTTTTACCTAAATTCTGTAGTTCAAAGAGCATAAGCATTTACCGATGGGCTGATCTGATGGAAAAATCTGCTCTGTGACTATAAGTGAAGTGCCTACGTTTCTGTGCTTGACCAACATGTGATCAGTCCCCGCTCAAAAGGTGCCGTCCACGTAAACTCCCTGAATCTTTCGATTATTAAGGGCCCAGGACGGTTAGGCACTTAGTTTGGGGTACTGAGTTTAGTCCGATCTTACGGCAAACTTATAGGAGAGAGGAGATTAATAACAAAGGCAATCTGATAGAAAGCCGATGTCCCACCAAAATCATAATCGGAATAGATATAAAAATCAAGGATTGGGTAAGTCAATGGATGATACATCACGGAAGTGCACTGAATTGTATATTAAAAACAAGTAAGAAAGTTTCAGTCGGGTAAACCGACCAAGGTATAGTTGATATTAAAGAATCAATATTTCACTAAATGTTAACCCTTTGTGTGGGAGGTACCAGAAGGAATGGACCAATATGGCCCATCTTTGAACTTAACCGGAGATAGAAAAAAATATTACCGTATACCAAATTTAAAGTGAATCGGTTACTCTTTTCGAGAGTTATCGTGCGCACTAGCCAGCAGACAGACGGACGGACATATCTCATTCGACTTAACATGACCCAAAACTAATATGCGCTGAACATACTTAGGGTCTTAGATCACTCCTTCAATGTGTTACACTTTTGGCCCGTTGCAAATGATATACATATACCCTCGTATTACTAAAGTGAGGGTATAAAAAAACAAATGTATGCATGCATACCACTTTTCCTTTAATTACTTCGCACACTACAACTAGTATTGATACAGCTTATCAACAGTTTCTAGTATTGGCACAACTTACCAACAGATTCAAGGCCGGACTCCCAGCACAAGCAGCCGCAAGCCACAGAAAAAGAAACAACTGAAAAGAAAAAAACAAAAACATCGTTTATATGTATGTATGTAGGTATTACGAAAGCACTTCTAACAACATATGTATGTATGTACATTTAACAGTATCAACTTCGCACAACAAAAAAAACTAACGTATGTATGTACGGCGTAGCAGCCACAAGTGTTCAAACGAAAAGACAAGATGAACACATACCCACACGTACAAATCACTTCTCTCCGTATGTTTGCTTGCTGCTGCATATACTTACGTACATACATTGTTGTTTTTATACCCTACACCACACTGTGGTACAGGGTATTATAACTTTGTGCATTTGTTTGTAACACCCAAAAGGAGAAGAAATAGACCCATCGTTTATTATACCGATCGACTTAGAATCACTTTCTGAGTCGATTTAGCTATGTCCGTCTGTCCGTCTGTCTGTCTGTCTGTCTGTCCGTCTGTCTGTCCGTCTGTCTGTGCATGTATTCTTGTAATCAAAGTACAGGTCGCAATTATGGTTCGATCTCGACGAAACTTTACACATATCTTATTTTTGGCCCAAGGACGATCCCTATTGAATTTGGTTAAAATCGGTTCAGATTTAGATATATCCCCCATATATATGTTAGCCCCGATTTTACATGTAAGCGCTGTAAAAACTTTATTTTATACCCGATCAGTATGAAATTCGGCAGGAAAAGGTTTCTTATTACATGAATGAACTCTGTTAAATTTGGAAGAAATCGGTTCAGATTTAGATATAGCCCCCATATATACATTACCCCCGATTTGACATATAAGCGCTGTAAAAATGTTATTTTATATCCGATCAGTGCGAAATTCGGCAAAGAGAGGTTTCTTATTACATGAAGGAATACTGCTAAATTCGGAGACAATCGGTTCAGATTCAGATATAGCCCCCATATATATGTTACCCCCGATTTGACATGTAAGCGCTGTAAAAACTGTATTTTATATCCGATCAGTGCAAAATTTGGCAGAAAGAGGTTTCTTATTACATAAAGGAATACTGCTAAATTTGGAGAAAATCGGTTCAGATTTAGATATAGCCCCCATATATACGTTACCCCCGATTTGACTTGTAAGCGCTGTAAAAATTTTATTTTATATCCGATCAGTATGAAATTCTGCAGAAAGAGGTTTCTTATTATATGAATGAACACTGTTAAATTTGGAAGAAATCGGTTCAGATTTAGATATAGCCCCCATATATACGTTCCCCCGATTTGACATGTATGCGCTGTAAGAACTGTATTTTATATACGATCAGTATGAAATTCGGCAGGAAGAGGTTTCCTATTATTTGAATAAACACTGTTAAATTTGGAAGAAATCGGTTCAGATTTAGATATAGCCCCCATATATACGTTACTCCCGATATGACCAAATTATTATGGCAATGACCCTTATCGCATTGTTAGGGAGGTGTAGGGTATTATATAGTCGGCCCCGCCCGACTTTCTGCCTTTCCTTACTGGTTTCATGCTCAGTTAATGCGACAGCGTGTACATATTTTTTTCCACTCTTAACCACTGAATTTCACAATTGTAATGGCATAATCACAAAAAATAATATTAATATTACATTCGCCTTTACTATAATTAAACAGGCACAAAACACTATTAACATTTTTAACACACATATTTTATTATTTCACTTTTTAAATACACATATGTACATACATACTTATGAATGTAGTTCTTTACAAAATGTTTTACTACTTACCTCTATACCAACAGCTTCCGACAACAGCACTAGTCCCATCGACTATTCAACATCAACTGAACTCCCGCACTCGATCAAACACCGAAGCTGGCATTTGGTGGTGTTTTCAATGAGCGAGATAAATTCTCTTATGACGACAGTCGCATTCGTTTCAACTTCGTTTAACTTAATACTCAACTTCGTCTAACACAAAGCAGTTGAAAAACGTCGACCACAACAGAGCCGAATTATTGTTTATCTCGCACATTTTTCTGCCTCTCTTTCAAAAAAACCAACCATATATAATGTTAACTTAACCATTTTTCATGTACATTTGAACTTATATAAGGTTATTTTTGTCTTCGTAATCAAATATTTACCATGAAAAATTTAACCAGACACATGGTTAAAAAATTCATTGTATTTTCGGCTATGTGTATGAATGAACACTTTTAAATTTAGAAGAAATTGGTTCAGATTAAGATAAAGCCCCCATATATAAGTTACCCCCGATTTGACATGTGAGCGCTGTAAAAATGTTATTTTATATCCGATCAGTGCGAAAGTCGGCAAAAAGAGGTTTCTTTCTACATGAAGGAATACTGCCAAATTCGGAGAAACTCGGTTTAGATTTAGATATAACACCCATATATATGTTACCCCCGATTTGACCTGTAAGCGGAGGTCGGAGAAAATCGGTTCAGCTTTAGATTAGGGATGTAACGAATATTCGCATCATTTTAAAATTCGCTTTCGCAATCGCAAAAACCATCTTTGGATTATTCGCTTTCGCTTTCGAAGAAATATATTTCAGTATTCGCTTCCTTTTATTAAAGTGTTAAATCTCCTTATTCTCTTCACACAATTTGAAGGTATGTGTGTGCTTGTGGTAACAAGAGGTAAAACTATGGAAAACAGTGTTAATTCTTGAATATCCTGGAAAAGTATCATTTCAGTTCCTTAAATTTGTTGCTACTAAAGGCTCTAACATTCGCTTTCGCAAAAATGCATATTTCACTATTCGCTTTCGCATTCGCAAGAAATATATTTCAATATTCGCTTTCGCATTCGCTTTCGCTAAAGCCACTTTCGTTACATCCCTACTGTAGATATAGCTCCCATATATATGTTACCCCCGATTTGACATGTAAGCGCTGTAGAGACTGTATTTTATATCCGATCAGTACGAAATTTGACAGAAGGTCTTTTTACATGAATGAGTATTCCGGGAAGATCGGTTCAGATTTATATTAAAGCTCCATATATATGTTCCTCCTTATTTGGTATCAAACCGCTATAGAAGTTGTATTTTACTTCCGATCATTAAAATTTTCCAGAAAGATGTTTCTCAATTTAGGAACGAACGAATTTAGCCATTATCGTTTCAGAATTAGATAATATGTTTCTACCCATTTACCAATTATTCCAAATTATTATGGCAATGACCCTTATCGCATTGTTAGAGAGGTGTAGGGTATTATATAGTCGGCCCCGCCCGACTTTCTGCCTTTCCTTACTGGTTTAGCATAAAGAAGTCAATATTGGTTGCTCGCTAAGATGAAAAAAATTATCAGTGCACAATGAGAGAGACGTGAGAGAGAGAGAAAGAAATGAGAGTCTTGGTGCAGCTCAGCTGACCACCCAGGGTTGCTTTTTTGGCCACCGCTAGTGTAAATAGTACAGATATGTATTTGCTAAGGTCGACCATACAAAAAAGTGTGCTTTTTAGACCGGAAGTTGTGAAATTATTGTTCTGGCAATTACATTATTTTCCAATTGGTAAATTGCTAACGTCATTGACGTAAGGCCAGGCGAACGAACAATAGAACGTTAGAGAAACCAAATTCCTGACGAAAGTGAGTGACTGGTTTTCGTTCGCAGAGACTTTCGTTAGAAATACAGAAACAGGCCGTTAAAAATCCGTTTGCAAATGACTGAGTTATTAAAGTTTCATTAAAACAAAATGTGAACATAAATACTAGTTTTGACGATGATGACGAGTTAAAAATGAAACTCCCAAGCAAACAATTTATGAGTTGAATGGCCAAAACTTTAATAACTCAGTCAATTGCAAACGTATTTTTAAGAGACTGGTTGAATTTGTTTTCCTTTTAATATATACTATATATCGATGGCTTAATATGAAATGGGCGTATATCGATTTTGTTTTTCCGTAACAGTTACGGAAAAACAAAATCGGGCACGAAAACCGTATAAAAACCAATCAAATTCTATGCAGTCAAAGAATTTGTTTGGTCTTATGGGATTTTTACAATAGCTTTAAACCTTTATTTGCAACTATAGCCCCCGAAAATTTAAAAAAATAAGGTGCATTTGACAGTTTTCGGCCACAATAAACGGAGAGCGCAATTATGACAAAAATCAAGATACGCCCTTTTTATACCCTCACTTTAGTGTGACGAGGGTATATATCATTTGCTACGGAAAAAAGTGTAACACATCGAAGGAGTGATCTAAGACCCTAAGTATGTTCGGAGGAAATCCGTTTTGGGTCATTTTAAGTCGAATGAGCAATGTCCGTCCGTCTGTCTGTCTGTCTGTCTGTCTGTCTGTCTGCCTGTCTGTCTGTCTGTCTGTGTGTCTGCTGGCTGGTGCGCACGATAACTCTCGAAAGGAGTAACCGATTGACTTCAAATTTGGTATGTGGTAATATTTTGATCTATCTCCGGATGAGTTCGAAGATGGGCCATATTGGTCTACTCCTTCTGGTACCTCCCACACAAAGGGTTAAAATTTAGTGAAATATTGATTCTTTAATAACTTCTATACTACTTATTCGAATCTTTTGAAATTCTGCACATAATATTAGTATATTAGTCGCTATTAACTCGAGAAAAATGGGTGAAGTTGGCATGCCCCTTTTGGTACCTCCCACACAAATGGACCATTTTGCATCAAAATTTAACTGCTTATAACTTTAATACAAATGCATAAAAATGCTTGAAATTTTCTACAGTATAATGTTTTTGTAGCGCCTATAGTCCGGTAAAAAATGGGCATTATTGTACAGCCCCTTTTGGTACCTCCCACACAAATGGACCGTTTCGTACCAAAAGTAAACGGCTTGTAACTTTAATACCAGTGCATACAAATGCTTGAAATTTTGTACAGTGTAATGCTGTTATAGTGCCTATAGTCCTGTAAAAAGTGGGCGTTATCACCCCTCCCCTGTTTGTACCTCCCACACAAAATGACCAAATCATACCATAATTACATAGCTCGTAACTTTAATATACCAGTGCACATAAACGCTTATAGTTCAGCACAATGCAATGTATTTAAGAATGTACTGTTTACCGAAAAATATGTGTATTTGGAAAACCCCTTCTGGTACCTCCCACACAAATTGACAGATTTATTGGTGTAATGTTATTAATTACATTACTCACAAAGTGAGGGTATACCTTAGTCGGTTTACCCGACTGAAACTTTCTTACTTGTTTATTAAGCCATCGATGTTTAAATAAATTAATCGTACGGTTATCCCACAACATAATTGGTAAAAACATTGCCTAAACTAGAAAATGACGGAAAAAATGAAAAACATGTGTTTGTAGGACAAATAAACCTATATTCCTACAGCTTTAAATAAACAAAATATAAATCGTTCGAAAGGTCTAATGCGGTTAATAATTAACACAGTAATAGGCGTTCCAGTGAAAAAAGGCAAGAAAATATTTTTTTTTTTGCCCGTAAATCCGGATTTTGGGGGTGTCCGGCAAATTTCGTAGAACAAACATTGTTTTACTCGCCAAGACCTACAAGAAAAATAGTATCGCGGTTTTTGGTCTGTCGCACTGTGTAATCAGTCGTTGGTTTTGTTTTACCCTCAGTTGACATTTACGCTACGACTTGCTCAGAATAATTCATTTATGCCTTTGCAGCCGCAGCCACAATACATCTATATCCGGCGCCTCAGCAGCAAAACAACCCAGCTACGAATTTTCAGCCTCCTAGGCCATTTGCAGCTAAGCCCCAACCGCGACGTGGATCCATCAATCAATGATATCAGGAGCAGGAGCAATTTCCGAGTTAGAGACCTACGGACCAATCCGATCAGATGCGCAAGCCGTAGAAAATGCAGCGGAACTTTCATTTGCATACCGAAGACACTAGTAACTTAGGTCAACAGAAATACCAGGCTCAGATGTATAACTATGAGGAAGAGGAAAGACTGACACCTTTTGTTGATTATGTGAAGGAGGAGTATGACGTTATTCAGGGTGATGACGATAACATTACTACCAAGGAGTTCATAGATACACATTTTTTAGATTAGCAGACTCGTCCCTGCCTTACTTCGAGTGTTGGACGAGGACAGGGCAGATTCTAAAGGGTTTCAGATCTAAAAGGGTTTAAGTATGCTAGCGTGGAGACACATTTTAAATACGGTACAGTGAGACAAAAATTTTTTAAATATGGTACTGTGGGGTAAAATTTTTGTACAGTGAGATAAAGAGTTGAATGGGGCACAGTTGTGCAAATAGGGTTAACTATGGTACAGTGGGGTAAAATTTGATATATGTATATGGTAAAGTGGGACAAAATGGGTTAAAAATGGTACAGTGGGGCAAAAAGCGTTAACTATGGAAAAGTGGGACAAAAATGTATTTCCTATGATACAGTGGGGCACAAATGGTTAACTATACAGTACAATGGGACATAACTGTGTTAAATATGGTACAGTGGGGAAAAAATTTTTAAATATGGTACAATGAGACAAAGGGTTTAATGTGACACAGTGGGGCAAAAAGCGTTAACTATGGTACAGTGGGGCACAATTAGTTGAATATGGTAACGTGGGACAAAATGGGTTAAATATGGTACAATGGGTCAAAAAACTTTAACTATTGAACAGTGGGAAAAAATGAGTTAGCTATGGTACAGTGGGACACAAATGGTTAAATATGGTACAGTATGACAAAAATGGTTACAGTGGGCACAAATAGGAAAATATGGTAACGTGGAACAAAATGAGTTATGTATGGTACAGTGGGGCAAAACGCGTTTACTATGGAACAGTGGGACAAAAATGTGTTGACTATGGTACAGTGGGGCAAAAATGGTTAAATATAGTGGACAAAATATAGTAGGACAAAAAGGTGGTAAATTTGATTCAGTGGACCAGTGGTGCAGTGTGACAAAAATGGTTTACTATACAGTACAGTGGGGCATAACTGTGTTAAATATTGTACAGTGGAACAAAAAGGGTTAAATATGGTACAGTGGGGCAACAATTGTTAACTATGGTACAGTGGGGCATAATTATGTAGTTGAATATGGTAACGTGGGACAAAACGGGTTAAATGTGTTACAGTGGGTCAAACAACTTTAACTATTGAACAGTGGGAAACATGTGTAAGCTATGTTACAGTGGGACACAAATGGTTAAATATGGTACAGTATGACAAAAGTAGTTACAGTGGGCACAAATAGTAAGATATGGTAACGTGGAACAAAATGGGTTAAGTATGGTACAGTGGGGCATAAAGCCATAGTAAACGCTTATTGGGCAAGGACAAAAGGTGTTAGGTGTCAAAAAGCGTACATTTAGTACAGTGGGTAAAAATATGGATGCAGGGGGAGAGGGTAAGTTAAATATGAAATAAGAATGTTTTTTTTTAGATTTATGCGTTTAGTAGCACTGTGGTGCAAAAAGGTTAAAATTATGATGCAGTTGGGGCAAGCAAAAATTGTTCAATATGTTACAGAGGGGAAAAAATGTGTTAAATATGGTTTAGTGGAGCAAAAAGGGTTAATTATGGTACGGTGTGGTCCCTGAGTGCAAAGGTTGCTCTTACAGCATAAACCAAACCTAAGAAATTGTTACGTCCAAATAGGTTCTTCTACTTAAACCGTGGGGAAAAACAAGTTAAATAAATGGCACAGATAGGGGACAAAAATGTTGAAATACGGTCTAAGCTTGCGAATTTGGATCTTGAAATATCAATTATCATTTTAAAATATTGTACAATCGTGCAAAATTGGTTTATTATGACACACAAAGGGTTAATCGCTCCATTGTACCGCATACAATGGAGCGATTCCCTTTCGTAGGGGGATGTTGCTAACGTGTGAGCCACAAAAATAGAGGTACAGTGGGAAAAGGGATAAATATTGTACCATGATGTCAGGGTAACTCTTGGAACACAAATGAAACGAGGGTTCGTATTTGATATATAAAAGTAATCAAATCATCTTCATTTTGCACCATATGTAATAATCATGTCATTTTGAAAGAACGAGGTATAACTATTTTACAGTACCCTACACAGAAAATAAATAAAAGATGGGGGCTGCGAAGCGCACCGGGTTAAAGTTGGTTTTATATATACTATAGATAGATTTTACATGCAAAACATTTGTAATGTTTGTACTCTTTCTACAGAATCTCTCTATTACTATCAACTAAGAAGAGAAAAATTCAAGGAGACCAAAAAGAGTTCGATTAACGGTTCAAACAGATGGAAAAATCGTACGTTCGCGACCCGTACGTTCACGACCGGTACTTAGGCCAATTAGAAAAAAACAATAGAGATAATTTTTTGTGTAAATACTCGATAGAAATCTACATTAATCCTCTTTTACAATTAATTAATGGCTTTAGAATATTCTGTTCCATTTCGCAGATTTTTGCATTTTACTAGATTCAGCCAAAGTTAACTTTTATTTTGCGTACGTTCGAGACCACATGTTTATAGCTATCATTATGAAAACTAAAACTCGATGAAACCCGTCTTTTGCACTAAACATAGAGCTACCAATATGCTATCGAATGACTAAAAAATGCGGGGATTATTTTTGTTTTCTATATTTTTTTACATCACAAGCGTACGCCCATATGTGTTGGTCCTCTTTATGGAATTTTTAGAGTATTGAAATAATCAAAAAACTCTTAAAGAATTTTGAAATGCAGTGGTCACTGCTAAACTGACCAAAAAAAACCAAGCCAAAAAATACGACTATGTGGATAGTCCGTAGGTTATACAACACTCGAATCTATATAAGCTAAATTTCTAGCTTTCAAACTCTTATAGGAGCCGCAGCGGTCAAAAGTCGCATGGTGTAAAATGGCATACGCTTGAGGCCAGTATATTCACATAAATTAGTAGGATCATAACTCTTAAGGTACTTTTAAAGTACTGAAAGCCCGAAAAATGCTTTAGTCACTGCTACACTGACCATAGTCTCAGAATTGACCGAATTCACAACGTTAGATATATTACCACAGTAAGTGGTCAGCGATGTATGACAAAACAAGTGCACTTTTCTTTGTTTTTTGAATTAAAGATTAGTTATCTTTTAAATTAAGAGATCGTTTTTACCTGCGAGAGGACATTTTAGCCTCTTTTTGGTCGCAAAATTGAGAATTATAGTGAGAGTTACAGTGAAGTTTGTTTGGAATTTTTGGAATCATTTCTTGTTGAGCGGTGGTAGGGAAAGGTTGTGCGCGCTTGTGCGAGTTGACATTTTTATTTCTGCATTAATAGCAACAATTTCGGCGGCTGTTTGTCGGCAGTGTGTATCCTATCTAAAAATGTGTTAGTGGCAATGATATTTCGCAGGTAGACGAAAGTAAATTATCCGGAGTGTGTGCGGAAATTCAGAGTAGCTTGGCTGCTCATACGACGATGAGACAAGAATGGGTAGATTTAGAAACGTGAGTGTATACGGAAATTCAGAGTCGTGGAGTTTATGTGCGTTTTCGAATTTGTTGTTTTGACAAAAACAGAAGAACGAAATAAAGCCGAAGAAGAACAAATAGAAAAAAATGAACGAAAATCGAACGTTGTTTTCCGTATTCAATAAATAAACAGTTATTTTGTGCATTAAAAAGAATATCGTTAGCTAAGCATGCAAATATGCTACATCCAATTTTACGAATATTGAGATTTTTATTAGAATGAAAGAACATTTAAAAATACATCATCAACACCATTGTGTTGTTTTCCGCCTTTGGCAGTGATAAGATAACACAAAAATTCAAAACATGTGAAGTCTGTATAAAAACGGATAATTATGATATGTATAATTAAAAATTATTGATATTTAAGCGGAACAAATAAAATAACATTCGCGTATTTGTAGAAAGAAAATTATACAAAATAGAAACAGTTAGAAAGTTTGTTCCCTCTGAAAACTTTTTGGAACTGGACTTTGCATATTTACATGTTGTTCTAACGATATGACATATTAAATAATATCGAAGCGATACACAAATTTTGATGAGAACAAACTTAATTTATGAGTAAGAAATATTTACATATCGTCGGTACGCCGACGAAAACTATGTGTTTTTTTTTTACTAGTTTTCAGGAGAGACAAAAACACGTGCCATTTCGTCAAATCGCGATATATTTGATATCTCAGATTTTTGTATTTATCTTTTAATTACACAGTGCGACAAAATAAACTCAAGTTGAGAAGCAAATGACGCGATACAATTTTTCCTGTAGGTCTTGTCGAGTAAAACAACGTTTGTTCTATGAAATTTGCCGGACACCCTCAAAATCCGGATTTACGGGTAAAACCCCGATTTTCTTGCCTTTTTCCACATGAACGCCTATAACTTTGTTACTTATTAACTGATTTTCAATCTCCTCTCCTCAAATCTTCTCGTCCTCCTGATTTTCAATCTTCTCGTCCTCTCAAAAAAGGCAGGACGTGATAAATGGTTTTCAAGAAAATCTACACATAGGATATTTTGTTTGGAGCATTTTAAATATTGATTAAACAATAAAATTACACGTAGGAGTTTTGATATTTGAATGTTCACAGCATGCCTCAAGCAAATGAAAGTTGGTCTAGATTAACGGCAAAACTGCGAATGAGGTTTTCTTCAGAATCATCCCATCTACTTAACTATGAAGAAATCAAAATCTGCTCAGCTTCCTTTGGCGAGTAATCTCGATAAAAATATTTTTAATCAAAAACCTCAACTTAATTACATTGAATCGCGGAAATCAGTCATAGGTCAGTCCTAGGAAAGAGTGGTCAAAGAAAGTTTGGGAGAATGAAAAACGACTACAACTCTTTCTTTAACAGAAATTTATAATAATTTGGTAGGGATTAACAATGTGTCAATTCAAAATATGCCTCATATAAAGGCAAAAGCATGCAAAAGTTTTAACACAGTGTAAATTCTTACCAAATTACTATAATTTTTTTTGTTAAAGAAGAAGTTGTAGGCCTTTCGCGTATTTCCCAAACGTCCTTTGACCACTTTTTTCTAAAACTGACCGTACGCGCGATAATAACATATAAAAAAAATTATGAACATAATTTTTTGTGTTCAAAATTTATTTGTCGTTGGATATTTATCGCGGAAATGCTGATATCAATTTATTATTATTGGATTATACAAAACTCGCAATATAAAAATATTGCAAATATCGCGGACGTTACGAAGCTTCCTACAAATGATCATATTTAAAGGAAATTGTGTTACAGTTCTAAATTTCCGGATTTTTCTTTACAAATCAAATTTATAAGTACACTGAGCCAAAAATTAACCTTATATAAGGTTAACTTAACCATAAATAAACACGATTTGGAGTCTACGTTATATAAGGTTAATTTGAACATTTTCTTGTTGACTGGTATTTAACAATAATAATGTTTAATTTAACTATTCCATGGTTGAATTGTTTAACCATGAAAATTGTTAATATTAACATTTCATAGTTAATTTATTGAAACAATGCATGTTCAATTTAACAATGAAATTGTTAATATTATTAACTATGAAGATTGTTATTGAAACCTTTTTTATTGTTAATTTAACTATTTAGTGGTTACTTCATGTAACCAGAAACATAGTTGTTTCAATAATTTTTAATATTTATATCAAATAAAACAAGAAAAATTTAACTTTCGCATTTTTATTTTTTATTTTTTATTTTATTTATAGGAAACACCTGAAAAGAAAAAAAAACAAAAAGGTTAGAAAATATAAGTATAAATGTAAAAAAGGGTGCAATTCTAAGAAGATCTTTTGACTTTTTACCTAAATTCTGTAGTTCAAAGAGCATAAGCATTTACCGATGGGCTGATCTGATGGAAAAATCTGCTCTGTGACTATAAGTTAAGTGCCTACGTTTCTGTGCTTGACCAACATGTGATCAGTCCCCGCTCAAAAGGTGCCGTCCACGTAAACTCCCTGAATCTTTCGATTATTAAGGGCCCAGGACGGTTAGGCACTTAGTTTGGGGTACTGAGCTTAGTTCGATCTTACGGCAAACTTATAGGAGAGAGGAGATTAATAAAAAAGGCAATCTGATAGAAAGCCGATGTCCCACCAAAATCATAATCGGAATAGATATAAAAATCAAGGATTGGGTAAGTCAATGGATGATACATCAAGGAAGTGCACTGAATTGTATATTAAAAACAAGTAAGAAAGTTTCAGTCGGGTAAACCGACCAAGGTATAGTTGTTATTAAAGAATCAATATTTCACTAAATGTTAACCCTTTGTGTGGGAGGTACCAGAAGGAATGGACCAATATGGCCCATCTTTGAACTTAACCGGAGATAGAAAAAAATATTACCGTATACCAAATTTGAAGTGAATCGGTTACTCTTTTCGAGAGTTATCGTGCGCACTAGCCAGCAGACAGACGGACGGACATATCTCATTCGACTTAAAATGACCCAAAACTAATATGCGCTGAACATACTTAGGGTCTTAGATCACTCCTTCAATGTGTTACACTTTTGGCCCGTTGCAAATGATATATACCCTCGTATTACTAAAGTGAGGGTATAAAAAAACAAATGTATGCATGCATACCACTTTTCCTGTAATTACTTCGCACACTACAACTAGTATTGATACAGCTTATCAACAGTTTCTAGTATTGGCACAACTTACCAACAGATTCAAGGCCGGACTCCCAGCACAAGCAGCCGCAAGCCACAGAAAAAGAAACAACTGAAAAGAAAAAAACAAAAACATCGTTTATATGTATGTATGTAGGTATTACGAAAGCACTTCTAACAACATATGTATGTATGTACATTTAACAGTATCAACATCGCACAACAAAACAAACTAACGTATGTATGTACGGCGTAGCAGCCACAAGTGTTCAAACGAAAAGACAAGATGAACACATACCCACACGTACACATCACTTCTCTCCGTATGTTTGCTTGCTGCTGCATATACTTAGGTACATACATTGTTGTTTTTTCATGCTCAGTTAATGCGACAGCGTGTACATATTTTTTTCCACTCTTAACCACTGAATTTCACAATTGTAATCGCATAATCACAACAAATAATATTAATATTACATTCGCCTTTACTATAATTAAACAGGCACAAAACACTATTAACATTTTTAACACACATATTTTATTATTTCACTTTTTAAATACACATATGTACATACATACTTATGAATGTAGTTCTTTACAAAATGTTTTACTACTTACCTCTATACCAACAGCTTCCGACTAGGGTTCTATAAATCGACTAATCGATTAACCGACTATTTGTTGATAAAAATCAAAAAGTCTGAGTCGACCTTTTTGTTAAAAAAAAATCGAATAATCGATTTTTCATTTCGACTTTGACGTAACTAAAAAAAACTTCATTGCGTTTTTATTTAGGAACGTTTAGGACGGTTTAACACGCTTTTCCGAATATAAGAGACGCTGCTGTCGCTATATCGTACGTCGGTAAATATCATATCATTCATGTGTATATTTTTTGATACTTTTTGTGAATAATAAATATGTATTTTGTGTTGCAATCTGATAAAGGCAGAAATTCGAAAATCGAATAGTATGATGGAAATCCATACCGAGCAAGCAGAAGCTGATTCTGATCCAGTAGACGATGATGACACTTGGTGTTTTTTAGACAGTTCCATCAATACCAACAAGACTGTTGCAGCCGTGAATGACAATACTGGAATGCCAATACCACTACGTCAATCGCTCCTGTTCTGAAATCCGAATGTGGCTTGAATCGGAATATTCTGCTCGGAATCGAGTTTCTAAATTAGTTACTTCGGACCCAAATATGTTTCCAATGTATCAAATATCCTCGAATTGGAAAATAAAGACAACCTGCGTTTAGGGAGAATCTTCAAAAGTCCTAAAAATTAAATTATGGACAATTTTATGAGTTAGAAATTCGAATTCAATCCGCTCTCGGAATACAGAACAGGGGCGAATATCTTTCAGCCCCAACGGTCAATCGGAGAAGTAATAACAATCCTTTTGTGGTATGGCAGGCATTGGAAAATGAATATCCTTGTGTTGCAAAAGTTGCAAAACAAATGTTGCCTATTGTTGCTACTTCGGTGCCATGCGAGAGGCTATCTTCTCATGCCGGTTTAATAGCAAACCAACTACGAAACAGAATTTCTCCACGAAATTTAAATATGATCCTCTCTTTGCGATCTATTGGAGAAGACATGTGGTTTGGAGATTAATATTATTGATATATTAAGGTAAGTACACTGAAAAAAAAAACAGTAATAAAACTAATGATGACACATTCTTATATTAAGTATGCTACCTCGGCATCAATTCAATGACAATTTTCATTAAAAGAATGAAAATGTACACGTTTTTTACGAAATTTTCCTTAACATAAAGTTTTTTGAATTTGAATTAATGTCTATCTAATCATTAGTTTTGTGTACGCGCTTCTTTAAATGTACGCATTTAAATTAAAGAAAAAAATCATTATTTTTGTGAGAATCCGCATTATTTTAAGTAATATTTCAATACTTTTAAGGATTTTCTACATTAACACTACGACGTAGACATGTCATAGTTTTAATGCCGAATCGGACTTAATTAACAGTATGATTTATTTGAGTAATAAATTTAAGGCTATGCTCCCCTTAAAGGAAAGGCTGTCTTGGTAATAAATTTTATGACTATTGTCATTATTTTTAAGAATACATACGAGAGAATTATACAATCTCTCCCTCCATCTCTCGCTCGGAGAATCAGTTTTGTTTGGTAATGTGTGAATCAATAATTGTTATGGAATGCTAGAAGAGAAAATAGAGAACAGTTCTGTTCGTTTTCTTCTAAATCGTCAGTTATTTACAAGCGATGGAAGGAAACGGTTGCCTGTTTTCGGGACGCGGATTGTGAAAAAATTTGATTGCTGTGAATATGTAAGTATACGTGCATACATACGTGCATATTGCACCGAAAATAATTTTAATATGGGCTGTTAACAGTTATTTTTACTAAAGCATAGCAACAACAACAAATGAAACCGTCGTGTACATGTGTGTATGCATGTGGTTATGCCGTCGGCGTCACCATCGATCTCTGTGATAAGCGAGTGCGTGTGTCATAGTTATTTCTGCTGGTTGTTATTTATGGTGATGTACATGCTTTTTTGAAGGAGATCTTGTTTGTTAGTCCTGTGAAGAGATTTGTGCCAAATGGATGACAAAAATGTGAGTAATAGATTTTGTAATACTGAAAGAGACAATGGGAACAATTTTAGTTTAGGTACGTGAAAAATAATATTATTATCCTGAAATAAACATCTTATTGGCAATTACAAAATTAACAAAACACATTTTAATTGAAAGTATTTATGTATTAAAAATACCAGCGCATAATGCAGAAATGTAAAATTATTTGTGGCAATATAGAAATTTATTATTAATAATATCTTATACATATAACTATCTTTTTTAATTTTTTAGTAAAACAATTTTAGAATGGGTCTTTTGTGAGAAGAGTGGCAAATTTTACAAAATATTTCAACGTAATATATGAACGGTTGAAATATTTCACTTAGTTTTCATCGTTTTCCAATTGTGATATGATAAAATTTATTTGCATATTTTTTGTTTATAGATAATTTTATTTCATTTATTTTCAGAAAAAATGTAATTATTTTAATTTTAGATCACGCAATATTTAAAGATAAATGTGATGGATATATGAAAAATGCAGTGCTGAATGCCATTTATAACTTGCAAAAAATAAGTGAGCATACACCTACATGGGAATGTTTGAATTAAAAGGAAATAGATTTGGAAACAATATTTGTAAGTATTATGTATTTCTGAACAAATATATTTTATTTGAAAATCAAGAAATTTAATTTGGAACGCATATATTAATGTATTGCATATAAAATACGTGTTTTCACACAAACAAAGTTATTGTTAAAAAGTTTTCCAAATATAATTTATTTAAAAAGATTTTTTCCTTTTTTTAATTTTAGTTTAAATTTTTCCTTGATTTCGTGTTCATAATTGCTTCATAAGTACTTCATAATTAAACCTGCTGTTAGATTAGGCCTATTTGGTCTAATTTTTGTATCGTTTCCTTTATAAACGGTACACGGGGCAAAATCGCCTTTTTTGATATGTTTGAATCGAAAGAAAATATATTTGGAACACAAATTTTTAAATATTATATATTTCTGAGCAAATAAATTCTATTTGAAAATCAATAAAATATATTTGGAAGGAATATATTAATATATTACAACAAAATATATTTGCAAACTAAATTTCTCAAATAAAGTATAAGTTTAAGTACAAATAAAATTATTCTTTAGGAATTTCTCCAAATACATTTTATTTAAAAAATAATTTCAAATCTTGTGCTGACATTTTTTTATTTTTTTTTTAATTTTTTCTTGGTTCCTAATTGTACCTCCCAGTTATGATACCTTATGCAGCATTGACTTTTGTTTCAAATCAAACATTTTAAATTTAAGTATTCCAAGCCATCATTAGTTGTCAATCCACCGAAAAATTTATTTTGATCCAAAATTATAGAATTTCAGTTATTATTTATTATTTTTACGAACATTAAAAATTTCTAAAACAAATATTTTGAATTACTGAACAATATAACGCTATTTAGGTACTTTCTGAATACTTAAGTGCAAATTTTTAATTTGTTTCGAAAAACAATAGTCCCAAACAAAAAAATTGGAGTAAACAAAGATTTGTTTAGAACAACATCTTCCCAAATATATAACCTTGGTTTGTACCCAAATATTATATATTTAGAGTGTACCCTAAACATTTATATGTTTCAAGCCGAATATGTTTGGGACAATATACTACAGGAGCGATTTATTTTCAGCGTGTAATATATGTATGTATATATATTGCCTTATAATTTTGTCCAAGGGATATTTTTGTTTTACTAAAATCAAAATAATAAGCGTTTTTGCTCAAAATTAATTGTAAATAAGCTGTTTTATTTTCACGAAGTATTGAATAAAAATAAATATAAAGTATTGTCTCCCATATTCATTTTATATGAAAAATGTAATGTTGACCAAATGGACTCTTAATCTAGGATTCGTACAGATTTGCTAATCTAACACCAGGGTTAAGAATGTCATAAGCAGCATTAGCTTTTGTTTTACAGAAGTAATTTTAAATACGTTTTTGTAGTTTTGTTTGCTAACAAAACTTAAGATTTTAAAATCTAAGTCACAATTGATTTTTTTGAGAAAATTATTTTTGATAACTCAATTTATATGAAAAATGTCACTTTCGCCCCTTTCAAAACAATCAGTTTGTATTATTAATAATATCTTACATAAATATTTTTTTTAACTTTTAGTACAGCAGATTTTGTATGGATCTATTATGAGAATTTGTGTCGTAGAAGAGTGACTAAATATTTCAGTGTAAGTAAGTATATTCCAAAGATTTTAATATATCTCTTATCTTTCAACATTTTGTGCCAGTTATATGATAAAATTTATTTTAATACTTTATCGTATATAAAACATTCTGTTTGATTATTCAAATTATTTTTATTTTAGTTCGCGCAATTCAACTGTATTTGGATATATGAAAAATGCAGTGGGGAATAAAAATTTACAAATTGCAGGAAATGAGTGAGCATCCAAATGATATAATAATATAATATTTGTTTTATATAATTTGCATTTAAATTCCAGTCAAATTCTAGGTTAAAAATCATTAAGGTCGGTTCCGATAAAAATTGTTCATGGACAACGAATAGAGAAACGAATCCCGCGAATCGATACATAACAATACAATATTCGAATAAAAGTTAAACTTCATAGTGTGTTGGCCGATTTGTCTTTATACAATTACATATTGTTTTAAGTTTTAAAATGTTCAAGGTTATCCGTAATATGTATTATATTTTTTTTTGTATTTTCCAATATAAAATATAACAAATAAAATATTTATTTAGAAAGATAGTGTTGTGTTATTGAATTTTCTATGAATAGTAAATGATTTCAATGAAAATGATTCTTTTAAAAGAGTAACATTATAATCAATATAATGTAACGAATTTTCCATACATATTTAAAAAACTGTATTTAAATTCATGTATGCTTTAAATTAATTACCAGTATATTCTTATATCAAGGACAAACATTTTAAATTTTATTACGATAATGTTTTAAATTATATGATATTTTACTAACAATAAGCACGCGCCGTACTTAAATATACGCAAAAATGTGCTTATTTTAAGACCAAACACAATTAGTTTTATTACCCAAAATTCTTAATTCTATGAAATGCATCCTCAAAACAAATGCTATTCACGTCTTTAAATTAACTATAAAACCTTCTTATTTTTATAGCGATTGTCTTTGGCTCGAAATCATTGCCGAAATCTTAAACTTTACGAAAAATTCATTGATTTTCAGTACGCTTTTTTTTAGTGTACACACGATTTGCAAATCGAACAACGTTGCCAGAAAAATGGCGGGAAAATGCAACCATGTGAATTTACAACCGTCTGAACACATAATTTTTGTTTTGCAACGTTAGCAGAAAAGTCATTGCGAGATAATTTGCAGATTGTTATATGTGCGAAGTTTATGCATGTGACAACGGCACCATTGCCAGAAAAACATTTTATTTGCAACACTGTCTATAATGTATTTTTATTGGCAATCCTGCATATAAATATTTACAAAACATATTGTAAATATATGAAATTGTAATGTTTTCTTGCAATCGTCTGAACTGTCCGTTCACCTTTGCCTAACAATCTGTCATTGTCCGTATATTTGCAGCACTTTAACAGGGTTGATAACGTTTTCCGATCTGGCAATCGTCTGTACCCAGCTTTACTATTGAATAGTATTTTTTGCAACAAATGATCTCTATCTATCTTCCCATTAATTTAAGAAATAATACTTATGCTCCTATATTATAACCATATTTAATATGATAAGTAATTTGTTATATGTTAAAACAAATAAAAAATGTTAACTTTTCAACCGAGTTGTTCTAAAACTTTAAGTCGAATAATCGACCTTTTATGGTGCAAAAGTCGATTAGTCGAAAAGTCGACATTTTATAATCTTGAAAAAGTTGAAAAGTCGACTTTTGCTTTCAACTATATAACCCTACTTCCGACAACACCACTAGTCCCATCGACTATTCAACACCAACTGAACTCCCGCACTCGATCAAGCACCGAAGCTGGCATTTGGTGGTGTTTTCAATGAGCGAGATAAATTCTCTTATGACGACAGTCGCATTCGTTTCAACTTCGTTTAACTTAATACTCAACTTCGTCTAACACAAAGCAGTTGAAAAACGTCGACCACAACAGAGCCGAATTGTTGTTTATCTCGCACATTTTTCTGCCTCTCTTTCAAAAAAACCAACCATATATAATGTTAACTTAACCATTTTTCATGTACATTTGAACTTATATAAGGTTATTTTTGTCTTCGTAATCAAACATTTCCCTTGAAAAATTTAACCAGACACATGGTTAAAAAAATCATTGTATTTTCGGCTCTGTGTAGTTTGTTTTGAGTAAAAGTTCTGTTTTCGCGATAACTCTAAAGGAAGCAGATCCGATTTTGATCTATTGACAGTCGAATAGAGGGGATGATTCTGAACAAAACTTCATAAGCCGTTTTTTTGACGTGAATCCAAGCCAACCTTCTATCCCTTGGGACATGCTGTTTCTACAACACATAGGAGTTTTTGTCGGAGCATTTCTATAGAGGGATACAAATAGGAGTGTTATGTAACTTCGGAACCGGTGAAGATAGCGCAAAATGCTTCGGTGGGTAGTCGTATGACCCTTAGGACAATAAAAAAAAATCGAAAAATTACACATACGAGTTTTCGTCGGCGCACCGACGATATTTACATTTTAATAATATTCCTTTTGGTAAATTCTATTACATTAATATTGTTTTTTTAAATTCTGTTGTTCATTATAACTTTGAAATAAATGCTAATCGTTTTCAGATATTGTAATTTTCAGAAATTTTACGACTTTATCAAATATTAAAAATATTCGAATTACGTTTAAAATTATATCGCAGTTATAATGGACAATACAAATGTTTTTAAAATACAAATTAATATTTTCAGATTACTTATAGAATATTTCTCTCTCTCTCTAATATCAGTAGGATGCTACACGGAGAAAAAAATATGTTAAAAATATGTTTGGATGCAATCATATATATGTTTGGGACGGGCGCAATCATATATATGTTTGTGGGTAAACATATTATGTTTGCACACAATCGTAATATGTTCGGGGCAAAATTCTAGCATATTAAAAAACGATATGATTGTGTCCTAACATATTTTTTGCAAAATAATATATTAGAACATATTTTTTAGAGTTTTAGAGAGAATTACTCTCTGAGAGCCCAATTATATGACTCATAATTTTGTGCAAAGAAGGGTAATATGTATATGGTAACCGTGTGTATGAGGAGGAATGGCACCGACACCAAAGAGTATTATTATTATTTGATGATGCTTTTACTCGCCCGGTCGAGTTTAAGGTCGGGTTTTTTATTGAATATGTGTGGTGAATGTCGAATTCCAAGAAATTAGTTGTAGTTTTAAATTCAAAATAAAAGAAAAAATATGATATCAAAGATGTATTGAGGTTATTCATTAAAAAACACAATTATTTTGGTGCAAAATTAATTTTTTTTAAAAAGGAATGTATGTTACTTCACAACATTTTATTTACAAAACGTTCTATAATACTGACGCCGTTTTATTGCCCCACATAAATTATTTTGCCAACATACATATGTATGTACGTATGTATGTGTGCTTTTCATTTCCTTTGAACAAACACACTCCCGCACAAACAAATTGTTTTCATCTGAAATGACCCCGGGTACAGTAGTGAAGAGTGCACTGTACTATTGAAGTTTTGCCTTGCTCTGCACATTGCACAAATTCTTTTAAAGAGACACAACTCAAAATTTAGTAATTTTCAGAAAACTCAAAAACTATTCTGCAGCTCATGAACTACTTTTCAGAAGCAAAGTGTGTATTACTGTTTGTTGTTATTGTATTTCTCTATTTGACGAAGTGAGTGACGATTTACATTAGGTTACTTGTTGCTGTGAACCGTTATAGTTTCATGAAGGAGCGAGAAGAGTAGAAGAGATACAATCATATATATGATTACATACAATCGTATATATGATTACATACAATCGTATATATGATTACATACAATCATATACATGATTACATACAATCATATATATGATTACATACAATCATATAAATGTTTGCATACAATCATATATATGATTAAATACAATCATATATATGATTACAGATAATCATATACATGATTACATACAATCATATATATGATTACATACAATCATATAAATGTTTGCATACAATCATATATATGATTACATACAATCATATAAATGTTTGGTAACATTACCGCTACCCCAAACATAATATGTTTGGGAGCTGCTCCAAACATATATATGTTGCCTGCAAAATATGTTTGGGACAATATGTTACAGAGGCCGTTTTTTTTCCTCCGTGTATCCATCATGTGGACGTCGGAAAAAGTTGTGAAACATGAATTATCCATGAATTCTATACAATACGAGGAAATTTTAGTTCTTTTATTTTGTGATAAATATATGATACTTTTATGTATTTGCAAAGTATTTTATTTACGAATATTTTTTGAAGTAAATTGATAAAAATATATAAAATTTCAAGATGAATTTGAAAATTAACGCAATTTTTTCACGAAATGAAAAATCTATCACAGGGACGATAATTTGGACAATATAAATCGTTAATACGTTTGGAAATATTGAATAATAAAATTCTTAAAGACTGCAGATTTTGAATCATTCAAACTCCTGCGTCGATTACAAAAGGAGGGAGGACTAAGTTAAATGTTAAATTTCGAATTTAATTTTGATGTTAATATATATTCTTATTTATACCAGAGCGCCCCAGTAGGCGAGTTGGTAGCGTACTCGCCTATGAGTTTGGGGGTCGTGGGTTCGATTCCCACCAAAGGCTCTGGTCTGTCGCTGCAAACATTTAGCCATATGGTCCTTGTAACCCGGCCTTTCCCTGGACCTTAAAATTAGAATATAAATTTACTTTGTATTGTAATTCATATAAATAAATAAATAAAAAAAATATTTATACCAGGTCCCGATGGAATATGTTTATGCAAATTGGAGGAATAAAGTCATCTTCAGAAAAAATTTTCGAACGAGGATGTCATTGACGAAGAGATCGATTCGTTTTCATAACGTTCAAATGTAACGCATTTCAACTAGGAACAATTTTGCAAAAAATCATTTATTTGTCCATTAGAATAAATATTCCCGATGGTTACGGGTATCGTCAGGTATGTATGCTGTCCAGCATACTGAATAAAATGTTTATCGAAATCAAATGTTTTAATAGAGAAGCAAACAACAAAAATTACCATGGACGTGTAAACAAATAATTAAATAAAAATATTTTTATTTAATTATTATAACTATATCATGTGCTTGGTTTAATTACAGAATGTACTTAATCTAAAGTCATTTTATGTATTTAATGTAAGCACAAGGCGTAATTGACTTAAAAATGTGAAGACTTTCATCGAAGTATAAGGCGTAATTCTTTCAATGACGTTTGATGTTCTGATTTAAAGATGATTAACGACTTTAATTGTAGTACAAGATGTACTTATTTTAATAGTCTTTGTCTTTGGAGCCAAATCAAAGAAAAAATCTTAAAAGTTAAGAAAATGTCAATGACTTTAGTACACTTTTTTTTCAGTGTAGACATACATGAAAAATGAAGGGAGCGAGAGCAAAGCTGAGTGCAGTTACATTTATTTACCGTTAAAAGTTACCAATGTAAGAAAAAAATATCAAAAGAAACCCATCACTGTGCTCTCTCTCTCATTGTTAATTACGATCCACATGACCAAAAGAAATCGATGCAAGTAAACATTATAGGGGGCGTACAAAATTATGCACATATGTATTATGCATTTATATATTTACATTGGGCTACAGACAGACTTACCAACAAAATCCATGAGATGAGGCCTCCTCACGTCGCAATGGCGCTGTCTTTCTGCTTGTAGTTTGCTATTATTTCTTGGTTGCGATGAGAAGATTGAAGAAAATTGCATCGATTTCACTGCTTTACGTAACTTACTTATGTATCTGCAAACAATTACTTAAATTAATTATTTAAATTTATTTTTTCTTTTCTGAATTAATATTCAATTATATAATGGCATATTTGCGATACTTCTCCAGCTATTTTTCCCATGCAAAATGGATGATTGAAAGATTTATAGACGGCATGAATTGGGTGAGCTCCGGACGAAATTTGTGAAGAAATATGGAAACACGGTTCGGTTTGTAGTGATTTCGGCACCTTCTGAAAAAACACGTTATAGGTCACCTTCTCACAAGTTCGCTCGGTGCATTTTTGTTAGGTTGTCATTGCTTATTGATTCAATCGAAACTCTGTGTGGAGATAGGTTAGAAGTCATCAGATTACATCATCAGCATGTGGCCCTTCAAGGTGAGGGTTTCTTGACTCGGCGTTGGCTGTAATTTTGGGATGTTTCTTCCACATAAACGCTAGATCTCCAACAAAGACCGTCATCAGTAATACGATATAAGGCAAAAAGGGTTCTGGCGCAGAATGTGAGTTTATAACTTGAAACACACTCGCGTAATCAGCGGAAGACCTGTTAGGGTAAACTTTTCTGAATTGGTTTCCGTTATGTAAAGTATTGCTCTCGTTAGTCTGTATGTTGGGTAATCCGTGGTGGAGTTTGACAAGCGCGTGGGTCACTACCCCAAAAATGGGCACACAATTGGTAATAAACCCAATCACACAGCCGAAACGATTAGCACTCAACACCAATGGACAATATTTAGGTTATTCCTTGAGAGAACATTATCTCGTTAAAGACCACTTTATTATTATCTTAGAAATTTCGTTACCTCTAGAAATATTAAAGCGGATAATTCCGTCAAGGGAGAACTCTTTCTCCTCAAATAAATTTCACTGGTTGATCACTTGGTTAAGTTCACAACAAAATAAATATATAATCGTGGGTTAGAAACATACCACGAGGTAAACGTTTGATTTTTCGAATAACAATTAAATTTAAGATGTTTTCACGGTGGTATCTCGATGGAAAAGGAAGTTATTGGACTCGATGATGTTATAAGACACCTCTGTCATAAATAAAAAGGGAGCCGTGAATAAACACGTAAAGAAAAATGTCAAAAGTGGCATGTACCTTCTACTCCGAAAATAGGCCGAAATGTATCCCTCTATATAGGGTAGGGCAGATTGATTGAAAAAAAGTACTTTCCGTACTATATAGTAATGCACATCGCCTTACTTTCGTTGTGGTTCACGTCCGTTCAATAACCAGTTTCTCTCACTTATCTATAGTGCGCTATGTTATTCGCCCGTATTGTTTGTAAGAAAACACAATCAAAACAAATCAGTTGATAATTATGATCGATATTTTTCTTCTGCTTCATAAAATCGAGCAAGGGAATTGGAAAAGATAATGAATCGTGCATAAAGGGAGAATCAAACAATGCTGCATTTGCAATGAATGTTTCATTTTCACTTTCATAGCCGTAGTGCAGCGAAACCTCTGCTAACTTTTACAGTGAGGTGTATTTATTACCATGGTTTCAGCATTGTAAAAAAGTAGTAGGCAATATAAAATTCGATTAATTTCGACTACCGTGATCCAAAAATTTTTTGCCTTCGAAATGTTTCTCTATACGAATGTACTTTCGACGTCGAGAGCGGTGATTTTGCCCCTAGTTTGAGCTAAAATACGCTCGTTGCTTTGGAGTTTACAACAATATACAATTGAGTATTTTCATAACATTTTCGTATTTCGGGACTGTTGTCGCTATCCACAATCCTTGGCATTCAATTGATACACCCTTGGGTGCACATTAGCCATATACGAGTAGGTATGGATTTGTGTACATGCATTTTGCATGGGTGAGTGTATTCCATGAAATGTGCATCGTCGTCTTTTGCGAATCCCAAGATGTTCCAAATAAATGGTTGTATGTGGTATTGCCGTAGGTGTTCTTCGCATGGCGTTGAACTCTCAACGCGTTGTGGCGTACCATTTGCGGTTTAAACACCAGGTGTCTCCCCTACAACCTTGGTGGCCTTATCAGAAGCTCATACCTGTCAAAAGTGCCATTGGTCACTTCTTATCATCGCACACAAAGATGCGCGCGCATACAGAACAATTCCCAGATCCGCCTCTCTCGTCGGCATCTCCAACTGTGTGTTTCCCAAATTAATTTATGAGACTTGCTGTGATTCCAAGCACACGCCCCTTCCTTGCCATCCATTCACCGGTACACACGCGGTCAGTCGCTTATCTGTTTCCAAATTATATGTTGGCAAATGTTTTGGGGCGATTTTCGCTAAGCTTTGCCAATAATTTATTTATAGCTTCTGGATTTAAAAAGCTGTCACTAAATGTGCCGTATGAATGTATGTACGAGTACATACATACATATTACAGTTCGATTTTTGCTCGAAGCCGAACGTCGCCCAATATCCTAACATTTAGACACACTAAAACATATTGATGCTTCTACACGCAAAATATTGAAAAGCTTCAAAATTTATTTATTTCAATGACAGATAAGTATTATAGTCTTCGCATGGTATTGACAGACGTCATCCGCCAGGTGGAGTCTGAGTAGCCTCTCTCTGAAAACATGCAGACTTTTTTGTACTCTCAGATATTTTTTGAGAACGGAGTGAGCTGTGCATATTATTGAAAATTGGGGCATAATAAATTAATAATGAAAAAGAGGTAAATTGAAAGTTTTAAACAATTTAATTGTCAATAAGCACGTATGAATTAGTTTTTTAGGGATAAGGCGTGTTAATAGTTTAAAGCAGGGATTGCCAAAATTTGTTTGCATATGTATTAATGAGTAAGGGGAGCAAACAAATTGAGAGAACTTATTTTTTTACAGCCATAGCAAAATGTTAGTAACAGACACCAAGTTTTGATATTCATTCAAAATAAAGGAAATGATAAATATAAATTTAAACCAATTCTAACCAGGTGTATTTGACAGCCACTTCGTTGCACAATTCGATAAGTCTATTTATTACTTTAAGTTACATATTTTGTGCCATTTTATATTACAATACCATTAAATACAGCAAAAAAAACAGTATCCAACTTTTTTTGGGCCTAAAAAGTCTAAAAGTAGCTCGGTTTTTTTTAAATAACACATACAAATACATTAAGTCTATTTTTTACGTTCATTTAGATATTTTGTGCCATTTTATATTAAAATAACATTAAAAATAGCAAAATAAATGTTGTATAACATACAAGGCATTGGATGTTACCAAAAGAGTTTTTGACCACACAATATTTTTTGGGTGTAATCATTGAGTTTTTTCTGTTAAACTGAAAAAAATACCGTGGCATCCGCTGGACATGTACACTTGTCGAAGTCTCATCGACGACTAAATGAAAGAGCATAAGAATATGTGTGAGGTGGTGGATGCACAATTGTGCAAAGAAATGGCAATCGCTGGTTTGAGGCCCAACTCATGATACAATAATTGTAAAGGTAGTCTCATAAGCCCAACAACAAAAAGTCCGGTACAACCCTGCGTATTTTTGCCATTTTGGTTGTCAAATTGAACTGACAGATAGACGTCAGTGACAGAATGAGCACAACAACAACAATTCAACAACAAACTCGGAATTTTGTTTGTTAAATAACAAAAGTTAGTGAAGAAAAATAAAAATGTCATAAAATCTCGATTTTGATTTTTGTTATCTTAATGTGACACCCTCCGGTGGTACTGGCCAAGGTACCTCATCGAAGAGAAGACGTGAAAAGTGCAGTAGTTTGAGATGTGATGTGGCAGTTGCAGTAGCAGCTAAATTCTTCGCCAAGAATTTGGAATCTTGGGCTACAGCAATGCAAAAACCACAAAGGCAACGAAAAGGAATTTTTTGCAAGAAAACAACGAGTACTAAAGACAACGGTTCTCCTCCCCCTTATCGAGTGTAAATAGAGAAACGACGGCCACAGGAGAAACCATGCAAACCATTCAACAGCCTAAGCAACGTGACCGTGTACCGCAATAAGGATAAACGTCACAAACATTCCTGGAACGCAACAATCGAACGCCACGTATGTCAGTGGTGGCTTTTGAACGTCTTCATATGTAACAATGAAAAAAGTGAAAAACCCCCCGGAAACTGAAAAACAAATGGAACAACCTTCAACTAAAAAGAAAAACAGCGGCAGAAGATAGGCCGAAACGAAGAATTTGGAAGTCAATATGGATAAAGAAAACAAAGACGACTGTGGAAGGCGTTCGGCATCTTCAGTGAATAACTGGATATACGTAAATCATAAAGACTACACTAAAAAAAAAGCGTACTGAAAATCAATGAATTTTTCGTAAAGTTTAAGATTTCGGCAATGATTTCGAGCCAAAGACAATCGCTATAAAAATAAGAAGGTTTTATAGTTAATTTAAAGACGTGAATAGTATTTGTTAAAATAAGCACTTTTTTGCGTAAATTTAAGTGATGCGCATGCTTATTTTTAGTAAAATATCATATAATTTAAAACATTATCGTAATAAAATTTAAAATGTTTGTCCTTGATATAAGAATATACTGGTAATTAATTTAATGCATACATGAATTTAAATATGTATGGAAAATTCGTTACATTATATTGATTATAATATTACTCGTTTAAATGAATTATTTTCTTTGAAATCATTTACTATTCATAGAAAATTCAATAACACAACACTATCTTTCTAAATAAATATTTTATTTGTTATATTTTATATTGGAAAATAAAAAAAAAATATTACATACATATTACGGATAACCTTGAACATTTTATAATTTAAAACAATATGTAATTGTATAAAGACAAATCGGCCAAAACACTATAAAGTTTGACTTTTATTCGAATATTGTATTGTTATGTATCGATTCTATAGCGGGATTCGTTTCTCTATTTGTTGTCCATGAACAATTTTTATCGGAACCGACCTTAATGATTTTTAACCCAGAATTTGGCTGGAATTTAAATAGAAATTATATAAAACAAATATTATATTATTATATCATATACATAGTTTGTATGCACTCTCATTTCCTGCAATTTGTAAATTTTTAATTCCCCACTGCATTTTTCATATATCCAAATAAAGTTCAATTGCGCGAACTAAAATAAAAATAATTTGAATAGAAATCAAACAGAATGATTTATATACGATAAAGTATTAAAATAAATTTTATCATATAACTGTCGCAAAATGTTGAAAGATAAGAGATATATTAAAATCTTTGGAATATACTTACTTACACTGAAATACATATTTAGTCACTCTTCTACGACACAAATTCTCATAATAGATCCATACAAAATTTGCTGTACTAAAAGTTAAAAAAAATATTTATGTAAGATATTATTAATAATAGAAACTGATTGTTTCGAAAGTGACATTTTTCATATAAATTGAGTTATCAAAAATAATTTTCTCAAAAAAATCAATCGTGACTTAGATTTTAAAATCTTAAGTTTTGTTAGAAAACAAAACTACAAAACTACAAAAAATTAAGAGTCTATTTGGTCAACATTACATTTTTCATATAAAATGAATATGGAAGACAATATTTTATATTTATTTTTATTCAATACTTCGTGAAAAGAAAGCAGCTTATTTACAATTATTTTTGAGCAAAAACGCTTATTTTTTTGATTTTAGTAAAACAAAAATATCCCTTGGACCAAATTATAAGGCAATATATATACATACATATATTACCGTTTATAAAGGAAACGATACAAAAATTGGACCAAATGGGCCTAATCTAACAGCAGGTTTAATTATGAAGTACTTATGAAGCAATTATGAACACGAAATCAAGGAAAAATTTAAACTAAAATTAAAAAATGGAAAAAATCTTTTTAAATAAATTATATTTGGAAAACTTTTTAACAATAACTTTGTTTGTGTAAAAACACGTATTTTATATGTGAACGTCGGTTCGCATATATATTTTGTTCTAATACATTAATATATGCGTTCCAAATAAAATTTCTTGATTTTCAAATAAAATATATTTGTTCAGAATTACATAATACTTACAAATATTGTTTCCAAATCTATTTCCTTTCAATCAAACATTCCCATGTAGGTGTATGCTCACTTATTTTTTGCAAGTTATAAATGGCATTCAGCACTGCATTTTTCATATATTCATCACATTTATCTTCAAATATTGCGTGATCTAAAATTAAAATAATTAAATTTTTTCTGAAAATAAATGAAATAAAATTATCTATAAACAAAAAAAATGCAAATACATTTTATCATATCACAATTGGAAAACGCTGAAAACTAAGAGAAATATTTCAACCGTTCATATATTACGTTGAAATATTTTGTAAAATTTGCCACTCTTCTCACAAAAGACCCATTCTAAAATTGTTTTACTAAAAAAATTAAAAAAGATAGTTATATGTATAACATATTATTAATAATAAATTTCTATATTGCCACAAATAATTTTACATTTCTGCATTATGCGCTGGTATTTTTAATAAATAAATACTTTCAATTAAAATGAGTTTTGTTAATTTTGTAATTGCCAATAAGATGTTTATTTCAGGATAATAATATTATTTTTCACGTACCTAAACATTTTCCCATTGTCTCTTTCAGTATTACAAAGTCTATTAAGGTGTGTACAGACGATTGCCAGATCGGCAAACGTTATCAACCCTGTTAAATTGTTGCAAATGTACGGGAATTGACAGGTTGTTAGGCAAATGTTAATTGAATGTTCAGACGATTGCAAGAAAACCTTCAAATTTCATATATTTTCTTAATATTTGTATGCAGGATTGCCAATTAAAATATTTTATAGACAGTGTTGCCAATAAAAAGTTTTTCTGGCAATGGCGCCGTTGTCACATGCATAAACTTCGCACATCAACAAATCTGCAAATTATCTCACAATGACTTTTCTGCCAACGTTGCGAGACAAAAATTGTTTGTTCACACGGTTGTACGTTCACAGGGTTGCATTTTTCCGCCATTTTTCGGAAAATGTTGTCCGATCAGGCAATCGTCTAAACATACCTTAACTCACATTTTTGTCATCCGTTTGGCACAAATCTCTTCACAGGCCTTACAAACAAGATCTCCTTCAAAAACACATGTACATCGCCATAAATAAAATACAGCAAAAATAACTATGACACACGCACTCCCTTATCACAGAGATCGATGGTGACACCGACGGCATAACCACATGCATACACACATGTACACGACGGTTTCATTTGTTGTTGTTGCTATGCTTTAGCAAAAATAACTGTTAACAGCCCATATTAAAATTATTTTCGGTGCAATATGCACGTATGTATGCACGTATTCACAGCAATCACATTTTTTCACAATCCGCGTCCAGACAACCGTTTCCTTCCATCGCTTGTAAATAACTGACGATTTAAAAGAAAACGAACAACAGAACTGTTCTCTATTTTCTCTTCTAGCATTCCATAACAATTATTGATTCACACATTACCAAACAAAACTGATTCTCCGAGCGAGAGAGGGAGGGACAGATTGTATAATTCTCTCGTATGTATTCTTAAAAATAATGACAATAGTCATAAAATTTATTACCAAGACAGCCATTCCTTTAAGGGGAGCATAGCCTTAAATTTATTACTCACATATATCATACTGTTAATTAAGTCCGATTCGGCATTAAAACTATGACATGTCTACGTCGTAGTGTTAATGAAGAAAATCCTTAAAAGTATTGAAATATTACTTAAAATAATGCGGATTGTCACAAAAATAATGATTTTATTCTTTAATTTAAATGCGCACATTTAACGAAGCGCGTACACAAAACTAATGATTAGATAGACATTAATTCAAATTCAAAAAACTTTATATTAAGGAAAATTTCGTAAAAAACGTGTAAATTTTCATTATTTTAATGAAAATTGTCATTGAATTGATGCCGAGGTAGCATACTTAATATAAGAATGTGTCATCATTAGTTTTATTACTATTTTTTTTTTCAGTGTATTTGACACATTCAACACTACGCTTAATTAACCAAACAGGGGTTTTTCGATAAGTATGTTTACATACATATCGTCATCAGAAACGAGAAAGGGCGTATCATCATATTTGAACACTTTACAGGACAGTTAGACAGTTAGAAAAACGGTGTTTTCAGGATATTACCTACAGATAAAGATGTATATATATAGATTCACACAAACATGATTTAACTATGAAAAAAGAAATTATATGTTTCTAATAAATTTGCCATTTTGATAGTTGTCGCTAAAAATTAGTCAGATTACACTCAAACATATTCTGCTTGAAATATACATATGTTTAGGGTACACTCCAAATATATAATATTTGACACACACAAATTGTATATGTTTGGGAGGATATTGTTCTAAACAAAAATATGTTCCCATGCTGATATTTTTTTTTATTTGGAAATAAAAATTATTTTGTATTTAAGTATTTTGGCAATGTACCAATTCCTTAATTTAAAGACATGTTTTGTATTTTTCAGAAGTTCAAAGCAAAATTTTTGTTATAAATTTTTTGTTTGTAAAATTCAGTTAACATTTAAGTCGCATAATCTTTCGTAACTATAAATTGCATTAATGGATTGACAAAAAGTGATGAATTGGAATACTTATAAATTAAAATTTATTGGTGTAAAACAAAACCTATTGCTGCTAAGGAAAATTTTAACTACAAAGTTCAACAGTAGTAAACACCAACCAGACTTTGACAACGTTCGTGTACTTCAGAGAGAGAGCAACTATAACAAACGATTTACTCTCGAGATGCTGCATATTAACAGCGTACCAACAAGAAAAAGAGTTAACTACAAAACCGATACAGAGAACATAGCACACATATACAAACATCTTATTAGACGAACAAGACAACGAGAGGCCATCGATCATCGTGCAATATTAGAATAACACCCAGTGCAATATTTACATCCGACGGTAGTAGTCACACTACAGTAGTTTTTAAGTATTGTTTGTTGTTGTGTTTTTACTTTTACACGTAAGTTGGCCGTTGTAGAAATATCGTACAATTATTTATGTTCTCCTAGTATTAACAAATCAATATATAGTTATTTTCACTTGAATTTAGTGATATTACTTTATTAATTTAAGTTATTGTGTACTTAATTTATTGTAGAACATGATCCCTGATGACGGAATTCAAAAGATAATTCCGAAATATTGGAAATAAATAAAAATTTAAAAACAAACCAGACCTCGAGCTTGAACAATCTTTTAATCGAATAATTTATTTGCTAACAAATATATAATATTCAAAAAATTCGTTTCCAAATATATTTTCCTTCAATTCAAACATATCAAAAATGGCGATTTTCCTCCGTGTACATATAATTCAATGTTTAAAGATGATTTCATGTAAATATTGACCCCGTCAGCGCCTCAAATGATTCATACGCTGGGTCCAATTTTGGCATACTCTCAACATATCGGTCGGGAACTCACGAATAAATTTCTCAATATTGGCTTCCAGTTGAAAAAAATCGCTTGAAATATACATATGTTTAGGCTACACTCCAAATATATAATATTTGACACACACAAATATTATATGTTTGGGAGGATATTGTTCTAAACAAAAATATGCTCACATTCAAATATTTTCTTATTTGGAACTATTAGTTCCATAACAAAAATTAATTTGTAATTATTTATTTTGGCAATGTACCAATGCCTTTACTTAAAGAAAATATTTCTGTTTTTCGGATGTTCATAGAGCAATTTTTTTATGAATATTATATATTTGTAAAATTTAATTAAAACTTAAATCGAATAATCTTTCGTAACTGTAGATTGCACTGATGGATTGACAAAAAGTGATGAATTGGAATATTTATAAATTAAAATACATTTTTAGCTATAATGTTTAACACGAAATCTAGGAAAAACTAAAAAAATTCGAATAAGTCAGCAAAGTTTTAAAATTTTTTTAAAAAAATATATATTTGGAAAACTTATTTAACAATAACTTTGCTTGTGTGTAAACACATATTTTATTTATGAAATTCAGTTTGCAAATAAATAATGTTCTAATATATTAATATATGCGATCCAAACAAAATTTCTTGATTTTCAAATAAAATTTATTTATTAACAAATATATAATATTTAAAAAAATCGTTACTACACGCTGAAAAAAAATCGCTTCTGTAGTATATTGTCCCAAACATATTCGGCTTGAAACATATAGATATTTAGGGTGCACTCTAAACATATATTTGGTACACAAAAAAAAATATATATTTGGAAAGATGTTGTTCTAAACAAATCTTTTTTTACATCCCAATATGTTTTTATTTGGGACCATTATTTCCAAAACAAATATTTATTAACAAATTAATTTGAAAATTTGTTAAATTTTTAAAATGTTGTTAAATTTTTCAGTAATTCAAAGTTAATTTTTTAGAAATTTTTAATGTTCCTAAAATAATAAATAATAATAATTGCAATCGAATAATCTTGGATCAAAATATATTACATGCAGGATTGATAACTAAAGATGGCTTGGAACACTCTGAAATTTGAAATGATTGATTTAAAACAGAAGTTAATGCTGCATATGGTATCATAACTGGGAGGTTCAATTCGAAACAAAGGAAAAATTTAAACTGAAATTCGAAAAAGTCAGCAAAAGTTTTGGAATTATTTTTTAAATCAAATATATTTGGAAAAATTCCTAAATAATATTTTTTTTTGTATTTTATTTGAGAAAATTAGTTTGCAAATATAATTGGTTGTAATATATTAATATATACGTTCCAAATATATTTTATTGAATTTCAAATAAAATTTATTTGCTAAGAAATATATAATATTTAAAAATGTATGTCCCAAATATATTTTTTTGATTCAAACATATCAAAAAAGGCGATTTTGACCCGTGTGGTTTTAATGGTTAAAATGTGTTCCAAAAAGTAAATCAATGACTAAAAATTTAACCGTTGTTTAGGTTAGGTTAGGTTGAATAGAGGAGACGTTTAAACGTCTCATGTCCTTGGACATATACGTACACTTAAGCCAGTGGTTCGGCCTGTTATGCGCTCCTTATTTATGATTTTTATACCACACGGGTTACAGAAAATCGGTACTAGAAACGTATTTTCTCAGTAACTTCCAGTCATATCCTCTGAGATGAGTCAAGTCTGGCAATATGTCGGAACAGAAATATCGGGATCTTGCATATCGATGCCTTACTTTCTCAACCTCGTATCTTAAAAAATACAACTTTTCAGGAGAGCAAATAAACGGTTTATCTTTTTATACATCGGTGTTTGGGTAAAAGTTTAAATGCAATTATTAAGGAATAGATTACATCTATGTATATGAGTAGTAATAACACTGTACAACAATTTCAAACTTTTTTCAAAATAACAGGGTTCTGTCAGTGGATTCTGGTAGAGGAGACCAAAAAAATATACACGTGTATCGGCGTTTTGAAAGATCACATCGGAATTTTATTTTAGGGGGGTTAAAGTTTTCAACCCTTTGCTAGTTCGTGCAGAATATCGGTATATAAAACTATGTGTTCTGTTCATCTGAGGTGTAGGGTATCTTCAGCAACTTTGTAGCAAATGTTAAGGCCTATATTTTTGTGGAATATATTAACCCTTTAGCTTCCCCCCATAACGGTGATTTTTGCCTATATTTTAACAAATCGTAAAAAACTCCCTAAAAATGGGTGGAGCGGGGTTGAAATATTCTACTAAAAATGTCGGCCATAAAATTTTACTATAAGTGTCAGAACACACCAAAGCCCAAAACTTAACACAAACTCCAAAAAAACCCCAAATTTAAGATAGCCTGTTAACGGTTAATTTGTTATTCCTCGCTTCCCTAGGTTCTCCCAGCTCTGAAGAGAAGGATGTTATTCAACAACTACTTTTGTTCTTCTTCTTTATTATTTCTGTCATTATATTTTTGTCACTCAAAATTACCATAACGGAACTTTTGAGTGGCACGTTACTTATGAACGTTAACGTTTGACATCGTGGGTCAACCAGTTAATCTTTTTATTTTCTTACAATAGTCTACAAGGGAATTTGTATGAATAATAATGACTGACTGTTTGGGGAAACTTGACTGGTTTTGCTACGCCTGTGGCAAGCATACCCTTATGGAATATAGGGTTTAATTTTTTGCGAGCAAAGTGGACGATATATATTAAATTTATTTTGAACTGGAAGTTTTTCCAGATGAGCTATGGGTGCCAAACCATATATGCCGAAATTGCTATATCGGTTTGATGCTGTGGTCTATTTATATTTTGATTTTCAGTTTTCAACTGAAACTGATGAGCATGGCGAACGGTTCCATCAGATATGTCTTCCTATTGAAAAACGCTATAAAGGCAAGAGCATTTTGTCACTTATAGCAGATTTATGTTGGACATTGTTTGATAATGGCGTCGAATTGCCAAGAGTGAAAAAAAAAAGTGAATTAAAAATAAATGAACTTATGTATTTAATAAGTATTTCTCCTTGTATATGCGTTATTAATAGATTTTTTGTTTATAGTCCTGAAATATAATTTAATATAAAATAAATATTATTTAATTGTAAAATAAAATCATTATTTTTTTGCATCTCTCACATCAACCCCGAAAAATCCAATTTTTAAAGACCTTTTTGGTACTAACACTATATAATATATAAATTAACCCTTAACAGGCTATCTTAAATTTGGGCGTTTTTTTGGAGTTTGTGTTAAGTTTTGGGCTTTGGTGTGTTCTGACACCTATAGTAAAATTTTATGGCCGACATTTTTGTAGAATATTTCAACCCCGCTCCACCCATTTTTAGGGGAGTTTTTTACGATTTGTTAAAATATAGGCAAAAATCACCGTTATGGGGGAAGCTAGAGGGTTAATATATTCCACAAAAATATAGGCCTTAACATTTGCTACAAAGTTGCTGAAGATACCCTACACCTCAGCTGAACAGAACACATAGTTTTATATACCGATATTCTGCACGAACTAGCAAAGGGTGGAAAACTTTAACCCCCCCCCCCCCCCCTAAAATAAAATTCCGATGTGATCTTTCAAAACGCCGATATACGTATATATTTTTTTGGTCTCCTCTACCATAATCCATTGACAGAACCCTGTTATTTTTTTTGTGTTGTACTGTGTAATATACTTAACTTTTTTAGTTTAAGCATGAAACGTATTTATTGAGATACGAGTTTGCTGCATTAACAGTAATTTTAATTCTTGATACTTGATGAATAAGTTACTCGTTTGTTGCACTCATAGCTATACAACAAATAACGCCGTTATACGAAACCAATATTTAATATTATTAATATTAATGTTTTATTTGCAAGAAAGTATAAAATGAAAAAAAAAGAATTTATATTAAATTAATAATATCATTGGTGTGGCAAATTATCATAAAATGAATTATAGTCGGCTGGAATCATGCGTTTTAAATCTTGCAAGTCATCATATTTTCTTTTTGAAATACTCGTAGGTTGTTGTTGATTGTAGAGACCAGGTAGTAAAATGTTATCATTGTGCTGCAATTGTGGTAGCAAATTACGATGAGGTAATAGTTTCCACTATTTATCAAAACATAATTTGTATTGAACTCCGTCAGTAACGGTATATTTGAGAGCTCGTAAATTTATAACGCATGGGTCGTCTTTTCTTGCTGAAAAATCGGATTTGGAGGACAAGTTATAGTTATCAGAATCCACTGAGACAAAATGTCCCGTTTCTTCATCCAAAATGACGTTTCCAATTTGTTGTGTTTTAGGTTCTTGGGAAAGATTCTTGAAGACCCGATTGTCACAGTGCGACTGGCCGCTGCGACATGGGTTTGTTGACGAAGGTTGAAGAGAAAGGGGTAGAAAAAGTTTCACGAAATCAAAATTCAAGGGACAAATTGACATTTCTCCTTTGAGTGACTGAATGCGAAAAATAAATTCAATAAAATGCGTAAATATGAGTGAATGAATAGAAAACACAAATTTGTCCCTTGTTGCTGAAGCAAAGGCTCACCGTCTATACGAGCAATGATTTACGTAGGGATTTCAAAGGAGAATTCAAAAAAGTTGAAACACCCTGTTTCAGCATCAAGAACAGCGATTGTATCACTCAGTTTACAATAAAAATTAAAATTCCTCAGAATTAGATTTTGACCAAGCAAAACAAAGATCGAAACTAAAATGCAATTATGAAAATAGGCGCCAAGATCTTATACCACAAGTACTACAAAAAAACTAGCAAAACACTAAAAAAAAAATAAATAACGGGACTCCCATGCATGCATTACTTACTTATGGTGATTTCGTTTGTGCAAAAAATGTAAAATTTTTTCTACATTTTATACTGAAACCGAATTTTTCAATTCGTTTGTAAAAGTGGTGCAGCCGTATGAAGCCAAGTCCACGGTGTGGAGTGTTGCACCGTCAAACAACAAACTTCAGAACCAAACATAATTGAAAGCGTACATTCTTAATGCACTATCAAATGGTTGCGCCATAACGTAGGTATGGGTTTTAACCACGATTTTTGTTCGCATGTGTTGTAATCAGATATGTAGGATCGAATATCAAATATGGATGTGGACACGGTGGCTCAATCCCGCTATTGCTCGTCGGTATAGGGGCAGGGTTAAAACCAATATTCGTTCTCACGACTACAACATAAATCCTCGTGTCCAAGAATAAAAAAAAATACACAGAAACTAAATATATGAACCCCCACTAATAAGGCACTATATGAATTATAGTCAAAAAGTCAATCTCCTGTTCTTGTCTGTTCGTCGCTTCACAATCAAAGTCCTATTGTCGAAAAAAAAAAACCTCAATATCCTAATACTATGTCTAACACCTCACTGCATATCGGTCCGCCCCCTCCCTGTCCGTCCGACTCTGGTTGGGCCTACCCTCCCCTTATGTATATTCATCAAACATCCATGAACCAACTCAAAAGCCCATATAAAACGAGTTTGGTTCCCTAATACCAAAGTCGTCCCATTGTCAGTCTACTAAACCGAACCCATAATTTTTATCCCCGCAGTAACAACATCCACAAAGCCTTCCCCCAACATCACCCAAAAATAACTACTTAGACCATCATGGTTTTATGAAAAAGTAACACAATGCAAATTAAGTATACTAAATTCATTAACTTCAACTTTTATTTCTGTATTTCTAATCTAAATAACATTCTTACATTTGTATTTGTTCAATAATAAAAAAAAGAATATTAAAAAAAAGGTAAATGTTGTGAAAAATAATAAGAACAAGAAAAAGAAAGAAAGAAAAAATTGTAAATACAATCGTTGCTAATAGATACAATCATTTGAATGATCCAATATGCATGAAGAGAGAAAGGGAATTAATGGCATTTAGAGGTACAACAAATTAAGAGATTTTTTTTTTATTATTTATATCTCTTTAGTATTACTTCTACTGTTACTCTTAAACTCACCATTTTCAATTCGACGTATGTTCCAATGATGGCGCCAGCATTAGTAATGAGTTCCACAGAGTCGTTAAAATAAATATTGATCATATAAGTTAGGCAGAATGACAACCTTAATGACCACTCTCTTCTCACATTAACAAAAATTCTCAGTCTCTCTACAATAAACTCAATTTTGCATATTTTTAGTACTTATTATTTGTTTGTTGTTGTTGTTTCAAATGGAGTTAAATTAGCTTTCAAAAATTAAAGAATATTAAAATAAAAGAGGAATAATGATAAACAAGAAATGACAGATTCCCGAAAAATAATGTACATTTCCAAAGAAAAGAAAATAAAGGAAAGCAAGGAATGAAAAAAGTATAATAATTGCAATAACGTATAAATGTAGACTTAATTAAAAAAATGTTAAATCTCTTTTTAGCTTCTCTTATTATATCACATATTTACAGAGATTCATAGGTAATACAATTCAGCATCAAATATGATATAACGATAAAGTGTATTATTTTTGTATCTCCATATATCACGGAAGGGTTTAAGTCACTTGAAGAGGCTGGGAAATTAGTCCTCACCGACTGCTCCAAATTGAGGTTATGTCCGCTGAGATAGGTTAGGCACTTGGGATAGGTTAGGCACTTGGGAATCTACCCAACTCACAGGGACACATAACAAATCCTACGAAATCACTTATGTCGTACTTTTATTTAACTTCAGAGCTTTGCTTTTCGTGGCTCTTATTACGAATTAAGGTTTCGTGTCTGTTCCAGTTATATAATGTATGTACATATCAATTTCTATACACATGTATATTAAACACACATGGTGCTCTGACCATATCGCACAATTATGAAACTCATTTAGATGAAGTTCACATTCACGTAGAAGTGTTCAAAGACTGTACGATTGAACGGCACATATTCTCACATTTATTAATCTTTAATTATTTTTATTTATAACACGAAACAGCGTATTCCCTTTTTTTCAAGTCTCTCCTTTTTTCACAAAAATCAGAAGTCGTCCCCTCAAAAAAATCTTGTCTTCTTCTTGACAGATCACCCAGAGTTGCCACTCTTTAGGAAGAAGAAGATTCATTATAATAGATAATGAATCAGGGTTGGGGATATGTATAAATCCAGATGTTACCACCTGGTTTATAATTAGTAACCGGTTTTCTAGTGGCGTTCCTTAAATATTATGCATATAATTCGTAACACATGCAAAATGCAAAATTAGCAGTGGGTGCAGGGGAAATTTTTAAAATGTCGCAACATTATTTTTCAGAAACGAAATCACCATTACTTAAGTTCAGATTCACACGAGACATTTTTTTCAAGCAAGTGTCAAAGTTTGTTGGAGATAGAAGCAGGCGGAAAGATTTCGCTTCCTCTCTCTCCCACAAACTTTGACGCTTGCTTGGAAAAAATTGTCTCGTGTGAATCTGGACTAACTGATATATATGTATGTTAGGCCGGGTCGATTTGTGGGGAGGCAAAAAAAGTCGCCATTGCTCAGTGAAAATCGTATTCTAGGGATCAAAATAAGAAACTTTGCCGAAGGAACCATACCTCTAAAACGAATTCTGATGTCCCGGAATTTGGGTCGAACTTTTGGGTAGGGCAAATTTTGAAAAATCCCACTTTGACCCATTTAGAGTGCTCCAATCGAGTCCAAATGTATGACCGACCCCCACTAACTTTGGAGGCCCGACCCACCCATGCCAGTGGCACACCCCCTGGAACCCCCTGGGGGTTCCATACATTTGGACTCGATTGGAGCACTCTAAATGGGTCAAAGTGGGATTTTTCCGGGACATCAGTATTCGTTTTAGAGGTATGGTTCCTTCGGCAAAGTTTCTTATTTTGATCCCTAGAATACGATTTTCACTGAGCACTTCACCGAGTGGGGGTCGGTCATACATTTGGACTCGATTGGAGCACTCTAAATGGGTCAAAGTGGGATTTTTTCCGGGACATCAGAATTCGTTTTAGAGGTATGGTTCCTTCGGCAAAGTTTCTTATTTTGATCCCTAGAATATGATTTTCACTGAGCAATGGGCGATTTTTAAATTGACCCGCCCTAATGTATGTACATACACACTTCAATTCTATTGTGAAGAAGGATTGAATAACGAGACACATTTTGGTGGGTAAATTCTCGACTCAATTTACGCAAAAACGAAATTTTGTATTAAGATAAGAGTTTGACGTAGTTATTAAAATAAGAGTGAATGAGATACAAAAATGTATTTTATTAATATTTACAGAATTGAGACAACGTATTGAGATAATAAGTTGTTGCAGCAATAGAACATAAAAATAGCAATCGTTTGATATGAAAAAGTCAAAACCGTATTTTTTTAAGTTACGAGGTAGAGGAAGTAAGGCATCGATATGTGATAGCTGGTCAGTGACACAGAAAATGTTCCATCGTTTCGATGTTTTCCGTGCATGCCCTGCACTCGTCGTTTTCTGCTAGTCCTATGCGATGAAGATGTGCCTGTAAGCTTGAGTGTCCCGTTGTAACACTCATCATCTTACTAATCTCGATCTTGTTTAGTTTCAGAAAAGTACTTGTTTTCTTCTCATTTGGGTCACCTCACAGTATCTTTGCAGTTGCTCTATTCCACACCGTTTTGTGAGCCGTCACTGCCCAGTGCTTCAACTCGTCCTTCGTGGCTTCGAAAGGTTTCCAATTTTCTGAACCGTTGTTTACTTTAAAGATTTATATCTAAAATTGTAGCATATGATGACAGATAATTTATTAAAAGTAAGTCAAAGCTTAAAAATACTTCTGTAGTATATTGTCCCAAACATATTCTGCTTGAAATATACAAATGTTTAGGGAAAACTCTAAATATATTACATTTGGCACACACAAAAATTATATATTAGGGAAGATGTTGTTTTAAACAAATCTTTGTTTCCGTCCTAATATTTGGGACCATTATTTACGAAACAAATATTTATTAAGTATTCCCAAAATATATCAATACCTTAATATAAAAACAAGTTTTATATTTTTTTAGTAATTCAACGTTAATTTTTTTCGGAAATTTCAAGTGTTCTTTAAATTCCTTTATAATTGAAATCGTATAATCTTGCATAATGATACATTATGAAAGATGGGTTGACAACAAATGATAACTTGGAGCAAATAGAAATTAAAAATTAATGATGTAAAACAAATGTTATTGCCACTTATGTCATTATACCCTACACCAAACTGTGGTACAGGGTATTATGACTTTGTGCATTTGTTTGTAACACCCAAAAAGAGAAGAATACACGGGGCAAAATCGCCATTTTGGATTTGTTTGAATCGAAAGAAATTATACTTGGAACACAAATGTTCAAATATAATATATATTTTCGAGCAAATAAATTTTATTTGAAAATCAATAAAATGTATTTAGAACCCATATGTTAATATATTAGAATAAAATATATTTGCGAGCTAATTTTCTCAAATAAAATATGTGTTTAAATACAAATAAAATTATTGTTTATGAATGTTTCCAAATATATTTTATTAAAAACAAAAAGATTTTCAAAACTTTGCTGAATTTTTCGAATTTTAGTTTTACTTTTTTCCTTGTTTTCGAATTATGCGTTCCTATTAAAAATTACATTCTTAGCTTAACTTCTATTTGAAACCACTTATTTTTATTTTCTAACTATTCCAAGTCATTATTTTTAATTATAAAGAAATTTTAATAACATTAAAAATTTGGTTAGCAGTTCTTGTTAAATTCAATTTACTGCTCCCTCAAGTATTTCAGCTGATTTAAGTTAAAGACATACACTATTGCTACTGAATTCTGAAGATGATAGAGTGGTGTCTATCGAAACTGCAGTCAATTCTACCAAGCAATTAAAACTCTCTACCAATTTTTGTATTTGTTTCTATTACTTTCTTGGAATAGACAGAAAGTAAATGGAACATATGGTCTCAAACCAAATAAATTCTGACTGAATAACAAAAGCACAGACCAACAATAAATAACAACAACACATACAAACACATGAGGTACGATGACGTCGGCATTAGCCGTTGACAAAACTACATTTGTTTTCGTGGTTCGCGATGCGAACCCAAGCAAAAAACAAAAATGTATTGGTATGAGAGTTTTAGTATGTTGACTTAGTTCGGCAAAATACGGGTTTGGTTAGCAGTTCTTGTTAAATTCAATTTACTGCTTCCTCAAGTATTTCAGCTGATTTAAGTTAAAGACATACACTATTGCTACTGAATTCTGAAGATGATAGAGTGGTGTCTATCGAAACTGCAGTCAATTCTACCAAGCAATTAAAACTCTCTACCAATTTTTGTATTTGTTTCTATTACTTTCTTGGAATAGACAGAAAGTAAATGGAACATATGGTCTCAAACCAAATAAATTCTGACTGAATAACAAAAGCACAGACCAACAATAAATAACAACAACACATACAAACACATGAGGTACGATGACGTCGGCATTAGCCGTTGACAAAACTACATTTGTTTTCGTGGTTCGCGATGCGAACCCAAGCAAAAAACAAAAATGTATTGGTATGAGAGTTTTAGTATGTTGACTTAGTTCGGCAAAATACGGGTTTGGTTAGCAGTTCTTGTTAAATTCAATTTACTGCTTCCTCAAGTATTTCAGCTGATTTAAGTTAAAGACATACACTATTGCTACTGAATTCTGAAGATGATAGAGTGGTGTCTATCGAAACTGCAGTCAATTCTACCAAGCAATTAAAACTCTCTACCAATTTTTGTATTTGTTTCTATTACTTTCTTGGAATAGACAGAAAGTAAATGGAACATATGGTCTCAAACCAAATAAATTCTGACTGAATAACAAAAGCACAGACCAACAATAAATAACAACAACACATGAGGTACGATGACGTCGGCATTAGCCGTTGACAAAACTACATTTGTTTTCGTGGTTCGCGATGCGAACCCAAGCAAAAAACAAAAATGTATTGGTATGAGAGTTTTAGTATGTTGACTTAGTTCGGCAAAATACGGGTTTGGTTAGCAGTTCTTGTTAAATTCAATTTACTGCTTCCTCAAGTATTTCAGCTGATTTAAGTTAAAGACATACACTATTGCTACTGAATTCTGAAGATGATAGAGTGGTGTCTATCGAAACTGCAGTCAATTCTACCAAGCAATTAAAACTCTCTACCAATTTTTGTATTTGTTTCTATTACTTTCTTGGAATAGACAGAAAGTAAATGGAACATATGGTCTCAAACCAAATAAATTCTGACTGAATAACAAAAGCACAGACCAACAATAAATAACAACAATTTCTAAAATTTACCTTTCAATTGCTGAAAACTTAAAACATTTAAGAATAGATATATATTCACGCAAATAGATCTTTGTTTGGGAAATAACATATCCATATAAAAAATATTGGGATGTAAACATAGTTTTGTTTAGAACAACATCCTCCCAAACATATACTATTTGTATGTGGCAAATATTATATATGTTTGGAGTGCACCCTAAACATATATATGTTTCAAGCAGAATATGTTTGGGACAATATACTACAGAGGCAATTTTTTTCAGCGTGTAGAACCATAGTTTATTATACCGATCGACATAGAAACACTTTTTGAGTCGATTTAGCCATGTCCGTCTGTCTATTTATGGTCCGATTGTGATAAAATTTAGCACAGTGCTCTTTTTTGGCCCAAGGACGATCCCTATTGAAATTGGCAAAATCGGTTCAGATTTAGATATAGCCCCCATATATATGACCCCGATTTGAAATGTAAGCGCTGTAGAAACTGTATTTTATATCAGATCATTACTAAATTTGGCAGAGAAAGTTCTCTTATTACATGAATGAACATTGCCAAATTCGGGGAAAATCGGTTTAGGTCTGGATATAGTCCCCAAATATATATGTTATACCCGATTTAACATGTAAGCGCTGTAGAAACCATATTTTTTATATCCGATCAGTACGAAATTCGGCAGAGAGAGTTTTCATATTACATGATAAATTCAGTTCAGATTTACTTATATATACTCGTATAGCCCCCATATATATGTTTTACCCGATTGGACATGTAAGCGCTGTAGAAACCGTGTGTTTTATATCCGAACAGTACGAAATTCGGCAGAGAGTTTTCTTATTATATTTATGAACACTGCCAAATTCTTGTCGCAATGCCCATTTTCGCACTGTTATGGAGGTGTAGGGTATTATATAGTCGGCCCCGTCCGACTTTCTATCTTTCCTTACTGGTTTTAAATTATATAAGAAAGGTATAACTCGAAATCAATAAAAAATCAGTAAGGAATGACAGAAAGTCGGGCGGGGCCGACAATATAATACCTAGACCTCCATAACAATGCGAAAATATACTGATCGGGTATAAAACACGGTTTCTTACATGCAAAAGCGGGTGAAACATATATATGGGGGCTACACTGAAAAAAAATCATCTTCAATCTGATGAATTCCTACCTTGGTTTTATGAAACTTTTCTTTGTTTTTCACCCTACAACAATTTTCATTGGTTTGATGTAAAACGTTTCATCAATAGTTCTTCGAAAAATAACATTGATGAATGAATATCTGACATCAGTTTGAAGTACATATTACATTAAGTTAACGTTTAATTTTCTTTGAATTGAAGTAAATAATTTCTTCTTTTCATGAAAAACGTACTTCAAGTTAATGTTTTTTTACATCAATTCGGAGAAAAATTTACATCGAAAATATGAAAAAACTTCTTGACTTTATGCACTTTTTACATTAAATTAATGTAAAAATTTCATTGAACTGTAGCCAACTATACTATAAATTATTCAAATAATTCTATAAATTAATGTAATTATTACATCAATCAAATGCACATAATTCATTGTTTCTATGTAAAATCGCTATAAAAAACAAAACTATACAAACAAAAAAACATTTTTGGGGCGAAAGGCAGAAAAGTTTTGCATATTTTGGAACAAAAGAAAACACCATTAATTTTCCGACAAACGTCCGTTGTCGCAGTCAATCAGTTTAAAACTGAATCTTTGGAAAAATCTTCAACAAATGTGATGCCCGTTCTATTTAGTAAACATGTCCTAATAATTGTAGTAAAAAATCGCTAAAAATTAAATAAGAGGTATTTAGCCATTTTCTGGATTCTTGGCATTTATGTTTGGTTTGAAATATTTTCGCGATTTTTGGACCTAAGAAGCGTAATGCCTACACTCAGAAAAATGGCGTCCCTAAGTACAAGTAAATTTTAAACTCACATTTAGTTCAATTTTTTTACTCAGTTGTAGTAAATTTTCCCTAAGTAGCAATAAAATTTACCAAATATAAGTAAATTTTACTAATAAAAAGTACGTTATGAATACTTGGAATTAGGAAGTTATTTTCCTAAAATAAAATTTCTTCACAATTAGTAAAAACATCATATAGTTTAGTTAATGCATACTTAAACTGAGAAAAAATTTGCACATATTTAGGACGGAAAGTAATAAAACTATTTTTTTGTGGAAAAACGTCTTTTTAGTACTTATTAACTAAAAAAATATCGAAATAATAAAAATGAGTTCATGTCCCTTCTTCAAATTAGGTTCATTTCTTCTTTATATGTAGTTTAAATGAACTAATCTGTAATTTTTTAGTTCACATATACTAAAGATTATGTATATATTTTCTTGGAATTTTATTTGTTTTCGTTTATATTATTTCCTTTATAGTAGTTCATAAATAACTTGGTTTAAAGACATTACAGTATTTGTTTTGAGTAATTTTAACTATTATATAAATTAAATAAAAATTAACTTATTTCAGGACAATCTTTCTTTAAACCCAATAAAATACATCATAAAGCATAGTTCTAATATTCCCTCACAGTTAGTTCATCGCATACTTGAGGCAAGTTCAACACTAACTTAAGAATAAGAACTGAATAACTCCCTAAAAGGATGTTTTATTTTTATTTATTGAAATTTTTAAACTTACATAAAGTGCATCTCATTTCATTGTTCGTACTCAAGAGAATGATATTCTTACTACAATGCAGTTCAAATAAACAAAATCGTTACTAACACTGGTATATTTTACTCAACTTTAGTTCAACAAATGCCATGAAAATTATGACATGATTGAACTATATTTTTGTTCAATTTATCTTAAACAGTATATACTTGAACTACGGTGAGGAAAATGTTGTACTTAAATTTATAGTTCACACTTGTCAGTGGTTTCTAAATTTGAGTAACATACATCTTTACTTCAAATTAGGAAATCTGAACTAGAGTAAAGTACAAAAGCACGCCAATCGAGAGAAACACATTCATATATAAATATTTGCATGTATGTATGTACATACGCATGTAGGTATGTACGTGCATGAAATATTCCGTTTGCATAGAGAAAAATAGATAGGCATAGGTAAAATATAGTCCCTATTTACACGGGCTGGATGTTCAGCAGATTATCATCGCTTTCTGGGTAAGCGAGGCAGTCGGAGAGGGGGAAGAAAAAACTCTCCTGTGAATCAGCAACAATTCACACACGAATACCCGAAACAAAATTACGTCGTGTACTCGTAAACGCAAAGGCAATAAAACAATATCAAGTAGTCATTATTTATAATACAAGCGTTTTATACAAATGGTATATGGGAGTTCAACGCAAATATATACATATTTTATTCACAAATTAAATTGCTGAACTATATTTAGAATTTATTGACACCAAAGATGGACAAACAAATTACAAATATCTATCAGACAACTTTTTCATTACACGGCATGTGTCGTTGCCATGTACATCACCTACTGGAATTACACTTTGTTTGAAAGCGAAGAACGCTGCCGTGAAAAAATAACATATAGGCCCTCGGCTTTAGTTCGAAACATACACGCTGGTATACCAGAAATATATGCTGCTTGAAATATACAACTCTAAATATATTATATTTGGCACACAAAAATATGTAATTGGTATGATGTTATTCTAAAGAAATATTTGTTTCTGTCCTAATATTTTTTATTTGTGCCTATTATTTACCACACAAATATTTATTTGCATTTAAGTTTTCAGAAAATATATCAATAACATAATTTTAAGACAAGTTTTATGTCCTGCAGTAATTCAACGATATTTTTTAATTTTGTTTATTAATATTTCTTTATAAATGAAATTGTATAATCTTGCATAATGATACATTGCTTGATGGGTTAACAACAAATGATGACTAGGAATAAAAATAAATTAAAAATTCGTGATTTAAAACAAATATTATAGCGCCTTATGCCATTTTAAATTGTAAACAAAATATATATATACAAAATATATATATAATGCCATAGGCATTATTTATTATTTCAGCACTAATTTAATTTATTTAAAAAAGTATTTTTTTAATATTCCACATCATCACTTGTTGTCAATCCACCAATGCGATTTATCGTTAACCAAAATCGTACGATTTCAGTTTTAATCGAGTAGATATACATTTTCTAAAAATTTAACATTGAGTTTTTGAAAAAATCCGAAACATTAAATCTGTGTGTGTCTAATCTTATATTTTATTTACCAAATATATTTTGTTATAATATTTAAAAATGTATAAGATCCTAATAAATGTTATTAATTTTCAGAATAATTTTGCGCTCAAGTATGTTTTAGCTCACTTCAAACATATCAAAAACAGTAATTTTTTTCTCCGTGTACAAGGCGTAAAGAAATCTTGAATCAAAAGCTTTTGTCTAAGACAAAAAACATATAGTTAAAAAAGTACGTCTTATGTTATGTAAAGACGCCGAACGATATATCGCTTCCATTGTGTTTACCGCCTTACAGGGAATTCGGGTATTCACACATGATGGCAACATTGATGATGAGCCAAACTTGTATGTTCATTCCAAAAAAGCAATCAGTGTGATATGTAAAAAGGTGCGCGTGTTTGTTGAAAAAATTAAATAATGGAAATCGTCACACACGATAATAATTTTTTAGAAATATTGAAGGCCCTAAAGGGAGAAATGTTTGCAGACATATTTAAAGGTAAGTCAAAAATAATATATGAAAGTGTATTGTATTATTATTTTATATTATATGTACGTATGTATGCAAATTGTATTGTTTAAAACAATTTTGCATGCCGCACTTTAGCACTTCCATGATTTGCCAAGGCTATGTGTGTGCATGTGCATAGATATATGTATGTATGTACTTTCACACATTGCATGCCGCTTCGTGTAAGTGCTAAAGACATTTTTCATGAGATTTTGCAACGGGATTGAAAGTCTTATGCACACATGTACATATGTATGTATGTATACATTTTTCAAACGCATATATTGTGGCTCAACGTCGATTGATTGACTATTTCTGCTTGTACGTATACATATGTATGTATGTGTATATGTACGTAGTTTTTGTGATTCGCGGAAGGGCATGTATTTTCGCTGCATACAGTTCTGTAAATTAGAGCGGGTCGATTTTTAATCGGTTTCTGAAAAAAAAATATTTTTGATTTGAATCTCCCAACATTCAGAAAATCTATGTATGCATATACAAAAGTACATTTGTATGTACATAGTTTTGCTACATTTCCTTATTTTTTCGCATGCACATGGTAAAATAAAAGAGAGGTATTTTTTTTTTGTATAATTCGTAGTGGAAGAGACATATGTCATGTTTGTATTGCAAAAGGAAATAAATATTTTTGTTCTGGCATACTGACATACATATATGTATATGTACATGCGTTCACACCTAAATACATATATGTATGTATTAAAACCAATTAAAAACAAGAAACGTGTTCATCAATCTTATATATCAAAGATGTTGTTCCTATAAAATTTATTAAAATCCTTCCGCTCTATTTCATTAATTAATTATTATTAATCGACCCCCTCTAATTTACATAACTGTCGAACATGTTGTTTCACATGCATAGAATTATGTGATTTAGAGCGGGTCGATTTTCTAAACTTTTTTGGGTAGTCAAAAAATTTAACATGGGGGTTATTTTTGCCTAAAAATTTATAAAATGTTGCTCAATGGTAAAATAAGATATCTCTATCTTTTTTTAAAAAAAGTTTTCCAATAATTTACGGGTAATTTAAATTAAAACAAATGGATTTTTTTTTTTTGGGTTTTTACAAATTTTACGTCATTTGAAAGAGAACATAAAGGGGCCATTATTTGGTTGTATTCTTTTGTTTATTTTTTTCAAAATAGAATTATGTAGATTAGAGCAGGTCGATTTTTTAAACCTTTTTTGGGTAGTCAAAAAATTTTTTTTGTTATTATTTGGCAGTATTAATTTTTAAATTTTTTTAATTTTAAAAAATACATTTTTTTCAAACAATTTTACCATTTAGCAACTTTTTAGACAAAAGTAAAATTCATAGGTTAATATTAAAAATTCTGACCCATATGTCAATAAAATGTTTTTGAAGTACAAATGAGGAGGTACTTTTCAAAACTTGGACTATTTCACTTTTTGTGTTTTAGCACAATTTGAAAATACTATGGCCTTATGTATTTAACCCGAAATTATGGTGCATTATTAAAGACGTCAAGATTAGTCATACAGTTTTCGGGAAATTTTAGTTTGAATTCAATGTTACCAAACAGAAAAAGTAGTTCTGTCAAAAGTGGATTAGTCCAGTTTTGCAAAGCACCTCCTCTGATAAACTATGTGAATCAGTTTGCCAGGAGAAAATATTTATTTTTTTGTAATTAAGAGAAGTCATACTTCCTTCTCGAACTATATTTTAAATATTTACTGAAAGCTTATTAATTTGTACTTTATTAGACAAACAAAACATATATTTTCAAAAAATTTCAAATGTATGTTATTATTACTACTCTACCAGATCACGCCATTTCTGAAGAAAGTCTCAAATATATAAATAAAAGCCATTTGGACACAATTATTCCGAAAAAAAACTACGGGGAACAAATAATTTTTGAACACCACCTCAAATTGTGGCAAATACAACAGGTAAAAAGTTGGCTCCATTCTGAGTTAACATCGATAATAACCCACTTGCTTTTGAAGCTTCCAGACAACGAAAACGTCACAAATGGCATCCATAATAACAAAAGACCTGTCTGTAATTTGGATGAGGTAAGTTTTTAAACACCAATGTATGTATAAAATATTATGATTAGTATAAGGAATTATGTTCTTTTCATTGTCAAACCGTATATATCGTCTTAATGGTACTTATAAAATCTTTTTTGAGTCTTTTTAATTATTTTGATTCAATCGATGTACTTCAAGGTACTATTTTAAGGTGTAGAGAACATGTTTAAAATATTTGTTAGGTATTTTCAGTGTATTTACATATATATGCGCTTGTACATTTTACCTCCATTATAAATCTAAAAATTTTTTAGGTTCCTGTCTTACACATCTTAAGACATTCTGTAAATGGACAAAATGTATTGAAATACTATGAAAAAAATCATACACTTGCTGCAACATTTCGTAGGATGTTATCGAATTGTGTAACAGAATATCTTTTGGAAAAAGAAATAAAAACAAGTCCAGCTCTTTTTGACAAAATTGCAAAAGATATTACACTAATATTCCCAACAGAATCTAAAGTAAGTTTTCTCGCTCATATTACTTATGTAGTCCTCCTGCTTACACTAATATATATATATATATATAATAGGATATATACCATATCCACAAAAAGGAAAGAAAACCAGCTGGAAGCCTGTATAGCAAATACCATAATTCGGTTGCTAAGCTGAGAAAAGAAGGCTTGTTTGAAGTTTCTGTCTCCTCCGAAGCCATCACTTCGGATAATCACGAGACATTAATCGTGGTATCAGGTATTCGAATATTTCTGAAAACTGCAATCAATACTCACCCTGAGTAAATAAGGCAGACATGAAAAAATTGTTGGTGCTATAATTGCGTAGATATGATTTATCAAAAATATTCTATGTATGTTTGATAGGTCCGTATGTACACTTTTTTCACCACCTTTAATTTTTAGATGAGGAGTTGTTTATAATTGGGGTGTGATTATTGAAGTTTACTCATAATACTTCCATATATAATAAAACTGCAGTTAAAAAATTTAGAATTTTAGCTCATACTTTGTATTACTGTTTATCGTTTTTTTTGGCTCAGTTTGCTGTAAGGTTCGGTAATTTACACTTGGCCTTTGAGTTAGCGGCGGGGAGGCGAGCATCCGGTACATAGCTACATTCGGTGTTTTGAGAACTCCCCTATTTTTCTCAAAGAGCTAAGGTTACAAAGGTAACTGGTAAATACACGGTAGCTCAAATATATATTTTAACTGGCCATAAAATGATTTGACATTTACTTAGTCGTGAGCATACATTTAACACAAATTCTTTATTTGTTTAACTTGGTGACATATTGTATATTATGTATTGTGAGTAGAAGCGAACATCAGTTTTCCTTGTGTAACTAATAGTGCACAATAATATCCGGTACTTATAATGCCTTCCAGATGTTAATGAAGGTGTCAAAAAAGATTGGCTGAAATACAACGTAGAACCTCTCGAAGAAGTTTTCAAAAATTGGGAAGAGACGTTTGCAATGCGACGTGCATTTATTTCGCAAAAACATTCCTTAACAGAAGTGTTCGAAGAATGGCCGATATTCAAACAGGCCTTTGGATATAAATTGGTAAACTGTTACGTTTTTTATTTAAAAAAAATATTTACGAATAACATAAATTCTAGATATTGGCAGACTTTATAAAGATATATCCGCGAAAAGCTAATTTTATTTTTGAAAAATGGGAAAGTTTTTGTGGCAAAATGACTAAATTGTTCCTTAAGCAAATTAAAAATGAACAAGGCCTAGAACAAATCAATAAGCTGAATGAATCGAATCTTGATTCCGGTATTTTACATATCTTTAATTTATATTCTATACCTACATTCAATTCTTTGCAAGAATTAAAACATTTTCTTTCTAAAATTGTAATATAAAAAAATATATTAAAATATGTCGAACTTCACAATAAAATAATATGCCTCCATATAATACCCTCTGCGAAACTATTGCATTAGGTATAATACTTTTCACTTTTATTTCCGATGTTTATTTTAATTGTTTTTAATCTATATTGCAATATTAGAAGCAGATGAAATTGTGTGAATTTAAATAGCTGTTTTTAAACAAAAAATCCACTAAAATATATTTTCTTGCGGTTTCAGAACATCGCGCTTTAATAATACTCAACTTAATTCATGAGGTTCTGAAGCCCAGTACCAGAAAGTGTGTTACACAAACGGATTCGAGGAAACGAAAATTTCACAAAACAACTGTTGCAGATTCGAGAGGTACATTTCTACTGTGGGCTCAGACTACATCAGAATTAAAATCAATGATCAAATTAAAGATCGACACCCTATACATGGTAAACCAAACCCTTCAACCCATTTTGTGCGGAGTAGGCACATCATATATTGAATTAACTGATGTCTATGTTTTTTATGCAAACATATTTTATAAATTGCCAAATATAGTACAAGCTGTCGACGTAGCATTCAAGATATTCCAAGTATTAGATTTACAATATCCATTAGATTGTCAAACTGTTTGGCGTTTCTTACAAAGCTATATATATGAATTTCCTTTAAATAACAAAGAAAAGGACAATATTTTGGTAACAATTTTAAATGACATACAAACTCTGTAAATATTGATAATTATTTTATTATTTTTTTTATTACCTACTTTTAATTTTAATCACATTTGAAATATATTGATTTGCTATTAACTCGCCTAAAATGAACATAAGCTGTTTTGTTTGCAAAAAAGTTTTTAGGGATTGCAAACAGTTATTCTGTCACTTGAAATATGTACATCATCTTTCTTCCAATCATAATTATGAGTGTGGTGTTCCGTTTTGTGGACAGAAATTCTGTAACTTTAAATCTTTCTCTAAACATATGGTAAACGAAATTTCAAAATATGGAGTAGAATTTGTACCTTTGAAATCAGCGCCTAATCAAGAAAATGCAGTAAATATTTTACATGACGTACCAATTTCTTCTCATCGTGATAGTTCACCAACTTCTCTTAATATTCCAAATACAAATATTGAAGTATCAGACACAAATACGGACACATCACATCTACAAAAATCGTGTTTCGCAATGTGTTTGAAGAATTACGCAAATAAAAATTGTTCGAGAAAACAGGTTTTTGAATTACAAAAAAACATTGCTAATAATATAACACATCCTTTAAGAGATGAAATCAGGAAGGTAATACTTGGTCTAAGAAGCAATAGTATGGATGCTACAGAGAGTAATCTTGCTCGTATTGTTTCATTTTGCGACAGGCCATTCGAAAACATTGATTCAGAATACAAGTTTATTAAAAAATTAACGGAAATGCGATTGTATGAGAGTCCACGGGTAATCAATATAAATAATACAGTAAGTAATTTCAATATAAATCACTTAAATACACTTGAAGCTGTGAAAACAAAAGGAGTATTGTTCCCAATAAAATTTCATATTAAAATATTTTTTGAGCTCGATGGTGTTCTGGATGCTTTTGAGAACAGTATGCACAATTTAAATTACAGTGAATCGTTACAAAATTTTTGTAATGGAAAACTTTGGAAAAATAAAATTAAAAATTGCGGAGAAAAATTTATTATTCCATATTTATTGTATTTTGATGACTTTGAAATTAACAACCCCCTTGGGTCACACTCTTCAAGCCTTTTAGGAATATATTATTCATTTCCAACTGCACCCGACCAATTAAAGTGGACACTAAATAATATTTTCATTGCTGCGTTATTCAAATCGGTCGACGTCAAAGCCATAGGTAACGAACAATGTTTTTTTAAACTTATTGAAGTTCTGAATGATTTGGAAGAGAACGGTATTACCATTGAAATAAAATCTGGGAAAAGACAAATTTTTTTAAGATTGGGTTTGATAATTGGGGATAACTTAGCTCTCAACAATATTTTGGGATATTCTCGATCGTTTTCCTCAAACTATTTCTGCAGATTTTGTAAAATGGATAAACATGAAACACGTAGTGCCTTTGAAGAAGATCCGACAAAAATGAGAAATGTCTCAAATTATGAGGAAGATGCATATGATCCTCAAAATACTGGCATTCGAGAAAAATCTATTTTTAATAGGATTTTACAGTATCACGTTGCAGAAAACTTTTACGCCGATTTACTTCACGATATTTTAGAAGGGATACTGAAGTACGATATGTGCCATATAATTTTATTACTATTTAAAGAAAAAATTTTCGATTTAGAATTACTTAATATTCGTAAAGAACACTTCGATTATGGAGAAACTGAAAACGGCAATAAATCTCCTCCAATTCATCAGAACAACTTAAAATCGTTTAATTTGAAAATGTCTGCAAGAGAAATGCTGACATTTGTTCACTTCTTTCCTCTTATGGTGGGAGATTTGGTTGAGAATAATAGTATAATATGGAAATTTGTCATAAATTTAATAGAATTAGTTGATATATTACTTCTTTCTAATTATACCAGTCTAGATATGATAAATCTTAAAAAGCACATTGAATATCACAATAAAGAATATTGTAACCTTTTTCAAGATACTCTAAAACCCAAACATCATTTCCTTATTCATTACTGCAGAATAATTAGTCAGTCAGGCCCACTTAAATTTTTATGGACTTTTGCTTTTGAATCAAAACATCGAGAATTAAAAACGTATACTAAAAATATAATGTCGCGAAAAAACGTTCAATTGTCGCTGGCAATAAAATTTTGTCTTTCATTTTCTGATTTTGTTTTGAATTTTAAATTTAATGGCTACGAATTGAGTGCTACTAAATTTAGCGCTCAGAATTCAAAATTTTACAGTGAATTTGGAACCTTATTAACAAATACAGAATTGAGCGCAATCGTATGTTTTTCGAGTTTTTCCCGGTATGGAACTGTATATAAAAAAGGTTTTATAATATATTTTTATAATCCCACATTTAACGCATGTATCATATCGGAAATTTATTTTTTAAATGATAGAATAATGTTGCTTTGTCAGCAATTAGAAGTAATATGTTATGAAAGGCATTATTTATCGTATCTGGTTAATCCTAATGCATATATATTCACAACATTGGACGCGGATTCTATAGTTTCTCCTCCAATTCATTTAATATATTTAAATGGTAAATGTTTTTTGAGACCTAAACCAATTTTTTAAATACACTCCAAATGAAATTTTTTCCCTGTTGAATGTGCAATTTATGCAACAGGGAGCAAATTACACGTGGAATTTGATTCGCGATAAGGATGAATCAATAATTAAAAAAGTAAAAGTATCACACGTTGCTTCAATACAAAACTTTGAAAAAGTTGATGTAAGTATTTCAAGTGACAATAGCCTTTAGGAAATATTTTTTATTTACTTTGTATTTATGTTTCCAATGACAATAGACATTACTAAACATTTAAAACCACATTTTTTTTAAATATATTTTTAATTTCTTCTTTTGTACGTGACATTAAAAACATGTATATAACAATTTTATAGAAATAAAATATGAAAATTACAAGTATATAAAGTGTGCTTTTAATGGAAGGGAGTGGTTTGCCGGAGACTTATGTAGTACATGATTCCTTTTCATTACCACACATATTATTTAGGATTTGGAGGCTAAGGACACCGACGTTATGAATTTTGCTAAAAATTTGATCGCAAATCCACCGTGGGAGCTGAAAAGTTCAAGCGCAATTGTACCTGCTATCTTCACACACTAAAATGAATTGTAATAACCATATTTGAGAATACTAAGCAAAACTAATTACATTAAAATCGTTATATGTTTTTAAAGTTGTACATTATTTCTGTATTCCCATTTTTATTTTTACTTTATATTTATATTATCGCGATATGATTTGTAAACCATGTAAATCGATTATAATAATACATAAAAATTAACTGTACAACATTAATAACACGTATAATATTACTGAATCCTCAAAATAAATTCAATAAACTTTTTTTAAAAACAAAACATTGTTTTGAATTTTTTATATATTTACATGCCGGTAGAAAGGATAAATTAGAGAAACAATATTACGGGAAAGCAGCAAAAATGTACGCATACTAAGTGCAAGGGAACTGCGGTAAAAGAATTATGTACTAAATGCTGGGGAAATTTGAACTAGTATGGAGTAGACTATCAACTATTTTTGAATAATTTGAACTAAAATGCAGAAAAATATGAACTATTTTTATATACAATTGCCTTTGCATTTAAGAATCAATAAACTTAAAGGAAGTAACTATAACTGGGCTGCAACGTGAATTTTACTTCCGTGAATTATATGTAAACTCATTTGCAAGAAACTTGTATTCTACTTTACGAAAAAAAAACTAAAGGTTGGTAAATATTACTAGAATGCATGAAATATTTACGTGAGCTTATTGCATATGAACTAATATTTATGAAATATTTAATTGCTTAATAGCAATGTTGAACTAAAGACAAGACAATCATTCTAGGCATCAGTAAGGAAATTATTTTAGTTTACTTTCATTTAGTAATATTTGAGCGTAAATGGAGAAAATTTTACTTGATATCAGTAACCATTTGACTTACACCTATTATACGTGAATTTAGCAAAAATAAAATTTTACTTGTTTTTAGGCAAGTGTGAACTAAGTCTGAGTAAATCTTAATAAGAAAAAGTTAGAATATTACTTCTTCTGATTAAAAGACAACTGCCCTTAAATAGGTATTTAACATAATTTTGGGAATAAATTAACTTGTATTCAGAAAATTTTACGTTGTGTACGTACGGCGTTTACTTCTCTTCAGTAAAAAAATACTAATTAGCACTACTTCTTACTTTCTACAATGTACAATTTGCTTCATCTAAGTAAAAATTGGAAACAAAAAAACTTAGTTTAAGGAAATTTGTACTTTACGACATACATATTTGCACCTAAACTTAGTTTATTTGAACTAACTGTAGGTCCAACATTTTTAAGAAAGTTAGTAAAATGTGTACTTATTTATGAAAATATTGGACTATGTATGAAGAAAAAATATCTACCCTGAAGTAAAATTATACTACAATTAAGTTCAACCATTGAACTTAAGTTAAGGAAAAGTTTGTAATTGGTACAAGTTAAAATTGCTTTAGCGCCATACGAAGTTCAATTTTTCTAAATTTTAGTTCATTTTAACTCATTTTTGGGTTCACTTTTTTCTGAGTGTAAAGACTCAATTCACGCGGGGTTCCGCGGCACTCGAACAAAAATTGCAATCTTTGACCCAAAAAAACACGTTTTTTCAAAAATGCACGCTCGTACCAAACGACGCGTGCTGACTGAGGCTATTATTTTATGCATTGAAATTTATCATATCTGGAGGGGCGCCATGGTCCTATAAAAAAATTAAAAAATAGCAAAAATGTTACCTCAAAAAGTGGGCATCTTTTAAGATGGCATACTGTAGATATTTTAAATAAATACTTTAAATATTGTCTTTGACAAAATAAAAAAATAGTTTATTCACAATTTGGCGAAGATTGCAAAATTCCTAGTTTTCCTCAAGCTGTTTTTTCTTGTTTTTTAATAGTGTTTTGGTCAGTACTTATTTTAGAACAGTGATTGCCTTCAAAAAGTGATAGATATGATCGTTTTGCGTTTATTTTATAAGGATATACTTATTTCGACTCAAAACTGCTAACGGCTGCGGAACTATTGAAGAGCAAACCTCCGCTTCAGCAGGATTAAAACGAATTTACTTTTGCCCACATACTATTTAAATTTTTTTCAACTATTATTTAAAAAATATATAAATTTCCTAACCGGTAATTATTGGAGCTTTAGAGAAACAATATGTTTGCTTATTATGCTCCATCTAATAGGAAGGTGTATGGTATCATATAGTCAGCTCCGCCCGAATTTTGCGTTACCTTATTGAGGCCAAATCACCGCTCTCGAAATCGATTACTTAGTCATCGAAATGTGGTTATCCCGGATCACCGCGATCTTTATCGAAAACCAATTACTCGAAGTTGTACTCTATAGGTATTTTGCTATCGTAAGCACACAACAAACCACAACATAAACAAGAATCAACAGAGCAAAAAATGAAGACACTATAATTTATATTAAAATAAAAATTACATAAAATATAAATAAATTAAAAATATACTATTGTACAATTTGGGTAGTAGTCTGCGGGAAGTGGAATGTAAACGGCATGTAGCTTCAAGTTGTCAGAGCGAACGACTGTGCCAAAAATGTCAACAGCCACATCACACCCTGTTACATTCTGATACCGGCCACGCCGGAAATCAAGTTGTTAGTTCAGGGTTGAACAATCCAAATACTCACAATAATAGGCGGGACCCGCAAAATCATGCAGCATCTTGTCACATTGACGCTCAATGTGAACAGCCGACCACGTCAGCTACCGCCTATGCTGCAGGACCCAATGTCCAATCATACTTCTCCGTATCTGGAGAAGGGACAGTCCTGCCTACTGCTCTGATCGACTTAGAGCATTTAGATACTAGCTTCTCTATACGTGTTTTCATAGACCAATGATCTCAGGAGTCCTTTATCTCTAGCAGAATCGTGAATAGGTTTTCCCTCCCAACAAACAGGACGTTCACGACGATCTCTGGACTTGGGGGACTGTTCTCGAAAACTCTTCCAAGCTTTGTCAAGTGACTCTGAGATCCCGCAAATCTGGTTTTCGACTTAAGGCTTCGGTAGTTGTCGTTTCGAAGATGAACCACGTGTGCAACGAGTATTTACGATTGGACAAAACTCAATCAACTTGAGTTAGCTGACCCGAACTTTTTTACGCCCGATTTCAAAATGAAGGGAAGAATGTCGCTTCCTAACAGCATATCAATCTGGGACGGGCTGAAAAAGTTCGGGTCAGCTAACTCTAGTTGCAGATCTTGTGTGTATTTTCGAATGCTCGCTTCTCTTGAAGGGTCCATGTTTTGAATTTGGAACAGGTCCTTAAGACATGATTTTGACGACAGACTTTACAAGGCTTGTAGTTTACCTCAGTTTTTGCATGAAAGGTTTGAGTTTTTTGTAACGGTGGCGAAGGGTGCGAAGGCTTTCTCATATCCGAGATGGACTCCAACATATTCAATCTTTTAGAAATAAACTCATCTAATTGGTCCCAGGAAGGCATCTGCTTGTGGTCATCGAGAGAGTTTTCCCAAGAGGTCAATGTTTCATCCGGTAATTTCGTTGAGATCCAGTAAACCAGAATCGGATCCCACGAGATAACAGAAACGCTGTAAGTCCTCAGAACAGACAAACAGTTGTTGATTGCATACTGTAAATCCCTTTTTCAGATGCGACATGTTCAATCCCGAATATTTTCCTCAGTTGGTGGTTAATTAGTATCCCCTTATTCTCATAACGTTGTCTCAGAGCTTCCCATGCGAGATCAAAATTGTCATTGGTGAGAGCGAACTGTTTGACAATCTGATTTGCCTCACCTCGGGTTTTTTTTTGTTAAGTGAAACAGTTTTTGTGCAGGTGACAACTTGGGATGTTTGGCATAAATGGCCGAAAACATGTCCCTGAAACTTGGCCATTTGTCATACACACCGCTAAACATTTCCATATCACATGGTGGTACTTTCAGTGAAAAACCTTCGTCAACAATCCTGTTTTCGATCTTTTCCTTCGAGGCAGACTTGTCAAACTTGTCCTGCACAATTTGAATCAAGTCAAGAATTTGCGCCTTGCAATTCTTATACGACTTGCATGATTCAGAAAATATACAATGGATAGACTTGCGGGTTTCCTCGGTACACGAAACGTCCTCAGATGTCATCTCTGTCTCTTAAATATGTACCAGATGGCGCCATCGACGTTCCAGATCATCGAGTTCAAACTGCAAGCTTGAAGCAGTATGGTCCTCGATTGGAGTCTCAGCGAAGTTTGAGCAGAACGTGTCCACTTGGTTTGAAAAGAATACAAATTTCTTCGAACTCATCTTGGTTTCAATCGCGGCAGTAAAGAAGTAAAAAGGCAAACAGCAAATTCGAAATATCGGGAATGATCCAGACCGAGTTCTCAGATCTTCCCCCGGGTATAAAAAAGGTGAATAAATTTACCAAGAAACAACAAAATATTCACAATGTTATATTTTGGACTTAAATTCTTCGCCGTATCAATTACAAGCTTTCGAACCCCGTAATACAGAGTTTAATAAGAGGGAAATTGATATTTTCTGGGACTAATATCTATTCCAATATTGTATCGTAGAGCACAACTCAGACACAATAACGTAAGATATTTCAGAAAATTGAGAAATCGAACAGTCGAAAAAAGAAACGCGCGACAAAAAGAACCGAAGGAATTGATGGAAGAAAATGTAGAATATATTTGTATCGTTGACTTAAAAACTTTTTAAAGTCGCTGTCGATTCCCAGCCAATGCGTGAAGAGAGATCAGTCAACGAAACACCTTGTATTTATATCAAATCCTTAAGTGAAGGAAGAACATACGCGACCAAAACAAAGATTCAATAAATCAGATTCCAGAACTATCAGTAGACAAAATTCACTACAAAAACAAACAATTTTTAGAACTCCAATACATCCAGAATGTTAAATATTTAGTGTTCAATCCTAATTTGACAGCAAAAGACTATTAAGAGTTCTCTCGCTCGATCCTCGTATTCCAAATAGCAGCCTCACTTTAGATGTTCAATTCTAGTGCAACGTTTTTAATCGTTACGTACTTGGCGTTAAACTTTTCCTTCCTTTTGAGCGTTTTCCACGGAATCTGAGAAATCAGTAAATAAGTTTGGATGGTATCTTGGTCCCGGACAATTTCATTCGTTACCCAAAGGAACAAAATCTCGAACCGATTTGTGCTACCGCTGAATTTGTTTCTGAAAGCACCCAATAACCAATGGAAGGTAAAGTCTATATTGCATTGCTGGCTGATTAATATGTTGAAGTATAGGTACGTCGTGTTAGCTTCTTACTTTCGATATATTCCAAGATGGTTATTTGGATATCAGCTGCTATAACTGAGTAGGGAGCCGATTTAAAATTCTCAGCTTTTCGCATACCAAATGTAACTAAAATATGGTTAGGAAAGGCCATCAAAAGACGCGAGTCGAGTTCGAAGATGTAAATAATTTCGTTTCCAAAGAGTCAATAGAAGAAAATATCATTAAATAAGGAAGCGCGTATACCAGCATTCAAGACATATAATATTAGTTAAATATCCCTACCTTTCGGCGCACGGAAAAGCACAGTGCAAAAGAGGTCTGTTCGCAAAGACGGAACCCAATAGGTTGCACCACTAGATTATATATGTATGTATCCCTATACACTTTAGAGTATTTCACGAATCAATTTTCCCAGAGTTCCAGAGTTGACTATGGAAAACAAGAATTCACAAGCAGTATATTTTTAGTACTTTTGAATGTTTATTTATTTAAGCTGGTACCCATATGTATGTATGATTTGGTTTTAAATGATACAGATGATTTGCTATAAACAATAAGGGTAATGATGAGGAGGTTGATAGATGTGTTGACTCTTATTATTCTTGTGCTAGTACTTGTTTGTTTGGCACAGCAAACTTTTCGTTTTGACACAATAAGTATGAGTTTTATACGGAATAGAGATGACTTTTATACAAATAATAGAGTTGGGGTTTTTCTTTTATAAATAGTAAAAATGATTCTTTTTATATATATTATAGATATTATGAAGTTTTGTCGTAGATGTGAGGCTTTACCAGCCCTGAAATAAATAGGGTCTTCTTGCTCAATAGCTTCGAAAATTCCTTTAATTGAATTTTCCTGAAACAATTGTTTTTCCTCAATAATCTCTCATCAGTTTTGGTTTGATCTAGTAATATAGATATATTCTGTTAAGCAAAGAAGAAACAGCGCACTGTACCCACAGAGTTGGGAATAATGGATTGACTCCAATCAGCGGGTAACAACCAATGAAATTGCTATGGTCACAAAATTCAGATTAGTGTGCTTAGCTTTTCTTCTTTCAGCAGAAGGAGTAATAGTTACAGCCTAAAACTTCACTTCACGATTGTTGTTGTTATCCCGTTTTAATTTGTCTTTTCGTTCATTGTATGTTGTTCTCATGTATTAAGTGTATGTCCATGGACATGAGACGTTTAAACGTCTCCTCTCTTCAACCTAACCTAACCTATGTTGTTCTCAAACCGTTTTTGATTTGTAAGAAAGATATACAATAAAGTAGTTAAGTAGAAAGTATTTTGAAATAGATATAGTAAGCAATTAACAGAAAAATTTTCGGCCAGAATTGTAATATGTGTTAAAAAATGATGACGAAAGCAAAAAAATATAATTTCTCAACACCTGTTATGTTTTATTTTGTTTTTTTATTGTTGTGGAGAGGGCGCGGAAGGAATACATAAGAATGTCAAAGCAGAAGAAGAAGGTGATGACAGAAAAAAACCTATCAGTCCCTGTTGCATTAAGTCTTCTTCTTCCACAGCAAAGGCTTGTTCATTTTTTTCCTTCTTTCAAGCTGTCGTATCCACACTTTCGCCGCACCAACACTCACACACAGATTGCAATTGTTTGTTGTTTCTACTCACCTTTCCTACTTTATCACTCCAGAGCAGCCTGCATGAAAGACAATAAGTTTAGTTTCCAAATTTTATTTGCTTCTTTCTGTACTCTGCTCTGATTCTTCTTCACTCAAGTGCAGCCTACGTAAATAAAAACATTGATTTTCTTTTCTCTTCGACAGACATGAATGGTTTAAAACTATTCCCCAAATAAATTAACTATATCAAAGGAATTTTAGTTGAAAAATTTATTTTTGTTTTGTCGTCTGTCTGCTTCACACATTATTTCAGTTCTTTTGCCCTAGATACTCGATTTCTTTACACTAAAGAAGAATCGATTTTTTATGTTCTCTTGTTACCTGTGACTTTATTCTTTCGTTCTTTTTCTCCGATTTATTTCAGTATTGCATCTTCCTATGTACCACGTTCCTGTTTCATCCCTCCTTCTTTCTTTGGCTCTTGGTATATATATTCTTTGGCTATAAATAATCCCGTTGCTTGGCGAAGTCGGAGCAATTATTCACTTCTTCCACCGGTTTCAGAGTAAACTATTTCCACTGATTTTTACGAATTTATTACTTTTGAGAGTGAGGGAATTTTGTACGGACAGTAAATGACACAGGTACTACGATAAAATTTGGTTTCCGTCGAGGGTACCTTCCCGTTTATGTATTTATGAAACTCATTTTCTAGCGTGACTTCTATAACTTTACGTATTCTTAAATTGTTAACTTTTTATTTGTATTTCTTCGAAAAATCTTCTCCAATGCAATCACTTTATAATTTTGTTTATATTCTTTCGGCTGTCTTCAATTTACCGGTATTTTTCTTTCTTATTCCTATCTCCGCACTTTCCTGCATTCAAATTGCAATGACTTGTCTCGCCTAAAGCACGGTACTATGTTCCGGTTTCACGCTGAAATCCCATACAAAAAACAAAGTTGTGAAAATATGAGTGAAATTTCTTCATTTGTGATACTATGTTTTTTCAACGTGAGAAATTGACATTTTGCGCCGATACAAATTAATTGAACGCCGCAACAAATTGAAGCCGCCAGCATTGTACTCCTATTTATTTATATTCACATTTGTCCGCGGGAAATTCAACTGTTGTAAATATTAGCAATAAAATTTCCTATTAAAGAATACTAAATTAAATTATCTGAAATATTAAATTATCTGAAAACATCATTTTATTTATTTATATTCGTACAACAGTAGGTAATTATTTTGTTATTTGTAACCTGGCTTCTGATGCCTCACAAGCATCGCCATCGTTTCAACACAACATAAATAATTTATGTATAACAGCACAATGATCTTCAACAATATTTCCTCTCTGCAATTTAAATTAACTATTTTATAAGTCGGCATTATTTCATTTGTTTATTGATTAGAATTTAAACTCGTGCTTGTTTTCAAGAAAAGCAAAAAGGAAAAAATGCACATGCTAATACCACACACATTCATATAAAAGTGACATTTCGACACACACACTTCAAAAATGCAATGCGAAAAAACATAGTACCCACCTTAACGCAAAAAATATCCCAGCTCTCAACAAGTAAAAAACTGATGGCTGCGACGCAGATGTAAAGTCAGCTGAGAACTGCACGTATTAGAAGACATGGGGAAGTGGTCGAGTATGGGTGAATGACTAGAACTTGAAGAAATTTAAGAAGTCCGACTTCGCAAGAGGGTAGACTGAAAGGCAGCGTAGTGAGCGAACAGAAACTTTGATGATGTTTTCGCGTGCGTTTGTTCTAATGAAGAACGTCGCGTTGGTAAAGGCAAAGCAAATATCACATGAGAGTCGCAAGAGTACGTAGGAACGCAAGCCAAGAGCTCTAGTTAAGAGAATCTAAACTTTAAGTTAGGCGAGTACTTGCAGATGGCTTGTAGTGTGTGCAGGGTGAGTTAAAAATTTGCTCAGCAGAGTAGACAGATGATACACCCCTGACACACTAGGCAAGTTTTTTGAGCAGCTTATCGTCAAATTCTCTTTTGAACTTGCACGAAGAACTCAAAATCTTCAGGGACAGTTTTTTCCTCTCCTCTTTCCGATTGCCTCTCTCACCCACAAATCACCGATAATCCGCTGAACGTTCAGCCCGTCTAAATCGGGACATATGAAAGTACGACTATGAGTACAAGCAGCGACGATTGCATCGCTCGCGTCATACAATAGTTTTGCTTAAGAGATTTTGAAGCTGGCGCGATTACTTGATTACTGCAGAGATTTTGAACTCTGAACACGGGTGAGTACTTGCGGCTTTCTTTAGTTGGTATGTGTGAGAAAACCAAGAAATGTTTTATTGGTAGAGATGGCAAACGATTTGTGAGCAAGTGCGTTTGAGTTAAAGCGGTGTGCAGCGTTGCCGTTTTGGTCATTTCCGACCAAATTTGGTCGGATGGATTTGAAATTTTTATATTTTGTCGGACCAATTCCATTTTGGTCGGTTTTATCCTATAATATTTAATTTGTATTATAATACAGAATAATTTGAAGTTTAATATCAAAGTAAATTACTGAAAGTTAAAGCCATTCGCCGTTTGGAATACTCTCAAATGTCGATTGTGAATCCCAAATTTTTTGATCGCGGGAAGCAGTATCGATTGAATTTGTAGACGAATATATTGTAATAAAAATTTGTTTTAAAATATTTATTTCAGGTTCGGCAAATGTTGTTTGTAGTTGTCTAAAATATCGGCCCTAGGGAAAGAATTGTTTCTTTCACTCCTGTTCTGTATTCCCATATCGGATTTAAACCGAAATGTTGGTTGATAAATCTCATCATAATTGCGGAATTTAATTTATTTGCCGTAAGCTTATAGTAAATATTAGATTAATAAGGAACAAAAGCAATTGACAAGTGTTGACGTGTAAAGTATGACCCATCCGAAGTCGGGAATATGTTCGTAGTCGAAGTCGGGAATATGTTCGTATTTTACGTTTATATAATTGTAGTGTTGGTGTTGAGAGCATTTATTGTTATCAAAATAATGTTGCGTAAGCACAATTGAGATTTCTTTTTTTTAATTGATTGAAAATTTAAATGCAGAATTCCGTTTAATTTATACACATTTTTTCCAATTTATAAATTGATTTTTGCCACATTGGGACGAAAGGGTGACGAAAAAGATTATATTGAAACTTAGGGGTTTGGCGAAGATGATAATTAGGCTTAAAATACAAAAATATAAAAAAACAATGATTTTACTGAATGAGGATATATTAAGATTTAGCCATATCCCTATCATTTAAACGATAAATTCCAGATATTTTTCCTATTATAACAGTGAATGCGATCCATGATGTTGCGTGTATACATTTCTGGCGGGCCACATTTTAACTTGTGTTAAAATACTTGTTTTTTTATACTTGTATTTTTATATCTTGTTTATGTAAATATTTTTTATTTTCTGTTATAACGAGCATATTTTTATGTCAATTAATCTGAAAATATTGTCACCAAAATTTACAAGATATCAACTACTTTAATTTTATAAATTTGGTCGGCTACAAGGAATTTTGGTCGGTTTTAGAGAAAATGTTGGTCGGAAAAAATTGTTTGCAGTGGCAACACTGACTGTGTGTTTTGTCTCAGTATCAAGAGACTGTCTGACAGAGACATTAATGTGCGTTGGAAACTCTTTGGAAGCAACTAGCTTAACAATAGCTACTGTTTAAAAGGAGCTTTAGAGCACAAAGATAGCTTCCGTTAACCACTTGGTTGCCGTCTCGAATTTGTGTAACAAAATCAGTCGGATTTTCAGAATTTAATAGTTTGATATTATCAAACTAACGTAACTATGATTGTAAAGCAGATTACATTTAAATATATGAACAGTGATGCCAACTATTTGCGGAGCAAAAGCGTTATGAAAAATTTAAAAAGCGTAAAAGGCGTAAAATCCCAGACAAAAGGCGTAAAAAGGCACTAAACAATTTTTCTTTCATTTGCAATAAAAAAGTTTAATTTTACATTAAAAATTTTAAAATACAAATAATTATCAAAAATACTTCCAAACTTTTTGGTTTTTTGGCGCTTAGATTCATACATTTTTCTCTGCTAAATTGCATAAAGACTTGCCGATCATAAGGAATCACTAGCAGATTCGATTTATCCCTATAATAATTCGAATCTGCTAGTGATTCTGTAAGTTGTCTTTGATGACGATTTTTCAGTTATCGATATCTCCAAAGCGGGCTACGCGGACCAAACTGTGTCTGCGTGACCGGGTTTGGCCGGGGTTAAAGATTTGCCATCTAATGTATGTACAACGGTGGCTACGCGGACCAAATACCTCTGCGTGGACGGCCTTCGGCAGGTATTATACATATTTTCCAAAGCCGGTTACGCGGACCAAAGTGTCATAAGATCTATGGACATTATGTCCCTGGACGTTATGACTTGTCACTCAATATTTTAGGGCCTTACAAATATCTGGTCGAAAACAAACGTATTACACACTGTACCGCTGAATTGTGTACTTATAAAACCATAATTTTTCGGCAAAAACCCTTTCGACAATAATTTTGTATGGTATTAAAAAGCCATTTCTTTTACTTTTTGTAAGTCTAAATTTCAATAAAATTCAAACTGCAGAAGTGATAACAGCAATATTCAAATCAGAGAGACAAATGTAAGTGCATATAAATATGTTCTAACACGGAGTAGCAAACAGTTCTGTAAATTAGAGCGGGTCGATTTTTAATCGGTTTCTGAAAAAAAAATATTTTTGATTTGAATCTCCCAACATTCAGAAAATCTATGTATGCATATACAAAAGTACATTTGTATGTACATAGTTTTGCTACATTTCCTTATTTTTTCGCATGCACATGGTAAAATAAAAGAGAGGTATTTTTTTTTTGTATAATTCGTAGTGGAAGAGACATATGTCATGTTTGTATTGCAAAAGGAAATAAATATTTTTGTTCTGGCATACTGACATACATATATGTATATGTACATGCGTTCACACCTAAATACATATATGTATGTATTAAAACCAATTAAAAACAAGAAACGTGTTCATCAATCTTATATATCAAAGATGTTGTTCCTATAAAATTTATTAAAATCCTTCCGCTCTATTTCATTAATTAATTATTATTAATCGACCCCCTCTAATTTACATAACTGTCGAACATGTTGTTTCACATGCATAGAATTATGTGATTTAGAGCGGGTCGATTTTCTAAACTTTTTTGGGTAGTCAAAAAATTTAACATGGGGGTTATTTTTGCCTAAAAATTTATAAAATGTTGCTCAATGGTAAAATAAGATATCTCTATCTTTTTTTAAAAAGTGAGTAGAAGCGAACATCAGTTTTCCTTGTGTAACTAATAGTGCACAATAATATCCGGTACTTATAATGCCTTCCAGATGTTAATGAAGGTGTCAAAAAAGATTGGCTGAAATACAACGTAGAACCTCTCGAAGAAGTTTTCAAAAATTGGGAAGAGACGTTTGCAATGCGACGTGCATTTATTTCGCAAAAACATTCCTTAACAGAAGTGTTCGAAGAATGGCCGATATTCAAACAGGCCTTTGGATATAAATTGGTAAACTGTTACGTTTTTTATTTAAAAAAAATATTTACGAATAACATAAATTCTAGATATTGGCAGACTTTATAAAGATATATCCGCGAAAAGCTAATTTTATTTTTGAAAAATGGGAAAGTTTTTGTGGCAAAATGACTAAATTGTTCCTTAAGCAAATTAAAAATGAACAAGGCCTAGAACAAATCAATAAGCTGAATGAATCGAATCTTGATTCCGGTATTTTACATATCTTTAATTTATATTCTATACCTACATTCAATTCTTTGCAAGAATTAAAACATTTTCTTTCTAAAATTGTAATATAAAAAAATATATTAAAATATGTCGAACTTCACAATAAAATAATATGCCTCCATATAATACCCTCTGCGAAACTATTGCATTAGGTATAATACTTTTCACTTTTATTTCCGATGTTTATTTTAATTGTTTTTAATCTATATTGCAATATTAGAAGCAGATGAAATTGTGTGAATTTAAATAGCTGTTTTTAAACAAAAAATCCACTAAAATATATTTTCTTGCGGTTTCAGAACATCGCGCTTTAATAATACTCAACTTAATTCATGAGGTTCTGAAGCCCAGTACCAGAAAGTGTGTTACACAAACGGATTCGAGGAAACGAAAATTTCACAAAACAACTGTTGCAGATTCGAGAGGTACATTTCTACTGTGGGCTCAGACTACATCAGAATTAAAATCAATGATCAAATTAAAGATCGACACCCTATACATGGTAAACCAAACCCTTCAACCCATTTTGTGCGGAGTAGGCACATCATATATTGAATTAACTGATGTCTATGTTTTTTATGCAAACATATTTTATAAATTGCCAAATATAGTACAAGCTGTCGACGTAGCATTCAAGATATTCCAAGTATTAGATTTACAATATCCATTAGATTGTCAAACTGTTTGGCGTTTCTTACAAAGCTATATATATGAATTTCCTTTAAATAACAAAGAAAAGGACAATATTTTGGTAACAATTTTAAATGACATACAAACTCTGTAAATATTGATAATTATTTTATTATTTTTTTTATTACCTACTTTTAATTTTAATCACATTTGAAATATATTGATTTGCTATTAACTCGCCTAAAATGAACATAAGCTGTTTTGTTTGCAAAAAAGTTTTTAGGGATTGCAAACAGTTATTCTGTCACTTGAAATATGTACATCATCTTTCTTCCAATCATAATTATGAGTGTGGTGTTCCGTTTTGTGGACAGAAATTCTGTAACTTTAAATCTTTCTCTAAACATATGGTAAACGAAATTTCAAAATATGGAGTAGAATTTGTACCTTTGAAATCAGCGCCTAATCAAGAAAATGCAGTAAATATTTTACATGACGTACCAATTTCTTCTCATCGTGATAGTTCACCAACTTCTCTTAATATTCCAAATACAAATATTGAAGTATCAGACACAAATACGGACACATCACATCTACAAAAATCGTGTTTCGCAATGTGTTTGAAGAATTACGCAAATAAAAATTGTTCGAGAAAACAGGTTTTTGAATTACAAAAAAACATTGCTAATAATATAACACATCCTTTAAGAGATGAAATCAGGAAGGTAATACTTGGTCTAAGAAGCAATAGTATGGATGCTACAGAGAGTAATCTTGCTCGTATTGTTTCATTTTGCGACAGGCCATTCGAAAACATTGATTCAGAATACAAGTTTATTAAAAAATTAACGGAAATGCGATTGTATGAGAGTCCACGGGTAATCAATATAAATAATACAGTAAGTAATTTCAATATAAATCACTTAAATACACTTGAAGCTGTGAAAACAAAAGGAGTATTGTTCCCAATAAAATTTCATATTAAAATATTTTTTGAGCTCGATGGTGTTCTGGATGCTTTTGAGAACAGTATGCACAATTTAAATTACAGTGAATCGTTACAAAATTTTTGTAATGGAAAACTTTGGAAAAATAAAATTAAAAATTGCGGAGAAAAATTTATTATTCCATATTTATTGTATTTTGATGACTTTGAAATTAACAACCCCCTTGGGTCACACTCTTCAAGCCTTTTAGGAATATATTATTCATTTCCAACTGCACCCGACCAATTAAAGTGGACACTAAATAATATTTTCATTGCTGCGTTATTCAAATCGGTCGACGTCAAAGCCATAGGTAACGAACAATGTTTTTTTAAACTTATTGAAGTTCTGAATGATTTGGAAGAGAACGGTATTACCATTGAAATAAAATCTGGGAAAAGACAAATTTTTTTAAGATTGGGTTTGATAATTGGGGATAACTTAGCTCTCAACAATATTTTGGGATATTCTCGATCGTTTTCCTCAAACTATTTCTGCAGATTTTGTAAAATGGATAAACATGAAACACGTAGTGCCTTTGAAGAAGATCCGACAAAAATGAGAAATGTCTCAAATTATGAGGAAGATGCATATGATCCTCAAAATACTGGCATTCGAGAAAAATCTATTTTTAATAGGATTTTACAGTATCACGTTGCAGAAAACTTTTACGCCGATTTACTTCACGATATTTTAGAAGGGATACTGAAGTACGATATGTGCCATATAATTTTATTACTATTTAAAGAAAAAATTTTCGATTTAGAATTACTTAATATTCGTAAAGAACACTTCGATTATGGAGAAACTGAAAACGGCAATAAATCTCCTCCAATTCATCAGAACAACTTAAAATCGTTTAATTTGAAAATGTCTGCAAGAGAAATGCTGACATTTGTTCACTTCTTTCCTCTTATGGTGGGAGATTTGGTTGAGAATAATAGTATAATATGGAAATTTGTCATAAATTTAATAGAATTAGTTGATATATTACTTCTTTCTAATTATACCAGTCTAGATATGATAAATCTTAAAAAGCACATTGAATATCACAATAAAGAATATTGTAACCTTTTTCAAGATACTCTAAAACCCAAACATCATTTCCTTATTCATTACTGCAGAATAATTAGTCAGTCAGGCCCACTTAAATTTTTATGGACTTTTGCTTTTGAATCAAAACATCGAGAATTAAAAACGTATACTAAAAATATAATGTCGCGAAAAAACGTTCAATTGTCGCTGGCAATAAAATTTTGTCTTTCATTTTCTGATTTTGTTTTGAATTTTAAATTTAATGGCTACGAATTGAGTGCTACTAAATTTAGCGCTCAGAATTCAAAATTTTACAGTGAATTTGGAACCTTATTAACAAATACAGAATTGAGCGCAATCGTATGTTTTTCGAGTTTTTCCCGGTATGGAACTGTATATAAAAAAGGTTTTATAATATATTTTTATAATCCCACATTTAACGCATGTATCATATCGGAAATTTATTTTTTAAATGATAGAATAATGTTGCTTTGTCAGCAATTAGAAGTAATATGTTATGAAAGGCATTATTTATCGTATCTGGTTAATCCTAATGCATATATATTCACAACATTGGACGCGGATTCTATAGTTTCTCCTCCAATTCATTTAATATATTTAAATGGTAAATGTTTTTTGAGACCTAAACCAATTTTTTAAATACACTCCAAATGAAATTTTTTCCCTGTTGAATGTGCAATTTATGCAACAGGGAGCAAATTACACGTGGAATTTGATTCGCGATAAGGATGAATCAATAATTAAAAAAGTAAAAGTATCACACGTTGCTTCAATACAAAACTTTGAAAAAGTTGATGTAAGTATTTCAAGTGACAATAGCCTTTAGGAAATATTTTTTATTTACTTTGTATTTATGTTTCCAATGACAATAGACATTACTAAACATTTAAAACCACATTTTTTTTAAATATATTTTTAATTTCTTCTTTTGTACGTGACATTAAAAACATGTATATAACAATTTTATAGAAATAAAATATGAAAATTACAAGTATATAAAGTGTGCTTTTAATGGAAGGGAGTGGTTTGCCGGAGACTTATGTAGTACATGATTCCTTTTCATTACCACACATATTATTTAGGATTTGGAGGCTAAGGACACCGACGTTATGAATTTTGCTAAAAATTTGATCGCAAATCCACCGTGGGAGCTGAAAAGTTCAAGCGCAATTGTACCTGCTATCTTCACACACTAAAATGAATTGTAATAACCATATTTGAGAATACTAAGCAAAACTAATTACATTAAAATCGTTATATGTTTTTAAAGTTGTACATTATTTCTGTATTCCCATTTTTATTTTTACTTTATATTTATATTATCGCGATATGATTTGTAAACCATGTAAATCGATTATAATAATACATAAAAATTAACTGTACAACATTAATAACACGTATAATATTACTGAATCCTCAAAATAAATTCAATAAACTTTTTTTAAAAACAAAACATTGTTTTGAATTTTTTATATATTTACATGCCGGTAGAAAGGATAAATTAGAGAAACAATATTACGGGAAAGCAGCAAAAATGTACGCATACTAAGTGCAAGGGAACTGCGGTAAAAGAATTATGTACTAAATGCTGGGGAAATTTGAACTAGTATGGAGTAGACTATCAACTATTTTTGAATAATTTGAACTAAAATGCAGAAAAATATGAACTATTTTTATATACAATTGCCTTTGCATTTAAGAATCAATAAACTTAAAGGAAGTAACTATAACTGGGCTGCAACGTGAATTTTACTTCCGTGAATTATATGTAAACTCATTTGCAAGAAACTTGTATTCTACTTTACGAAAAAAAAACTAAAGGTTGGTAAATATTACTAGAATGCATGAAATATTTACGTGAGCTTATTGCATATGAACTAATATTTATGAAATATTTAATTGCTTAATAGCAATGTTGAACTAAAGACAAGACAATCATTCTAGGCATCAGTAAGGAAATTATTTTAGTTTACTTTCATTTAGTAATATTTGAGCGTAAATGGAGAAAATTTTACTTGATATCAGTAACCATTTGACTTACACCTATTATACGTGAATTTAGCAAAAATAAAATTTTACTTGTTTTTAGGCAAGTGTGAACTAAGTCTGAGTAAATCTTAATAAGAAAAAGTTAGAATATTACTTCTTCTGATTAAAAGACAACTGCCCTTAAATAGGTATTTAACATAATTTTGGGAATAAATTAACTTGTATTCAGAAAATTTTACGTTGTGTACGTACGGCGTTTACTTCTCTTCAGTAAAAAAATACTAATTAGCACTACTTCTTACTTTCTACAATGTACAATTTGCTTCATCTAAGTAAAAATTGGAAACAAAAAAACTTAGTTTAAGGAAATTTGTACTTTACGACATACATATTTGCACCTAAACTTAGTTTATTTGAACTAACTGTAGGTCCAACATTTTTAAGAAAGTTAGTAAAATGTGTACTTATTTATGAAAATATTGGACTATGTATGAAGAAAAAATATCTACCCTGAAGTAAAATTATACTACAATTAAGTTCAACCATTGAACTTAAGTTAAGGAAAAGTTTGTAATTGGTACAAGTTAAAATTGCTTTAGCGCCATACGAAGTTCAATTTTTCTAAATTTTAGTTCATTTTAACTCATTTTTGGGTTCACTTTTTTCTGAGTGTAAAGACTCAATTCACGCGGGGTTCCGCGGCACTCGAACAAAAATTGCAATCTTTGACCCAAAAAAACACGTTTTTTCAAAAATGCACGCTCGTACCAAACGACGCGTGCTGACTGAGGCTATTATTTTATGCATTGAAATTTATCATATCTGGAGGGGCGCCATGGTCCTATAAAAAAATTAAAAAATAGCAAAAATGTTACCTCAAAAAGTGGGCATCTTTTAAGATGGCATACTGTAGATATTTTAAATAAATACTTTAAATATTGTCTTTGACAAAATAAAAAAATAGTTTATTCACAATTTGGCGAAGATTGCAAAATTCCTAGTTTTCCTCAAGCTGTTTTTTCTTGTTTTTTAATAGTGTTTTGGTCAGTACTTATTTTAGAACAGTGATTGCCTTCAAAAAGTGATAGATATGATCGTTTTGCGTTTATTTTATAAGGATATACTTATTTCGACTCAAAACTGCTAACGGCTGCGGAACTATTGAAGAGCAAACCTCCGCTTCAGCAGGATTAAAACGAATTTACTTTTGCCCACATACTATTTAAATTTTTTTCAACTATTATTTAAAAAATATATAAATTTCCTAACCGGTAATTATTGGAGCTTTAGAGAAACAATATGTTTGCTTATTATGCTCCATCTAATAGGAAGGTGTATGGTATCATATAGTCAGCTCCGCCCGAATTTTGCGTTACCTTATTGAGGCCAAATCACCGCTCTCGAAATCGATTACTTAGTCATCGAAATGTGGTTATCCCGGATCACCGCGATCTTTATCGAAAACCAATTACTCGAAGTTGTACTCTATAGGTATTTTGCTATCGTAAGCACACAACAAACCACAACATAAACAAGAATCAACAGAGCAAAAAATGAAGACACTATAATTTATATTAAAATAAAAATTACATAAAATATAAATAAATTAAAAATATACTATTGTACAATTTGGGTAGTAGTCTGCGGGAAGTGGAATGTAAACGGCATGTAGCTTCAAGTTGTCAGAGCGAACGACTGTGCCAAAAATGTCAACAGCCACATCACACCCTGTTACATTCTGATACCGGCCACGCCGGAAATCAAGTTGTTAGTTCAGGGTTGAACAATCCAAATACTCACAATAATAGGCGGGACCCGCAAAATCATGCAGCATCTTGTCACATTGACGCTCAATGTGAACAGCCGACCACGTCAGCTACCGCCTATGCTGCAGGACCCAATGTCCAATCATACTTCTCCGTATCTGGAGAAGGGACAGTCCTGCCTACTGCTCTGATCGACTTAGAGCATTTAGATACTAGCTTCTCTATACGTGTTTTCATAGACCAATGATCTCAGGAGTCCTTTATCTCTAGCAGAATCGTGAATAGGTTTTCCCTCCCAACAAACAGGACGTTCACGACGATCTCTGGACTTGGGGGACTGTTCTCGAAAACTCTTCCAAGCTTTGTCAAGTGACTCTGAGATCCCGCAAATCTGGTTTTCGACTTAAGGCTTCGGTAGTTGTCGTTTCGAAGATGAACCACGTGTGCAACGAGTATTTACGATTGGACAAAACTCAATCAACTTGAGTTAGCTGACCCGAACTTTTTTACGCCCGATTTCAAAATGAAGGGAAGAATGTCGCTTCCTAACAGCATATCAATCTGGGACGGGCTGAAAAAGTTCGGGTCAGCTAACTCTAGTTGCAGATCTTGTGTGTATTTTCGAATGCTCGCTTCTCTTGAAGGGTCCATGTTTTGAATTTGGAACAGGTCCTTAAGACATGATTTTGACGACAGACTTTACAAGGCTTGTAGTTTACCTCAGTTTTTGCATGAAAGGTTTGAGTTTTTTGTAACGGTGGCGAAGGGTGCGAAGGCTTTCTCATATCCGAGATGGACTCCAACATATTCAATCTTTTAGAAATAAACTCATCTAATTGGTCCCAGGAAGGCATCTGCTTGTGGTCATCGAGAGAGTTTTCCCAAGAGGTCAATGTTTCATCCGGTAATTTCGTTGAGATCCAGTAAACCAGAATCGGATCCCACGAGATAACAGAAACGCTGTAAGTCCTCAGAACAGACAAACAGTTGTTGATTGCATACTGTAAATCCCTTTTTCAGATGCGACATGTTCAATCCCGAATATTTTCCTCAGTTGGTGGTTAATTAGTATCCCCTTATTCTCATAACGTTGTCTCAGAGCTTCCCATGCGAGATCAAAATTGTCATTGGTGAGAGCGAACTGTTTGACAATCTGATTTGCCTCACCTCGGGTTTTTTTTTGTTAAGTGAAACAGTTTTTGTGCAGGTGACAACTTGGGATGTTTGGCATAAATGGCCGAAAACATGTCCCTGAAACTTGGCCATTTGTCATACACACCGCTAAACATTTCCATATCACATGGTGGTACTTTCAGTGAAAAACCTTCGTCAACAATCCTGTTTTCGATCTTTTCCTTCGAGGCAGACTTGTCAAACTTGTCCTGCACAATTTGAATCAAGTCAAGAATTTGCGCCTTGCAATTCTTATACGACTTGCATGATTCAGAAAATATACAATGGATAGACTTGCGGGTTTCCTCGGTACACGAAACGTCCTCAGATGTCATCTCTGTCTCTTAAATATGTACCAGATGGCGCCATCGACGTTCCAGATCATCGAGTTCAAACTGCAAGCTTGAAGCAGTATGGTCCTCGATTGGAGTCTCAGCGAAGTTTGAGCAGAACGTGTCCACTTGGTTTGAAAAGAATACAAATTTCTTCGAACTCATCTTGGTTTCAATCGCGGCAGTAAAGAAGTAAAAAGGCAAACAGCAAATTCGAAATATCGGGAATGATCCAGACCGAGTTCTCAGATCTTCCCCCGGGTATAAAAAAGGTGAATAAATTTACCAAGAAACAACAAAATATTCACAATGTTATATTTTGGACTTAAATTCTTCGCCGTATCAATTACAAGCTTTCGAACCCCGTAATACAGAGTTTAATAAGAGGGAAATTGATATTTTCTGGGACTAATATCTATTCCAATATTGTATCGTAGAGCACAACTCAGACACAATAACGTAAGATATTTCAGAAAATTGAGAAATCGAACAGTCGAAAAAAGAAACGCGCGACAAAAAGAACCGAAGGAATTGATGGAAGAAAATGTAGAATATATTTGTATCGTTGACTTAAAAACTTTTTAAAGTCGCTGTCGATTCCCAGCCAATGCGTGAAGAGAGATCAGTCAACGAAACACCTTGTATTTATATCAAATCCTTAAGTGAAGGAAGAACATACGCGACCAAAACAAAGATTCAATAAATCAGATTCCAGAACTATCAGTAGACAAAATTCACTACAAAAACAAACAATTTTTAGAACTCCAATACATCCAGAATGTTAAATATTTAGTGTTCAATCCTAATTTGACAGCAAAAGACTATTAAGAGTTCTCTCGCTCGATCCTCGTATTCCAAATAGCAGCCTCACTTTAGATGTTCAATTCTAGTGCAACGTTTTTAATCGTTACGTACTTGGCGTTAAACTTTTCCTTCCTTTTGAGCGTTTTCCACGGAATCTGAGAAATCAGTAAATAAGTTTGGATGGTATCTTGGTCCCGGACAATTTCATTCGTTACCCAAAGGAACAAAATCTCGAACCGATTTGTGCTACCGCTGAATTTGTTTCTGAAAGCACCCAATAACCAATGGAAGGTAAAGTCTATATTGCATTGCTGGCTGATTAATATGTTGAAGTATAGGTACGTCGTGTTAGCTTCTTACTTTCGATATATTCCAAGATGGTTATTTGGATATCAGCTGCTATAACTGAGTAGGGAGCCGATTTAAAATTCTCAGCTTTTCGCATACCAAATGTAACTAAAATATGGTTAGGAAAGGCCATCAAAAGACGCGAGTCGAGTTCGAAGATGTAAATAATTTCGTTTCCAAAGAGTCAATAGAAGAAAATATCATTAAATAAGGAAGCGCGTATACCAGCATTCAAGACATATAATATTAGTTAAATATCCCTACCTTTCGGCGCACGGAAAAGCACAGTGCAAAAGAGGTCTGTTCGCAAAGACGGAACCCAATAGGTTGCACCACTAGATTATATATGTATGTATCCCTATACACTTTAGAGTATTTCACGAATCAATTTTCCCAGAGTTCCAGAGTTGACTATGGAAAACAAGAATTCACAAGCAGTATATTTTTAGTACTTTTGAATGTTTATTTATTTAAGCTGGTACCCATATGTATGTATGATTTGGTTTTAAATGATACAGATGATTTGCTATAAACAATAAGGGTAATGATGAGGAGGTTGATAGATGTGTTGACTCTTATTATTCTTGTGCTAGTACTTGTTTGTTTGGCACAGCAAACTTTTCGTTTTGACACAATAAGTATGAGTTTTATACGGAATAGAGATGACTTTTATACAAATAATAGAGTTGGGGTTTTTCTTTTATAAATAGTAAAAATGATTCTTTTTATATATATTATAGATATTATGAAGTTTTGTCGTAGATGTGAGGCTTTACCAGCCCTGAAATAAATAGGGTCTTCTTGCTCAATAGCTTCGAAAATTCCTTTAATTGAATTTTCCTGAAACAATTGTTTTTCCTCAATAATCTCTCATCAGTTTTGGTTTGATCTAGTAATATAGATATATTCTGTTAAGCAAAGAAGAAACAGCGCACTGTACCCACAGAGTTGGGAATAATGGATTGACTCCAATCAGCGGGTAACAACCAATGAAATTGCTATGGTCACAAAATTCAGATTAGTGTGCTTAGCTTTTCTTCTTTCAGCAGAAGGAGTAATAGTTACAGCCTAAAACTTCACTTCACGATTGTTGTTGTTATCCCGTTTTAATTTGTCTTTTCGTTCATTGTATGTTGTTCTCATGTATTAAGTGTATGTCCATGGACATGAGACGTTTAAACGTCTCCTCTCTTCAACCTAACCTAACCTATGTTGTTCTCAAACCGTTTTTGATTTGTAAGAAAGATATACAATAAAGTAGTTAAGTAGAAAGTATTTTGAAATAGATATAGTAAGCAATTAACAGAAAAATTTTCGGCCAGAATTGTAATATGTGTTAAAAAATGATGACGAAAGCAAAAAAATATAATTTCTCAACACCTGTTATGTTTTATTTTGTTTTTTTATTGTTGTGGAGAGGGCGCGGAAGGAATACATAAGAATGTCAAAGCAGAAGAAGAAGGTGATGACAGAAAAAAACCTATCAGTCCCTGTTGCATTAAGTCTTCTTCTTCCACAGCAAAGGCTTGTTCATTTTTTTCCTTCTTTCAAGCTGTCGTATCCACACTTTCGCCGCACCAACACTCACACACAGATTGCAATTGTTTGTTGTTTCTACTCACCTTTCCTACTTTATCACTCCAGAGCAGCCTGCATGAAAGACAATAAGTTTAGTTTCCAAATTTTATTTGCTTCTTTCTGTACTCTGCTCTGATTCTTCTTCACTCAAGTGCAGCCTACGTAAATAAAAACATTGATTTTCTTTTCTCTTCGACAGACATGAATGGTTTAAAACTATTCCCCAAATAAATTAACTATATCAAAGGAATTTTAGTTGAAAAATTTATTTTTGTTTTGTCGTCTGTCTGCTTCACACATTATTTCAGTTCTTTTGCCCTAGATACTCGATTTCTTTACACTAAAGAAGAATCGATTTTTTATGTTCTCTTGTTACCTGTGACTTTATTCTTTCGTTCTTTTTCTCCGATTTATTTCAGTATTGCATCTTCCTATGTACCACGTTCCTGTTTCATCCCTCCTTCTTTCTTTGGCTCTTGGTATATATATTCTTTGGCTATAAATAATCCCGTTGCTTGGCGAAGTCGGAGCAATTATTCACTTCTTCCACCGGTTTCAGAGTAAACTATTTCCACTGATTTTTACGAATTTATTACTTTTGAGAGTGAGGGAATTTTGTACGGACAGTAAATGACACAGGTACTACGATAAAATTTGGTTTCCGTCGAGGGTACCTTCCCGTTTATGTATTTATGAAACTCATTTTCTAGCGTGACTTCTATAACTTTACGTATTCTTAAATTGTTAACTTTTTATTTGTATTTCTTCGAAAAATCTTCTCCAATGCAATCACTTTATAATTTTGTTTATATTCTTTCGGCTGTCTTCAATTTACCGGTATTTTTCTTTCTTATTCCTATCTCCGCACTTTCCTGCATTCAAATTGCAATGACTTGTCTCGCCTAAAGCACGGTACTATGTTCCGGTTTCACGCTGAAATCCCATACAAAAAACAAAGTTGTGAAAATATGAGTGAAATTTCTTCATTTGTGATACTATGTTTTTTCAACGTGAGAAATTGACATTTTGCGCCGATACAAATTAATTGAACGCCGCAACAAATTGAAGCCGCCAGCATTGTACTCCTATTTATTTATATTCACATTTGTCCGCGGGAAATTCAACTGTTGTAAATATTAGCAATAAAATTTCCTATTAAAGAATACTAAATTAAATTATCTGAAATATTAAATTATCTGAAAACATCATTTTATTTATTTATATTCGTACAACAGTAGGTAATTATTTTGTTATTTGTAACCTGGCTTCTGATGCCTCACAAGCATCGCCATCGTTTCAACACAACATAAATAATTTATGTATAACAGCACAATGATCTTCAACAATATTTCCTCTCTGCAATTTAAATTAACTATTTTATAAGTCGGCATTATTTCATTTGTTTATTGATTAGAATTTAAACTCGTGCTTGTTTTCAAGAAAAGCAAAAAGGAAAAAATGCACATGCTAATACCACACACATTCATATAAAAGTGACATTTCGACACACACACTTCAAAAATGCAATGCGAAAAAACATAGTACCCACCTTAACGCAAAAAATATCCCAGCTCTCAACAAGTAAAAAACTGATGGCTGCGACGCAGATGTAAAGTCAGCTGAGAACTGCACGTATTAGAAGACATGGGGAAGTGGTCGAGTATGGGTGAATGACTAGAACTTGAAGAAATTTAAGAAGTCCGACTTCGCAAGAGGGTAGACTGAAAGGCAGCGTAGTGAGCGAACAGAAACTTTGATGATGTTTTCGCGTGCGTTTGTTCTAATGAAGAACGTCGCGTTGGTAAAGGCAAAGCAAATATCACATGAGAGTCGCAAGAGTACGTAGGAACGCAAGCCAAGAGCTCTAGTTAAGAGAATCTAAACTTTAAGTTAGGCGAGTACTTGCAGATGGCTTGTAGTGTGTGCAGGGTGAGTTAAAAATTTGCTCAGCAGAGTAGACAGATGATACACCCCTGACACACTAGGCAAGTTTTTTGAGCAGCTTATCGTCAAATTCTCTTTTGAACTTGCACGAAGAACTCAAAATCTTCAGGGACAGTTTTTTCCTCTCCTCTTTCCGATTGCCTCTCTCACCCACAAATCACCGATAATCCGCTGAACGTTCAGCCCGTCTAAATCGGGACATATGAAAGTACGACTATGAGTACAAGCAGCGACGATTGCATCGCTCGCGTCATACAATAGTTTTGCTTAAGAGATTTTGAAGCTGGCGCGATTACTTGATTACTGCAGAGATTTTGAACTCTGAACACGGGTGAGTACTTGCGGCTTTCTTTAGTTGGTATGTGTGAGAAAACCAAGAAATGTTTTATTGGTAGAGATGGCAAACGATTTGTGAGCAAGTGCGTTTGAGTTAAAGCGGTGTGCAGCGTTGCCGTTTTGGTCATTTCCGACCAAATTTGGTCGGATGGATTTGAAATTTTTATATTTTGTCGGACCAATTCCATTTTGGTCGGTTTTATCCTATAATATTTAATTTGTATTATAATACAGAATAATTTGAAGTTTAATATCAAAGTAAATTACTGAAAGTTAAAGCCATTCGCCGTTTGGAATACTCTCAAATGTCGATTGTGAATCCCAAATTTTTTGATCGCGGGAAGCAGTATCGATTGAATTTGTAGACGAATATATTGTAATAAAAATTTGTTTTAAAATATTTATTTCAGGTTCGGCAAATGTTGTTTGTAGTTGTCTAAAATATCGGCCCTAGGGAAAGAATTGTTTCTTTCACTCCTGTTCTGTATTCCCATATCGGATTTAAACCGAAATGTTGGTTGATAAATCTCATCATAATTGCGGAATTTAATTTATTTGCCGTAAGCTTATAGTAAATATTAGATTAATAAGGAACAAAAGCAATTGACAAGTGTTGACGTGTAAAGTATGACCCATCCGAAGTCGGGAATATGTTCGTAGTCGAAGTCGGGAATATGTTCGTATTTTACGTTTATATAATTGTAGTGTTGGTGTTGAGAGCATTTATTGTTATCAAAATAATGTTGCGTAAGCACAATTGAGATTTCTTTTTTTTAATTGATTGAAAATTTAAATGCAGAATTCCGTTTAATTTATACACATTTTTTCCAATTTATAAATTGATTTTTGCCACATTGGGACGAAAGGGTGACGAAAAAGATTATATTGAAACTTAGGGGTTTGGCGAAGATGATAATTAGGCTTAAAATACAAAAATATAAAAAAACAATGATTTTACTGAATGAGGATATATTAAGATTTAGCCATATCCCTATCATTTAAACGATAAATTCCAGATATTTTTCCTATTATAACAGTGAATGCGATCCATGATGTTGCGTGTATACATTTCTGGCGGGCCACATTTTAACTTGTGTTAAAATACTTGTTTTTTTATACTTGTATTTTTATATCTTGTTTATGTAAATATTTTTTATTTTCTGTTATAACGAGCATATTTTTATGTCAATTAATCTGAAAATATTGTCACCAAAATTTACAAGATATCAACTACTTTAATTTTATAAATTTGGTCGGCTACAAGGAATTTTGGTCGGTTTTAGAGAAAATGTTGGTCGGAAAAAATTGTTTGCAGTGGCAACACTGACTGTGTGTTTTGTCTCAGTATCAAGAGACTGTCTGACAGAGACATTAATGTGCGTTGGAAACTCTTTGGAAGCAACTAGCTTAACAATAGCTACTGTTTAAAAGGAGCTTTAGAGCACAAAGATAGCTTCCGTTAACCACTTGGTTGCCGTCTCGAATTTGTGTAACAAAATCAGTCGGATTTTCAGAATTTAATAGTTTGATATTATCAAACTAACGTAACTATGATTGTAAAGCAGATTACATTTAAATATATGAACAGTGATGCCAACTATTTGCGGAGCAAAAGCGTTATGAAAAATTTAAAAAGCGTAAAAGGCGTAAAATCCCAGACAAAAGGCGTAAAAAGGCACTAAACAATTTTTCTTTCATTTGCAATAAAAAAGTTTAATTTTACATTAAAAATTTTAAAATACAAATAATTATCAAAAATACTTCCAAACTTTTTGGTTTTTTGGCGCTTAGATTCATACATTTTTCTCTGCTAAATTGCATAAAGACTTGCCGATCATAAGGAATCACTAGCAGATTCGATTTATCCCTATAATAATTCGAATCTGCTAGTGATTCTGTAAGTTGTCTTTGATGACGATTTTTCAGTTATCGATATCTCCAAAGCGGGCTACGCGGACCAAACTGTGTCTGCGTGACCGGGTTTGGCCGGGGTTAAAGATTTGCCATCTAATGTATGTACAACGGTGGCTACGCGGACCAAATACCTCTGCGTGGACGGCCTTCGGCAGGTATTATACATATTTTCCAAAGCCGGTTACGCGGACCAAAGTGTCATAAGATCTATGGACATTATGTCCCTGGACGTTATGACTTGTCACTCAATATTTTAGGGCCTTACAAATATCTGGTCGAAAACAAACGTATTACACACTGTACCGCTGAATTGTGTACTTATAAAACCATAATTTTTCGGCAAAAACCCTTTCGACAATAATTTTGTATGGTATTAAAAAGCCATTTCTTTTACTTTTTGTAAGTCTAAATTTCAATAAAATTCAAACTGCAGAAGTGATAACAGCAATATTCAAATCAGAGAGACAAATGTAAGTGCATATAAATATGTTCTAACACGGAGTAGCAAAAATAGTATAATTTCATTATGTTGCCATTTGTTTGATCTGACAAATGTACGTAAAGCGTCAAAAGCACCAACAAAAAACATGAGAAGCGTACACCTAGTGTTTTTTTTCGTTTGCCACTAAGTGAACACTTTTCGCGTATTGGGGGGTCTGAAAAGCACTAAATCTGGTGCGAAAAGCACTAAGTTGGCATCCCTGTATATGAATAACCCGAAAAAATGTATTACATTTCCCGTCATCAATGCGCGAATGACGTAACTACATTGAACCAAAATCTGGCTCTAAGAGTAACTTATTGAAGAGAGATCCGTTCTCTATGTGAGAGTGAGTAGAAATGTATACGTAAGATGTATACGAGTAGAGTGAAGAGAAATATATACAAGCTAAGAACAAACTGCTTTGCGTTCGTAAAAAGCTTTTCTGTTTAATTGTGGGAGAGACAAAGAAGCAGATTATAAGCGGACTTTGTGCTAGCTTGCGGTTACACCAAGAAACAGAGAGATTGAAAGTAACAAAGCTCGCGAACTGTGTACAAAAAAATGCTTTTTGGCGTTTTTGTCCAACTCTTTCAAAAGGGCATTAACACTGAGTTACCATGTATTAATGTTATATCTCAAACACCAATACCGTTCACAAAACTAACAAAATCTCACATACCTTTTCTCCATTGTAATAGAGTAACAGAAGTTATATAAAGCGGTGGACGTGATCCTTTAGTAATTTAATAATCTTCTGGCTCCTTTCAACGGTTTGAATGGACCATGAACAATTTGAGAAGTCTGCGGGAAGTGGACTGTAAACGTTTAAGTATTCGATACTCCCAATATTGTAAGGTGTATGAAAACAGAGTAAAAAAGACAAAGATTTGTATCAGTGTAAGTGAACAGGTTTATTGGTAGGCGTTGATGGTTCTTACCGCTTGTAGTGACGTTGCAAAAGTGAAGTTGCAGTTAAGAGTCAAGAGAAAAGAAACGTAGGTTTTGGGAATTCAGCCGAATTCCACTGGAACATACAGAGAAGATGGCAGCCCTTTATCCATTTGAGTAAAAGCTTTTAAGGTAAGTACACACGATTTGCTGATCGGACAACATTGCCAGAAAAATGGCGGAAAAATGCAACCCTGTGAATTTACAACCGTGTGAACACACAATTTTTGTTTTGCAACGTTAGCAGAAAAGTCATTGCGAGATAATTTGCAGATTGCTATATGTGCGAAGTTTATGCATGTGACAACGGCGCCATTGCCAGAAAACATTTTATTTGCAACACTGCCTATAAAGTATTTTTATTGGCAATCCTGCATATACATATTTACAAAATATATTGTAAATATATAAAATTGTAATGTTTTCTTGCAATCGCCTGAACTGTCAATTCACCTTTGCCTAACAATCTGTCATTGTCCGTATATTTGCAGCACTTTAACAGGGTTGATAACGTTTGCCGATCTGGCAGTCGTCTATACGCAGCTTACTCATGGCAAGGAATGAATAAAGGGTTGCCATCTGTAGGAAATGAATGATACGTAGGGGAATTCAAAGTTAGTTACAATTCAATTTATGGAATTCAAACAATTTATAAAACAATTAATATTCCTTACAGGCTAAGTAAAGCCAATTAGGATTAATACTAATGAATTCATTGAACTTAAAGCTAATTGTTGAAACAGAGTTCAACAACTAGGTATTTTACTTGTTTACAGGGAAAACGAAAGCCAAGAAAGTCGTGCAAATAGAAGTGGCAGAAAATAAAAGCCTGCTTCCACAACAAACTCTAATATAGTCAATGGAAAGCAAAAAGAGACACTGGTGCAGTTTATGTAGGAACATTCCGACTTTGCCAAAAATAAGCTTCAGCACTGCGCCCAAGGAAAAATAAAGTCGCAAAATTTGTAGAGACAATTGGCCAACAAACTAAATGCCTGGGGCCCTCCAATAAAAGACGTTTCTAGTTAGCGGAATGTAATGTTAACATATTTCAAAATTAATACAATTAGTTAATATTTCTTTATGTTATAAGGTTTATGCAGACCAAAAGCATAACACAAAGAATAAACTCTCTCACAACAAGGCGGCGAGAAAGCAAACTGTAGGAGATCCATTTGATGATTTAAAAGGCTGCCAAAGCGAAATTATCAATACGCTGAACAAAGTGTTTGAACTTAAAGAAGTCATTTAAAGGTAAAGAACGGGCACTTAAAGTTAACGAGGAAACTAATACCAACCTCGACAAATTGATCTCCTTAAAGGAAAAAGACATAAGACTGAAGTAGGTCGAATATGATGTAAAGATGGCATCTAAAGATATTTATTTTCAAATAAAAACGTTAAAGCTTCAAGTTCTTCATCAAAACTCGCTTGGACGTGAATGATTTTATTTTCTGTCACATTTTTACCTGCACTACTGAATCACCTTAGTGATTTTTTATTAACATACATGAAAAGTATTTTTGTTTTTATTAAATAAGACTGATTTTTTTTATTAAAGTACATGAAATGTATTTTTGTTTTTATTAAATAAGAGCCATATAATTATGTATTGAATCACCTCACTGATTTTTTATAAACGTTCATGAAATGTATTTTTGTTTTTATTAAATAAAATCCATATTTTAAATGTTGGCATATAAGGATGTTTTTATTTGGTCTCTTATTTTCTCCCCAATTTTTAACAAACGTGTTTCCCCTCCAGTACACGGGGCAAAATCGCCTTTATTGATATGTTTAAATCGAAAGAAAATATATTTGGAACACAAATTTTTAAATATGATATGTATATTTCTGAGCAAATAAATTTTATTTGAAAATCAATAAAATATATTTGGAACTCGTATATTAACATATAATATATTACAACATATAAAATTTCGTCATCAGAAACGAAAAAGGGCCTATCATCATATCTGAAAATTTTACAGGAGAAGCAAAAAACTAAATAAAATGAAAAGTGATGTCGTTAGAAAAACGGGGGTTTCAGGATAATACCTAAACATAAAGACGCATACGAGTATATATATTCACATGATTTATAAATGGTTTGTAAAAATTGCGTGAAATAGGAATTTTTAACTATAAAAAAAATAATTTGTTGTTAGGCCCTTTTGAATTTCGTTAATAAATTCGCCATTTTTCATAGTATGTCGCTTAAAATTTGTCAGGATGTGTATTTTGATGCAGTGTACCGAAATCTATCAAAAAGTGAATTTCCGTTTTTCTTGTTGTTCGCCCTTTTTCGTTTCTGATGACGATTTGCAAACTAAATTTTTCAAATAAAATATTCATTTGAATACAAATGAAATAATTTTTTAGGAATTCCTCCAAATAAAGTTTATTTAAAAAAGATTTTCGAAACTTTTGTTGAATTTTTCGAATTTCAGTTTTAATTTTTTTTTGGTTTGAACCTCCCAGTAATGATACCAAATGCAGCATTAACTTATTTTTTAAATCAATCATTTAAAATTGCTGAGTATTCCAAGCCATCATTGGTTGCCAATCCTCCAGGTATATATATCGATCCAAGTTTATATGATTTCAACTATTACTATTTATTATATTTACGACGCGATTTTTTTTTTTAAATTAACTTTGAATTACTGAAAAATTTAACACAATTTAGGTATTTTCTGAACACTTAAATGCAAATAAATATTTGTTTCGAAAAAAAATAGTCCAAAATAAACACATATTTGGATGTAAACATAGATTTGTTTAGAAAAACATCTTCCCAAATATATAATGTTTGTGTGTACCAAATATTATATGTTTAGAGTTTACCCTAAAAATATATATGTTTCAAGCCGAATATATTCAACTAACGACGGCTCTGTAGTAGGGTTCTATATTTCGACTAATCAATTAGCCGACTTTCTGTTTCTGAAAAGGTCTAAAAGTCGACTTTTCCATGTCGACTTATTTCATGTACCAAATTTATATTACATTTGGCAAAAATGAATAAAATCGCGTTGTGGGTTAGAACAAAAACCTTTACATGGTTATATCAATATCGGACCAATTTAATAGTTAAAAATAGGCGTGGTCATATTAATACACAGTAATCGCAGATGTCATAAAAATGAACTCTATTTTTATGACTCTATGAATTTCAAATGATTTATAAATCAATCATCTATTTTATAGCTGTGTCCGGAGCGGAGTGATTGGAAATGAACGGGCAAACAGCTTGGCTTCAAAGGGCAAAGAACTTCGAGTAATAAACTTGGAGAATTGGAAACCTTTCGAAGCCACGAAAAATGACTTGAAGCACTGGGCAGTGATGGTTCACAAAACTGTGTGGAATAGCGCAACAGTAGGAGCAACTGCAAAGATACTGTGAAGTGACCCAAATGAAAAGAAAACAAGAAGTCTTCTGAAACTAAACAAGATCGATATTAGTAAGATGATGAGTGTTCTAACGGGACACTCAAGCTTACAAGCACATCTTCATCGCATAGGACTAGAAGGAAACGATGAATGCAGGGCATGCAGGGAAAACATCGAAACGATGGAACATTTTCTGTGTCGCTGCCCGGCTTTCACACATGCAAGATCCCAACATTTCGGGTCCGACATATTACCAGACTTGACTCATCTCAGAGAATATGACTGGAAGATACTGAGAAAATTCGTATCTACACCATTTCCAAATGTAATTCAGAAAATATCAATTGAAATTCAGAAATTCCATTTGAAATTCAGAACTCGTCAATTGAAATTTAGATTTTCCATTTGAAATTCAGAACTCGTCAATTGAAATTCAGATGTTCCATTTAAAATTCAGAATTCGTCAATTAAAATTCAGAATTTCCAGTTGAAATCCAGAACTCGACATTTGAAATTCAGAATTTTTCATTTAAAATTCAGAACTCGTCATTTGAAATTCGGAATACTTCATTTGAAATTCAGAAATTAGATTTTCAGAACATTCTAATATGACATTATGTATGTAGGTTTGAAGTCATATACATACATCTTCAGCCAGAAAAAGCATGTCTGGTCGTGGACTGGGATTTAAGTGGTGCAAGTAAAACCAGCTTATATGTGGCCAAACATAATTTTGTAGGAACAAATTGCCATTCGCTTTTCTCATCAATGGTGCTTTTCTCATCAATGGTGCAAAAGAGTGGAGTGAATTGTTCGAATTAGGGAAGCGGATGATTGGATCACCTCTTTCTCGAGTCAGATTCAATTTAAAAATCGTTATTCACTTCAGTCAAATCCATTGCAAAATTTTCCTATACCTAAATAATAACTACGGCGGCATAAGATTGACTTGAGATGTTTCTTAATTCAAAGTATTTCCCATACGTAAATTTTAAATAACTTTGATATTACTACCAGTGTTACCGTTGTGCGACTAAAGTCGCAATTTGCAACTTTTTTAGTGGCTTTTGACTTTTTGTGCGACTTTTCCACCCAGAGACTTTTTTGCGACTTTTTTTGTAATAATAATTTTCTATGAAACCGTAGACACAACAAACAGTTTTTAGTATATTATAGGTAAATATTGTTAGTATGAGTTCAAGATTTTTGATAAAAGATGGTGTACATTCAATGCTCGGTATAACGAATTATATATGTATATACTGTCAGGCCTATTACTTAAAGGCGACCTTTGTTAACAAAATTAGGGAAGAAGTATTAGATATAACGATATGCTCGGAAAACCTCATTGATGAGATCCATGAGTGGAGGGTTTCGGATGAACACTCCTATTCGGACCACCGTTATATAAGGTTTAAAATTGCACGGCCACCGCCTAACCCAATAAGTTTCCGTAATAAGGCTAAAACCGACTGGACCAAATTCGGCAATCTACTTAGAAATCGATTGGGCCAGCCTAAACACGATTATCCAAGTACAGACGACATTGATATCAATGTGAGGAGGATTACGAAGGCTCTTGTAAAATCATTCGAAGATAGTTGCCCGCTTCGAGAAAGGAAATCTGCCTATGAGAAACCCTGGATGACAGGGCAAATTCGCTCGATTGGCAAGGATGTCCGCAGACTTTACAACAGAGCTCGACGTAAAAAGCTATCAGTATATTGGGATGAGTTATACGATCCCAAAGGCTTATCGACCTATTAGCCTAACTTCTTTCCTCTTAAAAACAATGGAGCGAATAATTGACGACATGATCAAAAGTAAGATAGCCGATGACAAGCTAAAATTCAAGCAACACGCATATGTTAAAGGAAGATCAGTGGAAACAGCTCTACATGAGGTAGTACACCACATAGAATAGTCCTTCAGTGAAAAATTGTACACACTTGACGTTTGTATAGACATTGAGGGCGCTTTTAACAACGTTCAGACCGATACACTTATCCAGTCCTTAGACGAGTTTCAGGTTGACCGGGCGTTGATAAACTGGATGAACAATATGCTAAGGAATAGGTGGATTATTTGTGGGTCATGTGACGTAAAAATCAGAGACAAGGTAAATCGTGGTATACCTCAGGGGGGCATTTTATCGCCTCTCCTATGGGTTACAGTCTCCTTAAAGCCCTCACCAATGAAGGACTTAAACCAGTCTGTTATGCAGACGACGTTATAATACTTCTAAGGGGCACACATCCAAACCAACTATGCAGAAGAGCTGAGGAGGCACTTAACATAGCATATAACTGGGCACTACCAAGGGGACTAAATGTCAATCCAGACAAAACAGAAATATGTATATTTACAAGGAAAAGGAAGATTCATCCTTTTACCGTGCCTCGTTTCCTGGATAAGAATATTGCCATATCTAAAAAGATAAAATACTTGGGATTAATCTTGGATCAGAAACTGTACTGGAAAGATCATATTGAAGAAAGAGTTACACAGGCCCACAGATGTTGGTCGTTGTGCAGAAGAGCTATAGGTTCAAATACCATTGCAAAAAGTGCAAAGACTATACTGCACATCCAACCAATAGATATCCGTATAAAGTATGAGGCAGCCCTCACAGCAAGACGTCTACAAGTGATGGGTGAATGGATAAATCGAGACCACAAGTCGTACCATCAGAAGATATTACAATCACTGGTCGGTCATATTCAAACAACGGAAATCTCCGACCGCATTCCTGAAGTGCGGCTTACAGCTACATGTGAATCGTTCGTGCCAGACAGACGCTCCTGGGAAAACGGAACACTAGCTCATGCGCCAGTGGGAACCAGCTGCTACACTGATGGGTCCAGGCTAGGAGGGAGGACGGGTCTGGGACTTTTTATTGATGAACCAGAAGTCGAACTTTACTTCCGCCTCCCAGACCATAACACAGTATTTCAAGCAGAAGTTCGAGCAATCACGGACTGTGTTAACTGGTTCAGTAATACCACAAAGCCTAAACATGCCAACATATTCACAGATAGCCAAATGGCGATCAAAGCAATAACATCGGAAAAGGTCAAATCCAGAACAGTGTTAGACTGTAATAATTACTCAGTCCATGGTCAACTGCGTATTTTCTGGGTACCGGGACACAACGGAGTGATTGGAAATGAACGAGCAAACAGCTTGGCTTCAAAGGGCAGAGAACTTCGAGTAACAAACTTGGAAAATTGGAAACCTTTCGAAGCCACGAAGGATGAGTTGAAGCACTGGGCAGTGATGGCTCACAAAACTGTGTGGAATAGAGCAACTGTAGGAGCATCTGCAAAGATACTGTGGGGTGACCCAAATGAGAAGAAAACCAGTAGTTTTCTGAAACTAAACAAGATCGAGATTAGTAAGATGATAAGTGTTCTAACGGGACACTCAAGCTTACAGGCACATCTTCATCGCATAGGACTAGCAGAAAACGACGAGTGCAGAGCATGCAGGGAAAACATCGAAACGATAGAACATTTTCTGTGTCACTGCCCAGCTTTCACACATGCAAGATCCCGATATTTCGGTTCCGACATATTGCCAGACTTGACTCATCTCGGAGGATATGACTGGAAGATACTGAGAAAATACGTGTCTAGTACCGATTTTCTGTAATCCGTGGGGTATGAAAATCATAAATAAGGAGCGCACAACAGGCCGAACCACTGGCTTAAGTGTATGTCCATGGACATGAGACGTTTTAAACGTCTCCTCTATTCAATCTAACCTAACCTAATAATTATTTATGAAATCCAATATCAAGAGATATCAATTAAAGCAAATTCTGTAAGTACAAATGCTATCAAAAATCATTTTGTTAACTCATATAATTACAAAAAATTTATTTGTTTTTCACATACACACGATTTCTTATTATTTTCATAATTGTTTTTCTTTAAGTAAAATTGATTGAGCTCAAGGTCTTGTTTTGTTGTTATTTATTTTTTCATATTTTATTTATTATTGCCGATATTTCGCAATTCTTTGAATTGCATCTTCAGGGCTGATCTACAATTAAATAAGGTATAAATAACACTTATATTAATATCACATTTACTTTAAAATTTTTTTTGTTAATATTTTCTTTTGAAAAACACATCTAAACACAAAGTAAAAAGATCGCTTACATGTAAATATACTTAGTCAAACTTAAAAACTAGCGTAGATTCACCACCATCGTCAGTTGTTATTATTGTACTGAGTAGTTATTTCCATATTGCACGATCTCCCCTTTTCGTGTCAGATGTCTGTAGCAGCATGCAGTGTTCTCCGTATCTGTTTTGTGGTTTATTCTCTTGTTACTTGGTAGGCTGTTGATGTGGAGCATTTCTAGCGTCAGTCGTCTATTGTAGTTTCTCTCTGTTTGTAGCACACGAGTATTGTCAAAGTTTGGAAGGTGGTTGTTGTTCTTACAGTGTTCTGCTAACGCTGTTTTTTGTGTAATATTTTGGTGTCTCAATTTTATATCAGATTTGTGGGCAGATAATCTTGTTTTTAATTTGTTTTTGGTTGTACCCACATATAATTTTCCACATTTTTCATCCTTGTTGCCATCACATTCTATTTGGTATATTACGTTTTGTCGTTCAATTGTTGGTATTTTACTTTTTGTATTTGTAAATAGATTTTTTAGAGTGTTATTCGTTTTATGGGCTATTGTGTATTTTTCTTTGTCGTAGATGTTAGATTTTTCAAATCGTTCTGATATATTAGGCGAATATATCAGTGATTTATATATTTTTTCGTTAATTATTGTTTTTTCCCTTGCCGTTTCTTGTCGTTTGTAGTTATTTATTAAATTATTTATTATGTTTTTTGGAAAATTATTCTTATATAGTATTTCTCTTATTTTTGTTTTATTTTTATTGTGAAATTGTTCATCGCTAATGTTCAAAACTCTATTAATTAAGTTCATTGCGGTATTAATAATCATCCGTTTTGGGTGTTTTGAATTAAAATTTATTATTCTGCCAGATGCCGTTTTCTTCTGGTACCAATCTATTTTTATTATTCCATTTTCTTTCATTACCAGTGTATCCAGATATGGGATGGAGTTATGATTTTCTTCCTCTATTGTGAATTTTATATTCTGATTGAAGCTATTAAATTTTGTCAGCGTATCGGATATTGCATCTTCCCTTATTATAACGAACAGGTCGTCCACATATTTCGTCAAGATTTTTGTTTTTGTCGTCAGTGATGCTATGCATGTGTCAAGTAATTTTTCCATAACTAAATCTGCAACTATGGGAGATGCTGGTGAGCCCATAGGGAGTCCTCTTTTCTGTTTGAATATTTTGTCCTCGAATTTGAAGTAACGATAGTCTTTAATGCAGAACGTCAAAATTTTAAAAAATAATGTTTTAGGAATTTTTGTGTATTGTTTTATGTCTTCCCACCTCTCTTCAATTATCTTCAGTCCAAGATCAACCGGGATACTCGGAAATAATGATACAACGTCAAATGATATCATTTTTTCGTCCTCTTCGATCGTCAAGTTTTTAATCTTACTTCTAAATTCCACCGAGTCCCTTATATTATATTTTGAATCTTTCGTCAAATTGTTGAGAATGGACACTATATATTTGCACAGTTGTATGGAAGGGGAGTTGATTGAAGAACAAATTGGTCTTAAAGGGTAATTTTCTTTGTGGATTTTAGGTTGTCCATAAATTCTTGGTGCTATGGCCACGTCGGCTATCGAGAAGAAAAGAATGAAAACAGACGTGGCCATAGCACCAAGAATTTATGGACAACCTAAAATCCACAAAGAAAATTACCCTTTAAGACCAATTTGTTCTTCAATCAACTCCCCTTCCATACAACTGTGCAAATATATAGTGTCCATTCTCAACAATTTGACGAAAGATTCAAAATATAATATAAGGGACTCGGTGCAATTTAGAAGTAAGATTAAAAACTTGACGATCGAAGAGGACGAAAAAATGATATCATTTGACGTTGTATCATTATTTCCGAGTATCCCGGTTGATCTTGGACTGAAGATAATTGAAGAGAGATGGGAAGACATAAAACAATACACAAAAATTCCTAAAACATTATTTTTTAAAATTTTGACGTTCTGCATTAAAGACAATCGTTACTTCAAATTCGAGGACAAAATATTCAAACAGAAAAGAGGACTCCCTATGGGCTCACCAGCATCTCCCATAGTTGCAGATTTAGTTATGGAAAAATTACTTGACACATGCATAGCATCACTGACGACAAAACCAAAAATCTTGACGAAATATGTGGACGACCTGTTCGTTATAATAAGGGAAGATGCAATATCCGATACGCTGACAAAATTTAATAGCTTCAATCAGAATATAAAATTCACAATAGAGGAAGAAAATCATAACTCCATCCCATATCTGGATACACTGGTAATGAAAGAAAATGGAATAATAAAAATAGATTGGTACCAGAAGAAAACGGCATCTGGCAGAATAATAAATTTTAATTCAAAACACCCAAAACGGATGATTATTAATACCGCAATGAACTTAATTAATAGAGTTTTGAACATTAGCGATGAACAATTTCACAATAAAAATAAAACAAAAATAAGAGAAATACTATATAAGAATAATTTTCCAAAAAACATAATAAATAATTTAATAAATAACTACAAACGACAAGAAACGGCAAGGGAAAAAACAATAATTAACGAAAAAATATATAAATCACTGATATATTTGCCTAATATATCAGAACGATTTGAAAAATCTAACATCTACGACAAAGAAAAATACACAATAGCACATAAAACGAATAACACTCTAAAAAATCTATTTACAAATACAAAAAGTAAAATACCAACAATTGAACGACAAAACGTAATATACCAAATAGAATGTGATGGCAACAAGGATGAAAAATGTGGAAAATTATATGTGGGTACAACCAAAAACAAATTAAAAACAAGATTATCTGCCCACAAATCTGATATAAAATTGAGACACCAAAATATTACACAAAAAACAGCGTTAGCAGAACACTGTAAGAACAACAACCACCGTCCAAACTTTGACAATACTCGTGTGCTACAAACAGAGAGAAACTACAATAGACGACTGACGCTAGAAATGCTCCACATCAACAGCCTACCAAGTAACAAGAGAATAAACCACAAAACAGATACGGAGAACACTGCATGCTGCTACAGACATCTGACACGAAAAGGGGAGATCGTGCAATATGGAAATAACTACTCAGTGCAATAATAACAACTGACGATGGTGGTGAATCTACGCTAGTTTTTAAGTTTGACTAAGTATATTTACATGTAAGCGATCTTTTTACTTTGTGTTTAGATGTGTTTTTTAAAAGAAAATATTAACAAAAAAAATTTTAAAGTAAATGTGATATTAATATAAGTGTTATTTATACCTTATTTAATTGTAGATCAGCCCTGAAGATGCAATTCAAAGAATTGCGAAATATCGGCAATAATAAATAAAATATGAAAAAATAAATAACAACAAAACAAGACCTTGAGCTCAATCAATTATTAATTTCTTAAATTAAAAATATAGGTCGAAAAATATACAAAACAAACAAATAATTTAAGTAAAATGTTTATAAAAAGTGAGTCCCTTTTTTATGCAATAACGACTTATTTGTGCGACTTTATTTTTCGAAAACGACTTTTTGTGCGACCTTTTTAAATTGTTCAACGGTAACCCTGATTACTACAAGTAGACCATAGGCCAAAAAAACAACGCTACTGCATCCGAGGAGTTTACTAACCACCTCCGAAACGTCATGCATTGGTTGGTGTTGGATTTCAAAGACGTTTTCTTTGACCTTCAGCTCAACTCCACAGTGAGAAAACCATGAAATAAAAAAATATTTTCCTGTTTTCAAATAGAAATTCTGAATTTCAATAAATAGTTTCTGAATTACAAATGAAAAGTTCTGAATTTCAAATGAAAAATTCTGAACTTCAATTGTCGAGTTCTGAATTTCAAATGACGAGTTCTGAATTTCAAGTGTCGAGTTCTGAATTTCAACTGACGAATTCTGAATTACAAATGGATATTCTGAATTTCAATTGAGGAGTTCTGAATTTCAAATGTAAAATCTGAATTTCAAATGACGACTTCTGAATTTCAAATGGAATTTTAATTGACGAGTTCTGAATTTAAAATGGAAAATCTGAATTTTATATGGAATTTCTGAATTTCAAGTGACGAGTTCTGAATTTCAAATGGAATTTCTGAATTTCAATTGACAAATTCTGAATTTAAATTGATTTTTTCTTAACTACATTTGGAAATTGTGTAGTACCGATTTTCTGTAACTCGTGAGGTATAAAAAGATCATAAATAACTAGCGCACAACAAGCCGAACCACTGGCCTAAGTGTATGTCCATGGACATGAGACGTTTAAACGTCTCCTCTCTTCAACCTAACCTAACCTATACATATTTTGGCATACTAATTCTATAATAAGATAAAAATATTACGTTTTGGGCGGTTCCAAACAATGTGTAATATTGCTGAGAATGATATTCCAATACAGTCACTAGACTATTAATAGTATTGGATTAGGAGTTGCTTTCGGCTTATCGCCACAGAAATTCTGTCTAAACCCTTTAAATATACTTATTTTTTAAGGCCAATTGATTTGGACATGTTCCGTGAATAAGTATGACATATTAAATGCAATTGGACTTGACAAAAAACATAATTAATTATTTTGGTTTTTCTGTTTAAGTTTTTTTAGACTTTTATGGAACGACTTTCACCTGATCATTATCAATTTTTATCTTTTCCTGTATTTTAAAATTAATGAGGAAACCTAGAAATATTCGTATTTTCATTAAAAAAAAGTCGAAAAGTCGACTTTAATCGACTTTTCATACTAAAATGTCTAAAAGTAGACTTCTTGATTTTTTTCAAAAAGTCGAAAGGTCGACATTGTGCAGTAACTATATAAATCTATAAATTTTCGGGGCTTCCTCTCTCATTGCAAAGGATACTCCATCGTCCCTTCACTATCCCTACTTGCGTTCAACAATACAGTTGGCTTTTGCATGTATTTCATTGAAATATGCTTCTGCAGATCCTTCAGCTGCTCTTGAATACGATATTATACACCACGGCTCTGTGGAATATCCGGAGTGTCCAAGAACCCAAACATTTAGGCCATTATCCGTGTACAACTGTTCGAGTAAACGTCTTTTTTCGGATTGCTCCCAAACAAAACTCGTGCGCTGCACCTCAGTACATTGAATTCATGGTCACAAATTATCATTGCATTTAGGCTGTGAAATCCTTTCCTATTGAAGAACATACATATATTCGTTTTCTGTTGGCTCTTGGCTCTTGGAAACCGAAGTGTGTGCCGTCTACGCATCCAACAACACCGGGGATTTTGAACTTTTCCATGAAATATTCCATACATTCTTCACATTGATCTGGCAAAAATTTTATAATTTTTGGGCACAATTTGTTTTGTATTTCATTTGCGACGTTTGTTACGACTTTACACATGTTACTTTGTGCTAATCCAATCAAAAAATCATTGCCGGCATTACAGGGTGGCTGATATGTAATGCAACAAAGTAAAGCGCTATATTTTTTTAATTTTTTTTTAATTTTATTGTTCAAAAGCAAAAAATGTCGGAAATAACATAAAATTTTAGAAACAGTTTAGATTTGTTCGAACGGCCGACAAAGCCATCACACGCTGCACGATAGTGGCTCTGCGGTATTTTGGCCCATTCCCGGCGAAGCGCCGTCTTGAGATGATCGACACTTTGGTATTTTTTAGTGCGAACCTTACTCTCTAAAATGCCCCAGGCGCAAAAGTCCAACGGATTGAGATCTGGAGATCTTGGTGGCCATTGTGCGGTAGAAATGAAGCGAGGAACCTCCTTTTTAAGCCATTCTTGGTTGACGCGTGCTGAGTGCGATGGTGCTGAGTCCTGTTGGAATGTCCATGGTCTGCGGCCGAAATGTTTGTCTGCCCAGGGCTTCAATACTGTCTTTAGGACATTTTCCCGATAATATTCGGCATTTATTTTGACCCCATGGTCGATGAATACGAGCGGGGAGCGACCATCGGCCGTTACGGCGGCCCACACCATTACCATCGGCGGCCCTTGAGTTCTGGTGGCCAATCGAAGGTGTACATTTTTAGCTGACCTCTTTGGCAAGTAAACCCGATCATTTTGTTTGTTCACAAACTGCTCAATTTGGAATGGCTTCTCATCGGAGAAAACCAAATTCGGTAACTGGCCACTTTCGTGCAAGCGAAGCAACTCCTTGGCTCTTTCCAGTCTAACTTTTTTTGTGCATCGGTGAGCTCTTGCACTTTTTGGAACTTCAATGGCTTTAGTCCAAGATCATTTTTTAATATGTGTTGTATCCGTTCTCGCGATATGTTCAGCTCACGAGCAATTTTTCTACCACTGCGGCGTGTATTTCGATCAAATCTGGCCGAGCAATGGTACGAGAAACAATAGATTTATTCACATTTAAATGCTGGAGTGCTCTAACGATAGCCACTTGTGTTTTTCCACCCAAATATAAAGCAATCACACTATCACGCTTGAATTCCATCACGAACACATTTTTTTCTGAATGCAATAGATCAAAATGCTTTTGTAAGCTTGTAAACAATAAAATGAACTGTCACTGAAATAAATCTGTCAGCTATCAGACTAGCGGTTTAGAAATGATAGCAACCTGAAGTTGGTTGCAATACATATCAGCCACCCTGTATGTTGAAAACTGTTCAACAAAAAGGCCCAATGTAGCGGCAAACTGCAATATGGGTGGTTCGGCCGTCGACATATGAGCAGAAATACATATTTCGGAAAGGACATATTTAAAAGCCTCTTTTGACAATCGAAAACGCCATTTAAATCTATAAATATTAAAATATTTTGTTAAAAAAAATATTTAGTTTAAACAGCACAACTTTCTCAACTTCTGGCAAAGACAACGGATCGATTTTATCACGAATACTTCTTCCAATACTTGCAATATTTGACTCATCTTCAGAGTCCGAAGTAGATAAAAATAAAAACCATATTGGATCCATTATAATATATCACTTTTTTTGTAACTTCACCAATCTGCACAATTTTATTTCTTTTGTTTCCCTTTTTTCTTTTGTTCTCATTATTACCATGGTTTCAGCATTGCAAAAAAGTAGTAGGTAATATAAATTTCGATTAATTTCGACTACCGTGATCCAAAAATTTTTCACCTTCGAAATTTTTCTCTATACGAATGTACTTTCGACGTCGAGAGCAGTGATTTTGCCCCTGGTTTGTGCTAAAATACGCTCGTTGCTTTGGAGTTTACAACAATATACATTTGATTATTTTCATAACGTTTTCGTATTTCGGGACTGTTGTCGCTATCCACAATCCTTGGCATTCAATTGATACACCCTTGGGGTGCACATAGCCATATACGAGTAGGTATGGATTTGTGTACATGCATTTTGCATGGGTGAGTGTATTCCATGAAATGTGCATCGTCGTCTTTTGCGAACCCCAAGATGTTCCAAATAAGTGGTTGTATGTTGTATTGCCGTAGGTGTTCTTCGCATGGCGTTGAACTCTCAACGCGTTGTGGCGTACCATTTACGGTTTAAACACCAGGTGTCTGCCCTACAACCTTGGTGGCCTTATCAGAAGCTCATACCTGTCAAAAGTGCCATTGGTCACTTCTTATCATCGCACACAAAGATGCGCGCGCATACAGAACAATTCCCAGATCCGCCTCTCTCGTCGACATCTCGAACTGTGTGTTTCCCAAATTAATTTATGAGATTTCCTGTGATTCCAAGCACACGCCCGTCCTTGCCATCCATTCACCGGTACACACGCGGTCGTTCAGTCGCTTATCTGTTTCCAAATTATAAGTTGGCAAATGTTTTGAGGCGATTTTCGCTAAGCTTTGCCAATAATTTATGTATAACTTCTGGATTTAAAAAGCTGTCACAATAATATTTCTAAATGTGCCGTATGTATACATACATGTTACAGTTCGATTTTTGGTCGAAGCCGAACGTCCGCCAATATCCTAACATTGGAGGCCCAGTTAGGCAAACTTAACCGTAACGCCCCCGTAGCGTAACGAATCAGCTGATTCAATCTGTCATATGGAAATCAGTGTAAACGATTAGCCAACGGAAACGAAACGTAAACGGACGGCTGAATCTGTTGAAATCAGAATTTGACGTTCCGTTTACGTACAATTTGACAACAGCTGATACAACATGTTGTTTACAATTACATTTGTATGTTCACCGAGAAAAGTAAAGAAAATAATGTATTAATTATTTGTTGTTTAAAAGTGCAAATAAACATTAAAGTCGATTATTCGATTTCATTGGTGCAGTCGCACGAGTATTTATACAATAAATATAATCCAGCATATAGGATATCTGAAAAAAATCGAGAAGCTTGGAAGCAAATTGGCAAGGAGCTGGGCGTTACGGGTGAGTTTTATGAAGATCGCGGCTGACTCCATTAAAAATTAAATTTATAATCTGCTTCAGGATTCTTTTGACGACAGTACGAGATAATCATTGCGCCAATCTTCTTTATTGTGGGTTAATTCGACATCAATATAAGCATCTCTACAAACGTGGACTTATTTATAGACAGAGATTGGATTGTATTTGGCTGAGTCCCTCTTCAATGGAAATAGACATAAGTAAAAGTATTAATAAAACACAGAATATTTAAGATATAGAGTTCAAATTTATTCCAGGTGTAGTGCAAATGTTACATTTTAAGAATGAAATTCAATTTCGGTCATATGACCACCACGAGCCCGTCAACAGCGATCTATTCTTTGGACCCAATTTTCCACCACTCTTGGACACATTTCGACCGGAACTTTGGAAATTTCGCGTTGGATGTTGTCTCTGGGCTCGTCTAAAGTTGTTGACTTAGACCAAGGATATTCCTCAGGGGAAACGCCGCCAATAAAAAAATGAGGAAAGGCTTCAGAGGATGCTGACGATAATGGTTTACTAGGAGGTACAGATACTGTACCTAAAATAACTGATTGGCCAAACGGAGAGTACTGGAATATAGCTGTATTTAATTTAAATTATGAAATGGAAATTGTTTGTATTAAAATAGATTATAAATAAATTAAAGTTTAATGGACATACCCTCATCGTGTTGGCTGCCATAAGTTCCAACATTAACTGATATGAATGTATAGTTAGCATCGCAGATTCCCACACAATTCGGCATATCCCACATTCGTTGAAAATCATTGGCAATGTGTTTGTACTGCTGTGTAGTTTGTTCACTTAAATAAATCAGCGAAAGCAAGCGCCACAAAACTTCACTGCATTCTAAAATAATATTTCGAATTGTTGTTTTCCCCAGCTTGTGACTCCATGGAATCGATTGTATGGAACAACCGTGACTCAAATATCTAAAATTTTAAAGAATAGAATGTTAATATTTCCCAACTTGGAATCATAGGATAAAGCAATATTTGACATACAGTGGTGTTATTGCTAGTCTCTCTGCCGGTCTAATCCGTTGCTTTGGCGTAGTTAATTTTAATAACAAATTAAAAACTGTCATAGGCATTCTAGTGTCCGGCTTTCGCCCAGTCATTGTTTATAGGACGTCCACCCCATCTTCTTATCCGACGATATTTTCTTGATTACTTTTATTGTAAATTCTACACAGATTAAAAAAACACAAATTTATAAACATTATTTTTAACTTCATTTTTAATAAACCTAAACAAAAAGAAATCTCGGCTTTTTTGTTTACTTGTTGTGTTGTTGTTGTCAGAACATATGACTCGTTTTCTCAACGTTGGCTAATCGCCCAAACGGGCAACGTTACGGGAACGGTAAAGATAAATTACGGTTACGTATGCCTAACCCGGCCTTTAGACAAACTACAACATATTGATGCTTCTACACGCAAAATATTGATGTCATTTCAATGACAAATAAGTACTATAGTCGTCGCATTGTATTTACGGACGCCATCCGCCAGGTGGCGTCTGAGTAGCCTCTCTCAATTATCTCTCCCTAAAAACATGCTGACTTTTTTGTACTCTCAAATATTTTTTGAGAACGGAGTGAGTTTGAATGAATAGAAACAGTTCTGGATATCATTGCAAATTGGGGCATAATAAATTAATGATGAAATTGAAATTTTTAAACAATTTAATTGTCAATAAGCACGAATGAATTACTTTTTTAGGGATAAGGCGTGTTAATAGTTTAAAGCAAGGCGATGTAGCATGCATAAACATAAAGGAAAATGTCTTGTCCCGGGATTCAATTTAATAAGCACAATGTGAGGAAGGGCTAAGGGCTCTTTTTTGGCGCAAGGACGATCCCTATTGAAATTGGCAAAATCGGTTCAGATTTAGATATAGCCCCCATATATATGACCCCCGGTTTAACATGTAAGCGCTGTAGAACTGTTTTTTTTTTATATCAGATCAGTACGAAATTTGGCAGAGAAAGTTCTCTTATTACATGAACGAACCTTGCCAAATTCGGGTAAAATCGGTTTAGATCTGGATATAATCCCCGTATATATGTTACACCTGATTTAATATGTAAGCGCTGTAGAAACCATATTTTTTATATCCGATCAGTACGAAATTCGGTAGAGAGTTTTCATATTACATGATAAATTCAGTTCAGATTTACCTACTTATATAGCCCCCATATACATACATGTTTCACCCTATTTGACATGTAAGCGCTGTAGAAACCGTGTGTTTTATATCCGAACAGTACGAAATTCGCCAGAGTTTTCTTATTATATGTATGTATGAACACTGCCAAATTCTTATCGCAATGCCCATTTTCGCATTGTTAGGGAGGTGTAGGGTATTATATAGTCGGCCCCGTCCGACTTTCTGTCTTTCCTTACTGGTTTTAAATTTTATAAGAAAGGTATAACTCGAAATCAATAAAAAATCAGTAAGGAATGACAGAAAGTCTGGCGGGGCCGACAATATAATACCTACACCTCCATAACAATGCAAAAATATACTGATCGGATATAAAACACGGTTTCTACAGCGCTTACATGCAAAATCGGGTGAAACATATATATGAGGGCAACACTGAAAAAAAAACATCTTCAATCTGATGAATTCCTACCTTGGTTTTATGAAACTTTTCTTTGTTTTTCACCCTACAACAATTTTCATTGGTTTGATGTAAAACGTTTCATCAATAGTTCTTCGAAAAATAACATTGATGAATGAATATCTGACATCAGTTTGAAGTTCATATTACATTAAGTTAACGTCCAATTTTCTTTGAATTGAAGTAAATAATTTCTTCTTTTCATGAAAAACGTACTTCAAGTTAATGTTTTTTTACATCAATTCGGATAAAAATGTACATCGAAAATATGAAAGAACTTCTTGACTTGATGCACTTTTTACATTAAATTAATGTCAAAATTTCATTGAACTGCAGCAAACTATACTATATTCAAAAAATTCTATAAATTAATGTAATTATTACATCAATCAAATGCACATAATTCATTGTTTTTGTAAAGGAATAATACAAGACCTTTAATGTGGGAGTAAATATTTCAACTCTACCGTTGAGTATTTGTAAGATACTCCTCGTTCGAGTATTCGTATTATACTTTTACTTTGAATAATCTTAATCTAAATATAAGTATAAACTATGCGATTTTAAAACTAGGTACTTAAACGACGAAGAAACGAGACGGAGCAAGTCCGCATGTGCGTTTTTACTTTCAGACCTATTACAGAATTTTCTGCTATCGATATCGTCTCATTATTTAAATAATGTGTTACATCTCTCAGCCTCACAATCTGTTTTACATATTTCTATTTCTATTACGCCTAACATGTAATTTTCGTTGTCTATATTTCACATGGCTGCGCATGTCCCTTCGAATATGTGCTGTCTTATCACTCCCAAAACACAACCACATTATCAGCAACTAAAATATGATCATTTTGTCGTTTCTAAATATTTGGTGCCACTTAAAACGCCGGCACAGAGCATGTTCATTGAACATATTCCCGGTCTTGAAGTGATCCCCATATATTTATATAAATCATAAATGAAATGTACATAATTTCTACTCGTATAACTATAAAAAATTGAACTTAACATATTTCAGCATGCCTCGTCTTCTCTTCCTGTCAGGCTTCTTCGGGTTCTTACTTGGCACTCTTGCGGCGAATAATTCTCCTAGCTTCCATCGACTTCCTTATTTTTTGTAGTTTTATGTCTTCTACTGCCTCGTCCAATTCTCGCCCATTCGTTACATAGAGTTTTTCCATTTCTTGTTTTTTCACCACGATCATCATCTCATCCTTCTCATTATATTTTTCTTTAAGTATTACTTAATTTCTTATTAGCCTTTCTTCATATCAGCCTTTCTTTCTTCTCTTCATTCCAGCATGATTCTAGATTGGCAAAGTTGAACTCAGCTTCAGTTTCTTCAACTTCGTCATCTTTACTCATTTCGTCTTCCGATTCTGCATTCTTTTTATCATCTTTAAGTGTGATCTCTATATCGTTTTTATCTTCAACGTAACCATTTTCATTTTGTCATCTTCAGCTTCCGACTCCTCATTGTTATTAATTTCATCTTCTGTACCTTCAATGTAAACTATCATTGAAGGTTCTCGCGGCAATTTAATTCCTGCAGTGGTTTTCTGACCACTATTTTCTAGTCGCTCCTCAATAAGGTGAAGGGCACTTTGGTATGCTCCACGGATGTCATCTACAAGCTCCTTGCAGCCATGGCACTTGTGTGTAGACCAATTTTGGGAAATATGTTGGTGCATTCTCCATACATATATTTTAAACATTCCTTTTTTTCGTGTAGACTTAGGGGGGATATATTGGCTGTATCGTTGCGTATCCGAATATATAAGTCTTATAAAACAAGCCATCTTTTTCAATTCTTCTTTGAGCTCTTTCTCCTTAGCAACCTCGTCAAACCAATGACCTATTTCTTCTTTGATGCGACGTTTCATTCTTTTCAATTGCGCGCTGATATTAAAAAACATGGTCCCTATTTCTTCATGTCCGGCCCCATTTTTAATTAGAAAGTTGCGAAGATTTCTGATATCTTCGCAAGCCACATCCACTTCTCGTACCTCATCTAACAAATTGTCATCTATTTGTGTCTGCACTCCTTCAATTCTCTTTGCGAACATACTTCTTAATTCTTGTTTAGCCCTTTGGGCCTTCTGCTTCTCCAACATATTTTGGTAATTGGCCATAGTTTTTATTTATTTAATTATTCAAAAAGTAGATTTAGATTACTCTTTAAACACGCGCGAATCTTTTATTTAGTAAAACGATTTAAAAAATACTAAATTTTTGCTCACTGGTGCAAACCACTAATTACACTATGCAACAAAATTTTTGTCCACGGGATGTGGAAAAAATGATTTTTATACCCTACACCACACTGTGGTACAGGGTATTATGACTTTGTGTATTTGTTTGTAACACCCAAAAGGAGAAGAGATAGACCCATTGTTTATTATACCGATAGACTTGTAATCACTTTCTGAGACGATTTAGCTATGTCCGTCTGTCTGTAGATGTATTCTTGTAATCAAAGTACAGGTCGCAATTATGGTCCGATCTCGACGAAACTTTACACATATCATTTGTTTGGCCCAAGGACGATCCCTATTGGATAAAATCGGATCAGATTTAGATATAGCCCCAATATAAATATATGTTACCCCCGATTTGACATGTAAGCGCAGTAAAAACTTTATTTGATATCCGATCAGTATGAAATTCGGCAGAAAGAGGTTTCTTATTACATGAAGGAATACTGCCAATTTCGGAGAAAATCAGTTCAGATTTAGATATAGCCCCCATATATATGTAAGCCCCGATTTGACATGTAAGCGCCGTAAAAACTTTATTTTATATCCGATTAGTATGAAATTCGGCCCCCATATATATGTAACCCCCGATTTGACATGTAAGCGCTGTAGAAACTGTATTTTGTATCCGATCAGTGCGAAATTCGGCAGAAAGAGGTCTCTTATTACTTGAAGGAATACTGCCAAATTTGGAGAAAATCAGTTCAGATTTAGATATAGCCCCCATATATATGTTACCCAATTATTCCAAATAATTATCGCAATGACCCTTATCGCATTGTTAGGGAGGTGTAGGGTATTATATAGTCGGCCCCGTCCGACTTTCTGCCTTTCCTTACTGGTTATTTTTTTATTTATTTAATTATTCAAAAAGTAGATTTAGATTTCTCTTTAAACACGCGCGAATCTTTTATTTAGTAAAACGATTTTAAAAATACTACATTTTTGCTCACTGGTGCAAATCAGTAATTACACTATGCAACAAAATTTTTGTCCAAGGGATGTGGATAACAGTTTCTGGTGCAATTAGGTGCCACAAACACGAAAAAATATTAAAAAAAAATTTTATGGTAAAATTTTTTTTAAAAATTCCAGCTTGCATGGAAAGTAAGAAAGTAAGCCTGATTGAGCCGTGTTATGCCTCAAATTAAAGGGAATTATGAGGGCTACATTTGCGGCAAATATTGCTTTCACGTAGAATCTTTGGTTTAGAAACAGTCGTCAAAAATATGAGAAAAAAATTATTTTTATACCCTACACCACACTGTGGTACAGGGTATTATGACTTTGTGCATTTGTTTGTAACACCCAAAAGGAGAAGAGATAGACCCATTGTTTATTACACCGATAGACTTGTAATCACTTTCTGAGTCGATTTAGCTATGTCCGTCTGTCTGTCTGTCTGTAGATGTATTCTTGTAATCAAAGTACAGGTCGCAATTATGGTCCGAATTCAACGAAACTTTGCTCATATCTTTTTTTAGGCCCAAGGACGATCCCTATTTTTTGGTTAAAATCGGTTCAGATTTACATATAGCACCCATATATATGTACCTCCGATTTGGCATATATGCACTGTATAAGCAACATTTTTGAACCGATTTGTAAAAAAATTGGACGAGAGTAGTCTCGTGATACACTTAGATACAATAAAAAGTTTGGGGGAAATCGGTCCAGATTTAGATATAGCCCCCATATATATGTTACCCCCGATTTGACATGGAAGCGCTGTAGAAACTGTATTTTATATCCGATCAGTACGAAATTCGGCAGAAAGAGGTTTCTTATTACATGAAGGAATACTGCCAAATTCGGAGAAAATCGGTTCAGATTTAGATATAGCCCCCATATATATATGTTACCCCCGATTTGAAATTCAAGCGCTGTATAATCTAAATTGTATATCCGATCACAGCGAAATTCGGCAGAAAGAGGTTTCTTATTACATGAAGGAATACTGCAAAATTCGGAGAAAATCGGTTCAGATTTAGATATATCCCCCATATATATGTTAGCCCCGATTTGACATCCAAGCGCTGTAGAGACTGTATTGTACTCGTATATCCGATCAGTACGAAATTCGACAGAAAGAGGTTTCTATTTTACATGAATGAGTAATCAGGGAAAATCGATTCAGATTTATATATAACCTCCATATATATGTATGTTCCTCCTGATTTGGTTATAAAGCGCTATAGAAGTTGTACTTTACAAAATTCTCCAAAAAGTTGTTTCTCAATTTAGGAACGAATATTGCTTAATTTAGCGATTATCGGTTCAGAATTAGATATATCCACATATATATGTTCTTACCCATTTACCTAAGGAGCGCACAACATAAGGAGCGCACAACAGGCCGAACCACTGGCTTAAGTGTATGTCCATGGACATGAGACGTTTAAACGTCTCCTCTCTTCAACCTAACCTAACCTACCCATTTACCAATTATTCCACATTAGTATCGCAATGACCCTTATGGCATTGTTAGGGAGGTGTAGGGTATTATATAGTCGCTTGGATGACCAACCGACGTAACTGACCATTTTTTAGAAATTGTGTTAAGGCCGCCATTCGATTTGTCTAGTCAAAGTACAACGTGTGTATAAATTTTGTGCATATATATATTACCGTTTTCTCAAAAAACGGTAAATGATTTTAGACGTAACTGACACAATGTCAAAATATTGGGTGTCTACTTTCGAAGCAAACTATATGTCAGCTACAGGTACTGCAACTTATGAACCTTAAACCCAGAATTTATGAATGAAATGTCTTATTAATAAATTAGTGTAATTCAGCGCCTTAAAGAGATAAGTCGATTTTCTGAAAAATATTACAAAGTTATATTTCGAAGTATGAGTAAAAGGCAAAGAATGTGTAAATGATCCCGACAATTTCTGCTACATCTGCGGAAAATTTGTAACTAAAAAAAATCGACGTGCATTTAGTAAAATAATATAAGAAATATATGCGTAATATTTTGGTATACTAGTTAAAAATATGAACGAACCGTGGACACCTAGTATTTTGTGTAATTCGTGCCATGTAAATCTTACTCGATGGAGTAGTGAAAACATGCGGTAAGTACTTTACAATTGCTGTATTACAATGTTTTGTGAAATAAAACGTTTTATTTTTTTTTTGTTTTTGTTTTATTCGATCTGCTTTCATAGTACATATTTTGTTTTTGCACTCAGGCTCAAGATCGTTATTGTTGTTTTCAGTATATGAAAACAACTTTGTTAAAAATTAACGAAGAAGTAAGTGACATGTATTGGGGGCGGTTGTAATGGTTGGATAGACAGATCTGTTTCTGGAGCCACCAAACTTCCATTATCAATATCTTTATTACAACTATTACTTCAGTCGAAATTATTAAATATATACGCACAGGGCACGACCAAATACTTTGTTATTGCATAGTCAACTACAGCAAAACATTCGTGTGAATTCTTTACATTGTAAAGACTCACGAGAGTGGAAGTTGGTGCATGTACGAGGGATGATGATTACTGAATTGTCTTTTTTTGGAGATATGCGCTTGTAGCAAACAGTTCTCGTTTAATGATACTTGGCTGTGCGTATATATTTAATAATTTCGACTGAAGTAATCGTTGTAATAAGGATATTGATAATGGGAGTTTGGTGGCTCCCGAAACAGATCTGTCTATCCAACCATTACAACCGCCCCCAATACATGTCACTTACTTCTTCTTTAATTTTTAACAAAGTTGTTTTCATATACTGAAAACAACAATAACGATCTTGAGCCTGAGTGCAAAAACAAAATATGTAAAACGTTTTAATTTTAGACATCACGTGCAATGTGGAATGCCAATGATTTGGAGACAACCATTCATTCACGATACGGACTGCTATTTTTGTCTAAGTAAACAGATTGGAGTAGGAAGGAGCATTCGCTAGAATTACGCTGAAGTAAAATCTGTCACTTTGCCAGTTGCACATTCGGAAGCAATACCAATTCCCAAGTGTCCAAGTGTAGCTAACAGTCTAATTACGGAAACATCAGCAAGTACAACTAGTACTCAACTCTGAGCGATTCAAATTTGAGTCAGAAGTCATCGCTTTTAACACAGTTTCAACTCAATGATCTAGTGAGAGATTTGGAACTGACCAAAGATAAGGCAGCACTACTTGCATCTGGGATGAAACAGTACAGTATTTTGGCCCCAGATGTTAACATATATAATAGAGTCAGTGATATACCTTACAAACAATTTTATACAACTGTGGATAACATATGCTTTTGCAAGGACATTCCCGGATTGTTCGAGGAACTTAATCAAACATACAATTCAAAAGAATGACGGTTATTTGTTGACAGCAGTAAAGAAAATTTGAAAGCAGTACTTTTGCACAACGGAAATCAGAAACCGTGATTCCCATTGCTCATGCCGTCAACACTAAGGAATCATATGAAACAATGGCTAAATTGATAAAATACATAAAATATGAACAACATGACTGGAAAATTTGTTGCGATTTAAAAGTAGTTGGGATGTTATGTGGAATGCAAGGCGGATATACAAAATATTGCTGTTTTTTATGCCTCTGGGATAGCCGAGCTCGCGAAGATCATTACAGAAGAAAGAAATGGCCAACAAGAATACACATTACATTGGGTGAAAACAACATAAAATACACACCTCTCGTCCAAAAAGAAAACATTATTTTGCCACCAGGGCATATTAAGCTGGGGCTCTTTAAAAATTTTGTAAAAGCCTTAAGGAAAGATGGCAATTCACTCTCATATTTAAAGAGTTTATTTAAAAGTCTTTCTTTTCAAAAAATCGAAGAAGGCGTTCTTGATGGGCTAAAATAAGGAAACTGATGAAAGATGTAAATTTCGAATCATATTTGACGTCGGATGAAATTGCTGCATAGAGGTCGTTTAAGCTTGTAGTTTCAAATTTCCTTGGATCCAATAAAAGCCCGCAATATGAAACAATGATTAATGATTTGTTAAAAAATTATGAAAAAATTGGTAAGAAATATATTTTTCTATATTTATGTATATAACACATATGTATGTATTCTTCTAACTTATTTTTCGCTTTATGTATTCCAATAGGTGTAAATATGTCCCTCAATATTCATTTCTTGCATTCTCATTTAAAATTTTTCCCCGAGAATCTTGGCGATGTAAGCGACGAACATGGGGAAAGGTTTCACCAAGAAATGAAGTCCACCGAGCGGCTTTACCAAGGGCACTGGGATGAAAGAATGATGGGAGATTATATTTGGTTCCTCATTAGAGAAACCGATTCCGAAATCTACAAACGTCAACAAAGAACTCACAATTACTTCTAATGAAACTTGTATATGTAAATAAACTCAAATGCACATAATATAAATAAAAGTAACAAATAAAATCGATATTTAAACAGAAATTTAATTTTAATACCCATTAAAATCATTAGGTTAGGTTAGGTTAGGTTGAAGAGAGGAGACGTTTAAACGTCTCATGACCATGGACATACACTTAAGCCAGTGGTTCGGCCTGTTGTGCGCTCCTTATTTATGATCTTTTTATACCTCACGAGTTACAGAAAATCGGTACTAGACACGAATTTTCTCAGTATCTTCCAGTCATATTCTCTGAGATGAGTCAAGTCTGGTAATATGTCGGACCCGAAATGTTGGGATCTTGCATGTGTGAAAGCCGGGCAGTGACACAGAAAATGTTCCATCGTTTCGATGTTTTCTCTGCATGCCCTGCATTCTTCGTTTCCTGCTAGTCCTATGCGATGAAGATGTGCTTGTAAGCTTGAGTGCCCCTTTAGAACACTCATCATCTTACTAATATCAATCTTGTTTAGTTTCAGAAGACTTCTTGTTTTCTTTTCATTTGGGTCACCCCACAGTATCTTTGCAGTTGCTCCTACTGTTGCGCTATTCCACACAGTTTTATGAGCCATCACTGCCCAGTGCTTCAACTCATTTTTCGTGGCTTCGAAAGGTTTCCAATTTTCCAAGTTTATTACTCGAAGTTCTCTGCCCTTTGAAGCCAAGCTGTTTGCCCGTTCATTTCCAATCACTCCGTTGTGTCCTGGTACCCAGCAAATACGCAATTGACCATGGGCTGAGTAATCATTTATCGTTCGTTTACAGTCCAACACAGTTCTGGATTTGACTCTTTCCGATGTTATTGCTTTAATCGCCATTTGGCTATCTGTGAAGATGTTGGCATATTTAGGCTTTGTCGTTTTACTGAGCCAGTTCACACACTCCGTGATTGCTCGAATTTCTGCTTGAAATACCGTGTTATGGTCAGGGAGGCGGAAGTGAAGTTCGACTTCTGGTTCATCAATAAAAAGTCCCAGACCCGTCCTCCCTCCTAGCCTGGACCCATCAGTGTAGCAGCTGGTTCCCACTGGCGCATGAGCTAGTGTTCCGTTTTCCCAGGAGCGTCTGTCTGGCACGAACGATTCACAGGTAGCTGTAAGCCGCACTTCAGGAATGCGGTCCGAGATTTCTGGCGTTTGAATGTGACCAACTAGATATTCTAAAATCTTCTGATGGTACGACTTGTGGTCTCGATTTATCCATTCACCCATCACTTGTAGACGTCTTGCTGTGAGGGCTGCCTCATACTTTATACGGATGTCTATTGGTTGGATGTGCAGTATAGTCTCCAAAGCTTTTGTTGGTGCAGTTCTAAATGCCCCGCTTATGCCTAGACAGCACATACGTTGAATTTTTTGCAATTCTTGTCCATTGATGTCCACCACACTACAGAGGCGTAGGTGATTATTGGTCTAATCACGCTCATGTAAAGCCAGTGAGTCATATTTGGACGTAGTCCCCATTTTAAACCTATAGCTGTTCTGCACAACGACCAACATCTGTGTGCCTTTGTAACTCTTTCTTCAAGATGATCTTTCCAGTACAGTTTCTGATCCAAGATTACTCCCAAGTATTTTACCTTTTTAGTTATAGCAATTGTCTTATTCAGGAATCGAGGCGGGGTAAAACGTGGGATCTTCGTTTTCCTTGTAAATAGACATATTTCTGTTTTGTCTGGGTTAACATTTAATCCCCTTGGTTGTGCCCAGTTATATGCTATGTTAAGTGCCTCTTCAGCTCTTCTGCATAATAGATTTGGATGAAAGCCCCTTAGAAGTATTACAACGTCGTCTGCATAACAGACTGGTTTAAGTCCTTCATTGGTGAGGGCTTTTAGGAGACTGTGTATCGTCGTAACCCATAGAAGAGGCGATAAAATGCCCCCCTGAGGTATACCACGATTTACCTTGTCTCTAATTTTTACGTTATATGACCCACAAATAATCCACCTATTCCTTAGCATATTGTTGATCCAGTTTTTCAGCGCCCGGTCAACCTGAAACTCGTCTAAGGACTGCATAAGTGTATCGGTCTGTACATTGTTAAATGCGCCCTCAATGTCTATGCAAACAGCAAGTGTATACATTTCTTTACTGAAGGACTCTTCTATGTGGTGCACTACCTCATGCAGAGCTGTTTCCACTGATCTTCCTTTGACATAGGCGTGTTGTTTGAATTTTAGCCTGTCATCCGCTATTTTACCTTTGACCATGTTTCCAATTATTCGCTCCATTGTTTTTTAACAGGAAAGAAGTTAGGCTAATGGGTCGATAAGCCTTTGGGGTCTTATAACTCGCCTCGCCAGGCTTTGGTATGAAGACCACCCTTGATTCCTACCAGTTTTTTGGGGTATAAGAATGGGTTAGGCATGCAGTGAACACTCCAGCCAGATGAGTTGATACCAGATCCACCTCATTCTGCAGAAGTGCTGGAAATATTCCATCCGGTCCCGCAGCCTTAAAGGCAGAGAAACTTTTTATCGCTTCTTTAACCATACCATCTGTTATATCCGTAATAGGTACTTGATGCAATACATTTTCATTCTGTAACTCTTCCTCTGTTGGTCCAGCATTACCAGTCGGAAAATGAGTTTTCATCAAGAGCCTTACGGTATCCTCTATAGTTTCCATCCTTTTACCCGTTTCATCCACCAGTGTTTCGGTTTGGACATGAGTTTTTGAGAGGAACTTTTTCATTTTAGACATGCTGTTAACGCTGTCTACCTGTTCACAGAAAAGCCTCCAGGAGTTACGTTTCGCCGATCTGACGATTTTATTGTATTCTTTGAGTCTTCTGTGGTAGTCGTCCCAATATACTGATTGTTTTTTACGTCGAGCTCTGTTGTAAAGTCTGCGGACATCTTTGCCAATCGAGCGAATTTGTCCTGTCATCCAGGGTTTCTCAAAGGCAGATTTCCTTTCTCGAAGTGGGCAACTATCTTCGAATGATTTTACAAGAGCCTCGGTAATCTTCTTAACATTGATATCAATGTCTTCTGCACATAGATAATCGCGTGTAGGCTGCCCCAATCGATTTCTAAGTAGATTTCCGAATTTAGTCCAGTCCGTCTTATCCTTATTACGGAAACTTATGGGGTTTGGCGGTGGCCGTGCAATTTTAAACCTTATATAACGGTGGTCTGAATAGGAGTGTTCATCCGAAACCCTCCACTCATGAATCTCATCAATAAGATTTTCTGAACATATCGTTATATCTAATACTTCTTCCCTAATTTTGTTAACAAAGGTTGCAGTGTTTCCTATGTTAAGAGTTATGAGGTCATTTGTATTCAAAAATTCGATAAGGGCGTGTCCCCTTTTATTGGTGTTAGAACTACCCCAAGCGATATGATGGGAGTTGGCGTCACATCCAGCTAATAACTCATTACTTGTGTGTTTGGATTCCCTCACCAGACGTTGTAATTCCGACGTATGTAGGTGGCAATGTCGGCGCATCGAATGGCAGATATATTGACGCCAGGTACATATTTCCATTACCTTGCCTCAGCACCGTTGCGTCCGATGTTGACAACTCTGGAGAGAAAATAAAACATAAGTTTTTATGGCACAGAATACAAGTCCTTGGACGAGTACCTGTGTTAGCGTAGAAAAGGTTATAGTTCACATGGTTTAATCCAGTAACCTTGTTGCTAGTTGTCCATGGTTCCTGGATCAAAGCAATATGAACCCTGCCTTTATTTATGATGTCCATCAGAGCGTTGGAAGCTGTCTCGCTCCGGTGGCGGTTTATCTGGATGACCTCAATCATTGTCCTTCCAGTAAAAGTTTCTTTTGGGAGTATATCCTATCTGGTGGCACCCCCTCATTATTTGGTAGTGGGTCATTCTCCTCCTTTCGTTCACTACCTATTACACCATCTTCCAGTCGACAATTTTGGGAGGCGGTGTTATTTTTTGTCGCTCCCTCATTGGTTTGAATCGTTTTGTGGCTCTTTTTATTTTGATCACCACCTTTGCTGGGAACTTCCTGCAAAAGTGGCGGTACTATTGGTGAACTGGTGGTGTTATTGACTACTTCCACATCAGTTTTTGGCAGTGTCTCACTTGTCTCCATCCGTTCAATACCAGTGTTTGCCTCTTCAGACAGTATATTTGGACTCGATTCATTTGTCCTGCCAATCGGGACCTTTCCAATTTTGAAAAAGACTGCCAGATCAAGAAGTACGCCATGCCCTTCGCCATGACAAGATTGTTCTTGGATTCTGGGTCTATGCCTTGTAACGACGTGTTTTCACTTTGAAGCTGGGGTAGAACTCAGGGGTGCCAGGGTCGTTACAAACTTTTTATATTTGACTGAGAGAGAAACACACTTTTATTTTTTCTTTTCAAAAACGTTATAATATGTCTTTCATTAATTCTAAACAATAATCACAATTGTCTCAACACTAATATTGCTGGGTATTATTCAAAACACAAAATACGAGATACGTCGACGGCACCATAGATGGTAAGGACGGCGTGGTGCTATTTTCGAAGCAGCGATCTGATACACACTGGTGACGGCCACGGATTATCACACATAAGTGACGGCAACGATTAGTAACACACCAAATACGACGACAGCAACGACCAGCTACACACAGGCCAATGTAGCGCTACACACACAAGCTACCAGGAACAGCGGCAAGTTACTCCCCAGCCAATGTAGCGAGTCACACACAAGCTACCAGGAACAGCGGCGAGTAACACACAAGCTACCAGGAACAGCGGCGAGTTACACACAAGCCAATGTAGCGAGTCACACACAAGCTACCAGGAACAGCGGCAAGTTACAACCACCATATTAATAATACAATTCGGTTTATAGGTATCTTAAATTTGTGAAAACAAAACTATAATACTCCAAGTACAAATTAATGCAAACTAATAATTCATTTCCATCATTAAACCAATAATAATTCATATAAACTAATGATAAATCATGAAAAATCGGACGTCATTAAGTACAATTTGTTGTCCAACAAGTTGGATGTGGACAAAAACGACTTATAAGACTTTTGTCTTCACAGTACTCCTCCTCCTCCTCTACACGCATATCTGAATGTTGTATCCAGTACAACTCGACAGTAGCGTGTCTACTTTCCAGTGTTTGAGGTCAATCCAGGCAGTATTCTAACATGACCCGTCTTGCTAATTATTATTCGGTACCGCCGGTCATCTACCACTACAACTGTTCTTAGTTGTTTCTGGGGTCCTCTTTTCCTCTTAAGATCCTGGATCACTGGCTCAAGCTCCGGGGTTATTCTGGAAAGAGGCTCTCCCCACATTCGGCTGTTACCACCAACTTTTTCCATATACTCTTTTGTTTGATCCCTTGGCTCCCTTCCACCGGAGGTATCAGGTACTTTGTCCTTTTTCTCACTTGCCAATATTGGTGATGTGTCTCTTGGAGTGGCGGGTGGGGGTTGCTGATACTCTATTGTGTTAGGTGTTGATGGGGACTTTGGGGTCCGCGGGACTGCCGTTGGTGAAGGTTTAGCAGACTTTGACGAAGACGATGGTGATGGCGAAGGCGATGAGGATGATGCGGATGTTGGCGATGACGATGAGGATGATGCGGATGATGTGGTGTTAGCGGTCACTGATGATGGTGATTTTGCGTTCGCTATTATCTTTTGTGGATTCCGTCTTGGTGTACTAAATGGTTCGGACGAGGACGATTCACGTACCACGTTATCTGCGTTGTTCGCATCAATCATAAGTGGAGGCGGTGTTACGGCATCTCGTAGGGCTGTCCACTCTCTCCACCAACTATCTTGCGACTCCTCAGCAATTGTCACCAGACTACCACTTGAATTGGGGGAACAATTGAGGACTGGACCCGATACTGGGCCCACGCCTTCTGGACTCTTTTCCCCTATTGGTCCGTCTTTTATTTTATCGGGGCGGCTCATTGGAACGAAAATTTGAACAGTCGTTGTGCGTTCATAAACCTGATAGCCTAGGTATTTATATGCACAATCGGCAGTTTCAACCCGAGCGAACTTGCGCTTAGGAGGTGACGGTGGTCGGTAATTCTCGTTACTTGAAGCTGAATCCCATGATGGTCGTCTGCTGGGCGGCGACTGTGTTGCTTATCGCGGTTTGAGTAAATTATTAGGTTGCCCGTTCAATGCCCGTCGTATCTCTTCCTCCTCATCAGAACAATTCTCTTAGTCCATCTCAGATGTGCTGGATTCGGAGCGTGGCACGGTGTTGCGATCATCTTCTTCGTCCTCCGTTACCAGAGACGTGTCACTGATCGATAAAACGTCATGGTATGGGGAATATCTCTCTCTAGGAACCGAATGTTGTTCGTTCCCCTGGGGACCTGGTATGGAGTCCTCTACTGAATTTGATACTTGGTCTGCGTCGTCCTTCATAGGGACTGCTGGTGGGACTTCCACCGGATGCGGGTTTATTTGAGAATTCGTCGAGTGATCCGTAAGTGTGGCGCAGTCTGAAACGACGTATTGTTGACCCTTGTTGCTGGGACCAGCTTCTGCTGCATGAGTCATTTGGTAAAATAGCCAGGTTTTAGTGTTTTCTTGAGCCGACTTGTCCGATGTGGTCGGCGGGACATTCGTCCGATAACTGCGGTTACTAGATGTGGGAATTTCGTCGTCTGATAAAAAGATGGTGTAACGGCGTTTGGAACTTTCCTGGGTAAACCTTTCACGAAATTTTAAAATTCGTGAAATTGTATATTAAGAATAAAAGTCATTGACATAAACATCAGTCAGTTCCAGGAATTTCGGTAGTATTATGGGTCTGCGCCCTCGTATGGTTTAAGCTCGCTTAAATGTGCTACACGGGTTTCCTTTGTCCCTCTCCCAACGAGCCTCATGATGACTGGAGATACAAATTCCTTTATCATAAACGGACCACCATATTTTGGGGCTAGTTTCGCCGCAAAATTTTCACTGGCTTTCGATAGTGGGTGAAGTTTAACCAACACCAGATCCCCTAGTTTTGGTCTCCAGGTGCGTCTACGGAGATTGTAGTGCCTTTTTTGGTCTTGCGATACTCTTGCGAGGTTACGACGGACAATTGAAAATACCTCCTTTAGTTCTTGTGCTCTCTCTTCTGGTTGCCGGTACCTGGCGCCTGTTCCAGTTGTCACTTCATCATATAGCGCTTTTGGCAGTCGGGGCTCTCGTCCTTGTGTCAAATATGCTGGAGAATAACCCGTGGACTCCGAAGCACTGCTATTCATGGCCAGCATAATTTCTGGTAAGGACTCGTCCCATTTGGTGTGTTGATGCCCGGAGATTTGAGAAATCATTGTTTTTACAGTGCGGTTTGTTCGTTCCGTGGGGTTTTCTTGGGGAGTGTATGGGGCTGTGAGCTGATGTTGGATTCCCATTTCCTCCAGAAATCGCTTAAATACGTGACCGGTAAACTGTGTACCGTTGTCCGTAATTATCATTTTCGGTACTCCATAACGAGAAATGATTCGTTCTCGACAGGCCTTTATAAGTCCTTCGGAAGTTGCCTTCCGTAAGGGTATTAGCTCTGTCCATTTCGAAAAGCGGTCGATAATTACTAATAACATGGTACAGCCATGTGTGGAGCGTGGAAGAGGTCCTACAAAGTCAGCGCATATTGTTGCCCAAGGTTCTTCTGGTAGCCGGGTGAGCATTTCACCAGCAGGTTTTTGCTGACAAACCTTGTATCTTTGGCATGATTCACACTGTCTGACATATCGATTGATATCCCGGAACATCCCTGGCCAATAGTAACGGCTGGCGATTTTATTTCCCGTCTTCCGGATACCCAGGTGTCCTGCAGCAGTGCCATCATGATTCTCCACTAGTACACGCTCTCGCAAGGTTCTGGGTACACAGAGTTTCCATGGGGTATTGTCATCATCGTTAACTTGTCGTGGAAGATGGCGATACAATTGGCCTTCAATAACTGCATAATCGGAATATTTCTTGGGGTTGTTTTTAACAGCATTTACCAATTTATCTACCCAAGGGCATTTTGCTTTGACGGTCTTCACGGTAGCCAAATTAAGAGACTCCAAAGGATGTCTGGAAAGGGTGTCCGCTACAACATTTTGCTTTCCTTTCCTATAATGGACCGCAAATTTATACTGTTGTAATTCGAGAGCCCAACGTGCCAATCTTCCGGAGGGACTGTCAATTGAGTTTAACCATTTCAACGAGAGATGGTCTGTTATCACTATAAATTCGTATCCCTCCAGATACGGTCTCATCTGTCTGATTCCCCATATTATGGCGAGACACTCCTTCTCAGTCGCTGAATAATTTTTCTCTGCCCCATTCAAGTGACGACTGGCATATGCAATTACCCGTTCCGATCCCTCCAACTGCTGAGTCAAAACGGCTCCTAGACCATAGTTGCTTGCGTCCGTTTGGAGGGTAAACGTCTTCTCAAAGTCTGGACAGGCTAGTACAGGAGCTTCTGTCAGCTTCGCTTTCAGATGGTCAAAGGCTTGTTGTTGGTCTGAGCCCCATTTCCAGTGTTTTCCCTTTTTTAGTAGCGCTGTGAGTGGTTGGGAAATAGCGGCGAATTGCGGAACAAACCTGCGGTACCATGATGCTACTCCCAAAAAACGTCGCACTTTTTTTATAGAGGTAGGCGATTTCATTTCAGCAATGGCAGCAACCTTTTCCGGATCTGTTTTTATTCCATCGCTACTGACGACGTGGCCAAGATATTTTGTCTCTTGTTTGAAAAACTGGCACTTATCTGGGTTTATTCGCAAATTTGCCTCTCGCAGACGTCTAAAAACTTCTTTGAGGTTTCTAAGGTGATCCTCTAAGGTCTTTCCGATTACTATGATATCATCCAGATAAGCAAATGCGTGTGGTTCCATGTCGGGGCCAATAACTCCATCTAATGCTCTTTGGAATGTGGCTGGGGCAGAATGAAGTCCAAAAGGCATCTCCTTCCACTGGTAGAGACCTCTGCCGGCGACTGCAAATGCAGTATATTTGCGACTTTCTTTGGCCATGGGTATTTGCCAATACCCATCTTTTAAATCGAGACTGCTTATAAACCTTGCATTACGAAGTCGATTTAGTATTGTGTCAATACGAGGTAGAGGATATGCATCTGGTACTGATTTCTTATTCAGTTGTCGGAAATCCATACATGTACGCCATTCGCCATTCTTCTTCTTGACCAACGTAATGGGAAAACTGTAAGCGCTCGTCGATGGCTCAATGCAACCACGGGTAATAAGTTTATTAACTTCTGCATCGATAATGGCCTGCATGGCAGGGTTCCGAGGCGCATATCGCAGTTTGATTGGGCGATCATCCGTCATTGTTATTTTATGTTCGGCAATAGAAGTGACACCGGATAGGTTTTGAAACTTCGGTAATTCTTCTGTTAAAAAAGTGTTAATTTGGCATTGTATTTCATCGCCAAATTTCGAACCGCCATCTCGCCTAACCTCTGGACCTACGGTTTGGACATTTATACTAAGAGAGTCGTCGCTGCTTACCTCATTCACGGAATCCTCCAGCGATAAAACACCACATTGTTCATGGGGAAGACATCTCTTCTTTATTTGCACCGATAGCCCGGAGCAAGTGAGGGTGGTGGGAAATTCCTTCAAAAATTCTAGTCCCAATATAATATCTTCGTTGAATTCCGGCATTATCAAAAACATACAATTGGCATTACTATCTCCAAAGGCCACATTGAGGGTAGTTGATTTGGATATATTTACTCTTGTTCCGTTTGCAAGGACAACATCTGATTTTTCGCGACAATATGTGATATTTCTCTTCAATTTTTCGGCGAAATTTTGTTTTATGAAGCTGCAGGTTGCTCCTGTGTCAATCGTGGCTGTGACGACTTGACCCTCAATGACAATTGTCGCTGTAAGTCGCTGTTCCTCGCATTGTAGGGATGTTGTATGGTGTTGTCGGCGTCTATGCGATATGTTTCTTTCTGAGGCTTGTTCCTCTGTTTCACCTCTATAAAAGTGGTGTCGGTTTTGGTCTTTAGCTCGATGAGTGGGAGGAATTTCTAGTCGATTAGGATGCAAGTTAGTCGGAATACTCTCCAGTTCATCTGCTAATGCTAGAAGTTCATACAGGGATCTAAAATCTTTCCTACGGATGTACCATTGGTATTCTGGTTGTGCATTTCGGAATATTCTTTCTAGTTTTTGTTCCTCGGACAAATCAGCATGTCTCATCAAATTTTGAATCGTGAGCACATATTCCTTGAAGGCTTCTTTGGGTCGCTGCATGCGTTTTCGGATTTCATCTTCCAATTTCTCAAAGTATCTCGGAGGCAAAAAAAAATTATAGAAATCTCTTTTAAAACTTTTCCACTAATTCCAGTGCTTGTTATTATTCCTCAACCAGATTAGGGCCTTATCCCTAAGAAATTCGGGCATAATACGCGGCAGTTGGTCTAGATCAATATCATACATGGTCGCCAACTCTTCAAGTCTTTCAATGAATCCCAAAGGGTCTCGTCCATTATCGAATTTGACTCCCCATTTGCGTACTTGATCAATAACTGTAACGTGACTGCCAGCAGGACCATGGGATGGATCTGTAGGAATTTCGGGTTGCTTTGAGACTTTCAGTTTTATGGGGGATGATAAAGAGGTTCCACTATGTTGCTGTGGAGGTGCATTCAACAACATGCTTATGCTCCCGGGTGACGATACTAATATTGTAGCGTGTGGGGGAATCTCCAGTTTCACAGGTGTTGATGGTTGCATGGACCCAGTATCAGATTGGTTTGCACTTCCGATTTTTATCGTTGGTGAAGATAGCGGTATTTGTGCTTCGTGTTTTGATTGAAGAGCTAGTAATCTGGGCAAAGTCTCCGCTTCGTGAGTCATACTGAGAAATTTAGCCCACGTTTTCCGTAGTTCCTCGACTTTTCCGGTACTTTCTTGGTTGAATTCTGTCAAATAAGATACAAGTTCTTCTTGTCTTAATCCGTATGCCCACGATACTTTCAGCATTTTGTTTTCTTCTTTTGCTTAATTGACACAGTCTACATATACATATATATATATTTTTTTTTTATTTTACGCAACACAGAGATTGCTTTTTTTTCTTCGTTAGTTAGTTTTTTATTTCATTATTTTTTTTCTCTCTCTAGTCTGGAACAGTTAAAACTGTCCCTGCTCGGGCGCCATTGTAACGACGTGTTTTCACTTTGAAGCTGGGGTAGAACTCAGGGGTGCCAGGGTCGTTACAAACTTTTTATATTTGACTGAGAGAGAAACACACTTTTATTTTTTCTTTTCAAAAACGTTATAATATGTCTTTCATTAATTCTAAACAATAATCACAATTGTCTCAACACTAATATTGCTGGGTATTATTCAAAACACAAAATACGAGATACGTCGACGGCACCATAGATGGTAAGGACGGCGTGGTGCTATTTTCGAAGCAGCGATCTGATACACACTGGTGACGGCCACGGATTATCACACACAAGTGACGGCAACGATTAGTAACACACCAAATACGACGACAGCAACGACCAGCTACACACAGGCCAATGTAGCGCTACACACACAAGCTACCAGGAACAGCGGCGAGTTACACACAAGCCAATGTAGCGAGTCACACACAAGCTACCAGGAACAGCGGCGAGTTACACACAAGCCAATGTAGCGAGTCACACACAAGCTACCAGGAACAGCGGCAAGTTACACACAAGCCAATGTAGCGAGTCACACACAAGCTACCAGGAACAGCGGCGAGTTACACACAAGCCAATGTAGCGAGTCACACACAAGCTAATGTTGTCCCGACAGTTCACCGTCCACTGGCGAACTCAGCTCCTCTGTCCAAATGCACGCCTTTTATACCTTTTCTCTGGGCGCCAAGACAGCTGATTAAGCATGGCTGTGTTCAGTTTGGTTACCTCCATATGTTGTTACCATTACTATTTCTCCTATCCGCCGCTAGGGACCTTTCCCGTCCGTTACAACCACCATATTAATAATACAATTCGGTTTATAGGTATCTTAAATTTGTGAAAACAAAACTATAATACTCCAAGTAAAAATTAATGCAAACTAATAATTCATTTCCATCATTAAACCAATAATAATTCATATAAACTAATGATAAATCATGAAAAATCGGACGTCATTAAGTACAATTTGTTGTCCAACAAGTTGGATGTGGACAAAAACGACTTATAAGACTTTTGTCTTCACAGCCTAACACGAGGAGAGTACCCCCGGTGTCATCCTTCCTATAGAAGACTTCCCACTTTCTCACGGAAAGTTTTGAATTCTGTTTGCCAATGATGTCGAGTATGTACTCTGATGAGAACTTACTGGGACATCCCTTAACATATAGGGTCGTTTTTATGAGTTCAGGAATGTCGCTTTTCCTTACCACTTTTAGCTTTGCGCCGTCCCAAGGTGAGGGGAAGCTATCCACAAGTTTTACGAGGACACCAGCGCAGCGTTGTGATGCCAGCCTTAGCATCAAAACACCCCTCTCAAACTTGCAACTCATTACTTCGATTGGTGGTTCATCCTTAGATTCGAGGACGTATTCCGCTACCCTCGTATAGACCAAATCTTCGAAGTTACTCTTTTGGTCTTCGGGGATTCTGCCAGATGCACTACTGCAATCAATTATGGCGTAGCATAGATCGTCTCGAAAATGTTGTTTAGCTATATTAGAATAAGACGGTGGCTTCTTACCCTTCTTTACGGCCAATTTATTTTTCCGTGTGTGTAGAGTCTTTTTGGTTAAAGCCTCATCCTTAACGGATGATTTGGTTGACTTGACCTGCGTTACTGGGTCAACTTTACTGCCCACAATCGAAGGACCCAGATTAGAGACCTCGTTTTGTGTGGTTACGTTAGGCTTATCCGAATTACTGGAAGACGGCGAGCCCTTTTTCTTCTTAGTCACTTTCACAGCGCTATGTTCTTCGGGAGACCTGACTCTTTTAGCGGCCTCCATGTTTGTATTGGAGGTAGAATTGTCAGGTTCATCCCGTAATAGGTTCTGTCGGTTCAACTTATTCAGTTTCCTTCTTTGTGCCCCTGACAGTCTCTTTGAGTTAGCAACAATAGTGATATTGTTTTCATTTGATGATTCAGAGTCAGAGTCCCCACTGGCTTTTAAAGGCTGGGGTTGCTTAAAGCCCCGGCTGGGTTCTGCTTCACCTGTCTTATCATTTGTTTTGCCTGCGGCTAGATGTGCTCTTGTTTCATTTTCGACTACGGGATCCAAGGCACCAAAGCTCGTAGAAGTTGCTTGCTCACGATTGTTCGATAACGACGACACATGACTCGTGAGTGAATCAACGCTTGTCGCCGGCACTGGGTTTTCCCTCCCCTGCGCCGTAATCTCCTTCGTCTTTTTTGGTTTAATCATAAATTGGTTGGGGGAGACACCCCCGTAGCCAGTATTAGCCCGTAATAGGTACGTCGGTATAGGCCTTCCAGACTGAGCTCAGAAATTCCTGTCCAGAGACCGATGCATCCAATTCAACCTACGCTTTATAAACAACAAACCTCCTGGTTGCGTAGTAGGTAGGTGAATGGGTATTGCGTAATAGGTTAAAAACTATCCGCTCTGCGATAACACGTCCGTTCGCTACGACAGGCAGCGACTGACCCATTAAAATCATTACAAGGCATATAAATATGGGTTGTTTTTTCTCAAGCGCAGAGGCAGAAGTCGAGGTCAAACTTCAGATTTTTTCTTTTTCTTCTTTAACGTTTTTATGCAACACTAAGTGTTGCCTGGCGCCATCTGACATTTCCATTGGAAAGTTTGACATTTTTTAGCATAAACGTACTCAGAACGTTTTGACGTACGACCATCATTTGTGTTGTTTACTCGTGGACACTTTCGTGGATCATTTTTCACAACTTTCGACGTGGATTATCACGACTAGTGTGCAACGATGAACTTAAATCTTTGTATGACGAAGAAGCACCATCCTATAGCAATGCCGTGCGTGAACTGATAATGTAAGATCGTCATGTAACATACCGTGAGATAGAGGCATCCTTGGGCATTTCTTCAACCGTAAAAAAAAAAAAGGTTTGTTCTCATTGGATCCCGCACAATTTGACAATCGCTCAAAAAAGGCTCGTGTCGATTGGAGCAAAGAAATTTTGAAAAAATTCGATCGCGGTGCTTCAAAAGACGTTTATAAGATCGTCACAGGTGAAGAATCTTGGATCTATGCGTATGAGCCCGAAACAAAACAGCAATCGACCGCGTGGGTCTTCGAAGACGAGCCAAATCCAACGAAAGAAGAAGCACTTCGAAGCAAATGGTCGCCTGTTTCTTCGGCAAAACTGGTCATGCGGCGACTGTTCCGCTTGAGCAACGTAGGACGGGCAATTCTGAGTGGTACACCACAATTTGTTTGCCTGAAGTCTTCGGGAAATTCGAAAAACGAATAAAAGAAGATGAAGCATTGTGCACCATGACACTGCGAGCTCTCACACATCGGCTCAAACCAGCGCCTTTTTGACAGGCCAAAAGGTACCCAATACTTCTTTCCCGCACATCAAGAAAAAAATGCGTGGTCAATGATTTTCGTCACCAGAAGATGCTGTTGAAGCGTTCGAAAACCATGTTTTGGAGGTGTCTCAATCGGAGTGGAAAAAGTGCTTCGACAATTGGTTTGGGCGCATGCAAAAGTGTATTAATCATGGTGGAGAACACTTTGAAAAACAATAAAACCATTTTTGATGATAAATATTCGGATTCGAAAATACTCGTATTATACCGATAGGTATATAATTACTATTTGAATCGATTTAGCCATGTCCGTCCGTCGATGTATTCTAGTGATCAAAGTGCAGATCGCAAATATGAAGCGATATTTACTAAAATTGGTACAGATGCATTTTTTAGGCTAGGGACGATCGCTTTTATAAATGGGGTATATCGGTCCATGTTTGGTATCGCCTCCATATAAAGGTTCCCTTTGATGTTAGTTAGTCCTTGACGATCTAGAAAACACATTTTTTAATTGATTTGGCTTAAATTTAAGAACTTATAAGTATATATCAGTATATATTTTGGTATAGCGTATGTCGCCAAGAAGTCTAAACGGATGGTATATTTATATGGGAGCTATATTTAACAATGAACCAATATGCCGTATTTTTTAAATAGTGACAGCCCTTTGTCCAAAATATGGCCTTTTTAAAATTTTCGTAAAGATCGGTTAATATTTACGACTTAAACTGTTATCACAAGATCATATGGATAGACGGACGGACGTGGTGTCGGGTATAAATATTTGTAAACAAATATTTGACGTTTCTAGACCTAAAAAAATAAGAGTATTATATTTTAGAAGGCATACAAATTTTTCCGGTTGCGGAAAGTAGAAAAAAATTCCAAAAAGGGGATTTCTGAAAGGGGGGCAGCAAAAGTGGCATGGCTTAAAAAAAGGGTCAAAATGCCACTTTAGTTGCACAACGGTAACGCTGAAGCAGTGCAACTCGAAAATTGCTCAAAGTGCTGCTAAAACCATGCCACAATATGTCAGGTCGACTGCAGAGAGATAGAGAATACAGTCATGTGTTGAAGTGAGAAAGCAGATTGACAGTGTTTGTTTTTCTCTTTCCTTCATGCATTTGTGTTCTGACGAAGCAAAACTAAACTAGAAACGCTTCACACCACGCTCCCTTGCTGAAATTATCGAAAACACTTTTCAGCCGCTGTACGCTCGCGCAACAAAATTGCTTCTTGCTTTGGGTCTGCCGTTAGCCTTAAGGCTGGGTTAGGCAAACGTAACCGTAACGCCCCCGTGGCGTAACGAATCAGCTGATTCAATCTGACATATGGAAATCAGTGTAAACGATTAGCCAACGAAACGTAAACGGACGCCTGAATCTTCTGAAATTTGATTTGGACGGTACGTTTACGTGCATTTGCAAACAAAATTAGTAAAATAATGGAAAAAGAATAAATTTATGCGAAACTTTTGTTTTGGGTAATTGCTCCAGCGGGCAACGTTACGGCGGCGCCAAAGTAAAATTACGGTTAAGTTTGCCTAACCCGGCCTTTAGAATTTGGGTAGAAAAAAAATCTGCATGTTCAACAGGGATCGGCACACTCATCCAACCATAACAAAATCATTTCACTCTCTCTCAATATAAACTGAATGAATTGTTTTATACCAGGGATGATAATGTTGATACTTTAGTACTTTTTTTGGTACTTTTCAGACCCTCAAAATACCGTGATACACCAGCCACACATTCCATACTTTTTTTTCAAACAGGTCTTTGCAGAATATAATACACGCTTTTGCAAAAAAAAATACATAAGTCGTACACATGCTCTTTCGACATGGTTCGACATAGCTTTGCAATGCCAAGAAATATGTATTCCAACAAAATTCACTTTGTTTTTATTGTGTATGAAATCGCGCCTTTCCAAATTCAAAAGTGAAAAAATTTGCGATTTGTCAAAGTTTGCTTATTTAACGAAATTAAAAACTATAAGAAAAGGTTAAAGTTGTAAAACGTGGCATCTAACAAGGAGCGATACTTGTTAAAATAAAATGTAAAGTCACTTAATTTTATATTAAAACTGGACCGATATGAATCTTATATGTGTAGTAAACACACGATTTTATGCAAGATGAAACATATTTCATCATAATATTTCAAGAATTTCAATCGAAAGGTGCCTCTATCTATATAGAGTCTAAATCAAAACAAGGACCGATGGGGCATTTTCAATAGGGATTAAAAATTATATTGTATCAATTTCTGTAAATATAGGTTTATATTTGCGACCTGTACTTTGATCACAAGAAAGCTTTGATTTTTCGAAAGCTTCGATTTTAAAATGATATCAGATATTTAACAAATATATGTGTGCTTAATTTGCTCCAACAATGAGGTATAGGGTAGTACAAACCAAAGGTTTTATGTTGCTATAAGTTTTTAGCAGCTGTAAAAGAAATTGTTAATTTATTACTGGATCTTACTTATTTGTATCTCAATATTTCAAGATTGCAAGAAGAATTTAAACAAATTTTAAAATTGGTACTTTTTGGGTCGAAAAAGTACCTTTTTAGAACGATTTCTGTACCATTTGGTTACTCTCAATCAGCATCCCTGTTTTATACTCATTCAACCACCATACACATTTGTGTGGCTGTGTGATTTATAACCAGTGTTGCCGTTTTGGGTATTTCGGACCAAATTTGGACAGAAAAAATTAAAAATTTCTAGTTTGGGCAGATTTTTTTCGTCAGGAAAAATCAAGGAATATTTTGGGTCGTGCAAAATATGTTTGGGTTAGCAACAGACAGTGTCTGGTGGCATTCAAGAAGAAATGAATAGCATTGGTAAATGCAATTTTTTCTTCTAACATATATTCTACCCATTATTAATTATTTGAACAAGGAAATGCATGCGGAAAGTTCACGTTTGCGCTACCTATATACAAGCAGAAAATCAAATTATCTTCTAAAATTAAGCAATTTCATCAAAAAAATAACTGGATCATAGACATTGACTACAAAAATAAAATCAATCACTTTGGCTTTTCCAAAATATTCATTGGCTCAAATTACATTCAAAATGATTTAACTCAATCAGAAAAACAGAAGTAAAATCAACAATTTTGGAAATTACATCGAATTCCAAAGTCAAATAGAAAAGGGAATCGATTTTAAAAATGAAAGTTTAAATCTGTTAAATATGATAACCCCCGAAAACGTGCTTTCCTATTAAGATTTCTCAATATTTCCACTTGTTAAGAAATTCCCTAAGCTGGTTGTATGTGGCCCGACATGATTATAACAGTGTGGAATAGCGACAATACGTCTTAGCGACACTAAACTCTACGCTATTCGGGTAAAAGTTGCCCTTATAAAAAAATTTAAATATGTTACGCAAATCTTTCAAGCTTCATTTTTAACTTATTAGCTCTTCTACACAGTTCCACCGCTGCTGAACGTAAATTGTCAACCCATTACATTCATAAATAACTTTACATATATCGTTTATGTTTTATAATTTCCTCTTTTTTCTGTATAGAATAAACTGTATATAGAATTTCTATGTTATAAAAGAGACACAAATTATTTGTATACCCTCCACCACAGGATTGGGGGTATATTCATTTTATCACTCCGTTTGTAGGTTTAGGTAAGTGTGGCAGCCGTATTTTTTTACCAGCTCACATATACCAGTTTAGGTCCCTAGTGTTACCACGGGCTGAAATGCCCCTCATCGAAACCAACCTGTGTGATATACAAATTTCTCAATGCTCTCCACTTCTTCCTCATCACCACAGCTTCTGCAGAAGTCATTGGAGTCAATACCCAATCTTTTGGCGTGTTCGCCGATCAAGCTGTGTCCGTCAGAACTGATATTTACGTAGACAATATTTTCCTCTCTAGTGCGAGGAGATAGTTTGACCTCCCCAGGTCATTCCTTAGCCAGGTTTGTCCCTGCAGGTGCCAATATCTGTCCATCTTTCGTTGGACTGCCTGATTGCCTAAGCCAAACCTTGCACGTGGATAGCGGCGCACCAATATATGCAAATTCTTCGAGAATTTGAAATGTCGTCCCTTTCCTAGCAAGATCATCTGCTTTGCAGTTCCCCGGGATATCACTATGCCAGGCACCCATATGACTTCTCGTTCAGAGAAATGTGGTAGTCGAGGGCTGTCCGAGTAAATGACAATGCCAGTGTTGGTTACTATATTGCGACTCAGCAACTTGGCGACTTCCCATATTGCCATTATTTCGGCTTGATAGACACTGCAGGTATCTGGTAGTCTGTGAGCTATATCCAAGTCCTTCACAGTGTACTCCGAAGCCAACCTTTTCATCAAGCTTCGAAACAACGGTATAGAAGTGGAGATGGTTTATATTACCAGGTATTCTACCAACCCATTCATCTCTTACAGTGTACTCCGAAGCCAACCTTTTCATCAAGCTTCGAACCATCGGCATAGAAGTGGAGATGGTTTCTATTATCAGGTATTTTGCCAACCCATTCATCTCTGGCTGGAATCATAGTGATGTAGTTACTCTCGAAGGAGTACACAGTTGGTATATAGTCAGTCCACTCGGTCGGTTAACATAGCACTACACTTTGATATTCTCATGTGACCGTAGTTCTTGTACCTCCACATTGATAGGCAGTTTAATATTAGTGCGGCTCTGGTTGCAACTTCTCTCGCCACAACATTAATCGGCAGAATATGGAGTAGGGCTTGCAGAGACTCAGTTGCTTTCGTCCATAAGGCTCCGCGTTTGCCCAGGCAGGCAGTTCTCTAAACCTTTGATAGTAGGTTAGTGATGGTTTGTAACACTTAAACTTTTAACTATTATTCTGAAACCCCATTAAGTAAATATATTCTTAATCCGTCCGTATGTTGTTATCACGCTACAGTATACAATAATTGAGCTAGATGAATGACATTTGGTATAGATACTTCTTATAGCTGCAGGAAACATGGGATTGAAAATGGGCAATATCGGTCCATTTTTTGATATAGCCCCATATATAGCATCTCCCTGTTTTGACTTCTTAACGTCATAGAGACAACAAATATCAACAGATCGGGCTGAAAATTGGTAACTGGGGTTTATTTATACCCGGAATTCTTCACACGAACAACGGTTACCATAGGTTACTAATCTAGAGGGACCCAAACAAAGGTCCCTCTAGATTAGACTTCGTATCACCACAAAAACCTGAAATTGCAACGAATAGAGCCGAAGTTTGGTATAATTAGTTTATTTGTAGTCGGAACCATTCACATGCGATCCATGGTGGAGCTTATATAAGATTCAGCATGGCCGAATTTAATCTGTCTTTACTACATAGTAATTTATTTGGGCAGATGAAGTCGATTTTGGGCAGTTTTTGGGAAAATTTTGGGCCGAAAAAAAATTTCCAACGGCAATACTATTTATAACCGTTTGGTTTCGTGTCAAAGCAAACATGAACATACGGAATACACATTCGGTACACAACACAATCGAAGTAGACAATTTATGTGATGAAAGATTGATGTAAGAAATTTCATTGCTTTTATGTAGTACACAATTTTAATTAAATTGGCGGTCATCAAATTGAAGAAGGTATTCACAAAGTCAATGGAATAATTACATCAATTGAATGAAAAACAATTGAAAAAACTTTTTCATAATTTTGATGTACCATTTTATTTTCGGTGTATATCTAAATCTGAACTGAATTTCCCCGAATTTGGTAGTTTTCATTCATTTAATAAGAAAATTCTCTCTGCGGAATTTCGTACTTATCGGATATAAAATACGGTTTCTACAGAGCTTACATATCAAATCGGGCGTAACATACATATTGGGACTATGTTTAAATCTAAACCGATTTTCGCCGAATTTGGCAGTGTTCATACATGTAATAACGAAACTCTCTCTGTTGAATTTCGTACTGACCGGATATAAAATACGGTTTCTACAGCGCTTACATGTCAAATCGGGTGAAACATATATGTATATGGGGACTATATCTATCCGAACGGTAATAACATATATATGGGGGCTATATCTTAATCTGAACAGATTTTGACCAATTTCAGTAGGGATCGTCCTTGGGCCAAAAAAGAGCACCAAATTTTATCACAATCGGACCAAAAATACGACCTTCTCTTTGATTACAAGAATACATGGACAGACGGACATGGCTTAATCGACTCAAAAAGTGATTCTGTGTCGATCGGTATAATAAACTATGAGTCTATTTCTTCTCTTTTTGGGCGATACAAACAAATGCACAACGTATAATAAAAAATTAAATTCGAAAAATCTGCAATATTTTGAAAATCTTTTTCAACAAAATATATTTGGAGAAAGTCCTAAACAGTAATTTTATTTGTATATAAACACATATTTTATTTGAGAAAATTAGTTTGCAAATATATTTTGATGTAATATCTTAATATATGCGTTCCAAATAAATTTTATGGATTTTCAAAAAACAAATATTTGATCAGAAATAAATAATATTTAAAAATTTGTTATCCAAATATATTTTATTTCTATCAAAAAAGGCGATTTAACCCCGTTTCTATCTTGCAAAGCCCGTGTACTATCCGGCTTTATTTAAAAAATTTAGTTCTTTAATGGAAAAAGTTGTATACCTAAGAAATTGCAACTGTGCTACACATTTGTGACTTTAACATTCCCAGCAAAAAATAAAAGAAGTTCTTCCAAAGGAATGACATTATAAGTACTTCAAAATCATAAGTATGAACATTTTTTCTGCATTTAAAGAAGTTATTTTAAATAACTTACTAATATGTAATTTGGAAGTATAACTAATATGAAACTTTTTAGTTAAATTGTACCTTAATATTGCAAATAAATTGAGTTGTCGTGGATTGTGTAAAACAATTTTTTTCCCTAGTTCATAGGATTGAAAATATACTTTTTATTTGATTAGACTTGTTTTTGGTGAATTTTATTTATTTAAATTGTTATTTGAAAAGCTCATTGGTCCCAAATTTGAAATTAATAAACTTACTTCATAATTTCGATTTCTTTAAAGTCCCCCATAGAGGAGTACTGCCGCAGGAACGGCAATATGTGTGTATTGGTGAATTTGACACAACGTGAGAATATATTGGTTGCAGTATGAAAATCAAAATACTTTTGATTTTCAAAATGAACACATATCAATCAGATGAATTTTGTTCATCATTATATGCCAGATTATTGGAAATTTTATTATAAGTATGTAAACAACGAAAATTTAAAATAGTTTTGTGTGAAAAGTGAAAAAAATGGATAAATTAAATTTTGATTGATATGTGTGTACCGAAAATGTCAATCACACACGTACACAAGGGGTTCATCGGCATGAACTGCGGCAGTACTCGTCTATGGGCGCCTTAAAACTCATTTTTTAATCTATTTTAAAGGCGCCCATAGACGGGTACTGCCGCAGTTCATGCCGATGAACACCTTGTGTACGTGTGTGATTGACATTTTCGATACACACATATCAATCAAAATGAAATTTTTTTAATTTTTCTCACAAAACTATTTCAAATTTTCGTTGTTTACATACATATAATAAAATTTCCAATTATGTGACATAAAACGATGAAAAATCAAAAGTATTTTGATTTTCATACTGCAACCAATACACTCACATGTTGTGTCAAATTCACCAATACACACATATTGCTGTTCCTGCGGCAGTACTCGTCTATGGGGGGCTTAAGAAAAAAATGCAAAGCGAAATGAAAGTCATATAAAGCGTTCATCCTCATGTTCGATTTGAAAATATCCTCAGAAATATCCTCTCTATAGAGAAATGTAATACAGAAACTTATTCATATTCATATTATAAACATTATTCTGTCTGAATTCATAGTCACATAATCATTATTCTGTCTGAATTTGAAGGCATTGAGATAATTTACACTTATTGGAAATCGATTTTATAACGAATTTATAAATTTGTGTGGGAGGTATCGGCAGGCGTTTGCCAAATACATCAATGTTTCATTAAACTAAACTGGAAATACACACCAAGGATATCATTGGGATTAATTTTTAAGATAAAACTCATTGTTAGTACATTTGTGTGGGGTACCAGAAGGTTTGTGGTGCTGGTGTAAATATTACTATGTGCGAATTTACAGAATATTGGGTTAAATATTATAGAAGATAAATTACACATTCCAAGAGCATGACAGAAACTTGGATGCACGTAACTCAAACGTTTTAAAATGTCCTGAAATTGCTTTCCAATAAAATTATAGGATACTTGATCACCTTTGGCCGATACCAAATCATGTATACCCTCATACCTGTATGCTGACGATGTACAAACTTTTTTTGACTGATGAATAGAAACATTGTGTGCGAAGTGTTTACCCCACGAAAAGTTCCAATGCGGTCATACATCAAATAATTTACACGATTTAAATCGTATTAAATTCGGCTTCCAAATCCCTGTTGGCGGTAGCCAGGGCTGTGGAGACGGAGTCGGCGTTGTTTTTGCAAATTTCATGAAATTATACTTTCAAATGCATAAATTTTATTATTATTTTTTACTTATTTTGTATAAACAAGTTTATGTACACACATATCAATCGAAATTTTTGATCGCGAAAATAGTTGAATTAGATAATTTTGCAAAATTCATCTCGGAGTCGACCATCTCAGAATCGACTCCGACTGCGACTCGGGCTACGACTCCGAGATCGATTTTATAAAATATCCTGAATCAATTATATTCCGGACCAAATATACTCATTCATATGTGTGTCCATTCATATATTTACACAAAATATTTTAAAAACATACAATGTATTTATTGGAAAGTATAATTTCATGAAAGCAGCAAAAACAACGCCGACTTCGACTCCACAGCCCTGGCGGCAGCTAGATATTTTTCTTGTTTTTAAATCATGGGACACGATATTTGCCATCGCACAACCTTACGTATCTATGTTTTTAAAATAAATATTTGAAATGTGCACATAAACATAGAAGTTATAATGACAAACATTTCAAAATATTTATAGTTGTCGTTGTAGTAAAAAGACGTTTGTATTTATACTTAACAACTATTTATTATTATTAAAACTAGTTCACAAAATCTTACGAAGTATTACTAAAAATGCTACAGTTGACGGCGAAGACTTCTCTAGGTATTAGCTGTTGTTTTCTCCTCCTCTGGTTCGTTAACACGTTGCCAGATTGTTTGTAATTCGAACACGGGGGTCTTGGTGCTGCCACAGCCACTCCCTCTCCAGTGACCAAGTCAGGATCCGATACCTGATCCGCTTGGAACGATATTCTCCTAGTAGGTGTGTTTCGCACAACTGGAAGTTCGGTGGACTGCGTACTCTGAGATGATGTTGATGAGTCTTGAGAGAATGTCTGAGGACTCGTTATAGGTGTTGCTGTTGTTTGAGGACTCGGTAGAGGTGTTGCTATTGTTTGTGGATGTTCAGACTCGGTATTATTGATGATGAAAGCTGGCTTGAGTCGATCTACCGATATGTTCACGTCCTTGTTCTTAATTCGTATCGTATATAACCGATCTGAAATTCGTTGGACTATCTCAAAAGGTCCAGTGTAAGGTGGTTCAAGTGGTCCTCGTACTGCGTCCGTCCGAAGAAAAACGTGAGTGCAATCATCGAGGTTCTTGAAAATAAACATTTTGCTTTTATTGTGGTGAGAAAATGGAATTGGTCGCAAGAAGTTGAAATATTCACGAAGTTTCCTTAAAAATTCAGATGAATCGGCAGGAATTTCTGATGCGGTGAAGAACTCTTGAGGTAACCGTAAGTGTCCACCATAAAGAAGATCGGAAGGCGAAGCTTGAAAATCGTCCTTGACAGCTGTCCTTAATCCCAACAAAACAGTTGGAAGTATATCGACCCACGATACTTGTGAATGACACATTAAAGCTGCTTTAAAAGATCTGTGCCATCTCTCAATCATTCCATTCGATTGTGGATGATAAGCCGTCGTTCGAGTACGTTTAGAACCAATTAAATTCGCTAGAGCCTTGAATAACGCGGACTCGAATTGTGTGCCCTGGTCTGTCGTAATTGTCCTAGGACAACCAAAGCGTGAAATCCAGTTGGACCACAATGCAGTCGCGACCGTCTGGGCCGACATATCCCTCAGAGGCACAGCTTCAGGCCATCGTGAAAATCGATCGATCATGGTGAGGCAATATCTATAACCCTGTACTAACGGCATTATCACGATGTCCAAATGAACATGATCGAAACGATTGTCTGGGACATCTATCTTGTCCGGAGTAAGGCGGTTGTGTCTGGTGATTTTTGCTCTTTGGCACGATATGCAATTCCGAGACCAATTGAGGATTTGTTTCTTCATTCCAGGCCATACGTATTTCTCTCGTATCTGTTGAAGACTAGCACGGCCGCCAGGATGCGAAAGATTATGAATTGAATTGAAGATTTGTTGACGTAGTGACTCGGGAACATACATGCGAACATATCCTGTGGATATGTCACAGTATACCGATGTCGTATCAAAATGTACTATTTGTAGTTTTAAAGAATTTGCACCATCCAAAATAGTTTTCAACTCTTCGTCCATCTCCTGAGCTGATTGCAGTTCCATTAGAGTGACTGATGTTGGCATTGAAATTGCGTTAAGGCGGGACAGTGCATCTGCCACTGCGTTTTCAGAACCGGACAAGTACAAAATTTCTGTCGTGAATTGCGAAATGAAATCAAGGTGCCTCAATTGTCGAGACGAGGCTTTTTCTGGTTTTTGCGAAAATGCATAGACGAGAGGTTTGTGATCGGTCCGAACTATGAAATGTCTTGCCTCCAGCAAATGGCGAAAATATCTTATAGCCTCGTATATAGCAAGCAACTCTCTGTCATATGTGCTATAATTTCTCTCTGCCGCAGATAATTTTCGAGAGAAAAATCCGAGTGGCTGCCAAATTCCATTTGCTTTTTGTTCCAATACAGCTCCAATGGCAATGTCTGATGCGTCGGTTGTAAGGGCCAAATCTGAATTGGGTGCTGGATGAGCTAGCATAGTTGCTTCACGAAGGCTGTGTTTGCAAGATGCAAAAGCATTTTCAGCTTCAAGTGTCCAAGGAACCTTCCTCTTATCATTTTTCTTGGAGTCCTTAAGGAATTCATTGAGTGGTGCCTGTAGCTGAGCGGCATGTGGGATGCAACGACGATAAAAATTGACGACACCGAGGAATCTGCGAAGCTCGCAAATAGTTTCAGGTTTGGAGTAATTTTCAATAGCGGCAATACGATCTGTTGGAGGTGTACAACCATTGCCGTTGATGATGTAACCAAGAAACTGTACTTCAGATTGTCCAAATTTACATTTGTTAACGTTAATTGTTAGACCGAATTGTCGAAGGCGGTCAAAAATCTGCCGTAAATGTATTTGGTGTTCCTCAATAGACTCAGATATAACAATCATGTCGTCAATATAACAATAAACAAAATCAAGACCTCTTAAAACGGAGTCCATAAACCTCTGAAAGGTTTGTGTGGCGTTTCTCAACCCGAATGGCATATATAAAAATTCCACAAGTCCAAAAGGGGTGCACACTGCTGTCTTTTGGATGTCTTCTGCAGCCATTGGTATTTGGTAATAAGCCTTAACAAGGTCGAGTGTAGAAAAAACTGACTTACCATATAATTTCTCACAAAAATCGTTGATGTTGGCAATTGGGTATCGGTCAGGTACAGTTTTGGAATTCAGCTTTCGGTAATCCCCACACGCTCGCCAACCACCATCTTTTTTCGACACCATATGAAGCGGGCTAGCCCACGGACTTTTGGAGGGACGACATATACCATTGTCCAATAGGAAGTCAATTTCCGCTTTAGCAGCTGCAAGTTTCTCTCCAGAAAGTCTTCGTGGACGGTCTGCAACGGGGTTTCCGATTGTTTCGATGTTATGAACAATAATTGCATCACTCGTTGATTTACGCGTCAAAGTAGTAGTTGTGATGTCAATAAACTCCTTCAGTAATTCATGGAATGGACCTGTCGAAGGCGATAATGTTGAAATACTAAAATCTTTGGTTTTACGAATTTCACCACGGCTTGTTAAATTTGTCGTATTATCGATGAGGCATTTCCGTTTTAAGTCAATCATCAAATTATAATGAATTAAAAAGTCTGCCCCCAAAATGGGCGACTGGACATCGGCAATGGTAAACAACCACTTGAGATCACGACGTAGACCTAGGTCTAATTTAAGAACACAATTACCATAAGTTCGTATTTCACTGCTGTTTGCAGCAAGAAGTCTCATGCCGGACGGCTTCAGAGTTGTTCTGATTAAGGATGGGGGTACAACTGACACCACAGATCCTGAATCAATTAAAAATCGAGCCTTTGTAGATGTGTCGTAGATATGTAAACGATTCTCATTTACGTGGTTGTCACTGCCGCTGCCGCCAGTCGTGTTAACTGACGACAGCTTCATTAGTTTTCCGAATTAGTGTTGTAGCGAGGACAATTCGGTTTACAATGTTGCGCTGCATCTCCAAACTTTTGATGATACCAGCAAAGCGAATTGTCAGGTGGTCCAACATTTGAACGTGTATGACTGTGAGATCTGGATCGATTACGACTGTATTTACTGTCATTGTTTGGTTGAATAGTATCCACCTTAGCAGAAAGATCCTTTAAAGTCTTGCAAATATCAGCCAAAGACACATGCGAATTTATTGCATCAATTGGAATGTTGGTTTCCGAACGTGGTGGTGCTCCGGAGACAGCACACACAGTATTTCCCACAGCGTCCAACATCTTGTCCGCCATTTTAGCAAGTTTATCCAAATCGTCTTCTTCCCACACAGTTAAAAGAGGACGAATCGAGTCTGGCATTTGCCCGAGAAATATTGTCCGAATAATCGTTTCATTTCCCTTACCTGGTGCCAAACGTCGCATGTGGGACAGCATTTCGGACGGCTTCATACCCGTTGTCTCACCACCTTGCAAGAAACGTCGCATTTTAGACTCTTAAGACTCAGCAAATTTCGAAATGAGTCGCTCCTTCAATGTAGAATATTTGTCATTTTGCGGCGGATTTGTTAAGAGGTCCTCAACCGACAAGAGTATGTCGTCTTCAAGGCGCACAGATACAACATCAAATTTGTCCGCATCAGTTGAAACACCACAGAGAGAAAAAGAGCGTTCAACCTGAGCAAAAAACAATTCCGGATTCTGTTTGTTGAATTTTGGAATATGCACTTTATGAAGGTTCGATCGCTGTCCGTTATCTGCGTTCCCCTGTGACTCTCGAAGAGAATGTAATTCACGTTGCAGTGCCTCCATTCGCTGAATCAGATTTTCCATTTCCGACATGTTTATGCTGCTACTGTCGAAAAATTGTTCGTTGTTATTAGAATGTTCTCGTTGCCTCAAGTTGTATCGTTTAGAATGCATAAGCAAAAGCGTAGACTATCTTGGCAAAATGATGCATGCAAAAAAACGTTGAAATTTTAAAAGCGCTGCTGCTGCTCTGCTTTCAAATGTTTTTTTTTTTTGCTGTTCTGCTTCCAAGAAGTTTTTGTAGCAATGTAAAAATACCACTCCAGATTGTGCGTGAAAAGCGGGGTCACCAATATAGTTGTCGTTGTAGTAAAAAGACGTTTGTATTTATACTTAACAACTATTTATTATTATTAAAACTAGTTCACAAAATCTTACGAAGTATTACTAAAAATGCTACAGTTGACGGCGAAGACTTCTCTAGGTATTAGCTGTTGTTTTCTCCTCCTCTGGTTCGTTAACACGTTGCCAGATTGTTTGTAATTCGAACACGGGGGTCTTGGTGCTGCCACATATTATTTATTTCTGGCAGAGTTGCGTTTTATTTAAAATGTTGTCTCTGTTGTAACTTCAATAATACAAAAGAATGATTTCCACTTAACAAGTCTAGGTTTATTCAATTAATATATTACATGGTAGTGATAGTGACCTATGTATAGTGATCTACTTTTGTAGATAATCAATAACCAGATACCGATTACTAATACTGGCATGAGTGATGGTATGATAAAGATGAGACAACTATGTAACATCCCTTTCCTTAAGATCAAAGATTCTAATTGTTTTAACAGGTTTATAAAAATAAATACAAATCATATAGACTTCTTATAGATATACAGCTATAGATACACATATTTAAATTATACATTTTAATCAAGAAAATGCTTAGGCGTTTTAACAGTCCTACCAGATTTTGTAACATACGGTTGACTTAATACTGGAGTACTATGTCCACTTTCCAATTGAATAGTTTCAGGAGTGTCTTGATTGTTTTCCACCTGTGTGTTAGCATTCACTTCCGAAGTTTGATTACTTAATTCAATTTCCTGTTGCCCTGGTGAAACTGATTGGACGTCGGATAGAAGTGGCATCATGTCTTGTATTTTAACAAAATCATTATTTCTCTTTGGTCTTAAGTGAACTCTATTTCGCCTATACTCCACACCTCTCTCATCCTTAACAATATATGATCTTTAACACTTCATGATGCTAACTACAACACCTGGAAGCCAATTCGTTTTGGGGTCTTTTTTAAAATAAACACTATCCCCTATACTAAATATTGGTAACTCCTTGCTATTGGTATTATAATTTCTAGCAGACTGTTCCTGATTTTTATTAAAACACTCCTTATATTCAGAAAATTTTACTACTTTCGGTTTCAATTTATTTTTACCAATTGGTACATTTATTCTAAGATTTCTTGACATCAAAAGCTGTGACGGTGATGGTAAATTATTTTTTGCAGTGTTGCGATAATGTAAAAGTGCTAGATATGGGTCTGTATTTGACTCCTTACTTTTCTTCAAAATGTTTTTTACGATTTTTACAGCGCTTTCGGCCTGACCATTAGATTGTGCATGGTATGGACTTGTCACTATATGCTCTATGTCCCATTCATATAAAAAATGTTTAAATTTCACAGATTGAAATGGTGGTCCTCCATCCGAAACTAGTGACATAGGAATACCATGACGAGCAAAAATTGATTTTAAATTTACAATTACATTTTCAGCTGTAGTATCGTTTTTTAAAAAACCAATCTCAATAAATTTTGAATAATAATCTGTGACAATGAGATACATTTTACCATCAAAATGCATTAGATCAACTCCTACTTGTTGAAATGGGAACTTAGTGATTTGATAATTTTGTAATGGCTCTTTTTGATTTGCAAGTCTAAATTTTGCACACACCGAACATTGCTCAATCATATTCTTGATGTCAACAGACATACTCGGCCAATATAAAATTTCCCTTGCCATACTCAAACTTTTATTGACTCCCAAATGACCTTGATGCAGTTTTTCTAACATTTCAGAATACATAGAATTTGGTACTATTAATTTAGTTCCTTTGAAAACCATATCATTCATTACATGAATTTCACTTTGAAAATTCCACAAAGGTTTAAGAATATTTGGGACTTTGTCTTTGCTACTTGGCCACCCATTTAAATAATATTTTTTCAATGTTTGCAAGCTCTCATCAGAATTTGTAGCAACAGCCAATTTTTTCAAATATGGGTGACTGACCGCTAAACTTGAATATATGGAATTAATATGGCATTTCAGATCTGATTCATAATAAGGAATATAATTTTCTTTCAATGCGGCTCTTGATAATGCGTCTGATATATACATTTGTTTGCTGGGACATAAATTACTTCCAAATCATAGGCTTGCAAAGCCAAAATCATACGTTGAAGTCTAGCCGGAACTTCATGAAGTGGTTTTTTAAACAGATATACCAATGGCTTGTGATCAGTATGAACCACTACTCTGCGACCATATACATACTGATGAAATTTATCACATCCAAATTGGATTGCAAATAGCTCTTTTTCTATTTGAGCATAATTCTCCTGAGAAGTAGTTAGTGTTCTTGAGCTATAGGCAATGGGTCGATTATTTTGCATTAGAACTACTCCCGTCGCTGATTTGGATGAATCAACTGACAACACAAGAGGTATTTTTTCATCATAATGTGCCAGTACTGGAGCATTGCAAATTGTCATTTTTAAATTTTCATAGCACTGACTACAATTTGCATCCCATAACCATTCAACATTATTCTTTAAAAGATTTCTCAACACTTTGGTCTTTTCCGACATATTCTCGATGAATGGGCCTAAAAAGTTCACCATGCCCAAGAATCTTTGTAAATCTCCTTTATTTTTCGGAACGGGCATTTCCTCTATAGCCTTCACTTTTTCTTTGTCAACTTTGACACCTTCTTTACTGAAAACATATCCTAGAAATCGTACTTCATTAAGAGAAAACTTACATTTCTGTTTATTGAGAAAATTAAGACTCCTTCTAAATCTCCTAAAAGATCTCTTATAATTCTATAAAATATTTCAGTTGAAGCATTTATGCCAAAAGGAAGTCTAAGGTATCTATATCTTCCAAAAGGGGTTTGAAAAGTACATAAATCTGAACTTTTGTCATCTAGCCGTAGACACCAAAAACCAGAGTATGCGTCTAAATGTGAAAAATAGGACGCTCCCTTTAATTTTGACCTGATGTCATCCATATTTTGTAACTGATAATGTTCTCTCATTACGTACTTATTTAAATTTCTGGGGTCTAGACATACCCGTAAATCACCTGACTTTTTCACTGTTACGACAATAGAATTCACCCAGGGTGTAGGTTTTGTTACCTTTGTTATTACTTGCATGTTCTCCATTCTATTCAACTCCTTTTTTAGATCATCAAGCAACGCAAATGGAACTTTTCTCGCCGGATCAACACATGGTACGGCATTTTCCGACAACTTCAGCGTACACACTGGTGGAAGACATCCAAGACCTTTAAAAACATCATTAAAGTTATGAACAATTTGTTGACAATTGTCATCTCTTAAAAAAATACTCTCTTTAGTATACCAATTTTTTTACATGTTGGCAAACCTAAGACCGTAGGACATTCAATATTTGTTATTATGAAAACAATTTTATCAAAAGAATTATTAATTTTGCAAACTATTTCACATTGGCCAATCACCGGTATATTTTTGCCACTAAAGCCAGATAATTTCACATTTGATTTACATAAGGAATTTCCAATATTCAATTTTTTAAAGGCATGACATTTATATCTGCACCTGTATCCAGAATACAATTTATTTCTAAATTATTAACTGTAATCAACAGCTGCCACGATTCTTTAGAATACAAATTTGTTTGGTTTAGTGTACCAATGAAAAATTGTTCTGGCTCATCGTGTTCAACATTAACGGTGTTCGTCTCTAAATGTCTAACATTTTTATTTTTATGACAAAATTTAGCATAATGACCAAATGAGTAACATGACCTGCACTTAGCTGTTAATGCTGGACATTTAAACCTATGCCTCTGACCGCATCTCCCACAGTTGCTGTTGTTATTAGACTGCTGTGCATTTTGGCGGTATTGTTGTTGTTGCTGCTGCCACTGAGAACTACCGCTACTACCCTTTTTGCTGCTCCTGCTCTGACTTCTGTCGCGACCTCTGCTGTGACGAGTTATTTGCATAACATTTTCTTTGTCTGAAGCAGAGCTTTCTGCTCTCATTGACAGTTGACAGATGACAGTTTTTGCTATTTCAACGGTTTTTTGTAATGGCGGGTCCGTTTCTTGCAGTAGACGCTGACGTATGTGCGACATGCTGGAATTCATATTGGCTATGAAGACATCTCTAACCAAAGATTCTCTAAGATTGCCAAATTCACAATTTGTACTCAAATTTTCCAAGTCCGTAACAAAATCACTAAGACTTTCATTGATTTTTTGTTTCCGTGTGAAAAATGAGTGCCTTATCATGGTGAGATTTTTTGTCGGTTCAAAGTATGTGTCGAACCTTGATTTGACTTCTTGCACCTTAGCCTTTTCCATGTCCAGATTAAAAGAATTAAAAATCTCCATGCTTCGACTACCCATGGAGTGCAGCAAAATTGCAATTTTTCTTTTGTCAGACTCTTTGTCAAGACCTGTCGCCAACAAGTATATTTGAAACTGCTGCCACCACTTTTTCCATTCAGCTGCATTGTCGTTGTCCAAACATGTTGATATGGAGAGTTTTGGCAGAGACGATGAGAAGTTTGCTGAAACCTTAACCTCACTTTCATTCATTTTCGTTCAGTCACACTTAAATTGTTATATTTATAACTTTTTTTATTTGTGCTTTCGACTTGACTTTTATTAACGATTATCTTATTGTTTTTTAAATAGACTGACTGCCTTCACACACTTCTGACACCATGTTGTAACTTCAATAATACAAAAGAATGATTTCCACTTAACAAGTCTAGGTTTATTCAATTAATATATTACATGGTAGTGATAGTGACCTATGTATAGTGATCTACTTTTGTAGATAATCAATAACCAAATACCGATTACTAATACTGGCATGAGTGATGGTATGATAAAGATGAGACAACTATGTAACAGTCTCCTAGTTAAGCGTATTAAAATTACATTAATTGCTCAACATTTGTATTCATTTAAAAGAAGAGAATTATCATTACATCCAAAGAAGTTAATAAAGTGGGCATACATTCATCCACTCAAGACAACACCAAAAAACAAATCTTGCATTGCTGTAAAATGGCTGGTGCAAAAGCGATGCAAAATAAGTACTTCCCCGACGCGACATGCCCTTGTTAAATTCATTGGTTTTGATCCGATTTTGCACAACTTCCGTATCATAAGATTGGGATTTTTATCACTTCTTTTTTTGGTGGGTTCTGGCGTTCAAAAAAATGTACATACACTTAAAAAATTGCTGATATAGATAGGCAAAATAGTATAACTTCTTTTAAAGAAAAATTTGCATGTGGATTCCATTACGAAGTTCATCCTACGAATTTTTTATTCGTAGGTACATTATTCAATAATATATAAATATATTATTCAGACGTAAGTACAGGGTGGCTGATGAATATTGCACATTAAGAAACTCAAATAACTTTTTTTTCTATTTAATGAATGTGGTTATTTTTTATTTTGCCGATTGATTTTTAGATTTAACAAAAATGGATAACTGGGACACAGAAACAATAATTTTGATTGTTCCCCGCTATCACGCACTGGAGTCCGTTTTCGGCTCAAAGAGAGTATAGGCGCACGTTTGGCGGCAATCCTCCGAGCAGATGGACCATAATGAGACTGGTTATCAATTTTTCCGATCATGGGACAGTCAACAGAAGATCTTACCATCGAAACCCTTCAGTTCGGACGGAGGAAACAATCGCTGATGTAGCTGCTGCCATACAAAACAATCCAAGATTTTCGACAAGAAGCTTATCTGCTTATATGGGTATAAGTAAATAGTCATTGCATTCAATTATGCACAAAGATTTGGAGTTATTCCCATATAAAATTCAAATGGCCAACAAACTGGACGCAGCAAACTTCCCGATTCGCTTGGAATTTTGCCCGAAGATGCTTCAAATGGTGGAAGAGGACAGAAACATGTTGAACTGTCTTTTCATGTCTGACGAGGCCAATTTCGATTTTAACGGCAGCATAAACAAACACCTGTCGAATATGAAGTGCTTCCAAACCAGAGATACTACATTTCACGGAATTCCATCCACTTCGTGTCACAGTGTGTTGTGCAGTTTCATCACACTGCATTTTCGGGCCCTACTTCTTCGAAGAAAACGGTCACACCGTTACGGTTACTGGAGACCATTACTGGAGTCCAATACTTGAGCATGTTGAGAGAGTTTTTCTCTCTAGAAGTACGCCGAATGATAATTTCTTTCAACTCTGTGTGGTTTCAGCAAGATGGTGAAACTCCTCACATAGCCCGGCCAGAATTGCGACGAACATTTCCCAATAAGCTGATATCCAGAAACTCCACATGCCGTTGGCACCCCAAGTCCCCTGACCTTACTGCACCTGACTTTTTCTTGTGGGGTTATTGCAAACAGGAAGTCCACAAAGCAAAACCAACAAATTTGAATGAACTAAAGCAATACATTCGATAAACAATTGCGACTATTCATGTCTCAACTCTCCAACCAGTAATGAGCAACTTTTTGGTAAGATGCCGCACATGCATCAACGAGCAGGGGGCTTTTAAATTCCATTATTTTTAAAACTAATTAAGGTATAATTAATAAAATTGAATGAGCTTTCACATGAATAAAATAAACACTGAAAAAAACTTATTTGAGTTTTTTAATGTGCGATATTCATCCGCCCCCTGTATTATGATATACTTAACTACTAAGCGGAATGTAAAAAAACGTCTAATTATTTTTATAATATATGATTGTGTATGTGTGAATAATGAAATACTTAACGTCCGCAATGATTATTACCCTATTTACATTGAATTTTTGTAAATATTAATGATTCAGATAATAAGAAATATATTATACTAGCTGGGCCCGGTCTAAAAAGACCTAAAAATTATTTTTTTGTATAGATTGTGTGTTATATAAAATCAAAACCAAAAATTTTTTATGGATAAATTTTTTTTTAAAAAAATTGTTTATTAATAATGCTATTATCGTCGAAGGCACCCTTAGTATTTGCACTATAATTTTTGGAAAATATGCCCGTTCAGGTCGACTTATACGTTAAATTGAAGCTACCCAGCAAAATCTTGGTAAGTACCTGTCATTATTCCCTGCATTACCAAATAATGACATCTCATTATTCGCTGCCTTACTTTCGGCTTATTAATAATGACTTACCATTAATAACAGAAATAAGTGATTTTTTGTCATCAAACTCATTTTTGGCAAATTTTAATATAATGCAATTTTGGCTATATGTGGGTTATTGTACAAGATTTATTTATATTTCAACATGTTTTCAAACAATACGTGCAGATTTGAATGATAATACCAGAAATTCGAATCTAGCATGAGGAAATTGTTTGTTTCGAAGAAATATGCGCGACATATTGTAAAAATCATTTTAAATGGCCATTTCTACATATCTACTACTTATTTTATAACTTATTGGTAATTATTTAAGTACATAAAATCGAGCTACAAATAAGTACTTATTATGCTACTTTATTGTATGCTTTTGGGAAGTACTTTCCTCCAATGACATCCCCATGTTAAAATAATGAGAAAAGTGGCTAAATAATAAGTACTTACCATTATCGAACTTTGCTTACTCGTCGGATTATTTGGTAATGAGAAATTTTGCTGGGTATTAATGTGAACTACCAATGTTGGAAATATCTCTTCCACTTAGAAACAGTGGTTTAGTAACAGTCATTAAACAAATTGGAAAAAGTAGATTTTTTTCAAGAAAAAAAAAACTGGGACAAAAAAAAACATTAAAAATAGAAAAAAATCGAAAAAAATATTTTATTTTATTTTTAGAAAGTTTGCATAATAGCGAAGAAAATAATGCCTATGTGAAAAAAATCAATGGATAGATGTAGAAATTATAGCCCTTTTGGTATAGGTAAGAGAATTTCAAAAAATCTTTTTTTTTTAATTTCTGTTTAAATAGCTATTTTATTTATTACTTTTATTTATATTATGTACATTTGTAGATTTCGGAATCGGTTTCTCTAATGAGGAACCAAATATAATCTCCCATCATTCGTTCATCCCAGTGCCCTTGGTAACGCCGCTCGATGGATTTCAATTCTTGGTGAAACCTTCGCCATGTTCGTCACTTACGTCGCCAAGATTTTCGGGGAAAAAGTGGACATATTTACACCTGTTGGAATACATAAAGCGAAAAATATGTTGGAAGAATACAAACATATGTGTTATATACATAAATATAAAAAATATATTTCTAACCATTTTTTTTTCATAATTTTTTAACAAATCATTAATCATTGTTTCACATTGCGGGCTTTTATTGTATCCAAGGAAATTTGAAACTACAAGCTTAAACAACCTACATGCTGCAATTTCATCCAACGTCAAATTTGATTCGAAATTCACATCTTTCATCAGTTTCCTTATTTTAGGCCCATCAAAAAGTCCTTCTTCGATTTTTTTTGAAAAGAAAAACTTTTAAAGAAACTTTTTAACTATGAGAGTGAATTGCCATCTTTCCTTAAGGCTTTTACAAAATTTTTAAAGAGCCCCAGCTTAATATGCTGTGGTGGCAAAATATCGGCTATCCCAGAGGCATAACATACCAACTACTTTAAAACGCAACAAATTTTCCAGTTATGTTCATATTTTACGTATTTTATCAATTTAGCCATTGTTTCGTATGATTCCTTAGTGTTGACAGCATGAGCAATGGGAATCGACGGTTTCTGATTTCCGTTGTGTAAAAGTACTGCTTTCAAACTATCTGCTGTCAACAAGTAACCGCAATTCCTTTGAATTGTTTGTTTGATTAAGATCCTCGAACAATCCGGGAATGTCCTTGAAAAATCATATGTTATCCACAGTTATATAAAATTGTTTGTAAGGTACTCGTATATCACGGACTCTATAATATGATATGTTAACATCTGGGGCAAAAAATTGTACTGTTTCATCCCAGATGCAAGTAGTTCTGCCTTATCTTTGGTCAGTTCCAAATCTCTCACTAGATCAATGACTTGAAACTGAGTTAGGTTAGGTTAGGTTGAAGAGAGGAGACGTTTAAACGTCTCATGTCCATGGACATACACTTAAGCCAGTGGTTCGGCCTGTTGTGCGCTCCTTATTTATGATCTTTTTATACCTCACGAGTTACAGAAAATCGGTACTAGACACGAATTTTCTCAGTATCTTCCAGTCATATTCTCTGAGATGAGTCAAGTCTGGTAATATGTCGGACCCGAAATGTTGGGATCTTGCATGTGTGAAAGCCGGGCAGTGACACAGAAAATGTTCCATCGTTTCGATGTTTTCTCTGCATGCCCTGCATTCGTCGTTTCCTGCTAGTCCTATGCGATGAAGATGTGCTTGTAAGCTTGAGTGTCCCGTTAGAACACTCATCATCTTGCTAATATCGATCTTGTTTAGTTTCAGAAGACTTCTTGTTTTCTTTTCATTTGGGTCACCCCACAGTATCTTTGCAGTTGCTCCTACTGTTGCGCTATTCCACACAGTTTTATGAGCCATCACTGCCCAGTGCTTCAACTCATTTTTCGTGGCTTCGAAAGGTTTCCAATTTTTCAAGTTTATTACTCGAAGTTCTCTGCCCTATGAAGCCAAGTTGTTTGCCCGTTCATTTCCAATCACTCCGTTGTGTCCTAGTAAATACGGAATTGACCATGGGCTGAGTAATCATTTATCGTTCTTTTACAGTCCAACACAGTTCTGGATTTGACCCTTTCCGATGTTATTGCTTGAATCGCCATTTGGCTATCTGTGAAGATGTTGGCATATTTAGGCTTTGTCGTGTTACTGAGCCAGTTCACACACTCCGTGATTGCTCGAACTTCTGTTATGGTCAGGGAGGCGGAAGTGAAGTTCGACTTCCTCCTCGCTTGGACCCCTCCGTGTAGCAGCTGGTTCCCACTGGCACATGGGCCAAAGTTCCATTTTCCCAGGAGCGTCTGTCTGGCACAAACGTATCACAGGTAGCTTTAAGCCGCACTTCAGGAATGCGGTCCGAGATTTCTGGCGTTTGAATGAAACTGAGTTAAAAGCGATGACTTCTGACCCAAACTTGAATCGCTCAGAGTTGAACTTGATGATATTTCCGTAATTAGGCTGTTAGCTATACTTGGACACTTGGGAATTGGTATTGTTTCCGAATATGCAACTGGCAAAGTGACAGATTTTACTTCAACGTAATTCCAGCGAATGCTCCTTCCTACTCCAATCTGTTTACTTAGACAAAAATAGTAGTCCGTATCGTGAATGAATGGTTGTCTCCAAATCATTGGCATTCCAAATTGCACGTGATGTCTAAAATTAAAACGTTTTATTCCACAAAACATTGTAATATATTAATTTTAAAGTACGTATGTTCAAAAAATATCGCGAATTTTTAATTTCCGCGGGCTACGTGTATTTGATTTTTTATATTTTTGTAGCGTTATGTTGGTACTCATGTCCCTTACAAGGTCGGCCATTGAATGTTTAGTTAATTTTTGACAGCTGTTGTGCTTGGATGTGTTTTAACTTGTCTTCGATTTTTATCTATTTCAGAAAATGGATCAAAGAATCTGCATCAAATTTTGTGTGAAAAACAAAATAAAGTGCGCTGACGCTTTCCGAATATGGTGAAGCTACCTTGGGCCAAAGCAACGTTTATCGGTGGTACAAAATGTTCTTAGAGGGCCGAGAAGATGCGAAGGACGAACAGCGTGCCGGACGCCCGACCACGTCAACAACAGACGAAAACATTAATAAAGTGAATAAAATAATATTGGCCAATCGACGAATTACTATTAGAGAAGTTACTGAGGATCTAAACATATCGATTGTCTCGTGCCATTTGATTTTAACCAATGATTTGGGCATGAGTCTGGTCGCTTTTGCATCATGATAACGCCCCTGCACACATATCGTTGCTTGTGCGCGAATATTTGGCCTGACCTAGCCCCCTGTGACTATGTTTTGTTCCAAAAACTGAAAAGGCCCATGAAAGGACGACGCTACGCCACGATTGAGGAGACGGCATCGAAGGAGGAGCTGAACAAGATCACAAAAAAATATTTGAAGTGCTTCGAGGATTGGAAAAAACGTTGGCAGAAGTGTATTATATCCGAGGGGAATTACTTTGAAGAAACAAAATAGATATTCATGAATAAATAAATACTTTTTGAAAAAATACAAAATTCACGATATTTTTTGAACAGACCGAGTACTTACCGCATTCTTCCACTAGTCCATCGAGTAAGATTTACATGGCACCAATTACACAAAATTCTAGGTTCCACGGTTCGTTCATATTTTTAACTCGTATACCAAAATATTACACATATATTTCTTCTATTATTTTACTAAACACACGTCAATTTTTTTTAATTACATATTTTCCGCAGATGTAGCAGAAATTGTCGGGATCATTTACACATTGAAAAGTTCTTTGCCTTTTACTCATACTTCGAAATATAACTTTGTAATATTTTTCAGAAAATCGACTTATCTCTTTAAGGCGCTGAATTACACTAATTTATTATTACGACATTTCATTCATAAATTCCGGGTTTAAGGTTCATAAGTTGCAGTACCTGTAGCTGACATATAGTTTGCTTCGAAAGTAGACACCCAATATTTTCAAGACTGCCGCGTACTACTTTGTAGTAAAATTGTACATATAATTTTACTACCTCTATATACGACTGGGATGACCCTCTATCTGAGCGGATCTCATCCAATATAGCTCGCACATTGCATATCATATTTTATGGAGGGTTACGAACGGCCATAAAACCTCGTCCTCTCTATAATTTTATAATGTCTGACATCAATCCTCATAAAATAAAATGCAAGTGCAATGTCTCTTATATGTCTCTCTCACATATGGCGAATTCAATATAAGCAAAAACATCATTTAAAAACGAAAAAATATGAAGCAAGATTTTTTTGAATTTCCCTAACATTTACAAAATGGCTCATAACTTTTACATCTATCCGTAGATTTCAATAGATTCAAATAGACAGTGTTTTCTTCGTTAGCATGCTGGCTTTTTAAAAAAGTGATAATAATTTTTTCTATTTTTTATGGTTTTTTTGTACCAGGAAAAAGTGTTTTTTAAAAAAAATAATTTTGTTCTCATAGTTTTGACGACTGTTCCTAAAACAAAGATTCTACGTGAATGTGATATTTGCAGCATATGTACCCCTCATAATTTCCTTTATAACACGGCTCAATCAGGATTATACTTGAATTATGGTCCAAATACTGAACGTACTTTGCATGAAAGCTGGAAATTAAAAAAAACAAATTTTTAAAAAAAATTACCATAGAAATTTTTTTTAATATTTTTTTCGTGTTTGTGACACCCAATTGCACCAGAAACTGTTATCCACATCCCTTGGACAAAAATGATGTTGCATAGTAGAGTGGGTCGCAAAAAAAAGTTGCACCGGTCACCCCCTAGATTTGAAGATTATCTGGAGACAATTCCGGGGAAACAAAAAATTTTTTTTTCTGTGCACCCTACATGTCGCCCTTTTAATTTTATTATCCTGCGTTGCCATTTGATGTCCGATCGTAACGGGATGCATATCGTTGTTTGAGTTTTAGCAAGGGCTACATTTCGTCCATATGTCACTTTTGACTCCGAAGTCAAATTCGATAAGTGACCTCTGTCATCTCGTTTTCTACCCCCCTATGTCGGGAATATTTTGAAACGCCAATAAAGGTCTTCATAAATAATGAAACTTTTGCTTTCAAAGTACCCACTATTATTCATAAACAAAAAAGTTATACTAGTTTTGAAATTACAAAATACATGCAGATATCAAAGTTGCCTCTCTCACACACATACAAACAGATATACCCCATTCACATCCCCTATCACGGTTCGGTTCAATACGAACGAATTAAATTTGAGAGCTTCGTCACCAAATGTTAAAGCGTTCTAAGGAACGAAATCAGAATAAAATCACTGTTTTCCCATGCACCCTACACGACACAAAAATAGTAGTAATTTTGTCACTGTGTGCTTATTTAACGTATGATACGTCGTTGATGATATCTTCACAATGGCTACACTTCTTCCCTATGTCAGTCAGTAATCCAAGTCGAATTTTTACTAGTGACTTATCCGATTTTCTACCTCTGTAAATTAAAGAACTTAGAAATAAATATTTTTTGTTTTACGATTTTTATTTTTATTCATAAATATATACTCGTATATTAAATTTACAGTCCAAGAAAAAACTTGAAACGTATGTCCAAAATTAAGAGCACAATTATTTTCGTTGCTGGTAATTTCGGAAGATCGAAGTTAATGGACAAGAAACAACAATCAAGGAAATACAGTTGTAATCCTGTTTTGCATCTCTTTCACTCTTTGTATTAGATTCTCAGACTTATCTTAAAGTTGCACTTTCTGTAATTGAATTTTAGAAGCTTATGTTAGCTTTAACACTACGAGTATATTAATTAATTTTAATTTAATTTTACGTGCCATTCTCAAAATAAGAATTTTTTGTACTGATTGTTAATAAATCAGCAGTAAGGATATGTGAAAAGCGGATTGGGTATATATTTTCCAAAATAAGAAGGTGGGAGCGTTTAGTAAACTGGATTTACGTCAGTATTATCTTCAATGCCATACATACCATTAATAATAATAAAAATATTATGAATGCAAATATAAATCGTGAAAGGAAAATTATTTATTTTCAAATGACGTTACTTGTTGCAAAATAAATACCATTTACATGGGCAGAAAATCGGATAACTGAAGTCACTAGTAACTGCATTTGTTTAAGTGGAGTCTCGCAAATTTAGTTCATTCGTACTAAACCGAACTCATAGTGGATGTGCATTTTTGGGTACGGGGTTTACTTATGTGTATGTGTGTGTGAGAGAGACAGAAAACGACGTCAAAAGTAGATAGTGTAATTTGATATCTGCATATATTATGTAATTTTAAAACTATTATAACTTTTTTGTTTATGAATAATAGTGGGTACTTCAAAAGCAAAAGTTTCATTATTTTTAAAGACCTTTATTAGCGTTTCAAAATATTCCCCACTTAGAGGGGTAGAAAACGAGATGACAGAGGTCACTTATGGAATTTGACTTCGGAGTCAAAAGTGACATATGGACGAAATATAGCCCTTGCCAAAACTCGAACAACAATATGCATCCCGTTACGATCGGACATCAAATGGCAACGCAGCATAATAAAACTAAAAGGGCGTCATGTAGGGTGCACAGAAAAAAATTTTTTTTGTTGCCTCGGAATTGTCTCTAGGTAATCTTCAAAACTAGGGGGTGACTGGCGCAACAATTTTTTTTTGTATGGGGACCGACCCTTACTATTGCATAGTATAATCGCTAAACTAAGCAATATTCGTTCCTAAATTGAGAAACATCTTTCTGGAGAATTTTGTAATGATCGGAAGTAAAGTACAACTTCTATAGCGCTTTGTAACCAAATAAGGAGGAAAATATGTATATATGGAGGTTATTTTCCCTGAATACTCATTCATGTAAAATATAAACCTCTTTCTGCCGAATTTCGTACTGATCGGTTATAAAATACAGTCTCTACAGCGCTTAGATGTCAAATCGGGGCTAACATATATATGGGGGCTATATCTAAATCTGAACCGATTTTCTCCGAATTTGGCAGTATTCCTTCAGGTAATAAGAAACCTCTTTCTGCCGAATTTCGCTGAGATCGGATATAAAATACAGTTTCTACAGCGCCTGAATTTCAAATCGGGGGTTAACATATACAGGGTGGCTGATATGTAATGCAACAAAGTAAAACGCTATATATTTTTTTAATTTTTTTAAAATTTTATTGTTCAAAAGCAAAAAATGTCGGAAATAACATAAAATTTTAGAAACAGTTTAGATTTGTTCGAATTGGCCACCTTTGGCACGAATTATGGCCTTCAAACGGCCGACAAAGCCAGCACACGCTGCACGAAAGTGGCTCTGCGGTATTTTGGCCCATTCCCGGCGAAGCGCCGTCTTGAGATGATCGATACTTTGGTATTTTTTAGTGCGAACCTTACTCTCTAAAATGCCCCAGGCGCAAAAGTCCAACGGATTGAGATCCGGAGATCTTGGGGGCCATTGTGCGGTAGAAATGAAGCGAGGAACCTCCTTTTTAAGCCATTCTTGGTTGACGCGTGCTGAGTGCGTCAACCATGATCTGCGGCCGAAATGTTTGTCTGCTTCAATACTGTCTTTAGGACATTTTCCCGAATATTCGGCATTTATTTTGACCCCATGGTCGATGAATACGAGCGGGGAGCGACCATCGGCCGTTACGGCGGCCCACACCATTACCATCGGCGGCGCTTGAGTTCTGGTGGCCAATCGAAGGTGTAAATTTTCAGCTGACCTCTTTGGCAAGTAAACCCGATCATTTTGTTTGTTCACAAACTGCTCAATTTGGAATGGCTTCTCATCGGAGAAAACCAAATTCGGTAACTGGCCACTTTCGTGCAAGCGAAGCAACTCCTTGGCTCTTTCCAGTCTAACTTTTTTTGTGCATCGGTGAGCTCTTGCACTTTTTGGAACTTCAATGGCTTTAGTCCAAGATCATTTTTTAATATGTGTTGTATCCGTTCTCGCGATATGTTCAGCTCACGAGCAATTTTTCTACCACTGCGGCGTGGATTTCGATCAAATCTGGCCTTCACTTTTCGGATCATTTCTGGTGTTGTTACCGTTTTTTTCGTCCACTTTTTGGACGCGATGCAACACTGCCAGTATCACGGTAACGAGCAATGGTACGAGAAACAAAAGATTTATTCACATTTAAATGCTGGAGGGCTCTAACGATAGCCACTTGTGTTTTTCCACCCAAATAAAAAGCAATCACACTACCACGCTTGAATTCCATCACGAATAACTTTTTTTCTGAATGCAATAGATCAATATGCTTTTGTAAGCTTGTAAACAGTAAAATGAACTGTCACTGAAATAAATCTGTCAGCTATCTGACTAGCGGTTTAGAAATGATAGCAACCTGAAGTTGGTTGTAATACATATCAGCCACCCTGTACTTGGAGCCTTCCGTATAAACAATGTTGCGGATTTGGTAGAAGAAAGTTTTACTGGTGAGTGTCATATTGACATTATAAAAGTGGTGAATGTAATACAGGCATCGGGATTTCTTTTTGCCAGCCCCACACACAAGTGTAGCTACAATTACAAAAACAACAATTGTCTTTCTCTGCGGTAGTACAAATTATGGATGTCGATACCGAAAATCCGGGATTTTTCAACCCCGAATCCCTGGATTTCTGAAAACTTGTTCCTGTCGATTTAGCCCTGTCCGTCCGTCCGGTGTAATCACCCTACAGCCCGCAATTTTAAAGCTAGGAAGCTGAAATTTGACAAAAAGGTTTCTTATTGCCTGCAACCGCTTGGGATTGTAAATGGTCCATGTTTTCGTATAGTCCCCATACACATAGACATTGAACTTTACGTAGCTTCAAAGAAAATCGTCTAAATGTATGATATCACACGATCTAGCGGCCAATTCACTGGTCCAAAGTGTCCTGTTGAAAACTAATGTCGCCAATTACGGGATTCACTTTCAGGCAGCAAAAAATCCGATATCATGGCGCGATAGCGAGCGCCATTCACGGTTACGTCCGGCCGTCATCAATTTCCTTACTGCTTTTAAACTGATTTTAAACACATTAAACTGAGGAAACAGCGAAGGTGTTCGGATTGTTAGAACATCAACGGCAGAAACAACCTGGCGTATAGTGTCTCATAAACACTGCGATATCACAATCCATAAAAAAAACAAGTAAAATCGTTAAGTTCGGCCATGCCGAATTTTATATACCCTCCACCATGGATAGCATGTGACCTCACAAAATAACTCAAAACTAAAGAAAATAACACCGAAAAACACAAAAAATATAGTAGATGAGAACAGCAGGAATAACAACAAGTTAGATGATATATATGGGAGCTATATCTAAATATGGACCGATATCGCCCATTTTCAATCCCAAGTTACCTGCAGCTATAAGAAGTATCTATACCAAATTTCAGCCACCTAGCTCAAGTATTATATATTGTAGCGTGTAGCGCTGTAGATTACAACAGACTTACGGACAGACGGACACGGCTAAATCGTCTTAGAATTAAAATGAATATACCCTCCAATCCTATGGTGGAGGGTATAAAAAATAAGCGGACGACGTGGCAATCGCAGTGAGTGGCAAATTCGGTTTGGGTGTTAACCCAAACAATACAGAATATTTACTGGGATGAATAATGTCCCACATGTGGACCCTCCACCTCGGATAAATGGAACAGATCTAGTCTTTTCTGAAAGTGCAATTTTTTTAGGAATAATTCTAGATAAGAAACTGTTATTCTGACTCAACGAACTGGAACGTGTAAGGAAGGCCAACGTCGCCTAATATTCCTGCAGGAAAGCTGTAGGGTCGCGGTGGGGCCTCTCTCCATTGGATATATATAGTAGTAGTTAGTCCAATACTGTTATACGGAATTGTGGTATGGTGGACGGCAACTGACAAACTAACCATCTCCAACCTACTAACAAAGGTTCAGAGAACTGCCTGCCCGTGCATAAGCGGAGCCTTAAGGATTACAGCGACTGAGTCTCTACAAGGCCTACTCCACCTACTGCCGATTAATATTGTGGCGAGGGAAGTTGCAACCAGAGCGGCACTAATATTAAACTGCCTATCAATGTGGAGGTACAAGAATTACGGCCACATGAGGATATCAAAGTGTAATGCTATGGTAACCGACCGAGTGGACTATATACTTTGAGAGGAACTACATCACTATGATATGATGATGGATTGACAGAATACCAGGTAATAAAAAAAAACATTTTCAATTCTATACGGATGATTCGAAGCTTGATGAAAAGGTTGGCTTCGGAGTACACTATGAAGAACTTAGTTTGGATATAGCTCACAGATTACCAGATACCTTTAGTGTCTATCAAGCCGAAATAATGGCAATATGGGAAGTCGCCAAGTGGATGAGGGGCATTTTAGCCAGTGGTAACACTAGGGACCTAAACACAATCATTATTAGGGCCAGAAGATATAGAGGAAAATGATACTATTTTATTTGGCCAAGAACAATTTTTAGTGATTTATTAATAATTTAATCCTAAGAATGGAAAACAAAAAAGACGTTTACGTTTATGTTATATAAGTTCTTATTTATGTTTTTAAACAAAAATGCTACAAACATTAAGTTGGTAGTAGTATTTGCACAGTTGTTCCGTAGTGATTTTTGCCTCGGAAGAGTTGAGAACACTGATAATAACTAACAGGTGGCGCAAAAGTAACCTTTCGATGTTTTTTGGCTGTAATTTAAAAAAAATATGAAAAACTTTGATTCTTCTTGTGGATTATTTTTATTTGGTCTTTTAATTTTTTTTACATCAAGTCGAGAATATGATGTCATGTAAATGGCCGCCGCCACAGTTGATTGTCATTTGAGCCCTTTTTATGGCATTTTCCATCACTTTGGCCAAAACTTCCGGCGATAGGTCCTCACATTCTTGACGGATATTGTCTTTAAGAGCTGCAAGAGTCTGAGGCTTGTTGACATAAACCCGCGACTTCAAAAAGCCCCACAAAAAGAAGTCTGGAGCGGTCAAATCAGGCGATCTTGCTGGCCAGTGCAAATCGCCAAAACGGGAGATTAGGCGCCCGGGAAATGCATCCTTCAGCATATCGGTTGTGGCACGTGCAGTGTGTGCCGTTGCACCGTCCTGTTGGAACCACATGTTTTCCAATCCCAATTCATCAAGTTGCGGCAAAAAGAACTCGTTGATCATTGCTCTGTAGCGCTCACCATTCACAGTAACCGTTTGGCCCGCGACGTCTTCGAAGAAAAATGGTCCGATGACTCCTCCAGCGAAAACAGCACACCATACAGTGACCTTGAGCGGGTGTAATGGCTCTTCGTGGGTTACACGCGGATTTTCAGTGCCCCAGAAGCGTAAATTTTGCTTATTTACGTACCCGTACGTACCCCAGGAAATCTGCGACGAAATTCACGTTGTGCCAAAGTCACCGACCGATTATTGGTCAAATAAATAGTCAGCAATATTCCGCGTTCTGGAGCAGTGTAGCGTAACATTGTTTATTAACGTGTATTTCGCATGTGTTTACTACACAAATGTCAAAACAGAACTGACATTAGGGGCCAATCGCAAAATTTATAGCATTTTCTGGTAGGAGGATTACTTTTGCGCCACCTGTTACTTATATGTGGGATATTTGCAAGCGTGGGGAAAGCAGTTATTTGTTAACTCTGAAAAGATAAGTCCGTATTTCTTTTGAATTTGGCCTTCCCGCCGGGTTACCTGGTATGCTGGTTACCCGGTTTGCTGGTAAGTTCAACAACTGAATATGCCAAAAAACGAATAATAATCCTACACATACGTTTTACGACAGAGTTATTCCAATATGCAACACTTTTAATTGTTCAAGGTATTTTGATAGAAGATTGTCGAAATAATACAACATAATGTTTCATTTAAATTGCTTTTTAATATTTCAGTGTCTGTTAAAGTATTTACAAAACATTCGTTTAGGATAATTATTTATATATTTCCATAAATAATGCTGATAAATAGATAGATAAATGCAAACATGCCCACAACATACAGTACATAATGGCATGTCTACAAGTACAGTTATGTTAATAGGTTTATTATATACTCACCTATACATATATATATATATATACATATACATATATGTATATATAAGTATTGATGCATGTTGTATATAGAGAAAGTTCTTAATTCTAAATTACAAAAACTTACGCCTACCAATACGAAGACAATTTATTATAAAATCAAAAAAAAACCAATAAAAACAAACGGTTATGAAGCGATATTGACGTTTTTTTTACAAAACAGAAGGAATACGAGAGGGAAATGATGAGTTGTGAATCGTTTAGACTTCGGTCGATCTATTGTCCTCTGATCGAGAAAGTTTTCGTTCACGTCCGGGAATACGACCGCTTAGTGGTGCCTGAGATTGTTGTTGCTGCTGCTGATGCAGCTGTTGGTGTTGCTGCTGTTGTTGTAATTGCTGTTGTTGCTGCTGCTGTTGTAGCATATGTGCATGTTGCTGATGAAGATAATTAACTTGATTATAACCTTGAATCCCTTGCGCAATATATAGCCCGCCAACGGTTGCCACTGCGGGTCCCAGTCTCAATTTAGCAGCTGCTGCATTAGCTGCAGCTGCAATTACTGCTGCATTTTCCCGCGATGCATTACTTGTTGTAGTCGATTGAAATGATATTGACATTCCACTATCAAGAGAACCAACACTACCACGCCTTTGTGGTTTATCACTACCGACTGAAAAATAAAAAAATATTGTTTAATGAAAAATAATAACAATGTTGATATATTCATTGTATGTTCATCACAGTACACTTTGTTTTACAAGAATACCGAATGAGATACATATATCTAACAAGTGCAAAAAGGCTAAACACGCGCGGAGCCGTATTCCCAAAGGTGAAATGACCAATTGAAAAACTAAGATTTGGCACAATTAAGAAGATAACGGCCGCATCGTCCCAAATACATATTTTAAATGTTCCGGGGATTGGAAAAGTAATATGAAGCTGCAATGCCAATAAATTACATATATACCCCTGAGTTCATAAACTTGAGCAATATAATAAAATAAACTTAAATTAACTAAACCTAAAGTTAGGGCATTGGTGTCAAGCCAAAACTACTCGACTCTATATCCGACACCCGGAGTCGGCTTTAAAAATGATTCGACTCCGAGTATGATTCCGGCAGTTAAATAACATAAATTTCTGAATTTATATTTCTACAAAGATTGAGTTAATTTTATTGCAAATAAAATATAGCTTTGTTAAAAAACAATTAAAAAACACAAAAATCAATGGATACCAGTAATTAAATTACACTGTCCAACAAATTAAGACTTTTTGGATGGAACAGAATAGCGACACTATAATTCTGAAAGGGCATGTTGAGTAGATCATTTTTGTACAATAAACTTATGGTCCAGCTGGTCTGAGTTTTTTTTTACAGTGTGTCAAATTTTTCATTTTTTGGTCTAAGGTAGCATGATACTAAATGAAAAAAATTATGTAAGTTAATGCCTGAGAGATTTCTCATTGCCAGAGTTACATAGTGGAATTTTATGGGGATCATTTTTGTGGAAGATCTTAACCCTCTAGCTCCCCTCTTAATGGGTCAATTTGGCCCTTTTTTTTTCGAAAAAAAAATCAAGAAAGTCCTTTGAAAAAGGACATTTAAGGATTAAAATAATCTACGAAAATGTTTGCCGGAAAATTTCATGGGGGTCGCCAAATACACCAAAGTTGTAAATATAGCTCTTTACGCTTAATTAGCAAAATTACAAGCCAACTTATACAAAAAATTAATATAATGTAAATTTAAAGACGTAATAAATTAAAGGTACCAGGTATGGCAATAACATAAATTTTTCAATAGACTATGGGTACTATAACCGCATTACGCTGTACAAAATTTCAAGTGTTTGTATTTTAATTTATCGCGACTTTAAATTACATTATATTATTTATTTGTATTAGTTGGCCTGTAATTTTGCTAATTAAGCGTAAAGAGCTTTACAACTTTGGTGTCTTTGGCGACCCCCATGAAATTTTACGGCAAACATTTTCGTATAATATTTTAATCCTTAAATGTCCTTTTTGAAAGAACTTTCTTGACTTTTTCGAAAAAAGGGCCAAATTAAGAGGTCAAAAATGCTCCTCATAAAATTCCACTATGTAACTCTGACAATGAGAAATCTCTCAGACATTAACTTACATCATTTTTTTCATTTAGTATAATGCTACCTTCGACAAAAAAGTGAAAACATTGACCCACTGTAAAAAATCTCAGACCAGCTGGACCATACGTTTATTCTACAAAAATGATCTACAGGCCCTTTCAGAATTATAGGGTCGCTATTCTGTTCCAAAAATGCTGTTGGACAGTGTTATTAGTATTTACCGACGCTTGCAACTTCAACATACACTGCCTCTGTTTTAATATACCGACATTTTTAGAAATTATGTACCGTATTGCTATAAATACATTTTGGTATTGTAGTATTTAGTTATTATAACCTACACCAGAGTATGGTACAATAGGATTTTCCATTAAGGACATAACATTAACTTTGCCAGAGCCCAATCGGAGAAGTTTCGGCGTTTCAAATGACCAAGTGGCTTTAGTTCTTGAGTCAGTTTGATCTTATAAGGATGAAGGCCAAGATCTTTTCGCAAAATACGCCACAGTGTAGTATGAGAGACGCCAAATTCCTAAGAACGACGTGGAATCGACTGATTTGGCTCATTTTGAACGTATACACTTACGGCTGCAATATTTTCGTCGCTTCGAGCGGTACGGCATCTCGCGCCGGAACATCCAAAAGTGAAAATTTGGATTCAAATTTATCCACTATAGCACGCACAGCCTGTCGGGTGGGACGATTATTACAGCCAAAAATTTGAGTAAGCGCTCTTAAAGTTGCGACCACCGTAATTTTTAATGATTTCCAAAGGTTGCACACGTAAGTGAACTTTACAATGATGAAAATATTGACTTCGACTAACGTTTTGACACATAGATACGAAATTGTTATGTCCCTATTAGAAAACCCGATATATGTTATGACAATCAGAAAGTATTACAATCAATGGTTGGTTATACTCAAACAGCGGAAATCTCCTACCGCATTCCTGAAGTGCGGCTAACAGCTAGCTGTGATTCGTTTGTGCCAGACAGACGCTCCAGGGAAAACAGAACACTAGCTCATGTGCCAGTGGAAACCAGCTGCTATACGGATGTGTCCTAGCTAGGAGGAAGGACGGGTCTAGGACTTTTTATTGATGATCTGAGCAATCACGGAGTTTGTGAACTGGCTCAGTAATACCACGAAGCCTAAATATGCCAATATCTTCACAATATCTTCAATCAAAGTAATAACATCGGAATGGGTCAAATCCAGAACTTTGCTAGACTTTAAAAGAACGATGATAACTCAGCCCATGATGATTACTTTCTGAGTACCACGACATAACGGAGTGATTGGAAATGAGCGGACAAACAGCTTGGCCTCAAAAATCTTCGAGTAATAAACTTAGAAAATTGAAAACCTTTCGAAGCCACAACGGATGAGTTGAATTTAAACCAGAATTAAAATACAAACATATTAACGACATCATGTGTTCAAGAAGTTTTAAGCGAAATACATTGTTAGAGTGTTAGAAAATGCATAGATTATGTGACAATCGATTCAAGCAACGTGCTATTCTAAAGAGAAATGATCTACCAAAGGAATTCCAGGTAAGTATATCTGAGGGTTTCTAAATGATGGCGAAAATACGGACGTTAATCGTAACAGAATAGATCTGCGATTTTAATAATACTATAGAAAAATGACAAATTATGGAGATCCAAAAAATGTATAAAGGAACATCCAAGAAAACGTTTCGTATGTGCAGGAATAGGGTCCACACGACTACCTTAATATAACTAACAATGAACTTATAAAAAAATAGAAATGTAAACAGAATATAAACAACTAACATCACATGGGATAAATAAACATTCTGGGATAAAAAAAACGCACTTTAAACATTTATTAACATGGATTGATGTTTACTCTGTTGTATTAAAAACATGAAATGATAAGAATTTGCATTTTGAATTTTGAATTATGAATTTTTGACTACTCTGGTGAAACGGGCATACAGAATGATTTCTATGATTATTTATATAATGTAAAAAAGGTCAGACACGTTCTCTTTTTTGCAAATTGTTTGTCCCTATTTTCCTTGCTTTAGTCCTAATTTACACAAGGCTTAACGTTAGGCGGATAAACGGTGTTTGTAGGAGAGAGAAGCATTCGGAAAAGGGGAGAAAAACTCTACCTTACTCGGCTGAACGTTTTGTGTTTTTCATTCTCACTTTGAAACAACAATAATTCACACAGGAATTGTCCAAACAGAATTACCTCGTGCAAACGCAAATTTAAAAGAGAATTAGAGATAAGCTTCAGTTAAAAATATCCTCCTATAAATCGGTAATACACCAACTCATTCACACTAATCTTCTGTTCTATTTAATTTATAAACATTTAATATATGCAAAAAAACTGGATCACTTATAATTTATTGTCAGCGTAAAAAAGAACGATAATTAATATAAATGTACTTACATTGTTCATGTATATCCAACAAGCTGTTACTGAGAGCACTTCGTTTTAATTGTTGTGTTGAATCAGCAGTACTTTGTGCAAGTTCATTGGTCTGTGGTGTTTGATAGGGGCATGGACAGACTTCAACATCTGCCACACCGCTGTCGCGGTTTTCCGAATTGCCAGTTGGCCGTGTGCGTGCGGATTTTTGACGCTCCAGCTCGGCTTCTATTCGTAATGATTCCATTTCATCCATTTCACAAATGGACTCTTTAAGGTCTTCGGCAAATTTGCAGCGGTCGTGTTCGTTGCGAGCATTGAAGGTGACCAGAATCTTGCCATCGACCTTTTGTGACAATTGAATACAGAATGGATAGTTGAGCACATCCAGTAGAGTCACTACCATGCCGCTTAGGGGGAAACTATTGCGGAACGTATATGTGACGGATGACTTCTTCTTGCTAAATATCTTCGTTATGACTAGCAAATCGTTAAAGAGAAATACCTCGCGCTGGTGCACACCAGGTCGTTCTTTTTTGTTAATGTCGGGGATTTCGTACAAGCGGCAGTAGCAGACTAGACGTCGATGTGGCAGAGCCAAATTTGGTTTTTTGCCAACAATTGTAGCCTGAACTTTCATCACCTGCGTGACATGATCACTGCCCGGTTTGAATTCGTTGGCCTTAACACGATCATATATGCCAGCCAACATATCTTTTTCGATGTCGTGACAGTCATCGATGCCACGTAAATTTTTAATGAAATCCTCTACACGCATTCGTCGCTCCGGTTTCAGATTGGGTGTATGTAAATCAGTATTCAACATAATGATTGCAAATGCTAAGACGAAAATCTAAACGAGGAAAAGATGTCAATATTAAATGCCTCCATTATAAGCAATGGTTGGTGCACTTACCGTATCTGAAGATCGCAGTCGTCCCACGATATCTTGATTGCATTGGCAGAACCGCTGTGAGAAAATTTCCATTAGTCGCTCAATTTTCTGGGCTTCGCCAGGCATTCGGAAATAGGCCTGGAATTTACGCAGCGCTACATCCACCTGCATTCCAGACAGGTCCAATTCCATCGCAAAACAATTGAGCACGGCCATATTGAATGGGTTCTGCAAATTGCCTAAGTATTCTCCGATCATCTGACGTGACAATCCCTTGCGGGTGATGAGAAAACGAGCAACGCCCTGTGGTGTGTTCTCGAGGAAACCGCGGCGTATCAGATAAGTGATTCCCTTTTCTGGCTTCTTATTGAACAAATTCAAACCAACGCGATACTGGCGTTTACGGATGGTTTCGGAAACCTTATAGTTTGGTGTTTGCGTTGGGGGTCCGATCATTTGATGATGCTCCTGCTGTTGTTCGTGCTGCTCATACTGGGCGGCACTCGTATGCGAGGAAATTGCGTGGTCTTCGACCGCAACCGCTCCGCTGGCCAGGGCTGCCACAATAGCAGCAGAGTTTTGTGCATGAGCATATGCCGGGTCGGAGTTGTGCACAAACTGTTGAGAACTGTTGAGGTTTGTACCACGCTTCCAAGTGTTTGGTGAATTCGATCGGTCTGAACCCAAATCGCTGACTGCATTGCGTTCCACAGAGGTAGCGCTGGAGTCACTGCCCGAGCTCTGCACGGATGTGAGACTTCCATTTTCAGCTGATTTGCAGAGACCATTGCTACGCATCATTGAGGGTGGCGGGGGCGTTTGACGCATTACCATCATTTGTTGATGGGCTTGGTGCTGCTGTTGATGCAGCTGCATTTGGCTTTGTTGCTGTGCCGTTATCGAAGAAGTCCTTTTGGGAACTTCTGGCGGAATCTTCTTACGTTCCTGCGACGACGACGACGATCCTCGTGGTCGCATGTAAATTTGAGCTGCCGAGTAATAGGGTGTGTGAGGTGAGGTGCCGCTATTATTCACCCACGACACATTAAGCGATGAGTCCAAATGAGAGCTGTTCGCCGAACTAGCGAAGCTCCCATCATGTTGGGCAGAATGATAGCTACCGCAATAAGCTGCCATTTGTGTGCCACTAAGATTGTGAACCGCATAGTAATGAGGTTCTGCAGCATGCAACAGATTGACATGTGGATGACTTGATCCACTTCCTCCCGTGGAAGCGCAACTCGTTATCGATGTGTTGGACACGCCTAAGTGGAAAGAATATTGTTTATTAATTTAATAAATAAATAAATGCAATGCTTTGCACAGTTATTACCCGACTGACTACGTGGTATTGTACCACCGTCCACATGTCGCCTCTCGCGCATTGACAATGATCTTGTAGGCGGCGTCCTCGATCCTGACGATAAAGGCTGATGACCAGGAGGTCCTGGCATTATCGTAACACGAGGCTGTTGCTGCTGTTGGCCAGAGGAAATCATCATTGAACCATCCAAAGGTTGAGATTCCACACTGCCACCATATGCCGAGGACATGGACGCATTGACCATGGCCTCGTCCGCCGCACTGTTGCCACCCACTACCATAGTCCTCCGACTCAAACGTTTCTCTGCTTTGGCCATTGCTGTGATCGATGCAAACTTCTTTACCATCATATAATGACGGAAGGCTCTCTGAATTGTAATTGCAGCGTTTCTAGCCCGCACTCCTCCGTATTTTCGTTCCAACAACTCTATTTGCTTCTCCAGCAAATCTTGTGACAGTTCGTACCTATGAAATAGCAATCGATTAGCACATTTAGCAAATATCTCAGTATATTTTTCGAAAATATATCTACAACTGGATGATCGTTCATTATTCAAAAGCTATAGTTTCGATTCAAAATATCGAGCTATAGCGAGACTATTCTTTGCAAATTACTTTTGTTTCGTCGTCTTATCGCCGTCAAAGAATTCGCTGCCATACGATAAGATAACAATATTTTTACGTCAATTCATTTGGCAAAAAAACAACACATTCACACGCATACAGGGAAGCAGCGCCAGCAAGCGTATGCTATGACTACCCACTCGACAATCACTTTCGAAATTGATATCGCTATAGAATTTTTTCAAACATTTCTCGATGTAAAACGTTTAAATATGTCTATTCTAAATGAATCATTTGAATGCATCTGTCGATCAGTTTGTTGCCACAAATTGTTCGATCTCGAAGTTTAGATATCGATAAAAGTTTATACAGGGGTTTCCAACAAGAGGTGTTATTTTGAATCACCCGGTACTTCGGTAGCTGTCACTTTTGAAGCTTTTATTCTTTGACATTTGACAAGTAGAAACTACGCCATTACTAAAAATGTAAGGATACACGATCATCGAACGATACAAAATCATCTTGACTGATGAGGCCCATTCCCACCTCGGTGGCTACGTCAACAAGCTAAATTGTCGCATCTGGGGCTCGGAAAACCCAAGAGTTATTGTTGAGAAGCCTCTCCATCCTCAACTTGTGACTGTTTGGTGCGGTTTATGGCCCGACTGGGTCATTGGACCTTACTTTTTCGAAAATGAGGTTGGATCAACATTTACGGTGAATGGATTGCGCCATCGAGAGATGATTAATGATTTTTTATGGTCGGAGTTGGATGGTATTGATCTGGACAACGTTTACTTTCAACAAGACGGCGCTACGTGCCACACAAGCAACAAAGCCATTGCTCTGTTACGGGAAAAGTTTCCGGACCGTGTTATCTCTCGAAGAGGTGATCACAATTGGCCACCGAGATCTTGTGATTTAACATCTTGCGACTTCTTCCTTTGGGGCCACGTGAAAGATTAGGGGTACGCCAACAGCCCAGCGTTCTTTGGCATTTATTTGTTGAAGATTATGTCTATCAAATGTTGGCCGCGGCTACGTCTCAGATGGTCCATCCGTTGAGTCAAATTGTCGATGACTCGATTATGTTGACCATAAGTTGAGCGAAGTGCACGAAACACATTCCTCACAGAACGTGAATTTCGTAATAAAGTTTAACGATTTGTAAACGTTGTTCAGGCGTAAATCTTTCCATGATGAAATGCCAAACAATACTTAACAAAAATAACATGACAGCATGACACGACTCACACGTAATCTGTCAAAAAAGGCTATTGAAAAAAGCATCTCTACTTGGATCACCCGTTACATGTATTTCATACATGACAAAAAAATATACCAACGATCAATTATTAAATGCGCACGAAAGTATTTCTTCTTTGCCGTTATTTCTGGCAAAAAAATGGATAGTTATTCGCAAATTTTTCGAATAATTGTCGAAAATTGTTGTTCGCTTTTAGCAAATCTTTGTTGTTTTCGAAATGTTGGTCAAGTGGGATGCACATACACATTTATATGTACGAATTTATGTATGTGTGTGAATTAAAAAACAAGTTAGCTTTCAGTCGCATTCAAGTTTGCTCATGACACAGAACACAATAAAAACACCTGCGCTGCAGAGCGGACAAACATTCGAATTATAATTTTCTCATTCTCACCCTCAGACACTACAACGGTTCTCCCCCCATCCCTCTCACTCCAACCTTCCTAGTCGCTCTTTTTCCTATCTCTTGCGCTGACATTCAAAAACAAACAAACGTATTAAGCTTTCAAAATTAGATATCGTATATGAACACTCATGTCATTTCTACAAGACCTACATATATATTCCAAACATTCACAGAAACAAAAAAAAAATTACATACATATGTATATGTACATACGTACATATATTACTATTAGTATCGACATTTGACCACAGTAGGCGCTCGTGTGTGCACTTCATCTATTCCATCGATTTATCGCTAAAGAATGTAAACAATAATTTTGCTGCTGTTGGTGCCATTCCTCCAGATAATGACGACATAAATAATGACGACAATTTCAAATAAAATCTAAAGTGGACCGCAGACGATCAAATTCAAAGATACACAAATTCAAAGATACCACCCTGTTGCAGCATAATAAGAAGAAATATTGTCAAGTTTTATCAATGGTGTTAGTCTAATGATACAGATCTGTCAAAAAATGCATTTGATTATGTTGGATTAAAAATCATATGTATGTATATATTGACTGGCGCTAGACCTAAATTAGACTGCGATTGTTTTTGGTTCAACAAATTGTTATCTGCTCATCTGTTATCTTTGGATCAAAAAACAAAAATCGGCAGTGTTCGTTCTCATTCGAGAAAATAACCTACCAAATTTCGTATTTTAATGGTTCAGAATATGCCGAATTTTATACATATCGGTTGAAAAATGTGTTTTCTAGGTTTAGATATAAAATTGGAGGTACGTACAAAATTCAATAGCGTTCACATTACCCCACATTATAGCCAAAACGTAAAGCGGAAGAGTTTAGCATCAAAATTTCGCTTTCGAAAAAACAATAGTCCCTTTTGAATATACACATAAGACCACGATTATAGTGGTATATATAAAATTAAACTTTCGGCCATTGTGTCGAAGCCCGTATCCTTGTCGGATTTCGTCTTTTCTTCATATTCCTCTTTGTATGGGAAGATGACGTACATAATATTAATAAAACAATGGCTTGCAGCAGGAGAGTTTAACAACAAAATCTCGTTTCGAAAGAATTAAAATATCCCTTTTTATACCCTCACTTTAGTGTAAAGAGGGTACATATCATTTGCTACGGTCCAAAGGTGTAGCACATTGAAGGAGTGACCTATGACTAAAGTGACCATCCATCCGCTTTTGGTGGGACCATAACGATTTTTTACATTCGGGTCCCGCCTACATTTTAGCCCTTTTCATACCCTCGCTTTAGTGTAACAATGGTACATATCATTTGCTAAGGGTCAAAAGTCCATCCATCCCGCTTTTGGCGGGATCATCCAGATTTTTGCATTCGGGCCCAGCTTAAATTGATTGCGTGGATGCTAAACTACAACACTAATTGGGTTGCAATATGTTGAACATTTTCATTTCATGAAAAATTATGTCCCCTTTAATTCTATTATAAAAATCGTAGAATATGTACTATGTTTGCCAGGTACGTCAGCTCCAGTGAAACGTATTTTGAAACGTATAAAGAAAATTCTCGCTTATCTATAGAAACATTAAACTTTTTTATTTATTTTTTTTTTCACTGAAAATAAATAATTTTGTGTCTTGTTAATTGTTATTTTTTACGAAATAAATATATATTTATTAGTTTTGTTTAAAGAACAAATCAATACGGAATTTTATTCAACAATTTAGAAAAAGTTCCGCTTTTTGTTACAAAATCCCGCCTTTTGCAAGGGCTTTCCGCTTTTGGACCAAAGACTACTGGTCACTTTAGCTAAGACCCCAACTATATTCGGCGGAAATCTCTTTTCGGTCATTTTAAGTCATTTGAGCAATGTCCGTCCGTCTGTCGGTCTATCTGCTGGTGCGCACGATAACATTCAGAATGAGTAACCCTTGACTTCAAATTTGGTATGTGGTAATATTTATACCCTACACCACACTGTGGTACAGGGTATTATGACTTTGTGCATTTGTTTGTAACACCCAAAAGGAGAAGAGATAGACCCATTGTTTATTATACCGATCGACGTGTAATCACTTTCTGAGTCGATTTAGCTATGTCCGTCTGTCTGTCCGTCCGTCTGTCTGTCTGTAGACGTATTCTTGTAATCAAAGTTCAGGTCGCAATTATGGTCCGATCGCAACGAAACTTTGCACATATCTTTTTTTAGGCCCAAGGACGATCCCTATTGAATTTGGTTAAAATCGGTTCAGATTTACATATAGCTCCCATATATATGTACCTCCGATTTGGCATATATGCACTGTATAAGCAACATTTTGTAACCGATTTGTACAAAAATTGACAGAGAGTAGTCTCGTGATACACTTAGATACAATACAAAATTTGGGGGAAATCGGTTCAGATTTATATATAGCCCCCATATATATGTTGCACCCGATTTGTCATGTAAGCGCTGTAGAAACTGTATTTTATATCCAATCAGTACGAAATTCGGCAGAAAGAGGTTTCTTATTACATGAAGGAATACTGCCAAATTCGGAGAAAATCGGTTCAGATTTAGATATAGCCCCCATATATATGTTACCCCCGATTTGAAATTCAATAGCTGTAGAAACTGTATTTATATCCGATCACAGCGAAATTCGGCAGAAAGAGGTTTCTTATTACACGAAGGAATGCTGCCAAATTTGGAGAAAATCGGTTCAGATTTAGATATAGCCCCCATATATATGTTAGCACCGATTTGACGTTCAAGCGCTGTAGAGACTGTATTTTATATCCGATCAGTACGAAATTCGACAGAAAGAGGTTTATATTTTACATGAATGAGTATTCAGGGAAAATCGATTCAGATTTATATATAAGCTCCATATATATGTTCCTCCTGATTTGGTTACAAAGCGCTATAGAAGTTGTACTTTACTTCCGATCATTACAAAATTCTCCAGAAAGATGTTTCTCAATTTAGGAACGAATATTGCTTAATTTAGCGATTATCGGTTCAGAATTAGATATATCAAATTTCAAATTATTATCGCAATAACCCTTATCGCATTGTTAGGGAGGTGTAGGGTATTATATAGTCGGCCCCGCCCGACTTTCTGCCTTTCCTTACTGGTTTTTTCTACCTCAGGTTAAGTTCTACATAAATACTTGAAATTTGGTGCAGTGTAATGCTTTTATAGGACATACCGTCCACGTTATTACCACGCCCATCTTGGTACTTCCCACACAAAATGGCCATATTAACCCAATATTTAATAGATCATAACTTTAATGCCAATGCACATAAACATGTACAATTCGGTACAGTAGACCTATTTGTCAAACCACTTCTGGTCATCCCACACAAATAGGCAGATTAATTTAATAACCATTTCCCACAACTTCTGTAGCCATAATTTTAATGGTTTAACTGACAAAAAAAAACAAATGTTTTTCATCGTTCTGCTATCTCCCACCGTGTCATACTCCATATTAAATTACTCATAAAGTGAGGGTTAACTCAGTTTACCCGACTAAACCTTTCCTTACTTGTTAAATATGAGCCCTCGATACACCAGGTACATTTCGATCAAATGTTTTTTTAAACGAAATCAAAACAGAGAAATCAATTCATACACATTTTATGTGTTAGTGTTAATATTTTGCGAAAAAAAGACGACGGGCCATATTTTCCGAGTTACGGGACTCCAAATTTTATAAATCATGAAGATTTATTGTACAACCCGGAAGTAGTTTATGTGTATACACCTCTATTGCAATAAAAAATTCTCTGGGGTATGTCCAAAGACGACTACCCGCACCAAAGTGTATCTGCAATATATATCCGTTTGAAATCAACATCACTCAAGAAGTCAAATTGCATTTTTTTACAAATCAAATTCGTTTTCAATTCTTTTATGATCATTTTGAATAAATAATATATGTACATACATACATATACATATGTATATGTAAATACATAGATTGTATACTTACGCCGATTGTGTCCTAGAGCGTTTTAAAATATCGCTGCCGTTACGTATAGAGCTTTTCTTATTTACATTTTGTTGATGCATTGAAGAGGGGGAGGTACTGGTACCACCTCCCCCCGTACCTGTCCCAACACCACTGCCAGCCATAACTACTGCACCGCCATGATGGTAATGGTGTTGATGATGTCCGTGGAAATGATGGACACTTTTATGATGTCCATGATCGTGTGTATTAATATGATGGGCATAATGTAAACCGCCTATTTGTAAATAATAAGAGAAAATACAAAGAATTAGATATGCCCGGAGGCTCCGCCGAGCTAGCGTCTGTTTTCATGTACTTACCTCCATGCATATTCATTGGCAAATGTTGCTGTTGCTGTTGATGGCACGATGTATACGCTTGTGGATGGTGCTGGAAGATCATTGCAGGCTGGTTATCGCTGTGATAAGTCATCGAATTTACCGAATTTGTGGATGATGTCGATGGTACATAGTGCTGTTGCAAGTAAACGTAGCCTCCGCTTTCCGAGCCTGATGTATTTGAGCTCGGAATTCCAGCAATGCCATACTGAGCAGATCCACTGCGCTCAATAGGCTTTTGAGGAAAGCTACAGGTAAACAAGAGAATGGTGAAATAAAATACTCGTAATAAACTGAAACACTGTCATTTTTCAATGAGTAGCATATTTTACAAGTTAGTGAATAAAACACCCACAACGTCGGTCGAACTTTAAGCTATGTTTAGTACCTTTCCCCAATTATGAATCCTGATATACATATAATCATTTCTAGGTCCAATTAAATATTATAAAGATCACAGAATTAGTTCTATCGTTTCAGTTTTTTTAACACATCTGAATGATTTTTGTTTTTATAACTATCACAATATCAGCTGTTCTTATACGGTTCCCACTATTGGATGAGTGCTCAATGGAGCGATGTAAACGCCGTTGTCTGTTTGCGTGCGCCGGTAACTATTCGGAATCAGTAGCACATTCTAAGCAGGCGCGTGTCTACGGATGTTAACGCATGCACGGACTAAAACAAACTAAACCGAGCCATGGCTTCCTCAACACCAGAAATTGTTCTTCGATATTGACACAGCTGTGTCGGCCGGCACACAGATACCTATCTCCTACATACACATTGTACGTACCCATGCACATGCGAGAGGGACTGACTGGCTAAGAAGGCACTTAATAGGATGCGCATTCGGAGCTGGAAACAATTTGTCGATTGTTTCGCTACACTGCAATGAACACAGCATCGTCAAAGAATCGGAGAGATTTGGATTTAGATTTTCCCGTGTACAAGTGAAGACAATATCTACAATGTCCGTCTTTCTGTAGGGCTATTGCTATTTCGACACACAACAACAACACAGATTTAATTTACTACTTACCCTAAAAGTGGGCTGATGTATGTGTGTGTGTTTTGAACATTTGCAATTTCGGCTCAAATGAGAAAAAAACACTACAAAAGATACACAAGCAGCAAAATTTAAACAGGTATGAACCTGTGTATTGATTGTATGTGTAGTGCTGCCTGCCAGATGTGTTTGGAAGCAGGATAAAGCAAACACATAAATACCTGAGCCTGTCTACATCAAGTGAATTGTCTATATGTCTGTAATAACAACCACATGTTTGCTTTGTTTTTGTTGATCGAGGGAATCATCTTGAGCCAAAGAACAACGGAATCGATGTGTATCCTTCGTAACAGAAACATCTGCTCATGATATATACATGTGTGTATATATTTCGTCCTTATCATCGTGTCTCTTTCATTCACTCATTGGGAAAATAACCTATTAGTATATAAATATGTATGTATGTATGCATACATGTACTTATATATAATAACACAGATGAAACCCGACAGCTGTAAGGGCTGTTTGTTGTGTAGGTATAATACATTCGGAACTTTTAAATCCGCACAAAAATTGTCACAGTGAAGGACAAAATTAGTGTTGCTCTTTTTACACATTTTTTTTTATTGATGATCGATTTAATTTATTACATTTTTTGTTTGTATGCTGTCATCGTTCAGCATTTTCGATCAGGACTCCTCCTTCCGAAAGAGATGATTTTATAGCGAATTGGGAAATATACAACACTGTGCTGTGGAAGCCATGTAAAACTTGAAACCAGATACGTATGGTATGTATTTCTGATCCTGCGTGGAGATTTAATCCGTGGATTTATACATGACACAGAGAGCTTGTATTGGCGCTATTTATCACAAACAAAAAGATTTCAGAGAATTATCCTAATATTTTTTAATATGATAGAAGGATCTATAACTATTATTTGTGATTTTGGGTCTTGTTCAGTTTTCAGGTAAAATTGTATTTGTTTAGGAGATATTTAAGCGTTAACTAACCCAAAAAAAAAATACTAGAACAAAATATAGATTAGACAAATTGTTTAACAATAAATGTTTGGTGGACATTTGTACTAACGTCAATCCTTAATTTTAAATAACTATTTTGGAAACTGTGTGCTAACAAATAAAAAGAACGAATTGGGAAAATCCGTATCAAAAAACACAAAATAAATGTCTAAAATTTAAAGACGTTTCTTGATATACTTACCGCCAATTTCACAACCTCCGGTTAGAGCTAACTCGTAGTTAAAAAATAAAAAGTTCATACAATTTGACAGCTATAACTGTAGGTTAGCTCTAACTGTAGGATAACCGGAGATTGTAGAATTGGCCGTTAGAGATAATACAAAATATAAGGAAAATCGGTTCAGATTTAGATATAGCCCCCGTGCATATGTAACCCCCGATTTGACATGTAAGCGATGTAGGGGTTTCTTATTACATGAATGAACTCTGCAATATTTGTAGAAAATCGGTTGATATATAGATATAGCCCCAATATATATCTTACACCCGATTAGAAATGTAAGTACCGTAGAAACCATATTTTATATCCCATCAGTACGAAATTCGGCAGAGAGAGCGGTTATATATGAATGAAAACTGCCAAATTCGGGAAAATCGGTTCAGACTTAGATATAGCCCCCATGTATATGAGTCATTCCATGCCAAACGGGACGATTTTTGACGTCACTATTTTTGATTGCTTCGAAATTTTGTGTATGCATGATTTACCTAAAAATATCTTATACGTAGTTCAAGAAAAAAAAATAAAAAAAAATCTTTAAGAGTTATGAGCAATTTAAAGTTGACGAAATTACGTTTTTTTCTAAAAGGTGTGTTCATTCTTTTGCTTGTATCTCCTGAAATACGTGACCGATTTTAATGTGCTATACCTTGTTTTGAAGGAAATTTTAACTACTACAACTAACTGGATTAAGCACTGCAACAAATATACTAATTTTTAATGTTTTTGCCCTTTTATACTTTCTATTGCGATTTTCAAAATGATTACAAATGATTCAAAATGATTAAAAAATTAAACAAAAAAGTGTTCCTTATTATTTTTAATATTATTCTTACATTTGTAAGTGAGGAAGTTATACTTTTGTTTTTCTAAATAAAATTCGATGAAAAATTCTTGTCACAAACAAGTGGAAATTTTGTCACGTTCGCGATGTTGCGTTGCAAATATTAATAAAACTTGTAAAATAAATAAAATAATTACAACATCGCCAATGTTCTGTATTCCGAGAGCGGATTGAGTCCGAATTTCTAATTTATAAAGTTGTCCATAATTTTTGTTTGAGGACTTTTGAAGATTCTCCGTAAACGCAGATTGCCTTTATTGTCCCATTCGAACATATGTGATACATTGGAAACATATTTGGGTCCGTAGTAAAAAATTTAGAAACACGATTCCGAGCGGAAAATTCCGATTCCAGCCACATTCGGAATGCAGAACAGGGGGACATATCATAATAATGGCTATAAATGGAAAACTACATTATTTTATTATGGTTTAACAATATTGTCTTCCAAATTACTCGCCACATTTCGCATTTTTCAAGATAAAGTCAAATATGATCTCCATTATTTGTTGCGTTCGCGACGCATTGTCTGTCGAAAACGACAAGTCCTCAAAGCTTGTCTTTTATAATAAAAACAGTGCTTATAAAATGCATTAAACACGTAAAAAACATTTTTGAAAATGTCGCGTTCTCGATCCTGGAAATACCCATATGCAAAACCTTATCAACTGGTTAGGTTCCACCTAAGGTATTCATATACCTCGACAGCAAAGGTTTTATACAACACCATAATGGCATTCCTATCTTCTACCATCTGTATAGAAGAGCAAACAAAGTAATATTTTTTTCTATCTCCGGCTAAGTTTGAAGAGATTGGTCCACTCCTTCTAGTACCTCCCCCACAAACGTTAAAAATGTTGTGAAATATTGATTCTTTATTAACTACTATACTACTTCTTCCAATCTTCGGAAAATCCACACATAGTATTAGCTTATTAGTCGCTATCAACTTATTGCCACGCCCCTTTTGGTACCTCCCACACAAAAGTACCATTTTGCACCAAAAGTTAACAGCTTATATCATTAATACCGGGTATAAAAATACTTGAAATTTTTTACAGTGTAATGCTTTAACAGTGCTCATAGCTCTGTGAAAAATGGGCGTTATCACCACGCCCCTTTTTGTACCTCCCACACAAAATGGCCAAATAATACCACAATTTAAAATCTCATAAAGTTAATATATCAGTGCATATAAACGCATATAATTCGACACAGTGCATTGTTTTTGAAGTATCTACTGTTCAGCGAAAAATAGGTGTATTTGTTAAACTCGTTCTGGTACCTCCCACACAAACTGACAGAATAATTCGTGGAATACGCAATATTACATTACTCACAAAGTGAGGGTATACCATAGTCGGTTTACCCGACTAAAACATTCTTACTTGTTTTTTAACCTTTAGACATCTTGTTATCATTCAACATAAAACAATATATGCATATGGTCACCTGAAATCCAAAATGACGTAACCCACATGTTCATGACTTTTTAGGAGAAGCAAAAAAAAAGTAAAGTAATTTTAAGCTTTTGACCAAATTTAGGGATTTCAGACTATTAAGGCGAAATCAAATAACAAATCTAGCGCATTTAGTTGTGGCGTACAATCTGAATTAAATAAAATAAAATTTTATTCTAATAGACTATAATCAATCATACAATTAATTTTGATTTTTTTGATGTTACGTGATTTTGGATTTCTGATGACGATATGTATTTTTGAAAAGAAATTATAATTTATAGAAATTTTACTCGAGAGCTCGCCTACGTGACTATGTATAATTGAATTATTAACAAAATCTATTTGTTTATTCATACACCTTATTATATACTATTAATAAATAATCGTTAAAAAATAGCATTAATTTTTATTTCTTGACAAACATTAACAATTTCTAAACAATTAACTTTGAATTAAGGTATTGATACATTTTCTAAATACTCTAAATACGAAAATTAATCTTTGTTTCGGAAATAATAGTCCCAAATAAAATACTATTATGATGGAAACAAAGATATGTGAAGAAGAACATCTTCCCAAGTATATAATATTTGTTTGTGTCAAATGTGTATATATTTCTAGCAGAATATGTTTGGCACAATATTCTACAGAAGACATTTTTCAGCGTGTGTGCAAAATTTCATTAAAATCGCAAGGTATTTGCGGCCGCGGCAGTAGTTTAATTGTGACTTACGATAAAGTGTTTTCACAAAAATGTAAACAATCATTTGCGATAAAATGTAATCCCCACATTTTTAGTGTTTTATTGACAATTTGAATATTCTGGAGATACACAACGATGGAGATACACCCGATGATTAATTTCCAATCATAAATTTTTTTCTTTAAAATGTCGTATACGATGGATTTGCTCTCATGGCTCGATATGCTTTATGTTTTAATGGCCAGGATGTTTAGTGTGAATTGTAAACAATGAATTTGTAAACATTTAAAAGGTCACGGTCAAACCAATATTAAAGCCCAGCTAGAGTCTAATCTGGGGGAGTCAGCTCTTTGGTTACGACCATAATATATTGGGAGAAAGACTTTAAACGAGGCCGTACGAGCTGCTAAGACGAACACCGCAGTGGTCGACCAATTGAGGTGTCCACGCCAGAAACGGTTACGAAAATTCACAAAATGGTATTGGATAATCTCGGCTAAAGGTACATGAGCTAGCTGAAATTATAGGCATTTCTGCTACTATACAACTGCTACACATCGCGTATTGATGGAGAATTTGAAGATGAGAAAGCTGTGTGCAAGATGGGTACCGCGTTTGCTCACAATGGAACAAAAACAGCGTCGAAAATATGTTTGCGATGTTTAACCGCAATAAAGAGAAGTTTTGCGTCGATTCGAAACCATGGATGAGGCATGGGTTCACCACTTCATACATGAGACAAAGAAAGTCACATCAGTGGAATCGGAGAATCGTATCGAAAGAAGGCGAAAACAGTTCCATCTGCAAGCATTGATAATGTGTACAGATTATCTTCAAATAGGAAAAAAGAAAACAACGGTAAGAATTTTTCTAACTTATTGCCGCGTTATAGTGATGAAAATTGTTAGAATTATATACTTTACTCTTTTCAATTTGAACGCACATAATTATCATCTTGGAAAGTATAAGATGGAGTTAATTCTACGAAGAGAAGGAGCTTGAAAATGTTTTGTCGAACCTGTCCCAAAGGAGTCAAATGAAATTCAAGGAAAATGCGATAATATTAATTTGATTGTCTGTGGAGGACAACCAGCTCTTGCTAATCAGAAAGGTTGCTACAGCGAATGCATGATGGAACATTTTAAAGACGCATCATAAAAAAACCCTCTTGGCAGTAGCGTCCGAATTATGAGAAAAATATGTGCGATGACATTTAATATGGAGAATACCATGGCTGACCACATCTCAGATATGAAACTTTTATTCGAGAAACTCGAAGCAGTCGGAGAAACTTTCTCGGAACGTTGGGTTGTTGCGATGTTGCTCAGCAGTCTACTGCCCTCTTTTGATACATTGGTGACAGCTTTGAAAGCGCGTAAACTGGAAGAACGAAAACTTCAAAGGTTTTTTAAGGCAAACAACATGATAATAGCTGGAAACGTTGCCATTATTGCAACGTAAAAGGTCATTTAAAGAAAAATTGCTGGCAGCTGAAGAAATATAGATAACAATGACACCAAGCAACATGCTAATAACGCGGAGGTTGAACGGTACCATATTTTCTCTACGGCAGGTGATAAATTGGGATGGATCATCGATTCTGGAGCAACATGCCATATTAGTACCAGGCGTGATGAATTCGTAAAATTGGACACTACAAGTCGTGAAACTGTTTTAGTTGCAAATGGTCAAACTGTCACATCAAGCGGTAAAGGAAACTGTCAACTGGTAATGTACATATAATATGAGTGGCGAAAAGACGATGAAAGATGTTTTGTATATACCTCCATTTCATGGAAATCTGATTTCAGTCTCCAAAGTTTTGAAGAATGGTTTTAAAGGCGAATTCCAAAATACCGTTTGCAGAATACAGACTCTCAATGGTGAAGAAATGTGTGTAATGGATTGGTTCGACTTAGACAACAACCACAACATCAAACAATGTGTGTTAAAAGCAATTCCCTAAACTTTCCACATTTCTGGCATAAAATTTTTGGACATAGAGACGTCGATGGGGTGAAGGCCATGCAGGAAAACAAAACAGTGAGTGATTTTAAGATTGTCGACTGTGGAGTGAGACAAATTTGCGATGTATGCGTTAACTGCAAGATGACGAGAGCGCCATTTAACAAAGTTTCTGATTCAAAATCAATCGCACTAATGGGTTTAGTACATTTGTACGTTTGCGGTCCAATGCAAACGGAAACTCCTGGAAGAAAGAAATATTTTCTCACACTAATCGACGACTATAGCCGGTATACCACATAGTAATTGCTCAATAAAAAAAACTGAGGTGTTCGAGAATATCAAATTTTATATGGAAATGGTCAAAAATAAATCCCAATGTACTGAGATCTGACAATGGAGGGGAATATACTGGCAAACATCTACTTTGAAAATATAGATTTTCAGTATCAGTACACGGTTCCCTACTCGCCTCAGCAAAATGGAGGAGCGGAAAGGAAAAACCGAAGTTTAATTGAAATGACTAGATGTCTTTTGGGTGAAGCAGAACTACCAAACAGGTATTGGGTGAGACTGTTATGACTGCTAAATATTTGCAGAATCTTTTGGTAAGCAAAGCTATCGTTTCAACACCATTTGAATTATGGGAAGAGAAGAAGCCAAGTGTTGATCATCTACGGATTTTCGGATCAAAGGCATACGTTCTCATACCAAGTATTAAAAGACGAAAGTTGGATTCCAAGACACAAATAATAACATTTATGGGTTATGATGATTTGATGTTGATGCAAACTAAACCGACTATCATCTACGAAGACAACCAGAGCTGTTTACGAATAATAAAAGACGAGAAATTTAGCAACAGAAGAAAACACATCGACACTTAAATCTACTTCGTTAAAGATCACATCAAATCAAATCGTATTAAATGTTCATACTGCCCAACAGAAAACATGATATCAGATATGATGACCAAGCCACTACCAACAATCAAAATCACAAAATTCAGAGGGCAGTCCGGAGTACAAATTGGAGAAGGGTGTTAGCATCATATCTATGCTTTGCTATATCATATGCTATCACATATGCTTTGAAATTTCCATTTTTCGTTTTTCAATTTATGTATAATATTTTTCATTCTCTTTAAATAAACTCGTTGAAGATAGTCCTCTAAATATTGCTTCTCAAGCGTACTCTAATAAAAACAAAAAAAGGGTGAATAAAATTTCGAATTGCTTCATCCACCTTATTCGATTGGCTCCCTCGGATTATTTTCTATTTCCAAACTTGAAAAAAAGGCTCGGTGGTGGTAAACTGATTTTTTCCCATTTTTGAACACTCCAATCAAGGTGAATTTTAGCAAACTCAAGTGTGGCTTTCCTGATATAAAGGAGTTTTTCTTTGGTCGTCGGCAGAGGTTCTTTCGCTAACATTCAAACTTAAGCGACATTGTTACCTGGCTATAACGACTATATATGTAACTAAATACATTTATTTTTTTAATATCAGATGATCCGGTATCGAGTTATGGTATCGGCGCTTCCGCATAAATGCTGTCCTTGCTATATTTTAATATTTTTTTATGAAAATTTTACACAATAAACCTTGAAAGCTAAACTTTAATGTACCATTGTTTTGAATCAAAAATGTTAACGGTTTCCTCAGAATCATAAAAATGTGCCTTTTTTGTACGAATTAACGTTAATTAATTAAATATAATCATTAAAATACAAAAAAAGATGCAAAAAATAGACTGAGGGCTGTTTTAGTTACGGCCAATACTGTATATATAGGGTGATCAAAGTAGAGATACTTTTTTCAATAGCATTTTTTTGACAGATCACGTGTGAGTCGTGTCATGCTGTCATGTTATTTTTGTTATGTATTGTTTGGAATTTCATCATGGAAAGACTTACGCCTGAACAACGTTTACAAATTATTCAGTTTTATTATCAAAATAATCGTTCGCCAATTGCGCTAAGTACATTTTTTTAAATCATTCATTCGCCAATTACCAGTCGAAATGCTCGAACGAGTCATCGAAAATTGGACTCAACGGATCGACCATCAGAGACGTAGCCGCGGCCAACATTTGATAAACATAATCTTCAAAAAATAAATGCCAAAGAATGTTTTTTCAAGTGATAATAAACATTCCCCATTCAATTTGAATTTTCTGTGTATTTTTATTTAAAAAGTAGGGAACCTCGAAATGGATCACGCTATATACAGTACGAACTCGATTTGCGCAACCATCCAATATAGCAACATCCCGATTTTGGGCAACCGGACATATCTTTACATTATGGTCTTTACATGTGCAACTTTTTCTATAAAAAGGTTTCGATAAGTGCAACTTTCTCATAGAAGTAATGCTATCTGAACTTCTTTAACTAAACAATTCCAGTGCAACTTTTATGAAATAGTGATTTTTCAGAAATAGGTATTATTACATTTAAAGACACAAACTGCTATTTTTGAAAAAAGAACGAGACTCGATTAGTACAACAATCTCGTTCAATTCAACAAGACAGAGTTCCTATTGAATACGAAAATCGAGCTCTTACTGTATGCGATTACATGTAAAAAAAAAACTTCGACTAACGACATCATTGTTTCGAACGATTATTTCAAGATGTACATGTATGCAGATTACAGATAAAAATATTCAATTAGTACGACTGCAGCACAAACTATTGCGTCTATTTTTTAGTCCGTAATGTTATCCTAACGTGTTAAGTCCCTAAAGACAGTTTCTGTTTCAATATGATCATTTTATTTTATATTCAGCTTCCCCATATGCGTCGTTTATAATGTACTCGAACTAGCGAAACGTTGCACTCAAACACATATGATCAATTTGGGGTCATGGCGACATCTATTCTCGTAACAGAGCGATATGGCTTGGTGTCACCCACTTACCATGTGTGGCTCTAGCAAGTACGTAGTACGTGCTATTGAAACTGTTGCCAGGAAGAAGGAAACGACAGCGATAACCCCGACAACAAGTCCAAGTATGTTAAACGCGTACGTTCAAACACGAAAGAACGCAAGCGCACCGCTACTTCATTGAAATGCACAACACGTGTTTTCCAACTGACAAACGGCAGACCTTCAGAATTTAGCCGCGACACAATTGCAAACAGTATAGTCGATGATGTAAATATCTTTTTCAATAGCCGACACTACTCAGCAAAATAAACTGATTACAGATTGACCTTTTCATATGCCGCCTAGCATTGAATTCGAATAATATACATACGTAAGCACACACAGAGAAAAATTATACGTCCATAGGCCTTATTCATAAATATTTATTGGGGGTTTATTGCACTGTTTACTGTGTTTAAACATTAAAAAAAAAATTTAAACCTGGCATAACTTTTTATGAATAAGGATTTAAATCACTCTATCTCTCCATATACTATGTATGTATATTGATCGTAGAATAAGGAAATTCGGTATATAAATTAATGGAGTTGACATCAAAAAATTCAATAAAACTATTAATCGTAAAAGAACGAAATTAGAATTTCTACTAATCGTTGTCAATTTTAGTAATTTACCAAAAATATGCGTGTCGATATTAAATATGTATCTCGGAAACTACGGAAAATGGGTGGGATCGGAATAATGGGCATGCCCATGTAAGCCAAATTTTGAAATTGATATATCTTGCACAATTTGTTAGTAAAAGCGCTGTAATTTTGTGTATATGTATTTGGTGGCAATCTACGTGATTGGTCCAAAAATGGACGGGGTCGGAAATTTGAAATCTGGGGAGACGATGTGGACCCGGTCAGCTGGTTAATAATAAACAAGAATATAATCACTGACTGCAGAAATATTAAATAAGGCACGGCCGTTAGAGAAATCGAATTAAACAGCTCCACTAAAAGTGGCGGGACAGGATTATTATTTTCATAAACAATAACCGAAAAATTATTTACAAAAACTTAAGTCAAAAACTAATATCAATAATTATTTTCTGCTTTGGGTAGAAAAATAAACAAATTATGTAATAACTCGAAATCTGCTTATATACTCCAACTAAAAATTTGGAAAATTTGTATGACTTTTGACATATGATAAGATTTGATTGCAATTTGTATTAGTATGGGGGTGAGAAGTTTTGAAAGAAATAATTCTCCAAGGTTCCATTTATTTCTTTGGACAAAAAAAACAAAATCACCTCCGAGATAACTAACCTCTCTGATTTTCTTGCAAACTTTGTAGTCGAATTTCGCGAAAACAAGAGCTTACCTAGAAAACCAGCCAGCACTACTGGATTCAGCAAGTTCGAAACAGGTATATCCATAGGGTCTACTTTCTGTTACATTTTTGAACTATCACAGTGTTACCAAAAATGTATTTTTAAGGGAATTCGTATGTTTTTTTCTTTATTATTAGAGTATGTATATAGTGCTTAATCTAATATAAACAGCCACAATGGATTAAGAAATATAAAAAAAAATCAATGGATAACTGCATAACATATAAATCAATACCCCAATTCTAAATAATGCTAAGTCGACTTAGCTTGTTTTAATGGACATTCATTTCAAAATTGTAAAAATTCGAAATTATTTACAGTCAATTTCTTCAAACCGATCTAAATTGAAACTCAAAATAGTATAGGTAATTCGATTTAAATTAAAGGGAATTCCACACAAGTTTGAAATTTTCCTAGAATTTTTATTCGCCTCTCCTGAAAAACGACCCCTTTCAGTATACTTACTTTGAAAACCTAACTTTATCTCCACATTATTTTTTCAATTTATTAAAAAAAATATTCATTATTTAAAAATAAGAGTATTCTCCCGAAATAAATACCCATGGATAAGAAAATTTTTTATCTCCGGCTAAGTTGGAAGATTCCACTCCTTCTAGTACAATTGTCTTCTTTCCGACCGTCTGACTGTTTTATTTTACTATTGCATCTACTACACGGTTTCTGATAATCCTATTTCTGTTATATCTGGCATCATAAATTTGTAATGAATGAGTTTTACAGCTGGAGGACCCTGATGATTGATCTGGTACTTCGCATAGATACTCGCAAATACTTTTCGTAAAATCAGCTATTTTTGTATTGGTTATATAAAACCAAACGGCAGTGCTCGAAAGGAACTCGAAAGCTATCTTTTGGTGCCATCGAATAGTTTTACGCAAAGGAAAGAAATAACTAGCCATTTGGTCCGAAAAATCGATGCCTTGTTTTGCTAAATTCTAATCAATTACCATTTGAAGCTTTTTTATGTCCTCATCGTTCCTATTCTTGTTTCCTGTGGAAACTTAATTCAAATCACGTTTGGTACTTAGGTTAGGTTAGGTTGAAAAGAGGAGACGTTTAAACGTCTCATGTCTATGGGCATACACTTAAGCCAGTGGTTCGGCCTGTTGTATGGTCAGGGAGGCGGAAGTGAATTTCGACTTCTGGTTCATCAATAAAAAGTCCAAGACCCGTCCTTCCTCCTCGCATGGACCCATCCGTGTAGCAGCTGGTTTCCACTCGCACATGGGCCAAAGTTCCATTTTCCCAGGAGCGTCTGTCTGGCACAAACGTATCACAGGTAGCTTACAGCTACCTGTGTTCTGGCGTTTGAATGTGAGCAACTAGAGATTCTAAAATCTTCTGATGGTACGACTTGTGGTCTCGATTTATCCATTCACCCATCACTTGTCTTGCTGTGAGGGTATAGTCTCCAACGCTTTTGTTGGTGCAGTTCTAAATGCCCCGCTTATGCCTAGACAGCACATAAGTTGAATTTTTTGTAAAGGTATTACGTTGCACTTCTTGTCCATTGATGTGCACCACACTACACAGGCGTAGGTGATATTTGGTCTAATCACGCTCATGTAAAGCCAGTGAGTCATATTTGGACGTAGTCCAAAACCTATAGCTCTTCTGCACAACGACCAACATCTGTGGGCTTTTGTAACTCTTTCTTCAAGATGATCTTTCCAGTACAGTTTCTGATCCAAGATTACTCCCACGTATTTTACCTTTTTAGTTATAGCAATTGTCTTATTCAGGTATCGAGGCCGGGTAAAACGTGGGATCTTCGTTTTCCTTGTAAATAGACATATTTCTGTTTTGTCTGGGTTAACATTTAATCCCCTTGGTTGTGTCCATTTTTGCTGAGGTGTATGCATTTGCTTTAGATTTTGATACACGGGATAATACAGTTTTCAACCTAGGTAGGTGGCTTCTTTGAATTGACTATAGTATTCGCGATAATCCGCCATATGCAAAAATAGAGATGTTGAACCACATATTTGACATAACTCGAGAACAGTTTATCCGAATTTGTCCAGAAATGTTTCAAAGAATCCAAAATGAAGTACCCTTCACCTTCTTCTAATACGATTCTTTCCATCCGTTTAGCGGTTTCGACGCGATATCTTACAAGATATTACGAAAAAATCGTGAGCCCATTCCGAAGAAAATCGATGCGTAACATACAATTTTTTTAGCGAATTTATCAAATCTACCTTTATATTATTTCCACCTTAACTGATACCAAAGACGCTGTCTCGATCAAAAGTTTCACAGAAAATCCTACACAAAACGCTTTTCTTTCTGAATTATCTACAACTTTTGATATTGTGCATCGATTTTCTATGGAATGGTCTCATTTTTTTCATAAAGTAACATGAATAAAAATAAGAAAATGGTATTTTAGTTAAGAGATTGCGTAAATACTCTGTAAACAGTTAGAATAAGTATACACTGTGATATGTCTAAAGCTATGTTCGGACGATTACCTGATCGGGCAATATTGTCAGAAAAATGGCAGAAAAATTCAACCCTGTGAACGTACAACCGTGTGAACATACAATTTTTGCCTTGCAACATTGGCAGAAATGTCATTGTGAGATAATTTGCAGGTTGTTAGATGTGCGAAGTTTATGCATGTGACAATGGCGCCATTGTCAGAGAAACATTTTATTGGCAACACTGCCTATAAAATATTTTTATTGGCAATCCTGCATATAAATATTTATAAAATATATTGTAAATATATGAAATCTGGCAACACCATGCTTGAATAGTCGTGTTTGTCATGTGGCTCTGCATATAAGTGAATAAATTGCGATTTTCTTAATTAAAAACAATATAAATTCGACCTGTTACAGTTAATAAAGTTAGTTTGTGGATCAAATATTTAAAATTCGTTGGATTTCATCATATACAAACAACAACGGTCACCAACGCATTTTTTTGTCGACTCAATGTATGCTCTTCTGTTGCTACTGTTTTTGCTGTCATTTGATTAACTGTTGTTATCACTGCTGCTCTTTGGTTACTTGCATATTGCACTGAATCTTTTACTTTGTTAATTATGGCACCGACAAAAGATTAGCAGAATAAATGTCCTATTTGCGCTAAAAATTTTAACAAGAAGAGTTCAAAGAATCTTATGCTGCCTATGGTTCCATCTTGAGTGCGCGGAGGTATCTGATAAACAATGTGTTGCATTAAAGGAGAATGCTTCCATTTTCTTCAAACGTAAAGGTTGCAATTTGTCTTTTGACCCCGATGATAATGCTGGTAATAATTCTCGTTCAGTGCATTACAAGCCAGATAGCATAATTAAAGGTATGGCAGCGGATAAACTAAGCCTTGACAACAAAATTGACTCAATGGCAACTGAAATCAAATAAGAATTGTTCAGCGCTGTTGCAGTGCTTCGCAGTGATGTCAGATATTAAAAACATTGAAGCTGTGAATAATAAGAATTCGTTGAAGCAGGAAGCTGATATTAATTCCTTACATAGAAAATTAAATCGCCCTGACATTGTAGTCACTGGCCTACCTTCGAGGATGGATAGTATTTCAGATCACATTATCGCCATTGGTGCCGTCTACAATATCGAGATCACGAATAAGAATATTAGTAATGTTTTCTATACCAAAAATTGATACTCTGTTATTGCTAAGTTTGACTTTATCCTTCTACGAGATGCCATTATGGATGCATATCTTAAAACCAAACAGTTGAGAGTTTGTGATGTAATGGGTGGAGAACTAACTAGCAGAGTCTATCTTAATGACCATTTGACTCCAGCGGCCAACAGACATAATTTCGTATGTAGGCGTTTACTGAAGGAAAAGAAGATCATTAAGTTTTTTGTGCTGCATTCTGATGTTCCAAAAGTGCGCCTTACTCTTTCTGATGGCTCCGTTGCGGTATCCACCTAGGCCGAATGTATGGAAATTTAGCTGAAGTGCGCCTTACACTTTCTGATGGCTCCCTTGCGGTATCCACCTATGCCGAATGTATGGAAATTTAGCTGAAGCTGTTCTTGGATTTATCACTCTATCTACGTATGTTCTACGATCTCATATTGTTTTTATGTTTACTTAATTTTTACCAATCATTTTCATTTATATTTAAGCTGTTTTTTTATGATATAAATATATAATTTGAATTACATTTTTGTTAATTTTTTTATAATTCTATTTGAATGCATATTCTTAAATTTCTCTTAATAATTTCGCTCCCCAGCACAAATGTTGATATTTTTAATGAACCTTGAATGTAACTTAAGCCCTATAGTCAGGAACTCATCGTTTTTTAGGAATAAGCTAAGTAAAAATCGTCGGCTTAATGCTATTTTGGTCCATACGCCATTTTTGTGTTTTTTGAGTTAGGACTTGATAAAATGGGTTCCAAGCATGCTCTTTCAGAATCTGCAATCATTTTTTTCCTATCTCGCCTAGTTTTCGAGATATTGGTAGGGTAAATTTGATTTACTCAGAATAATCGGAAATAATTTCGATATTTTTGTTCTATATCTCAATTTTTCTATCGCCCTATATTTTTCACTCAGTATTTTACGTTCTTTCGATCACAATATGTAAATTAGTGTCCTCCCATACCGACCCTTTTTGTGGTCCATGTAATACAAATACGAAAAAATATTAAAATAAAAGTGGATATGGACCAAAATGCCAAGTACAAAAATTGTTATAACTTGCTTATTTTTGGATGTAATGGCATAGAAATGCATGAGAATCATACAAACACTGTTGGGAACCCTATGAAATAAAAAGTGTGTAACTCTTCAGTCCCGTTTTTACTCAAATAATAAATTGCGTTTTTCTCCGATCATACAAAATGGCGTATGGAACAAAATAGCATTGAGCCGACGAAATGGTAATCACTTGAATTTTGGACAACTTAACTGTCAAAGTATACGTCCCTCCAATAATAGAGGTACTCTAGATGAATTAATTTGTCTTCTGGTCAATAGCGGTATTGATATTTTTGGAATTTCTGAGACGTGGATGAAACCTTCTGTATCAGCTAGATCAGTTGCTATAAATGGATATTTTTTATTCGTAATGACCGTCCAGTTGGTAGAGGTGGTGGCGTTGCCATTTACATATCTAATAAAATCAAACACAAATCAGTTTTTAGTGCAGTTGTATGGTGTGTGTGAGACGTTGTTTATTGAAATTGAGTGTGGTTCGTCCACTATACTGTTTGGAGTGGTATACTCGTATCTTCCGCATGGTAATTTTGATGAATTTGCTATGATCCATACAGATATTTTTTCGTGGTACTCAGATATAGTAGTTGTAGGTGATTTTAATCGTAATATGTTTAATAGTTCTCATTCTGCTGCTGTCAGAGATGTTTGGGTCGGTTTAGGTCCATCTGTTTGCCACAATTCGTTGCCGACGCATTTTGATGTAGCCCATAATTAATGTTCCTTAATAGACTACTTCTTATTAAGTGAGCCGACTAGACTCAGGTACTCTTCTCAAGCTCATCGTATACCGCGATTTTAATAATTTTGATTGGACTTGTTTTAATTAATATTTGATTTCATTTGTTTCTGAAACTGTTTATGTTACGTCCGATGTTAAGCCCCAACTTGATATTATTAATAATCTCGTATTGAATCTGTTTTCCTTTGTTGCTCTAGTTAGGCGTAAAATGACACATGCTAAAGACCCCTGGCTTCGCGATAAGGAAGTGCTGCTTTCCAGATCCCTAATGGATCAAGCGCACAAGGAGTTTAGGAGAAACCCTACTGATGAAAATAAAAAGCTAATATATCGCATCTATATTAGAGTTGTGTAGTTCGTGAACGAACTAGTTCAATTGAACGGGTCACTATACTGAACTGAACGAACTAGTTCACACAACTCGTTCATTTCAGCTCAGTAGTTCACTAAGTTTTTTTCTTCAACCATATCATTTCGTTCTCTCTTCTTATTTCGTTCTCTCTTCTCAGCTGTTATGGGTTTTTTCCAATTTTATGTCATCATGAATGTATGATTCTACCTATACAAACGCCTTTGCATAAGTTTTTTCAACCCATTCTATTCATATTCCAATCAGATTCCTTTAATAGCGGCTGATTTGAACTGGTGATCTACTGAACGAAATGAACTGTTTAAGTAAAATGTGCTGGTGAGCTAAAGAGGCGGTGAGGTAAAGAGCTGGAGTGCTAAAGTGAGCTGTTGAACTAAATGAACGAACTAGATCACTCAAATGAACTGAACTAAAAAGAGCGATCCCTTAAAAGAACTATAGTGCCCAACTCGAATCTATATGAACAGAGCGAAACTAGTAATGAGAAGGGTAAAAAGAAATTTTTGTACCAGGAGCTTTAAGAATATGGATAATACTTCGATTTGGAAAACGCTTCGTAAATGTGGATGTATTGGTGACCCCGTCACACCTGATATTAGTTTAAATGCTTTAAATTACAATTTCCTCTGTAATAGAGTACAATTTACTGATGATAATATCAGTCCTCGTTTGCGTGTTTATGAAGACGATATCGTATTAAACGACTTCTCATTTGACTGTATTTATTAATACGATAAAATCTGATTCCATCGGGTCAGATGGTATACCTATTAAATTTATAAAAATAATTTTCCCGTATGTGTCCTCTCTCATTCTACATCTTTTCAACAACATTTTTACAACCTCAGTTTTCCCGACTGCGTGGAAATTGGTCCGTGTCGTTCCTATTCCCAAAGCTGGTCGTTTTGGTGATCTAAAATATTCGAAAGCATTATGAATGATGCTATTTTGGGTTATGTTAATGATCTTAACATGATTAGTTCCTATCAATATGGGTTCCGTTAATTCACCTTGCTGATACCATCAGAGAATCGGTTGATAAGGGTTTGCGAGGTATTCTTCTTACACTTGACCTTTCAAAGGCATTTGATCGCGTAGATCGTTCGCATTTTATTAGCAAATTGCGTAATGAATATAGATTCTCTGATACTGCTTCGCGACTAATGCTTTCCTATGTTTCTGGTCGTTCCCAATATGTATGTGTCTCTGAATGGTGTCAACTCTGGTGTTCGCTCCATTAAGTGCGGAGTCCCTCAAGGCTCCATTTTGGGTCCTCTTATATTTATTTTATACATTAATGATATCGTGAATCATATTGGTATTCCACATTGCATACCGTTTCTATATGCGGATCATATACATCTTCTGTTTTTAGGGAACTCATTTGACTCTATGTCAACACCAATCAACACTGATTTGCAAAATATTAAGAGCTGGCTTAATCGTAATGGATTGATAATTAACACAAATAAAAGTAAGGCCATGTGTTTTGGTTCGCCATATGGTGATCAATCTGACTTACCCATTTTCTTGGATGGCAGTAGAATTGAGGTTGTAGAGGAGATGAGATGTCTTGGTGTTATACTCGATAACCGACTCGACTTATCATCTCATTTTAATTCGCTTACATCTAAAGTTATCCTCACCCTTCGTAGATTATATTCTACTAATACATATTTTCCATGCCATATTAGAAAGAAAATTGCACATGCCCTGCTAATGCCCCATACCTACTGTGGCATTGAGATATTTTCCGGAACTTCTTCAAACAGTTTTGGTAAAGTCAGACAGATACTCCATACAGTGGTACGATATGTGTATGGGCTACGACGATATGACCATATTTCGAAACACGTTTTTCAATTCTTGGGTTTCCCCTTTGAGTCTCTAGCTGATATTCGACTATTATTATCGCTTAACAGAATTATAACTACTGGGGTACCTCCATTATTACAGGAAAAATTTGTTTTTTGTAGAACTACTAGAAATACTTTAACTTCCACAAATGTCCACTCTACTTTATGAACGTTCTTTCCATGTTAGAGTTATCAGAATTTGGAATCACCTTCCTTTTGATTTGCCCAAATTTTCTCATTTCTATCGTATCTTCCGGAATAAACTGTTTTAACACTTTCTTTCAAATTCTTGTTGCTGAGGGCTTTTATTATTTAATATGACGTATAATAAATCTCTTTATTAAGGCTGGGGAGCCACAATTAATTACTTAATTCAATCTTTTTAATTAATTTAACTTAATCATCTATACATAGCTAAAATGTTGCCTGAATTTTCGTTAAAATAAGACAATGGCATTTTAGGAAAGAAATTGCGTAAATACTCTGGAAACAGTGAGAAAAAATATATACACCGTGATATGTCTAATGGTGATTTCGTTTGTGCAAAAAATTTAAAAAAAATCTATATTTTACACTGAAACCGCATTTTTAAGTTCGTTTGTAAAAATGGTGCAGCCGTATGAACGGGTTTTGATTTCGTTTGCAAAATTATTACTTATTATTATTGCGGAGTAATGCGAAAATATTGAATTTTCCACAATCAGCCCAGCCAACGGTGTGGAGTGTTGCACCGTCAAAAAGCAGACTTCAGAACCAAACCTAAATGAAAGCGTACATTCTTAATGCACTGTCAAATGGCTGGGCAATAATGTAGTTATGGGTTTTACTCACCGCACGATTTTTGTTCGATTGTGCGCAAAATGCTAAAATAGCAGAGGGTGCAGGGGGAATTTTTAAAATGTCGCAACATGATGTGGTGACATTATTCTTCAGAAACGAAATCACAATAAGTGTTGCCAATTATGTCGACCTCTACATATCGTCCGATTGCACTAATTTTTGGTATACACGTATAATTTGACAAAAGGAGCAGAATCTAGCTTGTGGCGAAAGAATGGGAATATACTTTTACATTTCCATACAGACTTTGACCACACTAACCTACATATGTACATACGAGTATGTATTAAACGAGACATTAAAAACAATCAACATTGAGAATTGACTTATTTTTTTTTTAATCCATGACCAACATGTGAGAGTAGGCACAAAATCATCATGATGGCAATTTTGTTGGTTAGCAATATAATTTATGAAGATTTGTTAGTTGGCTTACCTTACTGTCGTTACGTGATGTGATGTATGTGTTCTGGTCTCTTTGTGCCGCGTCGAATAACTGACCACGGTAACGTGACGTGTTGCGGTTCGAACAACCTTTCGAACACGACTGCGACCATCACCGACAACAACCACAATTGGTGGCTGCTGCTTATCCGAACCGTACTGGAGAAAAGATTCGGAGTTGGGATTGTCATACAAATCGGTTTCTGCCATAATTCCCGACTATGGCATAAACCCAAAAACACTGTGAATCGTCGTTTAACGTGTCCGCAATATTTTATCTTTGGTTTCATTCATTTCTTTGATAGTTGAGCGTTTGTCTGTCGTCTCTGTGTTATTTTAGGATCATTGCTTCGTTTTCAATTACTGTTCGTTGGGCTAATAAGCAGCGACGTGTAACGCAAACTCTAAAAGGGAATACACAAATGTCATGTATGTTGTTGTATTGCTTTTTAATTTTAACAATATCGGTGTAATACACTTCCGTCCCTCTGTTTGTAGAATCAAGATGATTTTACTATTGAGAATGTAACACTGGACTCCTTTGTGACAATATTATATTTTACGTCGCAAAGAACAAAAGACAAACACGACTCCTCCCCCTCCTGTGTGTAAACACATAGTATTTTGTTTCAAAATTTGAAAATTTGTTAGCAAATATATTTTATTCGAACATGTTTTAAATAAAATTTTATTTGTACCAAAATTTGCAATACATATTTAAACATTTGTGGTATAAAATATATAATTAATATAGAACGGACGATTTTTTGCAAATCGAGATTATTACATATTCTGACAGAGTAATGTGAAATACATCCTTTCTGAAAGCAATCACGTAGCTACACGGGAGAAAATCGCCATTTTTGAAATGTGCGAATCGAAAGAACATACATGTATTTGGAAACAAATTTTTTAAATATTATATATTTGTAAAGAAATAAGTTTTATTTGGAAATCAAGAAATTTTGATTGGAACGCATATATTAATATTTTTTTTTTTCCTTTATTCATTCCTATATTAATATATTAGAACCAAATATATTTGCGAAATAACTTTCACAAGCAAAATATGTGTTTACACACAAACAATGTTATTGTTTAAGAAGTTTCCCAAATATATTTTATTTAAAACAGACTTTTAAAGCTTTACTGACTTTTTCGAATTTTAGTTAGTTTTTCGTAAATTTAGTGTTATACTTTATAGTTAAAGTCAAAAGTGTCAAAAGTGTCATAAGCAGCATTAGCTTTGTCTTACAGCACTAATTATACCCTCACTTTAGTGATACGAGGGTATATATCATTTGCTACGGAAAAAGTGTAACACATCGAAGGAGTGACCCAAGACCCAAAGTATGTTCGGCGGATATTCGTTTTGGGTCATTTTAAGTCGAATGAGCAATGTCCGTCCATCTGTCTGTCTGTCTGCTGGCTGGTGCGCACGATAACTCTCGAAAGGAGTAATCGATTGACTTCAAATTTGATATGCGGTAATATTTTTATCTATCTCCGGATGAGTTCGCAGATGGGCTATGTTGGTCCACTCCTTCTAGTACCTCCCCCACAAAGGGTTAACTTTTAGTGAAATATTGATTCTTTAATAACTTCTACGAGGTATGTTCAAAAAATATCGCGATTTTTTTATTTTTTCAAAAAGTATTTATTTATTCATGAATATCTATTTTGTCCCCTTCAAAGTAATTCCCCTCGGATATAATACACTTCTGCCAAAAGTTTTTTCCAATCCTCGAAGCACTTCAAATAATCATTTTTTGTGATCTTGTTCAGCTCCTCCTTCGATGCCGTCTTTATCTCCTCAGTCGTGGCGTAGCGTCGTCCTTTCATGGGCCTTTTCAGTTTTGGGAACAAAAAATAGTCACAGCGGGCTAGGTCAGGGGAATACGGTGGCTGCGGCACCATTACTGTGTTGTGTTGTTTTTGGCCAAATATTCGCGCACAAGCAACGATGTGTGTGCAGGGGCGTTATCATGGTGCAAAGGCCAGTTTTTGTTCTTCCACAAATCCGGGCGTTTTTGGCGGATTGCTTCGCGCAATTTGCGCATAACTTGCAGGTAATATTCTTTATTGACCGTACTACCCTGTGACAAGAACTCATAATGCACCACGCCCCTGCAATCAAAGAAAACTGTGAGCAAAAAAAAAACGGGCGTCCGGCACGCTGTTCGTCCTTCGCATCTTCTCGGCCCTCTAACCACCGATAAACGTTGCTTTGGTCCAAGGTAGCTTCACCATATGCCACAGTCAACATTCGGAATGCGAATAAATAGTATAGAAGTTATTAGATGATCAATACTTCATTAAATGTAAACTCTTTGTGGGGGAGGTATTAGAAGGAGTAGACCGATATGACCCATCTTCGAATCAAGCCTGAGATAAGCAAAAATATTACCGCATACAATATGTAAGTGCTCCAAATAAATTTTTATGATTTCCAAATAAAATGTATTTATATAGAAATTTATAATATTTAAAAATCTCTGTTCCAAAAATGTTTTCTTTCTATTCAAATATATCATAAACGGAGATTTTGAACCGCGTATAATTTAGTTGGTTTGATAATCAAGATGAAGGCCATAGCATGGCTTAAAACTTTTATACAAAAGTTTTAGCATTTTCGCATAACATACCATGTCTTTTTGTTTTTTTTTTCTATTTTCTTTTCCTTATTTTAATTATTTTCAAGTTTGTGTGATTGGTTTACAACCTTAATTATTTTCTGAATTGTGAAAATAGCCCATTTGTGTGGGAGGTACCAAAAGGAGCGTGGCAAGCTTGCCCATTTTTCTCGAGGTGATAGCGACTAATAAACTTATACCACAGGGTTTTCCAACAAGAGGTGTTATTTTGAATCACCCGGTTGTCACTTTTGAAGCTTTTATTCTTTGATATTTGACAAGTAGAAACGACGCCATAAAATCGAAAATCATCGAAAAATCATCTTGACTGATGAGGCCCATTTCCACCTCGGTGGCTACGTCAATAAGCAAAATTGTCGCATCTGGGGCTCGGAAAACCCAAGAGTTATTGTTGAGAAGCCTCTCCATCCTCAACGTGTGACTGTTTGGTGCGGTTTATGGTCCGGCGGGGTCATTGGACCTTACTTTTTCGAAAATGAGGTTGGATCAGCAGTTACGGTGAATGGATTGCTATATCGAGAGATGATTAATGATTTTTTATGGTCGGAGTTGGGTGGTATTGATCTGGAAAAGTTTACTTTCAACAAGACGGCGCTACGTGCCACACAAGCAACGAAACTATTGCTCTGTTACGGGAAAGTTTCCGGACCGTGTAATCTCTCGAAGAGGTGATCACAATTGGCCACCGAGATCTTGTGATTTAACACCTTGCGACTTCTTCCTTTGGGGCCACGTGAAAGATAAGGTCTTCGCCAACAGCCCAGGGTCGATTCAAGACCTCAAAGATAGAATTCGTGAGGCTATCGAGGACATAGGGCAGCCACTTTGCGATTTGGTTATGGAAAATTTCATGAAAAGGATATGGTCCTGTAAGCGTGGTCGTGGTGGCCATTTGGCTGATGTTGTTTTTCATTATTAACGGCATACCTTCCTCTTTATTATGAAATAAACATCCGATCATTTATCTCAAAAAAATGAATTTTTCTTTGAATACCAAAATAACACCACATGTTGGAAAACCCTTTACCTAAAAAAAATTTTAGACCTAAAGCTTTTTTTTTAAAGTTTGTGCGCGAATAATTTTAATAATATTAATATTATCTGGCAAAAAAATATTAGGGATATTTACGAATTTTTTTCCCGATGCTATACAATATTTAATATTTTTTGATTTTTCGGCATAAATGCAGCACATTTTATATTTTTCTCAACAATAATTCATATGTATGAATTTTTGTACTTTTTAAGAATTCAGTCGGCTATCTGGCGCAAAAAAATATGGGGTTGGCCTACACGTTAAGCGTTGGCTACTGTTTTTGAAACACCCCTACAAATTATATTTGAGAATAACGTTTTTAGACATAAAAAAAAGTATATTTTTTTTAAGTTTGTGTGCTTTTATTTTAAGTTTTTATATTTTTTGTTTAATAGTAACAGTACATATACTATTTTTGAAGAATAAAATTTTAGGGACAAAAAATACGAATTTTCCAAAGTAAGTTTAAATAGTACAAATGCAATTTTCTGCCGACATGGCATTTTTGTATTATTAGGAATTCGATTAACTATCATATACAAAAAGTTTGGTTTAATTCCCCTATTAAACGAATTTTATACAGCTATTTTACACCGCACATTTAAGGTAGGTACCCTCTCGCGGTGTCAAAAAGATTTAAACAAAAAATATTGTTATTATTTATCTTAATTGGTTTGTGAATATATGATGAGTACCAATTTTATCATTACTGGAGCTAGTACATTATTATCGATTTTTGTCAATGGTAGATCCATCACATCAAAAACCAATGAAAATGTTGAGAAAGTGAACGAAATTGTTATGGAGAATCCTCGAAAAACTATTAGTGAAGTTGCAGAGGATGTCGGCATATCGGTTTGCTCATGTCATAACATTTTTTCGGAAATTTTAGACATGAAGCGTGTGCCAGCGAAGTTCGTTCAAAGTGCTGAATTTTGATAAAAAAAAACGTCGCATGTTCGAAAAGAGTACCGTAAGCATGCCTCTACCACCGTATTCACCAGATTTGACCCTCTTCGATATTTTCCTGTTCCCAAATTTGAAGAGACCCATGAAAGGACGGCGTTTTGCGATGATTGAGGAGAAAAAAGCGAATCGTCGAACAAGCAAAAACACTTCTAACTGTTATTTCTCTCAGAAACAATTAACAAACTAAATTAACACACAAAAACTCAACTAACAATATATGTTCGAGACAAGTGTGCCAACATAAAAAAAACGCTAATCGAATGCATGTAGCCCGAGAAATTTCAAAATTCACCTTTTTCATTGAGCAGACCTCGTATACCCTTCCTCCTTTGTAAGGTGAGGGGATAAAAATGGGTATATTCCAAAATATTAAATGTGACAGTATAAAGTCATGATTTTTTTGATCTTAATATTTTACATTTTGCTATAAGTACTTTTAGTTTTAATGTTAGGGAGTCCTGAAATTTAATTTAAGGACAGTAAATATGAACCGAATCACATTATTGAATGGAAACATGCATATAAAATATGAAGATAAATAAAGTAAACTTGTGGCAATAATCGGGTTCACATAAAATAAGGATCAAAAATGCAGTCCGGAATTTGTTTCAGGACTAACTCTAAAAGGAGGAAATTCTAAAACAATATCGCCATTAAAACAAGTATCGGGTGATTCATCGTGAGGTTTGATTTTCAATATGGTTTTCTTTTACAGATCACGCGTGACTCAAATCAAACTAATTTGTCATTTTTGTTCAGTATCATTTGACAAGTCATCATGGAAAAACTCACACTCACACAACATCGTCTCCAAATTCAATGAATAGGCTCTGGAAAAACTCAATCAAAATCCGGTGTTTTATCGTGAAATTTTGTTCAGTGATGAAGCACATTTCTGGCTCAATGGAACCGTAATAAACAAAATTGCCGTATTTTGTGCAGATGAGCAACCCGAAAAGTACAAAGAGCTACCATTACATCCATTAAAAACAACAGTATGGTGTGGTTGATGGGCTGGTGTAATCATTGGTACTTATTTCTTCAAAAAATGAGGAAAATCAGAATGTTACCGTTAATGGTAACCGTTATCGCACCATGTTAACGGACTATGTGTTACCTGAAATTCAGCGCATTATCTCGAAGAGCTCTTGTTTTAACAAGACGGCGATACGAGCCATACATAACGTGAAACAATGTCTTTTTGGACTTAACCAGTGGAAGCAGCCATCTTCCTTGGCCTGGAAACAAATACAGCAGAACCCACTACACAAGGCGAATAAAAACAACACCTAATGGACAACAAACACATATACTGCTACAACAACAACATGACCTTGAAAAATCATTTTGGTGAGCACTAAATTCCATGTTTTGCTACGTTAAATTGGTCACCTAGATCGTGCGATATCACACCTTTTGACTATTTTCTCAGGGAATATGTACATAGAGTCTTCAGGAATATGCCAGCTACGATTGACGCTTTAGAAGCCAACATTACTCGTATTATTTGCGAGATACCAGTCTCTGCTCTTATGTGTTTTATTTTACATTATAAATCAAACCTCACGATAAATCACCCAATATAAACGCAGAACATTTCTTTGTATGGAACCACACGCTGAAAAAAATCGCTTCTGCAGTATATTGTCCCAAAGATATTCCGCTGGAAATATACACATGTTTAGGGTACACTCCAAGTATGTAATATTTGACTCACATAAATATTATATGTTTGGAAGGATATTGTTCTAAACAAAATTATTTTCCCGTCCTAATAATTTTTATTTGGAACTAATATTTCCGAATGAAAGATTAATTTGTATTTAAGTGTTTTGGCAATATATCGATGCCTTAATTTATATGCAAGTTTTCTGTTTTTTTAGAAGATCAAAGTTCAAGTTTTTAAATTGTATAATCTTTCGTAACTATAAATTACATTGATGGATTTACAAAGCGTGATAAATTGGTATATTTATAAATGAAAAATTAGAGCTGCAATACAAAAGCTAATGCTGATTATGAAATTTTTGACTATAAAGTATAACACAAAATCTAGAAAAAACTAACTAAAATTCGAAAAAGTCAGCTAAGTTTTAAAAGTGTTTTTTACATAAAAAATATTTGACAATAACTTTGTTTGTGTGGAAACATATTTTATTTGTGAAAGTCAGTTCGCAAATATATTTTGTTCTAACATATTAATATATGCGTTCCAAACAAAATTTCTTGATTTTCAAAAAAAAATTTTTTGTTAACAAATATATAATATTTAAAACAATAGTGTCCAAATAAAATTTCTTTCACTTCAAACATATCAAAAATGACGATAAAAAACAAAAGCTATTATATAGGTGAAATTGTAATGACCAACAGAAACTTACGAGTTGTTAAATACCATTGTAGTAGTGATCAAGAATTATTGAATTATATTTAAAGGCGGGGAGTAGCCCAGCCACAACGGAGCTGAGAATTGAGCAGAGGATATGTCGTATACGGAGTATGGCATCATTGATAGCACTGTGGATTATTTGCATTACTATTATTTTGCATATACTCGTATGTATGTGGATTCATTCACTCCTTAATTTTCTAATGATGTAATTTTGATGCAATGATTTGATTCAATCTTTTGTGAACATTGCAATCTTAAATTAATTTCAATTTTGTTCAAAACACTAAAATAACTTATTTTGACAAATACATTAGCTCTGTTCCTTTACCTACTACAAGCTACTACTTTTTACCATTTTTAGGAGGAGCAGACATGATGTTGTCCTGCATTGTAATGCTTTGAGGAAAAGTTCAATAAGAAATTCAATTACCAAACTTGGTTGACGACAATATCATCGTTCTAATTTACACAACTATGTATATATCAATTAGCTAAATGTTCCAATATTTCCACACGAAACCGAACGAATTGAACGAATTTTATATCGTTTTCATAAAGATATTGGATAAAGATATCAGGTCGAATTTGAAAACGATCTCAACACAAAGCAATTAAATAGATGTTTCGCCCAATCAACATAACAGTGGAATTATAAGTGACAATGGAGATAAATCGGCATTTTCAACAAAAATAAATAACTATTTCTTTCTTCATATTGTGGTCGACTATCTTGTATTAAAATGTCAACGAAAAACGCCAATGACCATCTGCAACGCATATACGGTGTTGTACCCGTCTTCAGTGATTTCTGCGCTTTGAAAGCGCGGCCAACCGGGATTTTGAAACTTTTGCTAAAATCCAACGAAACTTCCAAGCCGATTGATTAACTAAACTATACAGCCCTGCTGGCAAAAGATAAAATAAAAAGTGAAAACAGCACTATCGGCCGACCAATCAGTCCACCAGAGACGACGCACACAACCGGATGAAAGGTAGAGAGAAAAAGAGAGGTAGAGAGAAAGAGCGCTAAACTACCACAAAGTTACACTAACCAAAATAATAACAATGATGTGAGAATTGTCGTCAACGCTTACAAATGTTGGCAAAAGCGGAGAACAAGTACATTTGTATGTCGTTTGCTGAGAGAACAACTTGGTGTCCGTGTGACCGATCCAGAGGCTTGAAGCTTGGAAAATGTTGTTACCAGCAGTTTGTGGCACAATTGTGCTAAATGCAGCAGTTACTAACTATTCCAAACGCTAGTGCAGATATGGAATGGTATGTCCATGTCTAGTCATATGTGTGTGTGTTGATTATTGCGGCAAGCGATACATATTTGTATGAAAGAGTATGCTTAAGAATTCAAGCGATTAATTGGTTTCGGCCTTCAGCTAACGCGGTATTCGGTCGAGGTACGAACATTTCAGGATGGTAGTTTTTACGGGTGTTTTTCGAGCTTCAGTTTTCCGAAACAATTAAACTGACCAAAAATTCGTCAGATCTGGCAAAGCTATCAGTTTCAATTGTGCTGAGTTTGGTTTGGCATTTCATCTTGAATTGAAACAGCGTCCACATTGTGCTTTATTGGTCCAATGGGCATGTCAATAAGCTAAATTTTAGGATTTGGAGTGAAGCGAATTTAGGTGGTACCGTTACATCCTCAAAAACTCGCTATTTGGTGTTATTTATGAACATGTGGAATTGTTTGCCATTATTTCTTTAAAAATGAGAATGGCGAGCGCTATAGATAGAGCCATGATTGCCATTCTCATTTTAGGGCCCAATTGAATGGTATGTAGACTGAAGATAAGTTTTTCCAATAGGACAGCCGTCCTCTACTACAAATATATATAAATCCGTGTATAACATGATATAATTTATCGTGTAAATCATGGCTTGAAATTTCGATAACATATCACGCTGAAAAAAATCGCTTTTGTAGTATACTGTCTCGAACATATTCCTCTTGAAACATGTTTAGGGTACACTCGAAATATGTGGTATTTGCCACACACACACATATTATACTCGTATATTTGGGAAGATGTTGTCATAAACAAATATTTGTTTGCATCCCAATATTTTTTTTATTTTGATCTATTTTTTTTTCAAAACAAAGTTTTGTTTCCATCTAAGAATTCGATTCTTTAGTAGGGCCGTTAAAAGGCACGACATGAAATGCACAACATGCCCGGTTTGAGAACATATGATGACTTGGAATATATAAATATTAGGCATGTTTTCGTTACAAGCTAGCACTTTTAGTTTAGCACTTTGCAACGAAAACAACTTACTTCCACTAACTGGCACATAAGCAATATGTGGCGGATTTTCACTATCTGGTAGCAATGGTGTCATGAGTTGCGAAGAAAGAACAGTGCGAAACAGACAAAAAATACGTGAAAAGTATTTATAAAACATATATTTACTATTCTATGTTCAATTGTTTACACTCTTTTGCAAATATTAAAATAATTTCCCATTTTTGTTCTTCTTCTTCCCGTTAATTCACAATAATTGATAAAATCTCTCCAAAAGTGAGATGCCATGTTGCTAAATATAGGTTGCCCAATCTGGCAACATCATACTCGATTAAGACATGAACACAAGCACCAAACTTCATCGGGAACTAATAGTGCTTAAAAGTGCTTAGCTCCCCATACAAATTAAGCACTTATGGTGTAACGAAAACACGCCTATTATAAATTAGTGCTTTAAAACAAATTGCCACTTATCTTATTTTAAATTTTAAGGTATACCTCGAAATCAGTGAAAAATTAAAAATGAAATTCAAAAAATCTGCAATGTTTAAAAAGCTTCTTAAACCAAATTTAGAGAAATCCGTAAATAATAATTTTATTTGCATAAAAACACAGATTTTATTTGAGAAAATTAGTTTGCAAATATACTTTGTTGTAATATATTAATATAGGGTGATCCTAGTAGAGATACTTTTTTCAATAGCCTTTTTTGACAGATCACGTGTGAGTCGTGTCATGCTGTCATGTTATTTTTGTTACGTATTGTTTGGCATTTCATCACGGAAAGACTTAGGCCCATACAACCAGTGTTACCGTTGGAAAATTTCAGAAAGGGGCACAAAAAGGGTATTTTTCCGAAAAACGGGGCACTCGTTCGTAAAATAAAGTGGCATGCTTTTTAAGGTTCTTATATAAGGCAAAATACAATAAAATCAAAACTTGTACACATTTTCTACAAATTTGTAAAGAAATTTATACAAAAAAACTATATGACATTACATTTTATGGGCCTTGTCACAGAGCGCTAAATTATTTTTATTGCTGAATTGCTGCAATTTTCATGTGGACCTGATATATATAATTTTTTGCTTTTAACTACGAATTTCCGAACGGCATCTGTGATATGTCCATATATCGGAATGGACGTGATCGGGTTATGCAATATATTTCGATAATAGTACCTGTGTTTTACTCTAAAACACATTTAAAAAAGCCACACAAAACTTTTTTGTGGTGTATACTATCTAAGTAAATATATGAAATATCATATATTTTACATTTATTTTTTTATTTATCATTACTTTTTGGCAATTTATTGTCTTCATACGTTATTTACGTACATTAGTACGTAAAATGCTGTTTAAATAGTGCAAAAATATAATTTTTTACAAAAGTGGCAGAAGTGTATAAAAGTGGCACCAAAAATGTGAAAAGTGGCACATTTAGTATCCCAAAAGAAAAGAGGCGCAAAAGTATCACGGCTGAAAAAAAGGGACAAAACTGCCCCTTTAGTCGCACAACGGTAACACTGCATACAACGTTTACAAATTATTCAGTTTTATTATCAAAATAATCGTTCAATCCAAAAAAAAAAAACACTTTCCAGTCTATCCAGGACCTTAACACAAATGACCAATAGTTTAGCTCTCGTTAAGAGCTATCTTTTTGCCATTGACCGATTTCCGATCCGACGTACCGGAATCATCGGTCCATATTTCTTCAAAAATGATGCCGGTGATAACGTAACCGTCAATGGCGACCGTTATCGTGCCATGACAACCGACTATTTGATGCCTGAAATTGAAGCTCGGCGACATTTGGTTTCAACAAGACGGCGCCACTTCCCACACATCGCATCAAGAAGTCCAAACCCCGTAGAGTGAAACAGGGAGTTCCCCAAGGTGGGGTGATATCTCCGGCACTGTTTAACCTCTACCTTTCTGCAATTCCACCCCCACCTGACGGCGTTGAAATCGTATCATATGCTGATGACTGTACGATTCTGGCATCGGGCCCTTTAATCGATGACATATGTGGAAGGCTGAACATCTACCTCGCTGAGATTGCCAATTTCTTCGCTGCGAGGAACTTAAAAATATCCGCCACCAAATCATCGGCCACCCTTTTTACTGCATGGACAGCGCAAGTGAAGGAGCAACTCAATGTGATAGTCGATGGCACAAGAATTCCGACCACCAACTACCCTAAGGTTCTTGGTGTCACATTTAATAGCCTCTTCAGGTCTAACGCGCATGCCACAGCTATCTGCAATAAGATGAGAAGTAGGAACAAGGTCCTCAAGTCGCTAGACGGCAGCACTTGGGGCACAGATAAAGAAACCTTGTTGACCTCCTACAAAGCGATAGGTCGGTCTGTGGTAAACTATGCAGCACCAGTGTGTTCACCGAATGTGAGCGAGACGCAGTGGAGGAATATACAGACCTGTCAAAATGCCGCCCTGAGAACTGCGACAGGGTGCCTCCTCATGTCTTCTGTGGACCACTTACATGAGGAGACGAAGATCATAACCGTGCGACGACACAATTTTTTGCTGTCGAAGTAGTATCTGCTTGGTTGCTACCGTCCCAGCCATCCCAATCACCATCTAGTGGATAGGCGCCCACCTCCCAGGCAGATCAGGAAAGACCTTCATGATCTAGAGCGCGAGGTCCAACGCTACAAGAGAGAACCTCTAGACCAAAGAGCTTTCAAGGCAGGTCTGGCTGACATACACTCCGACGCAGTCGCTGAAGCCGTGAATAACTACAGAGTCAATGTCGTACTAGGAGACCACCCTCCATCAGTGGCCTTAGAGGAAGAGGAATTACCACGACAGACAAGAGTACTTTTGGCCCAATTAAGATCTGGCTGGTGTAGCCGCCTCAATTCATACTGGGCAAGGATTGATGGCACCACGTCGAACATATGTCCCGCCTGTAACCAGGGACCACACGACACACTACACCTCTTTAACTGCCCTGCCAAACCTACTCAACTTGTTCCCAGGTCTCTGTGGACCCAACCAGTGGAAGCAGCCATATTCCTCGGCCTGGAAACCAATACAGCAGAAACTACTATACAAGGCGAATGAAAACAACTAATGGATAACTAACACATATACTGCTACAACAACAACACATCGCATCAATCAATGGATTTATTGAGAGAACACTTCGGTGAGATGTCACACCGTTAGACTTTTTCCTGTGGGGATATATAAAGTCTAAAGTTTATGCGGACAAACCCGCTTCGATTCAGTCCTTGGAGCAAAACATCATGCGTGTCATTCGCCAGTTACCAGTCGAAATGCTCGAACGAGTCATCGAAAACTGGACTCAACGGATGGACCATCTGAGACGTAGCCGCGGCCAACATTTGATAGACATAATCTTAAACAAATAAATGCCAAGGAATGTTCTTTCAAATGATAATAAACATTCCCCTTTCAATTTGAATTTTCTGTGTTTTTTTTTCTTTAAAAAAGTAGGGAACCTCGATATGGATCACCCTATATATGCGTTCAAAATTAATTTTATAGATTTTCAAATAAAATGTATTTGATAAGAAATGTGTAATATTTAAAAATTTGTGTCCCAAATATATTTTCTTTCGATTCAAACATATCCAAATATAAATTAAAAAAATGCGTGCCTTAAAACTAATGCTACTTATGATATTTTGAGTGCAAATTAAAAATATAAATCAATAAAAAGTTAAAAGCGAAATTCGATGAAGTCAGAAGTATTGTGAAAATCTTTTTTAAAAAATATATATAAAAGTCTAAACACATATTTTATTTGGGAAAGACAGTTCGTAAATATATTTTCTTGTAATATATTAATATATGCGATCCCAATAAATTTTATTGATTTACCAAAATATACAAGGTCTGTTCATTAGAAAAGGTGAATTTTAAAATTTCTCGGGCTACGTTCATTCGATTAGCGTTTGTTTTTTATGTTGGCACACTTGACTCGAACTTTTGTTCTTAGTTGAGTTTGTTTGTGTTTAGTTTAATTTGTTTGTGCGGATGGCATTTTCAGTTTTTTTCGACGATTGAGGAGATAAAAACCGAATCGCCGAACAAGGAAAACACGTAGCACTGTTATGTCTCTCACAAACAAACTTAACTCAACTAAGAACATATGTTCGAGACAAGTGTGCCAACATAAAAATAAACAAGTAAAAGCGTTAAGTTCGGCCCTGCCGAATCTTATATACCCTCCACCATGGATAGGACGTGACCTCACAAAATAACTCAAATCTAAAGAAAAAACACCGAAAAACACAAAATGTGATGAGAAGAGTAGGAATCACAAACAAGTTAGATGCTATATATGGGAGCTATATCTAAATATGGACCGATATCGCCCATTTCCAATCCCAAGTTACCTGCAGCTATAAGAAGTATCTATACCAAATTTCAGCCACCTAGCTCAAGTATTATAGATTGTAGCGTGATTACAACAGACGGACGGACGGACATGGCTAAATCGTCTTAGAATTTTACGACGATTAAGAATATATATACTTTATGGGGTCTCAGATCAATATTGGTGGAGGTGTTACAAACGGAGTGACAAAATGAATATACCCCCCATCCTATGGTGGAGGGTATAAAAAACGCTAATCGAATGCACATAGCCCGAGAAATTTAAAATTTCATCTTTTCTATTGAACATACCTCGTATACGAGTATTAGTTACAAATTTTGCTCTCAAAAAATTCAAAAATATTCATATATATTTTTCTTCTCCATCGGAATTGGTGGGGTGAAATGGGTGTTCATTCGGTTTCGTATGAATTGGCCTATACGAGCAAAAGATATTAGGAGGACTTTACTTATAAAAGTAATGAACCGATTTGCAATGTAAAAACGGATTAAAAATCCTTCTTAAATTACACGCTGAAATATATGTATACATGTTTGGGATACACTCGAAATGTATGATATTAGACACACACTAATAACATACTTTTATTTGGATCTATTTTTCGAAACAAAGTTTATGAATAAGAAATAGCGCATTGCGACTTTAAGCAAAATTTAGAACTGCCTATATAGTATAAGCACGATACAATTGGCATATATTATTGTACCTAATGTTTGATGTCGGCGTATAATTTGTCGAAAATGGTCAACACTTCATATCTAAAAAAAGGGTTTTATACTTTGTACGTAGACGTATGAATCAGGTACGACTCTTAAATATTTACACTCGAGAAAAATTCAAATTAACTGGTATAGGAGCTAATAACAAAGATCTGAATCATTCATTCAAAGTTAAATTTTTTAAAAATGTTTAATGTTTGTATAGTAAATTTCCTTTTCAATTTATATCGTATGATCTGAACAACTTCTTGCATAACGCATTGGGTTAGGGTGGCAGCCAGCTTATATAGCCAATGTAGGTCCCTAGTTATACCACGGACAAAGATGCCCCCTCATCGAATCCAACCTGTTTGATAAACGGTTCCGACAGAAGCCATTGGACTCAATACCTAACCTACTGGCGTGTTCACCGATCAGCCGGTGTCCCGTCAGAACTGACTCTAACGTATACAGTTTTTTCTCTCTAGTGTGAGAACACATTTTGACCTTCTCAGTTAGTATCTAGGCCAGATTCGTCAAGCTGCCCTAAAGGTTCCGATTTCATCTTTCAATGGACTGTCCAACTCATTGCCCCTTGTCTAAGCCAAAGCTTGCATGTGGACAGTGGCGAACCAATATATATAAATAAAACAAGTGTGTCAACATTTTTAGAAAGATCAAGATTTTTTTGAAATTTATTAATAATCTGGTTGAGAATTTGAAAAAAATAAAACAATTTGAACCGTTTAGCAAAATTTTGATTTTTTCGAGAGATATGACCTATTAAATTTTTCCGAGTGTGTTTAGAAAACTGCAATTTTCTCTGGAAATATTGAATGGATTCGACTGAAATATTTGCAGTTAGGTCCGAAACACTTCCTAAAATCTAAAATCTAAATCCATTTCGGTTTGATAGACACTGCAGGTATCTGGTAGTCTGTGAGCTATATCCAATCTAAGCTCTGCACAGTTTACTCCGAAGCCAAGCTTTTCATAAAGTTTCGAACCATCCGTGTAAAAGTAGAGATGGTTTCTATTACCTGGTATTCTTCCAACCCATTCATCTCTGGCGGGAATCATAGTGATGTAATTTCTTCCTTACGCGTTCCAATACGTTAAGTCTAAATAACAGTTTTCTATCTAGAATTATTCCTAAAAATTTTGCACTTTCAGAAAAGACTAGATCTGTTCCATTTATCCGAGGTGGAGGGTCCACGTGTGGGACTTTATTCATCCTAGTAAAGAGAACCAATTCTGTCTTGTTTGGGTTTACGCCCAAACCGCTGCTTCTGGCCCATCTAGCCAATTTGTTCAGAGCCACCTGTAGAATGTCTCGGAGGACGTTTTCGAACTTGCCACTCACTGCAATTGGAACGTCGTCCGCATATGCCACGACCTTGCAGCCACAACGTTCTAGATCTAGCAGGATTTCATTCACCGCTAGGTTCCAAATTAGTGGAGACAGTACTCCTCCTTGTGGGGTCGCTCTGTTTACAAACCTTGTTAGAGTTGTGGACCCAAGACATGCTGTTATGCGTCTTCTGTTGATCAGACTTTGAATTAGTCTAATCAAACTAGAGTTAACTTTTAGATGTGACAGTGCCGCAATTACTGCATCTGAGTGAATGTTGTTAAAAGCCCCTTCTATGTCAAGAAATGCCACCATGGTGAATTCCTTGAAATGCAGGGACGATTCGGTAGTGCTCACAAGTTCGTGTTGGGCTCATTCTGTAGACTTCCCCTAATTGTAAGCATGTTGGTTCACCGACAGGAGTTTTTTATCCAGGTTTTCCCTAATGAAATAATCTAAAAGTCTTTCCACACCTTTCAATAGGAAGGAGGATATGCTAATTGGTCTGAAGTCTTTTGGCCTAGTGTGTGATATCTTCCCCGCTTTAGGTACCTTACCCTTGTACCTTGTTTTTGGACAGGCTTCTTCAAGGGAACTATTGAATGATGTGGTGATATGCTCGACCAGGTTCTCCAGACCGGCTTTGTCATTCGGTTCGTACAGAATTTTGGAGTTGAGGACTTTCTTGAAATTCTTCTCATACAGTAACACCTTGTCTTTCTCACATTTCTGTGGACGGCAGGTTCAGGCGCTTTTTCAGCGAGTTTGAACTCAATATAATGGTGATCTGAGAATGAGTGGTCGTCCAGTACATTCCCCCCAATAATTTTGTCTGACAGCCGGTCAGTAGCAAACGTTACGTCTAGTACTTCTTGTCTGTCTTTAATTGTAAAGGTCGGTTTATTACCTATGTTACAAATAAAGTCAAAGAATAAAGTCAAGAAGCGAATCACCCCTATTGTTTATATCCGTACTACCCCAGATAGTATGATGAGCGTTCGTGTCTGCGCCAACAATCAGCTCGACCTCGTCAGACGTTGCTTCTTCTACTACTTCCCTGAGTAGAGCAGTCGGTACTACAGCTTCATAAGGCAAGTAACTGGAGACCTCCCAATATATGCGATTACCGATCTCCAGACTAGCAGATGTTTGGTCTTTACCACTTAGGTTAGGTTAGGTTAGGTTGAAGAGAGGAGACGATTAAACGTCTCATGTCCATGGACATACACTTAAGCCAGTGGTTCTTTGTTTACCACTTAAATTAGCCAGGAGAAAGATACTTAGATCTTTCCTGGCCAAAATGCATGTTCTTGGAGTGCCTTCACAGTTGGCCACAAGCAGTTTAAAGTTGGGTGTAATGATACCGCACATCCTTCCTCCCACTGCGTAGGGCTCCTGTATCAGGACGATGTCTACTGCACCTGTGGACAGGCGCAGCAATAGAGCCGCTGAGGCTGCTTTAGCGTGATGGAGGTTAATCTGTAAAATTCTTACCATCATTGGTAATTGACAGATTAACATCCACCCCGACAAGGGTGTTATCGAACTCTTCGTCCGTATCATCGAGAAGCGTGACCCCGCCAGATGCGTCAAAGAGTCCGGAGACTCCCCTCAGCCCCTCTGTGACAGAAGTCGAGCTTTCGTCCTCAGAGTAGGACGTTACAGATCTTCTGTTAGAGTTGGAGTCGCCAGAAGTAATGGGCGTGGATACCTCCGCACTTCCAGAAAGCTGTGTATCAACCACGGTGGACGACTCACCTTCCGCAGTGGGAACTATATCCTGCTTGTATACCTTCAAGACTAGTCTCGAAGCCATACTGTAGGGTTGCACTTGCACGTTGTATATGGGAGGTGGATTCAGCGAAATTGACCTGCCGCTTTTTACCATCCGCCTCACCCACCTTGCTGATTCTCCAATTATGGGCGGGTAGACCAGGATTGGAATATTTTATTATTTCTAATATGTCAGCCGGGTTGGAGCGCTCTTCTGTAACCCAGGTGATGGCTCTATGGTGACTAGGGATGTTGTTTTTTTCGACAACATCCAACTGGGCACCCGGCCACACCTCACCCGCTCGACTCAGAGCAGCCTTATACAGGTCTACTGATCTGGCATCACCGAAATATAAGAGCTTTACTCTCCCCCGATGCCATCCTGCATCGTTGCAGATTGGTGGTTTGCCCGGCATTTCTCTACGGACATCGAGGTAATGAGCCATAAAGCATACAACTTAAATATCGTTACCTTAATTTAGAAAGGGCGTAACTGACGATATTTTCGAAATGCTGTTTTTTTACATATTCGGTATGAACTTCAGCGCTGCCAGCTACGCCCTTCCCGAATTAAGGTAACGACGCACATTGGGTTAAAACATAGGTATGAGGAGGATCAATTAAAATACCATTTAAATTATTCGCAAATCTTTAATTTTTGGCAAAATAACAATTAACGAGATAAAATTAACCATATTCAACAATTTCTCGTGGGATAAAACGCATAAAATCAACGAAAACAACAAAAAAAGTTATTCATGTGTTTTACAATAACTATATACATATAAATTATTGTGACTAGTCTAAGTTATAGTAAATATAATTATTCTCATTCGTAACAATCGCCAACTTCAAGATCGGTTTGTTGGACAATATCATGTTCTAATGCCTTGTTTATTAATAGCAAATCCTTTGCCATATTTGGAATATCCATTTAAATTTATTTATATTTTTTGGCTTTACTGCTGATTACGGGATCTGAAGTTAAGAGGAATCTGTTGAATATGTCGATATTGCAATTTTCTCGGCTGCATCTGCGTGCATAATTCTCCCTGTAGTTTTTGAAATCCTTGTTTCGAGCTTCTTGTTCCTCTTCGGATAATTGACATATTGGTAAAAGAGCATGAGAAACTATCTCTGGTCCGTGAATAAAAAATTTGTGTAACGTAGGCGTCATATTGTACCACAAAATGTCTTGCGGTGTCGTGTGCAAATTTTCGGAATGCCTCTATATCGATATCGTGACCGCAAGATATTACAACAAGTATAGCATGCATTCGTTATATAAGTTCTAAATCGACATTTGTAATTTCTGAAGAAACCTGTGCGTTCTGAAAAAGCGTCTCGCGGTGTTACCGTCGTTTTCTTAAAGCCTGGTTTCGGTTCATCGACGATTAGTCCTGTTTCATCTCTGAATTCTTTCTGAATTCGTTTCTTAGTCTCTGCAATAATTGTTTTCTCATTTTCACCTCGAGCTTGCCATTGTTTTTATTTGGATTTTTTACGATAAGTGAAGTAGAGATTCAAAACAACGTATCAAGCCGTGAAGGATTGAAATGCCAAATTTCAATGTTTCAACGTTAATTTCTTTAATAATCATTTTTTCAACACTGTTAAAATCCTTGCATGTTGCAGAACATATATAGCATCTCTGTGTGTATGTCGTGCCTGTAATTGCATTACATACTTTTCCGTCGATCATGACCAACATTAGCACATGGTTAATTGTAATTACCCTTCCATCACACAAAACTATAGAGTTTTCGACATTTTTAATTTCATTTTCAACGCGTTCTTTTTCAAGCTTTAATGTAATGGTAGTTTCTTATATAGCTCACAGACTACCAGATACCTGCAGTGTCTATCAAGCCGAAATAATGGCAATATGGGACGTAGCCAAGTGGCTGAGTCGCAACATAGTAACCAACACTGGCGTTGTCATTTACTAAGGCAACCAGGCTGCCATCAATACTCTGGAGGTCACTTCCCTAAATTCCCAAACAGCCCTCGACAGCCGCAGATCTCTTAACGAGATGGCTGAGCAGTTTAATATACACCTCATATGGGTGCCTGGGCATAGGGATATCCCGGGGAACTGCAAAGCCAATGAACTTGCTAGGAAAGGGACGACATTACAAATTCTCGAAGAATTTGCATATATTGGTGCGCCACTATCCACGTGCAAGCTTTTGCATAGGCAAGAGGCAGTCCAACGAAAGATGGACAGAAATCGGCACCTGCAGGGTAGCTAGACAAATCTGGCCAAGGTATGACCTGAGAAGATCAAAGATTGTCTACCTTAGTATCAGTTCTGACGGGACACTACTGCTTGATCGGCGAACACGCCAAAAGATTGAGTATTGACTCTAATGACTTCTGCAGAAGCTGTGGAGATGAGGAAGAAGTGGAGAGAATTGAGCACTTGCTATGCGACTGCCCCGCTCTGAGTAAACGACGACTGGACATACTGGGGTCGGCTTTTATAGGCAGCCTAACAGATCTTTCCAGTACCGATATTCGTACGATCGACAAATTTGTATATCAAACAGGTTGGTTTCGATGAGGGGCATTTCAGCCCGCGGTAACACTAGGGACCTAAACTGGTCTATGTGAGCTTGTATAAAAAAAATGCGGCTGCCACCCTAACCTAAACCTAAACTTGAGATAGTTCTCCATTTGTTAAAGAAGCAAATTCCGGTTTCTTCAATTCAATTATGCGTTCCGTAGTATGATCTAAGAGGCCTTGTAGACTTAGTTGCGCAGAAGTTTCTGAAGTAATTATTTTGTTTTTATTTGGATAACACTTCTGTTTGGCTTTTTGGACTTCGGTGTATGACGGAAATGTTTGGGGTGCTGTCCTTCTTATAACATTGTACTGATTTCGAGTCAATTTTGCTTCTAACAAGACTGAAAGGGCTTCCTCAACGCTTAATTTGTGTGTTTCTTTAGTATGTGTATTAATATACTTCTCAGCTCTAGTTGGAGAAGATGTAATGTCTTTTAATATCTGCGATGCACGAAATTGTCCGAGAGACCTTAAACTTAACTGGGTTGCATGAGATAAAACAGGAAACGGGATGTTATCTCTTAAAGTTTTACATTTTTTGTTTTTTGTATTATTTTTGCACTCTTCAAAAGCTATTTCCTTTCGACCGCGCTTCTTAGATTCTAGTGTAGAATTTTTCAAATGAGATTCATTTAGTCAACCAACTTTTATTTTTATAAAGAAATCTCTTCTCGTTTCTATTTGCTTTATCCCAGTGCATCTTATACTGTGCACAAAACGTGTGGAATTTAAGTTTAAGAGCTGACATATCCGTAGGATTGAAAACTTGTAGGATTTGCTCTTTCAAAGCCGTTACTTTAAAATAAAAGCTCTTGGAATTTGATTTTCGCATAATATCAAACAGTTCTTTGCGAGACATTGTAAACATTCCTAATGTGAAATTTTTATAACTCATTAAAAATTATTTAAAAAAATCGATACATGAAAAAATTAAACTAAAAAAATAGATTTCTCAAACGTGATTTTTAAGAAAATAGCCATTATTTAAAAAAAGGAGCAAAAACGAGCAACCGTTTTCTTTTGGAATTTGAAGCGTACGATTCGCCACATTCAAATATGTGGTCATTTTCGCTTAATATTGCTTAATAATATACATAAGGTCTACATTTTCTTTGAAAAATGTCATATTTTAGGGTAATTTTAAAATGCATACTTAAAAAACCTTTACTTAATATAATTTACCTAAATTCGCATGGCTGTGTATAGGTAAATAGCTGTAGTTGGTGGATCCATTGTAATTTGTTGTAATTTTAAAGAGATTGATAAAGAAATTCGCGCAAAAAAAAATTCAGTTTAAGTTTTTAAACTTCCATAAAAATTTACACAATTTATTATAACTTTGACAGATAATGACCGCTAAACCAGTGACGGCAGAAAGATAGCTTTTTCATCAAATGAAGCAGAATTTTGTACCCTTTAAGTGGGTACCAAAAAAACATGATGAGATAATTTTGAATTTTTTAATTAATCCTCCGTATTGGTGGTATCGAACCCTATGTGCGACGCTATGAATTTATGGGAAATATTAATTAGCATTGCTACCAGATACAAATTCCGCATTTAAAAAAACCCGTAGCTAAGCGTTACATTTTATCAAAGTTCGGTTTCTGTGTTAGCATTTCATTTATAGAATATTTAGATACGAGGCTTGTGCATTAGCTCGGAGTTAGTTAATCAAGCCGCTGCGATCTGAGACAAAACACACACATACTCCTATGCAACTTTTTAGCACAATCATTAAAATTTGTTTTTGATTTGTTGCTGTGTCTGTCCCTCCGTCCGTCTACCTGTCCATCGGACAAACAGACAGCATGCATATGTAGATAGCTTTCAACCTTGATAGAATAAAAACGAGTTAATCTAGCTTGAGCTCAGCACGGGCGGAAAAAAGTAGTTTGCACGATTTCATTTTGCTGCTCAAAATGTTATTGTGAAAATGCGCAAAGTATGGATGAAAAATTTACTAACTAAATGTGTACACTATGGAAAATGATCACCCCAGTCACAAATTGGCAGAATCTCATATACATACATATGTCTACATACATATGTATGCAGGTATGTACACACATGCATCTGTACATATATTTACATGTATTTGGGACAAACAAAATTTTGTATTTAGACGGTAGGTTTCCGCAAGCATCGCATATATGTACATTAGAGCGGGTCAGAAAAAAAATGTCGCGGTTGACCGCATCTCCAATGAAAGTTTGTTTTGTTTAGTGAATATCCTCAAAATATTGCGCCTGTATCTTGAACCGCCAGTGAGCTAGAGCGATATTACATATAACCTCGATAATTCATGTTTTCCTCTCAAATACCGGACATCTTGGAATAAAACGCGACATGTTTCATATGAACAGCTAGAATTCGCTATTCTGCTTAAAGCAGTACCAATATTCTGGTCCTCGTTCTGATAGAACCGAAGTTATATAGGAGGCTTCGAAATAGATGTTCTATGTCAAAGAACAAAATAAGGGAGACGCTTCATGAAGTGTTTCTCAAATAATCCCTCCAAAAATAATGATATATCAAAGGTCATATAAATCGATGGGTTTTTGGGTGGTGTATTCAACAAAAATATTCCTTATTTGGGAATGAAATAAAAAAGATATCAACCTTACAAAAATTTATTTTATATTTTAATCATATTGAACAGTAGGGGAATTTTTAAATTACATGGTTTTAAATAGTATATCTGGAAAATGTCGACCTTCGCTATCCACACACTGCTGCATACGTTTTCTGAAGTTTTCATGAACTCTAACAAGTATGTCGACTGGTATTCTGCCAATTTCAGCCTCAACGTTGTTAATTAGGTCTTCCAAGGTGTTAGCTCTAACCGGAGGTTGTGAAATTGGGGGTTATCCACAATGTTTGCTAGGTAAAGGAAGGGTTAGTAAATTCAGGAACAATTTTAAGAAAAAAAGAGACACTTCTAGAATTATTTCTCTCAAAACCCCCGTTCACCCCCTTACCCATGAAAATCCCCCTCCAAAAATAATTAAAGTCGTGGAAATCGATGGATTTTTTGGGTGATGTATTCGACAAAAGATTTCTTCTAAAAAAATCGCTATAGGCCCCCACAATACACTTTTATGGCAACCCAATGGTTTTTTAAATATATCGTATTTATATGTTATCTTTATGGGTCGATTATGGATTACAACCCAACTTCAGTTCAGTTGTCCACTGGCAACGCAACTGAAATAAAAATAGGCATTATGTATGACAACTTTGGTCAGTTACGGTCGATAATAGTGTTTGACACTTCGTTAACTAAAAATATTGTAAACAAACACAGTGATCAAACGCTTCAAATGGACTATACGATGTTTCTGTCAGAGAGTGCAAACCCAGAGACACGCCCAGTGGTAAATGAAACGAAGTACCTAGATTATAACCAATGACATCAGTATGACATTCTAAGCGAGCGATTTAAGTACTTAGAATTGTATACGTATGTAATCAAATAAATATCGTCCACTTATTACAACTCCGATTACAATATAAGCGGAGAGTTAGTTCGAGTGAATATACACAAAAAATGCAAAGAAATAAAAATTCCGTTATAGCGGCTTTGGAAAAAATACATAAATAACAAAAGAAATATGTATGTATCACTATTATTGATGTTAGTTCAAAGTTGATCGCGCAACAATGAGGTTGTTGAAAGTTGGTAAACAAAATAATTGTTTTAAGTTAATAATACTCTACATGATGCGGTTTTCGGTAAGATTGGTTTACTCTTTTTATATGTGTATTTATACTGGTAATTTTCTATTTGTTTGTTTGCAGATGCTGTCAAGGAAGTGAGTTTGATGATTGAAACATTTAAAAAAAATTTGCAGCATTGTTTTAAAAAACTCAAAATAGGCATTTTGAAAAAAAAACAGAGATAAAAAATGCGTATTTAATAATTTTTTCACAATTATCTCAAACCTGAAAATCTGAATTTGTGTTGTGATATTTAGTATACACTTTAGTATGTGCCTTTTGTTTTTGTTGTGAAATTAATTAATTTATTTTTATTTAAGTTTTTTTTTCAATTGTATTTAAGTTTTTTTAAATAAACAAATGATACATTTAAATACATGTTTATTAGACTTTCAATTACAAAATCATCAGGATTAGTGGTACCATCTCAAAACATTGCCTTACAAGTGCAAATAAGACTGTAATCGGCGTGCATGGCATTCTAATTTGCCTGCATTTATTGAAGTGCCTTCAGGCTTGCTTATAACTCCACTTATAACGTAAGCGCATTTGAAATGGCACTTACTGACATCTTCCATTACTTTGTAAGCGAGAGAGCACCGATTAAGCAGCCTATGACACTCGTGTGTAAATGTAAGCAGAAATATAAGCGATAGAATCATCACTGATTGCTACTAAATATTGCTTACATCAGCGATTAAATAATGCGTATTTTTACCGCTGGGCGGTTGACATGTACAGAGAATCTTCTACTTCGTAGGCACTCTCTTGCCATTTTTCAAATGGGGGAGCCGTATGATAGGTGACAAGAGTTTTGCTGTCTCGTGCAGCGGAGCGAGAGGGGAGCAGCAGATACACAGCGTAGGACAGCAAGTAGGGAACGAAAAGCATATTCGATTGTGCTCCGCCATCAACCGCGTCTTCGTTGATACTACGTTCCCAGGCGAAACGCATGAGTAGTAGTGGTAGTAACCCATTGCAACGGGTATTTACATTCTGCAAACTCGCTCTCTCCAATTCACGTCGGCCATATCATCCTTTAGTGACTTTGGTTTCACCAAAACGCCTACACCGCGAGCTAGATTTGGGTTAGCTTCCATTTGCTCGATTAACATCACAAATTGTTGTTTTGTGGCGATTTTAACCATCATGGAACCTACAAGCACGCGAAAAACTATGTAATGTTGAAAATATAACTACCATTTAATATCACGTTTTATTTCTTTAAAAAATACAGCGCAACCACAAATAGATGGTTGCCGAAAAACCCCCATTTAACAACTGAAGTTGTCGGTTGTTGCCATCCGTAATGTAATTTTGGCAACTGGCAACGCAATTAAACGTTGCTTGCTATCCATAATCGACCCATTAAACAATTGAGAACAAAGGTACACTTCAAGACCACGAATATATCACCCATAAAATCCATCGAGTTCTACGACTTTTGATACGCCATTATTTTTGGGTGTCGGGTGTTGTGGGAGAAATACTTCTTGAAATGTCCCCTTTTTTTCATTCTTTGCCATGGAACATCTATTCCGAAGTTTTCTAAACTAAAATGTGTTTGAATTTACTAAGCCCGTTCTTTACCCAGCAAACTTTGTGGCTAAATAACTCTATAACGCGATGTCACAGAAAACCCGGCTAATGCCATTCAAATTAGCGGGTCAAAATTGTGCGGAGCACGTTATTTTCATTGAGGATACGTTTTTGTGCACACACAGTGTAATTTATACATAGGTACAACAATTCTAAGCAGTTTTAAGGTTTTCAGTAATTCAAAGCTCATTTTTTAGAAATTTTATATATGTCTATACAATTTTTTACTGTAAGTTACAACTTGAAATAAAGGAGAAATTAAAACTGAAATGAAGTAAAATCCTTTTAATCAAATGAGAAATGGAGAGACGCAATAATTTTATTTGTGTGCAAACATAACTTTAATTTGACAAAATTTGTTCCCAAATATATTTTGTTGTAATATATTAAAATATACGCTGCAATTATTTTTTTTGATTTGCAAATAAAATTTTTTTGTTTATAAATATATCTTACTTACAAATGTGTATTCCAAATATATTTTCTTCCAATTCAAACATATCAAAAACAGCGATTTTTTCCCGTGCAATAACTTCTGTATTGGTCACTAACAAATATATATACACTGATAGAAAAAGCTTCGTCATGACGACGAATTTGAACATCATCACGATTATTTTTTCGTCAAAAGTCAGCTAACGTACGGAATAATCCTCTTGATGAATATGTTCGTCACCATGACGAATCTCTGTTTCCAAAAACTTTCGTCCTCATGATGATCACATTTCATCCCTACGATGAATCGACTTCATTACCACGACGAATCCCTTTCATCACCACGATAAACACCATTCATCCCTACGATGAATCATGTTCATCACCACGATGAATCCCATTCATCACCACGATGAATCCCATTCATCACCACGATGAATCCCATTCATCACCACGACGAATCCCATTCATCACCACGACGAATTCATGCCCCGACTATTTCAGTTTTAAAAATTTCAATAAATATTCTTCTGGTTTTAGACCATTAAAAACGGTATGGAAAATAAAATCACTTGACAGCTTTGCTAGGTTCAGTTGTGATTATTCGCTTCGAAACGCAGTTCTTATCAGGTAAGGCTTAAAGGAAACGAACGAGAAGTCTTTATTACTTCTCATATTTTAAATCAAAAATAATCTCATCGAGTAATGTATTTGCCAACAGACGAATACCATTCATCACCACGACGAATACAATTCATCACAACGACGAATACAATTCATCACAACGACGAATACAATTCATCACCACGACGAATACAATTCATCACAACGACGAATACAATTCATCACCACGACGAATCCCGTTCATTACCACGACGAACTCCATTCATCACCACGACGAATCTCATTCATCACCATGAGGAATTCCATTCATCACCACGACGAATTCCATTCATCATCACGACGAATCCCATTCATCACCACGACGAACTCCATTCATCACCATTATTCGATTATTTAAATTAAACTTTTACAACAAATTATGGTCAATAAAATCATTTCGTCGTGGGAATGAAACCTTATCGTTCCCTCGACGAATTTCGAAATCACCAAAAACATAGGTTGATGATCGTGTTCGTTCTATTACGAAGTACGAAGATATATTGACGAAACGGATTCGTCATGGTGACGAACGGTTTTTCTATCAGTGTAGTATAGCTACTAAATACAAAAGAAGCGAGTTTTCTTTGGCGTGTATGTGCTTAATATGTATGTTGGTCAACATTGCCAAAGTTTTAACTGGGAAAAAATCTTTTCCATTAAAACAAAAAGTATGAAGATGCGAAAGTAACACAAGCCAAGAGAGCTTTGTTAAACGGCGCACATTAAAGAAATTGGTGGATTGTGAAATAAAAGGCCGTATTATGTGCGAAATGCGAGCCGTACGTACACAACGTTGTGCGCACTTGTCTGCTACATAGCGACACTGCGACGTGCCCTATTTATGCATTGAATCCATATTTGTCATAACAGCAGACTAACTAATTGAGTAAACACATTTTATTATTTAACCGATGTGGCTCTGTCTGTGATACGACATCTTTCGCAACTGTATTGCGACAGTCACGGAACAAGTTAGAGGGCCAAAAATATGTACAAGCATTTGCATGTACATACATTAGAGTGCTTCAAGCTAAAAGCTCTTGCACTGAAAAAAAACGTACTGAATATTAATGTAATTATTCTAACGTTCATGTTGTTTGCATTGATGTGATGTGCCAAATATAATTCGCATTAAAATAAGCAAACCGTGTACTTTAATTAAGGACACGAAACATCTTTAAATAAATTACATGTTGTAATAAAATCGTGATATACTTAAATGAATCACATATTTTATTAAAATCCGAGCATTATGAAAATATGCAAGGAGAAGTTATTTGGTCCAAGAAAACGAACCCGTATTTTCATCCGATATATATATTAAATTAGTTAGGGAGAAGTACTTTGGCCCACGAATAATTCCTACTAATTTTGAACGAAAATCCAAGAATGAAAACTGCGAGTTTTAAGGTAATCATTTCACTATATCTGCACAGGGCAAAATCGCCTTTTTTGATATGTTTGAATAGAAAGATAACACTGGTCAACACGGTTTTTGAGTCTGTCTCCTAAGTGCCAAATGTTGGTTTCTTTTTTGTTACTAATAAAGGGAAACATATTTTTTTGTCAAAGTTTTTTTCGAATTTCAAGATAATCGACAGGTTTCCTCGCTACAACGATTATGCATCGATTTTCTTCGAAATGGTTTCATATTCTTCATGACCGATCAGACGTTATGATGAAATCGTAAAAATATAACTATTGTCCCTTTTTAGATGTTTTTATGAGGCTAAGGCTAAGATATTAAAATGTTCTCCAAAAATATGACTTTTTCGCAGTATTTTGTAAGATATCGTCGAAACCGCTGAACGGATAGAAAATTGTATTGTAAGAAGTTGAAGGCTACTTCATTTTGAATTTTTTAAAACTTTTCTGAACCAATTCGGAGAAATAGTTATCTAGTTATGCCATAAGGTGTGGTTCAACCTATTTTTTTTTTTCTTAACCTAAAGGGTAGTTCTTTGGATTCTCGCGAAAAACCGTGATATTGAAATAATAGAGAGGTTGAACCACATATTTTGGTATAACTCGAGAACCAGTTGTCCGAATAAGATCGGGAAATTTTTAAAGAATTCAACTTTTTACAACACCATTTTTCATCTGTTGAGCGGTTTCGCCGATATCTTACAAAACATTGCAAAAAAAATCATATTTTTTGAGAAAATTTTAATCATTTTCAAATAAAAGCCCCATAAAACAATCTAAAAAAGCACAACTGTTATTTTTTTATGACTTTATATTTAAGTTATGAATTTAATGACCCCATTTCGAAGAAAATCGATGCAAAATTTAAAAGCTGTACCTAATTTAGTAAGGTTTTAACTTCAAAACTTTCTTATCGGTGTAAAATTTACAAAAACAAACTTTAAAACCTGCGAATGGATATTTTGGCATTTTATAATGCCTAGCATGAGACTCTATGCATTAAAACAGAAACCCAAGAAAAAAGTTTGTTTTTGTTGACCGGTGTAATATATTAGGAAGACAATTTTTTGAATATTATATATTTGTGAGGAAATAAATTTTTTTGAAAATTAATAAAATTTATTTGCAACGCATATATTAATATATTACAACAAAATTTATTTACAAACTAATATTCTCAAATAAAATATGTGTTTACATACAGGGTTTTCCAACAGGAGGTGTTATGTTGAATCACCCGGTATTTCGGTAGCTGTCACTTTTGAAGCTTTTATTCTTACTAAAAATGGAACGATACACGATTCAACAACGCATTGAAATTATTAAAATTCGAAAATCGACAAATCATTTTGACTGATGAGGCCCATTTCCACCTCGGTGGCTACGTCAACAAGCAAAATTGTCGCATCTAGGGCTGGGAAACCCCAAGAGTTATTGTTGAGAAGCCTCTCCATCCTCAACGTGTGACTGTTTGGTGCGGTTTATGGTCCGGCGGGGTCATTGGACCTTACTTTTTGCTCTGTTACGGGAAAAGTTTCCGGACCGTGTTATCTCTCGAAGAGGTGATCACAATTGGCCACCGAGATCTTGTGATTTAACACCTTGCGACTTCTTCCTTTGGGGCCACGTGAAAGATAAGGTCTTCGCAAAGATAGAATTCGTGAGGCTATCGAGGACATAGGGCAGCCACTTTGCGATTTGGTTATGGAAAATTTCATGAAAAGGATATGGTCCTGTTAGCGTGGTCGTGGTGGCCATTTAGCTGATGTTGTTTTTCATTATTAACGGCATACCTTCCTCTATATTATGAAATAAACATCCGATCATTTATCTCAAAAAATTGAATTTTTCTTTGAATACCAAAATAACACCTCTTGTTGGAAACCCCTTTACAAATCAAAATAATTGTTTAGGAATTTCTCCAAATATACATATTTTGTTTAAAAACACCTTTCAAAACGTTGCAGATTTTTCGAATTTCATTTTTAGTTTTTCATTGATTTAGAGTTATACCTAACAAATTAAAATGATACGAGTATAAGTATCAATAATATTTGTTTCAAGCAGTAATTTTTAATTTATATTTATTCCAAGTTATCATTTGTTGTCAACTCATCAAGTAATATATTATAATGCAAGAGTATGCGATTTCAATTATTTAGGACTTTTTGAACGTTTTAAATTTCTGAAAAACTGAACGTCGAATTACTGAAAAACATAAAACTTGTCTTAGAATTAAGGTGTTGATATATTTCGTGAATACTTAAATGCAAATTAATATTTGTTTCGTAAATAATAATCCCAAATAAAAAATATTAAAATGAAAACAAAGATTTGTTTAAAACAGACTCTTCCCAAATATATAATATTTGTGTGTGCCAAATATAATATAATTCGAGTGTACACTAAACATTTGTATATTTCAATACTTGGGACAATATACTATTGAAGTGATTTTTTTTTTCAGCGTGTGCGCTTATTCTGCTCGAACAAGGATATCATATTAAACGTTCGATACAATTTATCGTTACGCATGAATCTTTTGTAGAAGCTAGAACCACGTTAAAGAAATGAGTCGATCTCAGACGGTGAAGAATCTTCCTTTTTGGTATGATTGAATTGAAAAAAAAAATATATTTGAAACCAAAATATTTAAAAATTATATATTTGTAAACAAGTAAACTTTATTTGAAAATCAATCAAAATTTATTTGCAAACTGTCTTTCACAAATAAAATATGTGAGAGACTTAGTCGACTTTTTCGAATGTTAGTTTACATTTTGTTTTATACTTATAAAATGTAGGAAAAATGTTATAAGCAGCATACGAGTAAAATATAATATAATATTTGTGCGTGTCAAATATTATTTATTTGGAGTATACCCAAAACATATTTATGTTTCAAACACAATATGTTTGGGATAATACTCAGTAGGGACATAAATACTGTTACACACATTTTATACTATAACATTAAAAGTAATGAATCCTTTGGGACCAAATTTATTATATATATTTATTGACATATATTGTAAATAAAAAGCAAGAACTCATTCGAAATGTCCGCCTTTGGCCTTCACACATGACTTAAGTGGCACTGACCAATCACGAATAGTCGCGCGCGCCTCGTCCCTTTGGGAAATTGGCCACAGCACGAATCAAAGCAGTCTTAAGAGAATCGATGCTGGGGAATTTTTTGTTCAGACCTTGTCCTCTGTCCAAATTTTTAATCCAGTGGGTTGAAATCAGGGCTGCCAGGGAGCCATTCATCAGAAGAAATGAAAGCTGACAAATTGTTTTAAATCCATGTCTGGGTCATTTTATCATTTCTGTCGGCGCAGAATCATACTAGAAGCTCCATGCCTGGTTTTGGAATAGGGAATGGTTAAGTGGTTTCACAACAGCTTCCAACACGGTTTCTTGGTCATTTTTGACCACTATTTTTACCCCTTGATCACAGAAATGCAAGTCAGTGACCCCTTCGTAAGAGACACCCCATCAAACCGCGAATGAAGCTGCGTGATGGACCTGTTCAACCCGTGGAATCACTTGAGATGCTTCCTTAGGCGACCGTGCATACACCACATCATTTCGTTTGTTATGTTGTTCTTGCAGGATAAAATTTGTTTCATTTGTGAACAAGGTTTTTTGTTGCAAGATATCAGCGTGCTTCACCAAAAGACTATTGCATTTGTCTTTCCTATTTTTTTATAAAGCCGAAGTCAACAAATGTCCACGACTGTTTTCGGAGCGGCGGTCTTTGACATCACCAGTCTTCTCAAAGAGTTTTATGCAGCGGTAGATAGACATGAGACTAATCCCAAGCGGGCAGAGCGTTTTAAAAATGTTGGAATTTTCATTCCATATTTGAAAAGCGTATATCAATAGTTGAAATCAATGGATTTTTAGGTGTTGTAAAGGGTTTTCTAATAGGGACATAACAATTTCGTATCTTTATGTCAACGCACCCACAAACATTTTTAATGATCTTTCAGTGTCAAAACGTTAGTCGAAGTCAACATTTTCATCATGGTAAAGTTCACTTACGTGCAACGTTTAAAAAGTAAATTCCGAGTCGGTGGTCGCAACTTTAAGAGCGCTTATTCCAATTTTCGGACGTAATAATCGTCCCACCCGACAGGCTGTGCGTGCTACAGTGGATAAATCTGAATCCAGATTTTCACTTTTAAATATTCCCACGCCAAAGAGATGTAAGTTAATGTTATTGTCATTATAAAAAACGGATATTCGACAAAAATATTTCTTGTAAAAAATCACTATAGGTACCCACAATACACTTTTATGACAATTCATAGTTTTTTTTAATGTATCGTATTTCAAATAAAAATCAAATATAAAATTTTGTTGATGTCGATTTGTCGTGGAATTCCCCATATATATATTGTGGGTACACTCGAAATATATAATACTGATGCAAACAAATATTGCATGTTTTGGAATATATTGTTTGTAAAATTTCTTTAGAATTCGGACGATTATTTTCTAGATGGATTGATTTTGATTTTTTCTGTTTAAAGCCCATTGGTACATTAAAATATAACTTTCGAACTATATTGTGTAAAAATTCCATAATGTAGCAGCCCAATATATTTACAAACTAGTTCACATAATAATTACTATTACAAACATTTTTTAATAATTAAGTTTATGTTACAACATAGTTTGTAACATAACTTTAACTTAACATAGACTTTACAGAAGTATTGTAACTTCTATTAACTTTAAAGAGTAACTCTCAATAATTGAATGTAATTCTAATTGAAAACGTTAAACTCTTTTACTTAGAACTTGTTCTCTGCGACTCTCAAGCAGATCGTTGTAATACAAACACTATGATAATTTACTGTCACTGATATTAAATTACTTTTCGAAAAATAAAGTCACACAAAATAGTCGTTATTGCATAAAAAGTGTCTCACTTTTTATAAACATTTTGCTTTAAAAAAAGCAATTTTAAAGTAATCAGAAATCGTTTGTATGTGATAAGCTATTAAATTGTTTGTATTTACATGAGTTAACTGAACGATTTTTGAGAGCATAATATTTGTACTTAGATAATATGCTTTAATTGAACCCAGCACATTGCTTAAAATATGTGTTGGCTTATTAATTACTCTTAATATGTCTATACCTCCATTCTAAAACATGCTAAGTCCACTTAGCATGGTTTTAGGGAGATTCCATTTTTTTAATTTCTAAATATTCCAAATTATATTCAGTCAAAATTTGGTGTTTATCCGTCAACCCAATCAAAAGTTATTCACAAAACAGTACAGTTCATTCGATTTGCATTATAAAGGAATTCCACACAAATTTAAAAAATTCATCAAACTTTGATAGCCCCTCCTGAAAAACTACCTTTTTGCACTTAGCATAGTTTAGAATGGAGGAATCGATATATTGGATTTCATAAATAATGATTATTATGTTTGAATCGAAAGAAAATATATTTGGGACAAAACTTTTTAAATATTACGTATTTCTAGGCCAATAAATTTAATTGAAAATCAATAAAATTTATTTGGGACGCATATATTAATATACTAACTAATATACAACAAAATATATTTGCGAACTAATTTTCTCAAATAAAATATATATTTCATTTCACACATTTCTTATTCTTCTAATTTAAAGAAGGTTTGTTTTTCTGTTTAACAGAAAACAAAAACAACGATCTCGAACTCAATAGTCAAAAACAAAACTATGAAAAAACAAAACTATAAAATATATATTTATATACAACTAAAACTATTGTTTAGGAATTTCTCCAAATATATTTTGTTTAAAAAAGATTTTCAAAACTTTGCCGATTTTTTAAATTTCATTTTTAATTTTTCATTGATTTCGATTTATACCTTATAATTTAAAATGATATAACAAAAAAATTGTTTAAAAGCACTCATTTCTTTTTATTCCAAGTCATCATGTCAACCCATCCAGCAATGTATCATTATGCATGTTTATACGATTTCAATTATAAAAGAATTTTACGAACATTTAGAATTTCTGATAAAAATTAACGTTGAATTACTGAAAAACATTAAACTTGTCTTAAAATTAAGATACTCATATTTTCTGAATACCTAAATGCAAATAAATACTTGTTTCGTAAAAATCAGACTTAAATAAAAAATTTTAGGACTGAAACAAAGTTTTGTTTAGAACAACATCTTCCCAAATATATAATACTTGTGTGTGCCAAATATAATATATTTAGAGTGTACTCTAAACATTTGTATATTTCAAGCGCAATATGTTTGGGAAAATATACTACAGAAACGATTTTTTTTCAGCGTGTATTAACCAAAGTTTCAAAACCCCCCAACATACTTCGCATGGAAACAGATCGTGTTTTTATTCATGATTCGTGGAATTCGTGGTAAACAAAGGATCTCAACATGTATAAAATCTGACAACAGAATTTTTTTATTCTCCAACACAAATGCTACAATATAAGAAATTTAATAATTTTTTAAAAATAAATTTTTCGATTTAACAATTTTTTTGCTTTAGAGAATGCGCTTGACAGTATTTTACCAAGCATTGACTGCACACCATCTTTTATCAAAAATCTTGAACTCCTAATAACAATATTTACTATAATATACTCAAAACTGTTTGTTCTGTCTACGTTTTCCAAAGAGAATTGTTATTACAAAAAAGTATCTGGATGCAAAAGCCGCAAAAAAAGTAGCAAATTACATTAGTCGCACAGCGGTAACACTGCTGATATGTTTCACTCAGAGAGAAATTTATATGTATATTTGTCTCTTTCTCACAAAGATTCTCAATTTAAAGATATTACTTTAACTTCTGCTGGGGTCAGCTAGTCTTTTTACGTATATAAAATCCTTTGTACGTTTGTTTGTAACGCATGATCTCTGATTTTTGCAAAATTCCCATTTCCTGAGCCATTTGACTAGAATTTCAAATAAAATAAAAAAATATATATAAATGTGTGGTTTGTCTTGATAATAGTTCGTATGTATGATTCTAACCGACAGATGGCGTTGTAGTGGACTTATGGTCAATATATATTTTTTGGTGATTTTTTTTCTGGAACTCGGGATGTAGATATGCATTTTTGAGCGAAATATCTGTGACAACAAACCAATACATCCCAAACAAAAAAAAACATTTTATATGAAACTCAATAAAAAATTATTTGGATCGCATATATTTATGTATATATTACAGCAAAATATATATAATATATTTTATTAATTATTTTATTATTATTTTTTAATATATAATATATATTTTGAGCAAATGCTCAAATGAAATATGTGCTTAAACACACTCAAAATTATTGTTCATGGATATCCCCAAATATATATTAATAAAAAAATTCATAACGTTTCTGGCTTCATCGAATTTCGCTTTTAATTTTTTTTATTAATTTTTGATTTTCATTAAGTTTTCAACTTTTTATATTGAATTTTGATTGATCTGAGAATGCTATACTTTTTCATTGAGCTACACTACAATCGATATACGCTTTTACTCAGACTAGTCTGACTTGTCGAATCTTTGGCGTTATAAAAGGCTTCTTCGATTGGTTTATAGCGTGTAAGCTTCTACAGCACGTCTGCGTACAGTTCTGGAGCCTATATCAAAAAAAAAAAACCACGCACCAATTGAGTAGAAGTTACAAACGACTTATTTTTTGATTTAAATAGAATTGTTTGGATTGAATGATCTGTTACTGCTGACCCAGTTTATCGAAATCGACTTATTGTTCGAGAAATTATTGATTTGTCAGTGGTATACTTGTCAAAACATTTGTTTTTGCGATATACAAGTACTATCTGCATAATCACGTATTATTTGTTTCTATACCCAAGTACAGTAATTGTTTAAAAAAAATACTCAAAATAGAACATTACATGTTTTATGGTAAAAAAAATTAATAGGCTTTCTATCGCACGAAATAAACATAAGAAGCAATACGTTACAGTTCTATCGTTAAACACCATAAACATCTTTTAAACATGGCAGCTAGGTAGAGTTGCTTTAGTTTTGACCAGTAGAGAAATGCATATTTTTCAGAAATCTTCAAAAATAAAAACATTGGGAAATATATCTTAATTTTTGTTTTGCACATCTAAGAATGGGCAAATAAGTTGATAACAGCCACCCAAAAAACATTTATTCATAAAAAATATTTTATTTTTTTGTCAATAATATGAGTGGCATATTAGAACAAAATGTATTTGTGAACTAATTTCCTCAAAAACAAATAAAATTATTGTTTATGAATATCTCCAAATATATTTTATTCCAATGTTTTTCAAAAGTTTGATGATTTTTTTTAATATCAGTTTTGATTTTTCCTTAATTTGAAACTATACCTTACAGTGTAAAATTCGATATTAATAGTTAGCTTTTATTTTAAAGCACTTATTTTTAATTTATAAATATTCCAACATAATTTGTTCTCAATCCATCAAATTATTTATAGTTGTACAATAATATACTATTTCTGTTATAAAGAAATTTTAGGAATATATCAAATTTCCAAAGAATGGGCTTTAAACATAAAACTGTGCTTACAATTATGGTATCTCTACATTTTCTGAATACTTAAATGCAAATAAAAGAATATTAGGATGGAAACATATATTTCTTTGGAACAACATCTTCCCAAACATATAATATTGGTGTGTGGAGGTAATATACATTTGGAGTACATATGTATATATCGTCATCAGAAACGAAAAAGGGCGTAACAACAAGCAAAATGGAAATTCAGTTTTTGATGGATTTCGGTACACTGTATCAAAATACGGCGCAGTGAAATAATCCCCAAGTGAAATAACACCCAAGCCGAAAATGAAATAACACCCAAAAAAAAGATTGAAAATTGGGTTTGGGTGAAATTTCATTAACTTTGGGTTTCATTTCATTTTTTCAAGTTTTTTTTAAATTTTTGTTACTAAGACCAAATTGAAATAAAACCCAAAATAAAATGAATTTGGGATTTATTTCATTCATTTTGGGTTTTGGGGATTTTTTCATTGTTTGGGATTTATTTCATTTTCATCGAAATCTAATTTTTCTTGGGCCGTATTTCATTTTATTTGGGGATTATTTCATTGACATTCAAAATGAAATTTAGGAAAGTTTTTAATAATAAAATTGTTAGATATCGCTTCCTTGTCGTTAGGCGGTTAGAATCGAATGAACATATTGAACGGGGTAATTTTAGGGTGGGCCTTGAGAGTAGTAATCAGTTCTTAATAGTGCTTCAGAGAAGAAAATTTACAAATTTTAAATTATAACAAATAGGAAAATTTAAGTTTTAGGGCCATGGATAGCAGATTACAGAAAACATACCAGATGGTACGATTGCATTATATCATGAAATTAATAAGCTTTAAATGTTTGGAAATGGTAAGTAAAATAAGATTTGCGACTATTTTGCCAGAGAGGCGATCAGTAACGGAACTGATTGGGTTTGTTCCCTTTTAATAATTTAAGAATGATTACTACTGTAAGAGAAAAATTGAAGAAAAGATAAAGCAAGTGAAACAGAGAGACAAAAACCGCGGCGATTTTTGGCATATTTGTTGTCTGCTTTACTATTTCTTCATGTCAGAAAATGTTATGGAAATATGTTGGAAGAGAAAACACGAATAGGAATTAACGGAGACGAAAAATAGGTAAAAAATCCTATTCGTATTTTCTCTTCCAACATATTTCACACACGAAGTTTCAGTTCTCTTCCAACAGTTTTTGAACATGAAGAAATAGTAATGTAGATGAAAAATGGGTTAAAAAATCGCCGCGATTTTTAACCTATTTTTCGTCTCCATTAATTCCTATTCGTATTTTCTCTTCCAACATATTTCACACACGAAGTTTCAGTTCTCTTCCAACAGTTTTTGAACATGAAGAAATAGTAATGTAGATGAAAAATGGGTTAAAAAATCGCCGCGATTTTTTTACCTATTTTTCGTCTGCATTACTATTTCTTCATGTTCAAAAACTGTTGGAAGAGAACTGAAATTCATATGTGAAATAGTTTGGAAGAGAATTCTCTTCCAAAAGATTTCATGTATTATATTCCAGAAGTTTTCAAACGTCAAGAAATAGCAATGCATTACAAAAAATAGTTCAGAAACATTTTTTTTTAATTTTTAGTCAGGATTACTATTTTCTTATGTTTTCTGTTCCAACATTCAGTTGCAAAGCATAAAAACTATTGCAAAGCACAAACAAATATTTGTCTAGACGAATAAATTTAATTTGGAGTTTATTTCATTTGTTTGGGGTTTTTTTCATTGGGGGTTATTTCACTTTTTTTTGGGGGAATTATTTTTTTTAATTTATCTAATATTTTTTGGGGGTTGTTTCATTTTTATTTGGCTTTTTTTTCATTTAATTTGGATTTTATTCTTTATGGGCGTTATTTCTCTTTGGGCGTTATTTCATTTCATTTGGGTCATATTTCATTGGGGGTTATTTCATTTTCGGCTTGGGTGTTATTTCACTTGGGGGTTATTTCGTGGCGCCTCAAAATACACATCCTGACAAATTTTTAGCGGCGTAATCTTAAAAATGTCGAATTTATTAGCGAAATATAAAAGGGCCTAACAACAAATTATTTCTTTTTCATAGTTAAAAAAATCCTATTTCACGTAATTTTCACAAACAAGCTATAAAACATGTTTGGGTGATTTTATATATGCATCATTATGCTTAGATATTATCCTGAAAACCACGTTTTTCTATCGGCAGCACTTTTCATTTTATTTAGCCCTTTTTCGTTTCTGATGACGATATATTTATATATATACAGGGTGGCTGATATGTATTGCAACCAACTTCAGGTTGCTATCATTTCTAAACCGCTAGTCTGATAGCTGACAGATTTATTTCAGTGACAGTTAATTTTATTGTTTACAAGCTTACAAAAGATCTTTGGATTCAGAAAAAAAGTTACTCGTGATGGAATTCAAGCGTGATAGTGTGATTGCTTTATATTTGGGTGGAAAAACACAAGTGGCTATCGTTAGAGCCCTCCAGCATTTAAATGTGAATAAATCTTTTGTTTCTCGTACCATTGCTCGTTACCGTGATACTGGCAGTGTTGCATCGCGTCCAAAAAGTGGACGAAAAAAATTGTAACACCAGAAATGATCCGAAAAGTGAAGGCCAGATTTGATCGAAATCCACGCCGCTGTGGTAGAAAAATTGCTCGTGAGCTGAACATATCGCGAGAACGGATACAACACATATTAACCAGTAAGGAAAGGCTAAAGTCGGGCGGTGCCGAATATATAATACCCTACACCACTCTCGCAATATTGAGTAACTCTGATATATAAATTTTGTAATTCATGTATAAATTGTTTACATAAATTTACTTTTGGGACATTTTATACTTAAATAATACCCTGTACCACAGTGTGGTGTAGGGTATAAAAACGATTGGATCTAAAGAGCCAAATCGGATGAATCATATATATGGGAGCTATATCTAAATCTGCACCGATTTTCTTCAAATTCGGCAATGTTGGTTCATGGATCAAGAAACTCTACCATTCTAAATTTCAAAACGATCGGATGTAAAATACAGCTTCTATAGGACTAAAGGGCCAAATCGGACGAAACATATATATGGGAGCTATAGCTAAATCTTAACCGATTTTCTTCAAATTCGGCAATGTTGGTTCATGGGTCAAGAAACTCTACCATTATAAATTTCAAAACGATCGGATGTAAAATACAGCTTCTATAGGACTAAAGGACCAAATCGGACGAAAGATATATATGGGAGCTATATCTAAATCTGAACCGATTTTCTTCAAATTCGGCAATGTTGGTTCATGGATCAAGAAACTCTACCATTCTAAATTTCAAAACGATCGGATGTAAAATACAGCTTCTATAGGACTAAAGGGCCAAATCGGACGAAACATATATATGGGAGCTATAGCTAAATCTTAACCGATTTTCTTCAAATTCAGCAATGTTGGTTCATGGATCAAGAAACTCTACCATTCTAAATTTCAAAACGATCGGATGTAAAATACAGCTTCTATAGGACTAAAGGGCCAAATCGGACGAAAGATATATATGGGAGCTATAGCTAAATCTTAACCGATTTTCTTCAAATTCAGCAATGTTGGTTCATGGATCAAGAAACTCTACCATTCTAAATTTCAAAACGATCGGATGTAAAATACAGCTTCTATAGGACTAAAGGGCCAAATCGGACGAAACATATATATGGGAGCTATAGCTAAATCTTAACCGATTTTCTTCAAATTCGGCAATGTTGGTTCATGGGTCAAGAAACTCTACCATTATAAATTTCAAAACGATCGGATGTAAAATACAGCTTCTATAGGACTAAAGGACCAAATCGGACGAAAGATATATATGGGAGCTATATCTAAATCTGAACCGATTTCAACCAAATTCAATAGCGATCTTAACAGCCGCGAAATACTCTAAACTGCAAAATTTCAGAACGATCGGAGTGAAATTGCGACCTGTAGTCGACGAACAACTTTACATGGACAGACGGACGGACAGAGAGAAATCGGTATACTTTAAGGTGGGTCTAGCGGTGTTATTTTAAGGTGTTACAAACATCTGCCGTGAAACAAACTTATAATACCCTGTACCACAGTGTGGTGTAGGGTATAAAAAATGAGCTTTGACTAAAGCCATTGAAGTTCCAAAAAGTGCAAGAGCTCACCGATGCACAAAAAAAGTTAGACTGGAAAGAGCCAAGGAGTTGCTTCGCTTGCACGAAAGTGGCCAGTTACCGACTTTGGTCTTCTCCGATGAGAAGCCATTCCAAATTGAGCAGTTTGTGAACAAAAAAAATGATCGGGTTTACTTGCCAAAGAGGTCAGCTGAAAATTTACACCTTCGATTGGCCACCAGAACTCAAGCGCCGCCGATGGTAATGGTGTGGGCCGCCGTAACGGCCGATGGTCGCTCCCCGCTCGTATTCATCGACCATGGGGTCAAAATAAATGCCGAATATTATCGGGAAAATGTCCTAAAGACAGTATTGAAGCCCTGGGCAGACAAACATTTCGGCCGCAGACCATGGACATTCCAACAGGACTCAGCACTATCGCACTCAGCACGCGCTAACCAAGAATGGCTTAAAAAGGAGGTTCCTCGCTTCATTTCTACCGCACAATGGCCACCAAGATCTCCGGATCTCAATCCGTTGGACTTTTGCGCCTGGGTCATTTTAGAGAGTAAGGCGCTTCGCCGGGAATGGGCCAAAATACCGCAGAGCCACTTTCGTGCAGCGTGTGATGGCTTTGTCGGCCGTTTGAAGGCCATAATTCGTACCAAAGGTGGCCAATTCGAACAAATCTAAACAGTTTCTAAAATTTTATGTTATTTCCGACATTTTTTGCTTTTGAACAATAAAATTTAAAAAAAAATTAAAAAATATAGCGCTTTACTTTGTTGCATTACATGTCAGCCACCCTGTATAGCGTGATCCATTTCGAGGTTCCCTACTGTTTTAAAGAAAAAAAACTCAGAAAATTCAAATTGAATGGGGAATGTTTATTATCATTTGAAAGAACATTCTTTGGCATTTTTTTGTTGAAGATTATGTCTATCAAATGTTGGCCGCGGCTACGTCTCAGATGGTCCATCCGTTGAGTCCAATTTTCGATGACTCGTTCGAGCATGATGATGAAATGCCAAACAATACTTAACAAAAATAACATGACAGCATGACACGACTCACACGTGATCTGTCAAAAAAAGGCTATTGAAAAAAGTATCTCTACTTAGATCACCCTATATAATATGTTTGGGACTACGCCACAGAAGCGATTTTTTTCAGTGTGTAGAAATGAACGCTAGTGGGTATTCTTCTATTAGGTTGCAAACAATGATTTGTTTAGGCCAACGTCTTCCCGAACATATAATATTCGTATGTGCCAAGTGCCAAAAATTTTTACAACATATTTATTTCGTTTATTTTTATTAAAACGTTATAATTTAAAGCAAAAAATAAACGGGTTTTACGAACATATTTTATGTTTAGGATTTCCACATACTATAGTATGTAAGTAAAATTTTATTTCATTCCTCCAGTCGATGGTTATTGTTTTATTTACTTGTATTATTTTGTACAATTACCTTGAGCTAGAGAAGTGGAAAGGAAGTACGTAGGGAGATACATAATTTGTACATACATACACTACGAAATAATGTACTACATTGAACTAGCGAAGTGGATAGTCCACATGAACTAACTCCATTACTCCTGAAATTGTTGTGGAAAATTCTGCGGGGCGTTTGTTTACTTTTTTGTGGGTTGGTTGGTTGGGGGAGTGGTTATTGAAAACATGTTTTGGGGCGTCAAACACCAATGTACGTATGTATGATCCATTTTATATTCTCTTTTCGTTGGTATAATGGGGAAATTAAGTCGATTGTTTGTCGTGTTTTTGTGCATAGTTATACATATCGATACCTCCATTCTAAACTATGCTAAGTGCAAAAAGGTAGTTTTTCAGGAGAGACGATCAAAGTTTGATAAATTTTTTAAATTTGTGTGGTTTTCCTTTATGATGGAAATCGAATGATCTGTACTGTTTTGTGAATAACCTTTGATTGGGTTGACGGATAAACACCAAATTTTGACTGAATATAATATTGGAATATTTAGAAATTAAAAATACAATCTCCCTAACACCATGCTAAGTCGAAAACAGGCGATATCGAAATCGGGGGTCTCAACAAACACAGTCAAGTGAAAAACACACGCACTAACTCATGTATTTATACTTTTCAATTTAACTTGCATTTTTGTTAGTTTCAACGGAAACACGAGAGCAAAGCAAAAAAAGACACGTACTACGACTACGACTACGACGAAAAAAGAAATGATGAAAAATAAAACGTAAAATTTGATAATGCACAAAACGAATAATAAAAATGATACGAGAGCATGACCAAACTTGCAGCCATGAACGACGGTGTTGAGGGGGGGAGGGCATACATAAATACATCTATGTATGTGTGTGTGATTCAGTTCGAGCTTAGTTGTTTTCGTTTCTTTGCTTTTTCTGTTTTGTTTTCGCTACATTATGTGTTTTCAATTCATTTTCTTCGATGTGGGAACACAACAATTAACTCTTTTTTTTATTTTATTATATTGTATTTTTTTTGTTTCTTGTATGTATGTATTTGTGTTTATTTCGTTTTTATAGAGGCGTAGTGTACACACGGAGCGCGAACGATGTTTGGTTTTTTGATGGTACAAGGTGGAGAAAGGCAAATTTTCATTTCCATGACGTTATTCCGACATTTTTAATATCGCCGTCGTCGACTGAACGTACGAACAATTCATTCATCGATCGTGTAAAACCGTAAATAGGCACTGGGCGTCGTTTCCCGAACCACTATTAACCACAATAGGAGAGTAGAGAGTAGATATGTAATCGTATGTATGAATTAATTGATTCGCAAATCTCTAAATGCATAGTTGTTATGTTAATGTGGTGACACTGCACCATCATCATATGACATATTGTGCTTTTTCATATTTTATATTTTGTTTAGCACGACATTCGCATAGCCATTTCAATTGGTTTTATTTCCCTTTATTATGTATTTGCACATACATAGATACATATGGATGCATGTATGGACATGTGTAAATATAATCACAGAAACTACACTACCATCTCGGCAAAATTAGCAACACGTTATGGAAAAGCTAACAACGATTCGGACCGCGCACGAGTGTAAACTAAAATCATTTGACTCAATTGAATTTGTGAATACCCACCGAAGCCTGTCTTCGGGTAATCGTCGTTGTTGTATTCGTACTCGATCGAGCGGACGTATGTGTGCAGCAGGTTTGATAAAAGCTTGGCTTACATTAAAGCTTGTCTATATTAAGGCCATGCTATTTGCTCATGAAAAATGTACATACATATATATGTACATATGTATGTATGATACGAGTATACTCGTACACTCACTCGGTCGGGTATTGAAAAGCTGGCACACAACCAGTGCTGTCAACTCTTGGCGAAAAAAAATGGCTAAATTGAGCACAAAAAAGGCTAAAAATGGCTAAAATAAAAAAAGACTAAAAGTTGTACTCCAATTTTATTTCGTGAATTAAAGTAAAATTGATTAGACAAGTGATAGAATGTTCTCTAATTGTATTAAATCAATTTCGCCCGCACCATTGTTTTCTTGCAATCGTCTGAACACACATTTTGCTAACAATCTGTCATTATCTGTATATTGCCAGCACTTTGACAGAGTTGATAACATTCTAAGATCTGACCACCGTGTGTAAATAGCTGTAGTGCCTTTCATTTTAATATATCGTCGGCTTAATGATATTTTGGTCCATATCACTAATTTTTGGGCCAAAATTTAGCAAAACTTAATATGTAAATATCTCGTTAAATAAGCCCCGTAGAAGGAAAAGAACGAAATTTTGTTATCACTAATTTTTGGCCAAAATTTTGAATTTCCTTAGCAAAATTTAAAATGTAAATATCTCGTTAAATAAGCCCCGTAGAAGGAAAAGAACGAAATTTTGCTATCACTAATTTTTGGCCAACATTTTGAATTTCCTTAGCAAAACTTAAAATGTAAATATCTCGTTAAATAAGCCCCGTAGAAGGAAAAGAACGAAATTTTGTTATCACTAATTTTTTAGCCAAAATTTAGCAAAACTTAAAATGTAAAATAAGCACCGTAGAAGGAAAAGAACGAAATTTTGTTATCACTAATTTTTGGTCAAAATTTTGAATTTTCTTAGCAAAACTTAAATAAGCCTCTCGTTAAATAAGCCCTGTAGAAGGAAAAGAACGAAATTTTGTTATCACTAATTTTTGGCCAAAATTTTGAATTTCCTTAGCAAAATTTAAAATGTAAATATCTCGTTAAATAAGCTACGTAGAAAGAAAAGAACGAAATTTTGTTATCAATAATTTTTGGCCAACATTTTGAATTTCCTTAGCAAAACTTAAAGTGTAAATATCTTTTTGTGTTTTTTTGAGTTATTGCAATGATTTTTCCTATCTCGTCTAGTTTTCGAGATATTGGTAGGGTAAAGCGATTTAACTCTGATTTACGGGTTTTATTTCGATATTTTTGTTGTATGTCTCTATTTTTCTATCGCCCTATATTTGTGACTCACTATTTTACGTTCTTTCGCTAACAATATGTAAATTAGTCTCCTTCCATACCGACCCTCTTTATGGTCCATGTAATACAAATACGAAAAAATATTAAAACAAAAGTGGATATGGACCAAAATGCCATGTACAAAAATTTGCTTAATTTTTATTGTAATCGCATAGAAATGCATGAGAATCACACAAACACGCGGTTGGGAACCCTCTGGAATAACAAGTGTGTAACTTTTCAGTCCCGTTTTTACTCAAGCAATAAATTGCGGTTTTCTCACAAAATAGCATTGAAACATGTTTACGTTTATAAAAATTTACGGTATTCCCTTATTGATTGATTTTCCAGATTTTTCAAACCAAGTCCAGTTACAAATAGCTTGCTGAATCGAATTTTTTTTTACGTTTATAAATAAAATAAATTTTGTATGCACACCAAAGGAAGAAAATAATCACCCTTAGTCTTGATTCACACTCGGCAACTTCTTACAAGCAAGTGTCAAAGTTTGTTGGAGAGAGAGAGGCAGGTGGAAAGAGCTCTCTGCCCCTCTCTCATACAAACTTTAACAATTGCATGGAAAAAGTTTCCGAGTGTGAATCTTGACTTCTCGCGAATTTAATTCCAGGCGGAGTTGTTTCCCTGCTCAATTTAATTTTACTTGTAATTTGCAAGGAAATAGTTCGTCAGCTATATAAATAGTTCATCAACTATATAGTTCGTCAACTATATAATTTGTCAAATATTACAAACATGGAGAACAATGGTAAAGCTGGACCATATAAAAAAGAAAATTCACACAAATATTTTTGTTTTAAACCTAAAAAATCACTTTGTCATGGGATACTTCATAAACTTCTGAATACTTTACATGTAGTTGATAATGATAAATTATATACCCAATTTTGTTGTCTTCGGAAAGCGTTTGACAAGTTGGCAAAAGATATTCCGATTGATAAGGTATTGTCAAGTTTTTTCAAAACATTTAACAAATGTAATACTGAGAATTTACATAAAATAATATCATTTATTTTTCAATTCAATTCCAGGGACGATGTGGCAAGATTTTGCAGCGACAGACCAGAGCATCTGGTGGGAATCGAACCCACGACCTCCAAACTCATATTTGCTTGTCTTTTTTTGAATAACTACTTTTAAACCGAATTTATCAAATGCAGCTATTTTTTTTCCTGAGTCCAGCTAAGAGGCAATTCGAATCAGGCAAACCTATGTTTACTTGAATAAACACTCACTCTTCTTCAGCATTTGACATCTTTATTGCAAATTCTGCTGACGACATGAAAGGATTATTTCCACCAGCGTCTTCATATCTTAAAACTTCTGCCCAAAATTGTGTTGTATTGTCAACATTTTCCCATTTCTCTAAATTGATCTTCTCATATTGATGTTTTACTTCTTCGATGTTTCTTAATTTGAAGTGCTCCAGAACGTACAATTTTAACTGCTAAATTATATTTAATTTACCCAAGCTTCAGTTGATTAGCTAATTTCATAACAAATGGTACAATGACTTCCTTTTCAGTGAGTTTTCAAACTCGTAGCCCAAATATAAATCATATTTTAAAGACTGTACAAAGTCACTTTGCAGAATATCTACTTCGTCAGGAGGAATTATTTTTGTTTGTAGTGAAGTAATGATGGTAACCCTAAGCCTTCCAATAATTTTGTAATGTTTAAATTCTTGCTTTTTTTAATTTTTTGCATATATTTTAGTACAGGATTCAGAAAATGTAAATACAGATGAATTATGTCATCGGTGTACATTTGACTAAGGATTTGAGCTTTATGACATTTTTCTTTTCCAAAGCCAAAGTAAATTGGAGTTGCAACTCAATCCCACTGTTCGAGAATTTTGCTGACAGTTTCTTCTATCGAAAGCCATCGTGTGTTGCTTACTTGTGGTGTCTTAAGAGAACCCTTTTATTGCTGTTAAGACTATTAATATAATTTTAGACAAAACCCCACTTTTGCCAGCTGAACTATGAAAAATGGCAAACGTAAAATAAAAAAAGGTTAAAAAAACGCTAATAGAAATGTTTAAAGTTCTCTGGCAAAACGAAATGGAAAAAGGCCTGATTTAGCCGGAAAATGGGAAAATGGCTAAATTGGCAACACTGCACACATCAAACCAACCGAGTAAGTAATAATGCAATAAGAAAAATACACTTTTTACCGCTACCATAGAGAGCACAACGATCGACCGACTAAACTAAAAGAGCTACTTGCTTCTATGCTGGTTTTCTCACTCTCCACCAACCAACCAACTCACCTTTGGGGATTGCAATAGATAATGGGGGCCCTTCATTACAAAGTGCGCATTACACTGTGGAAGAAAGAACTAAATTAGCGCAAAAAATATACATATACAGTGGCCGACAAAAGTCTACTTACGACCCATATTTATGCTGCAGGCCTAGTCCGAAAACATTATTGTTTCGGATCACTTTCTATTATCTTCTATACCTATACAGTAGATAACGGATATAAGAGCATTTCGTATAAGAAAAACCGTGTTTTATGAAAGAGTATTAGAAACACCATGCCTTTTACTGTATTTTCAATAGTAAAATAATTTTACATTAGAACAACACTTTTAAGAAAAAAACTGATAAACGATATGTCTGTCAAACACCAAATCTGCCAAACGGTGTTGCAAAGATTTCATAAAAGAACATTATTTTACTAATGCTGGCAACACTAATTATGTTAGTTAACATAGGAAACTCTGATCTTGGCGAATATTTTTTCATTCGTTTTCTTTTTTACATTGTTACAACGAAAATGGACGCAAATAGCAAAAGAAACACAATATTGAAAGAAATACAAAGCGGGAAGAGAAAAAATAATGACATTGCTAAAGAATATAACATTGGAGCACAGACCTTAAATTATACAGATGTGCCGTCAGCCAGAAACGTCAAAATCTATCAGTTACGAACGAATAGGAATGAAATGTCACTCGCGAAAAAACAGTCTTCCGCGAACTTAGTTTCAACTTTTCTTGCACTAATCGATTTATATTAATTTTTTAATTGTGACAATTACAAAAAATTCGGAAAACGGTCTGAAAATCCGCGAAAAACCTCACTCGTTGGAATCAAATTCCTATTCCTTCGTAACTGACAATTACTCGCTACAGGAAGGAATGTCTTCTTATATTCTATTTGTCTTTGCATTGGAGTATCGACATTGTCAAATAAATATAATAAAAAATTCTAAAAATATAGAAAACAAATATTTGGTCTTAAAAATTTTAAACAAGAAAAGAGGCAGAAAGCCAAAATTTGAGGCTCTAAACAAATGATTCAAAAGGGAGCACAAGTGACCGGGCCAATACTTCTTGAAAAGGCTCAACAGTTCGCCATACATTTGAATATCCCAGACTTTACTGCAAATCAAGGTTGGCTCCAACGATGGAAGAGAAATGAAAACATACATTTCAGAAAACTCCTCGGAGAAGGTGATTTATGCTGACACGGAATCTGCTGAGTTTCAAGGAAAATATTTTGCCACCTTTTTTGGATAAATATGATTTAGACGACATTTATAATGCCGATGAGACTGGACTCATGTATAAAGCTCTGCCGAGTAGATCTTAGGCTACAGAAATACACAAGTGAGTGGACTCAAAACACCCAAAGACAGGATAACATTGATTTTCATAAGTAACGCAACAGGTTCCGATGAATATGTTTACTCAATCGGCAAATATAAACACCCAAGGTGTTTTCGCGGAAAAAATGTCCCCATTCCTTACAAATTTAATAAAAAGGCATGGATGACCAGCACTATATGGAGTGAAATTATCAAAGAAGTTGACAATAAACATTAAAAAAAGGATAAAAAAATGTTGCTATTAATTGACAACGCTTCTTGTCATAAACATGATTTCACACCCGAAAATACTGAAATTTTATTTCTGCCTGCATGTACTACAAGTATAATTCAACCATTAGATCAAGGTATGTGTGTTGAAAGTGCATTTCAACATATAGGTATTACTTTTTTTAACGAACGGTCCCAACGCATCCACTCTTACCCGCCCCTTCCGACCGAGGAGGCCACATCCCCATGACGTAGGGATTTCGTACACACCATGATCCGGACCATTTCAACTGCCAGCACATGCAAAAATTCAAAAGTTTTTTCTATATGCCCCAGGGGCGGGGTTGGGACCGTTCGTAAATAAAAAAAAAATATAGACATGTAGTGAACCTCTAAACAAATAACATTAGTCTACTTACATATTTAAAAAAGAGATTATTCTAGATCTAACTGCATCAATTTCTACATCAATGTCAATAACATCATATACAGTTTTAAAATCTATGCACATTCTACGAAAGGGGTCTGCCGAAGCATAATTTGTACGTTGAAAATCAATATGTAATAGTTGGTAATATCTGGAAGGTCTATATGGTACATTGAAACCAATCCTAGACAGGATAAAATTAGAGGGCACATCACCATTTATAACTTTCAGCACCATTGTGGTGTTCAGCACAATACGTCTGCTTTTAAGAGTAGGCAGTCGTCTTATCAAACTCAACCTGCTAGTATAGGGTGGAAGACTAAAATCACTATTCCAATGAAGATGTCTTATTGTTTTTGAACCGATTCAATCTTATCAACGTAAGTCCCGTATTGGGGGTCCCACACTATAGACCCATATTCTAGAATAGGTCTAACTAAGGACGCATACAACTGCCTAGTTACATAAGGATCTACGAATTCTTTCGCCCATCGCTTAATGAAACCGAGCACGCCATAAGCTTTATTCACCATGGTAATTATGTGATTATTGATATTGAGTTTAGGATCCATTAATATACCAAGATCCACAAAGGATTCAACAGAATCAAAATTGGAACCATGAAGACTAAAACTAGATGGAATCGCCCCCGACCTAGAGAAACACATATGTTTACATTTCTTAAGATTAAGGTCCATGCAATTTATATCACACCAATTTCCAAAACTAACCAAATCATTTTGAAGGAGTATTGAATTTCTGATGTTTTATAAGAATAAAATATGCACACAGAATACAGTTTGGTTGCCTCAACCGAATTATTTGCCAATCGAATTTTGTAGTTCTGTCTACTATCATGCGATTCCATCAGGACAACCAATATTTTGGTTGTGGTATACTTCCGTTTCCATGTTCACAACAATCATATTTGGTTGCACCAACTACGAAAATGGTGGCTTAAATTATCTGTTGTAGTTGCCACAACCAACTGTTTTAAAAAATTCGTTGTTCTGACAATTTGTCACATATACTACCGACAATTAATTAAAAACAGTTTTCATTAATTTTTATTTCATTTATTGAACAAAAAACAAAACAATTCATAACAAAATTAAAAATCCCATATTACAAATTCATCACTATTCATCACTATATGAGATGTGGAAATATTAGTACACAAAAAAAGACACAAAACTTGTATGCAAATTTCGCTTAAACCTGTGATTTCAATTTCACGCTTGTTGCTTTTTTTTTATTTATGTAAAACATTTTGCACAACATATTCTGCATTCCACACATTATTATCCACACGAGATTATTTTTGATTACCTACACCGTTCTTGAACAAAATGTTGAAGATTTTTTTATGTCGAGTATTTTTATTTTTTGTTTGTCATGTATCAGCAAAAGAACAGCAACCAATCTTTCGGTTGTATTTCCCAAATTACATTTGGGAAATGATTGGGATAACCAATAAACGATTATTTATTAAATTTTTTTCTGTTGTAGTAACCAATTATTCGTTGCAATAATAATCTTTGGTCTATTGATACAATTTCTGTTGTCAAGAATAAAACATTGGTTGTCACAACCAAAAATCGATCATATGGTACTATAATGAAAATTTAAAATCGGTTACCACAACTAACCGAGTGTCAATGAAAAAAACAATCTTAATTCGATTGATACAACCATCGATTTAGTTGCAATCATTTTCATTTGATCATATCCATGTTATTATTGTTGTTTCAACTAATTATTTATAAATACAACCGACAGACGGTGTAGGCAATATACTTTTTGTTGCTAGTACTATTTTTTTATTGTTACAATCGAATTCCAACCAATTATTTTCCTGGGTGTGTTAACATCGTCGGCATACCACCAGTAAATTAGAACTAGAAATTGATTCTGGCAAATCGTTGATGAATAGCAGAAACAGAATGGGACCAATATGGCTACCATAGGGAACACCAGATGGAACCTAAATCGGATCAGAACAGGATCTACCAAATTTCACAATCTGAATACGTCTAAGATCAGACGATATCCAACGCAATAAGTTGTTACTAAAACCAATAAGATCCAGCTTATGTATTAAGAGTTTGTGATTGACTCTGTCGAAAGCTTTACTAAAATCTGTATAAATTACGTCTGTCTGATTACCAAGAACAAACTCGTTTATAACCTGAGAAGAAAATTGCACTAAATTTGTCACAGTTGAGAGACCTTTTCGAAATCCATGTTGGAATGGACTTAGAATAGACGATACTTTCTGAGATAAAATCTCAGTAACCATTTTCTCAAAAAGTTTTGGAATTATACTTAATTTTGCGATTCCACGATAATTCCCCACATCAGTGAGGCTTCCAGATTTATGAAGAGGAGTTAAGTAAGATGTTCTCCAAATGGATGGGAAATAGCCAAATTTTAACGAAATATTAAATAGCAATGTAAGCGAAACAACAAGACTTTGAGCCCAATATTTGAGGATTATACTAGGTAGACCATCGGATGTGTGTGAAGATAAATTCCGAATTTAACTAGCAGAGACAAATCACCAGTTTAATAGAACTCTGTAAATGAGTTAACAGAGCTCTTTAGAGCAGTTAACATAACTTTTTAATGAGTACATAGACTGACATAAATAGTTAAAACAATTAAAATAAAATATATTTTAGATTTTTTACAATTCAAAATTATAAAAGTAGTACAATACCTTAACATTTTCCGACATATATGTGAGTACACACCAAAATTGCTGATACTATCAGTGTCATCTGTTGTATATCTTTGGACGAAGTGCGTCCGCTGAAAATTGTGGCAATTTGGAAAATTCTGCCATATATTCAAATATACCAACGGAAAGCTCCCTTCGAGAGCTACTAAATGGAAAAAATTACCGAAAAGTCCGCCAGGAGAGATGTAGTGGGCTTAACATTTCATCTATAGAATTAGGATGAAGTGCGTCCACTGTGGCCATATGGAAAATTCTGCCATATATTCAAATACACCAATGGAAAGCTCTCTTCGAGGGCTTCTAAATGGCAAATTACCAAAAAGTCCGCCAGGAGAGATGTAGTGGCCTTAACATTTCATCTCTAGAATTAGGAAGAATTGCGTCAACTGGCCACTGTGGTAATATGGAAAATTCTGTTAAATATTCATATACAACAGCGGAAAGCTCTCTTCGAGAGCTACTAAATGGTAAAATAAAATTATGAAAAAGTCCGCCTGGAACGATGTAGTGGGCTTAACATTTCATCTCTAGAATTAGGATGAATTGCGTCAACTGGCCAATGTGGTAATATGGAAAATTCTGTTAAATATTTATATACAACAGCGGAAAGCTCTCTTCGAGAGCTACTAAATGGTAAAATAAAATTATCAAAAAGTCCATCAGGTGAGATGTAGTGGGCTTAACATTTCATCTCTAGAATTAGGATGAAGTGCGTGCACTGCGTGGTCAACGATTTTCGTCTCCAGAAGATGCTGAACCTGTTTGATATACAAATTTATCGATAGTACGAATATCGGTACTGCAAAGATCTGTTAGGCTGCCTATAAAAGCCGACCCCAGTATGTCCAGTCGTCGTTTACTCAGAGCGGGGCAGTCGCATAGCAAGTGCTCAATGCTCTCCACTTCTTCCTCGTCTCCACAGCTTCTGCAGAAGTCATTAGAGTCAATACCCAATCTCTTGGCGTGTTCGCCGATCAAGCAGTGTCCCGTCAGAACCGACACTAACGTAGACAATCTTTGCCTCTCTAGTGCGAGGAGATATTTTGATCTTCTCAGGTCATACCTATGCCAGATTTGTCTAGCTACCCTGCAGGTGCCGATTTCTGTCCATCTGACCGATATATGCAAATTCTTCGACAATTTGTAATATCGCCCCTTTCCTAGCAAGTTCATCAGCTTTGCAGTTCCCCGGGATATCCCTATTCCCAGGCACCCATATGAGGTGTATATTAAACTGCTCAGCCATCTCGTTAAGATATCTGCGGCAGTCGAGGGCTGTTTGTGAATTTAGGGATGTTGCCTCCAGAGAATTGATGACAGCCTGGCTGTCCGAGTAAATGACAACGCCAGTGTTGGTTACAATGTTGCGACTCAGCCACTTGGCTACTTCCCATATTGTCATTATAGACACTGCAGGTAACTGGTAGTCTGTGAGCTATATCCAAACTAAGCTCTGCACAGTGTACTCCGAAGCCAACCTTTTCATCAAGCTTCGAACCATCCGTGTAAAAGTGTAGATGGTTTCTATTACCTGGTATTCTTCCAACCCATTCATCTCTGGTGGGAATCATAGCGATATAATTTCTCTCGAAAGTGTACACAGTTGGTATATAGTCCACTCGGTCGGTTACCATAGCACTACACTTTGATATCCTCATGTGACCGTAGTTTTTGTACCTCCACATTGATAGGCAGTTTAATCTTATTGCCGCTTTGGTTGCAACTTCTCTCGCCACAATATTAATCGGCAGTATATGGAGTAGGGCTTGTAGAGACTCGGTCGCTGTAGTCCGTAAGGCTCCGCTTATGCTCAGGCAGGCTGTTCTCTGAACCTTTGTTAGTAGGTTATGATGGTTAGTTTGTCAGTTGCCGTCCACCATACCACAATGCCGTATAGCAGTATAGGACGAACTACTGCTATATATATATCCAGTGGACGATTTTAGGAGAGAGGCCCCACCGCGACCCTACAGCCTTTTTGCAGGAATATAAGGCGACGTTGGCCTTCCTTACACGTTCTAATACGTTAAGTCTAACCGCTGCTTCCGGCCCATCTAGTCAATTTGTTCAGAGCCACCTGTAGAATGTCTCGGAGGACGTTTTCGAATTTGCCACTCACTGCGATTGCCACGTATCCGCATATACTTTGCAGCAACATCGTTCTAGATCTAGCAGGATTTCATTCACCGCTAGGTTCCAAATTAGTGGAGACAGTACTCCTCCTTGTGGGGTTCCTCTGTTCAAAAACCTTTAGAGTTGTTAGAGTTATGGACCCAAGACATGCTGTTATGCGTCTTCTGTTGAGCAGACTTTGAATTAGTCTAATCAAACTAGAGTTAACTTTTAGATGTGACAGTGCCGCAATCACTGCATCTGAGCGAATGTTGTCAAGAAATGCCACCATGGTGAATTCCTTGAAATGCAGGGACGATTCGATAGTGCTCACAAGTTCGCGCAGGGCTGATTCTGTAGACTTCCCCTTATTGTAAGCATGTGGGTTCACCGACAGGAGTTTTGTTTCCAGGTTTTCTCTAATGAAATTATCTAAAAGTCTTTCTAGACCTTTCAATAGGAAGGAGGATAGGCTAATTGGTCTGAAGTCTTTTGGCCTAGTGTGTGATATCTTCCCTGCTTTAGGTATGAATACCACTTTGGTATCCCTCCATCGATTCGGGATGTATGAAAGCATAACATAAACATAAATTTTCTCCAGCCAGGGGATAATGTACTTCAAAATTTTCTGCATTTCTGCTGGAGTGATGCCGTCTGGTCCAGTGTGAGTTTGAACTCAATATAATGGTGATCTGAGAATGAGTGGTCGTCCAGTACATTCCACCCACTAATTTTGTTTGACAGCCGGTCTGTAGCAAACGTTACGTCTAGTACTTCTTGTCTGTTTTTAATTGTAAAGGTCGGTTTATTACCTATGTTACAAATACTTAGGTTGGTAGTTAGAATTAAGTCAAGAAGCGAATCACCCCTATTGTTTACATCTGTAAACAATAGCGTGATGAGCGTTTGTGTCTGCGCCAATAATCAGCTCGACCTCGTCTGATGTTGCTTCTTCTACTCAGGACGATGTCTACTGCACCTGTGGACAGGCGCAGCAATAGTGCCGCTGAGGCTGCTTTAGCGTGATGGAGGTTAATCTGTAGAATTTTTACCATCATTGGTAATTGACAGATTAACATCCACCCCGACAAGGGTGTTATCGAACTCTTCGTCCATATCATCCATATTCATCCCCGCCAGATGCTTCAAAGAGTCGCGAGACTCCCCTCAGCCCCTCTGTGTCAGAAGTAGAGCTTTCGTCCTCAGAGTAGGACGTTACAAATCCAATTATGGGCGGACAGACCAGGATTTTTGCGATTGCGTAATAGGTACTGCGTAATAGATTTTAACTATCCGCTCTGTGCTAAACACGTCCGTTCACTACCACTGATCAGCAACGACCTAATTGATGACGGATCCTATTAGGTCGCCCAACTAATATATACGAAGATAATACTAGTTGCTTAAAGATTAAAGAGGAGAAATTAAGCAGTAGAACCAAGCATATCGACACAAAATCTTACTTCGTCAAAGATTATGTTGAGAACAAAATCATTGAATGTATTTATTGTCCTTCCGAAGAAATGCTTGCAGACATGTTAACAAAACCACTGGCTGTATCAAAATCGGAGAAATTCAGAACATATGCAAAAGTCATGTACAATTGAGGATGAGTGTTGAAATACTTTGCTTATATTCACTTGTACATTTGTAGTTTCTAATATTATTTTATTTCAATTTTGTAAATCAGATTTCTGTCAGAAAAATATTTTTTCCTAGTATACATACATTTTTTTCATTATTTAAATTGATACACATTTTTTCATTCAAAATCATATCGTCCCTATTGGAAAACCCGTTATGTACGTAGTACATACTACAAAGCCAACACTCTATTGATAGTTCGGTTTCGGAAACAATCTTACAGTTTACAGTTACACACGACATTTTTTAATTGTAAATTAATTGTAAGACAAACTAACAAACAGGAATAGGAAGAACAAACAATAATACACGAAAATTAGATTTAATATTTCACCCTCTACTATAAGGAGTTAAAGATGAGAATATTAGGCAAAACATATATATCTTTATAATTTTGGCCAAAAATGTCGTAAGTGATCAAGCGAATGACATTCATCGATAAAAAAATGAAATATTGTCGAGAGACAAACATTTTTCAACAATAGAAGACAATAATAGAAGTGACTAAAATAAAAACAAAAAAAGGTTAAAGAGAGTTAAGGATTTATTCAATTCTTTTCATTTTAAAAACATACATGTATCACAGAATAACGATATCGCAAATACTCGTATATGCACGTATGTACGAGTATACCATTGGAAAGAGTACACTTTCTTCTCTTAAAAAGTACACAAAAAGGTATGTTATAAGGTACAATAGAGATGGTCAGTGACAACTGTGACATACAAGTGTATCGAACCATAACCGCCAAAAAGATGTAAGCGTACTGACTAGTGTTTCCGGCCACAATCTACGGTTATCCTACAGTTAGAGCTAACCTACAGTTATAGCTGCCGAATTGTATGAAATTTATAAACTGTGAGTTAGCTCTAACTGGAGATTGTGAGAGAGGGGGTAAGAAAGTTTCAGTCGGGTAAACCGACTGAAGACGAGTTTCAAAAAAAATAAAATGGTTTATATATTCCGGTATTCAGCATAGATTTAGCAATTTTTGCTGAATACCGGAATACTTCAACTTTTTTTTGTTTAGCCAAAGTGGACGATTTAAAAAAAAAACATATTTAACTAAAAATTCTTAATAACTCGAATACCTGGGTTTTTTGGCGAAAATGGTTTATATATTTCGATTCAGCATCGGTTTAGCAATTTTTGGTGAATACCGGAATACTCCTCCTTTTTTTGTTTAGATTTGGTGCGTATACAACTTTGCGAGTTAGATAACCTCTAGTTTAAGAGGTTTTCGCTTATTTATTTATGGCCTTTGCATAATATACGACTTCTTCTATTCGTGTGTGTTTTCATTATATTGCACCAAAATAATTATTCAGATTTGATGAAATTCCTATTTTTGATTTTAACATTGCTCAGTTAGATTTTAACAATGCTCTGTTAGACTTATAAAAGCACTCTGTTGTCCCCGTAACAGCGCTCGGTTAATATAAAATGGTTTGTGTCTTGACTCGTATTTATTTTGCTTATCTTCACGGACATACTTCAATAATCACATAATTACAATGGTGAACAAAGCTTATGGTTTCCTTGGTTTCATTAAGCGATGGGCGAACGAATTTTCAGATCCATATGTAACGAAACAGTTGTATACTTCACTTGTTAGACCTATTCTAGAATATGGATCTGTTGTATGGGACCCCCAATATACGATTTATGTTAATAAAATTGAATTCGTTCAGAAATAATTTTTATTATTCGCTTTGGGGCACCTCCAATGGAATAGTGATTTTGTTCTTCCACCCTATATTAATAGGTTGAGCTTGATAAGATTGCCTACTCTTAAGAGCAGACGTATTATGCTGAACACCACAATGAGTTATAAATTGTGATGTGCTTTCTGGTTACATGCTTTCTAAGATATGATAATGTATCATTCAGATCCTCCAGATATTACCAATTATTGCATATTGATTTTCAACGTACACATTACGTATCTACAGAGCCCATCCGTAGAATTTGCAAAGACTTTAACACTTTATACGATATTACTGGCTTTAATGTAGGAATAGATATCGAGAGCTTATATTCAAAACCCTCTATCTTCAATTTTTGCAAAAATGAGATTTTTATGTTAAATAAAATATTCGGTAAAATAAGGCGCATCTATGGTACTAATTTGGAAAAAAAAAAACAAAAATTGAAATTTTATGGTCATTTTTGTAATTTCTCTATCTTACACACTTATTTTTTCTGAATGCAATACCCTTTATCGCTTCATATAATTTGGGACTATTTTTTTTTGTTTTTTTTTTCTTCTAAAAGATGGTTCTTTGGTGAAAAGAGTATGCTAAACCCGAATTTGGTTAAATTTTTTTAGTCGAAGCTTTAGTTTTCAAATTATGACTATTTTTATATCTAACCTGTGATTCCACAAGAATACCATTTTTTCTATGACAATTTGAAAATGGATTCAAAAATGAACCCCAAGAAATAGATAATACTTAAATAAAAAATTAATCATTAATTCATTGTTATTATTATTTATTATAATATGTATAATTATATATAAAAAAAATTTGTGGAATTCATAAATAATTTTTTTTACTATGCAAAACCCTCTATCTTTTTTTATACATGAAGAATTTTTGAATAGCAATACCCTCTATGTTCCATAAAATGGCTCGTGGTGCAAATATTAAAAAAAAATATTATTTAGTAGTTCACGTAGTTAGGTGTAATAAACATTGTAGAACAAACAATTTTAATTTTCTTTAAAATTAGGGATATAAATGGTTTTTTGGCTCTACTGAACAATTGTGTTTTTTAAGATAGAGGATATTGAATATAAACTGTCGATATAGTAAAATCTATTTCTTTATTTAAATAAACAAAATTAGACACTTTTTATGTATGTATGTACTTAGTATTTATTAACATATATTCTATACAAAAAGCAAGCACTAATTCGAAATGTACGCCTTTGGCCTTCACACATGCCTTAAGTCAGGGCTGCCAGAGAGCTATTCATCAGAAGAAATGAAAGCTGGCAAATTGTTTTAAAGCCATGTCTAGGTCATTTTTGCCTTATGTGGCTGCGCAAAATCCTACTGGACAGTCAATGCCTGGTTTTGGAATAGGGAATGGTTAAGAGGTTTCACAGCAGCTTCCAAAGCGGTTTCATGGTAATATTTGGCCAATGTTTTGACCCCGTGTTCACAGAAATGCAAGTCAGTGACCCCATCGCAAGAGACACCCAATCAAACCGCGATTGAATCTGTATGCTGGACCTGTTCGACCCGTGGAATCACTTGAGATGCTTCCTAAGACGACCGTGCATACACCATATCACTTCCTTTGTTGAATTTTTCTTGCAGGGTAAAATTTATTTCATATGTGACCAAGATTTTTTTTTTACAAATTATTAGCGTTCTGCACCAAAAGGCGTTTGCATTTTTCTTTACTATTTTTTTATAAAGCTGAAGTCAACATATGTCCATTGTGGCCTTTGAAAGCCCAAATCTCAAGTCTTTTTTGCCTATTCGACTCATGGACTTTTGTGTAATATTCATCTCACCGTGCCACGATTTTCTGTTTTCGGAGCGGAATTAGCAGAATTCTTGATATGATGGCCTGCTGCGTTCGAACAGTACGAAGGCGTCCCGACCGGTGGCGGTCTTTGACATCTCCAGTCTCCTCAAACAGTTTTATGCACCTGTAGATGAACATGTGACTAATCCCAAGCGGGCAGAGAGTTTTGAAAATTTTTTTTCATTCCATATTAAGCGTATAACAGCGATACGGTTCTCATTATCTGACAACTCCATGGTGAAAACTGAAGCAATTTTGAATTCCCGTTATAAACTAACGCTACAGATGTTAGGTTTCATAATCCTCGTGGTAATGGTAGAGTATGTTTAATTTCACTTTTAAAGGGTCCGCCAAATAACTTTTTTTTTGAAAATGCTATAAAAAAACTACTGAATATTTTCTCAAATTTATTTTTTTATTTGAAAGTACAATCCTTCCGGTTAATAATGGAAAATAATTTCATTCAAATGGCTAGCCATGCAGTAGCCTACACGGTCGGTCATCGTCAATTGTCTCTGGCTTGTCGGCGTAACACTTATCTTTGAGGGCACCCCACAAATAATAGTCCAACGGTGTCAAATCGCAGCTCCGAGGTGGCCAAACGACATCAGCTCTGCGGCTGATAATGCTATCTTCAAAAACAGGGCGCAAAGCATCGAGTGTAGCTTCGGCTGTGTGGCACGTAGCGCCGTCCTGTTGAAACCAAATGTTGCCAATATCCTCCTATTCAATTTTTTTGAAAAAAATTCGTTCAACATGGCCCGATAACGATCGCCATTGACTGTAACGGCCACTCCTTGCTCATTTTCGAAGAAAAATGGCCCAATTATGCCTCTGGACCAAAATCCGCACCAAACAGTGACTCGTTTTGGTTGTATCGGCTTTTCAATGTATGCGTGCGGGTTTTCTGTGCCCCAAATGCGACAATTTTGCTTGTTTACATACCCGCCAAGATCAAAATGAGCTTCATCTGAAAAGATGTTTTTTTTTTTTGGCAAAATCGGCATCTTCTGTAAGTCGATCGCAGGCCCACCTAGCGAAGCGAAAACGCATTGGATGGTCAGTTGGCTTCAACTCCTGAACCAATTGGACTTTGTATGGCGTCATACCAAGGTCTTTATGCAAAATTCGTCTCTTTTTTTTTTTTTTTTTTTTTTTTTTTTTGCCACAGCAGCAATATTCTCGGGTGTACGCACTGCTTTTGGCTTTTCACGCTTTGGTTTATCGATGAGGATGCCACTTTCTTTCACTTTTTTCACAAGATGACGAACATACGGAGCTGACGGTGCTTCTCTTCTTCCAAAATCCGTACGCAATTTTCGCACACATTCTGCAACATTACCATGATTTTCAAAGTAATGTCACAATATTTCCCAGCGTTGTCCAAGCGTATACACAACCATATTCGTTCAGCGGAAGGATAAAACTAATTATCTGTCAAATCAGTCATGAGCTAAGTGTTACCATTCACGAAATAAGCACTATGGCGGACCCTTTATAATGGATGTATTCAATTTTTTAGCATAAACGTACTCAGAACGCTTTGACGTACGACCATCATTTGTGTTGTTTACAGTGACTTGAAAAAATCAATTTGCAAAAAAATGAAATTAACTCGTGAACATTTTCGAGCGATCATTTCTCACAACTTTCGACGTAGATTATCACGACAAGAGTGCATCGATGAACTTAAATCTTTGTATGGCGATGAAGCACCATCCTATAGCACTGTGAAAAACGGGTTTAGAGAATTCAATCGTGTCCGACGCTCGCCACGACGCTCGCTGGCTTAATACTAAATTAACCCGACTATTTGCTGATAGCTTTGACATTGATTTTTCAATTTTGTGTTTCGCTGAGACTTGGTTAAAACCCTCAATATTTGATTCAGAGATACTGTCGAATGAATACGTTCTATATAGAAAAGATCGCATTCAAAAAATTGGTGGTGGAGTTCTTATTGCTGTAAAAAGTTCGCTTTCTTCTGAGCGTGTCATTCTTGATGAGATTGATGATATTGAACTTATTGTTGTCTCTATTAATTTAGGTAAAGCTAAATTATTGGTTTCATGTTCCTACATCCCCCCAAACTCGGAATTATCTGTTTATGATGGTCACTTAAAGGCTATAGGCAGATTGGCTTTGATGTTGAGGGATGTGGACCATATCTTAGTCTTGGGGGATTTTAATTTACCCTCTGTTTCTTGGCTTTCATTGCCAGATACTGAGGCATTTACTCCCTTGAATTCTTCTTCGATCACGTTCGAGTGGACTTATGATGTGGTAAGGCGTTTTTCCGATCTCGAACTATTGCAGATTAACGGGATTTCTAATTCTTCTGGAAAATTACTTAATTTAGTATTTGTGAATAACGCTCAGATTTTTGATATTCATAGAATTTATCCGGTTTATACCCCGGATGATGGTTACCATCCTACGCTGGGTATTTCCATGATGTATGACATTTCGGACTCTTCTTCTATATACCCCCCACGTGACGAGGATACAGTTTTTTGTTTCAAAAGAACAAATTTTGAGTTGCTAAATTCTCTGCTCTTGAATACTAACTGGGTTTTAGTTTGTAGTTGTAATCACCTGACTGATATTGATGTATCTATTTATAGATTTTACAATGTCTTGAATGAATGTTTGGTACAATCTGTACCAAAGATTCGTATTAAGAATACCAATAGACCACCGTGGTATTCTTCTAATATGACTGCTCTCAGGAACGTAAAGAGCAGACTATTTAAGAAATTCAAAAGGTCTGGATCCGATGTTGATTACGTCAGGTACTCTGTTGCCAGATCACAGTATAACATTGAATCACGTAAGTGCTATGAGCTCTACTTGGAGAAGTTAGCTCACAATTTTAAAATGAACCCTAGATCGTTCTATGATTTTGTCAATATAAAACGTAAGTCTAATCCAAGGCCTTCAAGGGTTAGAATTGATGGTGAAGAATTCTGTGGTGATCAGTCAATCGCCGATTGTTTTGCAAAGTTCTTTGCATCAACCTATTCTCGTCAACAGTGTCACCTAGTTTCCTATCCTTACAATATTCCATCATTGAATCATTTGAACATTCCGTATTTTGATTTATCTTTTGTATCGTCAAGTTTAGGCAAGCTTAGGACTTCTAACAATGCTGGACCAGATGGTATACCGAGTGTAATCCTGAAGCTATGTGCTCAGAGTATTGCTGTCCCGCTCACATTGCTTTTCAATAATTCGTTGAAGTATGTATACTTCCCATTTATTTGAAGAAAATCTTTTATAACTCCACTTCATAAATCTGGGAGCTTGATTGATGTTATGAATTATCGTGGAATTGCGAAATTAAGTATAATTCAAAAACTTTTTGAAAAAATGATCACTGAGATTTTATCTCATAGTGTTTCACCTATTCTTAGTCCATTCCAACATGGATTTCGTAAGGGACTCTCGACTATGACAAATTTGGTTCAATTTACCTCCCAGGTAATTGATGAGTTTGTTCTTGGTAATCAGACAGATGTGGTTTATACTGATTTTAGTAAAGCTTTTGATAGAGTTAATCATAAGCTCTTACTGTATAAGCTGAATCGCATTGGTTTTAGTAATAACTTGTTGAGTTGGATATCCTCTTATCTTAACAATCGTGTTCAGATTGTTAAATTTGGTAGTTACTTCTCAGGCCCGATTTTGGTTTCATCTGGGGTACCCCAAGGTAGTCATATTGGCCCTTTGCTGTTTCTACTATTTATAAATTACTTACCAGATTCAATTATTAGTTCTAGATTACTGATGTATGCAGATGATGTTAAGATATTTTATTCTCGTAACACATCTGATGATTCTTTGTTTCTTCAAAATGACTTAGACAACTTTGGTTATTGGTGTGAAATTAATTGCATGGACCTTAATTTGAAGAAGTGTAAACATATGTGTTTCTCTAGATCGAAATTGATTCCATCTAAATTCAGTCTTCTTGGTTCCAATTTATAAACTGTTGAATCCTTTGTGGATCTTGGTATATTAATGGATCCTAAACTTAACTTCAATAATCACATAATTACAATGGTGAACAAAGCTTATGGTGTCCTTGGCTTCATTAAGCGATGGGCGAAAGAATTTCCAGATCCATATGTAACGAAACAGTTGTATACTTCACTTGTTAGACCTATTCCAGAATTGAATTCGTTCAGAAATAATTTTTATTATTCGATTTGGGGCACTTCCATTGGAATAGTGATTTTGTTCTTCCACCCTATACTAATAGGTTGAGCTTGATAAGATTGCCTACTCTTAAGAGCAGACGTATTATGCTGAACACCACAATGATATTGAAGGTTATAAATTGTGATGTGCTTTCTGGATACATGCTTTCTAAGATAAGATTTAACGTACCATTCAGATCTTCCAGATATTACCAATTATTGCATATTGATTTTCAACGTACAAATTACGCATCTGCAGAGCCTAGAGATATTATTGACTTTAATGTAGGAATAGATATAGTGAAATCTAGAATCATATGTTATTTAAATCAGTAGTGAAATTCTGTTTTATGTGTGTTCTTTATTTAACTAAACAAAGTTAACACTTTTTATGCATGTATGTACATACCGGCTGTTGATATATATTCTGTAGCTGGTATTCCACCCTCTACTGTTAACCCGCCATGGTTCGGATCATGGTGTGTACGCAATCCCTACGTTATGGGGATGTGGCCCCCGCGGTCGGAAGGGGCGGGTAAGAGTGGCTGCGTTGGGAACGTTCGTTAAAAAAAAAGGACGTCCAAAAACGGCCATTGTGCTAGAGAACTTTGATGCCGTGGGTGAACTGATAATGCAAGATCGTTATGTGACATACCGTGAGATAGAGGCATCCTTGGGCATTTCTTCCACCAGCATACATTCGATATTGAATGAACACCTGGCCGTAAAAAATTTTTGTTCTCGTTGGATCCCGCACAATTTGACAATCGCTCAAAAAAAGGTTCGTGTCGATTGGTGCAAAGAAATTTTGAAAAAATACGATCGCGGTGCTTCAAAAGACGTTTATAAGATCGTCACAGGTGACGAGTCTTGGATCTCTGCGTATGAGCCCGAAACAAAACAGGAATCGACCGTGTGAGTCTACGAATTCCAACGAAAGTTGTTCGTGGAAGAAGCACTTCGAAGCAAATGTCGCCTGTTTCTTCGGCAAAACTGCCCAGCCAGAAATTTATGACGGTACCACGAAAAAGGCGTTGTGAAAGCACTGTTTTGGGACGCTTTCGCAACGCTTGCTTAAAATGTCTTTATAGCGCTGTTTTATGATGGATTTACAATTCTTTGAGAACAAATAATTTGAGAAAAAGAATCCTTTTTGTAAAGTAAGTCATTAAATCGATACCTCCATTCCAAAACATGCTAAGTCGAAACAGGTAGGTTTTTAGTGTACTATGTATATGTATAAAAGCAAAAAATCTAACTCAATAAAATTTTTAAAATAACGTCACCAGCAACAACGAAACATTTGAATTGTGTGGCTTTCCGATTATTGAAGTAAAATAAATTAAACTATTTTCTATGAAATTTATGTGGAAAATCTTTTCCTGCAAAAAATTAGGCTTAATTCCGAAAAAAACGAAAACTATTTTTTTAAATAAACATGTGAAGTATATGGCATTTCGTCAAAAACTACGATTTTGTTATCAAAATTTAGAAGTTCCTATAAGGAACTATACTTTTTGATAAGGTGGAAATTGTATTTTCGTTAAAAGACTGCAGGATTCGCTTTTACAGTGCATTTTTGACATGCAAAAAACCCAGTGCTGCCTTTACAACATCTAAAGAATGAACAAGCTGGCATGTTACAGGGACAATTTAACTTATGAATTCATTTACATAAATGAATACCTTTAAAATAATATATTTAATTTGATTCATTGATTTCTAAATACGATTTTTTTTTGGGATTTATTCCCTTCAAACCATCGGAAAAGCGTCATGAATATTGTTTTTACAGCGTTTCAAAAGCGTTGTAAAATACCGCCGTCACACCGTATATCGGTATTATCATTTTGACGCTTTTACAACGCTTTATCCCACCGTGTGATGATGGTTCACAGTGCTTTCACGACGCTTTGAGGATGGTATTTTTATGGCTGGGTGGTATTCCACCCTCTACTATTAACCCGCCATGGTTCGGATCATGGTGTGTACGCAATCCCTATGTTATGGGGATGTGGCCCCCGCGGTCGGAATGGGCGGGCAAGAGTGGCAGCAATGGGAACGTTCGTAAAAAAAACAATTTCATTTTTATATAAAAAATAAATTTATTAATCGTGGTTCCAACTTGAATGATAATTAAATAATTAAAAATAAATAATAATTAAAAAATATGTATAAATGAAATCAGGACAAATATATGAGATAGTAAATATCAGAAAATCAACAGTAGCTCGTAGCACCGTCTTGTTGAAATCAGAGCTCACCGAGACCATGCGCTTGAATTTCAGGAAGCACATAGTCCGATAACATGGTGCGAGTGAGTCTTTCCATGATGACATGCCAATCGATACTGAACAAATATGACATAGCAGTTTGATATGAATCTCGCGTGATTTGTAAAAAAAATAGCATTTCGCTTCCACGTTATCTTCGGGCGACCTCTTCTACTTGTGCCTTGTTGGTTCCATGAATGTGAAGCATGTGGTATATCCGTAGGGTATTTTCGAGCGTATGTCCCAACCATACATATTTTCTTACTCATAGTGGCAAACAATTGTACTTATGGAAAATAAAAGGTAATATTTCCAATACTCACATGTATGCTGATGACGTGCAAATCTACCTAAGTTGTGATGAACTGCATACATGGGCGATGGCAAATGGTCTTCACATTAATCCGAAAAAATCGAAGTCTTTAAATATTGCAAACCGAACACAATATATTACTGATGAACTCAATATTAAAATCAGCGATTAGCACATAGACCAAGTCGAGAAAACTAAAAACGTGGGAATCATTTCACCGTACCATGGAATGATCACATCGTTGCTACCTCTGGTAAAATATTTGGAATGTTGAAAACCATCTATAAAATAGAACACCATTAACACCTGTTGGCGAAAACTTATTTACTTCCTCCCAGCAAAAACTCTCATTAACAGGTAACCTAGCGGGTAAGTGCAATTCAAAAGAAATAATGACTTACCATTTAGCCACCCTTCAGATTATTTTTACATGGGCATGACATTGGAGGAAAGTACTTCCATGCAAGCATACGAAGAGCTAACAAATAACTACTTACCCCCACGCTTACGAAGATCCAACATATAAGTAGTTATTATTGTCATTTTTATAAGGGGTTGAATAACACCTTACCAGTAATGATTTTCATAACCATTTACTTATCATATATAATTAAATACGACGAGACATATTTTTTACTCGGAATATTCCCATCAAAAACATGGTAAGTACATGCCATTGTACATTGCATTAGCATGTAAGACATGTCATTGCCCTCGGCATTACATGTAGTCAACAAATAATGACTTACTTATATTGACATAGATATGTATTTGTAAGTCAATTTAAGATGGGTATTGTAAAATATGCAACAACAGTTTTTATTAAAGAAAAGTTTATTTGATAAGAAAATAAAAATTGGCGTTGTCGCATATTTTACAATACCCGACTTAAAATAACTTACAAATAAGTGCATATTTATGTCAATATAAGTAAGTCATTATTTGTTGACTACATGTAATGCAGCGGGTAATGATATGTCATTACCTGTTATTGCAAGTGACATGTACTTACCAAGTTTTTGCTGGGCTGTCATCTTATATGGCAGTAAATTATTTGAAAAATGCGACAGCAGAAGTAAAGCTCGCCTTGAAACAACTTTTAATGCCGTCATAAGCTGTTTTACAAAAATTTGTATAGCGTGGAGTTTGGAGATCAACTAAATATTAAAACACTGATTCTCATGCATAAAATAATTTACATCAAGAAACCGGAATATTTATACTCAAAACTACAATTTGGAAGAACCAATAGAAGGATTCTACATGTCCCAACCAGACATCGACTTATGGTGTCTGAGTGTCTTTTACAACTCGGTCCGTTTATGGAACCCACTCCCGCCCACAATACAATTCATCGGCAACGCACACGCACATAAAAAAGACCTTATATAACTACATTCAAAGCAATTCAAAGATATAATTGTCTTATTATTATTATTACTATTATTATAACTTATTATTGTAAGCAACGTTACCATATATTTCTGTACCACTTATATTCACATACTGTAATTAAAAGATTGTTAATCTTGTTGTGTGATAACTAAATAAATAAAATAAAGAATACATAATTTGTTTTACTGCACTTTCATTCGTCCAACAAATTCAAAGCATTTCGTGATGAATGGCGTAAAATATTCTAATAAAACAGTGACGTCATGGTACTTTGAATCCCATTTATTTTCATCTGCCAGTAGCCTGATTATTCTCCCACATATTGAAATGAAAAAATTTAAAACATTGATTCTTTTCTGAAATATAACGGTTTTCCCAGAAGTATACTTTCACAAAAACTTCAAACGTGATTATTTCGAAACGACAAAAAAATATGCACTATTGTTTTATTCAGGGTACGATACGTAAGTCGCCGCGAGTCAACAAATATTAATCAAAAACAAATTATTTTAAATCTAGATGAGCCTGAAGTCTAGAGCCTAAATATGCCAACATCTTCACAGATAGCCAAATGGCGATTAAAGCAATAACATCGGAAAGGGTCAAATGCAGAACTGTGTTGGACTGTAAAAGAACGATAAATGATTATTTGCTGGGTACCAGGACACAACGGAGTGATTGGAAATGAACGGGCAAACAGCTTGGCTTCAAAGGGCAGAGAACTTCGAGTAATAAACTTGGAAAATTGGAAACCTTTCGAAGCCACGAAAAATGAGTTGAAGCACTGGGCAGTGATGGCTCATAAAACTGTGTGGAATAGCGCAACAGTAAAGATACTGTGGGGTGACCAAAATGAAAAGAAAACAAGAAGTCTTCTGAAACTAAACAAGATCGATATTAGTAAGATGATGAGTGTTCTAACGGGACACTCAAGCTTACAAGCACATCTTCATCGCATAGGACTAGCAGGAAACGACGAAAGCAGGGCATGCAGAGAAAACATCGAAACGATGGAACATTTTCTGTGTCACTGCCCGGCTTTCACACATGCAAGATCCCAACATTTCGGGTCCGACATATTATCAGACTTGACTCATCTCAGAGGATATGACTGGAAGATACTAAGAAAATTCGTGTCTAGTACCGATTTTCTGTAACTCGTGAGGTATAAAAAGATCATAAAAAAGGAGCGCACAACAGGCCGAACCACTGGCTTAAGTGTATGTCCATGGACATGAGACGTTTAAACGTCTCCTCTCTTCAACCTAACCTAGCCTAAATCTAGATGAAAATAAATTTATGAATCTTGAAACAGAATTAAGTATGATCAACATGAAATGAGAAATTGTCGCGAATCGTAGAGCCTCTACAAAGCTAAAGTGTGGTGCCAACCGTTCCGAATTCCAATTTAGTTCCATTTTACATGAGCCAATTATTGCCAAAGCAATTCTGCCTATCATAGGAGAGAGAGGCAAAGGACGAATTTCCCTTTCTATTCCTCTTGCCTTTCTCACCTATGATAGGCAGAATTGCTTTGACAATAATTGCCTCGTGTAAAGCGGGACATATGTATGTATATTTTACATGTTTGTTTATGTGTACGTTGTAAAAACTTCAGAGCTCTCTCACTACCTCCTACGGTTAGAACTAACCTACAATTATAAATGTCAAATAGTATGGAATTTAAAAAAAAAAATTGATGGTTAGCTCTAACCGGTTCTGGTGAAAATGTTGGTTAAGCTTTAAAAATGTTGAACGTTTTCGTCCTACAACACTTTTTCCTCATTTTAAAAGTTTTGCAAAAGGGTGCAATATGGACACAGTTCTGTGTACATCTAATCACGTGTGGGGTCAGTTGTAGTCGCTTGGAGAATCACGATTATTACCCCGCCCGGCGTGTAAGGAACATAAAAGAGATGTCCGTCTTTATGTCTTGATAAATTATTCGATTAAAAGATTGTTCAAGCTCGAGGTCTCTTGATAAATATTCGAATAAAAACTCATAAAATCGCTATCGCAATTGTCTTAGATATTGGTACTACTTCCATATGAATACAATATCTATGAATTTATTCGTCCATCGCCGCTCCCATGCACTAAAACTCAGAATAACAATTTATTTGTAAGACAAGTTTTCCCATACTCACCAATATATATCATTTGACGTAAGCATCTTTTGCGTTTCCAACCCAGAGCGTTCTTATGTTTTGAGATTTCACCTTAGAATCGAAGGGCACTTATGTATGTATGTACGTATGTACATATATTTGCATTAAGGGACAAGAGGACGGCGATATATTTGTTTAGCAAATTAGTTTGTTGTATTTTTTATTTATATTTCTATGTAGACACATTCGTACATATCTATGTATGTATTTACGTATGTATTTCATATTTTCCGTAGGACTATTATTGTTTAAGCGCACATATAATCGTATGCATTTTATGTTCCTCCCTTATTACGAAAACAAGACTCGGTATACATACACAAAACGGCTGTCTACATTCGTAGCCACACCATTTGTTATAGTTTAAAAAAAGATTGCAGCAGTGCGAAAAGACCTCCTAATTTACATTTTAGCAAAAGTTAATCATAACTTATTTATTTGATTTTTTACGGTTACTCCTTTTCTTATATTAGTTTCATAACACTTTGGAATATAATTATTCCTTTACATAAGATCACACTTCAATATTTGATGTGAAGAACTATAATACCCACCGTGTTTTCATTGAGAGAACTATCGACTAACTGTTTTTGAAGGAAAAGACATACATACAAAGTTAATTTCACCGCTGTACTGTTGTTCTCTGAGCAGAAACGTATGTACTTTGGCCGTGTTTACCCCCATTCGAAGAGGGTTGAACTACGAAATACAGATGTACATACGTAGTCACAAGCAGAAGTATCTTGTTCTGCTTGTCTATTTACTTGTTTATTTTTGGGAAATATAGGCATTGAAGAACGTTACTTTTGTGGTGTAATTTCAAACTGATTCTTTCGATATTTTTAATAATTTTTTGAGGTACATTGCACCAAAATTTGTGGAATTCAACCCTTACCAAGCTAAGAGAATGGTTTTCATTTGGCCGGCATCTACTACTCTCATTCTTCATTCATCTCTCCAGCTATCTCTACCTCTCTGTGCTGTGGTAAAACAGTGGTGATAAAATTTGCACATTTTACAAATGTGACCTGTGCTTTCATATTCATCCACAGTTTTTTTAATTATCCGTTTTTAATGCCGTTCAATCGACTATTTTCGGCCTTTTAATATCAAAAATGTGTAATATTAAGAAATTTTACATGATTATTCTGGACAGAATGCGAAATTAATGTACGAGTATATGTTTTTATACAACATTCTAGTAATGGCTTTTTTTTGAGTTGGTAACACTACTATATTTGACAACCGATTTAACAGCTGATATTTGTTTTTTGTTTAGTTTGGTTTGCCATTTTATCATGGATAGACATACACGAGAGCAACCCTTGTTAATTGTTGAAATTTCACGAATAATAATGTTGAAAATTTTCTAATAACACTACGCAACAAAAAAAAAATTTTTGTGTCCTAGACCTAAAAATTATTTTTTTGTATAGATTGTGGCATACTGTTATATAAAATTAAAACCAAAAATTTTTTTATGGATAATTTTTTTTTTTAAATGTTTTATTAATAATACTAATATCGTCGAAGGTACCCTTAGTATTTGCACTACAATTTTTGGAGTATATGCCCGTCAGGTCGACTTATACGTTAAATTGAAGCTATTAATGTGGGCTAGCAATGTTGGAAATATATCTTTCACATTCATTTAACAAATTGGAAAAAGTAGATTTTAAAAAAAAATAAAAATTTCCTGGGACGAAAAAAACATAAAAAATCGAAAAAAAAATATTTTATTCCATTTTTTAAAAGTTTGCATCCTAGCGAAGAAAATAATGCCTATTTGAAAAAATCTATGAATAAATGTAGAAATTACAGCCTTTTTGGTAGAGGTAAGAGAATTTCAAAAGATCTTTTTTTTTAAATTTCTGTTTAAATAGCGATTTCACTTTTACTTTTATTATATTACTTTTATTTATATTATGTGCATTTGTGTTTATTTACATGTACAAGTTTTATTAGAAGTAATTGTGAGTTCTTTGTTGACGTTTGTAGATTTCGGAATCGGTTTCTCTAATGAGGAACCAAATATAATCTCCCATCATTCTTTCATCCCAGTGCCCTTCTTTTCTTGGTGAAACCTATCCCCATGTTCGTCGCTTACGTCGCCAAGATTCTCGGGGAAAAAGTTTAAATGAGAATGCAAGAAATGAATTTTTTGGACGAGAGTTGTTTTCAATGTAATGTCTTTTCTTGTTCGTCATTTCTGTCTTCTGTAATGATCTTCACGAGCTCGGCTATCCCAGAGGCATAAAAAACAGCAATATTTTGTATATCCGCCTTGCATTCCACATAACATCCCAACTACTTATAAATCGCAACAAATTTTCCAGTCATGTTGTTCATATTTTATGTATTTTATCAATTTAGCCATTGTTTCGTATGATTCCTTAGTGTTGACGGCATGAGCAATGGGAATCGACGGTTTCTGATTTCCGTTGTTCAAAAGTACTGCTTTCAAACTTTCTCTACTGCTGTCAACAAATAACCCCCATTCTTTTGAATTGTATGTTTGATTAAGTTCCTCGAACAATCCGGGAATGTCCTTGCAAAAGCATATGTTATCCACAGTTGAATAAAATTGTTTGTAAGGTATATCACGGACTCTATAATATGATATGTTAACATCTGGGGCCAAAATATTGTACTGTTTCATCCGAGATGCAAGTAGTTCTGCCTTATCTTTGGCCAGTTCCAAATCATGTGCAAGATTTTATTATTTATTATTATTATTTATTTATTCAAACAAGTAATTTGAAGCCTTATGGCCAATGTAGTAAATTACAGTACAATACAGTTAAGATAACTACTAAAAAATACATAAATGCTTAGGCTAATAAAGAGGGGGGAAAGATAAGAGAGAAAAAATAGTAGCCACTATGTCTTCCTAGTTTTTATTACTAGTGAAGATAGTGAGCTGGCATTAAAAAAATACTAAATTCTTACTCGAAACTATTGTCGAGTAGTCATATCATATATAGTCTTATTTATAATCTTCTTGCTATTCTGTTTTTATATTTATACATATGAATTTATTTTGTATGTTATTTTTAATTCATTTTGCGACATACTACTCCGCAAATATACTATAAATTTTAAAATAAAATATACTATTTTCCAAATATTACACATATATTTCTTCTATTATTTTACTAAACTCACATTGAAAAGTTCTTTGTCTTTTACTCATACTTCGAAATATAACTTTATAATATATTTCAGAAAATCATTCTCTATCGAGCATTCGCTGCGTTGACATCGTACTTGCTCTGCTCTGCGTTTGTTACTTTCAGTGCGAGTTATCGATAAATTTTAGTTAGAAATAAATATTTTTATTTCACCGGTTTTACTTATATTTTTTCCCTGGAATTAATAAACGGAACATATTATACGGTTCTAATTTGAAGTGAATCATGAGTGGGCCATCGGCTCACAGTAGCAACCGCTTTGGGGAGCTTGGTTCTCCAAGGCATCGGAAAAATAGGAAGAGAACAAGAACAGAAAATTACATACAACTTATCGACGACATCACAGTTGATGATGATCATCTACCACGGTTCTTGGTCGCTGCCACCATACCCCCCCTTAACTCCTCGGAACACAAACCACTCGCTTCACACAATGTCTTCCAGATTGGGAGAGGAATTGACTATATATCTACCGATTACTTGGATGTAACTGCTATGAAGAGTGGCGACTTGTTGATAAAAGTTGCTGACAAGAAAACCGCTGAAAAATTTCTACGTGCTACACACTTTGATTGTATTCCTGTTAAAGTAGGACTTCATCCTACTTTGAATTCCTCACAGGGTAAAGTATATTGTGAAAGATTAATACATTTACCAGAAGACGAAATCACCAAATACACAAAAAACGTCATAGCAGTACGGAAAATTATCAGAAAGGAGGGTGAGAAAGAGATAGCAACAGGAGCTGCAATTTTAACTTTCGACCTAATTAAATGCCCAAAAAAGGTGAAAATTGGATGGAACAAAGTTACAGTGCAAGAACATATTCCAAATCCCATGAGATGCTTAAACTGCCAAAAGCTTGGACATACGAAGAACAGATGTCGCGGCATTGCGAAATGTAGGGAATGTGCACTCCCCACTCCGCACACCTCATGCACACGTAAGTTCTGTATCAATTGCGAAACTGACTCCCATACCTCATACGAAAGTAATTGCCCATCATTCTGGCAATATAAATCTGTCAATTATCTTAGAATAAAAAACCGTTGTACAAATCGAGAGGCCTGGCAGATATACAATGATAACCCGGCAATGAACACCCTTGCACCCGCTTCTCGTAAAGAGAAAAATATTACATACTCCCAAGCTGTAACAACAAATACCTCTCATAACGATCCCCCCTCTCAAACACAAACTAGAAACACCGAGACGAATAAAAAACAAAAAGACAATACATCAAAGAAAGACGATCAAACCAATGCAACAAATACCATCTCATCCGTTGTAACAACGGTTCTTTCTCCCCCTCTCTCATCGGCAGAAACTTCCTCCCCCTTCGCGATAATAAATGACAAATTTCAAGAAAACAAATTAACTGACACAGCAATATCGATAAATGATACGATTACACAAAATGACATCGATAATTATGAAAACGATACATATATGTACATCATACAGTAAATTCCCAAAAACATACGATGCACATGAAAAGGAAACAACAAATGATAAAATGAATGAACAAAACAAACAAGATAACATTTTAATAGAACATGGAACATATGAAGACATAGATTTTTCTGAAAACCTGCCATTAGAAGACACCACAACCGATAATCAGTTCGATTCAGTTTTTGAATCTCAAGATTCGAGAGACATGCAGACATCACCTAATCTTGGAGATGAACTCCAAGATACAGATGATTCTTCAACGAGAATACAAAGATTATACGAGAAATTTCCAGAGATGAATGTCATAATGACACCTAGGACACTTAAGAAAACATCGCTTCCCAAAACCAATTAAATACTTTATTTAAATTTTTACTTATTTTAACTATAAGTTTTTAGTTTTTTTAGATGACTGTGATTACTGGTCTAAATCTGTCTATTTTACAGTGGAATATTCAGGGATTCCTAGGCAATAAATATGCATTGGAGATACTGGTCGCTAGACACAGACCCAATATTATACTTTTACAAGAAACCCATATAATTGAAAGAAACCGACATCTATTACAACTTCCAGGATATAAGATTTACCACCATAACAAGGACTATTCCTACGCCAAATCTGGTGTGGCAATATTGGTCAAGAATGGAACGAATGTTATTCGACACTCAACATCCTCCGGAGAGCTACTCTATCAGTCACTCACCATAAAACTTTCATCTGAAATAATCTTCACGAATATATATAAAGAATGCGATGTGACCTTATCCAGGAACATGTTGGATAACATTACCCTTCCTCCAAACATTAACCATGTCATGGTTGGCGATCTTAATTCACAGAATACCTTGTGGGGTTCGGAATATAATAGCAGTAGCGGCATTATCTGGGAAGATTTTGCTGACGAAAATAAGCTTGTGATACTAAACGACGGTTCCCCGACACTGCTTAACACCAGGCATACTCTCACGGCCGTGGATGTCTCTATGGCATCGGCAGAGATGGCACCATTATTATCGTGGTCTTGCTTGCCTCTTCCGGAGGCTAGCGATCACTTCCCGATTATTATTAATACTGATACTCGCACCAGCGAGAGACGATTTATTTCACGATTTAAAGAGAAATATGCAGACTGGACCGCATTTGAGAGAATGGTTTGTCTCGAGGAGACGTTATTTTCACCTTCTGTTAATGTCAACAAAGAAGCTTCTCGTATAAAGCGAATTTTGAGGAAATCAGCAAATGAGAGCATACCGACAACCAAGAAACCGAGAAATAGGAACAACCCTGTTTGGTTTAACACCCACATCGCCAGATTATCGAGACAAAAACAGTCTACTTGGAACACATTTCGAAAACATAGAAATAAAGAAAATTGTATCAAATACAGAAAGGCTTGCGCTGTTTTGAGAAAGGAGTGTGTAACTGCGAAGAGAATGACATGGGAACGCTTCGTAAACTCACTTAATCCCTCGATGGACATCAGGCTTATATGGAGCAAAGTTAAAAGGTTGAGAACTGATAAGATGGAAGGTTTTCCAATGCTAAACATGAACGGCAGACTATTTTCTGAACCACAAAGTATTGCTGAACAATTCGCCACTTATTGGAGTTCAATAAGTTCAGATGAATCTTTCAGTCAGAATGTGGTAGCTAGTAAATACAATTTAAATATTGACGACCTGCCAGAAAATGAACATCAGATAAGCCACCTAACATCTCCGATTATCCCATCAGAGCTAAGGGATATTTTGAAGTATTTAAAAGGATCTACTCCATCTTTGGATAAGATAACCTACACTATGGTTAAAAAATCCCCCGATGTATTACATTCTAGAATCTGCGATCTATACAATAACATCTTGACGAGCGGAACATTTCCACATGATTGGAAAATTGCAGTATTATCACCAATACCAAAACCAGGGAAGAACCCAAATTTGCTTGAAGGATGTAGACCAATCTCGTTATTACCCGTCTTGGCGAAAATTTTTGAAAAAATTTTAGCCCGAAGAATCCAGAATAGTCTGATTGATAACATTTCGCAAAGGCAGCATGCTTTCCTTCCCAGACGCGGTGTTCACAGTTTATGTCACCAGCTTGAAGAGATTCTAAGACATAATCTCCAACATAGGAAGCACTCTCTAGTCCTTTCGGAGGACATTGAGAAGGCGTTCGACAAAATTGTATATACTCATGTTATAATCGAACTACATCAAATGGGCGTACCCGGGAAATTGCTGAAGGTGATAAAATCCTTCCTCACCGGTCGTAGAATTACAGTTAAAATTGAGGGAAATTTCCAAAAATTCCAAGAATAATGGAGAAATGCTCATCAAGCTTAGCGTCTAGATCTATAACCACATGTGCAGACGGTCTACATGGAGATTTTTGGAAACATCTTACATCATCCGCGAGAAAACAATCTTCCATTGGAAACATAATAGATCTTCTAAGAAGATTAGACATCAGTATTCCAGATAGACCAGATACATGCTCCAGAATACCTGAATCGATCTCAGTAGATGACAGTCTTTCTACGTTCAAGAAAGATAGCGTCAATCCAGAGGTCTTCAAACACCGATTGGCTGGAAAAATTGAGGATTTCTCCCCAAGCCTGATTTTGTTTACTGACGGTTCCCGCATGGATACGAGATCTGCATATTCCGTAGTGGAACAAAAAACCAAAGACACATTTAAAATTATTCACCAAGGTCGATTACCAGATGGCACAGGCATTTTTATGGCGGAAATGGCGGCGATTAAGTTTTCCTTAAACCATGCGATCCAGCTTAACCGAAAAACATTAATTTGTACTGATAGCCTCAGTGCTATTAAGGCTCTGAGATATGGCAAAAATAACATCGTCAACAATCTATTCCTTGATTTAAATATTGGCGCTACTATAATGATATTATGGATACCATCCCATATCGGTATACAAGGCAATGAGTTTGCCGATCAGTCGGCCAGAGGCGCAATAAATCTTGATAATATCACCGATATACCTTGTTTTCCTAGGTTAATAATCAATCAATTCATTGCGAAACACGTCACACTGACGATATCACACATTCTATGTGAATGTAGCCACTCCAGACTGCTTAGACCGCTTGGTGAGATTCTTGATTGCAGTTGTAGCAATATGTTGACTAGGATCCACGAAAGCCTTTTAGTGCATAATATTCGGGACGTTTAGACCAGTATCACAGTATCATTTAGACCAGCATCACACTGGGTTAACTTTAGAATTAGTTTTATTTCTGTTTGTGTCCATCAGGACAATCGATTAATATAATATGAAATTTTCATTTTATTTTGTACTTTTTGAATTGCTTTTATTTATGTAAAATACTGAAGGCGGGCGCATATGGTCCAGTCACCCCGCGCCTCTTAAAATATATTTTATGAATTTATTTATAAAATATATCTGAATAAATAAATAAATAAAAAAATAAATATTTCAGAAAATCGACTTATCTCTTTAAGGCCCTGAATTACACTAATTTATTAATAAGAAATTTCATTCATAAATTCTGGGTTTAAGGTTCATAAGTTGCAGTACCAGTAGCTGACATATAGTTTGCTTCGAAAGTAGACACCCAATACATATAATTTTACTACCTGTATATACTACTGGGATGTCCATGCCCCAAAAAGGCGCAACTGAACAGAGAATGAAGCCGAACCAAAATTGTCGGCGGCGGCTGCCATTGAAAATTATAGATCGGCGGCGGCGGCTAGACGGCTTAGCCGACATACAATTGACACTCGGCGGCTCTATGATTATTATAGCTATTTTTGTGTTTTACTCACGGCGATTCAGATTCCGGAAAAAGTGCAGGATTATCTTTGCCTTCTTCCCGAAAACTGCACTTTTCTAACATATTTTGGAAATTTGAAAATTGGAGCCTAGTTAAAATGTGCAACTATTTTCTAGTGTTTCACGTCGACGGTGTAACATTCCTTATTGAAACAAAATCGGCATAAGTGTTCGTATGAAAATACCTCCTTGCTTATGAATAATAATTTCGGGATAATACATTTATTCTTAAATAGTGGATTTTATATTAAATAGTAAAGAGCGCGTAGTTTTTCAGGAGAGGTAAATCAACATTTTAAAATTTGTGTATAATTCTACTGTTTTGAGTTTAAATTATGATTGCTTTGAAGAAATTTACTGTAGATTATTTTGAATATTAAGAATTTGAAATGCAATGTATGATAAACAACGTAACGAAAATCTGAGTGTATGTTTCGAAACAGAGTTTGATTTTTCGTCAAACACAAGTGTACAAGTTTGTTGTCAAGCAAATTGATCGTCTGCGAGCAATTTTTTTCCTTTTCGGCTGTTTATTTCAAAAATTTTTTTTATCTCTATATACATAATCTAATAACAAAGAAAAAATCATATAATATCCTGTAAAAATAAATTTTTGATAATTATTTTTTTATTTTACATTTTTTATTTTAATAAATGTTAGGCGCCCTCTTATGGCAGTACAACGAATTAAATCGAAAGATATTTTCCGTATATCCGGTATATTGTCCTTTGCTTATCAAAATTTTAAATGTTATCAATAAATATTTTAGAATTTTCCTATGGGGCGGCGGCTGTGTTTCAGCCGACTTTAGCCGCTAAAATCGGCGGCGGCGCCGGCTGACGAAAAAAGTTCGGCTGCGGCTAAAATCGGCGGCTCGGCTCGGCGGCTTCATACTCTGCAACTGAATGGAAACCTCATACCTGAGCGGATCTCATCCAATATAGCTCTCACATTGCATATCATGTTTTATGAAGGATTACGAACTGCCAAAAAACCTCGCCCCCTCTATAATTTTATAATGTCTGACATCAATCCTCATAAAATAAAATGCAAGTGCAATGTCTCTCTCACATATGGCGAATTCAATATAAGCAGAAACATAATTTAAAAACGAAAAATATGAAAGATTTTTTTGAATTTCCCTAACATTTACAAAATGGCTCATAACTTTTACATCTACCCATAGATTTTCAAATGGACTGTGTTTTCTTCGTTAGCATGCTGGCTTTTTAAAAATGTGGTCAAATAATTTTTTCGATTTCTTTTCTATTTTTTATGGGTTTTTTTTTGTACCAGGAAAAAGTGTTTAAAAAAAAAAAAAAATTTCTCATATTTTTGACGACTGTTACTAAACCACAGAACCAAAGGCTCAATCAGGCTTATACAAAAATTATGGTCCAACTACTGAAAGTACTTTCCATGAAAGCAGGAATTTAAAAAAAAAAATTTAAAAGAAAATTTACCGTAAAAATTTTTTTCGTGTTTGTGACGCCTAACTGCTCCAGAAACTGTTATCCACATCTTTTGGACAAAAATTTTGTTGCATAGTGTAATTACACGTAATTGGCCATTAATATAACCTAATAACCCCATTGGATTATTTACTTTGGGTTTATGTAAATCCACTTGTCTACGCCGATAAACAAGAGACAAACTCCTGGAAAACAGCAATTGATGAGTCATTGGCGGCCACTGTTCGAGCTTCGAGTTTCAGATTGCGCAATGTACTCGCCAGTCGCGGCGGCCACATGGCCCAAATCATATTTAAACAGTAATGGCATACAATCTAGCCAATGAAGCTAGTTTTATTGATATTAAAGGATTTTTTTCTTTGCTTTATTTTATTTTAAATGAAAGTTCTGTAACTCTAAAAAAAACAAATCACCCTTTAACAATTGATCTAAAAAATTTCACTTTTTCTTGATCAGTGTGTTGCATGCAATTAGTTTGTAGTACTTATTACCGACTAAAATAATTTAAAAATAAATCTGTACTTTTTATTCACAAGACAAATTTACTAGCACCACAATTATGGCGAATTTCCTCAGTTAAGCGAAAAAAAGTGCAACCATTTTTTGCGGTTAGTTTAATATTTCAGAAGACACCAACGTATAATCTCTAATGTAAAGCTTACGGATGATATTAGACGTGCGCTTGATAGTAGAAATTCTGGCATTATTGCAGCACTTGATCTAAGAAAGGCTTTTCATTCTGTCAATCATAACATTTTCTGCTTTAAACTTTGCCACCAATTTAATTTGTCGAGCTCGTCATGTGAACTTCTTCTGTCATTTTTTTCTGACCGTTCGCAATATGTTTCTTGTCTTGATCGTTTTTCCAATATCAGTTCCATTTCCCCAGGGATCAATACTTGGTCCGGTCTTGTTCATGTTATATGTTAATGATGTTTATCGTTGTATCCAACATACTGATTTAGTAGTTCTGGTGAAATAGAGAATTGTAGAATAGATGACGACCTAGGACGTATTTGTGAATGGGCTTGGTGCAATAATTTGACAATAAATATTAATAAAACTAAATGTATGGTATTCAATGGTTGGCGTAGCTTGCATGCCGAAAACAGTATCACCGTTCTGAATAATGGCTAAAATTTATCATAGATTTCAGTTCGCCTCACATATTTCGCATATCTGGTCTAAGTTAAATTTAATACTTAAGATCATACGGTGTTAACGTTATCTTACCAACTCAGATAAAGTATATGTTGGCCCATTTCCTGCTGGTGCCTCACATTCATAATGGAGCAGAAGTATTTATGAGTACTAAAAGGGCAAATATCGCTAAGCTCACATTATTCATTTCACGGCATTCTTCGGTTTGTTTATGGTAGACGTTGTAGACAAGATTATTCTCGTTTTTGTACTCTATTTCTGGGCTGTTTCTTTGAACGTTTCCTTTAATTAAGATGTATGTGTTCTTTCTTTGGTATATTTAAATACGGTCAACCCATATATCTTCATAACTCTTTCCGATTTTTGATACATTTAGAAATGTTTCAAGTTCGCACTAAACATTATAATTATAATATCTTCAAGCGATCTTTTTCTATACGTGTGGCTACATTATGGAATTTATTGCCGCAAAATTTTAAAAAATTTTCAGTATCCCCTGAAACATTCAAGAATAGGCTACTTGCTCGTTTTCTTGAACTTCCTTAGATTTTACATGGTATCCATCACAGACATATCCTATATCCTATGGTTCTATATTTCGACTTTCGATTAGTCGACTTTTTGGTACAAAAAAGTCGAAATCGAAAGTCGTCTTTTTGTTTCTGAAAAAGTCTAAAAGTCGACTTAACCATGTCGACTTTTTTCATGTACGAATACTACCAAATTTATATTACATTTGAAATATATTACATTGAAAAGAAAACAAGAAGTAAATGAAGCAGAAGTTCTTCATAGCTTTCTTACCATAAAATCAAATGCTGCTGGAACTGATGAAATATGTCCTAGATTTCTCAAAATTATAATACAGAAATTGTTGCCATATCTGACGTACTTGTTCAATAACATACTGACTAAGTCAGTTTTTCCTAGAGAATGGAAACTAGCAAAAATTATCCCTGTGCCCAAACAAAACAAAGAGTATCGTCCCATTGCCATTCTGTCGTACATATCGAAAGCACTGGAACGCATAATGGTTGACCAAATTAGCGACTACCTGTACCTGCATAAGCTATTATCGGACAGACAATCTGGTTTTCGGAGGAAACGAAGCTGCACAACAGTTCTGATCGATGTCGCTGAAAGTATTCGTCAGCACCTGGAGGACAAGTGTCTCCTTCCTAATTCTTCTGGATCACAGCAAAGCATTCGATACTGTAAATCACCGAATTTTGGTACTAAAACTGCAAAAATTATTCCACTTTTCAAATACTGCCTGCAATTTAATTTCTTCATATCTCTCTGTACGCTCACAGTTAGTTGTAGCTAATAACCAAAGATCCGATATATTAGAAGTATCAAAGGGCGTTCCACAAGGATCAATCCTTGGACCCTTACTGTTTTCCATATATATAAATGATGTACCTGTAACTTGCCAAGTTCAAATGTATGCAGATGACGGCAGCTTTACACGTGTAGCAAACGAAATGACCTTGAATACTGCGTATGGAATATTAACACAGACCTGAATCTGATATATAACTGGGCCCAAATAAATGGATTATGTCTTAATCTCTCTAAAACAAAATTAACAACAATACAAAAAAGAGCAACAGCCATCATTGAGCCCCATACTGTGAAAATTGGAAACGCTATTATAGACAGTGTGGGTACTGCATGTAATTTAGGTCTAATGTTTAATTCTGCACTTACTTGGACAAACCATATAAACTGCTCTGTCGGTAAGGTTCATAGTATGTTAAGAAATCTATGGGCAGTCCGACATTCTACACCGTTGCAGATAAAAATGCTGTTAGCAAAATCTTATCTGATACCTACTCTTCTGTACGGATGCGAAGTCTTTGCAAACTGTTCTGCTGAAGATAAAAGAAAATTAAATGTAGCCAATAATGATATAGCCAGATACATTTTTAACAAAAAACGGTCTGAACATATATCAGAATTCTCGAATAAAATTTTTAATATATCCTTTAATAATCTGTTAAGTGTCAAATGTTTGATTCTTCTACACAAGATCATATATATATAGGAGCCTGAATATCTGTTTAGTCGCATAACATTTGCTCGTTCAAATAGAGGAATGAAACTAATTCTACCGAGATATGATTCTGTAGTATAGTAGTGTAGTATATAGTGTAGTATCTGAAAGAAACTTCTTTATACCCTGTATACGTCTCTGGAACAACCTCCCGCAGAACATACAATGCATAAGCAATGCCAATACATTCAAAAATGAGCTATTCAGGGTTGTTGTGGAATCCGATAGTTGTCGGAATCGGAATTGAAACCGAGAAAGAAAATAACTTTGGTGTCACAAAAGGTTACTTTTTTCGATTTCAATTCCAATTCGAACAACAGTCGAATTCCACGACGAGAAAAAAATAAATTTTGTGTCACAGAAAGTTATTTTTTCCTCGATTTCAATTCCGATTCCGACAGCAATCGGATTCCACAACAACCCTGATTTAATCTATTTAAATAAATGTAATGTTATTTCTTTTAGTAAAAATAGTTATAAGAATTATCAAACCTGTTACCTATACATTCATGAAACCAGCACTAACGCTTATAAGATATAATCTTGTTGTGCCTGGTATAACAAATAAATAAATCTAAATCTAAAGTCTTCTGAAACTAAACAAGATCGATATTAGTAAGATGATGAGTGTTCTAACGCGACACTCAAGCTTACAAGCACATCTTCATCGCATAGGACTAGCAGGAAACGACGAATGAAGGGCATGCAGGGAAAACATCGAAACGATGGAACATTTTCTGTCGCGCTGCCCGACTTTCACACATGCAAGATCCCAACATTTCGGGTCCGACATATTACCAGACTTGACTCATCTCAGAGGATATGACTGGAAGATACTGAGAAAATTCGTGTCTAGTACCGATTTCATTTCATTTCATTTATTTATAATAGTAATATAAATAAGCCAATATGGCCAATAATCTTATATTATCTTTATACAAATTTCAATTAAACAATTTTCTGTAACTCGTGAGGTATAAAAAGATCATAAATAAGGAGCGCACAACAGGCCGAGCCACTGGTTTAAGTGTATGTCCACGGACATCTCTTCAACCTAACCTAACCTATATTACATTTGGCAAAAATTAATAAAAACGCACTGTTGGTTACAACAAAAATCGTTACTTAGTTGTATCAACACCAATATGGGACCAGATTAACAGTTAAAAATAAGCGAGATAATATGAATACACAGTAATCGCATCTGCCATAATTGTATATATTCTTTTTTATAGTTATAAATAGTTTGGCATAATAATTAATACAAAATTTACGAATCCAAACAAAATACAGTCACGAGAATATTAAAAGTATTGGATTAAGGGTTACTTTCGGCTTATCGACACACAAATTCGAAGCCAAATCTCTCCAAACGGTTTAAATAAGCTTATTTTTTAAGACAATTCATTTGGACATGTCGGAGCCAAATCTCTCCAAACGGTTTAAATAAGCTTATTTTTTAAGACATTTCATTTGGACATGTCCCGTGAATAAGTATAGCATATTAAATGCAGTTGGACTTGAGAAAACAATTTTTTAGTATTTTGGTTTTTTCCGTTAAAGTTTTTTTTAGATTTTTATGGAACGACTTCTTCGAATTTCTGATCACCTGATCATTATCAACAGGACTATAGGTACTTTAAAAGCGTTACACTGTGCAACATTTTGTAGTATTTTCGTGCGTTGGTACTCACGCTACAAGATGTTAACTTTTTGTACAAAATGGTACCTTTGTATGGGAGGTACCAAAAGGGGCGCGGCAATAACACAAATTTTTCACAGAACTGTAGGCACTATAACAGCATTACACTGTACACAATTTCAGGTATTAAAGTTATAAGCTGTTTAGTTTTGGTGCAAAACGGTCCATTTGTGTGGAAGGTACCAAAAGGGGCGGTACAATAATGCCCATTTTTACCGGATCATAGGCACAATAAAAACATTACACTGTACAAAATTTCGAGTATTTTTATGCACTTGTATTAAAGTAATAAGCTGTTAACTTTTGGTGCAAAATTTTCAATTTGTATGGGAGTTGCCGAAAGGGGCGGGGCCACTTCGCCCATTTTTCTCAAGGTGATAATTACCATGGGTGGAATTTCAGATGATTCGAATAAGTAGTATAGAAGTTATTACCGAATCAATATTTCACTAAATTTTAACCCTCTGTGAGGGAGGTTTATATAATTTAATAAATATGTTAGCATTACTATTAAAACAAATGTGCGGTAGAATATGGAACCATTTTCCGTTATATTTGCGCAATTTCTCTTTACTCCGCATGTATTCAGTTGTAAATGTCTTGAATATCTGCTAGGTGGCCTATAATACTTGCATGAAATTGTGTGTTCTGTTTACGGGGTCGATTACTTCTAACTTAAAATTTAATTTGTTATCTGCTACAATGGCTGGGGAGCCATAGTTTTAATTTTAGTCAATTTTCTGTCACTGAATGTTTTGTAATATTCATGATTGTTGCTACTTTTACTCGGCAAAAATCTCCGAATAAAATCTAGCAAAGAAATAATTTTAATATTACTCTCTCTCTCTCTTCTCAGTTTACTCCCTACCTTCACTAGTATGGATCTTTTATTAACTAGCGAAATTTAGGGTATAAATTTGATTTATGTCCAGAGAGTGTCATTTTATTTACATTCAGAAAAATATTTTCTTTAGGTTAATTCTTTTTATAGTTATTAATAATTTTTTATTTTTACTATACACAAGTATGTAAATAAATCGATTATTGTGTAGCTATGTTATTATAGTTTTAACTTCTGTTATATCTGAATGCATTAAAGGTGGTTTACTTGAGTGTAGATCTTATTAATTAATCGAAATTTGTATAAAGTTAATATAAGATTATTGGCCATATTGGCTTGTTTATATTACTATTATAAATAAATGAAATGAAAATGAAATGTGCTCTATTAATGAATTTGTTAATCTAATTATAGTAAATCTATCATCATATAGTCCAAGCGGGCTGAGTTTGATTAAATAAATGAAATGAAATAGTTTCAAAATAAAATGTTCGCTCGTACTCCTCTATATTTTTTGTATTGATTAATTATTTTATTTGTGCAATTTTTCACAATTTGTTTGAGCATTGAAAATAAATGCTGAAAAACTGTCTTTGCCACAGTATTAAAAATGGGGAATTCAGTAGCAGAAGCATTAAAGGCTGGGATAGGTAAAGGAAACCAAAAATAACTTTAGCGTAGCCATAACTTTGTCCTGAGGAACTATTGCCCAAAAACAAAAAAGCAAGATTTTATTACTTATTTGTCCTTGTATTAGAACTGTTTGGCACAACTTTTTCCTTTTTTTTTATTGCTCTACTGATTTTATTTGCAATGCACGTAAACGTTCGATGCATATTAAACTTCAGCAGATTTCGCCGCCCTATTACATTTTGTTTTCGTTGACCAATCGCTTAGTCCTGATTCACACGATACTTTAAATAAATTTAGTTGTGAAATTATAAATTATTATTGTTATATGGACACACATTTTTAGTTTTCAATTTTTTCACATTTTTTTCCTTTGCTGGTACAACCAAAATGAACACAAAACAACGAATATTACATTAAAATGAAATGTTAAAATAAACTTCACTGCGAATGGCCACAGTGGACGATTTTCAAAAAAAACATATTAAACTTATATTTCATAACAACTCGAATACCTGGGTTTTTTGTCCAAAATGGTTTATATATTTCGATTCAGCTTCGATTTATTAATTTTTGCTGAATACCGGAATACTCCAACTTTTTTTGTTTATCCACAGTGGACGATTTAAAAAAAAAACAAATTTAACTAAAAATTCTTAATAACTCAAATACCTGAGTTTTTTTGGAGAAAATTGTTTTTATATTTCGATTCAGCATCGGTTTAACAATTTTTGTTGAATATCAGAATACTCCAATTTTTTTGTTAAGCCACAGTGGACGGTTTTCAAAAAAACATGTAACTAAAAATTTTTAATAACTCGAATACCTGGGTTTTTTGGCCAAAATGGTTTATATATTTCGTTTCAGCATCGATTTAGCATTTTTTGCTGAATACCGGAATACTCCATACTTTTCAAAAAACATATTTAACTAAAAATTCTTAATAACTCCAATATCTGGGTTTTTTGGCCAAAATGGTTTACATATTTCGATTCAGCATCGATTTAGCAATTTTTGCTGAATACCGGAATACTCAAACTTTTTTGTTTATATTCGGTGCGTATAAAACTTTGCGAGTTAGGTAGCCTCCAGTTTTATAGGTTTTTTCTTATTTATTTATGGCCTTTGTTATAAGGCTTAATGTACGACTTCTTCTATTCGTGTGTGCTGAAATTCGCATTTTTGCAAAGATTTTAACATTGCTCTGTTAGACTTATGAAAGAACTCTGTTAGCCCAGTAACAGCGCTCTGTTAATATAAAATGGTTTGTGTCTTGACTCATATTTATTTTGCAATGCATATTTATCTTCACGGACATGGTAAGAGCTGGTGGCTCAAGCCAAGTACCATCCACTGGATGTATACGGCTATAGTGCGTCCTATACTTACCTATGGTTCAGTGGTATGGTGGAAGGCGACAGAAGTTAAATATCAGCTTAAAAAGTTAGAGAAAGTACAAAGAGCGTCATCATTAATTATATCCGCAGGCGGCCCTCGTCATGGTATTAACCAACAATCTATAGGTGTTGTTGTTAGTGCAGTGCTACAAAGTCCGCTCTCAGACTCCGAGAAGCTCGAGTGTGGCGTAAAGCGGATTGGGGCCACTCGGCCATTCTCATTGAGGCATCAAGAATGTCTGATCTAAGGTCTCTGGCTGGACCGACAGACTATTTGGCACCAGTTCAGAGATGGATGTAGGCACAGTGGCAGGCATTTTCAGCATACATATGTCCTACAGGTTGGCCGATACCTGCATCATTTCCAGGCGGAGATCTTATCTTAACCTCACAAAGAGGGGCATTCGTGTAATGATAGACACGCTAACTGGCCACTGTAATGTTAGACCTTTAACATCAAGGTGGCAGAGTGATTCTGCCGACTCTGTGAGGATAATGAGGAACTGGAGACAATCGAACACCTTTTCTGTCAATGTGCTTCTCTATCAAGATGAAAACATCACTACCTAGGTGATTACACGATACAAAATCTGGAATCTCTATCATCCCACGATATTAATAGAAACATTGGCTTCATAGGTTGCTTGAGATGGATGGTTTGATATCAACTCATTCATCTGCATCAACAGGCGATGTACTCCCCCTCTCCTAAAAAGCCATCTCTACTCTCTAATATCTATACTCATCACCTCCTTCATTTTCTTCGACCTCTCCCTCTTCGTTGTTGCCTGCATTCAGAAAGGTTACCTTTCAAACTAACATACTAGGAGATACATTTCAAACGATAGGGGGTTACATTTCAAAATAATTTGTCTGAATTTATATCACTATTGTTGATTTTGTGGTAAAAGAGTGATCTGGACTTGCATTTCTCATAGCGGTGTTGTCCCTTTTCATAGCATCGATGGAATTATGGATCGTTTAATATACTATGATTACACATGCAAAGTGGAATATGCCGCTTCAGTGGATTTTCCGTTATGACAATGACCTGAAACACACTTCAAAGCTTGTAAAAAATTACATAATAGCCAACGGAATTCAAAAAATCTGGCAACGCCGACAGGAGCTGCTGAGATTTTATTTGCGCTCCTCGAAAAATTAATATAATTACTGTATAAAGTAGATTAAAATTGGTGTTATATATCATCCTCTGTCCAGTGAATTCATCTTCGACAGCGTAACTGATTGTCACTTGTGCGGTTGCTAAAATATTATTTTTTCGTGTAAACCAAGTTGTTTGTCTGCTGCTGTAATTTCTTTTGTGGATTTTGGTTATTGTACACATACACGCACACGCACTTGTGGATTGCCCAGCCATTTGAATCAGGCAAAATACATAAGTTTATTTTGTTTACTTTGCTGCAATAGTTTCCCTTAATTATGGGAGAAACGTCGAAATCATGGGTGTGCCCAGTGTGTAAAATAACTGTTTCATCCAAAATGCACATTGACAGTAGTGAGTTGAAGAAGAACAAAACGTTGAAGTATACATACAGCAAGTGCAGTAATGTGAACTTGCAAAGTGCAAAACAAAATAGAGATTCTGGTAGTAATAGTTTGGGAGGAAAGAATTCTTCTAAACTAAATAGTGCAAAGCAACATAATATACATAGCCAATTGGTTGTTGTTGACGACGACCCAGCCCGGCCAGCAAGTAAAACGATAAATATGCCTACCGTGGGTGGCTTGGCCGCAGCTGATGTTGGAGCCGAAGAAGCCAGGCTGTCTGGAATTGTCGAAAGAATGTTCGACGATCTTGCTGCGTCTACGAAAAAACAATTTGATGAACAAATGCAGAAATGTATGGCGGAGTTTCAAGCAATAGTTGATGGTGTAGTACACAAGTATCGTAATGAGTTTATGACCTCTTTGCGGAAAGTCAAAGAAGACCTTTTGGCTTCTCAGGAAAAATTGCAAAGCTCGAGACGGAAATTGCTGAAAATAGACTAGGTATACAGAGCAGCAATGTTTTGTTTATCAGAGACGGCAAAATCGGGCTGACATATTAATTAATGGACTGCCTAATTCTGTAGTACATTTAAGGGAGCCCTTGTGAAAATAGCTGAAATGTGTTATGTCGAATTATCCCCTCTTGATGTGCAACACTGGTGAAGTTTAACTCCATTTACACAAGGGAATTATGGCAAATTATTCGCGTCGGAACTCTATTTATTTATTTTTTTTTTTTTTTTTTAACGAACGTTCCCAACGCAACCACTCTTACCCGCCCCTTCCGACCGAGGGGGCCACATCCCCATGACGTAGGGATTGCGTACACACCATGATCCGGACCATGGCGGGTTAATAGTAGAGGGTGGAAATACCAGCTACAGAAAAATTTCATCAGCCGGCACATGCAAACAATAAAAGCAGTCTACTTACACATTTAAAAAAGATATTATTCTAGATCTAACTACATCAATTTCTACATCAATGTCAATAACTTCATATAAAGTGTTAAAATCCATGCACATTCTACTAATGGGCTCTGCCGAAGCATAATTGGTACGTTGAAAATCAATATGTAATAATTGGTAATATCTGGAAGGTCTACAAGGTACATTGAATCCAATCCTAGACAAAATAAAATTAGAAGGAACATCACCATTTATAACTTTCAGCACCATGGTTGTGTTCAGCATAATACGTCTACTCTTGAGAGTAGGCAGTCTTATCAAACTCAACCTGCTAGTATAGGGTGGAAGACTAAAATCACTATTCCAATGAAGATGTCTTAAAGCGAATAATAAAAATTGTTTTTGAACCGATTCAATCTTATCAACATAAGTCCCGTACTGGGGGTCCCACACTACGGACCCATATTCTAGAATAGGTCTAACTAGTGACGTATATAACTGCCTAGTTACATATGGATCTACGAATTCTTTCGCCCATCGCTTTATGAAACCAAGCACGCCATAAGCTTTATTCACCATTGTAATTATGTGATTATTGAAATTGAGTTTAGGATCCATCAATATACCAAGATCCACAAAGGATTCAACAGTATCTAAATTGGAACCATGAAGACTAAAACTGGATGGAATCGCCCTCGACCTAGAGAAACACATATGTTTACATTTCTTAAGATTGAGGTCCATGCAATTTATATCACACCATTTTCCAAAATTAATCAAATCATTTTGAAGGAGCATTGAATCTTCAGATGTTTTATAAGAATAAAATATCTTAACATCATCTGCATACATCAGTAAATTTGAACTAGAAATTGAATCTGGTAAATCGTTGATGAATATCTGAAGGATGTTTTTGATTGCTATATAAGTTCCCGGGTGTACCCCTCAATGATCACCTCACTCCGCCAGCTACTAAACTGGTTTATTCTTGCCGGAAATTGCGTGAACGCAAGTGGATATCAAAGTATGTTTTCATTAATGCGGATAAACCTAAGGTCCGTTCAACTTTACCAGATGGCTCAAATAAAGATTTCGATATTCGGGAGTGTGAAAACTTTTTCGCAGGTTCCATTACAAATAATGCGGTTGGGAATGTTTCTGTACAGGGTGTCGCTGGGAATTCGTCAATTCGGGATATTCGGGAGTGTGAAAACTTTTTCGCAGGTTCCATTAAAAATAATGCGGTTGGGAATGTTTCTGTACAGGGTGTCGCTGGGAATTCGTCAACCTAATCATGTGGTTCAGTTCAATTTTATTAATTTTTCAATGAAAAATCAATTTTATATATCGTTATGAATGTCTGTAATCTCGGTAATGTTGTCTGTGATAATATTTTTTTGCGTTCTTCATTAAGTGCATGTTCCAGGAATAATTTAAATGTTGCTCATTTCAAATGTCGCAGCTTTAATCATAGTGAGCATCTTCAAAACTGTCTGAAATTAGAAACGTGCTTGAAGAAAGCTTGTTAGATGTTGTTGGTGTAGGTGAAACATGGCTAAAACCAACAGTCCCTTCAAGTAAAATTTCAATTTCTGGTTATCGTTGTTGCAGGAGTGATCGTCCAAACCAAAGGGGTGGCGGGGTCGCCTTATTTATCTCTAAATCTATTGTATACAACATCGTTTTTAAGATGGTCTTTCAGAAAGTTTGTTTGTAGAGTTGTTTATAGGGCGGCGAAAAATACTTGTTGGAGTGGTCTATCTGCCACATGGGAATCTTCGGTCATTTGAAGATGATAAATACGATTTGCTGGTACAATACACGGAGGTGGTGAGGTTAGGTGATTTTAATACAGATCTTTTTAACATTGCATCTTCTAATAGTATTAGAGAAGCATGTAGAAGGTTAAATGTCCCTTGTACATAATTCTCGTCCTACTCACTATAGTGTAACCCACAATTCAACTTCACTTCTAGACTACTTTCTAGTATCTTCGGTGGAGTCTGTTCAATTATCACATCAATTTATGTGTCCCGGTGTTTCTGAGCATTCTTTCATTTTTATATCCCTGCAAGTTGAATTATGTGCAGAAGTCCAATTTTATGAATATACGGATTATGATGCTCTAAATCATGAATGTTTGCGTGGACATATATCATCTATGGACTTTTCTGATTTATATTCTCAAATGACGTTAATTTCCAGTGGGAAAGATTAGAGAGACATCTTGATTCAATACATTATATTTTTCCGTTGAGAAGGAGAAGAGTATGGAGTCGTAATGATAATTGGTTTAATTCCCCTCAGATCTCCTACCACATTTCTTTACAAGAATTGGCATTTAAGATGTACATCGATAATAAGAGTAACGCCAATTGGAAATTTTTTTTAGGGCTAGAAACAAGGCTAAATCAGTTATTAGAAAATTTAGGAAAGATGCACATGATTCCCTGTTCAATAATGCCTCTAATGGCAGAGATTTCTGGAAGATTATTAAAAACAGAGTCTAAGGGCCTGTTTCTGTAACTTTTTTTCGTTCGTCTACTGCGAACGATCAAAAATCACTCAATTATTCCGAGAAATCTATAAGTCACAGAAGTTTATAATTCGTTGAGTTTGTAGAAAATCATGTAAAAAGCTTGTTCCTAAAATATTTCTAACCTGCGTTTTATAGAATTCAAGTAATAGCTGAGAGAATTTTGATCGTTCGCCGTAGACGAACGAAAATAAGTTACAGAAACAGGCCCTATGTCTTATAATTGTAATTTGAATGTTGAAACCTTGATTCGTAGAAAATCAGTTAAATTCACCTTGCATAATTGATGATTTTCACCACAGGCAGTATAGATATGAAGGGTTTTCTTTCCGGTGTGTGAGCATTGAACAGTTGGATAAGGCTTTTTTCGCTATAAAGTCTAATGCTGCAGGCTTAGATGGTTTCACTTTGAAATTTTTGAAAATTGTTTGCCCATTTATTTGCATTCACTTTTGCATATTGTCAACACGATTTTACTGACATCTCTGTTCCCAGTTGGTTGGAAGACCTCCAAAATAATACCTGTTAAGAAGAAGGGAGCCTCACATTCAATGAATGATTTCCATCCGATCTCAATTTTGCCAATTTGTTCCAAAGTAGTAGAACATGTAATGAAAACTCAAATGTTAACCTACTTAGAAAGTAATAGTTTCCTCCACGATGCCCAGTGTGGGTTTAGAAATAGTAGAAGTACAACTTCCTTATTGTTAGGCCTAACAGATTCCATCCGCGGTAATTTTGGAGATGAAAAATTGTGTATCCTTTTGTCATTGGATTTGGAAAAAGCCTTCGACAGAGTGGATTATTCCACTTTGTTGTATAAGCTGTATAACACATATGGATTTTCGAGTAGTGCGTGCACCACGCTGTGCTCTTTTCTCACTAATAGGCGTCAATTGGTATGTATTGATGGTAGACGCAGTAATATTCTTCCCGTTAAAAGTGGTGTTCCGCAGGGATCAGTGTTGGGACCCTTGCTATTTATAATTTAAATAAACGACCTTTTCACCCGTTTACAAAACTGGTGTGTTCCGTGTGCTTTTGCAGATAATATTCAGTTTCTATTTAAGGGTCACCATCGTTTTCCTGAAACTCTTCAGTCTGTAATTGAATTCAGGATAAGCTCTGTGTAAATCCATCCAAAACTAAGGCGCTATTGTCTTCTTCCAGTGCCTACAATAATATCCAGATAATATATAATAACACACTTATTGAATTCGTTAACCACATAGAATGTCTAGGAGTTCAATTAGATGACAAGCTGCGTTTTGAACAACACATTAATAGGGTTGTTTCAAGAGTGAATTTTTCCTTAAAAAATCTATACGGTACAGATTTGTCTCTGCCACTTTTTGTTAGGGAGCGTCTGGTTATGCCAACTGTTTTGTATTGCTTGGAGGTACTCGTATATTCTGGGACTACGCAGAGAAACATGAATCTAAAAAGACCATATCCTTTTCAAGAAATTTTCCATAACCAAATCGCAAAGTGGCTGTCCTATGTCCTCGATAGCCTCACGAATTCTATCTTTGAGGTCTTGAATCGACGCTAGGCTGTTGGCGTAGACCTTATCTTTCACGTGGCCCCAAAGGAAGAAGTCGCAAGGTGTTAAATCACAAGATCTCGGTGGCCAATTGTGATCACCTCTTCGAGAGATAACACGGTCCGGAAACTTTTCCCGTAACAGAGCAATGGCTTTGTTGCTTGTGTGGCACGTAGCGCCGTCTTGTTGAAAGTAAACGTTGTCCAGATCAATACCATCCAACTCCTACCATAAAAATCATTAATCATCTCACGATAGCGCAATCCATTCACCGTAACTGTTGATCCAACCTCATTTTCGAAAAAGTAAGGTCCAATGACCCAGCCGGACCATAAACCGCACCAAACAGTCATACGTTGAGGATGGAGAGGCTTCTCAACAATAACTCTTGGGTTTTCCGAGCCCTAGATGCGACAATTTTGCTTGTTGACGTAGCCACCGAGGTGGAAATGGGCCTCATCAGTCAAGATGATTTTGTATCGTGTGTGTCGTTTTTTTGTTCGATCGTTTTGTCCCGGTCGATGATCGTGTATCGTTCAATTTTTAGTAATGGCGTGGTTTCTACTTGTCAAATGTCAAAGAATAAAAGCTTCAAAAGTGGCAGCTACCGAAATACCGGGTGATTCAAAATAACACCTCTTGTTGGAAAACCCTGTATAATCGTTTAATTCTATACGTACAACCTTTTTTTTTTTTTTTTGTAACGAACGTTCCCAACGCAACCACTCTTACCCGCCCCTTCCGACCGAGGGGGCCACATCCCCATGACGTAGGGATTGCGTACACACCATGATCCGGACCATGGCGGGTTAATAGTAGAGGGTGGAAATACCAGCTACAGAAAAATTTCATCAGCCGGCACATGCAAACAATAAAAGTAGTCTACTTACACATTTAAAAAAGATATTATTCTAGATCTAACTACATCAATTTCTACATCAATGTCAATAACTTCATATAAAGTGTTAAAATCCATGCACATTCTACGAATGGGCTCTGCCGAAGCATAATTGGTACGTTGAAAATCAATATGTAATAATTGGTAATATCTGGAAGGTCTACAAGGTACATTGAATCCAATCCTAGACAAAATAAAATTAGAAGGAACATCACCATTTATAACTTTCAGCACCATGGTTGTGTTCAGCATAATACGTCTACTCTTGAGAGTAGGCAGTCTTATCAAACTCAACCTGCTAGTATAGGGTGGAAGACTAAAATCACTATTCCAATGAAGATGTCTTAAAGCGAATAATAAAAATTGTTTTTGAACCGATTCAATCTTATCAACGTAAGTCCCGTACTGGGGGTCCCACACTACGGACCCATATTCTAGAATAGGTCTAACTAGTGACGTATATAACTGCCTAGTTACATATGGATCTACGAATTCTTTCGCCCATCGCTTTATGAAACCAAGCACGACATAAGCTTTATTCACCATTGTAATTATGTGATTAGTGAAATTGAGTTTAGGATCCATCAATATACCAAGATCCACAAAGGATTCAACAGTATCTAAATTGGAACCATGAAGACTAAAACTGGATGGAATCGCCCTCGACCTAGAGAAACACATATGTTTACATTTCTTAAGATTGAGGTCCATGCAATTTATATCACACCATTTTCCAAAATTAATCAAATCATTTTGAAGGAGCATTGAATCTTCAGATGTTTTATAAGAATAAAATATCTTAACATCATCTGCATACATCAGTAAATTTGAACTAGAAATTGAATCTGGTAAATCGTTGATGAATAGCAGAAATAGAATGGGGCCAATATGGCTACCTTGGGGAACCCCAGATGGAACCAAGATCGGATCAGAGCAGGATATACCAAATTTCACAATCTGAATACGACTATCAAGATAAGTTGATATCCAACGCAATAAGTTGTTACTAAAACCAATAAGATCAAGCTTATGTATCAAGAGTTTGTGATTGACTCTATCGAAAGCTTTACTAAAATCTGTATAAATCACGTCTGTCTGATTACCAAGAACAAACTCGTTTATAACATGAGAAGAGAATTGCACCAAATTTGTCACAGTTGAGAGACCTTTACGAAATCCATGTTGGAATGGACTTAGAATAGACGATACTTTATGAGATAAAATCTCAGTAACCATTTTCTCAAAAAGTTTTGGAATTATACTTAATTTTGCGATTCCACGATAATTCCCCACATCAGTGAGGCTTCCAGATTTATGAAGAGGGGTTAAGTAAGATGTTCTCCAAATGGATGGGAAATAGCCATATTTTAACGAAGTATTAAATAGTAATGTGAGGGGAAGGGCAAGACTTTGAGCACAATTTTTGAGGATTATACTAGGTACGCCATCAGGACCAACACTATTGGAAGAATTCACACAAACTTTGCAAAATTTTATACAAACTTAAGATGTATTTTCTATTTTTTAAACAAGTTTGTTCAAAAGTTTTCATAGAAAGGAGTGAAGTTGATTACAGTTATATTTTAGGACTATGTTTAGATTTGTTTATGTGAACATCGCGCGATATATATATTATGATATGAAGGGTGGCTAAATGGTAAGTCGTTATTTCCTATAAATATGCCTTGTTATATGTTCGTCCATTTTTTCGCCTTGGGAGAGGCACATCCCGGAGTCTCTGCTATGAATTCATCTGGTCCGTGCCGGGACCGAACAAAATCCCGGACCACAACAATATTTCTGTTCTGTCTGCGGGAACCTTATACATGGCAACTCAACATCAGTAAGGTGTACCCGATGTATGGAGTTCTTGCATCTCAAGGGTTGTTCTGGCCTTAGGAACGCCGGGGTGTATCGCCGCATAGGGAGTTATGTTAGAGCCTGGTGTACCCCCATACCTCTCAGTGTGCCTCAAGGAACGCAGTCGTCAGTGTCGTCGGACTGGTCGTCTCCGTCGTCTACATCATCGGCGCCTTCGGATTATGGGACACCGCCGCATTCTCCCCTACAGCAACATGCACAGCAATCAACACCACAACTAACACTACACATTGCTGTGGCCTTCGGTAGCTTAGTGGTTAGTGCATTAGACTTGGATCCCGAAGGTGCTGGGTTCAAATCCCAGCCATGGCACCATGGCATGGCATTTATCATCAACATTTCATGTTTTCATTATAATTCGAGTTTCAGCAGCTAAAATTAACTCACCGGCGCACTACCACTACAACAACCTCTGATCACACAAGTCAACAGGGAAGCTAAAAATAGACAACACCATGACGACTATTAACAGAAATGCAGCGCTTCTAGTGGAAAATAGAAACGGCAACACACAAATAACATCCATTTCCTGATATTAACAGACGAATGTTAATTTACAACCGGACAACTCAGCGTCTCCAAACTGCTACAACAACAACCACACATTGCTGTACCAATCCCTGAACATGCATCCTTCTTGCAATTTAATTGCAATGGTCTCCGCGGCAAAATCAACGAGATTGTATATTTTATGAATCGGAAGAAGATCAAGGTCGCTGAGATCAAGGAAACAAAGCTGAGCGACACATGCAGCTTGTACAGTTGTCAGGATTACAATGTGCTACGTAAGGATCGCACTAGAAGTGGAGGTGGGGGACTGGCTTTCCTATTACACCATTCTGTGCAAAACAGACCTATCTCGCCTGAGCTTGACTCTAGAGACCTATACATTGAATGTATGGGGGTAGCAGTTAAGTCCGGGACTGCCGAGATAGAGCTGTATAACGTATATATACCGCCGATTGGTAGCTATTCTCCGCGTTATTTTGCGGATTTTAGTCCGTTACCGCAGGGCAATAATCGCGTGGTCCTAGGAGACTTTAATGCCCAGAATGAGCTTTGGCATTCTCTCCTAGCTAATGACCATAGAGGCATAGCTTTGGCTGAGCAGATAGATGGCTCTACGTTCTGCACAGTGAATGAGGACGCCCCCACACGGATTATGGGTGATTGCAGCAGCTCGCCAGATATCACCATCGTGTCGCCTGGTCTGATAAACGACGTCACCTGGCAGCCCGTCATTTCATTGGGATCAGACCACCTCCCCATAATCCTCTCCATAGACAGACCAGCCGATTTCATTATCTCTGAACGCTGTACTTTCCTGAATCGAAGGAAAGCGGACTGGAACGGATTCAGAGAATTCAGCTTCAGGCAGGAAAAATCGACCGGACGGCAGTCACATTTGGTGCCACCACTGTGACTGACCCGAAGAGGTGCGCGCGTTATTTTAATCGACAATTTATTGAGCACCTCGTGAGTGACAGAGTGAAAAGGAGAGTAATGCGTCGTATCCATGCTCTCCGAGCTGAATAAGTACCACCACAATTTACAGCCAAAGCACTTGGCCCCGACGGAATTTCGATGCTGATGTTGAAGCAGTTGGACATACCGAGAGTTGAGTATCTGACTAGGGTCCTCAATCTGTTCTTGACCACTCTGATAATACCCGATGCCTGGAAAATGGGCAGAGTGGTCCAGCTACTGAAACCGGACAAAGATGAAAGCATGGGAGAATCATACAGGCCTATCTCTCATCTCTCGCCAGTAGCAAAGACGCTTGAGGCGTTAATCCTCCCGAGCCTGATTGGACATTTTCCAATTGCTGATCATAAGCACAGATTCCGAAAGCAGCATAGTACGACTACTGCTTTACACGCCATATCCACGCATGTGAGCCGCGGTCTTAACCAGAACAAGCCCGGTGACAGGACCGTCCTCGTGGCGCTAGACATATCGAAGGCCTTCGATACTCTCAGCTTCGATACTCTTACTGCATGGACAGCGCAAGTGAAGGAGCAACTCAGGAGCAGACCCTTTGGTTCTTCAGGTCTAACGCGCATGCCACAGCTATCTGCAATAAAATGAGAAGTAGGAACAAGGTCCTCAAATCGCTAGCCGGCAGCACTTGGGGCACAGATAAAGAAACCTTGTTGATCTCTTACTAAGCGATGTGGTCACCGAATGTGAGCAAGGCGCAGTGGAAGAATATACAGACCTGCCAAAATGCCGCCCTGAGAACTGCGACAGGGTGCCTCCTCATGTCTTCTGTGGACCACCTACATGAGGAGACGAAGATCATAACCGTGCAACGCCACAATTTTTTGCTGTCGAAGCAGTTGCCTCCAAAAGAAGATTGTCAAATGATATGGTATATCGTTTCTTCATTGCAACTTTATCGAAGATTTCCCCGGAATGATATCTGGCAATATTGCCAAATCTCTTTTCATCTTTCTCTATCTGGTGATACAGAAGACCTGGTTCGTCATAAAACTTTTGCCACTATTGACGATATGCTCTGAAGCAAACAATATCCCCATGTTTATTTTCTCTACGAAATAAACGAGTTTGAATGTAATCCCATAAACCTTTGTTGGGGGCATTGTTGTCATCGTTCTCTCGGTGACTATTGCCGTTTTCGGGAATATTTTGTTCGGGACTTATCACAATATCTTGGTAGTCCATAACAAAAGGTCTTTGAAAGCGAGCTCCAATTAAACCAATGACCACACCTTCGCGTTCTATTCTGCTTTGATCTGTCTCAATAATACCACCATTTTGACGATTTCCATTGTTTATGAGTTCGGAGTGCGATGAAATTGAAAGACAGGCTGAAAGCTAAATTCAAAAGTTTTCAAGACAGACAGCATATTGTATCCATGACACAATAATATTATTATTGTATTATTGAATCATGATTGTATCATTTAAATTTATGTATTAAGTTTCAAATTACCTTAACTTCATCATATGATAGGCAATCTTTTAGAAGCCAAGGCTCTTTTTCTGTGTCTGTGCCTACTGTAGCATAGTTATCGCCGGATCCATTTTCGCCAGTGATTAATTAATCAATAATAAAAACTTTTTTCAAACTATTTTAATTTGCTGATTACTCAGCTTGCTGGTTACTTAGCTTGCTGATTTTTTTTTTAATTCCAGCTTTCATGGAAAGTACATACAGTATTTGGACCATAATTTTCCAAGTATAAGCCTGATTGTGTCATAACAAAAATTAAAGGAAATTATGTGGGCTACATATTCTGCAAATATTGCTTTCACGTAGAATCTTTGGTTCAGTAACAGTCGTCAAAAATATGAGAAAAAAATTATTTTTTTTTATAAAACACTTTTTCCATAAAAAATAGAAAAAAAATCGAAAAAAATATGTTATCACATTTTTAAAAAGCCAGCATTCTAACGAAAAAACAATGTCTATTGAAAAAAATCTATGGATAGATGTAAAAGTTATGAGCCATTTTGTGAATGTTAGGGAAAACTAAACAAGATCGATATTAGTAAGATGATGAGTGTTCTAACGGGACACTCAAGCTTACAAGCACATCTTCATCGCATAGGACTAGCAGGAAACGACGAATGCAGGGCATGCAGAGAAAACATCGAAACGATGGAACATTTTGTGTCACTGCCCGGCTTTCACACATGCAAGATCCCAACATTTCGGGTCCGACATATTACCAGACTTGACTCATCTCAGAGAATATGACTGGAAGATACTGAGAAAATTCGTGTCTAGTACCGATTTTCTGTAACTCGTGAGGTATAAAAAGATCATAAATAAGGAGCGCACAACAGGCCGAACCACTGGCTTAAGTGTATGTCCATGGACATGAGACGTTTAAACGTCTCCTCTCTTCAACCTAACCTAACCTAACCTAGGGAAATTCAAAAAAATCTTCTTTTAAATTTTTTCGTTTTTAAGGGCCTGTTTCTGTAACTTATTTTCATTCGTCTACGGCGAACGATCAAAATTCTCTCAGCTATTACTTGAATTCTATAAAACGCAGGTTAGAAATATTTTAGGAACAAGCTTTTTACATGATTTTCTACAGACACAACGAATTATAAACTTCTGTGACTTATAGATTTCTCGGAATAATTGAGAGATTTTTGATCGTTCGCAGTAGACGAACGAAAAAAGTTACAGAAACAGGGCCTAAATGATGTTTTTGCTTATATTGAATTCGCCATATGTGAGAGAGACATTATAAGAGACATTGCACTTGCATTTTATTTTATGAGGATTGATGTCAAACATTATAAAATTATAGAGAGGACGAGGTTTTATGACCGTTCGTAACCCTCCATAGAACATGATATGCAATGTGAGAGCTATATTGGATGAGATCCGCTCAGGTAGAGGGTCATTCAACAATATTTGTGGTTTTTTATTTATGAGGTTTCCATTCAGTTGCGCCTTTTAGGGGTATGGACATCCCAGTAGTATATACAGTAGGGCGGGTCGATTTAAAAATCGCACATTGCTCAGTGAAAATCGTATTCTAGGGATCAAAATAAGAAACTATGCCGAAGGAACAATACCTCTAAAACGAATTCTGATGTCCCGGAAAAATCCCACTTTGACCCATTTAGAGTGCTCCAATCGAGTCCAAATGTATGACCGATCCCAACTCAGTGAAGTGCTCAGTGAAAATCGTATTCTACGGATCAAAATAAGAAACTTTGCCGAAGGAACCATAACTCTAAAACGAATTCTGATGTCCCGGAAAAAATTCCACTTTGACCCATTTAGAGTGATCCAATCAAGTCCAAATGTATGGAACCCCGAGGGGGTGTGCCACTGGCATGGGTGGGTCGGGCCTCCAAAGTTAGTGGGGGTCGGTCATACATTTGGACACGATTGGAGCACTCTAAATGGGTCAAAGTGGGATTTTTCAAAATTTGCCCCTACCCAAAAGTTCGACCCAAATTCCAGGACATCAGAATTCGTTTTAGAGGTATGGTTCCTTCGGCAAAGTTTCTTATTTTGATCCCTAGAATACGATTTTCACTGAGCAATGGCGACTTTTTTTGCCTCCCCACAAATCGACCCGGCCTAATATACAGGTAGTAAAATTATATGTATTGGGTGTCTATTTCGAATCATATTTGACGTCGGATGAAATTGCAGCATGGAGGTCGTTTAAGCTTGTAGTTTCAAATTTCCTTGGATCCAATAAAAGCCCGCAATATGAAACAATCATCAATGATTTGTTAAAAAATTATGAAAAATTGGTAAGAAATATATTTTTCTATATTTATGTATATAACACATATGTATGTATTCTAAATATGTCCCTCAAAATTCATTTCTTGCATTCTCATTTAAACTTTTTCCCCGAGAATCTTGGCGACGTAAGCGACGAAGGTTTCACCAAGAAATGAAGTCCATCGAGAGGCGTTAACAAGGGTACTGGGATGAAAGAATGATGGGAGATTATATTTGGTTCCTCATTAGAGAAACCTATTCCGAAATCTACAAACGTCAACAAAAAGAACTCACAAGTACTTCTAATGAAACTTGTACATGCAAATAAACTCAAATGCACATAATATAAATAAAAGTAACAAATAAAATCGCTATTTAAACAGAAATTAAAGAAAAAAGATTTTTTGAAATTCTCTTACCTCTACCAAAAAGACTTTATTTCTACATTTATCCATCGATTTTTTCAAATAGGCATTATTTTCTTCGCTAGGATGCAAACTTTGAAAAAATTTAATAAAATATTTTTTTCTATTTTCTGTTTTTTTTCGTCCCAGGAAATTTTTATTTTTTTTTGAAAAAAAAATCTCCTTGACTGTTACTAAACCACTGTTTTTAAGTGAAAGAGATATTTCCAACATTGGTAGCCCACATTAATAGCTTCAATTTAACGTATAAGTCGACCTAATAGGGCATATACTCCAAAAATTATAGTACAAATACTAGGGGTACCTTCGACGATATTAGTATTTTCAATAAAAAAAAATTTTTAAAAAAAATTTTTAAAAAAAATTTATCCTTAAAAAAGTTTTTGGTTTTGATTTTGCCAAAATGCCACAATCTATACAAAAAAAATAATTTTTAGGTCTAGGATACAAAAAATTTTTTTTTGTTGCGTAGTGTTATTGTTAATTAATCAATAATAAAAAGTTTTTTCAAACTATTTTAATTTGCTGATTACTTAGCTTGCTGATTAATCAGCAAGTTTTTGAGAATTATCATTGTCCGTTATTGTAGACCACCCTTAAATTATTATTATTATTTAATCAATAATAAAAACTTTTTTCAAACTATTTTAATTTGCTGATTACTAGCTGATTACAGACCTACCAAAATGACGCCCTGAGAACTGCGACAGTGTGCCTCCTCATGTCTTCTGTGGACCACCTACATGAGGAGACGAAGATCATAACCGTGCGACGACACAATGCTTCTTGGTTGCTACCGTCCCAGCCATCCCAACCACCATCTAGTGGATAGGCGCCGACCTACCAGGCAGATCAGGAAAGACCTTCATGATCTAGAGCGCGAGGTCCATCGCTACAAGAGATAACCTCTAGATCAAAGAGCTTACCAGGCAGGTCTGGCTGACATGCACTCTGACGCAGTCGATGAAGCCGTGAATAATTACAGAGTCAATGTCGTGCTAGGAGATCACCCTCCATCAGTGGCCTCAGAGAAGGAGGAATTACCACAACAGACAAGAGTACTTTTGGCCCAATTAAGATCTGGCTGGTGTAGCCGCCTCAATTCATACTGGGCAAGGATTAATGGCACCACGTCGAACACATATCATTCATTTCATTTATTTCGTACAAACTTGTAATTCAAAGCCGTCTGGCCAATTAAACATTAATTACAATATGCATTTAACTAAGCTTTTTAACCAAGGGTAAAAAACTACTCAGTGGTATATGATTTGTTTAAACCTAAGTAAAATAATAAGGAATAAATACTAAGGAATACATAATATGAGTACAGATTGGGTATACGGAAAAGTATTTAGGATAATTAAATAACTACTCATATATGGAAATAATCAAAATAGAGACAGAATTTATAAGAAATTTATTGAAGATGTTGAAGAAGCCGATTAGAGTAAGATGTAATTGATAAACTAAAGTTTTTTAATTCAGCAGGTAAAGCATTGTATAATCGTGCTACTCTTACAAGAAATGCGTCATCCAAAAGGTGAAATACCCTAGGTATTAATATCTGATTTCTTCTAGTTGAGTGACAAAACTCAAATGATATCACCAGGAAACTCGGACACTGATTCCTAATCAGCTTGTAGAAGAAAATTAATAACCGGGAATTCAAAAAAGTGGAGAAACTACACCCTAGAAATTTTTAAAAAACTTAAGGGGTTACATGAACTCGTCGATTTAATCGGTACACATATAACCAGGGACAACACGACACACTACACCTTTTTAACTGCCCTGCCAAACCTACTCAGCTTGTTCTCAGGACTCTTTGGACCCAACCAGTGGATGCAGCCATCTTCCTCGGCCTGGAAACAAATACAGCAGAACTCACTATACAAGGCGTGTAAAAACAACTAATGGACCACAAACACATATACTGCTGCATCAAGAACAACATATAGGTACCATAGCATAACTTAGGCAGACCGACCCAAGTTGTATCTTTATTTAGTTGCGGATAACTTTAGTTTTTAACGCTTTTTGACTTTCTATAATACTTCCAATATTAAATTACATACACTGTATATACACTGTATGGTGGTACTTACGGTTCTTCGGGCAGTCGCTTCAATTCAACCATGTCCAATTCTAGGCGCAGGTTCGATACTTCACACAACAAACGATCACGATCGGCAGTGACTTCTTTGAGTTGCTCTCGCAATTCATGGATCTCCATGATAAGTTCGTGGAAATTTATGTGAATTGCACTGCCATTTGGCCCACTTATCATTTGTTGGCTATATGATGGGCGGTGAAGTGTTGTTGTTGTGGTACAGTTCAGGTTGGAGAATTGTGAATTCATAGAGTCGGTCGAGCCGAATATGTTGACGCTGCTGTAATGACCATGGATATCCAGTTGATCTGTCTCTTTGATATTATTTTGATTACTGTTTCCACCCACATTAACATTATTTAGGCTGCCACTGCCACTGCCCACCAACATTGAACTGGCCATTAGCAACGACTGAGTGGTTTGATGCAGCTGATGTTGCTTTAACACATCGGTGCGGTCCGTTTGATCCATGGAAGCATCCGTTGAGCCTTTTTCGTAGACGACAGTACCATCGATCGAACTTCCGCCAATCGACAATCGTTTTTTAATATCACACATATTTTGGACGAGTTTTTCCACAAAATAAATTAACTTAAAGATGTGGACATTAAGTTCGCATATCACTCACTTCAACATGATCATCGGTATTTTTAGATCGGTTTATTTGTTTACTTTTATGTTAACATTAATTTTTTTTCACATTAACTTCCTTTCTTTCTTTTAGATTTCTTTTTGGCAAACTTTGTGTTTGTTAAATGTAACACAAGCTGGTTGGTGTGGAAAGTAAAGGAAAAAATCGCCTATTTAATTTCCAGTCAGAATGTCGCGTACTTAAATTATCAAACAAAATAAAACAGTTTGTGGAACAATCATTAACGATCAAACATCACATGCAGATGCTCGTTTCTTTTTGCTGATAGATATACACAAAGACGAAAGAATGCACGACGTCTCCGTTTCTCGTAATCCCCGCAACAGATGATAAAAGAACAGAAATAAACGAAGAGAAGAAAAATTAAAATATACAAACACACACACGATCTCGGCGTTGGTTATTCGTTCTTTGTTGGTGTTTGATTCCCATAGTTTGCTTGGTGTGTCATTTACAGCAGCAGTCGTTGGCCTAGATGATTTGAATTAGTCCATGTATACAAGTAGATCGCAGATCACTGTCATTCCTGTATGCTTTTGTTATTTATACACATTATGAAGATATATCAAAAAGACCAGTGCAGAGATATTGATTTGAGGGATATAGTTAGAATAGGCTTTTGCACTATTCATTCGTAGTATTATTATTGGTAGTAATGCAATGAGCTGAACAATTTGACAGGGGAAATAAGAAAAAACAAAATAAATGTGAAGATAAGTTAAAATTAAAGGAGAACCCGTACTGAAAAATCGTCGATCGAACTTAAAGCAAACTATGAAGCCGAGACGGCGTAAATTCTGAGGCGCGCCGTTGATTTCTTCCGCGCCGACATTGACCTCAACCATGATACTATGACTACAGGTAGTGCACAGCAAACATAGGATTTAAGGCCGGGTTAGGCAAGCGTAACTTAACTTGAGCGCAGCCATAACGTTGCCCGCTGGAGCAATTACCCAAAAATTGAAAAATGTACCAAATGACTCATACATTCACAACAAAACTGCCTAACCCAGCCTTTACTGTAGGCATGTTTTCGTTAAACCATAGCTGCTTAATTTGTATGTAAGTTGTTTTCTTTGCAAACTGCTAAAATCGCCGCCTGTTATAGTTGGCTCATATCGGCTGAAAATTGCCGACGTTGCTATTTATTCGCGCTTTTACGAATATATTTTTACCCATGTACAGGGTGGAGCGCGTTAATTGTCTTATTTGGGAATGAAATAAAAAGGTTATGAACCTTAGAAAAGTTTATTTTATATTTTAATTATATTGAACAGTAAAGGAATTTATAAATTACATGGTTTTAAATAGTGTATATGGCAAATGTCGTTCTTCGCTATCTACACACTGCAACACACTGCTACACACTGCTACATACGTTTTCTGAAGTTTTCATGAACTCTAACAAGCATGTCGACTAGTATTCTGCCAATTTCAGCCTCAATATTGTTAATTAGGTCTTGCAAGGTGTTGGGACGGTTGATATACAGTATATGTAGCTCCACCCTGTACTTAAAATTGGGTATCTCTATTAGATACCGGTGAATGCGTCCGGCGTCTGTCAAACTCGATTTCGATGGGCGGAAAATTTTTCAGATCCATATGTAACGAAACAGTTGTATATTTCACTTGTTAGACCTATTCTAGAATATGGATCCTTTTATGGGACCCCCAGTATGGGATTTATGTCGATAAAATTGAATCCGTTCAGAAACAATTTTTATTATTCGCTTTGAAGCACCTGCATTGGAGTAGTGATTTCGTTCTTCCACCTCATACTAATATGTTGAGCTTGATAAGATTGCCTACTCTTAAGAGCAGACGTATTATGCTGAACACCACAATGATATTGAAGGTTATAAATTGTGATCTGCTTTCTGGTTCAGATTAGATCAAGTCAGATCCTCCAGATATTACCAATTATTGCATATTGATTTTCAACGTACAAATTACGCATCTGCAGAGCCCATCCGTGGAATGTGCAGACTTGAACACTTTATATGATATTATTGACTTTAATGTACACACTGAGAATTTTGTGAGTATCATTAGCAAAAATGTTTGTTGTTTCAACAGTCTGTGTCTTGGGGGGGGGGGGGGGGTTTGGAAGTATGCCGTACTCGTACTTATCGTACTCATCGTTTTGTGTTTTTCGCTCGCACTTGGAAACAACAACAATTCACACAGGAAAAGCCGAAACGAAACAAATGAAAATAAGTATAAGTATTGAAAAAAAAGTACGTATGTCAACGTAAATACTTTTTTAAAAGAGAATAAGTCGATAAGTTACTTAAAAACAAGTACCATGTAAATGGGGACTTATTTTAGCAACCCTATGGTTGTTATTTTAGCACACAAATTAGCCTGCTACTATAGCAAACTAAAAAGTCGTTTTAGCAAACAATTTTGCTATTAGGCGTGTTTTCATTACTCCATAGGTGCTTAATTTGTATGGGAAGCTAAGCACTTTTATGCATACAAGTTCTCGATGAAGTTTGGTGCTTGTGTTCCTGTCTTAATCGAGTATGGTGTTGCCAGATTGGGCATCCTATATTTCGCAGTATGGCATCTCATTTTTGGAGAGATTGTTATCAATTATTGTGAATTAACGGGAAGAAGAACAAAAATGGAAAATGATTTTAATATTTGCAAAAAGAGTGTAAACAATTGAACATAGAATAGTAAATTTATGTTTTCAATACATTTCACGAATATTTTGTCTGTTTCGCACTGTTCTTTCTTCGCAACTCATGATACCATTGTTACCAGATAGTGGAAATCCGCCACTTACTGATTATGCGCTAGTTAGTGGAAGTCAGTTCTTTTCGTTGCAAAGTGCTAAAGGTAAGTACACACGATCAGCGTTACCGTTGTGCGACTAAAGTGGCATATTTGCCCCTTTTTTCAGCCGTGCTACTTTCGCGCCCCTTTTATTTTTTGATACTAAATGTGCCCCTTTTCGATTTTTTATGCCACTTTTTGGCTTTTGTAAAAAATCTGCTTTTTATACTCTTATAACAACACTTTCGTACTAACGTGCGGAAATGCCTCACGCGCTACTTTCTGAATTAGGTTATTTAATGGGATATACGCGTATGCTAAAACGATTTACATATATCTTTTGTATGTGTATGCATATGAGAATTTATTTCCACCGTTTCATCTTATTGTGAAAATTCTGCGAATAGGTCGGCGTCTATGCAACAATACAAATAATTTGAGTGATTTCTTAAATGTAACAATATATGGTGAAAATTGTTTTTTTCAAATCAGTCGGCGTTTATAAAAAAATCCAATTTGTTTTGCTTGTGGTTTCTTAAATGTAACAAATATATGGATAAGTATTTTTCATTAGGTTGATGTACATAAACATATACGTTTTTTTCTAAACAGATTTATTGTGAGATCAAAAAAACTCAATACAAAACACATCTGTCCCAAGCACAGATCTAATTAGAAAGTATAAAAAAGAAGTTACAAAAAAGTTACTATAAATAAAGAAATGTATGTGATAAAATATATTTAGCATACATCATAAGAAGTTTTCTATAACATTGTATTTTTTGTTTAGTTTTCGTGTAAATGAATGAATTTTTTTAATGTTACCTACTTATTTTTTATGTTAAGCTTTGTTTTTTATTGTTGTTTTCTTTAAATAAAAACCTTAAAATTGATCCCCTTTTTTAATGATCAGTTGGCCCTTTTTCGAAAAAATCCCCTTTTTGTGCCCCTTTTTGAAATTTTCCAACGGTAACAATGCACACGATTTGCAGATCGGACAACATTGCCAGAAAAATGCAACCCTGTGAATTTACAACCGTGTGAACATACAATTTTTGTTTTGCAACGTTAGCAGAACAGTCATTGCGAGATAATGCGCAGATTGTTATATGTGCGAAGTTTATGCATATGACAACGGCGCCATTGCCAGAAAAACATTTTATTTTCAACACTGTCTATAATGTATTTTTATTGACAACCCTGCATATAAATATTTACAAAATATATTGTAAATATATGAAATTGTAATGTTTTCTTGCAATCGTTTGAACTGTCAATTCACCTTTGCCTAACAATCTGTCATTGTCCGTATATTTGCAGCACTTTAACAGGGTTGATAACGTTTGCCGATCTGGCAATCGTCTATACTCAGCTTAATCTAAAATCGCTAGCTTGTAACGAAAACATGCCTATTATTTAACAGAAAAAAGTGGCTGGAAGAATAAACTATTTTGTTATTCTAGCATACGTCTTTTTCTTTTTTATTTTAATAAAAGATATACAAATTTTATATTTTCCTGATATTTGAGAAGAGTATATCAACCAGGATTCCAACCTTAAGTTATTCTGCCCATGTATTGATAAGCGTTTCGAATTGTGAAATCTGTATGTACGCTTGATCTAAAAATATAAATGAAAAATAAATCATTTAGTAAAATTGAATAGCAATAGGTGTATCTACAAACAATACTTACCGGTCACTGGCATTAACAATTATCTTCTTTTTGTCCGAAAATATAAAGAACGTAAATCGTACGACATCGACCCTGTCAATGTTGGCCAATGTGTTGGGTTCACCCTATAGACACGGTAATTGTATACATATGTCCAGATCCATAGCATTGGACAAAATTATCTTATCGATGGATTACATCCCAATTAGACTAAATTATTCTGAGTTTTTTTGGATGCTGATATTAGCGACCATCGTTGAAGCATATGGTGCAAAAAAACAATTTTTTTTTGTCATTTCTGGTGATACAGGTGTAAATAATGAAATAAGTAAACAAATCACAAGCAAATTACTTACGAGTTGTTGCAGATTTTCACGTTTCGACCTGAAGGAATGTCTTCCTATATTCTATTTGTCTTTGAGGCCACAGCTATCACAAGTTCTCTGTATGGGCAGCATATATTTGCTAGGAAATTTTAGTTCATATTTTCTAGCCGTATTTGAGTTCTTTGTGTGCCACATCCCTTATGCATTTCATTATGAAATCGTAAACACCCATCCACCGTTCAATATTTTAGTCTATCCACCAAGGCGTAAACAATTTCGCCTTTTCTGGAAATATGAAAACGATTTCTTTCTTTAGCCATTTTTGAATACTAACGATCTCATAACTGTCAACATAGGGAACAAGGCGACCTTTGTTAATAAAATTAGGGAAGAAGTATTAGATATAACGATATGCTCGGAAAACCTCATTGATGAGATCCATGAGTGGAGGTTAGAGTTGGGCACTATAGTTCTTTTAAGTGATCGCTCTTTTTAGTTCAGTTCAATTGAGTGAACTAGTTCGTTCATTTAGTTCAACAGCTCACTTTAGCACACCAGCTCACTTTACTTAAACAGTTCATTTCGTTCAGTAGATCACCAGTTCAAATAAGCCGCTATTAAAGGAATCTAATTTGAATATGAATGGAAGAGTTGGAAAAACTAATACAAAGGCGTTTGTATAGGGAGAATCATACATTGATGATGACATAAAAATGGAAACAACACATAACAGCAGAGAAGAGAAAACGAAATGATATGATGGTTGAAGTAAAAAAACTACTGAGCTGCAATTAACGAGTTGTGTGAACTTGTTCGTTCAGTTCAGTATAGTGACCCGTTCAATTGAACTAGTTCGTTCACGAACTACACAACTCTAGTGGAGGTTTTCGGATGAACACTCCTATTCGGACCACCGTTATATAAGGTTTAAAATTGCACGGCCACCGCCTAACCCAATAAGTTTCCGTAATAAAGCTAAAACCGACTGGACCAAATTCGGCAATCTACTTAGAAATCGATTGGGCCAGCCTAAACACGATTATCCAAGTACAGACGACATTGATATCAATGTGAGGAGGATTACGGAGGCTCTTGTAAAATCATTCGAAGATAGTTGCCCGCTTCGAGAAAGGAAATCTGCCTATGAGAAACCCTGGATGACAGGGCAAATTCGCTCGATTGACAAGGATGTCCGCAGACTTTACAACAGAGCTCGACGTAAAAAGCTATCAGTATATTGGGATGACTACCACAGAAGGCTCAAAGAATACAATAAAATCATTAGACTGGCGAAACGTAACTCCTGGAGACTTTTCTGTGAGCAGGTAGACAGCGTTAACAGCATGTCCAAAATAAAAAAGTTCCTCTCAAAAACTCATATCCAATCCGAAACACTGGTGGATGAATCGGGTAAAAGGATGGAAACTATAGATGATACCGTAAGGCTTTGATGAAAACTCATTTTCCGAGTGGTAATGCTGGGCCAACAGAGGAACAGTTACAGACCGAAAATGTAATGCACCAAGTACCTATTACGGATGCTATGGTTAAAGAAGCAATAAAAAGCTTCTCTCCTTTTAAAGCTGCGCTTCTTCAGAATGAGGTGGATCTGGTATCAACTCATCTTGTTGGAGTTTTCACTGCATGCCTAACTCATGCATATACCCCAAAAAATTGGCAGGAATCAAGGGTGGTCTTCATACCTAAGCCTGGCAAGGCGAGTTATACGATCCCAAAGGCTTATCGACCTATTAGCCTAACTTCTTTCCTCTTAAAAACAATGGAGCGAATAATTGACGACATGATCAAAAGTAAGATAGCCGATGGCAAGCTAAAATTCAAGCAACACGCATATGTTAAAGGAAGATCAGTGGAAACAGCTCTACATGAGGTAGTACACCACATAGAACAGTCCTTCAGTGAAAAATTGTACACACTTGCCGTTTGTATAGACATTGAGGGCGCCTTTAACAACGTTCAGACCGATACACTTATCCAGTCCTTAGACGATTCAAAATATGCTATATACGATCAAAAATATGCTAAGGAATAGGTGGATTATTTGTGGGTCATATGACGTAAAAATCAGAGACAAGGTAAATCGTGGTATACCTCAGGGGGCATTTTATCGCCTCTCCTATGGGTTAAGACGATACACAGTCTCCTTAAAGCCCTCACCAATGAAGGACTTAAACAAGTCTGTCATGCAGACGACGTTATAATACTTCTAAGGGGCACACATCCAAACCAACTATGCAGAAGAGCTGAGGAGGCACTTAACATAGCATATAACTGGGCACAACCAAGGGGACTAAATGTCAATCCAGACAAAACAGAAATATGTCTATTTACAAGGAAAAGGAAGATTCATCCTTTTACCGTGCCTCGTTTCCTGGATAAGAATATTGCCATATCTAAAAAGATAAAATACTTGGGAGTAATCTTGGATCAGAAACTGTACTGGAAAGATCATATTGAAGAAAGAGTTACAAAGGCCCACAGATGTTGGTCGTTGTGCAGAAGAGCTATAGGTTCAAAATGGGGATTACGTCCAAATATGACACACTGGCTTTATTACCAATAATAACCTACGCTTCTGTAGTGTGGTGGACAAAAAGTACAACGTAATACCATTGCAAAAAGTGCAACGTATGTGCTGTCTAGGCATAAGCGGAGCAATTAGAACCGCACCAACAAGAGCGTATAAAGTATGAGGCAGCCCTCACAGCAAGACGTCTACAAGTAATGGGTGAATGGATAAATCGAGACCACAAGTCGTACCATCAGAAGATATTACAATCACTGGTCGGTCATATTCAAACAACGGAAATCTCCGACAGCATTCCTGAAGTGCGGCTTACAGCTACCTGTGAATCGTTCGTGCCAGACAGACGCTCCTGGGAAAGCGGAACACTAGCTCATGCGCCAGTGGGAACCAGCTGCTACACTGATGGGTCCAGGCTAGGAGGAAGGGCGGGTCTGGGACTTTTTATTGATGAACCAGAAGTCGAACTTTACTTCCGCCTCCCAGACCATAACACAGTATTTCAAGCAGAAGTTCGAGCAATCACGGAGTGTGTTAACTGGCTCAGTAATACCACAAAGCCTAAATATGCCAACATATTCACAGATAGCCAAATGGCGATCAAAGCAATAACATCGGAAAAGGTCAAATCCAGAACAGTGTTAGACTGTAAAAGAACGATAAATAATTACTCAGTCCATGGTCAACTGCGTATTTTGTGGGTACCGGGACACAACGGAGTGATTGGAAATGAACGAGCAAACAGCTTGGCTTCAAAGGGCAGATAACTTCGAGTAACAAACTTGAAAAATTGGAAACCTTTCGAAGCCACGAAGGATGAGTTGAAGCACTGGGCAGTGATGGTTCACAAAACTGTGTGGAATAGAGCTACAGTAGGAGCAACTGCAAAGATACTGTGGGGTGACCCAAATGAGAAGAAAACCAGTAGTTTTCTGAAACTAAACAAGATCGAGATTAGTAAGATGATAAGTGTTCTAACGGGACACTCAAGCTTACAGGCACATCTTCATCGCATAGGACTGTCAGAAAACGACGAGTGCAGGGCATGCAGGGAAAACATCGAAACGATAGAACATTTTCTGTGTCACTGCCCAGCTTTCACACATGCAAGATCCCGATATTTCGGTTCCGACATATTGCCAGACTTGACTCATCTCAGAGGATATGACTGGAAGATACTGAGAAAATACGTGTCTAGTACCAATTTTCTGTAATCCGTGGGGTATGAAAATCATAAATAAGGAACCACAACATGCCGAACCACTGGCTTAAGTGTATGTCCATGGACATGAGCCGTTTTAAACGTCTCCTCTATTCAACCTAACCTAACCTTCTTTAGCCATTTGTAAGCGTGGTCGAAGAGTCCCACGGAATCGTTTTACTCATTAAAATCATTTGCATTAGATTCTTTGATGGATGTGATCTCTTTGCCAAAAAGATTTCTTTACTTCGCCAGCGAATTAACAAACAGAACAAAAATTTCAATTTTATTCGGCGTAAAATATTACCCTTCCAAACGTGCTACTTAAATAGCCGACGTCGGCCCACGATGTCTGTCAAAGAGGGCAACTCTTGAATGCTAGTGAAAGCATATTACGTCTGTCAATATTTTTTGATATGCGTAAAGCTGAGTATAGACGATTGCCAGATCGGCAAACGTTATCAACCCTGTTAAAGTGCTGCTAATATACGGGCAATGTCAGATTGTTAGGCAAAGGTGAATTGACAGTTTATACGATTACAAGAAAACATTACAATTTCATATATTTATAATATATTTTGTAAATATTTATATGCAGGATTGCCAATAAAAATACATTATAGACAGTGTTGCAAATAAAATGATTTTCTGGCAATGGCGCCGTTGTCACATGCATAAACTTCGAACATATAACAATCAGCAAATTATCTCGCAATGACTTTTCTGCTAACGTTGCAAAACAAAAAATGTATGTTTACACGGTTGTAAGTTCACAGGGTTGCATTTTCCCGCCATTTTTCTGGCAATGTTGTCCGATCTGCAAATCGTCTGTACTTACCTTAACAAACATTTAGTATGAGATTTTGTCATCTGCACAAATATGAATATCCAGCGGTAAAATTGGCAAGGCCTCCCATTAGAATGCCTTCTCTTCGGATCCGAAACACATTCCGGTATGCCTTCTGAAAATAGGCATTCCAGAAGGCCTTGTTGGCACATTCAAAATGATTCGGCGCCCATTCTCAATTCGCTTCTCCAAGAAGCCATGATTGGCCTATGTATCAGCATTTAGAAATACTATAATATTTCCAAACTGCTTTATTTGAGAAGGCATGCAGAAAGGCCTTCTCATTTTATATTAGATTTATGCAATACACATTATTTATTGACTTCGTATGGAAGACCTGCTAACCTTCCCTAAGAATGAATGCGGTCCGGAAGGTGTCGGTTTAAGTGATGGGTCGTTGTTTCGTATATACTTTCTATTTGAGATTTTTTTTTAAGCTTATTTCTAGTTATTTGTTTACTTTGATTACTCACAACTATATTTGTGTTTTATTATTATACCAAATCCGAAAAACCAGTCTTGGGAATTAATAAAATTTATGGGCTATATCAAACCAATATTACTTGTTGTGGAACTGTTGCAGGTTAAATGGAGTAAATGTCTGATATACTTCATTTTCACTAGGGACGAATTAATTTTTTTAAATTTCAGCCAGATATTTAAAAAAGTGTGTTCTCTTAGACATCAAGAAGTAATATAGGTGGAGATCGTTATATGGGGTCTATATCAAAACAAGAACCGATGTGTCTTGTTTTCAATATGAAATATCTCTTAACCATGGTTAATGGACTCAGAAAATAATTCTATGCCGATCGGTATAATAAACCATGGGACTATCTCTTCTCTTTTTGGCGTTATAAAAAAGGCACAAAGTCATAATACCCTGTACCACAGTGTGGTGTCGGGTATAAAAACAACAGAATAACACAATGTAGACAACTTAATTAATTACCCAGTATTCATAAAATTAAATTTTTGGGTTTTAGTTATTATTCTTAGTTTAACCATACTTTCCATAATATGTATAACATTGATAAGTCTGCATTTACATGATACTTTTTTTTAAGTATTAAGCATACTTATCGGCGTTTTGTGGGCGAGAGAGGCAGTCGGAAACGGGGGGAAAAAAAGTATGCCGTACTCGTACTTATCGTACTCATCGTTTTGTGTTTTTCGTTCGCACTTGGAAACAACAACAATTCACACAGAAAAAGCCGAAACAAAACAAATGAAAATAAGTTAAGTATTGAAAAAAAAAGTACGCGTGTGAACGTAAATACTTTTTCAAAAGAGAATAAGCCGATAAGTTACTTAAAAAAAAGTACCATGTAAATGGGGACTAACAACATTTAATTTCCTTAAAAAACAAACATGTAAATACATTTAAGAATAGTAGTACATTATTTTTATTACACCCTATACCACTCGTACTGTCGTACAGGGAAATATGGTTTCTTTTATTCAAGATGTTTGTAGCTGACATTAATTTTTTTTCTTTCAAAAAATAAATACACATTAGGCGTGTTTTCGTTACACCATAACTGCTTAATTTGTATGGGGAGCTAAGCACTTTTAAGCACTATTAGTTCCCGATGAAGTTTGGTGCTTGTGTTCATGTCTTAATCGAGTATAATGTTGCCAGATTGGGCATCCTATATTTAGCAATATGGCATCCCATTTTTGGAGAGATTTTATCAATTATTGTGAATTAACGGGAAGAAGAAGAACAAAAATGGGAAACTATTTTAATATTTGCAAAAGAGTGTAAACAATTGAACATAGAATAGTAAATATATGTTTCATAAATAGTTTTCACGAATTTTTTTGTCTGTTTCGCACTATTCTTTCTTCGCAACTCATGACACCATTGCTACCAGATAGTGAAAATCCGCCACTTATTGCTTATGTGCCAGTTAGTGGAGGTCAGTTGTTTTCGTTGCAAAGTGCTAAACTAAAAGTGCTAGCTTGTAACGAAAACATGCCTATTGTGTTTTCAGAAGGGAAAATGTTCATTCAGAGTGATACGTTAAAGTAGATTTCTCATAAATCGTCCATTCAATATAATAGCCTATAATACACTACGCATAGTGTATTATAGGCTATTATTATATTGAAGGGACGAAATAGTGTCGACATTTTTATATCTTTCAGTTGTGCACTTTAAATAATAAATAATATAATAAGATGGAATTGATATTTATGAATCTACAATTCAATCTTTGAAATAGTTAGTCAGTGTGACGCAGTGTATCCTAAAATATTAAATATTCAATAATTTGGAACATAAACTTTATCATACTTCAGAAACGATAAATAGTAGAATTGTTCTGACATCATATTTGAATTCAGCGAGTCGAAATCTTTTGAAATAGTGCCTAATATTTTCAGCATTTAAAGAAATTGTCGTGAGATTTGTTTTTGAAATTATTTTTTATTTCATATATGGACATTTCCGCCGAATGGTCATCCAGGGCCAAAAAATAAAATGTTGGTAATCATCGTATTTTATTGTAAATAATTATAAAAAAATTAATACAAAATGTCTAAATTTTTAAAATATAATGGTTTCATAGCATATCTCTGTTGTTTTCATGAGAAAATTTTGCCTAAAAACTGAAAAATTGTATTTTTTCCATTTTAAGCTACTTTTACAGACATTTTTATATTTAATTATTATAAAAACATATATTATGCTTGCACTCTTTCTACAAAATTTCTCTATTACAATCAATTAAGAAGAGAAAAATGCAAGGAGAACAAAAAAATGTTCGATTAACGATTAATTTTACGGTTAAAACAGATGGAAAAATCGTACGTTCGTGGCCGTACGTTCGCGACCGACACCTAAGCCAATTAGAAAAAAAAACCAATAGAGATAATTTATAATTAATAGCTTCAGAATTTTCCGTTCCTTTTCGCAGATTTTTGCATGTTACTAGATTCAGCCAATGTTGACTTCTATTTCGCGTACGTTCGTGACCACAGGTTTATTGCTATTATTATGAAAACTCGATGAAACCCATCTTTTGCACCTAACATAGAGCTGCCAATATGCTATCAAATCACCAAAAAAAATGCGGGGAAAATTTTTGTTTTCTATATTTTTTGTACATCAAAAGCGTACGAACGTACGTTCGCGACCTGCGGAAATGCCCATATATATATATGAATCGAAGCGGGTTTGTCCGCATAATCTTTAGACTTTACATATCCACACAGGAAAAAGTCTAAGGGCCTGTTTACATCATGACATTTCGTCGCGAGATCTGTCAAAAATACATCAATGGGCGACTAGTCTTTTAGGTGTAAACGAGGATCGCGCGATTTTGAAAGAGGATTGTACCAAAGACAAATAGAATATAAGAAGACATTCCTTCAGGCCGAAACGTCAAAATCTATCAGTTACGAACGAATAGGAATGAACTGTCACACTCGAAAAAACAGTATTCCGCGAACATTGATTGAACTTTTTTTGCACTTATCGATTAATATTAATTTTTTAATTGTGACAATTACAAAAAATTCGGGAAAAACGGTCTGAAAATCCGCGAAAAACCTCACTCGTTGGAATCAAATTCCTATTCGTTCGTAACTGACAATTACTCGCTACAGGAAGGAATGTCTTCTTATATTCTATTTGTCTTTGGATTGTACGACCCAGGGAGAGGATCGCAAGACAATATTGACATATAATTACAAGCAGGGATGGAAAATTATTTGTTTGGAAAGTACTAAATTGATACCTTTTAAGCTCATGTGGTACTAATTGAATTAATTTGAGAAACATAATTTCAAAGTATGAAATTGCTTCTTTTTTCGTGAACCTTGTTGTGATTTGTTAGATGATTTCGCGTTTTTATACTATTACAACAATTATTATTAGACATTGCAATTATAGCATTTTTTAAATATAATTTTAGAGAATTGAGATCGCTATTCTAAAAGAACATTTCAAATTAGAGATTATGTTTCGCAATATCCCGTACCTAGTTGCCATTGACAAAAATTGTATTCAAATTAATTAAATTAATTGTGATAGAAAACGTACGCCGAGAGTGGTTGAATTAGGAAAACAAAATGTTATTTGATTTTTATCTATATAAATAACTTCTAAACAATAGATAGATCAGATAAAATAGTACTGAAACGGTCGTGAGGATACGTTGGTACTTTTGAAAGTGAAAAGGTACTGAATAAGTCGGAAACGGGGGGAAAAAAAGTATGCCGTACTCGTACTTATCGTACTCATCGTTTTGTGTTTTTCGTTCTCACTTGGAAACAACAACAATTCACACAGGCAAAGCCGAAACAAAACAAATGAAAATAAGTTAAGTATCGAAAAAAAAAGTACGCGTGTGAACGTAAATACTTTTTCAAAAGAGAATAAGCCGATAAGTTACTTAAAAAAAATGTACCATGTAAATGGGGACTTACAAGCTAGCAATTTTAGTTTAGCACTTTGCAACGAAAACAACTGACGTCCACTAACTGGCACGTAAGCAATAAGTGGCGGATTTTCACTATCTGGTAGCAATGGTGTCATGAGTTGCGAAGAAAGAACGGTGCGAAACAGACAAAAAATTCGTGAAAAATATTAATAAAACATATATTTACTATTCTACTGTCAATTGTATACTCTCTTTTTGCAAATATTAAAATAATTTCCCATTTTTGTTCTTCTTCTTCCCGTTAATTCACAATAATTGATAACATCTCTCCAAAAATGGGATGCCATATTGCTAAATATAGGGTGCCCAATCTGGCAACATCATACTCGATTAAGACAGGAACACAAGCACCAAACTTCATCGGGAACTAATAGTGCTTAGCTCCCCATACAAATTAAGCACTTATGGTGTAACGAAAACACACCTTTTGTCTGTTGCGAAACCAATTTTAAGTGCGATTTTAAAAAAATCGGGAGAGGATCAAATGCAAATTTTAACTGGAGTCACGTGAGAGATCGCTTAGATGTAAACTGGCCCTAACGATGTGATATCACACGATCTCGGTGGCCAATCGACCGGCCCAAAACGTGAAATTATCTGCTCACCGAAGTGTTCTCTCAATAAATCCATTGATTGATGCGATGTTTGGGAATGGCGCCGTCTTGTTGAAACCAAATGTCGCCGAGATAACGAGCTTCAATTTCAGGCATCAAACAGTCGGTTATCATGGCACGATAACGGTCGCCATTGACGGTTACGTTCTCACCGGCATTGCTGAACAAAAGTTGGCTCGTAAATGTGGGATCTTCTTGGAACTTTTCAAGAGCCCATAGAGCGAAGCGATGTCGCTTGGGAAGGTCGGGCGGCTTCAGTTCTTGCACAAGCTGTATTTTATATGCTTTCAATTTAAGATCTCGACGTAAAATGCGCCACGTCGTTTCATACGTCAGTCCGAGTTGCTGCGAACGGCGCTGAATCGACTCTCCACGGTCTTCGTGTACACTCTCTGCTACGGCCGCTACATTTTCTTCACTGCGTCCTGGACGTGGTCTATTCGGTCGAATATTATCCAATAATGCATGCTGGGTCTCAAGATGGGTGATGGTGTTGCGAATAGTACACACATTCCTCACAGAACGTGCATTTTCGTAATAAAGTTGAACGATTTGTAAACGTTGTTCAGGCGTAAGTCTTTCCATGATGAAATGCCAAAAAAAATACTTAACAAAAATAACATGACAGCATGAACACGACTCACACGTGATCTGTCAAAAAAGGCTATTGAAAAAAGTATCTCTACATGGATCACCCGTTATGATTTGGATTCTTCTGGTTTTAAAGAAACTATAATTGATGACTCGTGTGACATAGATTGCTACCAAGGTTTGTTGTTAAAAAACGGGTATTGATACAGCTAAAATAGCAATAACTTGCGGACAGGGTAACCGTTGTAAAATGCCAAAAACAGCTTTTTTCGAAAAAGAAACTGGGCACACGTCCATCAAATAATGTGGCACGTGTTTTACGGTTCTTAAGACGTGATACACACGAGGCAATTGTTCCAAGCAAGTGTCAAAGTTTGTAGGAGAGAGACTGCTCATTCCCCTGCCTCTCTCTCTAACCAACTATGACACTTGCTTGGAAAAATTTGCCTTGTGTGAATCCCAACTATATAAATAAAAAGTAAGTGCAGATTCACACTCGGCAACTTTCCGAGCAATTGACAAAGTTTGTAGGAGAGACAGGCAGAGAGCTCTTTCCGCCCGCATTTCTCTCCATCAAACTTTGACACTTGCTTGGAACAATTGCCGCGTGTGTATCACGTCTTAAGAACCGTAAAACACGTGCCACATTATTTGAGGGACGTGTGCCCATTTTCTTTTTCGAAAAAAAGCAGCTTTTTGACATTTTACAACGGCTACCCTGTCCGCAAGATATTGCTATTCTAGCTGTATCAATACCAGTTTTTTTTAACAATAAACCTTGGTAGCAATCTATGTCACACGTATCATCAATTATAGTTTCTTTAAAACCAGAAGAATCCAAATCATAACGGGTGATCCATGTAGAGATACTTTTTTCAATAGCCTTTTTTTGACAGATCACGTGTGAGTCGTGTCATGCTGACATGTTATTTAAGCAAGTCAAAACTTCACATAAAAAATCCATTGGAGTACATCTCATAAAGAATTCATGAAGACTATTCACATATGATAATTGATAAACTGGCCAACTACATTTTCAATCGATTTTGTTTCCAAAATATAGGTTTAGGTTTTACGTAGGCAGATAGCTCTTTCCCCCGCCTCTCTCCCCAACGAACGTTGACACTTGCTTGGAAAAAATTGTCTTGTGTGAAGCAGACCTGACCAAAAAACTTGCGCAGCCAATCATTTTGCCTCGGCTCCAAACTCTGGCTTGATTGACAGACGCAGCGTTACCGTTGGAAAATTTCAAAAAGGTGCACAAAAAGGGGATTTTTTCGAAAAAAGGGGCAACTGATCATTAAAAAAGGGGATCAATTTTAAGGTTTTTATCAAGGTATATTGAACAAGGTAGCGTACAGCGAACAGCTGATTTTCTCGCCATTTTTTCAGAGCTCAATGAATTGTCAAACTCATGGATGACGTTTGATTGTTTGTTTACATTTTGTTGTTGGGAGCGTTTTTAAAAATAGTGTACAATCAAACAAAATTCACGCAAATTTAAAATAATGTAAATTGTATTTAACATTTCCTATATTTAAATGTAAATAAAGCAAAGAATGTATTTGTGATATCACATAACGTTATTAATTTCGTTTTAAAGTCCTATTGATGTCATTATAAATGGAATATAATATCTTGCAAATGTATGCCGCGGTTTAGCAGATCCGTAATGTCGAATTTTCCATGACTTTGGCGCATGAGACAAGCTTTACCGATGTCAAGGGTTGTGTTGGCTGTTATGGTTTGTAGATTGTTCTCATAGACGTGCCACTTAACAAAACTCCACAAAAAATTCTAATATGGTCACATCGCACGATCTCGGAGGCCAGTTCACATCACCTCCTCGTGAGATGACGATGCCATGTACATGAGTTGTGTGGCTATGGCGCCGTCCTTGGAACTCTTGTTTGTTCAATTTTGTTCATCAACGAATGGTAAACTAGGCGGAAGACAACACCCATTTTCATAAAACTGAATAATTGATGGACAATTCAACAGATTGAGCTTGAACAATGTTGCAGCTAACAACTTATTATTTGTATCAACGACAAACTTTTTACATTATTCGTTCATCATATTTTTTAATAAATGGTCCATATACATATGTGCGAGTTTGTATTTTCTTATAACATGAAAAACTTATTTCCTAACTAGAAAATAAATACAACCTGAAAATTGGTTCTAACATGAGGAGTAGCACTTCAACCCAAAGTCCTCTACGTCATCAGGAGGCCCATTCTGCCCAAAAGGATCTTGCTGTCGGCATTTTGAGTTAATTCCATTGCACCAGAGGCCGGCCGTCTTCCATTTTATGCATTTACTGCTCCATTTTTTCTGTTCTGCCTTTTTACTGATATGGGTGATATGTGTGACACGTATGGCCGCATTCAGCTTAAGCCTCTCGCCACTCATTTGTAAGGACAAGCTCTGAAGAGACAAACCTTTTAAAAAATGTATTCCAAAGAAGTAAAATCGTTGGAAAGCTCGACCGGGCAGTATTGTATTATATGCCATCCATCGTCAATGCTACTCAATACTGTAACAGCAAAAACATCTGGGTGCAATGAAGGATAATGACCCTATTCTTCCGAGATTAAAATGAAATTATTTAAATTTTATAGTTCCTTAAAGACAAAACTTACAATGTGTGTGTATCCCAATACAAGAGAAAACTTGTTATACTGAATAAAATTGCAGTCACCAGATTTACTTTAAAGGGTAATTGCACGTAAGTTTGAAATTTTAGAAAAAATTATCCTTTTCAAAGAAATTTCAAATAGAAAATTTATTTGACAACCAATTGTTGGTCAGCTGTTCGAGTCGGCTGCCTATTTTGACAAGCTATTGTACGAAAATAATGTATAGGGTTGTATCCCAGTTTTGTTGTTGGGCAAGTGATTTTACCTTCTATTATTGTATCATGGTTTTTATTTAAAGAAAACAACAATAAAAAAACAAAGCTTAACATAAAAAATAAGTAGGTAACATTAAAAAATTCATTCATTTACACGAAAACTAAACAAAAAATATAATGTTATAGAAAATTTCTACTAAATATATTTTATCACATACATTTCTTTATTAATAGTTACTTTTTTGTAACTTCTTTTTTATACTTTCTAATTAGATCTGTGCTCGGGACAGATGTGTTTTGTATTGAGTTTTTTTGATCTCACAATAAATCTGTTTAGAAAAAAACTTATATGTTTATGTACATCAACCTAATGAAAAATACTTAGCATACCATATCGTCATCAGAAACGAAAAAGGGCGTATCATCATTTTTGAAAATTTTACAGGAGAAGCAAAAAACTAAATAAAATGAAAAGTGTTGCCGTTAGAAAAACGTGGTTTTCAGGATAATATCTAAACATAATGATGCATATATAAAATCACACAAACATGATTTATAACTTGTTTGTGAAAATGGCGTGAAATAGAATTTTTTAATTATGAAAAAATAAATAATTAGTTGTTAGGCCCTTTTGAATTTCGTTAATGAATTCGCCATTTTTAATATTACGCCGCTAAAAATTTGTCAGGATGTGTGATTTGATGCAGGTTACCGAAATCCATCAAAAACTGAGTTTCCATTTTTCTTGTTGTTACGCCCTTTTTCGTTTCTGATGACAATATACTTGTTACATTTAAAAAACCACAAGCAAAACAAATTGGATTTTTTTATAAGCGCCGACTGATTCGTTAGTACGAAAGTGTTGTTATAAGAGTATAAAAAGCTGATATTTTACAAAAGCCAAAAAGTGGCACAAAAAATCTAAAAGGGCACATTTACGGCCTGTTTCTGTATTTCTAACGAAAGTCTCTGCGAACGAAAACCAATCACTCACTTTCGTCTGGAATTTGGTTTCTCTAAGGTTCGTTCGTTCGTTCGCCTGGCTTTACGTCAATGACGTTAACAATTTACCAATGGCAAATAATGTAATTGCCAGGTCAATAATTTCACAACTTCCGGTCTAAAAAAGCATACATTTTGTATGGTCGACCTTAGAAAATACAACTCTGTATCCTTTACTCTAGTGGTGGCCAAAAATCAACCCTGGGTGGTTCAGTTAAGCTGATCCAACACTCTCATTTCTTTCTCTCTCTCTCTCACCTCTCTCTCATTGTGCACTGATGAATTTTTCCATCTTAGCGAGCTGCCAATGTTGACTTCTTTATGCTTAAAAATGTAAACATATGTATACAATTTTATTATTTTTTAATTGTTTTTACCATAATTATATTTATATCTACTTATTTTTTGCTTTTAATAACGTTTTTATTGCATTGTTCCTATCAGTCGACAAATAAAATAAAGTGACTCGATCTGACACTTGTGTTCGCCCAGATGACAGCAAAGAGAGATAGAGAAACCAAAATTTACACTGAAATGATTACGTTTTCGTACGAGTTCATTATCGTGCGACTTGCCGTTGTGATGGTAGTTAGTGAAACCCAAATCAGCTGTTTGTCGTCTGGCAAGCGAACGAAAGCAAAATTTTAAGTTACAGAAACAGGCTGTTAGTATCAAAAAATAAAAGAGGCGCGAAAGTAGCACGGCTGAAAAAAAGGGGCAAATATGCCACTTTAATCGCACAACGGTAACGCTGGACAGACGTCGTACTCTTTTATTCACGCTTCGAGAAGCCGTCTTTGAGTGCTTCAGCCTGGCGTCGTCGTCTACTGGAAACCCGGCGCAGTACTCTGCAATAAATCAGCATCAAAAATGAATATACGAATACTATTCCTCTGATTGTTATTTTAACGAAGAATTTTGCAAAATGCAAATAAATCCGAATACAAATATAGGGGAAATTGAGAAGTCAGCAGTTTTGTATAGCATTTCTGAGGAGCTATGCGACACATTCTATTCGAATAGTAAGAAGAAAAAGAATGTTTTCCGTGTTCGTCTGAATTCGTCTGGGCTAATTTTACAGAAAGACACGTTGACAGCTACCGGAAGCTCCTCTAGGGATCACCTTGTGAACATTTCAGACATTATTGGTGGCAGATGCGTTCGACTACAGAAGACTGCCCGTTTTAAATCTGGTAGTGGGTGCGGTGTTTGTACTCCGAATGTTTCCGAAAAGAATAATACTGGGTCCGAGGACAATGAGGACGCTTATTTGTATGTATTTGCCTACATGTTGAAAAAGAATATGAGAAATACTGTTAGAAGGGAACGTACTGTTATTACCCTACGATTTCGTTCATTCGATAGTCACGAAGATAACATGCGTGAAGCCGAAAAGTGGTACAAAGCCTTGAAATCACACAGGGACAACTACCTTCTACAGGATTCGCTTGGAACGAGTGGTAATATATCATTAAAACGACTCCTTATACTACTGAACCCCAAATCGGGTTCGGGAAAGGCAAGGGAGCTCTTTCACCAACAAGTTGTCCCAGTGCTTAACGAGGCTGAAATTCCATACGATTTATACGTAACAAAACATTCCCATTATGCATTTGATTTTATTCGAAAGCGCGATTTATCTGTTTGGACAGGAATAGCGGCAGTGGGCGGAGACGGGCTCTTCCACGAAATACTGAATGGTTTACTGAAGCGTTTAGATTGGGAGAGTGTTATAAACATATCACTAGGGATCGTGCCTTGCGGCTCGGGAAATGGCCTAGCGCGTTCAATAGCTCATTGTGTTGAGTGAGTGATTGAATTTCCTATTAATTGTGATATTAATCGATTTATTTTCAGAGAACCGTATGAACCGAAACCAATATTGGGGGCTGCTTTAACGCTTGTTAGTGGCCTCACGACAACTATGGATGTCGTTGAAATTGAAACTGATAATAAGGCAAGTAACAGCAATACAGTAAAGGTGGTATAAAATTGACATACGTTGATAATCCGTTCGAGAAACTTTCGATAACTTTTACCTTGAACTAACTAATCGTCAACTATTTATTCTATTTTAAACACATCGTTTGGCAGATTTTGTACTCATTTCTATCAGTCGGTTGGGGTCTCATCTCCGATATCGACATTGAAAGCGAACGTTTACGGCCATTGGGATATCAACGTTTCACAATTTGGACCTTACATCGTTTAATAAATCTGAGGACATATCGTGGTCGTATATCATACATACCAAAAAATGATAACACGCATTCTGAATCTCTAAAGACATCAGTATCTGCAGTGACTAGAACGAGTTTACAACATAGTATGAGTTGTAACGTTTTTCCAGCAGAACTAACAAAAAACTACAAATCTAGTGATCATATTAGTGACGCTGACTTTGAAGATGTAATCTCGTTAGAAACGTTAGCTAACCAATCGTTTCGATCTCGCTGTGGCAGCTGGCTATCATCCGGTTCTCGAAAAAGTACATATTATTCTATTGCGGAGAGTGTATATCATAGCATATCGGATAGTAGTGAGTGCAACGACGGCAACTCTTCAGAAGAAATGGAAGAAAAGCCCAACTATGAATACGTATGCTTGAGCAAAAAGCGATCATCACCTCTTAATATTTCTAATAGCTGGGTTGTGGAGGATGGCGATTTTGTCATGATTCACGCTGCTTACCAAACACATTTGGGTAGTGATTGTCATTTTGCACCACATTCAAAACTCAATGACGGCACCATTCATTTAGTTATGATTCATGGAGGCATAAGTAGATCGCAGCTATTAACATTTCTAATTAATATGAGTTCTGGCTCTCATCTGCCATCAACGAACACACAGTTCATAAAAGTTGTTCGCGTGGAAGCATTTCGTTTGGATCCCCATGAAAATAATGGAATACTTACAGTAGACGGCGAACGCGTAAAATGTGGTCCATTACAGGCTAGGATAATTCCTGGAGCTATAAATATTATGATTCCAAAAATTATGCATTAGTAAAAATTAGTAATCTCAATTCTTCCTAATTATAAACAAAAGTTGCAATAAGAATATCGTACGACTCCTTAGCTATCTTACAAGTAAGGAAACGTACGGAAATGTGATAATTTGCATTATGTTATTGATATTCATCATAACATATGTGATAAAAAAAACATCATCTTAAATATAAATACATATTGTTGCGGATGGGTTCCAAAGCCAAGTTACCGTCTGGAAACGTAAATCCGAGTCTTTTGTATGATTGCTGGAACTCTCAATGCACCACGGCGGTAGTGGTCAAGGTCCTAAGCTGTGCCTGCGACTTGCGGAAGATTTCTGGGTGTCGGGGAGGGTTTCACATGGTATGTAGTGTGGCGAAATGTCGCCGGTGGTTTTCAGGTCAGGAACGAACCTGAGGGAATTCCAAGGGTGCGGGAAGACACTTCAATCCGTTCTGGTGTGTGGGTCGTGCTGGCATTTCTCCTTTTTATTAAATAAATCTTCATGCCAAAGAAATATTTTTTTATCACTCATTGTTGTGTGGTGCGAGGTGGTTTGTCCGTCTGTGTTTATTTACAAAATTAAACGTCAATTTAGATATCGATAATAGCGTTTTCACAGGGCGATCATGACGTTTGTATCAGAATTGCCATAGGGATTGACCTGCGTGAAGATACCGACGTCGGTAACTTTCGATAACACGAAACAACAGGGTGACACAGAAAGATAAAACCGTTTTTAGAAGGCAAAAGTACACCTGCGTGAAGATACCGACGTCGGTAACTTCCGATAACACGAAACAACAGGGTGACACAGAGAAAGGTAAAACCGTTTTTAGAAGGCAAAAATACGCCTTTTCTCAACTGTTATGGCCCACTGACAGTAAAAAAAGTTACCGACGGCTGAAAAATTCTAAATAAATATTCAGCCCTGTTCTGGCTCTCACCAAATATTCAATTCACTTCACAAATTCACTTCACCCAACAAATGGAGAGGTGTTCTGGTTCTCACGTGAAACCTCTTTTTCGAACTTCTGCTCAAAAAAATCGAAACATATGTTTTTGTCTGCAAAGCCATAATTTGCAGACAAAAACGTAAACAAAACAATTTATTCTCGCGAAGAATCCGACAAGAAATTAAAAAAAGAAAATCTAAAGATTTATTAATCATATTTTATACAAAAACACAATAAAAAATGTGCCAATAGCTTTTCTCTTAGCCATTAGGGATTTATGCAGTTCTTGAGGAACGTATCAAAAGGCGGCACTTGCGTGACTACTCAAATCCAATGGATATTCCAAATTCGAGGTAAGTTAAGTGTCGTTAATCTGTTTAACATAATAATTTATGCCTTTAAATGTTTTATAGCTTTTTACCGGCTTAATAAAGACGGATTTTCAATGATCCTTGATCAAATTGCACCCTACATTAGCACAGGCTCAATGCCACAAAAAATACAATTGGCGGCAGCTTTGAGATTTCTTGCGGTAGGCGCTTTTCAAGGTGTTATAGCAAACGACATAAATATAAGCATGGGAAGGACTACATTGTGCAAAATAATGTGGAAAGTGGTAAACGCTATTGAGGACAAAATATGTCCACAATGGATTAATATGGAAATGAGTCAGGCGGAAGTCAGTGCTTCAAAAATGCTGCCGCCAATTGTACACAGTGAACACAAATTCAACAAAGTACACTGCTCAGCACGGAACATTGTTGAGAGGACTATAGGCAACATAAAATCTCGTTTCCGATGCCTACAAGCGACCCTCCACTACGAACCAGCAAAAGTAAGCAGCATTATTAATGCGTGCTGCGCACTGCACAATATTTGCAAGCATTTTAATTTACCTATGGATGCGGAAGTTCCGATACCTGACGATGACAACATTGAAGATGTGGAACAATTAAGTAGTGGTACCGATGGCACACGAGTAAGAGACGAAATTGCACGTTCAATAGTTCAATAAAACACAGTCTTTAGAATGAATAAACTAAAAATACAAAACAAATTTTATTTGCTGCAGTCTTTTATGAGATCAATTAGATATATATGTATTTATTAACTATATTGTCAATTTAAAGTCCCATCTTCAATTGTTCCAGCTCGATGGACTTCAATTTCAGCTCATTTCGGGTGAGCAAATGCTTCTCCATTTGTATGTGGTGCCTTTTATTTTCTTTTATTTCCTCCTTTTTTAATGAGACTAGTTCATCTAGCTTATTTTCAATGCTTATTAATGTATGACTATTGGCAACCATCACTTCCTTTATTGCACTAATACCACCCGAAACACACTTAAAATTTTTCGTTTCCACCTCCATTAAGTACTCCACGTCCGATGGTTTCTTTCTCTTTGGTGCGGGTGGCTCAACGTTGGGAGAGGCAATTGGCGAATCGGGTATGTCGCCGAAATCAGGAGAGTGGCTGCGTACACGCTTTGATGCAGTCACTGTATTTGCAGCTGATGATGTGGCAAGTTTTTCTGCTGGTTTTGCACTTGACGTTTCTTTGGGCCTAATACGACTTGCATGCGATGTAGATGGTGCATCTGCGTCAATATTTTCTTTATTGGGGCCACCTAATTTCTGGGTGTTATTTATCCCATCCGCGCACATATAAAGGTCGCACAAAACAGCAACACGTTCCTCCAAAGGTGTCATTACATATTTATTATATTGGCCCGACATTCCCTTTTGTTATGTGTAAGCTTGGATTTAATGTTCCGTTCTTGTTTGAGGTCCGCATGAATTAAGGTTTGTTGCCAGGTCTGACCACAGTTTATCCTGCTCTGCCAAGTCTGGGTGTAACTCCATGAACTGGACGAAAATCTCATTGTGAGAACTATTTATTCGTGGGGACCTGTAGGATAGTAATGCAATGAATTTGAACAATTAGCTTCAGCAAAAAGCTCAGCATACTTACATCTTGTAAAATCTAAATCCTTTGGTTATTTTCCGTCCAATTTTTGTTTTATGTTTTTTTGTTTTGTCAAGTTGGTGTTAATTGTTTTATGTTTGTTGTTTTTGTTACGTTTTAATAGACGTCAAACATTTGACACTTTGCAGAAGTAGCGTTGCCACACGGTTCATAATAGGCAAATTGACGATCATTTTAATTATTTTTCTTATATTTTTGTTAAATTTAGTAAATTTTTAAAATGGAATAACATTTCTGTACCAAAATTAAATTATCCGATGCAAATAACCTTGAGGTTACTCCATTAAAATGGTTGTATTTCAAACTAACAAACATCTTGCATCTCTGATTTTTCGAAGTCAAACCAAATCAGCTGATTTGCCAAGAACTCACTTACTCACATCACAAAAGAATAAAAGTTGGTTGCAATTTTGGACTTATTTTATAAAACCTAATTTATTAATTAATTTGATTATTTTATCGTACAGAAACTTGTAATTAAGAAGTAAACATTACAAATGTTGTCACGGCACAGTTAATTTGTGATTACAATAATTATTCTTTCCAAAAAATGAGAACTCACAGCGCTCTCACAATGGAAAACATGGCGAGAAAAAATTGCATGAAATGGGGTGAAAGTGAGTTGCAGAACACCTCTCGGTGAATACTTCTCCCTTCACCACCACAAGTGAATTCCAGAACATGGGCGATTAATTTTATTGTGCTAAATAGCAAAAATAAATGTTTTTAATGCATGTTACGTACACGAAATGAAACAAACAACTTTGGGATCATATTAAATCACCCATATATGGAAATGTGTCATTCTTTATCCAAATTATTGATTTCAATTTCCACTGAAGGTCAGGACATAAATAGCTTCCTGGAGATCCAATGGTACAATTTAAGACACCGACTTGTACCTCAAATAAAAGAGGGGATCAAGACGAACACGTTGGTGTGTACTTTGTACCAAGAATCGGTTTTTGGTGGAACAAACTTTCATGATTACTGTAGGAAAGGGGGTGACAAGGACACTAATTCCTACCGACGGGACCAAAGGACACGATTTAAGATTCCGACTTGCACCTCAAATTAAAGAGGGGATCAAGACGAACACGTTGGTATGTAGTTTATGCCAAGAATCGGTTTTTGGTAGAACAAACTTTCCCGATTTCTGTATAAAATGGGGCGGCCCAAGGACACTAATTCCCACCGACGGGGCCTAAGGACACGATTTAAGATTCCCACTTGTACCTCAAATGAAAGAGGGGATCAAGACGAACACGTTGGTGTGTACTTTGTACCAAGAATCGGTTTTTGTTGGAACAAACTTTCGTGATTACTGTAGGAAACGGGGTGGCAAGGACACTAATTCCTACCGACGGGCCCAAAGGACACGATTTAAGATTCCGACTTGCACCTCAAATTAAAGAGGGAATAAAGACGAACACGGTGGTGTGTAGTTTATGCCAAGAATCGGTTTTTGGTAGAACAAACTTTTGCTATTTTAGTTTCGAAGTGGGGGTCAGGACACTAATTCCCACCGACGGGACCTAAGGACGCGATTTAAGATTCCGACTTGTACCTCAAATGAAAGAGGGGATCAAGACGAACACGTTGGTGTGTATTTTGTACCAAGAATCGGTTTTTGTTGGAACAAACTTTCGTGATTACTGTAGGAAAGGGGGTGGCAAGGACACTAATTCCTACCGACGGGACCAAAGGACACGATTTAAGATCCCGACTTGTACCTCAAATTAAAGAGGGAATCCAGAGGAATTTATCAGTGTATGAGGATGAGGATGACCTCTGAGTTTTGTTCTGTTATAGAGGATTACCACTTCAATAGACTCCAATATATAGGGAGACCTAACTAACCCTAATTTCAGTTTTGGGGCTAAGCAGAATCAGCCAGAGAAAACTTTTCCCCGCGGTGTCACGAAATGAAATCATATGCAAAAGTTTGAGTTCATTTAACATAGCTGATACAAATGGATTCTTAGTTCATATTTTCTGTCCCCAGAACAAATAAAAGATCGTGTAAAAATGCAGTGTTTAAAATATTTTATCGTTTGGTATAACTAAGGAAAATAAAATTATAAAAAACGTAAAAATAGAAAATATGTAGAATTTTTTAAAAAAAAATTTAATTGTGTTTTATTTATAGAAAATTTCTGAGAATTATTTTTAGAAAATTTCATTATAGATTATTACAAATTATTACAGAAATATTAAACTTTTGGTTTTGGAAATTTTGTATGTACGGAAAATTATTGAAATTAAATTAAATTATTGTATTTAATGATAAATGTGTACAGTTTACTTAATTTTACAAGCAAATGACCCGTGAAGCTCAATTCAAGACCTGCTCTATATTGAAGTGAGTAGATTACACAACCAAGAAGTACTACTCATTGTGCGTTGCCATATATTTTACTTGGTTGGCTTCCCCTGTAGGCCTACATACCAAGAAGTGCTTCGCACATTTTAAAAGCGTTAAACGCTTTATATAATAGAAGCATTTTATGCTTTATATATTAGAAGCATTATATGCTTTATATATTAAAACTACTTAAATATATTTGCATACATACTTATTTACATAGATCTGTGCTCTCGAAAGAACACCGTATATGAAATTACTCGGGTGATGAATAATCCTGAAAGAAAACAAATTGTTAATAAATTGCATGTTATATTTAGCACATACACCCAAAAAAAATTGTTTGCTGTTAATAACAAACAACGTCTGCTAATTTTTAGCAAACATTTTTTCTGCTAATACAGCACATTTTCTGCTGTAATAGCAAAAAGTTTGCAGTTTTGCATTAGCAAACGCACTGCTGAAAAATTTGCAGTTTGCTGAAAATTTTTGCTGTTAATCAAAATATGTGAAAATAAGACAAAAGTTGCAATAATTTACATGATAAAGTTCAACTACCATTGAAAATCAAAAAGGTTAAGGTCATTCGTGAGATAAGAAAAGTATATTTAAAAAAAATTAAATAATTATTCGGCGATATCTGTTTTCGAGTTACGGTTCTCAATATTTTTATTTTTTCATTGGATTTTAAAAATATTGGAAATAGGAGTCGATTAAAACTGCAAAAAGTAAAACACAAATCCATAACGAATATGATTTGACGATTTCAAAATCTTAGTTCCGGACATACAATTAAAATTAATCTATTGCGTTTAGATTTTAGTTTCTAATTTTTTATATTTTAATGAAACCAACCTCTGTCAAACTTTGACACTTGCTTGGAAAAAGTTGTCTGGACATACACTGAAAAAAAAAATAGTAATAAAACTAATGATGACACATTCTTATATTAAGTATGCTACCTCGGCATCAATTCAATGACAATTTTCATTAAAATAATGAAAATTTACACGTTTTTTACGACATTTTCCTTAATATAAAGTTTTTTGAATTTGAATTAATGTCTATCTAATCATTAGTTTGTGTACGCGCATCTTTAAATTTACGCATTTAAATTAAAGAAAAAAATCATTATTTTTGTGACAATCCGCATTATTTTAAGTAATATTTCAATACTTTTAAGGATTTTCTACATTAACACTACGACGTAGACATGTCATAGTTTTAATGCCGAATCGGATTTAATTAACAGTATGAGATATTTGAGTAATAAATTTAAGGCTATGCTCCTCTTAAAGGAAAGGCTGTCTTGGTAATAAATTTTATGACTATTGTCATTATTTTTAAGAATACATACGAGAGAATTATACAATCTCTCCCTCTCTCGCTCGGAGAATCAGTTTTGTTTGGTAATGTGTGAATCAATAATTGCTATGGAATGCTAGAAGAGAAAATAGAGAACAGTTCTGTTGTTCGTTTTCTTTTAAATCGTCAGTTATTTACAAGCGATTGAAGGAAACGGTTGTCTGTTTTCGGGACGCGGATTGTGAAAAAATTTGATTGCTGTGAATATGTAAGTATACGTGCATATTGCACCGAAAATAATTTTAATATGGGCTGTTAACAGTTATTTTTGCTAAACCATAGCAACAACAACAAATGAAACCGTCGTGTACATGTGTGTATGCATGTGGTTATGCCGTCGGCGTCACCATCGATCTCTGCGATAAGGGAGTGCGTGTGCCATAGTTATTTTAGCTGTATGTTATTTATGGCGATGTACGTACATGCGTTTTTGAAGGAGATCTTGTTTGCAAGTCCTGTGAAGAGATTTGTGCCAAATGGATGACAAAAATGTGAGTAATAGATTTTGTAATACTGAAATAGACAATGGGAAAATGTTTAGGTGCGTGAAGAATAATATTATTATCCTGAAATAAACATCTTATTGGCAATTACAAAATTAACAAAACACATTTTAATTGAAAGTATTTATTAAAAATACCAGCGCATAATGCAGAAATGTAAAATTATTTGTGGCAATATAGAAATTTATTACTACTAATATGTTATACATATAACTATCTTTTTTAATTTTTTTTAGTAAAACAATTTTAGAATGGGTCTTTTGTGAGAAGAGTGACAAATTTTACAAAATATTTCAACGTAAGTATTATATATGAACGGTTGAAATATTTCTCTTAGTTTTCAGCGTTTTCCAATTGTGATATGTTAAAATTTATTTGCATTTTATTTTTGTTTATAGATAATTTTATTTGATTTATTTTCAGAAAAAATTTAATTATTTTAATTTTAGATCACGCAATATTTGAAGATAAATGTGATGGATATATGAAAAATGCAGCGCTGAATGCCATTTATAACTTGCAAAATATAAGTGAGCATACACCTACATGGGAATGTTTGAATTGAAAGGAAATAGATTTGGAAACAATATTTGTAAGTATTATGTATTTCTGAACAAATATATTTTATTTGAAAATCAAGAAATTTAATTTGGAACGCATATATTAATGTATTAGAACAAAATATATTTGCGAACTGACGTTCACATATAAAATACGTGTTTTCACACAAACAAAGTTATTGTTAAAAAGTTTTCCAAATATAATTTATTTAAAAAGATTTTTCCTTTTTTTAATTTTAGTTTAAATTTTTCTTGATTTCGTGTTCATAATTGATTCATAAGTTCTTCATAATTAAACCTGCTGTTAGATTAGGCCCATTTGGTCCAATTTTTGTATCGTTTCCTTTATAAACGGTAATATATAAGGGATATTTTTGTTTTACTAAAATCAAAATAATAAGCGTTTTTGCTCAAAAATAATTGTAATAAGCTGCTTTCTTTTCACGAAGTATTGAATAAAAATAAATATAAAATATTGTCTTCCATATTCATTTTATATGAAAAATGTAATGTTGACCAAATGGACTCTTAATCTAGGATTCGTACAGATTTGCTAATCTAACACCAGGGTTAAGAATGTCATAAGCAGCATTAGCTTTTGTTTTACAGAAGTAATTTTTAATAAGTTTTTGTAGTTTTGTTTGCTAACAAAACTTAAGATTTTAAAATCTATGTCACGATTGATTTTTTTTGAGAAAATTATTTTTGATAACTCAATTTATATGAAAAATGTCACTTTCGCCACTTTCAAAACAATCAGTTTCTATTATTAATAATATCTTACATAAATATTTTTTTAACTTTTAGTACAGCAAATTTTGTATGGATCTATTATGAGAATTTGTGTCGTAGAAGAGTGACTAAATATTTCAGTGTAAGTAAGTATATTCCAAAGATTTTAATATATCTCTTATTTTTCAACATTTTGTGACAGTTATATTATAAAATTTATTTTAATACTTTATCGTATATAAATTATTCTGTTTGATTTCTATTCAAATTATTTTTATTTCAGTTCGCGCAATTGAACTTTATTTGGATATATGAAAAATGCAGTGGGGAATTAAAAAATTTCCAAATTGCAGGAAATGAGTGAGCATACAAACTATGTATATGATATAATAATACAATATTTGTTTTATAAAATTTCTATTTAAATTCCAGCCAAATTCTGGGTTAAAAATCATTAAGGTCGGTTCCGATAAAAATTGTTCTTGGACAACAAATAGAGAAACGAATCCCGCTATAGAATCGATACATAACAATACAATATTCGAATAAAAGTCAAACTTCATAGTGTGTTGGCCGATTTGTCTTTATACAATTACATATTGTTTTAAATTATATTATATTTTCCAATATAAAATATAACAAATAAACTATTTATTTAGAAAGATAAGGTGTTGTGTTATTGAATTTTCTATGAATAGTAAATGATTTCAAAGAAAATGATTCATTTAAAAGAGTAACATTATAATCAATATAATGTAACGAATTTTCCATACATATTTAAAAAAACTGTATTTAAATTCATGTATGCCTAAAACTAATTACCAGGATGTTCTTATATCAAGGACAAACATTTTAAATTTTATTACGATAATGTTTTAAATTATATGATATTTTACTAAAAATAAGCACGCGCCATACTTAAATTTACGCAAAAATGTGCTTATTTTAAGACCAAACTTAATTAGTTTTATTACCCAAAATTCTTAATTCTATGAAATGCATCCTCAAAACAAGTACTATTCGCGTCTTTAAATTAACTATAAAACCTTCTTATTTTTATAGCGATTGTCTTTGGCTCGAAATCATTGTCGAAATCTTAAACTTTACGAAAAATGCATTGATTTTCAGTACGCTTTTTTTTAGTGTAGAGGCATACGGAAGAGCTCTCTCCTACAATGGGGAAAGTAGTTTCTTGTACTGGCAATCCGTTTTGTGTTTTTCATTCGCACTTTGCTGCCTTTATTTCCAACAAACACCGAATTGCCCCGTGTGAATCGGCACATAGACATGTTTTATGACGGAAAAAAGAAAATTAAAAAAGAGGCGTTTAATTTATATTCCTTACCACTGAAACCAAATTTTTCCATTCAAATGTGCTTGCGATAAGTTACACATATATTCATATTTGTGCAGATGACAAAATCTCATATAAAATGTTTATTTCGCATATCAAAAAATATTGACAGACGTAATATGCTTTCACTAGCATTCAAGAGTTGCCCTCTTTGACAGAAATCGTGCGCCGACGCCGGCTATTTAAGTAACACCCTTTGAAGAGTAAAATGTTTTACGCCGAAAAAATTGAATTGAATTGAAATTTTCGTTCTGTTTGTTAATTCGCATTACAAAAGCATTCCGCGGGCGGAGTAAAGTAAACTTTTTGGCAATGAAAAACGAAGATAATGCAAATGATTTTAATAAGTAAAACGGTTCCGGTACAGCTTCGACAACACTTACAAATGGCGAAAGAGAAAAAGGCGAAATTGTGTATGCCTTGGAGGATCAATTAATCAAGTTGCAACAGGTAAGCGTACACAAATTACAAATTTCACTATGATTGTGTAAGTCTTATTTCTAGTTGTTTTCATGATTCTCAGCAAGCAGTGTCCTATTAAAACCCTCTACTTTAATACGGCTACAAAAATAAACTAAATATATGCTGTCCATACAAAGAACTTGTGATAGCGATGGACGAGCAATTTCTTTCCGTGTCTACTTTTCGAAATCTCATAGACCTCTTAGAAGTGTGGTCCTAACGAAAATATCTGCAACATCGTAAGTAATTGTTTTGTGATTTGTTTACTTATTTCATTAATTAAACCTGTATCACCAGAAATGGCAACATTAATTTTTTTACACGAATATGCTTCAACGGTATTTGCTAATATCAGCATAGCGAAGTAACCTTAATTTTCTAAATGATTTATATTTTTTGATCAAGCGTACACAAATGCACATAAAGGACCATATTATCAATTAATCAAGACGCAACAGGTAAGCGTACACAAATTGAAAATTAAATGTACTATGATTATAAGACTTATTTCTGTTTGTTTTCAAGATTCTCACCAAGCAGTGTCCTATTAAAATACGGGTATAAAAGATGATCGGAAAATTCGTCGATGTCGTACGATTTATGTTCTTTATATTTATCCTTCGGACAAAAAGAAGATAATTGTTAATGCCAGTGACCGGTAAGTACTGTTTCTAGATACTCCTATTGCTATTCAATTTTATTAAATGATTTATTTTTCATTTATATTTTTAGATGAAGCATACATACAGATTTCACAGTTCGAAACGCTTATCAATACATGGGCTGAATAACTTCAGGTTGGAGTCCTGGTTGATATACTCTTCTCGAATATCAGGAAAATATAAAATTTGTATTTCTTTTATTAAAATAAAAAAGAAAGAAACGTATGCTAAAATAACAAAAATAGTTTGTTCTCCCAGCCGCTTTTTTCTGTTAAATAATAGCAAAATTGTTTGCTAAAATTATTGTTCTAGTATGCTACAGTAGCAGGCAAATTTCTCTGCTAAAATAACAACCATAGGGTTGCTAAAATAACAGACGAAGTCTGCTTTCCCTTTTTCAGCAGACACAGACTGTTGAAACAACAAACATTTTTGCTAATGATACTCACAAAATTCTTTGAGTGTATGTATATAATTTTCGTAAAAGGCATGTATTCTGTAAATTACTATTTATATTCAATTATGTGTTTTCAAGCTCTTTTCGAAGTCGCATAATTTACAAATTATACTTGGTTTGTCTTCTGTGATGTACTGTAAATCCACACATTTCGTACAAATTTTTTTTTACATTGCTTGCATTCTGCAGAAAGATGAATAGTCGCAGAACAGTGTAAACAAATATCTCTGGTTGCATATTCCAAAAGTTTCGAATGCATTTCTTTTCTAAAAAGCAGTTTATCTTTTAATTGCGTCATGGGTAGGCCTTTAATATATCTTTCAGCGTACTGCAAGACAAATATTCCACAATCTACGCTGTCTGTTTGCTTATCGCATGACATTATTCTAACAGACCATATTACGTTTGTTATTTCTTTCATTGTTTTCAAATAATATGAGATGAACATATCTGTATTTCGTTTTACTTGCTTTGGATCTAAACATGATATTTCTTTCCGTTGTATGTTTAATATGACTAGGTAAAAGTGTCTGCCAAAAACTTGTGGTAATAGCAAGGAAGTTGAACAATTGTTTAGGGCTTGTATTAAAATTAATCGATTTAGGAAGCAATTTTCTTCTACTTGAACGTAAACTCCTCTGAATTGTGATTCATTTTGTTTTAGCAAAACAGCTAAGCAGGCGCTAACAATATTGTTTCTCAGCCATATTCCCGGCTGTAAAGTTTCAACTCCAGTAGCGACAGTTTATTGTCGGAAAAAACTCGACCAACAAAGTATTCATCATATGCGTTTTTCAGATCGCAAACAAATATCAGATCTTGATCAACACTTTCCAGTGTTACTTTCGAATACAAATTGTAAGTATTATATGATGTTCTATTTGAATATTCATGATCGTGTAGAATTGAGGATCGATTCTTGTCTATATCATCAATTTTTTCTAGAATCTTTTTAAGACCTGTAAATTCTTGTGAAAACATAGGTTGCTTCAGCCGATTCAGCTTATTTGGTTGGTTCCAACTTTCTTTCAACTTATCCATGTTTTTGTTGGATAGACTACCAAAAACGCTTGTATTTTGAGTTCTCGGTGTTCTTTTGGATGATGTAATTTTGACACCAGGTGTAATTTTTTCAAAAATTTTCTTATCGTAGAAAGTTACATCTATATCAATTGTAAGAGATCTGTAGAACTTGTCCATTTCTCTTATAATCCGACCAAGTCTATACTTTTGATTTTGCAAAACTTCACACTTAAAATTTTTGTAATGTGCCTCGATCGGACCATTGCTTACTCGTTTTTTTTGCTGGCAAATGTGGTATCCTATAATGTTTGTCCAAAATGGAAGAAATGCGATATATTTTTTGATCATAAATGTCAAAAATTCAGGACAATATAATTCATTCTGCAGACCGTCTTCGCAAGCCAATTGTAGGGATATTTCATTTGATAATATATCTTGCCACCCCCTTTCCTACAGTAATCATGAAAGTTTGTTCCACCAAAAACCGATTCTTGGTACAAAGTACACACCAACGTGTTAGTCTTGATCCCCTCTTTTATTTGAGGTACAAGTCGGTGTCTTAAATTGTACCATTGGATCTCCAGGAAGCTATTTATGTCCTGACCTTCAATGGAAATTGAAATCAATAATTTGGATAAAGAATGACACATTTCCATATATGGGTGATTTAATATGATCCCAAAGTTGTTTAAGTTTCATTTCGTGTACGTAACATGCATTAAAACCATTTATTTTTGTCATTTAGCACAATAAAATTAATATTTATTTAGAATTTTTCAGCCGTCGGTAACTTTTTTTACTGTCAGTGGGCCATAACAGTTGATAAAAGGCGTACTTTTGCCTTCTAAATACGGTTTTACGCTTCTCTGTGTCACCCTGTTGTTTCGTGTTATCTGAAGTTATCGAAAGTTACCGACGTCGGTAACTTCACGCAGGTCGGAAATAGTAATTTAATGATTGATGTATTTGTGAAGGTCGAGATAGATACCCCTGTGGGAATTTTATCAACTGGTTTAAAAAAATGTCAGTCATATAGAAATTATTCTACATCTAACTATAAATTGGTTGAAAAATTATCTACAGCTCAACCAAATTGAACACAAAAACATTTTTGTTCCATCAAAGTACAAAACAAAACAAATGTAATTTCGTCATCCTTCATTCCACCAAAACAAGAAACAGTTAGAATTGCATTCCATAAATAACAAAAACTTGTTTGAGCGACATAAAGAACGAAAAGAGTCATTCGCTATCAAAGTTCAACGGATAAATATGTGCGGTTATCAGGGAAATTGACCTTATAATTGACTTTAACGTCGAAGACAGTCATGGAAAGAAGCGGCTTAAGGACTTTGGAAACGTTTTCGAATGTACAAGGTGGCGCAAAAGTAATCCTCCTATCAGAAAATGCTATACATTTTGCGATTGGCCCCTAATGTCAGTTCTGTTTTGACATTTGTGTAGTAAACACATGCGAAATACACGTTAATAAACAATGTTACGCTACACTGCTCCAGAACGCGGAATATTGCTGAAATATTTGACCAATAATCGGTCGGTGACTTTGGCACAGATTTCCTGGCCGTCCAACGCCTACTGGTGAAACACTGCGACGTTTAGCCGCTCGCCTCGAAGAGACTGGCACAACACGAGATGCTGCCAGGCGTGGCAGACCCCGGAGTAGCCGTTCTGCAGAGAATATTGCTGCTGTAGCCGAGGATGTCATGGAAGCGCCGTCGACATCGACCAGTCTCTACAGCGAATTTTGGTAAAAGATTTGAAGATGTTTCCGTACAAAGTCCAGACGGCTGCTAGCTGCTGACCGCCAATCGCGTCTAACATAACATCGAAAGGTTACTTTTGCGCCACCTGTTATAATGGACGGTTTGCGATAGTTGTCAATAGATCTAGGTAATGAATTTCGAAAAGCCTTGCATGTTATTAAAAAATACGCTTTCACAATGTGTGCAATAAAAAAATCAGTATTAAAAAATTGTAATGTTTATGGGTTTACTTTATTAATACGCTGCATTTCCTCATTTTTTATGTTCCCTATAAAATAGTATTGGAATTAAAAAAAATTTAAATTATCTCAATTAAATTTGTAAAATTATTTAATACATACTAATACGTAAAAAAATAATAGGATCTTTAAAAATAACAATAATAGATATGCGGAGTAGTATGTCGTAAAATGAATTAAAAATAATATAAACAATAAATACATATGTATAAATATAAAAACAGAATAGCAAGAAGATTATAAATAAGAGTATATATGCTATGACTACTCGACAATAGTTTGAGTAAGAATTTAGTATTTTTTTTTTAATTCCAGCTCACTATCTTCACTAGTAATAAAAACTAGGAACACATAGTGGCTACTATTTTTTTTTTTTCTTTTTTTTTCTCTCTCTTATTAGCCTAGCCCCTCTGTATTAGCCTAAGCATTTATGTATTTTTAGTAGTTATCTCAACTGTATTGTACTGTAATTTACTACATTGGCCATAAGGCTTCAAATTACTTGTTTGAATAAATAAAAATAAATAAATAATAAATTGTATTTTTCTGGTCTAAATTCAAGTTTAGTCAAATTAAGTTAGTAAATAGTTACTTTAATAAATAACCATTTATAATCATTTGAATATTTCTAAATACAAGCTAACTTCATTCCATCAGATAAATAACGGTATTTTTTTAATCTCAATATAAATCAGTCAAAAATAATTAATTTTTAACTAGTTGAAAAGTCATGCAGGGATGGATAATTGTCCACTGCCTAGCGCATGCCCATGTTAAAATAATCAGTTGGACTTATGGAAAATAATCGTTAAATGACTAGTTGTGCTTATTAAAAAACTTGTTTTAAGCTACTTTTAAACCGATTCATTTCCCTGCAGGGACGTATGTATAATTTAAATTTAATAGAAAATTTAAGAATTGAAAAGCTAAAGGAATTTTAGGCGAGAGGGAAATTAATACGCGATGAAAGTTTAGCAAAATTTGCAATTCAGAAATATGGAAAAGGAAGTATAGAGTTAGTTTAAGGTTTTAGATTTAAGATAGGTTTTGTGTCAGATATAGTTATATGTAAGATTTGTCGATGTTAATATTTGTTGTTATAGTTTTCTTAATTAATATTTTTGGTTTTATTCGACCTTTTTGTTGTAAATTATTCGATTAAAAGATTGTTCAAGCTCGAGGTCTGGTTTGTTTTTAAATTTTTATTTATATCCAATATTTCGGAATTATCTTTTGAATTCCGTCATCAGGGATCATGTTCTACAATAAATTAAGTACACAATAACTTAAATTAATAAAGTAATATCACTAAATTCAAGTGAAAATAACTATATATTGATTTGTTAATACTACACTCAAAGAATTTTGTGAGTATCATTAGCAAAAATGTTTGTTGTTTCAACAGTCTGTGTCTGCTGAAAAAAGGAAAGCAGACTTTGTCTGTTATTTTAGCAACACTATGGTTATTATTTTAGCACATAAATTTGCCTGCTACTGTAGCAAACTAGAACAGTCATTTTAGCAAACAATTTTGCTATTATTTAACAGAAAAAAGCGGCTGGGAGAACAAACTATATTTGTTATTCTAGCATACGTTTCTTTCTTTTTTATTTTAATTAAAGAAATACAAATTTTATATTTTCCTGATATTTGAGAATAGTATATCAACCAGGACTCCAACCTGAAGTTATTCAGCCCATGTATTGATAAGCGTTTCGAACTGTGAAATCTGTATGTATGCTTGATCTAAAAATATAAATGAAAAATAAATCATTTAATAAAATTGAATAGCAATAGGAGTATCTACAAACAATACTTACCGGTCACTGGCATTAACAATTAACTTCTTTTTGTCCGAAGGATAAATATAAAGAACATAAATCGTACGACATCGACGCGAACTCTGTCAATATTGGCCAATGTGTTGGGTTTACCCTATGGACACGGTATCTAATTGTACATGTCCAGAGCCATATCATTGGGCAAAATGATCTTATCCATGGATTACATCCAAATTAGACTAAATTATCCTGAGATTTTTGGAGCCAAAAGGTTGCTTCGTGATTCGGATATTAGCGACCATCGTTGTAACCTATAGAGTAAATAATCAATGTTGCCATTTCGGTAAACAAATCACAAAAAGGAAAAAAAATACTTAAGAGTCACACTTCCAAGAGTTGTATGCGATTTGGAAAAGTAGACAAGGAAATAAATGGTTAGTCCATCCATGACACAAGTTATTTGAATTTATACATTTTATAGTTGCTACGAAATTTCAGATCATCTTTTATACCCGTATTTTAATAGGACACTGCTTGGTGAGAATCTTGAAAACAAACAGAATTAAGTCTTATAATCATAGTACATTTAATTTTCAATTTGTGTACGCTTACCTGTTGCGTCTTGATTAATTGATAACATGGTCCTTTATGTGCATTTGTGTACGCTTGATCAAAAAATATAATCATTTAGAAAATTAAATAGGAGCATCTACACACAATACTTACCGGTCACTGGCATTATAACTATCTTCTTTTTGTCCGAATGATAACAATAAAGAACATACATCGTACGACCTTTGGTATATTTGATGTTCTCCAAGACCGTATGATGATCAGTGACTCCTACGCGTTAGCCAATTGGGTTCACCCTATATACACGGTAATTGTACATGTCCAGAGCCATAGAGCTTGCTGAGAATCATGAAAACAACCAGAAATAAGACTTACAGAATCATAGAGAAATTTCCAATTTGTGTACGCTTACCTGTTGCAACTTGATTAATTGATCCTCCAAGGCATATACAATTTCGCCTTTTTTTCTTTAGTCATTTGTGTTGTCGAAGCTGTCCCGGAACCGTTTTACTTATTAAAATCATTTGCATTATCTTCGCGGAATGGTTTTTTAATGCGAATTAACAAACAAAACGAAAATTTCAATCCAATTAATTTTTTTTTTGTTTATTCTCTCTAAGAAAAACAAACGTAACGCATTGCGCGTAACGGAAACGAACCGTATACGTATCGCCATTTCACTAACACTTGCATACAAACATATGTCAACTTGTCGAACAATTTTTTGCTTATAGGTGTGATGTGGTAAACAATTTTAACAAAACGTGTTTTGCATTTGTTTTTCATTTTCTTTGCCGTTCGGTTGTGGTTCTATATATTATCAAAAATAAAACTTGCTGTAACTAAAACTGTGTTAGTATAAATATTTTTTATATTTTTATAAATTCGAAATGGACAAAAGAGGATATTACGAAGTGCGCCGGGAAATTGAAGGTGTTTGGAAAAATAGTGGATGTGCATCAAAGAAAAAGAAAGTTGATGAGTTGACGAGAAATGAGGATGATCATGAAATAGACATGACGACAGATATTACAGCAGATATTGAAGCAGAAGAATTACAATTTAATATCAGTGAAAGTGAATTTGGATCCGAAATTACGGCTGATGCCAGCGATAAACCACACGAACCAAGTTTGTGTTTCGATGTTGCTTCTTGGTGCGTAGAATATAGAATATCAGAAGCAGCTGGGAATGGCTTGTTGAAAATTCTTAAAAAATATCATCCCAATATACCGCAGAGTATTAAAACTTTAAAAAAAACACCAAGCGAAGACCCTAAATCCGGAAATATTTTGGCTATTGGTAATGGACAATATTTGCATCTTGGGTTAAAAAGAAAAGTGGAACAGTTTCTTGCAATAAATAATATAAAAGACACACTGCTTAAAGTTGATGTTGGAATTGATGGTGTTCCATTAACCAAAAGCTCCAATAGCCAGTTGTGGCCTATCCTTGGAAATATAATTCCTTACAAGGAAGTATTTTTAATAGGAGTTTTCCACGGCTACAAAAAACCAACATCTGCCAATATTTTTATGCAACCATTCATCGATGAAATGAAAGATCTTACCGACAACGCCATAATATATAAAGGCAAGAATGTCCGAGTTGAAATCAGATCGTTCATTTGCGATTCACCTGCAAGATCATTCATTTTAGGTAAGTGACACAAAATAAAATTGTTTTTAAACATAAAATATTATCAAAATACACTTTATTCAGGCGTGAAAACACATTCTGGGTACTATAGCTGTACAAAGTGTACCATCAGAGGTGTCTATTACCAACATAAGGTATGTTTCCCGGGCATAGATAATAGTCTCAGAACGGACCAGGATTTTAAAGAAAAACGGCATAGTGATCATCATAATCGTCTCGACGTTGCATTAGAAACCTTGAACATCGGTTGTGTAACAAATTTTCCCATAGACTATATGCATTGCGTATTATTGGGCGTAACAAAGCAAATTCTTCAGTGCCTGGTCAAGAAAAGGAAGCAGAAATTTTCTTTGAAAAAAGAATCAATTGAAGCTATTAATAATAATTTGCGCTGTATCCGAAAGTGTCTGCCATCCGATTTTCAAAGAAAGCAAAGAACTTTACAAGAAATGGATCATTGGAAAGCCACAGAATTTAGAATGTTTCTATGCTACACTGGTATGTAAATATATTTTATTTTTATCTCCAATCCGAAATGCATAAAACTTTCAATCATTTCTTAGGTGTATTGGTGTTGAAAGATAATTTGAATGAAATTTACTATGCTCACTTTTTGTTATTGGTATGTGCCGTTCGTATTCTAAGCCATCCAGAAGACTGTTACACCAATAATAACTGTGCCTCCGCGCTCATCACGGAATTTGTGCATCAATTTTCTGAGTTATATGGAATGGAAAATATGTCTTACAACGTACACAGTTTGTTGCATTTAGCTGATGATGTGAAGGAATTCGGGCACTTAGACGGATACAGTGCGTTTAAGTTTGAAAATTTCATGCAAACGATGAAAAAGATGGTTAGAAAGTCATCTTTTCTTATTCAACAAATCCAGAACAGACTTAAGGAAAAAGATTGCTTTCAAGAGGCAAAAGCTGAACGAATGTACACCGAACTTTTTAATCTATCTCCAATGTACCCAAACAACTACTGCATTGTTAATAATGAAGTGTTTAAAATCGTGCAAATATATAATAACGATATTGTAAAAGGACAATTAGTGTTACATTTAAACAACTTTTTTGAGTATCCTGTGCCGTCGTCTAATTTTTCAATATTTTCATGCAATGCAGAGATTCTTTCTGAACATTTAAAAACATTCGAGATTAATGAAATTCAAAACAAAGTGGTTAAATTAAAACTAAAAGAAATTTGTGTTTATATACCATTACAACATTTATAACACCCGTATTATTTATTTCAGATCATGGGCACCGCTAGTGAAGAGGAAATGCAAACTAGTAATATAAGTCTTTTATCACAGTGCGCCATTTAACTAAAACAAATTTCTTTTTAATTCCAGAATATTCCGATCTACTTCAGTTCGGAGACAACGAAGAGGAAAATTATTTGAATTGTATAACTGTTAACAAAAAAACGAACCATTTACTTACTAGCACACAAAAAACCATTGCTGCAAAAAAGTTTTATTATCAAAACAATATGAGCAGCACCAGGGAAGATTGTCTTACAGCACTACAAAGTAATAGTAATGAAAGAAGTGGTACATCATGCCACAAAATTATGTCAAAAGCATCTTCACACTCAGAAAATTCTGACACTCAATCACCAATTAAGCCCAAAGTGTCTGGTTATGATCTTTTAGTTCAAAATAACACTTTACTGAAAGAAACATTAAAAGAATTAAAATATTTACGTAGAGAACAAAAGTGCATGCGTAAAGAGATTGATGAGTTGAAGAATAATAACAACAATAACGCAAAGTACGTTTGGAAAAGTACGTGCGGTCGAGCTTGAAAGCTATATTATCTGACAAAGCAGCCTGCAGCTTCTCCTGGTTTGGGCACAACAACAACATAGCTGTCCATTCAATGCAAATAATCAACATAATTAAAGGTAAACTATTTAAAATTTAACAAGTGGTTTCCGATCTTTAAATCTATTTCTTTTTACAATTCAGAATGTACAATGGATAAATTTCCAAATTCACGGGCTGCTGATGCCATTACCGTGGCCAAAAAATGGTTTCAATATGCGAAGGACCGCCAGCGCAAATTATCAAAAAACAAATAATTTTTTAATTTTAAAATAATTTTATTAATTACAAAAAACAGGTCGAATTTAAATCCTGATTAACGTTCAAATTAATTTGTTAACTTTATTATCTTATTATTTAAAAAAAAGGTAAAATTTAAAACCAGCTAGGTTTAATTTTAAAACATACATATGTGATGAATTTAAGATAATTATGTATACAATTTTTTGTATTAATAATTACCAAAGATATTATGTGTAATTTATAATTTTTGAGAATATACTACAATATTTATTCTTCCGTACACAAGAGCATCTTTTATTTCAAATACACACATTCTGTTCGGAAACGGCAAGCTTTGGCGATACGAATACGCACCACTTTAGTGTTTCGTAAACGCACCACTTTAGTGTTACATAAACGCACCACTTTAGTGTTACGTAAACGCACCACTTTAGTGTTACGTAAAAGTGCCGCTTTTAGCACGCCTTGGCGTAGTACCAATACATTCAAATGACTACTTTTTTTTGTCTAATTCTCTTACTCCAACATTTACGTTTACGACTCGTTTGCGTATCGTAAAACCGGTACGTTTTCGTAGTCTTATATGAGTAAAGGACTTCGTCTGCGGTACGCTTACGTGCCGTTTTTCTTAGAGGGTTAGGATGGTCATAAAAAAACGCTAAGACAAAATCCAATTCAATTTGTTCGGCGTAAAATATTTTATTCTTCAAAGGGTGTTACTTAAATAGCCGTCGTCGGCGCACGATGTCTGTCAAAGAGGCAATCTTGAATGCTAGTGAAAGCATATTACGTCTGTCAATATTTTTTGATAAGCGAAATAAACATTTTATATGAGATTTTGTCATCTGCACAAATATGAATATATGTGTAACTTATCGCAAGCACATTTTAATGGAAAAATTGGTTTCAGTGGTAAGGAATATAAATTAAACGCCGCTTTTTTAATTTTCTTTTTTTCCGTCATAAAGCATGTCTATGTCCCGATTCACACGCAGCAAAGTGCGAATGAAAAACATAAAACGGATTGCCAGTAAAAAACTACTTTCCCCATTGTCCATATTCACACTCCGCAACTTTTCCAAGCAAGTGTCACACTCCTCAACCGGGTGTGTTGAGGTGTCTATGTTCGTCCCAATTTACACGAGGCAATTTTATCAGCGGTTTAATGGTGTTTGTAGGGGAGGCTGTTGGAAAGGGAGGGGAAAAAACTCTCGTACTCGATTGAACGTTTTGTTTTTTATTCGCACTTTGAAACAACAACAATACACACAGGAATAGCCGTGGAAACCGTATAAAAATCGTCTTTGCACAGAATGATACAATCTTGCGAAATTTTCTCTTAATACTCAACCTAAGCCTTTAGGAATTCTCTCGTTTTTTAACTTTTTTTGCATACACAATACTTAGTCCTAGATCACACGGGGCAAAAAACAAAACTCTGTATCTTTCCTACAAACTTTGACACTTGCTTGAAATAAAATTGCGTTGTGTGAATCAGACTTTATAAACATTTTTACAAATCGCACATAAAATATTAATGTTTAGCTTTGGTTTATTAAAATATGTATAAAAAATTAGAAACTAAAATCTAAACACAATAGATTAATTTTAATTGTATGTCCGGAACTAAGATTTTGAAATCGTCAAATCATATTCGTTATCGATTTGTGTTTTACTTTTTGCAGTTTTAATCGACTCCTATTTCCAATATTTTTAAAATCTAATGAAAAAATAAAAATATTGAGAACCGTAACTCGAAAACAGATATCGCCGAATAATTATTTAATTTTTTTTTTAAATATACTTGTCTTATCTCTCGAATGACCTTAACCTTTTTGATTTTCAATGGTAGTTGAACTTTATCATGTAAATTATTGCAACTTTTGTCTTATTTTCACATATTTTGATTAACAGCAAAAATTTTCAGCAAACTGCAAATTTTTCAGCAGTGCGTTTGCTAATGCAAAACTGCAAACTTTTTGCTATTACAGCAGAAAATGTGCTGTATTAGCAGAAAAAATGGTTGCTAAAAATTAGCAGACGTTGTTTGTTATTAACAGCAAACAATTTTTTTTGGGTGTAGGAGAACATAAATAATTGTACGATATTTCTACAACGGCCAACTAACGTGTAAAAATAAAAACACAACAACAAACAATACTTAAAAAACTACTGTAGTGTGACTACTACCGTCGGATGTAAATATTGCACTGGTTGTTATTCTAATATTGCACGATGATCGATGGCCTCTCGTTGTCTTGTTCGTCTAATAAGATGTTTGTATATGTGTGCTATGTTCTCTGTATCGGTTTTGTAGTTAACTCTTTTTCTTGTTGGTACGTTGTTAATATGCAGCATCTCGAGAGTAAATCGTTTGTTATACACCCAAAAAAAATAGTTTGCTGTTAATAACAAACAACGTCTGCTAATTTTTAGCAAACATTTTTTCTGCTAATACAGCACATTTTCTGCTGTAATAGCAGAAAGTTTGCAGTTTTGCATTAGCAAACGCACTGCTGAAAAATTTGCAGTTTGCTGAAAATTTTTGCTGTTAATCAAAATATGTGAAAATAAGACAAAAGTTGCAATAATTTACATGATAAAGTTCAACTACTATTGAAAATCAAAAAGGTTAAGGTCATTCGTGCGATGAGAAAAGTATATTTAAAAAAAAATTAAATAATTATTCCGCGATATCTATTTGCCGAGTTACGGTTCTCAATATTTTTATTTTTTCATTGGATTTTAAAAATATTGTAAATAGGAGTCGATTAAAACTGCAAAAAGTAAAACACAAATCGATAAGGAATATGATTTGACGATTTCAAAATCTTAGTTCCGAACATACAATTAAAATTAATCTATTGCGTTTAGATTTTAGTTTCTATTTTTTTATATTTTAATGAAACCAAAGGTAAACATTAATATTTTATGTGCGATTTGTACAAATGTTTATAAGGTCTGATTCACACAAGGCAATTTTATTTCAAGCAAGTCTCAAAGTTTGTAGGAGAGATACAGATAGCACTTTCCGCTTGGAAGAAATTGCCTCGTGTGATCTAGGACTAAGTATTGTGTATGCAAAAAAAGTAAAAAAAACGAGAGAATTCCTAAAGGCTTTGGGTGAGTATTAAGAGAAAATTTCGCAAGATTGTATCATCCTGTGCAAAGACGATTTTTATACGGTTTCCACGGCAATTTCTTTGTGTATTGTTGTTGTTTCAAAGTGCGAATGAAAAACAAAACGTTCAATCGAGTACGAGAGTTTTTTCCCCTCCGTTTCCAACTGCCTCCCCTACAATCACCATTAAACCGCTGATAAAATTGCCTCGTGTAAATTAGGACGAACATAGACACCTCAACACACGCGGTAATTCGGCGCCTCTCTCTCCGTCAAACTTTGACACTTGATTGGAAAAAGTTGCCGGGTGTGATTCTGGATATAGAGGCATACGGAAGATATATGCAGATTCACACTCGGCAACCTTTTTCAAGCAAGTGTCAAAGTTTGATGGAGAGAGAGGCGCCGAATTACCGCGTGTGTTGAGGTGTCTATGTTCGTCCCAATTTACACGAGGCAATTTTATCAGCGGTTTAATGGTGTTTTGCGGGCGGAAAGAGCTCTCTCCTACAAACTTTGACACTTGCTTGGAAATGTTGCCGAGTGTGAATCTGGACAATAGGGAAAGTAGTTTCTTGTACTGGCAATCCGTTTTGTGTTTTTTATTCGCACTTTGCTGCCTTTATTTCCAACAAACACCGAATTGCCCCGAATGAATCGGGACATAGACATGCTTTATGACGGAAAAAAGAAAAAAAAGAAGCGGCGTTAAATTTATATTCCTTACCACTGAAACCAATTTTTTCCATTAAACGCTTGCGATAAGTTACACATATATTCGTATTTGTGCAGATGACAAAATCTCATATAAAATGTTTATTTCGCATATCAAAAATATTGACAGACGTAATATGCTTTCCCTAGCATTCAAGAGTTGCCCTCTTTGACAGACATCGTGCGCCGACGCCGGCTATTTAAGTAACACACTCTGAAGAGTAAAATATTTTACGCCGAAAAAATTGAATTGAATTGAAATTTTCGTTCTGTTTGTTAATACAAAAGCATTCCGCGGGCGGAGTAAAGATAATGCCAATTATTTTAATGAGTAAAACGGTTCCGGGACAGCTTCGACCACACTTACAAATGGGTAAAGAAAAAAAAGGCGAAATTGTGTATGCCTTGGAGGATCAAATAATCAAGTTGCAACAGGTAAGCGTACACAAATTGCAAATTTCACTGTGATTGTGTAAGTCTTATTTCTGGTTGTTTTCATGATCCTCGGCAAGCAGTGTCCTATTAAAACCCTCTACTTTAATACGGCTACAAAAGTAAACTAAAATTTCCTAGCAAATATATGCTGTCCATACAAAGAACTTGTGATAGCGATGGACTAGCAATTTCTTTCCGTGTCGAAAACGAAAATATCTGCAACAACGTAAGTAATTGTTTTGTGATTTGTTTACTAATTTCATTAATTACACCTGTGTCGCCAGAAATGGCAACATTAATTTTTTTACACCATATGCTTCAACGATGGTTGCTAATATCAGCATCGCGAAGTAACCTTTTGACTCCAAAAAACTCGGGATAAATTAGGCTAATTGGGATGTAATCCATCGATAAGATAATTTTGCCCAATGCTATGGCTCTGGAAATGTACAATTACGTGTATATAGGGTGAACCCAATTGGCTAACGCGTAGAAGTCACTGATCGTCATACGGTCTTGGAGAACATCAAATATGTATAACCAAAGGTCGTACGATGTATGTTCTTTATTGGTATCATTCGTACAAAAAGAAGATAGTTACTAATGCCAATGACCTCGGCTCTTACCGAAAAACAAAAAGAGTCACTTGCCTGGGCTAAAGGCGTCATAGATGCTTCTAAGGCCAATGAGTCGGCTGAAAGAGCCACAAATTCAGCTGTGTTAACGGCTAATAAAGTAAAACGAATCAGATCACCTGATGAACCCCTGCCTTCGAAAGAGGCAAGAGGCCCTAATGTCACCATCAACAGGACACTCACCAAGCCCTTCAATGAAGTGGCGAAGGAGAGTCTAGTGATGGCTGTTATAGACAGAAGTAGTGAGGATGGATCCATCATCAAGGACAAATGGAGTCATGTACAATCAGCCATTATGGCTCATTACCTCGATGTCCGTAGAGAAATGCCGGGCAAACCACCAATCTGCAACGATGCAGGATGGCATCAGGGGAGAGCTTTATATTTCGGTGATGCCAGATCAGTAGACCTGTATAAGGCTGCTCTGAGTCGAGCGGGTGAGGTGTGGCCGGGTGCCCAGTTGGATGTTGTCGAAAAAACAACATCCCTAGTCACCCTAGAGCCATCACCTGGGTTACAGAAGAACCCTCCAACCCGGCTGACATCTTAGAAATAATAAAAGATTCCAATCCTGGTCTGTCGGCCCATAATTGGAGAATCAGCAAGGTGGGTGAAGCGGATGGTAAAAAGCGGCAGGTCAATCTTATCCTAAACGCTGAATCCACCTCCCATATACAAAGTGCGAGTGCAACCCTACAATATGGCTTCGAGACTATAGTCTTGAAGATATACAAGCAGGATATAGCTCCCACTGCAGAAGGTGAGTCGTCCACCGTGGCACTTTCTGGAAGTGCGGAGGTACCCACGCCTATTATTTCTGGTGACTCCAACTCTAACAGAAGATCTGTAACGTCCTTCTCTGAGGACAAAAGCTCTACTTCGGACACAGAGAGGCTGAGGGGAGTCTCCGGACTCTTTGACGCATCTGGCGAGGACATGCTTCTCGACGATACGGTCGAAGAGTTCGATAACACCCTTGTCGGGGTGGATGTTAATCTGTCAATTACCAATGATGGTAAGAATTCTACAGATTAACCTCCATCACGCTAAAGCAGCCTCAGCGGCTCTATTGCTGCGCCTGTCCACAGGCGCAGTAGACATCGTCCTGATACAGGAGCCCTACGTAGTGGGAGGAATGGTGTGCGGTATTAGGACACCCAACTTTAAACTGCTTGTGGCCAACTGTGAAGGCACTCCAAGAACCTGCATTTTGGCCAGGAAAGATCTAAGTATATTTCTCCTGACTAATTTAAGTGGTAAAAACCAAACAGCTGCTAGCCTGGAGATCGGTAATCGCATATATTGGGTGGTCTGCAGCTACTTGCCTTATGAATCTGTAGTACCGACTGCTCTATTCAGGGAAGTAGTAGAAGAAGCAACGTCTGACGAGCTCGAGCTGATTATTGGCGCAGACACGAACGCTCATCATACTATCTGGGGTAGTACGGATATAAACAATAGGGGTAATTCGCTTCTTGACTTTATTCTAACTACCAACCTTAGTATTTGTAACATAGGTAATAAACCGACCTTCACAATTAAAGACAGACAAGAAGTACTCGACGTAACGTTTGCTACTGACCGGCTGTCAGACAAAATTATTGGGTGGAATGTACTGGACGACCACTCATTCTCAGATCACCATTATATTGAGTTCAAACTCGCGGAAAAAGCGCCTAAACCCGCCGTCTGTATGAAAAGAATTTCAAGAAAGTCCTCAACTCTAAACTTCTGTACGAACCGAATGACAAAGCCGGTCTGGATAATCTGGTCGATCATATCACCATATCATTCAATAGATCCCTTGAAGAAGCCTGTCCAAATACAAGGTACAAGGGTAAAACTAAACCCCAATGGTGGACTTCTGAGCTAACGGCTATGAAAAAGACCTGCAACAAGCTATTCACTAAGGCTAAATCTACTGGGGTCGCTAATGATTGGGATGCCTATAAAGAGCAACTCAAGATCTATAAGAAGGAGCTTAGAAAGGCGCAAAGGCGCTCTTGGTATACCTTCTGTGGTGAAGTGGAAAAAGTCTCCGACGCCGCTAGGCTGAGGAAGATATTATCTGCTTCACCATGTACAGTGGGATATTTACAGGATGAGGCAAATAACTGGACCAAAAACAGCGAGCAGTCGCTCAATGTACTGCTCGACACACATTTCCCGGGGAACTCTGTAACAGAACCCGAGGATCAGCAGGACCAACAAGAGTGCGAGTGGACTGCGAGCGTCGCTAGCTTCTTGACTGAGAGATCCAGAATAAGCTGGGCTATTAACAGCTTTGAGCCCTTCAAGTCACCTGGACCAGATGGCATCACTCCAGCAGAAATGCAGAAAATGTTAAAGTACATTATCCCCTGGCTGGAGAAAATTTATGTAGGCTGTATCAGGCTTTCATTCAAAGTGGTATTCATACCTAAAGCGGGAAAGATATCACACACTAGGCCAAAAGACTTCAGACCAATTAGCCTATACTCCTTCCTATTGAAAGGTCTGGAAAGACTTTTAGATCATTTCATTAGGGAAACCTGGATACAAAACTCCTGTCGGGGAACCAACATGCTTACAATAAGGGCAAGTCTACAGAATCAGCCCTGCACGAACTTGTGAGCACTATCGAATCGTCCCTGCATTTCAAGGAATTCACCATGGTGGCATTTCTTGACATAGAAGGGGCTTTTAACAACATTCACTCAGATGCGGTAATTGCGGCACTCTCACATCTAAAAGTTAACACTAGTTTGATTAGACTAATTCAAAGTCTGCTCACCAGAAGACGCATAACAGCATGTCTAGGGTTCACAACTCTAACAAGGTATGTAAACAGAGGGACCCCGCAAGGAGGAGTATTGTCTCCACTAATTTGGAACCTAGCGGTGAATGAAATCCTGCTAGATCTAGAACGTTGTGGCTGCAAGATCGTGGCATATGCGGACGACGTGGCAATCGCAGTGAGTGGCAAATTCGTAAACGTCCTCAGAGACATCCTACAGGTGGCTCTGAACAAGTTGGCTAGATGGGCCAGAAGCAGCGGTTTGGGCGTTAACCCCAACAAGACAGAATTGGTTCTCTTTACTAGGATGAATAATGTCCCACATGTGGACCCTCCACCTCGGATAAATGGAACAGATCTAGTCTTTTCTGAAAGTGCAAAATTTGTAGGAATAATTCTAGACAGGAAAATGTTATTTAGACTTAACGTATTGGAACGTGTAAGGAAGGCCAAGTTCGTCCAATACTGTTATATGGTATTGTGGTTTGGTGGACGGCAACTGACAAACTAACCATTACCAACCTACTAACAAAGGTTCAGAGAACAGCCTGCCTGAGCATAAGCGGAGCCTTAATATACTGCCGATTAATATTGTGGCGAGAGAAGTTGCAACCAAAGCGGCAATAAGATTAAACTGCCTATCAATGTGGAGGTACAAAAACTATGGTCACATGAGGATATCAAAGTGTAGTGCTATGGTAACCGACCGAGTGGACTATATACCAACCGTGTACACCTTCGAGAGAAATTACATCACTATGATTCCCGCCAGAGATGAATGGGTCGGCAGAATACCAGGTAATAGAAACCATCTCCACTTTTACACGGATGGTTCGAAGCTTGATGAAAAGGTTGGCTTCGGAGTACACTGTGAAGAACTTAGTCTGGATATAGCTCACAGACTACCAGATACCTGCAGTGTCTATCAAGCCGAAATAATGGCAATATGGGAAGTAGCCAAGTGGCTGAGTCGCAACATAGTAACCAACACTGGCGTTGTGTTGGTTGTCGGACAGCCAGGCTGCCATAGAATTCTCTGGAGGCAACATCCCTAAATTCACAAACAGCCCTCGACTGCCGCAGATCTCTTAACGAGATGGCTGAGCAGTTTAATATACACCTCATATGGGTGCCTGGGCATAGGGATATCCCGGGGAACTGCAAAGCCGATGAACTTGCTAGGAAAGGGACGACATTACAAATTCTCGAAGAATTTGCATATATTGGTGCGCCACTATCCACGTGCAAGCTTTGGCTTAGGCAAGAAGCAATCAGGCAGTCCAACGAAAGATGGACAGAAATCGGCACCTGCAGGGTAGCTAGACAAATCTGGCCAAGGTATGACCTGAGAAGGTCAAAATATCTCCTCGCACTAGAGAGGAAACGATTGTCTACGTTAATACGTTAATACAGGGACACTGCTTGATCGGCGAACACGCCAAAAGATTGGGTATTGACTCCATTGACTTCTGCCGAAGCTGTGGAGATGAGGAAGAAGTGGAGAGCATTGAGCACTTGCTTTGCGACTGTCCCGCTTTGAGTAAACGACGACTGGACATACTGGGGTCGGCCTTTTTAGGCAGCCTAACAGATCTTTCCAGTACTGATATTCGTACTATCGATAAATTTATATATCAAACAGGTTGGTTTCGATGAGGGGCATTTCAGCCCGTGGTAACACTAGGGACCTAAACTGGTCTATGTGAGCTTGTAAAAAAAATACGGCTGCCACCCTAACCTAAACCTAAAATGCCAATGACCGGTAAGTATTGTGTGTAGATGCTGCTATTGCTATTTAATTTTCTAAATGATTTATATTTTTTGATCAAGCGTACACAAAGGCACATAAAGGACCATTTTATCAATTAATCAGGACGCAACAGGTAAGCGTACACAAATTGAAAATTAAATGTACTATGATTATAAAGGCGGCCCTACACACATCAGTTTTGTCGTACAACATGTGTGATCTGCGGATTTATCCACAGTGTAAAGAGTTGCATGATGAGTGTTCATGGATGTTGGACGAAAATCAAAACGATTTTGATATTTTCATGTTGGCTCATGCAAATCCACAGTTTAATGGCAGGTATGACAACATTTCGTCAGTTCAAAATAAACATTGTGGCGGAAAGACGAAGAGAGAGCAAAGTGCCGTCGGCAAAAAGACATTTCATTGAGTAAAGACGCGTAAAAGTGAAAATGGAAAGAGATCGGCAATTTTGGTTGGATTTTTTTGAATTATACAAGAGTATGCCAGAATTATGGAAAATTAAAAGTGAAGACTATAAGAATCGCTTTAAAAAAATGCGGCTTATAATATATTAGTTGAAAAGTGCAAAGAAAAAGAACCAAAAGCTGATAAAGAGTATGTTACAAAAAAAATTAATTCCTTTCGTAGTACATACAGAAGAGAATTAAAAAAAGTGAATAAGAGTTTAAGATCTGGTGCAGGAGCAGATGATGAATATGTACCATCATTGTGGTATTACGACTGTTTAGGGTTTCTAAAAGATCAAGAGGAGCCTATAGAAGGAGAATTCATTGGTTTTGATTGTGAAAATGAAGATGAAAACGATAATCAAAAGGTAAGTTCAAGTAATTGCACTATTCATCAAAACACATAATTAGAATTAACCACAATTAATTAGAATGTATATACTAAATACCTTTAATATCAACTTTTTAAGAAATTTTTTAAATAAATTTAACGTGTTTTAACAAAATTTCTAATAGCTCGGGAATAGCGAATGTTTATTATTTTCAACCCATTTACACTGTTTTATTTAAAATACTGTCAACATTTTATGCAATTTATGTGTGTTTTATAAAGTTGTTGCTTGATATATAAAAATTTTTTTTTGTATTTTTTTTTGGGAAAAACGTTGGAATTTTTAACATTTGCCTACGATTTTTTTTTCCAAAAATGTATACAACATTGCTATGTGGAAAAATGGTAACCCAATTATGTAAATGCCAATTACTTTCTTGAATTTGTGAGAGCCCAGTGCATATTATGGCAAAATGACATCTGACTAGTTTGAGAGCCGACCCTTAATTTGATTTTATCTCTAAATATTACCGCATTTTAAAATATCCCAATGAAAGATATTTTGTATGGATTTTTAGTTTATTTTGTTTTACAGTAAATAATTAAAATATTAATATTAAATAATAATAATATTAATATAATAATAATAATAATATTAAAATTATAATAATAATAATATTAAAATACTATTTTTTGGCACTCCTGATATTATTCTGCCATGGGACAGATCCAAAATCAGAGTTAAAATATTGGCAAAAGCTATCCCGAATTTCCTTCGCCGCGTTAGAAGAGTTTCTACTATGAGTTTTTACCAAGTCCATCAATTGGACATTTTCTTGTCTCCAGTCTGCGTTTGACAATTCTCCACTTACACTTTCGATGTCAAGCCCACCATTTAAATACGCAGTACATTTCCTGGCACGTAAAAAGTTGTGTAGGTGACAACACGCCATTACAATTTTTGTCACCTTCTCGGGGCATAATTCCATCCGCTTTAACAGCACTCTGAACCTGGAAGATGTTATGCCGAATACATTTTCCACAATTCGTCTTGCCCGCGACAGTCTATAATTGTAAATGTCCTTTTCCTTTGTTAATGCATCTCCTGAGTATGGCTTCATCATATTTTGTGATAGGGGAAAGGCGTCATCACCGACCAGAACATAAGGTACTTCTACGTTTGTATCGACAATAAATTCAGGTTTTGGAATAAGTAGACGTCCTTCCTGAAGATATTGGAAGAATTTGGTGTTGTCATAAACGCCACCATCAGACACACGCCCGTTTACACCTACGTCAATCATCATGTATTCATAATTTGCGTTGACAATTGCCATTAGAACAATGCTGAAAGTCTTCTTGTAATTAAAGTAGTAGGAGCCGGAATTTTGCGGTTTTTTTATTTCGATATGTTTCCCGTCTATTGCTCCAATACAGTGTGGAAAATTCCATTGCTTATTAAATTCCATCGCTATCTTTCTCCATCCGTCTTCGGTAGTTGGCAACTAAAATATATTTTAGTATTTATTTTTGTTAATAATAGGTTTCTTACTTTTTTTTAGGTATCTCCTGTAAAAAAAAGGAAAAAACAATCAAAAATTGACGACGAATTGCTTGAATTAGCGACCAAACGGCTTAAGCAAGATGACGACTATTCGCAAACCATATCAAATGCCTGGGCTAGTGAATATAGGCTGTTGTCAGATGACCAAAAAGTATTTGCTAAAAAGGCCATTGATGACGTTCTTTTCGAAGCCAGACTGGGAACATTACATCGCGATTCTGTGAAAATCAATCATCAAACTGTCATTAGTCATGAAAATCCCTATTATCTACCTTTGACAAGACCCACAACAACTTCGCCATGGAGACCACCTACACCCAATGGCTATATGGCCAGCCCAATTTATTCACATAATCGCTCATATACACCAAATTATTCAAATCGTCGTTATACAACAATGAATTCTCCCATTTTACACCTTGAAACTGAAACTTCGGACGAAACCCACTCAGAGTACTCCATTTCATCAGCACAGAATATTCTGCCAACGCCTTCACAAAGCACTATTGGCATGACATTTGAACCCCAGGATCAAAGTACAATTATTACTACCCCTGTTTCTTCTTATGGGAAACGTCCTGATACTGTTGTGCCAGTGTTGCTTCATGAAAACCAGTCCCCTAATCTGAAAATGTCTGCTCAAGGAACTCATGCAATGTCCACTACTATCCACAACAACGCATCAAATATACCACACCCATTGACTTCAATTGAGAACCGTCCTTTTGCTTTAAAGTTTAATTCAATTGCTGATTATATCCGAGAAACTAAATTTTAATTTAGAATAAGCTTTTCTTTTATATGTTTGCAATAAGTTATTTTTTCTTAAAATGTTGATCTCTGTTAAATACCTAATATTTTGTACCTCATATCAATAAAACATGAATTTTCTACTTACTTTTATATTATGCTGATTATATCCGAGAAACTAAATTTTAATTTAGAATAAGCTTTTCTTTTATATGTTTGCAATAAGTTATTTTTTCTTAAAATGTTGATCTCTGTTAAATACCTAATATTTTGTACCTCATATCAATAAAACATGAATTTTCTACTTACTTTTATATTATGTTTTAGTACTTTACATATTGCATTACATGTTTCCATGACAATTCCACTTATTGTTGCAGGAGACATTGCACACAGAAATTTTAAATCTTCGAACGATTGTCCACTCGCCAAAAACCGAAGACATGTAGACAGTCTTTGCCTTGGACATATAGCAAATCTTAATTGTGTATCCTGCTTTTGAATATATGGCTTCACTTTCTCCAAAAGTTCATCGAAAATTTCAACATCCATGCGATGGAAGTTTACAAAATCACTTCTTGAAGAGATTCTCAACTCGTCTAATAATCTCTTGCACGAGTACGTTGGCCTTTTCAAGAACCAATCTTTAGCCCATATACGCCGACGTTTATTTTCCTTTTTTTGTTCTTTTTTACTTAGAATTGCAATTATTACTGCTGCGCACGTGCGACCGTCCATGTTGCAATCGTTGAACTAAAAAATGAAAACCTTTTGTACATTTCTCTTCTGTTTCTGAAGATATGTATGCACATGCAAACATATGTACATCTACATGCTTCTGTATAATAATATAGCGTACGATACACACACACATATGGGTACAATATTATGTGAAAAAAAACATGTGTGTATAAAGAAATTCAATAAAAAAAAGTGGAAATTTTAATGGTCGCATATTTTCATTTTTGCCGACGGCATTTTGTTCTCTTTTTCCACGGCACACGCACAACCGTCCATGTTGCTGTCTCTCATAAAATGATGTTGGTCAGATTGCTTGAGTAATGTAAGGGCAAGCAACCGTCGAACACAACATCTGAGAGAACATGATGTTGTACAACAAATCCACAGTGTAGGGTATGCTTAAGACTTATTTCTGTTTGTTTTCAAGATTCTCACCAAGCAGTGTCCTATTAAAATACGGGTATAAAAGATGGTCTGAAATTTCGTAGCAACTACTATGTATAAATTCAGATAACTTGTGTCATGGATGGACTAGCCATTTATTTCCTTGTCTACTTTTCCAAATCGCATACACCTCTTGGAAGTGTGACCCTAATGATAATACCTGCAACAACTCGTAAGTATTTTTTTCCTTTGTGTGATTTGTTTACTGAAATGGCAACATTGATTATTTACTCTATATGTTCCAACGATGGTCGCTAATATCCGAATCACGAAGCAACCTTTTGGCTCCAAAAAACTCAGGATAATTTAGTCTAATTTGGATGTAATCCATGGATAAGATCATTTTGTCCAATGATATGGCTCTGGACATGTACAATTAGATACCGTGTCTATAGGGTAAACCCAACACATTGGCCAATATTGACAGAGTTCGCGTCGATGTCGTACGATTTATGTTCTTTATATTTATCCTTCGGACAAAAAGAAGATAATTGTTAATGCCAGTGACCGGTAAGTATTGTTTGTAGATACTCCTATTGCTATTCAATTTTATTAACTGATTTATTTTTCATTTATATTTTTAGATCAAGCTTACATACAGATTTCACAGTTCGAAACGTTTATCAATACATGGGCTGAATAACTTCAGGTTGGAGTCTTGGTTGATATACTCTTCTCAAATATCAGGAAAATATAAAATTTGTATTTCTTTTATTAAAATAAAAAAGAAAGACGTATGCTAGAATAACAAAAATAGTTTGTTCTCCCAGCCGCTTTTTTCTGTTAAATAATAGCAAAATTGTTTGCTAAAACGACTGTTCTACTTTGCTACAGTAGCAGGCAAATTTATGTATTAAAATAACAATCATAGGGTTGCTAAAATAACAGACCAAGTCTGCTTTCCCTTTTTCAGCAGACACAGACTGTTGAAACAACAAACATTTTTGCTAGTGATACTCACAAAATTCTTTGAGTGTAGTTGCTCTCTCTCTGAAGTACACGAACGTTGTCAAAGTCTGGTTTGTGTTTACTACTGGCACAGTCTGTAGCTAATGCAGTTTTTTGTTGAGTGTTGCTGATGTTGCGATTTTTTATATCAGATTTGTGTCCGGATATTCTTGTTTTGAGTTTATTTTTTGTTGTGCCAACATAGACTTTATGGCATTGTTCTGTGTTGTTACCTCCACACAGTGTTACCGTTGTGCGACTAAAGGGGCAGTTTTGCCCCTTTTTTTCAGCCGTGATACTTTTGCGCCCCTTTTCTTTTGGGATACTAAATGTGCCACTTTTCACATTTTTGGTGCCACTTTTATACACTCCTGCCACTTTTGTACAAAATTATATTTTGGCACTATTTAAACAGCATTTTACGTACTAATGTACGTAAATAACGTATGAAGACAATAAATTGCCAAAAAGTAATGATAAATAAAAAAAATTTTAAATATATGATATTTCATATATTTACTTAGATAGTATACATCACAAAAAAGTTTTGTGTAGCTTTTTTAAATTTGTTTTAGAGTAAAACACAGGTACTATTATCGAAATATATTGCATAACCCGATCACGTCCATTCCGATATATGGACATATCAAATATGCCGTTCGGAAATTCGTAGTTAAAGGCAGAAATTGTGCGAATAATTTATTTTTCAATTTATAAAATTATATATATCAGGTCCACATGAAAATTGCAGCAATTCAGCAATAAAAATAATTTAGCGCTTTGGATTTTATTATAATAAGCTCTGTGACAAGGCCCATACACATATAGTTTTTTTTATAAATTTCTTTACAAATTTGTAGAAAATGTGTACAAGTTTTGATTTTATTGTATTTTGTCTTATATAAGAACCTTAAAAAGCATGCCACTTTATTGTGCCCCTTTCTGAAATTTTCCAACGGTAACACTGCCTCCACATGGTATTTCGTATACAACGTTTGGAGTTTCTGTGATCGGTATCTTACTCTTTGTGTTGGTGAACAGTTGTTTTATTGTGTTCTGGGTTTTATGGGCAATATTAGGCGTGTTTTCGTTACACCATAAGTGCTTAATTTGAATGGGGAGCTAAGCACTTTTAAGCACTATTAGTTCCCGATGAAGTTTGGTGCTTGTGTTCATGTCTTAATCGAGTATGATGTTGCCAGATTGGGCACCCTATATTTAGCAATATGGCATCCCATTTTTGGGGAGAAGAAGAACAAACATGGGAAATTATTTTAATATTTGCAAAAGAGTGTAAACAATTGAACATAGAATAGTAAATATATGTTTTATAAATACTTTTCACGAATTTTTTGTCTGTTTCGCACTGTTCTTTCTTCGCAACTCATGACACCATTGCTACCAGATAGTGAAAATCCGCCACTTATTGCTTATGTGCCAGTTAGTGGAAGTCAGTTGTTTTCGTTGCAAAGTGCTAAACTAAAAGTGCTAGCTTGTAACGAAAACATGCCTATTATAATTATTTTTGTCAAATATGTCTGATTTTACAATTCTTTCCGATATATTTTCCACGTATATTAGGGATTTGAAAATTTTTGGATCTTTATTATTGGAGTTTTCTCTTTCTTTGTGTTTATAATTAGATATTAAGTTATCGATTAAGTTTTCTGGGAAATTGTTGTCTAGTAAGATATTTTTAATTTTGAGTTTATTCTTTTTGTGAAATTCTTTGTCGCTAATGGAAAGGACCCGGTTTATTAAGTTTTTGGCAGTGTTAATTATTATTCTTTTTGGATGTTTAGAGTAATAGTTCATTATTCTGCCCGATGATGTATCTTTTTGGTACCAGTCTATGGAAATCTTGTCGTCATTTCTTACTATAAGTGTGTCAAGGTAAGGTATTTTGCAGTTTTCTTCTATTTCGATGGTGAATTTTATGTTTTTATGGAAGCTGTTGAGGGTTGTCAAGGTTTCTTCTATTGCACATTCCGGAATTATGGTAAATATATCGTCAACGTATTTTGTTATTATCCTAGGTTTTGTTGTCAAGTTTTCCATACAGGTGTCAAGTAGTTTCTCCATCACTATATCAGCTACGACCGGAGAAGCCGGTGAACCCATCGGTAGTCCTTTTTTCAGCTTGTAAAATTTGTCCTCGTATTTGAAGTAGCGATTTTCCATAATACAAAACTTGAGAATCTTTATGAATAGGCTCTTCGTCATATCCGTAAATTTCTCTATCTCCTGCCATCTTTCATCTATTACATCTATAGCAAAATCGACCGGGATGCTCGGGAAAAGCGAAACGACATCAAATGAAACTAGTTTTTCATCATTTGTGATAGTCAAGTTTTTTACCTTATTTCTAAATTGCACTGAATCCCTCACGTTGTATTTTGAGTTTTCGTTAAGTTTTTTTAAAATATTTACTAAGAAAACGCGACGTAATGTTTCTAACCAATTACTAAAGTCCACAATAGTGGGAGCTCGACGCAAAGAAAGACACTTTTCTCCCCACTCCATCTGACGATTTATTGGTAATTTTACCACCAACTCACTTAACAAGGACGGGTTGGATAGACGATGCCATTGCGGTAATTTTATTTGCAAAACTTACCAAGGCTTCTAAATCATCGTTGGCCAATGCTGCAATTTTTCGTACCTTTTCAATTTGGCTTTTGATGAGTTGTTCTGGGCGACCAAACGTTTCTTTTAGATTATTCATTATGGCGTCGACATTTGCTGAGCTTCCTAATAAGCATTCCACTGCTTCCCGTGCACATCCTTTTAGAGATTCTCAGCCGCATTATGTTGTGCAAATCGGAGTAAAGAAACTCATTCGTGGTGGTGTAGAACGCTTCGGAGAAAGTTTCCATTCTTCGGGATATCCTGAAAATGTTGGAAGAGGGTAAATTTTCTTGTGAGGCATATTAATATAATTTGTATTTGGAGTGCTTAAGCCATTATTAGACGATGGCTGAAAAGGCGGCAGTGACTGAAATTGAGTTGACATTCCTGGTTGCGTTACTTGCGTTGGCGGGACTAACTGGTGCAATATTGGCGGCGTCTGCAGTGGCGTCGGCGGTAACATTGGCTGTGGTGGCGGCATTACTTGCGGTGACATTTGTGGCGGCTCAAGTGACATATTGGATGCTGGCGGCGGTAACTGTTGTGATGATTGTGACTGAGGTTTTTGGACGGACATTTGCGTTTGCTGCGATGCTTTTGCATTCATTATCTCTTTTTGTAACCGCAGCATCTCGTTTTGCTGTATTTTAAATTGGTTTTGCAGCATCGTTTGCATTTGCAAGAATTGTTTTTGCATTTCATGCATTTGCTTTCGCAACTCACCTGCGTCGTCACTGCTGCCGGCTGTTGTTGGCTTCTTAAAGGGTGGTTGATTGTTTTGTTTTTCTGCCTCCGGACGGACGGCACTTGTTGAAGGCGTCGCTGGCTTCATTGGAGGTTGTTGACTTGTCAACGGTTTTCCTTGGGCTGCCGGCGTACTTACATTTTCTCCATCTGGACGGACGGCATTTGTTGAGGGCGTTGTTGGCAAACTTGGGGGTGAATATTGGAGGCTCATGTCTGTGAGGTATGCGTCGAAACGGGCTGGCGGTTTACCTTGTGTCGATCTTTTGCTTCTCTGCGGCGTTTCCAAGCTTTGTGACATAAAGCGAGCCTATAAAAACAGCGAATACAAACAAACAAACACAATCGACGAACACGTACACGTACACTTAACAAATCTTCTTCCAACACAGATGTAGGCACTTGACAAAACAATAGTAGGGGTTGTAACGGCGGCAATTATTACGGCTAATGTTTGATACACAATTACATCGGCATTTGATGTTTATTAAACATAGAATAAAAATGTCCTTTCTGCCCAAACGAACAACGAATAAACTAATCAATCGGCAGGCTATAAAAAACAACCAGAGTCGGCACCCAAATGACAAATGAGTAGACAAATTGATTGTTATTTATAAAAAATGATGATTATGTATGCGTTTATTCTCTAAAAATTACAAAAAATTAAATTAAATTATAAAAATTGGCAGTAACTATCTTACATGTTTGTATGTTGTTCAAGTAGAAAAGGGATGAAATTATGGCCTGAAGGGCTTTTATACCATTACAAATGACGCTAATGTTACTAATACATTTACAAAAATATTAGGCATATAAGAAAGACAATAAGAACTATTGTTCAATGGAATTGGTTACAACCTCATCGAACTTAGGGGGTGTTGCCAATTTCAAGGTGACCATCACCGACATCCTCGCCTACGTGAACTGACCCGGAAGGGGAGGCTTCACCATTAAATAATACAGGATCCACATCTAACACGGCAAGTTTGGAAATGGGCCTTCGATAGCATCCGGAGCTGGTGTTGACCTTGACAGAGCGCGCCACGCCATCCTTCCCAGGGTACAACTCTATGACTCGGCCTCGTTTCCATAGAGATCTCGGCATATCGGGGTCGCAAATCAGCACCAGGCATCCTACGTGGAGTGGCTTAGATGGAAGACACCACTTGGTCCGTCGTGTCAATTCGGGCAAGTATTCCCGAATCCATTGATGCCACATACCATTTTTTAAATTTTGCAAAATCCTCCATTGCTTCCGAAGGCACATCAGACGAGGCTCGTACGGCGATGGTGTTTGTGTTGAATTAGTACAGCCCAGTAGAAAATGGTTGGGCGTCAATGGCTCGGGATCTTCGGGAGTAACAGCCAAATGGGTTAAAGGTCGAGAATTGACCATGTTTTCGGCCTTGATTATGAAGCTTTGTAGATTTTCGAGTCGTGGGGCTTGCTCCCTCAACATCATGTGAAGAGCCTTCTTCACGGACTGCACCAGTCGTTCCCAGACACCACCCGCACTTGGATTTGCAGGCGTGTTGGACAGCCATTTGATGCCCAGTGCTGAAAGAGACGAAGTCATACCATTATTGTGAAGAAAATTATTCTCACCCCGTAACTCCTTTTCGATGCCAACAAAATTAGTCCCGTTGTCGCTTCGAATGACCAGTGGCACGCCTCTTCTGTTTATAAAATTCCTGATACACAATAAACAAGCGTCAGTGGAAAGATCTGTGGCTATCTCCAAATGAATAGCACGCACAGATAAGCACGTGAATAAGGCTATCCACCTTTTTTCGCGCTGACGACGAATAGTGACGGAAACAGGTCCAAAGTAGTCTAGGCCGGTGTAGCTGAAGGCACGAACATATGGGGTTACACGATCTCTTGGCAGGGGTCCCATTTGTGGCTGACGAGGCTTCGCCCGACGTATGCGGCAGACTTGGCATCGAGACTGGATACTATTAAGCAACCGACGGAGTGATGGTACCCAAAAACGCAAACGGACTTCACTCATTACTGTAGATGTGTTTATGTGGAGGAAATTGACGTGATACGACTCAACTAGGAGACGTGTAAAGTGATGTTTCGGTGGTAAAATGATGGGTTGTTTCGCTTGAATGGACAGACATGGCGCATTCTCTATTCGCCCAGAAACCCGTAGTAATCCATCGTATCCAATAATTGCGTTCAACATCTTTAGAGGGCTATGTTTGTTAACAAACCCATGCAGTTGGATATCCTCAATTTCATCCGAAAATACTTCCTCTTGCACACACCGACATAAATAACTTTCGCCCCAGGTAATCTTCTTCAACAGAAAGCTCGCCTTTCACCGGATCCATATTTTTTATTTTTCGAAATAAATTTTGTATGTATCGGCGCACCCATGCCATTGCTCGTTTTAGTCTATAATATTTTGAAAATCGATTAATATCTGGAATTGAAGGGGGTACCTGCCGAGCCAAAAGCACTATATGTTTTGAGCGCAATTCGGTATTGCTGTCATCAATGCTGGTGTCCATCTGTGATTCTGAAGGCCATTGCGACTCATCTAACCGCAAAAAATCAGGTCCATTTTTCCACCGTCCGTCCGCATCGTACCTGATGGGAAATTTAGCTCGCGTCGCCTCATCAGCTGGGTTTTTAATTCCAGGGCACCACTTCCATTCCGTTATTTTGCTGCTGTCTAAAATTTCTGCCACCCTGTTAGCCACATATTGCCTGTATCTCCGGTGGTCAGATCGAATCCATCGTATGACCGTGTGAGAATCTGTCCAAAAATAAATTTTATCAATATTTTTCTTGACATGGTTTTTAACAATTAAATCCTTTACACGAACACCCATCACTGCCGCCTGCAGCTCTAATTTGGGTATCGTATGATATCGTGTAGGTGCACATCCAGTTTTTCCCATCACAAAAATTACTTCAACACCAACCACACTTACCACTCGCCAATACGCTACCGTCGCCATCGCTTCTTCGCTTGCATCTGCAAAAATATGCAATTCAACCTTACTGTTTAAGAAGTCATGAAAATAGCAGCGGGGCATACGAAAATGCTCCAATTTGGAAAGTTCCACTAGTCACATCTTCCAACAATCATAAAGTCCACTAGGCAAATCCTCGTCCCAATCGATTCCAGCTTTCCACACCTTCTGCATCAAAATCTTCGATGTTATCATAAATTCACATAAAAATCCAAAGGGGTCATATATTGACATATTTAGGGAAAGCATCTCCCGTTTAGTTGATACCTTGGAGAACTCTAAAATTGATTTGTCGACTTTATGTAAATTTAGGCGAATACAGAATACATCTGGCCCCGGCAGCCAATGAATACCCAGAATTCTTTCCAAGTTGTCTTTATTTAAAAACTCACCGCTGTCGTCAGCACCACTGGCCAATTGTCCACAAGATTTCACCACTTGTTCCAAATTTGAAATAATGTTCCTCAACTCAAATCCTCCGGCGCCATGTATTCTTATTACATCCTTCAAAAATTTCATAGCTTCGTCCTCAGTTGAAAAGCAATCAACATAGTCATCCACGTAGTGTCGTTCAATTATTCCGTAGGCTGCTCTAGGGGCCTCTTTCAGAAATTTATTGGCATTCAAATTTTTCACAAATTGGGATATGGTAGGTGAGCACTTTGCTCCAAATATCATCCTCTGCATGACGAACTTTTCAACCTTTTTATTTGGCAATAGGCCTGAGCATATTCAGGATCACGAGCCATTTTCTTCTCCACATAGTATAGACGTCTCAGGGACATATTGTAAGATTCCGGGAAGGGGGAAACATTTTCTCTCCACAAAAGGCGGCATTCATACCTTCCATTTACTTTCTTCGTGGACTCTTTCAATATTTGCAGGGCACGTTCGTCATCAGCTGACATTAGCCTCGGTGTATTTAACTTTACACCCAACGTTTCCATATCAAAATAGTTACCCATCATGATGTCCATTACATGTAGGAGGCTTTCTTCATCCCTCTCCGGCAAAACACACATTCGAGCATGAAGGGCACGTTTTGTTGTCGATGATTTCTCCACTGGTGTTGGACCATATATAATTACGCCCAATCTGGTGGTGGTCACCATCGGCCAAGCGGCTGACAACAGGCGGGGAACATCCAGGGGAACCGTCAAGAAACAATGGTATAAACTGAGAATTAATCTTGGCTGAACATTTTTGTAATTAACAAATTCAATTTTTGATATGTCGATAGTTTCATTGGGTTTTACCAGACATTCCAAGTGACAACTTTGAATTGGCAGGCATAAATTTGACGTTGTATGCACGTTACTGATGGTATACTGCTTGTCTCTACTTCCAATTCCACTAATTGTTAATTCAATTTTCTCGGCATTTTGGGACACACAATGCTCGTTCAGCCACTGTAATGATAACGTTTCTCTCTTACCATGTAAATCCAACTCCTTAGCTATTCCACTGTCCAGCATGGAAACGTTTGCACCATCATCCACAAAAGCATACGTTGAAATAGTTTTCTTTTTTCCGTATAGTCTTACCGGTACGATTTGGAACAGAATGCTCCCACTACTACTTACGGCATGACAATTTCGTTGCTCCCGCTGCGACGTCCCTGAAGTTGTCGCGTCTCAATTGTAAAGCTATATAACTGTAGTTTGTTATTACTACATTTGACCGCTCTCGAACCGACATCGGTTGTTTGCTTCTGGCTCTCTTTTATTCGTCTTGCCTGCTCTGTTCACACTCCTCGGGGGATTTATCTCTGTTGACTCTGCTCTGTTAAACTCATATGATTATGCCTCTCTTGTTCTCTCCTCTGCCGATCAGCTCGGTTAAGCTCCTCTGTTGGCGCAACTCTGTCCACTCCTCTGTTGACGGTGTTAGTCAGTAGCCTCCTGTGACCGTCGACCTCCGGATTATCTGGAATTAAAACAAGCAAAATTGGCGGATGTACATCCGCTCCCATGCAAATGGATGTAGATCCGTTTGCCCTTCCCCCAGTAAAACGCACCACAGTAATGTTTTTCTTATGCATGTCATTTTATTGTATGTCACAATTATCTCTAATTTTGACCCTCACACTCCCCCCTTCCTTACCGGAAGGGAGCGAACCGTCCCCCCCCCTTGCCGATATTTTAATGCGGTATGACACTTCACCGACGTCCCGTCTAAAACACATCTTTCGCCCCTTCTTCGCTGCTTCCTGAATCTCCATCTCTAATTCGGCCGGAATCTCCTGGGCGTGTTGCCCTGCCCCGCGGCTTTCCTCCTCCCTAAGGGCCTCGGCGTGTAGGGCCTGGTGGACGATTTCCTCCAAGCTTCCTAGACTTATCTCTCCCAACGAGAGTACATCCTCGTCCACGCCGCTGAGCCGCAGGTCCTAATCCTCATTTAACTTAAGCGGGTCTTCTTCATTTTCCCGCGGCGGACTCGCATGCCCCTCCATTATCGCCAGTCGCTGTGGAGACACGGGAAATTCGAATAGTGGATCCGGGTCTTCCACTTCCTCATCAGATTCCTCCACCGTCCAGGTGATTCCAATTTGGGCGATGTACTGGCGGTACTTTCGCCGTCGGAGTACATACCTGTCCAGGCTCGCCTCCACCCAGACCCGTGGCTCCCAGTCGGACTGTGAAGGCTCGGTCTCCTCGGAACTAGACAGCTGTTCTCCGGCCTCCGAAACCTGGGATGGCGAGTATCCCTCCTCGTCGTCGGATATTTCGATGACGTCTCCGTCTCGTAGCGGTTCTTCTCGACCAGGATTCATTGTTTTTAGTTACTTCTGGTTTTGTTGACAGACTACAATGTCCCCGCACTGTTTGTAGCAAACTACTCCAATGTGTGACGTGATTATGCATAGGAGGTATTTTGTATGCGTTGTTCCTTCCCCTCTGCCTGATCGAACCAGCGAACATCGTCGCCATTCTACTCTCTTTTGTTTTTACCTTGCGCCTCCGACATTCTCTCCTTTCCTATTAATTCATTCCCTATTCTTCTTCGTTTTGGGTTCCACGATAAGGTTTTAAATCGCTGATGTGGGTTGTGCGGTAATTCTTTTTGTCGTCCTTGCGTAACTCTACAATCACTGGTAATATAATACGATGGATTACATAGGGACCTTCGAATTTCGGGGCTAATTTACCAGCAAAATTGTCCACTGCACTGGACAGATGGTGCTCCTTGGCTAAAACTAATTCACCAACTTTGGGACTCCACTTCCTACGACGGAGGTTATAGTAACGCGCTTGGTCTTTGGCTGCTTTAACCATGTTTTTTCTGACCAGTTCATATTTGCTTGAGCATTTTTGCGTTTTCCTGCGGATCTCGGTCTACTGTTCCTGTACCCGGTGTGACTTCATCGTACAATGTGGCGGGAAGCCTCGGTTCTCTTCCTTGTACAAGAAAGGCTGCACTATACTGTGTTGTGTCGGATTTTGCAGTGTTGAATGCCAATTGTAATTCCGGCAATAACTCATCCCACGTCCTCTGGTTGGATCCGGCATACTGTGCGATCATAGTTTTTATTGTGCGGTTTACTCGCTCTGTAGGGTTTTCCTGTGGGGTATACGGGGCTGTTAGTTGGTGTTGTACGCCCATTTCCTTAAGGTAGTTCCTAAACGCCTTGCAGGTAAACTGCGAACCATTGTCGGAGATAAGCACCTTTGGTACACCAAAATTAGCCAAGATCCTCTCTCGAAAAGCATTCTTCAAAGTCTCACCCGTCGCTCGGCGTAACGGTACAAATTCCGACCACTTTGAAAATTTGTCCGTGAAAACGAGCATCATCGACCGCCCATGCTGCGACCTCGGTAGAGGGCCTACAAAATCGGCACAAACAATAGACCATGGCTCTTCCGCAATACGCGACAACATTTGTCCTGCGGCAAGCTGCTGACTGGGTTTATGTTTTTGACAAACCTCACACCTTCCCACATAACTCCGGATGTCTCGAAACATTCCAGGCCAGTAGTATTTGCTCGTAATTCGGAATATGGTTTTCCTTATTCCCAAGTGACCGGCCGTAGGTGAATCATGATTCTCTTCAAACACTCTTTTCCTCTGAAATGACGGGACACAGAGTTTCCACGGGTATAGTTGTCCATTGATGATCGAAAAATCGGGAAATTTTTCTGGCTCCTTCTGAACAGCAATACACCTTGCTTGCCATCATTTACACTCCACCGGGTTTTCTTGTATTGTCTGGCACACGTTTACTGGATCACGGGATAGCGCATCTGCTACTACGTTTAATTTACCCCTGCGGTACTGAACATCGAAACTATATTGCTGAAGTTCTAACGCCCATCTGGCGATACGACCTGAGGGGCTTTGAATGGAGTTTAACCATTTAAGGGCGAGATGATCAGTCACTACTGTGAAGTGGTAACCTTCCAAGTAAGGTCTTAGCTTTCGTATAGCCCACACAATCGCGAGGCATTCTTTCTCCGTCGACGAGTAATTCATCTCCACTGGGTTTAGACGCCGACTGGCGTAAGAAATAACTCTTTCCTCCTCATCGACCTCCTGGGTCAGTACTGCCCCTAAGCCATAATCACATGCATCAGTTTGTAGGGTAATCTTTCTGGTAAAGTCTGGGCATGCTAGTGCTGTGCGGTGCTTCCGTTAACTGCTTCTTCAAAAGCTCAAACGCTGCTTGCTGCTCTTGGTTCCATCGGAAGTGTTTCCCTTTCTTTAGCATTGTTGTTAATGGGTGAACAATTTGTGAAAAACCTGACACAAATCTTCTATACCATGAGGCTATACCGAGACACCTTCGCAACTCTCTAACGTTTCTTGGGGGTTGTAGTTCCTGTATCGCCGCTATCTTCTCCGGGTCGGTGCTAATACCGTTTTCGTTGACCACATGACCTAAGTACTTTATTTCCTTTTGAAAAAACTTGCACTTCTCTTTATTTACCACAAGTCGGGCCTGTCGTAGCCTTCTAAACACTTCCTTTAAGTTCGCCATGTGCTCCTCTAGAGATCCACCTAGCACCACTATGTCATCCAGGTAGGCGAATGCATGCGGCTCCATTTCAGCGCCGATTACCCTGTCCAGCGTTCTTTGAAAGGTTGCCGGTGCTGACGTTAAACCAAAAGGCATAACCTTCCACTGAAACAAGCCTTTTCCAGCTACCGTAAATGCTGTGTACTCTTTGCTCTCTTCGGCCATTGGTATTTGCCAATACCCATTTTTAAGGTCTATACTGCTTATGTACTTTGCGTTCCGAAGGCGATCCAAAATGGCATTTATCCGAGGTAGTGGATAGGCGTCGGCTACAGATCTGGCATTGAGTTGCCTGTAGTCTATGCACAACCTTAGCGTTCCATTCTTCTTTGGGGCCATGACTATTGGTGCACTGTAGGGGCTCTTAGATGGTTCTATACATCCATTGTTTAGTAGCTCGTCTATTTCTTCATTTATTCTTCGTTGCATCTCGGGATTTCGCTGCGTGTACCGTTGCCGGACCGGTCTGTCATCTTTCAGTATTATTTTGTGTTCCGCTAGAGTCGTAGGACCTCTCACCTCATTAAACTTCTCTAACTCTTCTTGTAGAAACGCATTGATAATTTCCTCCTCGTCTTGCCTGCTCTGTTCACACTCCTCGGGGGATTTATCTCTGTTGACTCTGCTCTGTTAAACTCATATGATTATGCCTCTCTTGTTCTCTCCTCTGCCGATCAGCTCGGTTAAGCTCCTCTGTTGGCGCAACTCTGTCCACTCCTCTGTTGACGGTGTTAGTCAGTAGCCTCCTGTGACCGTCGACCTCCGGATTATCTGGAATTAAAACAAGCAAAATTGGCGGATGTACATCCGCTCCCATGCAAATGGATGTAGATCCGTTTGCCCTTCCCCCAGTAAAACGCACCACAGTAATGTTTTTCTTATGCATGTCATTTTATTGTATGTCACAATTATCTCTAATTTTGACCCTCACACTCCCCCCTTCCTTACCGGAAGGGAGCGAACCGTCCCCCCCCCCTTGCCGATATTTTAATGCGGTATGACACTTCACCGACGTCCCGTCTAAAACACATCTTTCGCCCCTTCTTCGCTGCTTCCTGAATCTCCATCTCTAATTCGGCCGGAATCTCCTGGGCGTGTTGCCCTGCCCCGCGGCTTTCCTCCTCCCTAAGGGCCTCGGCGTGTAGGGCCTGGTGGACGATTTCCTCCAAGCTTCCTAGACTTATCTCTCCCAACGAGAGTACATCCTCGTCCACGCCGCTGAGCCGCAGGTCCTAATCCTCATTTAACTTAAGCGGGTCTTCTTCATTTTCCCGCGGCGGACTCGCATGCCCCTCCATTATCGCCAGTCGCTGTGGAGACACGGGAAATTCGAATAGTGGATCCGGGTCTTCCACTTCCTCATCAGATTCCTCCACCGTCCAGGTGATTCCAATTTGGGCGATGTACTGGCGGTACTTTCGCCGTCGGAGTACATACCTGTCCAGGCTCGCCTCCACCCAGACCCGTGGCTCCCAGTCGGACTGTGAAGGCTCGGTCTCCTCGGAACTAGACAGCTGTTCTCCGGCCTCCGAAACCTGGGATGGCGAGTATCCCTCCTCGTCGTCGGATATTTCGATGACGTCTCCGTCTCGTAGCGGTTCTTCTCGACCAGGATTCATTGTTTTTAGTTACTTCTGGTTTTGTTGACAGACTACAATGTCCCCGCACTGTTTGTAGCAAACTACTCCAATGTGTGACGTGATTATGCATAGGAGGTATTTTGTATGCGTTGTTCCTTCCCCTCTGCCTGATCGAACCAGCGAACATCGTCGCCATTCTACTCTCTTTTGTTTTTACCTTGCGCCTCCGACATTCTCTCCTTTCCTATTAATTCATTCCCTATTCTTCTTCGTTTTGGGTTCCACGATAAGGTTTTAAATCGCTGATGTGGGTTGTGCGGTAATTCTTTTTGTCGTCCTTGCGTAACTCTACAATCACTGGTAATATAATACGATGGATTACATAGGGACCTTCGAATTTCGGGGCTAATTTACCAGCAAAATTGTCCACTGCACTGGACAGATGGTGCTCCTTGGCTAAAACTAATTCACCAACTTTGGGACTCCACTTCCTACGACGGAGGTTATAGTAACGCGCTTGGTCTTTGGCTGCTTTAACCATGTTTTTTCTGACCAGTTCATATTTGCTTGAGCATTTTTGCGTTTTCCTGCGGATCTCGGTCTACTGTTCCTGTACCCGGTGTGACTTCATCGTACAATGTGGCGGGAAGCCTCGGTTCTCTTCCTTGTACAAGAAAGGCTGCACTATACTGTGTTGTGTCGGATTTTGCAGTGTTGAATGCCAATTGTAATTCCGGCAATAACTCATCCCACGTCCTCTGGTTGGATCCGGCATACTGTGCGATCATAGTTTTTATTGTGCGGTTTACTCGCTCTGTAGGGTTTTCCTGTGGGGTATACGGGGCTGTTAGTTGGTGTTGTACGCCCATTTCCTTAAGGTAGTTCCTAAACGCCTTGCAGGTAAACTGCGAACCATTGTCGGAGATAAGCACCTTTGGTACACCAAAATTAGCCAAGATCCTCTCTCGAAAAGCATTCTTCAAAGTCTCACCCGTCGCTCGGCGTAACGGTACAAATTCCGACCACTTTGAAAATTTGTCCGTGAAAACGAGCATCATCGACCGCCCATGCTGCGACCTCGGTAGAGGGCCTACAAAATCGGCACAAACAATAGACCATGGCTCTTCCGCAATACGCGACAACATTTGTCCTGCGGCAAGCTGCTGACTGGGTTTATGTTTTTGACAAACCTCACACCTTCCCACATAACTCCGGATGTCTCGAAACATTCCAGGCCAGTAGTATTTGCTCGTAATTCGGAATATGGTTTTCCTTATTCCCAAGTGACCGGCCGTAGGTGAATCATGATTCTCTTCAAACACTCTTTTCCTCTGAAATGACGGGACACAGAGTTTCCACGGGTATAGTTGTCCATTGATGATCGAAAAATCGGGAAATTTTTCTGGCTCCTTCTGAACAGCAATACACCTTGCTTGCCATCATTTACACTCCACCGGGTTTTCTTGTATTGTCTGGCACACGTTTACTGGATCACGGGATAGCGCATCTGCTACTACGTTTAATTTACCCCTGCGGTACTGAACATCGAAACTATATTGCTGAAGTTCTAACGCCCATCTGGCGATACGACCTGAGGGGCTTTCAATGGAGTTTAACCATTTAAGGGCGAGATGATCAGTCACTACTGTGAAGTGGTAACCTTCCAAGTAAGGTCTTAGCTTTCGTATAGCCCACACAATCGCGAGGCATTCTTTCTCCGTCGACGAGTAATTCATCTCCACTGGGTTTAGACGCCGACTGGCGTAAGAAATAACTCTTTCCTCCTCATCGACCTCCTGGGTCAGTACTGCCCCTAAGCCATAATCACATGCATCAGTTTGTAGGGTAATCTTTCTGGTAAAGTCTGGGCATGCTAGTGCTGTGCGGTGCTTCCGTTAACTGCTTCTTCAAAAGCTCAAACGCTGCTTGCTGCTCTTGGTTCCATCGGAAGTGTTTCCCTTTCTTTAGCATTGTTGTTAATGGGTGAACAATTTGTGAAAAACCTGACACAAATCTTCTATACCATGAGGCTATACCGAGACACCTTCGCAACTCTCTAACGTTTCTTGGGGGTTGTAGTTCCTGTATCGCCGCTATCTTCTCCGGGTCGGTGCTAATACCGTTTTCGTTGACCACATGACCTAAGTACTTTATTTCCTTTTGAAAAAACTTGCACTTCTCTTTATTTACCACAAGTCGGGCCTGTCGTAGCCTTCTAAACACTTCCTTTAAGTTCGCCATGTGCTCCTCTAGAGATCCACCTAGCACCACTATGTCATCCAGGTAGGCGAATGCATGCGGCTCCATTTCAGCGCCGATTACCCTGTCCAGCGTTCTTTGAAAGGTTGCCGGTGCTGACGTTAAACCAAAAGGCATAACCTTCCACTGAAACAAGCCTTTTCCAGCTACCGTAAATGCTGTGTACTCTTTGCTCTCTTCGGCCATTGGTATTTGCCAATACCCATTTTTAAGGTCTATACTGCTTATGTACTTTGCGTTCCGAAGGCGATCCAAAATGGCATTTATCCGAGGTAGTGGATAGGCGTCGGCTACAGATCTGGCATTGAGTTGCCTGTAGTCTATGCACAACCTTAGCGTTCCATTCTTCTTTGGGGCCATGACTATTGGTGCACTGTAGGGGCTCTTAGATGGTTCTATACATCCATTGTTTAGTAGCTCGTCTATTTCTTCATTTATTCTTCGTTGCATCTCGGGATTTCGCTGCGTGTACCGTTGCCGGACCGGTCTGTCATCTTTCAGTATTATTTTGTGTTCCGCTAGAGTCGTAGGACCTCTCACCTCATTAAACTTCTCTAACTCTTCTTGTAGAAACGCATTGATAATTTCCTCCTCGCATGGTTTTGGGTGGCTGGCCGACATCACAGCTGTCATTACCTGATGCAAAATTGGTTTAAACTCTAGTGGTTTTTGGATGTCTCGTGACTTTCGTTGTTACCAGAGCCAGTGTCCTACGACTCCTGACATCTAACTCCTATACTTCCTTTAACTCGGATGTAAATCAAAGCCTATGCTTTGTCCCTCTGATTTCCGGGTGCAAACCGCAGAATGCCTACCGCTTAGCCCTTACCACTCCTGACCTCTAACTCCTATACTTTATTAAACTTGGATGTAAATCCAAGCCTATGCTTTGATCCCTCTGATTTCTGGGTGTAAACCTCTACTCTCCTTCCAGACTGGATGAAAATCCTAGTCCAGATGAGTCGGATGTAAATCCTTCCCGCTCTACTGGTTGTAAAACCAGTGCCCTATTCTGATTAAGAGGAATTGGTGTTACTTCAATATGACTAACACTGGGTATAGTTTTCTGTGTTTAATTTTTTTCCTTACCGGCACTTACAACGTCTCCCTTTGCAGTCCAAAATCCAAGAGACTTGACTTACTGACTACACCTCCTTATATACAATTGTAAAGCTACATAAATGTAGTTTGTTATTACTACATACGGCCGCTCTCAATTGTAAAGCTACATAACTGTAGTTTGTTATTACTACATTTGACCGCTCTCGAACCGACATCGGTAACCTCTCCGAGTACGTTTATGCCTGCTGCGATTCATCGGTTGTTTGCTTCTGGCTCTCTTTTATTCATCTCGCCTGCTCTGTTCACACTCCTCGGGGGATTTATCTCTGTTGACTCTGCTCTGTTAAACTCATATGATTATGCCTCTCTTGTTCTCTCCTCTGCCGATCAGCTCGGTTAAGCTCCTCTGTTGGCGCAACTCTGTCCACTCCTCTGTTGACGGTGTTAGTCAGTAGCCTCCTGTGACCGTCGACCTCCGGATTATCTGGAATTAAAACAAGCAAAATAGGCGGATGTAAATCCGCTCCCATGCAAATGGATGTAGATCCGTTTGCCCTTCCCCCAGTAAAACGCACCACAGTAATGTTTTTCTTATGCATGTCATTTTATTGTGTGTAACAATTATCTCTAATTTTGACCCTCACAAACTATCTTACATGTTTGTATGTTGTTCAAGTAGAAAAGGGATGAAATTATGGCCTGAAGGGCTTTTATACCATTACAAATGACGCTAATGTTACTAATACATTTACAAAAATATTAGGCATATAAGAAAGACAATAAGAATTATTGTTCAATGGAATTGGTTACAACCTCATCGAACTTAGGGGGTGTTGCCAATTTCAAGGTGACCATCACCGACAATCAGTTCTGACGGGACACTGCTTGATCGGCGAACACGCCAAAAGATTGGGTATTGACTCTAATGACTTCTGCAGAAGCTGTGGAGATGAGGAAGAAGTGGAGAGCATTGAGCACTTGCTATGCGACTGCCCCGCTCTGAGTAAACGACGACTGGACATACTGGGGTCGGCTTTTCTAGGCAGCCTAAGAGATCTTTCCAGTACCGATATTCGTACTATCGACAAATTTGTAACCAAACAGGTTGGTTTCGATGAGGGGCATTTCAACCCGTGGTAACACTAGGGACCTAAACTGGTCTATGTGAGCTTGTATAAAAAATAATGTGAGCTTGTATAAAATGCCACCCTAACCCAAACCTTTACCAATTGGCTTCTAGGACGACCTTTGTGTCCTGGCCACCAGTGGCCAAATCCAAATCTGTAACATTCGGGAAGTTAAAAGTGATTCTGAAAACACTCGAAACATGAAAACGTTAGTATTGGTGTCCTCTTTCAGTGGTATAAAAATAGGAATATATACCTTTATCAATTGGCTTTCAGGACGACTATTGCGTCCGGACCCCCAGTGGCCAAATCGAAATCTGTAACTTTCGGGAAGTTAAAAAGTGATTCTGGAAACACTTGCAACTAGGAAACGTTCGTATTGGTGTCCTCCTTCAGTGGTATAAAAATAGGAATATATACCTTTACCAATTGGCTTCTAGGACGACCTTTGTGTCCTGACCACCAGTGGCCAAACCTAAATCTGTATCTTTCGGGAAGTTAAAAAGTGATTCTGAAAACACTCGAAACATGAAAACGTTCGTATTGGTGTCCTCTTTTAGCGGTATAAAAATAGGAATATATCCCTTTATCAATTGGCTTCCAGGACGACTTTTATGTCCTGATCCCCAGTGGCCAAATCGAAATCTGTAACTTTCGGGAAGTTAAAAAGTGATTCTGGAAACACTTGAAACATGAAAGCGGTCGTATTGGTGTCCTCCTTCAGTGGTATAAAAATAGGAATATATACCTTTACTAATTGGCTTCTAGGACGGCCTTTGTGTCGAGGCCCCCAGTGCCCAAACCCAAATCTGTAACTTTCGGGAAGTTAAAAAGTGATTCTGGAAACACTCGAAACATGAAAATGTTTGTATTGGTGTCCTCTTTCAGTGGTATAAAAATAGGAATATATAGCTTTACCAATTGGCCTCCAGACTTGAATTTGTTCCTCACCACCAGTGGACAAAGTGGAAATCTACAATTTACATGGTGAGATTACATATTTCAAGGACATGTGGGACACGAAAATGTTTAGTGCATTGTTGTCTTTTATTTCATATATTCACTTTACTCTCAATCACAATATATTTTCACATATTTTCTAAAAAATTATAATTTCACATCTGTCATCCACCGACCGAGGTCGGTAACTTTTTCTGTCAATCGTCCAAAACAGCTGATACGTACACACATACATTCATACATTTTGTTATTTGACATTAGGCGTGTTTTCCTTACACCATAAGTGCTTAATTTGTATGGGGAGCTAAGCACTTTTAAGCACTATTAGTTCCCGATGAAGTTTGGTGCTTGTGTTCCTGTCTTAAACGAGTATGATGTTGCCAGATTGGGCACCCTATATTTAGCAATGTGGCATCCCATTTTTGGAGAGATTTTATCAATTATTGTGAACTAACGGGAAGAAGAAGAACAAAAATGGGAAATTATTTTAATATTTGCAAAAAGAGTGTAACCAATTGAACATAGAATAGTAAATATATGTTTTATAAATACTTTTCAGAAATTTTTTTGTCTGTTTCGCACTGTTCTTTCTTCGCAACTCATGACACCATTGCTACCAGATAGTGAAAATCCGCCACTTATTGCTTATGTGTCAGTTAGTGGAAGTCAGTTGTTTTGGTTGCAAAGTGCTAAACTAAAATTGCTAGCATGTAACGAAAACATGCCTATTATGTTCAGTCACTTTGGGTCACACTGTTATTTCGTGTTATCGGAAGTTATCGAAAGTTACCGACGTCGGTATCTTCACGCGGGTGAAAAAAATTGCCCAGTGTGAATCTGCACTAACGATGGCAGTCTATAACGATCTCACGGCAAGAGCGTCAAATTAGTGGACGAGGGTGCCGTGAATCAAACGGAGTCAGTGACGCATAACGCTGTGGACGCGTCACGCGTAACGTGACGTAACGAAACAACGTAATGATATCATGCGGGTTTACACGATTAGATTTTCCGTACGAGTTGGAATATAACGGACAGTTTAGCCCGGCTGAGTACTTCTCAGGGTGTGGGAATTCCCCACGTTCTATTTCGAATGCCAGTGCAACCCGTGTCACACACATCGATCTTTTAACCCGATATTGGATAAAAGGTCGATGTTTTGTTGTGTGGGAGGATGGCTACCTTATAAGGCGGGGTGTGTTCAGTTTGGGGAATGTGTAAAGAAAGACAGGGTGGATAGGAACGACTTAATTAAAACGTCACTTACGTCAAACGTCAAAAAAATGACTGAATGAAAGCCCGCCAGCTGAGTTTGTTGTTATGTACGAGTGAACATAAACAAGTAAATAACAACAAACTTCAGCGAGGGAAGGCTTGGTGACAAGAGTTGGCCGATAAAAACAAAACTAAACTAAAGTAAAACTTGTGCTTTTTGGCTGGAGAATTAAACAGAATTAATGTTTATTTATTTATGTTTTTTGTGGTGGCTATAAAATTGTGAGTAAATGTTATGTTGTGGAAAAAAAACCCCGATTTATAGCTGGCCTCCGGAATATATCCAGGAACGGGAGCCGGTGTTTTCCATGATTCATCCAGTCCACCGAAATCAACGAGAGCTGGAAAATAAAGACTTCGAGAGATTAATACAAAACGAAGAAATCTAAGCTAAATCTACAAAACTAAGGCAACTAATCTACGATATTCTACACTCTAAGCAACTATAAAAACTACGAGCTAAGCAACTACATCTACAAAGAAATAATGCTACTACTAAACTGAAACAACTACAAGCTAATCCAGGATAAGAACTACAAGCAAAGAGATTGAAGCTACAGCTAGAATAATTAAAACTAAACTAACATTATACTAAAACCGGAATAAAGGTAGTAATTCCTTATTTTTGTGTTTGTGTCCCTGTCCTCAAGCAAAAGTGTTAGCACCCTGGAAGCGCCGAATTGCCTGCTAATGAAAGAAAATCATTAAGTTTAAAAAAACTGAATATAACGATAAGTAAATAAATTATATAAAAATAAAGCTAAAAATTACTAAAACTACCAAGATTATCATAACATAAAAAACGAGAAAATTAAAGAATATATCTAAAATTTTAAATTTAAGAATAAAAAAAACAAAGGAATGATTAGAATAAACTAGAAATAAGAAGTTTAAGTGTTCAGTTTTTTGTTAAACAAGTGTAAAGGTTATTAATACCAATTTTGTGTTATCAGGAGCGTAGGATTTACTAAGAAAATGAAGCGGATAGAATCTATTTTTTGTGGATTTAGTTAGCCCGGATAATGAGGGCGTAAATCCAGCTAAAAGAGCTCTATTAGTGAGGTAGTTATTAGATTATAGTGCGGGCCCAATCTATATGCGGGGCCAATACATAGATTCCAGAAACGGGAAATTTTAAAGTAAGTCCGAGCAATGGCTCAATTTTAATGAGTTTGTGGTGTTAGTAATTTAGTTATGTGTTTTGTTTGTCAATAGGTTAAGCAAACAAGTTGAAAAAATTATTGTTATATGGCTAATGTTAAGGCTATGATGTGTCAACTTTTATGTTTAAATAAACCTTATTTTTTGTTTTAAGTGTATAATGAATATGTGCTAATGTGTTCTTAATAGGGGAGTGATGGTTGAATAGGTTAAGTATGTGGTGAGTGGAGTAAATGGGGTTATGTTTTTTTTAATGTCAAGGAATTGTGAGAACCATGGCAGGGAGGGCAACGTGCGGAAACATCTACCAAGTTTCCTGGTCTGCTAAGTGTTTATTTGTTTGTCGTGCTTGTTTCTTTTTTTTTTGTTTTACATATTTTTTTTTTGTGTTCGTACCGTTGGGCTGATGCTGGGAAGGGTTGGGACCTTCTGAGAAAACCCTGAGCGAGCCGGAAGACCAATATCAGCGCTTCAAGGTGCACGTAACAACTTGTATAATCTTTTGCGGAAACTGGAAATGTTGGATGATAGGACAGTAAAATTTGATAAAGAAGATTCTCGTCAGATAATAGGTAGGAAATAATCTCAAGTCTAGGGAGGTATCATTTAACGTTGGGCAGGAAGTTTTCAGAAGGAACTTTAGGCAAAGTAGTTTCGTGCAAGGTTACAGTGCCAAACTGGCACCTACATTTATAAAGGCCCGTATTCGTAGAAAATTTGGAAACAGCTAATATGAGCTAGAAGACTTGCAGGGTGCGTTAGTAGGAAGTTTTCATTCCAAAGACATCCATCAATGATGCTGGTTCTCAAACGACATATTCTACAAGCGATGATCAGCTTTGGTGTTACTGCTCCCCAAAGTCTGATTATGTGGGGGGAGTGTTGTAATGGCGCTTGCACTGATAATTGTTCTTACGTTCCCTGCCAGCCTACTTCCTATTGCGTCAATTGGATCAGCGCCATCTGTATCTCAACTGTTTGCAATTCGGGCTTAACTATGTATCATTGTATTGACGTTTCTCACTTCATTTGGCTGTACTGAATTTTCGTTCGGTTGCTAATGTTTCCGATAACGAGCTTTCCTTTGTTTAAGGTTGGCTAAACTCCGGCTTTCCGACTGTAACTGTTGCCAGACGAATTTGATCGAAAATAGTCAAAATGGGGGTACAAAAATCGTCAAAATAAATTTTCGATATCGTCAAAAAATCTATCAGCAACGTACAGCTTTTGAGTTTTTTATGACGAAGGACATGTTTCGGAGATAGATATCGCGACCTAAGAGTGTAAAGGCTCTAAGTCCAATATTTAAAATTTTACAGGAGAGGCAAAATACTCACTGTATATGTTTTTATAAAGGGTATATGGACTTAGCACTTTTACGATTCAGCTTTTAAAGATGACAAAGCATGATTTTTTTCGTTTGAAAATAGTCTTGCTCATTTATTATTGATTTCTTTACGTCATGAAAGCCACTAGCTTTAACTTATTGGGACGAAGTTTGACAAAATGCATATTACCATTCACACAACAGGGTCTAATGTAGATCCATTGTTTTATACAGCCCCCATACGAAGGTTGCATTAGATTCAACTTCTTGACGCATTAGAAATCTCTAGTATCAACCGATTAGACTGAATTTTGACAATTTAATATTATGTAGAACAACTCAAAGGGAGACTGAAATTTGGTTATTTGTGTTGACCTCATTGGTCAACATTTTGGTATAGCTCCCACGCGATGTGATTTTTTAGCGCGTTAGAAACCACAAATACCAATCGGGCTAAAATTCGGCAATTTGTATTTTATTATACCCAGAAACATTTCAAGGAACAAGTGACCCCATTGGACCATATTTCGGCGTAGTCCCATACAACTGTCAAAATCAATTTGACTACATAGCCCCAAAGAAAAAATGTTCTTCCAATTTAGCTTAAAAATTGTATATGTGATTAATTTTAGCTGGAACGATTCGTTGAGATAATGACCTAGGTTCACGTTTTAACGTAGCTCTTTACCTAAAAAAATGTCACTGTAATTTGCTCTACCATTTGTACAACATAAGAAAACTTTAGAGATTTTTCCTGTTATGTTATTGAGTGCCGTCCACAATATTTGAGACATTTTCTAACATTTCTGATTTTTATTTTAAAAAGATAAATGGGAGTGTAAATATAAGGAATTACAAAAAATTGTAATATAAGAACAATTTGTGAAGTTTTCCTTACTTTTATCGTATCATAAAAAATCGTCATTTCGGGCCAAAAATCGTCATGTCCTATTTTTTGGCTCTGAAAATCGTCAAAATGACGATAAATTGTCATTTCTGGCAACACTACCTGTGTTATAACCAGTAGTTTTCCGTTCTACATTTCTATTAAATAATAAAAAACGTTTTTAAAGGATTATGTAATGACCTAATTTAACGTTTGAATTGTTCGGTAATTGATATACGAACGTGAAGAGATAATCTGATTTTATTAATTCACCCCCTCCTGGAATAAGTGTGTTCTCTTTGAGTCATTTGGAAGTTATATTCAAATCATTTATCTCCCTGTGGTTGAGTTTAATCAAATTGCCACTTCTATAAGCTAGATTTGGCAATTTGAGCCTGTCTCGACGATCTACTCATCTCTCGAGGGGAAAAAACACTCATTATAAGCTACTCTCATTTGCTTCTGACTGCCCGGCTTTACAGCATCATTTTCTTCTTCTGGCCGTTTGAGTAGTGAACCAGTGATGTTTGCGGGACGTTCGTGATTGTTGGGAACATCGAACAAACATATGTCAATTATTAATATAATCACACAATCCCAATCTTACCTGAATTCCTTTAAAAAACCTAGTCGGTATTAAATTCAAGGCCTAAACATCGTAATCTTGCTCGGGTGATAAATAATAAAAAACGTTCGGGTCGGAATTAAGGTTAAGTGGAATGACGTAACAAAATAATGAGAGAAAAAAAAACCAAACGAAGCCAGAGTTCAAGGCATCTTAGTTGTTGTTGTAGTGAAGTACCGTTCATAGAATAAATGTCTATGTTTGATGATGATCATTATGGCCATCGCAACGTAATACTTTGCATTTTTTTAACATTAAAGATTTTTGATATCGTAATTCGTAAGCAGAGTATGAAGCCGCCGAGCCGCCGATTTTAGCCGCCGCCGACCTTTTTTCACCAGCCGAAGTCGCCGCCGATCTTTGCGGCTAAAATCGGCTGAAACACAGCCGCCGTTCCATAGAAAAACTTTAAAATATGTATAGATCCAATTTACATTTTTGAAAAGCAAATAACCATACAACAGATATATCTTTTTTTTTAACGAACGTTCCCAACGCAACCACTCTTACCCGCCCCTTCCGACCGAGGGGGCCACATCCCCATGACGTAGGGATTGCGTACACACCGTGATCCGGACCATGGCGGGTTAATAGTAGAGGGTGGAAATACCAGCTACAGAAAAATTTCAACAGCCGGCACATGCAATCAATAAAATTAGTCTACTTACACATTTAAAAAAGATATTATTCTAGATCTAACTGCATCAATTTCTACATCAATGTCAATAACTTCATATAAAGTGTTAAAATCCATGCACATTCTACGAATGGGCTCTGCCGAAGCATAATTTGTACGTTGAAAATCAATATGTAATAATTGGTAATATCTGGAAGGTCTACAAGGTACATTGAATCCAATCCTAGACAAAATAAAATTAGAAGGCATGTAGTCTACCCTACTGGTTATGCTTTAGGGAACTGAATCCCAAAGCCTCGTAAACATGTTGCCCTGTCATTGGCGTTGCCGGTATGCTGGCGGTTTGCGCGGCTATGGCTCGCCGGATGGGGGTGGTTTTTGCCGCCGACAAGGCTGAATAAGGGGATACAAAAAAAATCCATACCGGGCTTGAAATCACAATATATAGAAAGGAAGGGTACCCGAAATAGATCTCACATGGGGGAATAGAATAAAAAAATTAAAAGAAGAGAGGACACATAAGGGAAAGGGACATATCTACTCACGAACCTTCATGTAAACTCAGACAAAACAGAAACGTTCCTTGGCAGGTGTTGTGCCAAGGTTAGCCCTCCCACAGAAACCTTTAGAGGTTTCACCTTGATGCCTTTTCCTTCTGTTTGGCATCCCAAATTTGACCCTTTACTTACCCGTCTTTTACCCTCTCCCTACCACCCTTAAAAAGGCCTTAAGCCGAACTCATGTTGAAAATTTCCTTTCAAAAAAACATTATAATTTCCGTTTTATTTTATGAAATATTTAGACATTGGCCTCGATACTCCATTATTATCATCTAAACTTCCAAAATAATTTGACAATTTAATTCAATTATGTAACTCAATTTAATTTCACAAAAAATTTCATGAAAATTTCAATTTAATTCAATGATTTCGCTCGATTTAATAAGATAATTTAATTCAATTCTATAGGATGATTTAGCTCAATTTAATAAGATATATTAATTCCATACAAATTGTCTTATTTAGTTGATCATAATAATTCCCCTTTTTCGTACTATATTTTCAGGAGTGGCGACTGGGATGTCGTTCCTTGGCGGTAATGATGTCAAGTGACCGATCTGTCACTGAAAGAAGCCGAAAATTGTCGGATTCCCCGAAGGTAAGTTGCTCTCAGCTAGTATATATATATATCTTCTCAATACAGGAGATTTTGCCGGATACATCCGCGTTAGCCTCGTGTCCCCAAAAAGTGTCGTCCGTATCAATCTGTCTGTCCGAATAGTATAGGAGTATGTATATTTTCTTTTTTTTTTGTGTATGAATATATTTGTTATTAATCTTTTTTTTTCTTTTAAGTCTCAATGTGGTGGTCATTAATTGTTTCATTATATTTTACTCTTTACAGGTGGAGTAATCAATTGCTGTTTGTGGGCCTGCAAATCACCCTACCAAAAGGTTTACGGTCTCCTACCCTGGCCTGAGCTCAACCCCGAGTATCTCGCGCACTTTTTCCTCTAAATTTTGAAAAGGTCTGTAATATAAACTACTAAAACAATTGCTTACCCCTTCTAACCACTAAATTCTCTTTTTTCAGAACTACTCAAACTACTCCGTGTATAAAAGGTTATGTTTGGTAGGTGTTTTTGGGGATACCGGGCACGCCAGGCTTGGCTATGCTAATCAGCGCCTCCCTCGTTGGATTGGATCCTGAGTTGCAGTGGCTCCCGCTGGTTGCAGTTGTTTTAATGTATTATTAACTTTTTAGATTTTGTTTTGTTTGTATGTTTGTGTGTCCCGCTGGAGTTGTCAGTCTCCTAACGGGCGCGTCCCCAGGTGGCGGATAGGGGGAGGGGGATGGACATACTGTTTCATCTCAACTAGGGATGCCTCAGGGAGGATGGATTTTTCTATCCTTACTGAGGCGACTCTGGGGGGGATGGAACAGTGTGTACACCACCTTAGGGAATATTGCATTCCCCGCGGACCAAAACTGACTATGGGGGTGTTTCCCCTAAAACAAAAAAACAACTATGGAAAGTAGGAAAAGTGGAAATAAAGTTACGGTGCAGGGAGTAATAACCCCAGTACCGGCGACAATTGTTGATGTGCTCCCTAGTCACGTGTCGTCGTTATCCCAAAATAGCGAGCCAAAAACATTTTCAAAGTCTCCTACAGGTGTGGCTGCCTTGGCACCTGTAGTCGTAGTAAGAGTAACAAGCGCAACCAATCCTCCTACAGGTGTGGGTGCCTTGGCGCCTGTAGTCGCAGACAATGCAACAAGCGCACATATAGCCATTGGCAAAAATACGGAGAAGGAAGAGGAGGAACCACGGGAGAGTATAAACTGGACCCAGCCTTCTAGTACAGGTAGGGAATCCGATTCCGACTCCGACTCAAACGAACACGTTAACATTACTGTTTTAGCTAACTCCAAAGACGTCGAGGTCAGCAAGATGGTAGAAGAAGTCAACGCGTGCATGGCACAGCTCACGACAAAAAAGAAGAAGCTTTCAGGGGCACAACGACGAAAGTTGAAGAAGATGAACCGAAGCAGCAAACAGGCCACAGTGCAGGATGCTCCAAAGGAGCTATCTGAAACTCCATCCACCTCTGCGGAAGCAGGAAAGAGGATCAGATCTCCAGAAGAGCAGAACACTGCGAAACCGCCGAAAAAGAAAAAGAGCTCCCCGCTTTCAAGTAAATTGGAGAGAGCAAGTCAAGCCCCTCACGAAGGAGACTCCAGTCTGTATCCTGGTGGAGAGGGCGGCGACAAAGTCGATCCAACTACAAAGGAAGCGAGCGCAACCACGGAATCCTCCGGAAAGCTTAGTACATCTAAAAAGATGTCACGATCTTTACGGAAGAGGAAGTTGGTTGATGAAAAAGGTAAGAAGCCACCATCTTATGCCAAAGTAGCCAGAAAGCAATATAGAGACGAGCTCTGCTACGCAGTGATCGACATCAACAGAGCATCTGGCAAAATCCCCACTGACCAACACAACAACGTTGAAGACTTGGTGAGTAATAAAATTGTGGAGCACGCTCTCAACTCCGACGACGGGCCCCCAATTCAAATAATGAGCAGCGAGTTCAAAGGGGACACACTGAGGATGAATTTCGCGTCACCAGAATGTATAGAGACCCTCAAAGAGCTTGTGGATAGTATCCCCTCTCCCTGGGAAGGCGCTAAGCTGAAACTGGTGAGGAGGAAGGACATCCCTCAGCTCATAAAAACAACAGTACACGTCAAAGGATGGGGCAGCAATTTCACATCAGAACGCGTGCTCAAACTCTTTGGCCAGCAAAACAAGGGACTGGACGTGAAGAGGTGGGAAGTCTTCCACAGAGAGAATGATCGTGATGGCACTCTCCTTGTGGTGGGTTTGGATCGGCTCTCCATGGCCAGCCTGGTCAAGACGAAGGGTATGGCGTTCTATGTGAATAAAGCAGTCTTCTTCAAAATTGGTAAGGCTTTGGTTGGCGCTGAAAACCGGAAAAATGAGCCAATAAATAATAAAGGCAGCGATGAAGATAAGCGCCCACTGCAGCCAAAAAATGATGAGGGAGCCGAATCTACAATCACTGACTCCCAAGAAGACCGGTTACTGGAGGACCAATGATTGAAGTCATCCAGATAAACCTCCATCAGAGCGAGGCGGCAACCAACGCTTTGATGGAAATAATAAATAAAGGTAAGACTCATATTGCTTTAATCCAAGAACCATGGACGATTCGAAACAAGGTTACTGGCTTAAACCACGTTAATTACCAACTGTTTTATGCAAATACAGGAACTAGACCAAGGACTTGTATTATATGTCACAAAAATTTATGTTATCTTTTTTCTCCAGAGTTGTCAACATCGGATGCTACAGTACTGAAACAAGGGAATGGAAGTGTATACCTAGCATCAGTATATCTGCCTTTCGATTCACCGACATTACCACCTACGTCGGAACTACAACGCTTGGTGAGGAAAGTCAAACAAACAGGTAACGAGGTACTAGTAGGTTGCGATGCTAACTCTCACCACGTCGCGTGGGGTAGTACTAACATTAATAAACGGGGCCAGGCCCTAGTAGAATTCTTGAATACTAACGACCTAATAACACTTAACATAGGTAACACGGCTACCTTCGTTAATAGAATAAGGGAAGAAGTATTAGATATAACAATATGTTCAGAAAATCTAATAGACGTGATACAGGAATGGAGGGTCTCTAAAGAACATTCTTTTTCTGATCATCGTTACATAAGGTTTAAGATAGCACGGCCACCGCCGAACCCGATAAGTTTCAGAAATAAGGCCAAAACTAAATGGACAAAATTCGGGAAGCTAATTAGAGAAAGACTAGGGCATGGACTTTTTGAGTGCCTAAGTGTTGAGGATATTGACACTAATGTTGATTACATTACGGATGTATTAGTAAGGTCTTTCGAAGACAGCTGTCCGCTTCGAGAAAGGAAATCAGCCCAAGAGAAGCCTTGGATGACCGGGGAGATTCGCAACATTGGGAAAGAGGTCCGTAGACTTTACAATAGGGTACGCCGTAAAAAATCTCCAGTATACTGGGACGACTACCATAGAAGACTCAGAGAATATAACAAAATCACAAGAACAGCAAAACGAAACTCCTGGAAGCTATTCTGCGAACAGGTCGATAGCGTTAACGATGTTTCTAAAATTAAAAAGTTCCTCTCAAAAACCCATACCCAAACCGAAACAATGGTAGACGATATGGGCAGAAGAGTGGACTCAACCGAAGAGATGGTAAGACTTTTGATGAACACCCATTTTCCGCAAGGTACGACGGGCCAGACTGAGATACCGAACTACAGTGAAAATGAGGAACAACCAAGTTATATCATTACAGACCATATGGTCAAAGAAGCCGTAAGAAGCTTTTCACCATTTAAGGCACCAGGACCTGATGGAATATTTCCGGCCCTACTACAGATGGAGTTGGATTACATATCAACTCATCTAGCCGCCATTTTCACAGCATGTCTAAAATTCGCATACACACCAAAAGCCTGGCAGGAGGCAAGGGTAGTTTTCATACCTAAACCCGGCAAGGCAAGTTATGCAACACCTAAGGCTTATAGACCAATAAGCCTAACATCGTTCTTACTCAAAACCATGGAGCGTATAGTGGATACCATGATTAAAAGTAAGATACCAGGCGAAATGCTAAAATTTAGACAACATGCCTATGTTAAAGGGCGATCGGTGGACACCGCCCTACACGATGTAGTGCACAACATAGAAGAATCCTTCAATGGAAAGATGTATGACACTTGCGGTATGTATAGACATTGAAGGGGCGTTCAATAATGTACGGACCGACACACTCATCCAATCCTTAGACCAGTTTCAGGTGGACCGGGCTCTCCGAGACTGGATAAGCCAAATGCTAAGGAATAGATGGATAAATTGCGGGTCCCACGACATAAAAATAAGAGACAGAGTAGCATAGGGAACACCACGGGGCGGTATATTATCACCACTCCTGTGGGTCACTACTATAAATAGTCTCCTAAGGATACTAACGGATGAAGGACTTAAACCAGTCTGTTACGCAGATGACGTTATAATACTTCTGAGGGGGAAGAACCCTAATCAACTTTGTAGAAGGGCCGAAACGGCTCTAAAAATTGCATATGACTGGGCTCGACCGAGAGGTCTAAATGTAAACCCAGAAAAGACAGAGATATGTCTGTTCACAAGGAAAACGAAGATTGGTCAGTATGATGACCCACATTTCCTAAACAAAACAATTCCAGTTTCCAACAGGGTTAAATACTTAGGTGTTATCCTGGACAGGAAACTAAATTGGAAGTGCCACATAGAAGAACGAGCAAACAAGGCTCACATATGCTGGGCACTATGTAGAAGAGCCATTAGCTCAAAATGGGGCCTTAATCCAAGTATGACACAATGGCTCTACAAGAGCGTAATCAGACCTATTTTGACTTACGCATCAGTAGTGTGGTGGACATCAATGAAGAATAAGTGCAACATAATGATATTACAAAAGGTCCAACGAATGTGTTGTCTCGGCATAAGCGGGACAATGAGGACCACATCCAGTAGGGCATTGGAGACGATCTTGAATATCCAACCAATAGAAATACAGATTAGATATGAAGCTGCCCTCACGGCGACGAGGCTCAAAGTGATGGGCGAATGGATCGAAAGCGATCACGTGTCATATCATCAAAAGATAGCTGAGGTAGTGACGGTGGATTTAACTGACATATCATCAGTATCCGACAGAATACCTGAAAGATCAATGGTTGCTGAGTGTGAGACCATGATACCAGACAGACAATCCTGGATTGATGGAACCGTAGTACAGACAACATCTGGAAATTGCTGTTATACAGATGGATCGAAACTAGGGGAGAGAACGGGGCTAGGACTTTACATCGAAGAACCGGAAACCGAACTCTTATTCCGTCTGCCAGACCATAACACAGTCCTGCAGGCGGAAGTCCGAGCAATTACAGAATGTGTGAGCTGGCTTGGGACTAACACAAGACCAACAAAAGTGAATATTTTCACAGATAGCCAAATGGCTATTAGGGCGATAACGTCTAGAACGATGAGGTCGAGGACTGTTTTAGATTGTAAAATGGCGATTAACGCCTACTCCGAAAACGGCACTATATGCATCATATGGGTGCCTGGCCATTGCGGAGTAAGGGGTAACGAGAAAGCAAACGCCTTGGCATCTAGAGCCAGAGACTTGCAAACAACAACATTAGAGAACGCAAAACCCTTCAGAGTTGTGCGTTCTGAACTACAAATATGGGCGAAGAACGCCCATATCATGCTATGGAATAGTGAAAACGTTGGGAAGACAACGAAGGTCTTGTGGGGTGACCCAAACGAGGACAAGGCCAAGACCTTACTGAGATTGAGCAAGGTAGAAATTAGCAAGATCATGGGCGTCCTTACAGGACACACATGCTTACAAGCACACCTACATAGGATAGGAGTTGTAGATGACAGCATATGTAGGGCATGCGGGGAGGATGACGAAACGTTGGAGCATTTCCTCTGCCACTGCCCAGCGTTCGCCAACAATAGATCACGTTTCTTAGGAAATGATACTATACCAGACTTGACCCAACTTAGGGGCGTAGACTGGAAGAAGATTAAGGACTATGTCGACAGTACAGAGTTCCTAAAATAGCTTACCGACCTTTCTAAAAAATAACAATTTAGAGCGCACAACAGGCCGAATACTGGCTTACGTGTATGTCCAAGGACATGAGGTGGAATTTCACCGCCTCCTCTTCTCAACCTAACCTAACCTAACCATGTTTGTGTGTACACGATTACTTTTGTTTGTTTAAAAAAAAACTTTACATTTTTATTTCCGATGTAAATAAAGCGAATTAAAAAATCCGTGTAACTCTTTTATTTTCTATCTCGATGGGAATATACCGGTAAGTAGATGATGGGGAGCCACACGTCCAATCGTTGTCCAGGCAAATCAAAAAAAAGGAACGAAATTTCCTCCTTTTCCACAAAAGAAACCTCTCTTCCTCATTTCCTTTCTCCCTAACATCTGACATTTGTTTATTTTTCGTCAAAACACAGCTTATTGTGAATGACCATTCTTCTTCTTTTTCCTAACTTTCTCAAGTCACTTAACCCTCATATGATCGCACACCACAGGCACATCACCATTTATAACTCTCAGCACCATGGTTGTGTTCAGCATAATACGTCTACTCTTGAGAGTAGGCAGTCTTATCAAACTCAACCTGCTAGTATAGGGTGGAAGACTAAAATCACTATTCCAATGAAGATGTCTTAAAGCGAATAATAAAAATTGTTTTTGAACCGATTCAATCTTATCAACGTAAATCCCGTACTGGGGGTCCCACACTACGGACCCATATTCTAGAATAGGTCTAACTAGTGATGTATATAACTGCCTAGTTACATATGGATCTACGAATTCTTTCGCCCATCGCTTTATGAAACCAAGCACGCCATAAGCTTTGTTCACCATTGTAATTATGTGATTATTGAAATTGAGTTTAGGATCCATCAATATACCAAGATCCACAAAGGATTCAACAGTATCTAAATTGGAACCATGAAGACTAAAACTGGATGGAATCGCCCTCGACCTAGAGAAACACATATGTTTACATTTCTTAAGATTGAGGTCCATGCAATTTATATCACACCAATTTCCAAAATTAATCAAATCATTTTGAAGGAGCATTGAATCTTCAGATGTTTTATAAGAATAAAATATCTTAACATCATCTGCATACATCAGTAAATTTGAACTAGAAATTGAATCTGGTAAATCGTTGATGAATAGCAGAAATAGAATGGGGCCAATATGGCTACCTTGGGGAACCCCAGATGGAACCAATATAGGATCAGAGCAGAATATACCAAATTTCACAATCTGAATAGGACTATCAAGATAAGTCGATATCCAACGCAATAAGTTGTTACTGAAACCAATAAGATCAAGCTTATGTTTGTGATTGACTCTATCGAAAGCTTTACTAAAATCTGTATAAATCACGTCTGTCTGATTACCAAGAACAAACTCGTTTATAACCTGAGAAGAGAATTGCACCAAATTTGTTTTTGTTGCACCAAAAATCTGTATAAATCACGTCTGTCTGATTACCAAGAACAAACTCGTTTATAACCTGAGAAGAGAATTGCACCAAATTTGTCACAGTTGAAAGACCTTTACGAAATCCATGTTGGAATGGACTTAGAATAGACGATACTTTATGAGATAAAATCTCAGTAACCATTTTCTCAAAAAGTTTTGGAATTATACTTAATTTTGCGATTCCACGATAATTTCCCACATCAGTGAGGCTTCCAGATTTATGAAGAGGGGTTAAGTAAGATGTTCTCCAAATGGATGGGAAATAGCCATATTTTAACGAAGTATTAAATAGTAATGTGAGCGGAAGGGCAAGGCTTTGAGCACAATTTTTGAGGATTATACTAGGTACGCCATCAGGACCAACACTATTAGAAGAAATAAGCTTGAGCAAACTCGAAAATACAAATGGAAAATCAAAATAAGGTATGCTAAACTGATTCAATGAAGGAAAATTGTAAGGGTAGGGGACGTCTAATTGTCTCTGTTGATGAGAATAGGTTGATGTAAAGAATTTTGCAAAAGCATTGGCGATTGAATGGTCACCACAGAATTCCTCACTATCCATTCTAACCATAGAAGGTCTTGGATTAGATCTACGTTTCATATTTACAAAATCATAGACAAATTTAGGATTAGACTTAAAATTGAGGGCTAACTTCTCTAAGTAGATTTCATAACATCTGCTAGATTCAATATTAAATTGAGATCTGGCAATAGCATACTTTGCATAATCGGTCTCCGAACCCGATTTTTTAAATTTTTTAAATAGTCTGCTCTTCAAGTTCTTAATAGCAGTCAAAGCAGGAGAATACCATGGTGGTCTATTAGAATTTTTAACACGAATCTTCGGAACAGATTGTTGAAAACAATTATTCAATACGTTATAAAACTGCTCAATAGCTGAGTCAATGTGAGTTGAATCATCACAACAGCAGATACAATCCCAATCAACGTCGAGGAGCATAGCATTAAGCAAATCAAAATTTACGATATGGAAAGTGATTTTCGTTTTGATTCGTTTATTGTCACAAGAGGGAGCTTAACATGTTATAAAAATGAGAATATTGATAGTAATAGAAAAATAATTATAAAAAATATTTTTTAAAGGAAATAATAAGATTTTTTATTTATTATTAGATTACGTACACATAGAGAAACAAATATTTTCGGGAAAAAACAATGGAATATTACAGAATTGTAATACTGCATATAAATTAATACCTCCATTGTATAGAATGCTAAGTCGAATTGGTACGTTATTGCATTTTTAAATTCTAAATTGCCTTCAGTCAAATCCATTAATTCAATGAAGTTAGGCTCAAAACAAATTACAAGGTAATTCTACACAAATTTAAAATTTCACTAATTTCACGATTCGTCTCTCCTGGAAACAACCAGTTTCGACTTAGCATACTTTGAAAATCGAGTATATCATAGAGCTGCCTAGCGTCAGTTTTATGACTTATCATTGTATGGAAATCGATGAACTTTATATCCGCCACCATAGAAGCGGGTATACTAATGGTGTTTTCTTTTGTGCCAAAAAATGCTACATTTTTTATGCCTTTCGCCCCAAAAATGCCTTTTTGTCTTCGATTGTAAAATAAATGCTGCACTGTGAAAGGGTTTCGTTTTCTTTTGTGGAAAATGTCGCACTTGCACAATGCAACATTTCAGCCCTGTATTTAATCGAAGGGGTGGACGCTGTCCTACAAAACAGATGTTTTTTCGGCGTCTAGCGAATAGCCTAAATAACCGCGTGCGTCCGTGCGTGCTTTTTTATAATGAAGTTTGGTCAGATGCTTTATTTAGGCGGCGCCGTGGAGTATTCTTTGTTTTTAGTTTACTTTTAGCGAGTTAAAAGGCTAGTTTTTTGCATTTTTGTTATCGATTCTGACCATAAAAAATGCAGCAGTACAAGAGGGTGTAGGCGACATTATTAAAATGTTGCTCTCTGACAGGTCAACATCTTTTTTTAGAAAAGAAAACACCATAACTTTGTCATTCTGTTTGCAACACCTTGAAATATGATCTGCGACCCTATAAAGTATATATATTCTTGATCGTCGTTAAATTCTATGACGATTTAGCAATGTCCGTCTATCTGTTGAAATTACGCTACAGTCCGTAATAATAGAGCTAGGTTAATCAAATTCGGTATAATAGATACCACATTTTTAAAGCAATTTAGCTGAAGCTTTGCAGTTTGTATTCTATTTTGACAAAAATTTATCACAACAAAAATTTTACATTCATATTTCATATTTTGTATAGAGGCCGCTCCAAAATATACGTATTTAAGTCATAAATACCACATTTTCTAAGCATTTGCAGTTTTTATTTTACTTAGGCAAGAATTCATCACAGTAAAATTTTTTTAAATCGGTTCATATTATATTATAGTCCACCTATAGATGTCGCTCCCAAAAAGGCTTGCTTAAGCCATAAATACCATTTTTTTAGATTATGAGTTTGGCTAAAGAGGTGTAAAATTTGGCTAAAAACTGTGGCGTTCGTTTTTCAATGAATTACTTAAACAAAAATATCGTTCCATGACTTTCTCCATATCCAAATATCTTTAAGTAATAGAATTGAATGCAATTCATGCTGGAGGGTGTATAAGATTCGGCATGGCCGAACTTAAACAATACTTTGTTTTTATTATATTTGGAGTGTACCCTAAACATATGTATATTTCAAGCCGAATATGTTTGGGACAATATAAAGGGTCCGCCATCTAACGTTTTTTTTTTCAACTAGTGCTTATTTCGTGAATGGTAACACTTAGCTCATGTCTGATTTGACAGATAATTAGTTTTATCCTTCCGCTGAACGAATATGTGTATATTGCGACATTACTTTGAAAATCATGGTAATGTTGCAGAATGTGTGCGAAAATTGCGTACGGATTTTGGAAGAGAAGCACCGTATGTTCGTTATCTTGTGAAAAAAGTGAAAGAAACTGGCATCCTCATCGATAAACCAAAGCGTGAAAAGCCAAAAACAGTGCGTACACCCGAGAATTTTGCTGCTGTGGCAGAAAGTGTGCGTGAAGCGCCATCAACATCAATTCACCGTCGTTCTCAACAATTAAACATTTCGGAGACATCATTGAGACGAATTTTGCATAAAGACCTAAAGTATGACGCCATACAAAGTCCAATTGGTTCAGGAGTTGAAGCCAACTGACCATCCAATGCGTTTTCAGTAGTTTGTTTATAGCATTTTCAAAAAAATAGTTTTTTGGCGGACCCTTTACTACAGAAGCTATTTTTTCAGCGTGTAAAAATGTCTATCACAGAGCCGCCGTATGTCAATTTTATGTCGGCTAAGCCATCAAGCCGCCGGCGCCGATTTATAATTTTCAATGGCAGCCGCCGCCGCCAATTTTGCCTCGGCTTCATTCTCTGTTCGTTACATAAACGGCGAATGTAAATTAATGTGCATGTGTAGGTTTTCATGAATCTCAGACACACCCCGCTAGGCATTGGATCTAGTTCAGAACCTGTAACTTCACCAGCCCCCATGTAAACACCACTAGATCCAGCTCAATCCACTTTCAATGAAAATAAGTGGCGAAATTAACATGGGCTTGTCATTGGAAGTAACCAATTCACCCCCCTATGCATTACCATCCACCAGCAACTACGCTAGTGAGAACACACCAACCCTTGATGATGTCCATAGGGAATAACTCTAGCTCTAGTGTCAGTCAATCTACTACTTGTTTAGTACATTGGTACCAATTGCTTCACTAGTTCATTTCCACTAACTACATATATACTGAATCAGAACTACTTACTCGTCTAGTTTTTTCATACCATGTGGTTCCATTGAAATGATTATTAGTAGGTTTTACACACTTTAATTAAAAAAATAAAATTGTACATTTTAATTCACTTCACAAATACATAGCAGTACATACTTATTGATAAGATTTTTATAAAATGTAATAGTAAATTAAGAATGAAATTCAGTTAAAAACGAAAATAAATACTCGTAGATATCAGTGCAGACTTGTTAAAAACGTTTGATGCCGATTTGGTTTATGTGAAGCAGGAATCAATTTTAAGTTGAATTCTGTGTCACAGTTCCTCGGTCTAAGCTACTCTTAGTTATGCTAACTTTTTCGAAATGCCGTTTTTTTTGTAGCTGGATAGCTTTTCGAAGTTGTGATTCTTGTGTTTCACCATTAGACGGAATTGATTCTGAAAAATTAAGCTTAATAAGATTCATATACTATGTACAACAAATTAAAATTTCTGTTACCTAAAAGGACTTTATAGAAATTCTCAAAATGTTTGAGACATTTTTGCCGTGTATTCCATCAATATTATAATTAATGATAATTTCATTACTTAAAATGGTCTTAAATTTTTTTCTATGCCAGCAGGTTGAATCAAGGATGTTATAGCTTGTATCTAAAATGAATAAAATAAATATAATATAGTTGATAATATTTAACACTTACATATATATCTCTGTTGTTGCTGCTGATATCTTCATTCAAATCTACAAGTTTTTGTTCAGAATCTGGGGAGATTTTTTTCTTAAGAGTTTGCGCTTTCGTTTTCTGATTCAAAAGAACTGACAACATTGCATTTTGCTCCGCCAGTGCTTCGACAATAAATTGAGCAACAGAATGCAACTGAAGAGAATTGACACAAAAAAAATCAGAACGATCATTTTTTTTTCTGGAATAACGGGTGTTTTTGTTGTGTGCCTACAAAAAATTAAACAAGAACTCTCTTAGAGACAACGTTAAACTACGCAAAATTTCTGTTCATGTGGTCCGCTTATGCATTACACGGGACTAGTTCAGGGAATTTTAGTTGTTGTAGCTAGATTGTGAACCAGTCGGTATATTCGAGGTGTATGTCAATTGGTTGCTCGTAATGCTAACTACCGCATTACATGAGATTGTGGGGAGAATTACTTAGCGTTCTGTAGCCAAAGGACTAGTGAATAGTGGAAATTGATTACATAGGGTCGACTACATCACTAGCAATCGCTGGCAATTGACTACCAAGTGTCGGCTTCTGCACTAGCGATTGGTGACAATTGACTACTTCAAAAACTGGCGGGACGTAATGGGATAAAATGTGCTTGTTAGTTTAACTTCAAAAATGATATTTATTCCAGCCTGTATTGAAACAATTAGCTTTCTACTGAGTACCAACATATAACCCAGCAAACATCTTACACCATCAGCGGCTTTGCGGATGATCATCCTCAACGACTGGATACAAATATGTAAGTCACTATTGTACTGAATATTTTTGAATCTTTCTCACAATGATGCGACCGAAATGCGCAAGTCCACTTTTTGCCAAAATGTATATTTTGAAGCAGAACGTAAGATAAGTTGGATATACATCGATTTGAAAACAAAAAGCCAAAAAATCATGCTTTGTCATCTTTAAAAGCTGAATCGTAAAAGCGCTAAGTCCATATACCCTTTATAAAAACATTCATATACAGTAAGTATTTTGCCTCCTGTAAAATTTTAAATATTGGACATAGCGCCTTTACACTATTAGGTCGCGATATTGTTTATATTTGTGGGCTAAATTTGTTAGTGTAAATGATATCCGAATTTGACTATATCGTCTATCCCATTAAATTGTTTCAATTTTATTCGTTTTTTTATCACTTGCTAAGATAACCGGAAAATCTTTCATTTGGTTTTATAGTTTTTTTATCATCTGTTTCCTAATGGGTGTTATTAATTCGTTTGTAGGAGTCAGATATGCAATTATAATCTCTATAGATTAAGTAGAAATAAGCCTCATAATAGTTAGTATTACGAAGTATCAATATTACAATTTTCACATTTTCTAAATGATTTTTTGCAAAAATGTTCTATTTATATCCTAAAATGAAATCGCTTGTTAATAAATTATTAAGGATGTATATGTAAACTGAATATATTTCCTGTTTGATTCAAACTATTTAGATAACCTGTGATAGCTTCGTTGTTGGGATCACAAAATATTTTTTTTTTTCGTAGGATTTCCTTTGTGATCAGGTTGGGTGGGCTTACATCTAGCTGATACTTTTAGATCTACAGTATCAGACATAGACACCGATCAGACTGAAATATCTTTCCAGTGTACTCAATCTTAAGAACGTGAAATTTATTTGTGGCTGTAAGTGAAATATGAATAGAAATCTGGGATATTTTCTTACGTTGAAACTAATGGAGTAGAGTAAATAGGTTAGGTTGAATAGAGAAGACGTTTAAACGTCTCATGTCCTTGGACATACAAATAAGCCAGTGGTTCGGCCTGTTGTGCTCTCCTTATTTATGTTTTTTATGCCCCACGGGTTACAGAAAATCGGTACTAGACACGAATTTTCTCAGTATCTTTCAGTCATATCCTCTGAGATGAATCAAGTCTGGCAATATGTCGGAACCGAAATATCGGGATCTTGCATGTGTGAAAGCTGGGCAGTGAAACAGAAAATGTTCCATCGTTTCGATGTTTTCCGTGCATGCCCTGCACTCGTCGTTTTCTGCTAGTCCTATGCGATGAAGATGTGCTTGTAAGCTTGAGTGTCTTTCTTCAATATGATCGTTCCAAATCAGTTTATGATCCAAGATTACTCCCAAGTATTTTATCTTTTTGGGTATGCCAATATTCTTATACAGGAATCGAGGCACGGTAAAAGGATGAATCTTCCTTTTCCTTGTAAATAGACATATATCTGTTTTGTCTGGGTTGACATTTAATCCCCTTGGTTGTGCCCAGTTATATGCTATGTTAAGTGCCTCCTCAGCTCTTCTGCATAGTTGGTTTGGATGTATGCCCCTTAGAAGTATTATAACGTCGTCTACATAACAGACTGGTTGAAGTCCTTCACCAATGAAGAAGAGGCGATAAAATGCCCCCCTGAGGTATACCACGATTTACCTTGTCTCTGATTTTTACGTCATATGACCCACAAATAATCCACCTATCCCTATCCAGTTTATCAGCGCCCAGTCGACCTGAAACTCGTCTAAGGGCTAGATAAGTGTATCGGTCTGAACGTTGTTAAAAGCGCCTTCAATGTCTATACAAACGGCAAGTGTGTACATTTCTTCACAGTAGCTTAAAATATGCGTGTTGCTTGAATTTTAGCTTGTCCTCGGCTATCTTACTTTTGACCAAGTCGTCAATTATTCACTCCATTGTTTTTAACGGGAAAGAAGTTAGGCTAATAGGTCGATAAACCTTTGGGATCGTATAACTCGCCTTGTCAGGCTTAGGTATGAAGACCACCCTTGATTCCTTCCAATTTTTTGGGGCATATGCATGAGTTAGGCATGCCGTGAAAACTCCAACCTGATGAGTTGATACTAGATTCACCTCATTCTGAAGAAGCGCTGGAAATATTCCGTCCGGTCCCGCAGCCTTGAAAGGAGAGAAGCTTTTTATTGCTTCTTTAACCATAGCATCTGTTATATCCGTAATAGGTACTTGGTGCATTACATTTTCGTTCTGTAACTGTTCCTCTGTTGGCCCAGCATTACCACTCGGAAAATGAGTTTTAATCAAAAGCCTTACGGTATCATCTATAGTTTTCATCCTTTTATCCGTTTCATCCACCAGTGTTTCGGTTTGGATATGAGTTTTTGAGAGGAACCTTTTTATTTTAGACATGCTTGTCTACCTGCTCACAGCAAAAAAAGGAGTTACGTTTCGCCAGTCTAATGATTTTATTGTATTCTTTGAGTCTTCTGTGGTATTCGTCCCAATATACTGATTGTTTTTTACGTCGAGCTCTGTTGTAAAGTCTGCGGACATCATTGCCAAACGAGCGAATTTGCCCTGTCATCCAGGGTTTCTCATATGCAGATTTCCTTTCTCGAAGCGGGCAACTATCTTCGAATGATTTTACAAGAGCCTCCGTAATCCTCCTCACATTGATATCAATGTCTTCTGTACTTGGATAATCGTGTTTAGGCTGGCCCAATCGATTTCTAAGTAGACTGCCGAATTTAGTCCAGTCGGTTTTAGCCTTATTACGGAAACTTATTGGGTCAGGGGGTGGCCGTGCAATTTTAAACCTTATATAACGGTGGTCCGAATAGGAGTGTCCGAAACCCTCCACTCATGGATCTCATCAATGAGGTTTTCTGAGCATATCGTTATATCTAATACTTCTTCCCCAATTTGGTTAACAAAGGTCGCCTTGTTCCCTATGTTGAAAGTTAGGAGATCGTTAGTATTCAAAAATTCTGTAAGGGCTTGTCCCCTTTTATTGCTGCCAGTACTACCCCAAGCGATATGGTGTGAGTTGGCCTCACAACCAGCTAGTAACTCATTACTTGTATTTTTGGATTCCCTTACCAGGCGTTGTAATTCCGACGTGGGTGGCAGTAGGCGGCGCAGGCAGGTATACTGACGCCAGGTACATACTTCCATTACCTTGCATCAGGGATGGAAAATTCGATTTCTCAAAATATACAAAAATGGTACTTTTTAAATTGAAAAGGTATTTTTTCTTTTATAATATTAATTTATTGCAAATATAATTAAATTGATGACTAATGGAAAATATTTAAACACATTTCCAAGAAAAATGGAAATTAAGCTTTAATGGATTTCGGTACATTGCATCAAAATACACATCCTGACAATTTTTAGTGGCTATCAAATATGCCGAATTTATAAACGAAATTCAAAAGGGCCTAAAAACATATTATTTCTTTTTTTATAGTTAAAAATTGCTATTTCAGGTAATTTTCACAAACGAGTTTAAAATCATGTTTGTGTGAATTTATATATATGTACATCATTATGTTTAGGTGTTATCCTAAAAACCCCGTTTTTCTAACAATATTTTTTTATTTTATTTAGTTTTTTTGCTTCTCTGTAAAATTGTCAAATAGGATGATAGGCCCTTTCTCGTTTTATAATAACGATATATGAAATGATTTTGCTCAATAAATATAAAAACGTATGTAATAACGTGTCTTTAAAAATACATTCCAATTATAGCAGTTCCCTAAAATTATTTCATAGAATAATGAAATTTTCAAATGCTCTTCTATTCTGAAAGAAAAATTCAAATGGATGCAAGCGGTTTGCAAAATTTCTAATAACTTTTTTAAAATGCATATTCTCCTGATTTAAACAAAACCCATTTTCAGAAAATAAATGAATGAAAAATATATAACCTACACCTACCAAATAAAAAAGGAATTATGTAAGGACTCACTTCTGCAGAATAAATAGATAGAATAAAATGGTACTGAAATGGACGTGGGGGTACTTCGGTGCTTTTGGAAGTGGAAAGTACTAAAGTACTGACTTTTCCATCCCTGCCTTGCATCAGCACAGTTGCATCCGATGTTGACAACTCTGGAGAGAAAAGATAAGTTTTTATGGCACAGAATACAAGTCCTTGGACGAGTACCTGTGTTAGCAAAGTTAGAAAAGATTGTAGTTCAGATGGTTTAATCCAGTAACCTTGTAAGTAGTAGTCCACGGTTCCTGGACCAAAGCAACATGAACCCTGCCTTTAATTATTATGTCCATCAGAGCAATGGATGCCGTTTCGCTTCGGTGGAGGTTTATCTGGATGACTTCAATCATTGTCATTCCAGTAAAAGTTTCCTTTGGGAGTCGTCTATCCTATCTGGTTGCACTCCCTCATTATTTGGTAGTGGGTCTTTTTCCTCCTTTCGTTTACTACCTATTACACACTCTTCAAGTAGACCTCTTTGGGAGGCGGTGTTACTTTTTGTCGCTCCCTCTTTGTTTTGATTCTTTATGTACCTATTTCTATCACCACTATTGCTGGGAACATTCTGCAAAATTGGTGATATTATCGGCAATTTGGCAATATTATCGATTACTTCTTGGTAGGCGGTGTTGTTTTTTGTCGCTCCCTCTTTGTTTTGAGTTTTTGTGTCCCTCTTCATATTCTTATCACCACCTTTAAGCGTGGTACTATGTTAATTTTTCGCGTTGAAATCCCATATAAAAACAAAGTCGCGAAAAAAACTGCGAAATTTTTTCGTTTGTGGTACTCTGTTTATTTCAACCCGAAAAAGTAACATTTTGCGCCACCACAAATTTAACGCCGTTACAAATTGACGCCGCAACAAATTTAATGCCGCCACCGTAACACTCCCATTTGTTTATATTTTTTTTTGTCCGCAAGAAACTCAAATGTTGTAAATATTAGAAATACATTTTCCTAATAAAGAATAATAAATTAAATTATCTTCCGAAATAAAGAAAAAGAATGCAAAGATGGTATAGGAACAATAATTATGTTTATTTAATACACCAGAAGAGCGAAATTCCAATTGGATTGCAGTACAAAAGCAAACAAAATGTGCAAAACACTGGAAGGACATGTAACTAAATGTAATAATGTGGAATTTGTCTTGTAATTAGATATGTACATTTATGTTTGTATGTTTAGAACAATTGTGTGCAAAAGCCAGGAGAAACATTATGGACGGCTAACGCTACTAAAACAGTAGGACAATGGAATTGGACAGTGCCTGTGATCACGATTTGGAATTGGTTGTAAAGAACATACATAGTTAATTCATGCCAGCCATAGAAGTTGGAAGAAGATATTCCGTTTATGGATGGAAGTATAATTTATATATGTCAACAAATATAATTTAAATGCTTAAATATAATAATAAAACATAATTTTCGTTTAATCAAAACATCATTTTATTTATTTATATTCGTACAACAGTAGGAAATTATTTCGTTATTTATAACATTGTACTACCCTGACTTTTCATGTCTCACAAACATGGCCACCGCAAGAACACAAAATTAATAATTTATGTATAACATTAGCACAATGATCTCCAACACTATTTCCTTTCTGACATTTAAATTAACAATTTTCTAAGTCGGCATTATTCCAATTGTTTATTGATTCGAATATTGTTTTCAAGAATGTTAGCAAAAAGAAAAAATGCACATGCATATACACACATACATACATATAAAAGTGATATTTTGACACACACGCTTCCAAATTGCAATGCGACTTTGTAATAAAGCGTTCCATTTTTCAACTCGAAATAACATGTTGCGAAATTTTTTCGTGCCGAAAAAACATAGTACCCACCTTTACTGCGAACTTTCTGCAAAATTGATGATGTTATCGGCAATTTGGCGATGTTATCGACCACTTCCACCTCACTTTTTGGTAGTGTTTCACGCGCTTCTTTCTGTTCGCTATTTTCGTTTGCCACTGCAGGCGGTACGTTCGTGTTTGGGTTTTTTCAATCTTAAAAAAGATTTCCCGAAAAATGCCATGCCCTTTGTCTTGACAAGGATATCCTTCAAATATGGGTCTATGCCTGCCACCAGAAGAGAACCATCGGGATCATTTCTCCTGTGGAAGGCTTCCCACTTCCCCACTTTAAGGTTCGAATCTTGTTTGCCAATGACGCTGAGTATGCGCTCTGACGGTACCTTACATGCCCATCCTCTGACATATGTAGAAAGATGTTTTTTTGAGTACAGGGATGTCGCTTTTCCTTACCAGTTTCAGCTTTGCGCCGTCCCAAGGTGAAGGGATGCTCTCCACTAGTTTTTCGAGGACATCGAGACAGCATTGTGATGCCAGTTTCAGCATCAAAACGCCCCTCTCAAACGTGCAACTCATTACTTGGATTGTTGGTTCATTATTAGATTCGCGGTTATTAGAATGCGGTCCAATACCTTTGTGTAGAACAAATCTTCGAAGATACTTTTTTGCTCTTCGGGAATTCTGCCAGACGCACTACTGCTATCAATTATGGCATAGTGTAGTTCGTCCTGGATATGTTTTTTGGCTATTTGGGAATAAGATGGTGCTTCCTTACCCTTTTTTATAGCCACCTTGCTTTTTCCTTTAGAATGGGTATTTTTTGTTTGAGGCCCCCTCCTCAACAAGAGGATTAACTTCACCTCCCACCATTAACGGATTCTGACTAGAAACTCATTTTTTGGTAATATTGAATAGGTTTCTCCGAAGTGCTGGGTGTCGGTGAGCTTTTTTTCTTCTTAATTTATTTCGCATCGCTATGCTCTTCGGGAGATCTGACTCCTTTAGTAGATGTAGAAGAGTCAGATTCATCCTGTAATATCTTCTGCCGGTTCATCTTATTCAGTTTCCTTCTTTGTGCCCCTGACAGAAGTTACTTGCTCACGATTGTTTGATAACGATGACACGTGACTCGCGAGTAAATCACCGCTTTCCGCCGGTACTGGGTTTATTTTTCCCTGCACCGTAATATCATTTACTTCATCTGGGTTAATCATAAATTTTTGGGAGAGACCACCATAGCCACTATTTGCCCGTAATAGGTACGTCGATGTTGGCCTTCCAGACTACTTCCAACATGTCTGTCCTGAGACCGATAGAACAAATTCAACCCCCACTTTAAGAACAACATACCTTGTGGTTGCGTAGTAGGTCCGTTCGCTACGACTGGTGGCGACTGTCTGTAAATAATTCAGGGGTTCTAGATAAAAGAATCGGTCCGCTACTAGAATATAGGATGGTGAGGGTAATGAGGCGGTTTCTCTCAAAAACATCTGAGAGGTTTAAAGTAAATATTCCCTGGATACAATGGTAAATTTATTTTTTTTTGTACTAGTTTAAAGTTCTTGGTTTTGTTTAATTGGCTAGTCGTTTCAGTCCTTTATTAGCTTCAGACATTTAAATAAAAAGGGAGTCTTTAAAAATTTATTTAGATAATGCGAACACGGTGAAGAAAGGGAAGGACACGAACCCCCCACACGACTGTAGCTAGCAGAAACAAAGGCTCCCGCAGTCCTAACTCGATCTTCATTCTATGATGCTATGGAAATATACTTTGGTGAAACATGCATCGAGAAGTCTAATTCGACTTCCTGTTCATTACATCCTCCTGCCTAACTTACCAGCAATCTGCCAGCCGCTGAACATCAGCATGGCACAGCACCCCCACTGCAGTCACCGGTATTACAACATGTAACAGCCACAGTATTATTGTGAACGAGTTGCTATTGCGGCCCTCGACTCCACTATCTTCACAGAAATACACGAGCCCACCTTCCCAGCTAACCCAAGAGATGGATTGTGAACTACATGTGCGGCAGGTAGTCGTTCGTAGAGTATAGGAATAGTCGCTCAAAACCCCGTAGAGTTAAACAGGTTAACAGGAGTAATCTCCCCTATACTGTTTAATTTCCCATACTCCTTCTCCCCACCTGGGGTTGAGATAATCGCATACGCGGAAGACTGTTCGGTTCTAGCGTGGAGCCATGGAATATACAGAAAATAAACAACTATCTCAGAGATCACACTGCGTTCTTTTCATCAAGAAATTTAAAACTATCCCCGGTGAAATCTTCTACAGTTTTCTCTACTTGGACGAGAGAGGAACAGTACAGCTGCCAATAGAGGTCGACGGAGAAATAATTCCGACCACACACCACCCGAAAATTTTCGGTGTCACACTGTACAGTTTATTTTTCGTCCTCAGCGCACACTTCCATCGTTTGTAACAAGATACGTTCCCGGATCAAAGTCCTCAAGTTGTTTGCCGGCAGCACTTGGGGAATGGACAAGTAAACTCTATCCACAACGTACAAAGCGATTAGCTGGCCGGTGTTGAATTACGCAGCACCAATGTGGTCACCAAACGTAAGCAGAGCGCAATGGTAACGCCTGCAAGCCTGTCCGAACGCTGCCTTAAGAACCATCAAAGGCTGCGTGCAAATGACAGTTACTACTGACCACCTCCATGAGGAAACTAAAATCATTCCAGCGAAAGTCCACTGTAAACTCCTCACAAAATAGTTCCTCCTGGGATTCCATCAGAGGGAACAACAAAGTCATCGACTCCTTTATTTCATAAGCCTTCGGTAGCTTAGTGGTTAGTACGTTAGACTTGGATCCCGAAGGTGCTGGGTTCAACTCCCAGAAATGGCACCCGAAAAATTTAACATCAACATTTCATGTTTTCATCATAATTCGAGTCTCTGCAGCTAAAAATAACTCACCGGGCGCACTACCACTACAACAACATCTGATCACACAAGTCAACTGGAAAGCTAAAACTTAAGGATTATCAACTCAGCGTTTCCAAGCTGCTACAACCCTGTAGGAAGTCAAACACATTTTTAACTATATTCAAACTGGTTTTTAAATAACCACATCTAACTGTTTAAGTGACTTTTTTCCTTGTCGCCGACTCACTATTTTAACATAGGCATGTCATAGGCTATAGTCAATTGGTCATCTCTGCATGACTTTTTAATTGACTACTAATTACATATTTTTTAACCAATTTGTAGTCGGTTTATATTAAATTATTTAAAAATCACTTTATTTTTAATTCACTATAAAACAGTTTAATTTTAATTCATTATTAAACAGTTTAATTTTAATTCATATTTATATGTATATAGCAATAATTATTATAATATAAAACAAAAATTTAAATGAAAATTGATTTAAAATAAAAGTATTGAAATTATTTATTTTTTTTTTCAACACAAACGTTATGAAAATGACGTTTTTTAATAACAGCTAATGCGTTGCGTAATTCTTTATCTGGATCATCACAGAGAGGCCGAACCGCATCCATCAATGCATCGAAAACTTTTTCAAAATCCTTTAATCGCTTTTTACCATGAGTGCCATCAATATTTATAGCGAGAATCAATTCCAAAGATAGAATTGACGTTAACGTTTTCGGCATTTTCCCTTTCAGAGATAATTTCATAGCATTGGTCTGTAAAAAAAGCACAAAATTTTCGAAATTGATAAAAGTACAGAAAAAAAGAACTCACATAAATTTGCTGATTTTCATCAATTATGACGTCATTGAGAGCTTTTAACTCCACGAGGGTGTTTATTGGAAAAACATTCTTAATTGCCACATTGTTTTTTTCCTGGCGAACAAGGCTTTCGGTCACTACTTTTTGGGCAGACAATGCTGCCATTATCGTCTCATTTTGAGTTTGAATTATTTCTTTGAGCTCCTTAATTTCGCCTTAAAGTATATGTAAATGTTTATATGAAAAAAGTAATATTTTTGCAGACAATAAATATTTTCATCTTACATGTCATTTCGGAAAACTTCCCATTCATTTGAGAAAATTTCGCATCGAATTGCTTCAAAACTTCAAGTGAACATTGACAAGGGGCTTTATCATCGTTTTCTTTTCCGTTATCTGTTAAAATACGATATAAATAGTTATGCATATTGTTATGATTGTACAAGATACTTACCAATAGTGCTCAAGTAAATGCGCTTCATACTTGCTATTACATAAATAGTTTGGAATTGCTTTAATTTTTAGGTTTTTCTTTTAATTTTTGATATTTTAATTATTTATATTATTTATATATTTTTGTTATTTATTTCTTTTTTTATTATTTTATTTCTTTTATATTTATTTATGTAGTTAAATATTGTTAGAATATAAAAAGTTTTTATTTCCTTAAATTTTAATAGCACCCGTGCAGTAATGGAAGCAAAACTATTTTACACCCTCTAGGTAAACCAACGAGCTTGCATTCAATTTTATTTTCTTCAAATATTTCTTCATCGCCTAGGTAGCTCGGATCAACAACACACGTTCCCAAAACTGAAAACGAATCAAATGGCTCATTGAAATAGCTTTCGATTGCTTTAAATTTTTTTCCTGCAATAAACCCTACCCCAGTGTCAATAAAACCGGTTATTAAAATAGGAATAAACGGATGAATGGCACATAAATTATTTGGAGCCTTTTTGGAAAAGAAGTATTGTGTCGTTGTGAGACTAACTATTTCATCACGTTTTCGATTGAACATTACTTTCTTTTCTTTAATAATCATATTTTCAAATTATTAGATATTTGTTGCAACATTTTTGATGGTTTTTTGACATATTTCTTTAATGTTTGAAGATAGTTTCCTGAGAAGTTTGTAAGTGGACCAAATTTTTCAACACATTCACTCAGATGCAACAGACCATGAATATTGTAAGTCACGCTATTCTGCCGGAAAATATTAGGAAAATTTTCAACAAAAACTTCAAGCAGAATTTGGGCGTTCTGTGAATTTCTTTGGTATGTTCTATGGCATGATAGAAATCTGCAAGCACAGTGAAGAAGCAAAAATTCGTAGAACAAATCTTCATGAACTCGATCTTTAAGAACAACCATTCCCGTATTCAGTAAGAACTGCCTGAACTCAGACGCCTTCCAATGAAATATTTCATCTAATCCTCTGGGAGTGCGCGAAAATTCCTTAGGAATATTTTTTTTAAGGTCTTTCAAATGATCAGAAATGTCATTTTTAATGCTTTCAGTTATTTTAAAAATACATTTATTTGTAATAATCCGAATAAGAAATTTTCTCATCACTCCCAGGTCAACAACATGCATCGGATCGAGCGGCACCTGACTTACCATTCCTAAATTAAGTTTCTCAAATGGACTTTTTTCTTCATAAATTTTTTTTTATGGTGTCCTAAGTATTTTCTGCATGCAAAATCGCTGTCAGAAATAAGCACCCCTGATTTCGTAGAATAAGTTAAAACGCCACCAACTTTTTCTGCAATTTGATTGCATTTTGTGCATCCATGGCGGCATGTATGTGCGTATCACAAATTATTCCCCAAATTTTTAATGCAATAGTTTGTTCCCCAAATTTTAATCCATTTCGCATCAAAATGTCTAGTTCCTGAATAAACTCATGGAGGAATTCTTCAATATTGTTAGGTTTGCTTCGACCTAAAAAAACTCCTACTGGAAAAACAGACAAGGTTGTAATGTTGACGACCTTCATCAAAATTGGCCACAACTGGGCTTTTGAACTCTTGAATAATGGAAGGCCGTCAATATTTATGTCAACCAAAATTTCGTCACAATGTGTAAGTAACTGGGAAACTCTTTCTAATTGTTTGAATATTCCAAAATGGGTATATAACCCTGGGGAGATTTCTGCTTTGAATAAACAATCACTTTCCTTGCAAAATGCATTAGCACTTAATGGCACATCTATGCCTTCTCCTTTTAAAATTGCCAATAGTTCATCAAAACATTTACGCGATGGCTTATTTCTATGATACCACTCTCCTAATTGTTCACGTAAGGATTGCTTTTTTGCATTACAACCAAAATAATAAATTTCAACATCATCTTCAGAACAAATTTTTTCACTTGCAACTTCTACCACTTCCATTATTGCAGGAGCACTTTCTTCACAAATATCTTTTCTTAATTTCTGTACATATTTTTCTTTCTCCGCTTTTAGTTTTCGCTTTAAATGCCTTTTACTGTACATATTTTATTTCGATTTTTAATGAACTATTTTATAATATAACAATATCACTTTTATTAATTTGATGACAAACTTTCAATATTTTATTGGTTCTTTCACACTTGTTTTTTTCTTCTTAAAATTGAGTACCGTTTATCTCAAAGACCTCGTTTGCTTTGATTGATATGAGACATTTGACTTCATGACATGCTTCATTTGTTTTCTTATTTTCTTTTCATTTACTTATTTTGCTTTTATTTACCTCTGTGTGTTTCTATGCAATATGTTTGGTTGATATCTGCATGAGATTTAAACCAATTTGTAGTCATTTGCAAAAGAGTTATTTTGTAGTTAGTGTTTTTATGAACTGATTATTTTATTTACTACAGGGAACAAAAACAACAACTCCTTTATTGGGAATCCCCCGAGACATGCCAGAATTTGGTCCTATTAAGACCAAATTTGACAGTATGCCGTCGAGCCGCTAACAGCCTTCGTACCATGCAGGGATTAAACGAATTCACGCGGATGTAGCGTACGCTGCCTAGGGAGACAAGAACTATCCTAGCGCAATTAAGATCGGGATGGTACAGTCGGCTTAACTCCTATAGGAGTAGATTAGGCGAAACCACCACTTCAACTGTCTAGCTGAGCCGTCCTCTCTACAGCCAAGTTCACTTTGGACTGACCCCATAAATGCGGCCTGATTCTTAGAACTAGATGTAGAGGAATTAGCAGAAGACGTGAACCACAACAACTAAATACCTAATCTAATTAAATATATTTGCAGGAGCAACCATGGCAACAACAACAATATGTTTGTGCCATACTTCAAGCTTCCAAAGCGGAACTTCCCGAATTGGCAAAGCTTGTCGATACGATTGTGAAGGTGAGTGATTGTCGTCAAATTGACGCTGCGTCGAATTTTACCACACCAAACGAAGCAACTTCATGCACTCGTTCATGCGATAAAAATGTAACATCGAATTCAGTAACATTACTTGTCGTCGTTTCAAATTATCTTCTCCACTAAGGAGAATATTTGAACTGAGTTTTGTCGATGCATATGTTTCAACACCCATCGCAGGTTTTGATTTTTTAAAGCATTTTACTTGTGAAATATGCAGAATCGTCTCGTCGATTTGATGCACGCTGAGGGTATACATTCACGTGCACCCGTGATATCAACATCCAATGCCGATAACAGATTTTCACGACTGCTTTGTCAGTATTCAGACATCACCGTTTAAGCAACAACCGTGATTGGCAGCTAGTGTCCACTGACACTGAAAGGGGACGCAACGATTAGTTAATGAAAGGTATGTATGGCCTGGCATGATGAAGTATTTCGCATACTTCGTCGGAGAATGTATACCGTGTTAGCAAAGTGAAGTTATTAGGCACATGAAAGCACCTATTGGCCCATTTTGATCATATCAAGGTGTATTTTATTGGACTCCTACCATTGGACAACCAACGATATTGCCTCACAATCTGTGACATATTATCGCGATTTGCAGTAGCTATACCTGCCGAAACTGCTTTATGTTCTGATTGAAGGATAGATATCTTTTTCGGCGTATCTTTTCATTTATGTATATATCACCAGTCTTTTCTGAATTGGCAAATCTTTTGGGAGTGCAGCACCATAATACCACTCCCGCAACCCAATGACATAATCGAGCGATTCCACTGTACCTTGCTGGCTACCATCAAGTGCAACAATACCAACGACTGGACATCATCATTACCATCGGTTATGCCTGGCCTTCGCACCACAGTGAATTGTCACGATTACAAACCTACCTCTCCTTATGAAGCTGTCTGCTATGACAACCCTACCTCATCCCGATGAAGAAACACAAGAGACTCACTGTTTATAGAAGAGAGAGGCAGGCGGAAAGAGCTCTCTGCCTCTCTATCCTACAAACTTTGACACTGTTTACAACCACCGTCGCGCTATCATCAACACACATATCGTGAATTTGTACTGCGGAATATTTTGTATTACATTACTTTTTCTTTTAACTATATACTATTTGTACTTTTATACACCCTATACTTTGAACTAAAAATGTGTAATTAAATGTACTACGAGTATCTTTGAAAATATAAACAATAAGTGTTTGTTATTTCAATCGGCCGCCTTTACCAAGTCAGAAAAGTGGATTACTATGATACTGTGTGTTTAATATTAGAGAAGAACAAACGACGAATACGTAAGTGAATGTCCGTTGACTTAAAAATTTATTGAAATATTAGGTGTGATCGTGAATAGATAAATGATTTAAAAACCAGTAAGGAAAGGCTAAATTCGGGCGGGTCGGCTATATAATACCATAATTCATGTATAAATTGTTTACATACATCTACTTTTGGACATTTTATATGATTCAACGTTCGATTTTTTTTGCAACGTTCATCCATGGATCAAGAAACTCTACCATACTAAATTTCAAAACACTTGGATGTAAAATACAGCTTCTACAGAACTAATTTTCTGCAAAATCATCAATGTTCGTCCATGGATGTAGAAACTCTGTCATGCTAAATTTCAAAACAATTGGATGTTAGATACAGCTTCTATAGCGCTTAAGGGCCAAATCGGACGAAACATATATATGGGAGCTATAGCTAAATCTTAACCGATTTTCTTCAAATTCGGCAATGTTGGCAAAATACAGCTGCTATAGGACTAAAGTGCTATATCTAAATCTGAACCGATTTCAAACAAATTCAATAGGGTTCTTTAAAGCTGCGAAAGACTCAAAACTGCAAAATTTCAGAACGATCGGAGTGAAATTGCGACCTGTAGTCGACGAACAACCTAAGATGGACAGACATGGTTAAATCGACTCAGCTAGTGATTCTGATTTGATCGGTATACTTTAAGGTGGGTCTAGCTATAATACACCACAGTGTGGTGTAGGGTATACAAATTATACTAAGTAATTGATATAAATCTGAGTTTTACTAATCTATTTTGTGTAATGTGTTTGTGTTATATTAAAAAAATGTTTGATATGAGATAAAAAATGCTAATATATAGAAATATGCACATACGAAATTATCTTTTTTTAAGATGTTTTGTTTTCCTTTTAAAGATGGGTTCGATTGATCATTTGACTCAATTAATAATTAGTCAAATGAAAAATGTCTCATACAAACGATAAAATTAGGACCTTCTCTTCAGAAAATTTAATTTAACATTCAGCCAGAGGATAATCTATTACTGGTAACAAATTTTGAAAGGACTTTATAAATATTGTTAGCAATGAGAAGTATATTCCCCCTTTCCTGAAAGGATACAAATTTCACTATAAATCTACAAATAAAAAAAATTCAATTTACCTCCCAACTTTTCGTTCAATTTCGCAGCAAATATGCAATATAATTGACAATTGATACCTCGATTCAATTAATTGACCTCCTATATCTCGCTTATATTTATCAATGAGCCTCTTCGTATACAAAGTTTTCCCTTTGTTTCCTTCTATTTACAAAATTTCTCCCGGAAATCGTTTTGAAAATTATTTTCGAAAAAGAAAATTGTATGTATTTATAAAAACGACAAAATGCTTCATATTCAAATTTTAAATTCAAATACAAGCTGATAATAGAATTTTTCTTCGAGAAAGGTTCGCCAAACAAGTGAGACTCACTTGCACCCCCAGCAATTAATCTGGCTTTGGGTTTAAAAATCCCAAAGACTGATCCTAAATAACACTATGCAACAAATGAACACTTTTTGAAAAATACACGAACCTGATTGTATAGCTTCGATTCTACTACCAAATGGTAGTATAACCCTATACTTAGTTTCGTGAGATTGGTGACCAATTTTTTTTATGGGCCTCGAAAGATTCGGAATATCAGTGGACACCTTGAAAAAAGGTGTCATCGGTTTTTGAGCAACAGCTCATCCCCGCCCTCCCCCTTTTAAGGAGTGTTTTTTACGATTTGTTAAAATGGGGCCAAACATTACAGTTACGTGGGGGAGCTAGAGGGTTAAAATTTTCCACAAAAATATTGGCCTTAATATTTTCTATAAAATTGCTGAACATACCCCATACCAGAAAAATATATTTTTGTTACATAACAGTGAAATACTTACATTTTTGGGGTACAATGTGGCTTTTTGAGCTATTTAAGGTGCCTAGACACGTTCAGATTGTATTGATATGTTTATAGAAGTTGTTCAGATTTACCGTGGCTACAATATTGCCAAATATTGTTAGTAAAAAATCAGCGATCCCTTAAAGTTATGTCAAAAAAGTGAAAAAAAAATAAATTTAATCCCATGTTTTTCGAAAAAAAGTGCAGGAAAACAAAAATTTTTTGGCATGAAATGTTAACAGACTTTGTTCAACGTGTTCTTAGCTACATTATTGCCAAATATAGTTAAGCGCTATCACCAAGTCTGAAGTAGCTGTTGCTCTAAAACCGATGACACCATTTTTCAAGGGGTCCATTGATTTTCCGAATCTTTCGAGGCCCATAAAAAGAAATTGGTCATCAATCTCGCCAAACTGAGTATAGGGTTATACTACCATTTGGCAGTAGAATCGAACCTATACCGTCAGATCCGTGTATTTTTTTCACTGTTGCACAGTGTAATCAGATCAGGTATGGAGCCCCCACTATACCCAAATATCCCTAGCATGATCGTTGCCCCTATTATCGCTATCCAAATCCTGTACCTCATAGTTCACCTGTCCTAACTTTCTTAAAACCTTAGCATTTACTCCTACTGGAGCTAGCTTAGATTTAGAGTTGGAAATCTTGGAACTCTGAGCAAAATTTCTCCTTATCACCTCTTGTCCGATAGAAAAGTTCTTTCCTCGCGATCTTAGATTATAAATTCGGACATTCCCGTCATATACCTTTCTTACCATTTGCCGTATTCCATCCCTTAATTATACCAAAGCATCTGTTCTTTCGATATGAGTGTCCGTCTCATTTAGAATTTTCAATCTGTTTAAAGTCATTTTCGTGGGTTATCATTAACTGTCCCAATAAGATTTGATATGGAGTTTTCCCGGTAGATTGATGAATAGTATTCCGCAACGCACAGTTCACGCTGTCCAAGTAAATGTCCCAATCTCGTTCGTCCTTCCTAAAGCACGGTACTATGTTCCCGTTTCACGGTGAAATCCCATACAAAAACCAAAGTTGTATACGTTTCGTATAGAAGAAAAAATCGTTGTCGCCCGACTCGCACATCAGTTTTTCGCCGCTTTGTAACTTTGTTACCATTATTATTTTTGGCCGCGATAAAGTCAACAGTTTGATGTAGGTAAATATTACATGTACTTTTTTTAAATTTTTTCATGTGAATTCCTAAGTATTTACAATAAAAACCCTTAGAAGAACTGACAAGTGGCACCCCACAACAGCATTCACAACCACAGCAAGCCTTTTTTCCAGCAAAAATGGCGTTTCGTTCGCGACAACAAAGCAGTAGTGGTGGAACTTCAATTGAGCAACTGGAGATCGAAATGTGTCCACCGACTTGATCGCTTCCCGCCTGTACAGCCAGTCGTGACGACGACGATGAAACAAGTGGCAGTTCTAGCCCACTATCGAACGAAGCACAGCACCCAGTGAAAAAATACAGTGATAAGACCCCAACAACGATGTCAATTTCGCCACCATATCGTAAGGTGCGTGCTCTGAGATTGTTCGATACGCCAGCATGGTCATCGGGAAAGTGTTTGAACCACCTGTCTGTCGTTGCAGCATCGGATATAACAAAAAGACAGGAATCGCTATTTCTTAAGACGAGCTCTTGACAATTTCATGCAACAGCTGATGTAAATCCCTTTACACCAGCATAAGTTGGCGAGTGAGAAAGAGCGAGAAGTGATTCAATTAATTTGAGGAATTTTTGCGGGTCTTATGGCTCACAATAAGAAACGTTGTCGCACACAATTCGGTCGTGAGAATCTCAGTAATCGTTCACTACAGTTGTTTCTTAACGGCGACGAGGATATAAACAACGATAGCGAACACACAGCGGAAATGCACCAGGCTCTAAGAGGCTGGCATTACAGTACACTAATATTAGTCGGTCCAAAAGGAAATTGTTGATTTATCCGTGATCGATATTGGTGAATTTGGAATGATATATCAGTGTCTGAACTGTTTGGATGGCTGCATTTATGCCATTAAGAAGAGCATTAAAACAGTGGTTGGGAGTTCTTTTGAGTAAGTTGGATTAATAGTGCACTCAAATATGACTTAATTAAATCGAACGCCGGGACGGAATACAAAAGGAGAGATTATTCTTCGACTTCGATAAAACCGCCATCCATAGTTTCTGTAAATAAGAAAATATTTAATATTATAAAAAATTAGTTCATATTTATATTTATTTTGTTCATTATTTGGTTGGGAGTTCTTTTGAGTAAGTTGGATTAATAGTGCACTCAAATATGACTTAATTAAATCGAACGCCGGGACGGAATACAAAAGGAGAGATTATTCTTCGACTTCGATAAAACCCCCATCCATAGTTTCTGTAAATAAGAAAATATTTAATATTATAAAAAATTAGTTCATATTTATATTTATTTTGTTCATTACTTGTTCATATAACAAAATATTTCCATATATTCGTAACGAATCATCTTGTCATCTCTTCATTTATCCACCCTATGCTATGACAGTGTATGTTATATTTAAATTTTGATGTGTTTTTGAATTTAATCTACTTTAATATTACATATTTGTTAAGTATTTTTTATGATAAAATAAAATTAAAGAATAAATCAAATTCCTTTTAATAGTACTTTTCTAATTTCGAGAGATCTACGAGATGAACACAAACTCTAATAATGATGCCCGGCCGCACAAATCCATGGTGTCATTCAGGAAATTCAATCTTTCCGCAAAGGTTTCCTGCATATGATGTCTCCTGTACTCCTTTGAGGGTCTATAATGGGGGAGATAGTTGACATTTGAGTAAATTAAAGCTGGTGCTAGACACGTTCGTATGAAAAATATGATATGTTTTTTGTTCTTAAAGACAGAGTGTTCCATAGGAAAAATCATACGGGAAATGTTTTTTGCGAGATAGCGGCATCATCGTCGTTCAACGCTCAATAAAAATATATTTTACTCAATATTTTTAGTATGATGACTTACTACACATAACAATATTCGGAAAATAGTGAATACATTTGCGTACAAAGATCGCAATAGGGCATGTTACAAAGATGCATCAACATTTTTTTATAACAGATACTGAAAAGCATTTTCGCGTAGGGAGTGGTTATGGAACTCCGCCTTTATTTTAGGGGGCGATTAGTGTCACAACGTTATTGTGGCGCATGCCGCTCCCTTATACTCTGTTTATTGTTGAAAACGTACCTTACTTATTTTTCGTGGATGATGATTGGTTTGCATCATTTCAATATTTCGATTTCGTTTTTGTATTTGATGTACTAGATTTAGGGGTTTGAAAACTTGATTTTTCGCATCCCCCTTCTCCCTTGTCTCCATCGTCGTCATTCCAATCTGTAGATTTCATCGATGTGGTTTAGGTTTAGACTCTTGATGGTCGTCCTTATGTTCATTACGTTTTTTTAATGACTTATTTGACGACGACAATGAGTGATCCATAAGCGAACTAGATGAATGACGCTTCTCGGAAGACGAGGAATGTTTTTTTTATTATTTTTCGAATAAGGATGTGAGGAAGATGATTTTTCTAGATGCTTTTCACACGCTGTTTTGTAATGTGATGACGAGGTGTTTTGGTGTTTACCGTCTCTGCCATCCTTACTGCTGCGATGTCGACCTTTATCCTTTACTCTATCGTGAGATTTACGACGTTCTTTTGAATGTTTCTTGTGTTTTGATGATACCTATGCGTCGACTTCTCTTGCCCTTTCTCTTTGTCCTCCGAAATCACTTGTGGCGTAGTATTTGTAGGAATGGACGTTGAATCCTCAATGCTGGAGCCAAAACTCAATTCCTGGGCATTTGGTGTTCTCTCCAAGTCATCTCTCCGCTATTATTCACCAAAGCCGATTCTTAATTTTTTCAATTTATTTAATTTAATTTATTTTAATTTAATTTATTGATTTCACTTTAAATTTCTGTTTTTGTTTTCATGAATTTTTGCACAATGAAAAACAACGTAAGGGTATCTCTTAAATACCAGTGAATTGCGTCCGACGTCTGTCAAAGTGTTGTTGTGTGCACAGAAAACAGTCGCCCTTATTCCACATCATTTCCGTTATATCTATGAAGTTCTAGCTTTGCCATCTTTAGGCCAAAACGAATGTTTTTGGTATCCATGAACTAGGTTGGTTAGGTTGTTTAAACGTTTAAACGTCTCATGTCCATGGACATACACTTAAGCCAGTGGTTCGGCCTGTTGTGCGCTCCTTATTTATGATCTTTTTATACCTCACGAGTTACAGAAAATCGGTACTAGACACGAAATTTTCTCAGTATCTTCCAGTCATATTCTCTGAGATGAGTCAAGTCTGGTAATATGTCGGACCCGAAATGTTGGGATCTTGCATGATGAACTAACAAAAACACTTTTTATAACTTAAAAAAATTTAAAAATTTATGAAGTCGTCAATCTAAACCGTGTCGACTAAGAACCGACGTCGACGACGCCAACTGGAATAAGGGCGAGTAGGATGAAATTTGAGTTTGACAGACGCCTGACGCATTCATTGGTATTTAAGAGATGCCCTAAAACACAAACATAAATAAATACACATAAAAGTGACTGTTCGAAACAATATTGTGAGACCTCAGTAAAAAGCGTTCCATTTTTCAACTTGAAATAATGTTTTGTGGAATTTTTTCACCTTGAAAAAACATTGTACCCACCAGCGTGGTACTATATTCACTTTTCGCGTTGAAATCCCATATAAAAACAATGTCGCGAAAAAAAGTCGTTTGTGGTACTATGTTTATTTCAATGTGAAAAATTAACATTTTGCGCCGCTACAAATTTAAAGCCGTTAAAAATTGAACGCCGCAACAAATTTAATGCCGCCACCGTTGCACTCCCATTTGTTTATGTATATTTATTTTTGTCCGCAAGAAATTCAACTGTTGTAAATATTAGAAATAAAATATCCTAATAAAGAATAATAAATTAAATTATCTTCCGAAATAAAGAAAAAGAATGCAAAGATGTGAAAAGGGAAATAATTATGTTTATGGAATCAACCAGAAGAGCGAAATTCCAATTGGATTGCAGTACAAAAGCAAACAAAATGTGCAAAACACTGGAAGGACATGTAACTAAAGCTGAGTATAGACGATTGTCAGATCGGCAAACGATATCAACCCTGTTAAAGTGCTGCAAATATACGGACAATGACAGATTGTTAAGCAAAGGTGAATTGACAGTTCAGACGATTGCAAGAAAACATTACAATTTCATATATTTACAATATATTTTGTAAATATTTATATGCAGGATTGCCAATAAAAATACATTATAGACAGTGTTGCAAATAAAATGTTTTTCTGGCAATGACGCCGTTGTCACATGCATAAACTTCGCACATATAACAATCTGCAAATTATCTCGCAATGACTTTTCTGCTAACGTTGCAAAACAAAAATTGTATGTTCACACGGTTGTAAATTCACAGGGTTGCATTTTTCCGCCATTTTCTGGCAATGTTGTCCGATCTGCAAATCGTGTGTACTTACCTTTAATGTAATAATGTGGAATTTGTCTTGTAATTAGAGTTATTGTTGAGAAGCCTCTCCATCCTCAACGTGTGACTGTTTCGTGCGGTTTATGGTCCGGCGGGCTCATTGGACCTTACTTTATCGAAAATGAGGTAGGATCAACAGTTACGGTGAATGGATTGCGCTATCGAGAGATGATTAATGATTTTTTATGGTCGGAGTTGGATGGTATTGATCTGGACAACGTTTACTTTCAACAAGAAGGCGCTACGTGCCACACAAGCAACCAAACCATTGCTATGTTACGGGAAAAGTTTGCGGACCGTGTTATCTCTCGAAGAGGTGATCACAATTGGCTACCTAGATCTTCTGATTTAACACCTTGCGACTTCTTCCGTTGGGGCCATGTGATAGATAAGGTCTACGCCAACAGCCCAGCGTCGAGGTAGAATTCGTGGGGCTATCGAGGATATAGGGCAGCCACGTTGCGATTTCGTTATGGAAAATTTCATAAAAAGGATATGGTCCTGTAAGCGTGGTCGTGGTGGCCATTTGGCTGATGTTGTTTTTCATTATTAGCGGCATACTAGAGTCGACCACTGTGGTCTTCCTCTATACTAGAGTCGACCACTGTGGTCTTCCTCTATACTAGAGTCGACCACTGTGGTCTTCCTCTATACTAGAGTCGACCACTGTGGTCTTCCTCCACACTAGAGTCGACCACTGTGGTCTTCCTCCACGCTAGAGTCGACCACTGTGGTCTTCCTCTATACTAGAGTCGACCACTGTGGTCTTCCTCCACACTAGAGTCGACCACTGTGGTCTTCCTCTATACTAGAGTCGACCACTGTGGTCGACTCTAGTCTAGAGTCATTTACATTTATGTTTGTTGTACATTTATGTTTGTATGTTAAGAACAATTGTGTGTAAAAGTCTGGAGAAACATTATGGACAGCTAACGCTACCAAAGCAGTAGGACAATGGAATTAGACAGTGCATATGATCTCAATTTGCAAATGGTTGTAAAGAACATACATAGTTAGTTCTTGCTAGCCATAGAAGTTGGCAGAATATAATACAAAAAATTTTCTGCTGTAATAGCAAAAAGTTTGCAGTTTTGCATTAGCAAAAGCACTTGCAGTATGCTGAAAATATTTGCTGTCAAAATATCTGAAAATAAGACAAAAGTTGCAATAATTTACATGATAAAGTTCACCTACCATTGAAAATCAAAAAGGGTAAGGTCATTTTCGCCGATATCTATTTTCCGAGTTACGGTTCTCAATATTTTTATTTTTTCATTGGATTTTATTAATATTGAAAATAGGAGTCGAATAAAACTGCAAAAAGTAAAACACAAATCGATAACGAATATGATTTGACGTGGAAATAGAGCGATTTCAAAATCTTAGTACCGGATAAACATTTAAAATTAATCTATTGTGTTTAGATTTTAGTTTCTAATATTTTATATTTTAATGAAACCAAAGCTAAACATTAGTATTTTCTGTGCGATTTGTAAAAGTGTTTATAAAGTTCTGATTCACACAAGGACATTTTTTTCAAGCAAGTGTCAAAGTTTGTAAGAGAGAGAGGTAGATAGGTATTTCCGTCAGCCTCTCTCTCTCTCCTACAAATTTGGTCACTTGCTTGGAAAAAATTGCCTCGTGTGATCCAGCACTAAGTCTATGCAAAACAGTAAAAAAAAACAAAAGAATTCCTAAAGGCTTAGGGTGTATTTAGAGAAAATTTCGCAAGATTGTATCATCCTGTGCAAAGTCGATTTTTATACATGAAATTATATCTGAAAAATTGTGTTGCCACAGGACGTCAAATACATGTGAAATATTCGGTTTGAAATGGAATGTCCCGATTTACTCGGAGCGATTTTTATATTCTCTAATTCTCTTTTGCTTGCTTGCTTGCGTTCCCACGGCAATTCCTGTGTGTATTGTTGTTCTTTCAAAGTGCGAATGAAAAACAAAACATTCAGTCGAGTTTTTCCCCTTCCTCTCCAACTGCCTCCCCTACAAACACCGTTAAGCCACTGTTAAAATTGCCTCGTGTAAAGCGGGACGACCTTTCGTGACAATTTCGTGTTTGTAGGAGAGAGAGGCATGCGGAGATAATGGGGAAAGTAGTTTCTTGTACTGGTAATCCGTTTCGTGTTTATATTACGTCTGTTAAAAAATACTGACAGACGTAATATGCATTCTCTAGCATTTACGAGTTGCCTTCATTGACAGACATCGTGCGCCGACGTCGGCTATTTAAGTAGCACCCTTTTAACAGTAAAATATTTTACGCCGAATAAAATTGGAATTTTCTTTCTGTTCGTTAATCCGCATTACAAAGGCATTCCGCTGGCGGAGTAAAGAAATCTTTTTGGCAAATAGATCACATCCATCAAAGAAGATAATGCAAATGATTTTAGTGAGTAAAACGATTCCGGGGGACAGCTTCGACCATGCTTACAAATGACTAAAGAAAGATATCGGTTTAATATTTCCGGAAAAGCCGAAATCGTTTATGCCTTGGAGGATAGAAGGCACAGGACTGAAAATATTGAACGGTGGATGGGTGTTTACGATTTCATAATGAAATGCATAAGGGATGTGACACACAAAAAACCACGTTGTCAATTAATCAAGTCGCAACTGGTAAGCATACACAAATTGCAAATTAAATTATTGAATTGTTTCTGGTTGTTTTCTCGATTCTCAGCAAGCAGTGTCCTATCAAAACCCTCTTAAACTTCTGGACAGAAATTTCTGAGCTCAGACTGAAAGGCCTATACCGACGTACCTATTACGAGCTATACTGGCTATGGGGGTGTCTCCCCCAACCAATTTATGATTAAACCAAAAAAGACGATGGAGATTACGGCGCAGGGGAGGGAAAACCCAGTGCCGGCGACAAGCGTTGATTCACTCACGAGTCATGTGTCGTCGTTATCGAACAATCGTGAGCAAGCAACTTCTACGAGCTTTGGTGCCTTGAATCCCGTAGACGAAAATGAAACAAGAGCACATCCAGCCGCAGGCAAAACAAATGACAAGACAGATGAAGCTGAACCCAGCCGGGGCTTTAAGCAACCCCAACCTTTAAAGCCAGTGGGGACTCTGACTCTGAATCATCAAATGAAAACAATATCACTATTGTTGCTAACTCAAAGAGACTGTCAGGGACACAAAGAAGGAAACTGAATAAGTTGAACCGACAGAACCTATTACGGGATGAACCTGACAATTCTACCTCCAACACAAACATGAAGGCCGCTGACAGAGTCAGGTCTCCCGAAGAACATAGCGCTGTGAAAGTGACTAAGAAGAAAAAGGACTCGCCGTCTTCCAGTAATTCGGATAAGCCTAACGAGTAACCACACAAAAGGAGGTCTCTAGTCTGGGTCCTTCGATCGTGGGCGGTAAAGTTGACCTAGTAACGCAGATCAAGTCAACCAAATCATCCGTTAAGGATGAGGCTTTAAACAAAAAGACTCTACAGACACGGAAAAATCCATTGGCCATAAATAAGAGTAAAGAGCCACCATCTTATTCTAATATAGCTAAAAAACATTTTCGAGACGATCTATGCTATGCCATAATTGATAGCAGTAGTGCATCTGGGATAATCCCCGAAGACCAAAAGAGTAACTTCGAAGATTTGGTCTATACGAGGGTAGCGGAATACGTCCTCGAATCTAAGGATGAACCACCAATCGAAGTAATGAGTTGCAAGTTTGAGAGGGGTGTTTTGATGCTAAGGCTGGCATCACAACGCTGCGCTGGTGTCCTCGTAAAACTTGTGGATAGCTTCCCTCACCTTGGGACGGCGCAAAGCTAAAATTGGTAAGGAAAAGCGACATTCCTGAACTCATAAAAACGACTCTATATGTTAAGGGATGTCCCTGTAAGTTCTCATCTGAGTACATACTCGACATCATTGGCAAACAGAATTCAAAACTTTCCGTGAGAAAGTGGGAAGTCTTCTATATGAAGGATGATACCGAGGGTACTCTCCTCGTGTTGGGCATAGACCCAGAATCCAAGAACAATCTTGTCATGGCGAACGGCATGGCGTACTTCTTGATCTGGACAGTCTTTTTCAAAATTGGAAAGGTCCCGATTGACAGGACAGATGAATCGAGTCCAAATATACTGTTTGAAGAGGCAAACACTGGTATTGAACGGATGGAGACAAGTAAGACACTGCCAAAAACTGATGTGGAAGTAGTCAATAAGACCACCAGTTCACCAATAGTACCGCCACTTTTGCAGGAAGTTCCCAGCAAAGGCGGTGATCAAAATAAAAAGAGCCACAAAATGATGCAAACCAATGAGGGAGCGACAAAAAATAACACCGCCTCCCAAAATTGTCGACTGGAAGATGGTGTAATAGGTAGTGAACGAAAGGTGGAGAGTGACCCACTACGAAATAATGAGGGGGTGCCACCAGATAGGATAGACTCCCAAAATAAACATTTACTGGAAGGTCAATGATTGAGGTCATCCAGATAAACCTCCACAGGAGCGAGACAGCATCCAACGCTCTGATGGATATCATAAATAAAGGCAGAGTTCATATTGCTTTGATCCAGGAACCATGGACAACTAGCAACAAGGTTACTGGATTAAACCATGTGAACTATAACCTTTTCTACTGTAACACAGGTACTCGTCCAAGGACTTGTATTCTGTGCCATAAAAACGTATGTTTTATTTTCTCTCCAGAGTTGTCAACATCGGACGCATTGGTGTTGAGGCAAGGTAATGGAAATATGTACCTGACGTCAATATATCTGCCATTCGATGTGCCGACATTGCCACCTACGTCGGAATTACAACGTCTGGTGAGGGAATCCAAACACACAAGTAATGAGTTATTACCTGGATGTGACGCCAACTCCCATCATATCGCTTGGGGTAGTACTAACACCAATAAAAGGGGACACGCCCTTATCGCATTTTTGAATACAAAGTATTAGATATAACGATATGTTCAGAAAATCTTATTGATGAGATTCATGAGTGGAGGGTTTCGGATGAACACTCCTATTCAGACCACCGCGATTTTGTTCTTCCACCATACACTAGTAGGTTGAGTTTGATAAGACTCTTAGGAGCAGACTCTTAGGAGCAGACGTATTATGCTGAACTCTACAATGATTCTAAAGGTTATAAAAGGTGATGTATCTTCCGATTACATTCTTTCTAAGATAAGATTTAATATTCCATTCAGATCATCCAGATATTACCAATTATTACATATTGATTTTCAATGTACTAATTATGCATCTGCAGATCCCATCCGTAGAATGTGTGTGGATTTTAACACTTTATACGATATTATTGACTTTGATATAGAAATTGACACAGTGAAATCTCGAATTATATCGTATTTAAATGTGTAGTAATATAATGTATTTTTCTGCATGTCTATATTTAGTAAAAATCTATTATTTTGAGAATTAATATTAAATTTGTATATGCATGTGCCGGCTGTTGATATTTTCTGTAGCTGGTATTCCACCCTCTACTACGATCCCGCCATGGTTCGGATCATGGTGTGTACGCAATCCCTACGTTATGGGGATGTGTCCCCCTCGGTCGGAAGGGGCGGGTAAGAGTGGCAGCGTTGGGACCGTTAGAAAAAAAAAAAAGGCTAAGACCGACTGGACTAAATTCGGAAATCTACTTAGAAATCGATTGGGGCAGCCTACACGCGATTATCTATGTGCAGAAGATATTGATATCAATGTTAAGACGATTACCGAGGCTCTTGTAAAATCATTCGAAGATAGTTGCCCACTTCGAGAAAGGAAATCTGCCTTTGAGAAACCCTGGATGACAGGACAAATTCGCTCGATTGGCAAAGATGTCCGCAGACTTTACAACAGAGCTCGACGTAAAAAACAATCAGTATATTGGGACGACTACCACAGAAGACTCAAAGAATACAATAAAATCGTTAGATCGGCGAAACGTAACTCCTGGAGGCTTTTCTGTGAACAGGTAGACAGCGTTAACAGCATGTCTAAAATGAAAAAGTTCCTCTCAAAAACTCATGTCCAAACACTGGTGGATGAAACGGGTAAAAGGATGGAAACTATAGATGATACCGTAAGGCTCTTGATGAAAACTCATTTTCCGACTGGTAATGCTGGACCAACAGAGGAACAGTTACAGAATGAAAATGTATTGCATTAAGTACCTATTACGGATATAACAGATGGTATGGTTAAAGAAGCGATAAAAAGTTTCGCTGCGGGACCGGATGGAATATTTCCAGCACTTCTGCAGAATGAGGTGGATCTTGTATCAACTCATCTGGCTGGAGTGTTCACTGCATGCCTAACCCATTCGTATACCCCAAAAAACTGGCAGGAATCAAGGGTGGTCTTCATACCAAAGTCTGGCAAGGCGAGTTATACGACCCCAAAGGCTTATGGACCCATTAGCCTTACTTCTTTCCTGTAAAATAGCGGATGACAGGCTAAAATTCAAACAACACGCCTATGTCAAAGGAAGATCAGTGGAAACAGCTCTGCATGAGGTAGTGCACCACATAGAAGAGTTCTTCAGTAAAGAAATGTATACACTTGCTGTTTGCATAGACATTGAGTGCGCATTTAACAATGTACAGACCGATACACTTATCCAGTCCTTAGACGAGTTTCATGTTGACCGGGCGCTGAAAAACAGGATCAACAATATGCTAAGGAATAGGTGGATTATTTGTAGGTCATATGACGTAAAAATTAGAGACAAGGTAAATCGTGGTATACCACAGGGGGGCATTTTATCGCCTCTTCTATGGGTTACGACGACACACAGTCTCCTAAAAGCCCTCACCAATGAAGGACTTAAACCAGTCTGTTATGCAGACGACGTTGTAATACTTCTGATGGGCTTTCAACCAAATCTATTATGCAGAAGAGCTGAAGAGGCACTTAACATAGCATATAACTGGACACAACCAATGGGATTAAATGTTAACCCAGACAAAACAGAAATATGTCTATTTACAAGGAAAACGAAGATCCCACGTTTTACCCCGCCTCGATTCCTGAATAAGACAATTACTATAACTAAAAAGGTAAAATACTTGGGAGTAAGCTTTGATCAGAAACTGTACTGGAAAGATCATCTTGAAGAATAAGTTGCAAAGGCCCACAGATGTTGGTCGTTGTGCAGAAGAGCTATAGGTTTAAAATGGAGACTACGTCCAAATATGTCTCACTGGCTTTACATGAGCCAATAATCACCTACGGCTGTGTAGTGTGGTGGACATCAATGGACAAGAAGTGCAACGTAATACCTTTGCAACAAATTCAACGTATGTGCTGTCTAGGCATATGCGGGGCATTTAGAAATGCACCAACAAAAGCGTTGGAGACTATACTGCACATCCAACCAATAGACATCCGTATAAAGTATGAGGCAGCCCTCACAGCAAGACGTCTACAAGTGATGGGTAAATGGATAAATCGAGACCACAAGTCGTACCATCAGAAGATTTTAGAATCTCTAGTTGGTCACATTCAAACGCCAAAAATCTCCGACCGCATTCCTGAAGTGCGGCTTACTGCCACCTGTGATACGTTTGTGCCAGACAGACGCTCCTGTGAAAATGGAACTTTGGCCCATGTGCCAGTGGGAACCAGCTGCTACATGGATGGGTCCAAGCGAGGAGGAAGGACGGGTCTGGGACTTTTTATTGATGAACCGGAAGTCGAACTTCACTTCCGCCTCCCTGACCATAACACGGTATTTCAAGCAGAAGTTCGAGCAAACACGGAGTGTGTGAACTGGCTCAGTAAAACGACAAAGCCTAAATACGCCAACATCTTCACAGATAGCCAAATGGCGATTAAAGCAATAACATCGGAAAGGGTCAAATCCAGAACTGTGTTGGACTGTAAATGAACGATAAATGATTATTCAGCCCATCATGGTCAATTGAGTATTTGCTGGGCACCAGGACACAACGGAGTGATTGGAAATGAACGGGCAAACAGCTTGGCTTCAAAGGGCAGAGAACTTCGAGTAATAAACTTGGAAACCTTTCGAAGCCACGAAAAATGAGTTGAAGCACTGGGCATTGATGGCTCACAAAACTGTGTGGAATTGCGCAACAGTAGGAGCAACTGCAAAGATACTGTGGGGTGACCCAAATGAAAAGAAAACAAGAAGTCTTCTGAAACTAAACAAGATCGATATTAGTAAGATGATGAGTGTTCTAACGGGACACTCAAGCTTACAAGCTCATCCTCATCGCATAGGACTAGCAGGAAACGACGAATGCAGGGCATGCAGAGAAAACATCGAAACGATGGAACATTTTCTGTGTCACTGCCCGGCTTTCCCACATGCAAGATCCCAACATTTCGGGTTCGACATATTACCAGACACGACTCATCTCAGAGAATATGACTGGAAGATACTGAGAAAATTCGTGTCTAGTACCGATTTTCTGTAACTCGTGAGGTATAAAAAGATCATAAATAAGGAGCGCACAACAGGCCGAACCACTGGCTTAAGTGTATGTCCATGGACATGAGACGTTTAAACGTCTCCTCTCTTCAACCTAACCTAACCTACTTATTTCATTAATTACACCTGTATCACCAGAAATGGCAACATTGATTTTTTACACCATATGCTCCAACGATGGTCGCTAATATTCGAATCACGATGCAACCTTTTGGCTCAAAAAAACTCAGGATAAATTAGTCTAATTTGGATGTAATCATTGGATAAGATAATTTTGCCCAATGATATGGCTCTGGACATGTACAATTACCGTGTCTATAGGGCAAACCCAACACATTGGCCAACATTGACAGGGTTCGCGTCAATGTCGTACGATTTATGTTATTTATATTTATCCTTCGGACAAAAAGAAGACAATTGTTAATGCCGCTGATCGGTAAGTATTGTTTGTAGATACTCCTATTGCTATTCAATTTTACTCGTATTGCTATTCAATTTTACACAGCTATTAAATGCCGAACGTCCACAAATGCCACCGACTGTTGGAAACCTCTATTATGCGGAAACGGTAGGTCAGAGAGGAAATCTCTATTACATGCCGCCGCAGCAAGTTATGAAGAAAACGCCTATTGACAAATGGGGCCTGAAGTTCGATGGCACAAAAAAAAAACGATGGCGTTCGAAGACTTATGGCGATTTCTTTTCTGCAAAAAAAAGTGCAACATTTCCGTTGCCCTGAAGTTTTATACCATATTTTGGAATTTTGAAATAGGAGCTAAGTTTATTAAGAGGGACTGCATATGTTCCACCGAAAAAGGGCAAATATTTTTCAGAATTTCGAGTCGACGGGGCAACATTTTTTCCAGAATCGAAATCACCATTAATTTTTCGGGTAGAATCTTTGCGGGAAGATTACTATTGTACGTGGGGGGACGTCATAACAAATTTTGATAACAAATGAATTTTGATAACGTGAATGGTATTGGAACCAGAGACGGCTGACAACGATAAGAAGCTGGGAGGAGCTACGGGAGGCGATACGGGTTCAATTTGGACAATTTGAAGACGATTTTGAGGTGCAAAAACAGACAGACGTCAATTTCCCCAAGTTTTGAGGATTTTTATAATTCCGTATTAAGGCTGAGGAACCAACAGCGCCATCCCTTGAAGTAGATGGATCTAGTGCGCTATAGGCATTTGTTTCCAATGCCTATAGCGAAACGCTCCTTTTATCGCAGAAGGCGACCGCTCAACAATCACGTCCAACTTATGTACAACATTTTCTCGTTGCTGATCATTCGCAGTGAACGGACGTGTTTATCACATAGCGGATAGTTACCAGTACCTATTACGCAATAACAAAAATCTGTACAAAGTCCGTAAGGCCTACATCGTAGTACCTATTACGGTCTAATACAGACAAATAAAAATAAATTCTCTTGACGGCGATGCCTTCGTGTTCCGATGGAGCGCGTTTCCCCAATCGTCCGACTGTCCGTCCGTTGGTCTTGGCCAAAGTCGACCACGCCAAAAATGGTGAAAATCTCCCCCAAGTACTCACAAAAGGTGGTGCGGTGAGGGGAAAACGTCATGTCCGACCGTCAAAACGGAAGCACAATGAGCATCGTGTAGCGCTCAGAGTTTTGACGAAGTTGGAGGCTGTAGAGTTTTCGGCTCTTACTGAAAAACAAAAAGAGTCACTTACCTGGGCTAAAGGCGTCATAGATGCTTCTAGGGCCAATGAGTCGGCTGAAAGAGCCACAAATTCAGCTGTGTTAACGGCTAATAACGTAAAACGAATCAGATCACCTGATGAACCCCTGCCTTCGAAAAAGGCAAGAGGCCCTAATGTCACCATCAACAGGACACTCACCAAGCCCTTCAATTAAATGGCGAAGGAGAGTCTAGTGATGGCTGTTATAGACAGAAGTAGTGAGGATGGATCCATCCTCAAGGACAAATGGAGTCATGTACAATCAGCCATTATGGCTCATTACCTCGTTGTCCTTAGAGAAATGCCGGGCAAACCACCAATCTGCAACGATGCAGGATGGCATCAGGGGAGAGTAAAGCTCTTATATTTCGGTGATGCCAGATCAGTAGACCTGTATAAGGCTGCTCTGAGTCGAGCGGGTGAGGTGTGGCCGGGTGCCCAGTTGGATGTTGTCGAAAAAAACAACATCCCTAGTCACCCTAGAGCCATCACCTGGGTTACAGAAGAGCCCTCCAACTCGGCTGACATCTTAGAAATAATAAAAGATTCCAATCCTGGTCTTCCGGCCCATAATTGGAGAATCAGCAAGGTAAGTGAGGCGGATGGTAAAAAGCGGCAGGTCAATCTTATCCTAAACGCTGAATCCACCTCCCATATACAAAGTGCTAGTGCAACCCTACAATATGGCTTCGAGACTATAGTCTTGAAGATATACAGCAGGATATAGCTCCCACTGCAGAAGGTGAGTCGTCCACCGTGGCACTTTCTGGAAGTGCGGAGGTACCCACGCCTATAATTTCTGGTGACTCCAACTCTAACAGGAGATCTGTAACGTCCTTCTCTGAGGACAAAAGCTCTACTTCGGACACAGAGAGGCTGAGGGGAGTCTCCGGTCTCTTCGACGCATCTGGCGGGGACATGCTTCTCGACGATACGGACGAAGAGTTCGATAACACCCTTGTCGGGGTGGATGTTAATCTGTCAATTACCAATGATGGTAAGAATTCTACAGATTAACCTCCATCATGCTAAAGCAGCATCAGCGGCTCTAGACATCGTCCTGATATGAGCCCTACGTAGTGGGAGGAAGGGTGTGCAGTATTAGGACACCCAACTTTAAACTGCTTGTGGCCAACTGTGAAGGCACTCCAAAAACCTGCATTTTGGCCAGGAAAGATCTAAGTATCTTTCTCCTGACTTATTTAAGTGGTAAAGACCAAACAGCTGCTAGCCTGGAGATCGGTAATCGTATATATTGGGTGGTCTCCAGCTACTTGCCTTATGAATCTGTAGTACCGACTGCTCTATTCAGGGAAGTAGTAGAAGAAGCAACGTCTGACGAGCTCGAGCTGATTATTGGCGCAGACACGAACGCTCATCATACTATCTGGGGTAGTACGGATATAAACAATAGGGGTGATTCGCTTCTTGACTTTATTCTAACTACCAACATTAGTATTTGTAACATAGGTAATAAACCGACCTTTACAATTAAAGACAGACATGAAGAACTCGACGTAACGTTTGCTACTGACCGGCTGTCAGACAAAATTATTGGGTGGAATGTACTGGGTGGAATGTACTCATTCTCAGATCACCATTATATTGAGTTGAAACTCGCGGAAAACGCGCCTAAACCTGCCGTGCACAGAAATGTAAGGAAGACAAAGTGGCACCTGTATGAGAAGAATTTCAAGAAAGTCCTCAACTCTAAACTTCTGTACGAAACGAATGACAAAGCCGGTCTGGATAATCTGGTCGATCATATCACCATATCATTCAATAGATCCCTTGAAGAAGCCTGTCAAAAAACAAGGTACAAGGGTAAAACTAAACCCCAATGGTGGACGTCTGAGCTAACGGCTATGAAAAAGACCTGCAACAAGCTATTCAATAAGGCTAAATCTACTGGGGTCGCTAATGATTGTGATGCCTATAAAGAGCAACTCAAGATCTATAAGAAGGAGCTTAGAAAGGCGCAAAGGCGCTCTTGGTATACCTTCTGTGGTGAAGTGGAAAAGGTCTCCGACGCCGCTAGGCTGAGGAAGATGTTATCTGCTTCACCATGTACAGTGGGATATTTACAGGATGAGGCAAATAACTGGACCAAAAACAGCGAGCAGTCGCTCAATGTACTGCTCGACACACATTTCCCGGGGAACTGTGTAACAGAACCCGAGGATCAGCAGGACCAACAAGAGTGCGAGTGGAGAGCGAGCGTCGCTAGCTTCTTGACTGAGAGATCCAGAATAAGCTGGGCTATTAATAGCTTTGAGCCCTTCAAGTCACCTGGACCAGATGGCATCACTCCAGCAGAAAATGTTAAAGTGCATTATCCCCTGGCTGGAGAAAATTTATGTAGGCTGTATCAGGCTTTCATACGTCCCGAATCGATGGAGGGATACCAAAGTGGTATTCATACCTAAAGCGGGAAAGATATCACACACTAGGCCAAAAGGCTTCAGACCAATTAACCTATCCTCCTTCCTATTGAAAGGTCTGGAAAGACTTTTAAATCATTTCATTAGGGAAAACCTGGATACAAAACTCCTGTCGGGGAACCAACATGCTTACAATAAGGGCAAGTCTACAGAATCAGCCCTGCACGAACTTGTGAGCATTATCGAATCGTCCCAGCATTTCAAGGAATTCACCATGGTGGCATTTCTTGACATAGAAGGGGCTTTTAACAACATTGACTCAGATGCGGTAATTGCGGCACTCTCACATCTAAAAGTTAACACTAGTTTGATTAGACTAATTCAAAGTCTGCTCACCAGAAGACGCATAACAGCATGTCTAGGGTCCACAACTCTAACAAGGTTTGTAAACAGAGGGACCCCGCAAGGAGGAGTACTGTCTCCACTAATTTAGAACCTAGCGGTGAATGAAATCCTGCTAGATCTAGAACGTTGTGGCTGCAAGGCCGTGGCATATGCGGACGACGTGGCAATCGCAGTGAGTGGCAAATTCGTAAACGTCCTCAGAGACATCCTACAGGTGGCTCTGAACAAGTTGGCTAGATGGGCCAGAAGCAGCGGTTTGGGCGTTAAACCCAACAAGAGAGAATTGGTTCTCTTTACTAGGATGAATAATGTCCCACATGTGGACCCTCCACCTCGGATAAATGGAACAGATCTAGTATTTTCTGAAAGTGCAAAATTTGTAGGAATAATTCTAGATAGGAAAATGTTATTTAGACTTAACGTATTGGAACGTGTAAGGAAGGCCAACGTCGCCTTATATTCCTGCAAAAAGGCTGTAGGGTCGCGGTGGGGACTCTCTCCTAAAATCGTCCATTGCATATATATAGCAGTAGTTCGTCCAACACTGTTATACGGTATTGTGGTATGGTGGACGGGAACTGACAAACAACCTTAAGGACTACAGCGACCGAGTCTCTACAAGCCCTACTCCATATACTGCCGATTAATATTGTGGCGAGAGAAGTTGCAACGAAAGCGGCAATAATATTAAAGTGCCTATCAATGTGGAGGTACAAGAACTATGGTCACATGAGGATATCAAAGTGTAGTGCTATGGTAACCGACCGAGTGGACTATATACCAACTGTGTACACCTTCGAGAGAAATTACATCACTATGATTCCCCCCAGAGATGAATGGGTCGGCAGAATACCAGGTAATAGAAACCATATCCACTTTTACACGGATGGTTCGAAGCTTGATGAAAAGATTGGCTTCGGAGTACTCTGTGAAGAACTTAGTCTGGATATAGATCACAGACTACCAGATACCTTCAGTGTCTATCAAGCCGAAATAATGGCAATATGGGAAGTCGCCAAGTGGCTGAGTCGCAACATAGTAACCAACACTGGCGTTGTCATTTACTCGGACAGCCAGGCTGCCATCAATTCTCTGGAGGCAACATCCCTAAATTCACAAACAGCCCTCGACTGCCGCAGATCTCTTAACGAGATGACTGAGCAGTTTAATATAGACCTCATATGGGTGCCTGGGCATAGGGATATCCCGGGGAACTGCAAAGCCGATGAACTTGCTAGGAAAGGGACGACATTACAAATTCTCAAAGAATTTGCATATATTGGTGCGCCACTATCCACGTGCAAGATTTGGCTTACGCAAGAGGCAATCAGGCAGTCCAACGAAAGATGGACAGAAATCGGCACCTGCAGGGTAGCTAGACAAATCTGGCCAAGGTATGACCTGAGAAGGTCAAAATATCTCCTCGCACTAGAGAGGAAACGATTGTCTACGTTAGTACAGGTTCTGACGGGACACTGCTTGATCGGCGAACACGCCAAAAGATTGGGTATTGACTCCAATGACTTCTGCCGAAGCTGTGGAGATGAGGAAGAAGTGGAGAGCATTGAGCACCTGCTTTGCGACTGTCCCGCTTTGAGTAAACGACGACTGGACATACTGGGGTCGGCCTTTTTAGGCAGCCTAACAGATCTTTCCAGTACTGATATTCGTACTATCGATAAATTTATATATCAAACAGGTTGGTTTCGATGAGGAGCATTTCAGCCCGTGGTAACACTAGGGACCTAAACTGGTCTATGTGAGCTTGTAAAAAAAATACGGCTGCCACCCTAACCTAAACCTAACCTATGTACAACAAACACCACGTCAACCATACGCCTCGCAAATGGCACGTCAAGCATATGGCCAGAAAGTGTATGAAGTGGAATTGGAACAAAATGAAGAAATGTTTCATGTTGACGCCATTGGACGTCAAATGTCCTACAAATGTTGGAACTGCCACCAACCAGGACACGGTTTTTTTCATTTGTCCAGAACCGACCAAAATAGTTTTCTGTTACCGGTGCGGGATGGAAGGAGTGGTGACTCCAAGCTGTCCCCGCTGTCGGGGAAATGTTCAGACGGCGAAGTACTAGGCTGGGGAGACCCCTCCGTCCGAAACCCAAACCCAGCATTAGGAAAGTCAACTGAGGGTGGGAATTATAGTAGTAGAATAAAGTAATTGTAAGGAACAGAATTCAAAATTAGAGATAAGAAATAATGAAGTACCTAGGCTTAAGGAATTAAAACCTCTCCATGTTAGAATTAAGGAGTATGAAGAAGCTAGATTTAGGATTTTTGAGTAGGAGAATACAGAGGGCCCGAGAAAAAGGCGCTACGAAAAGAAATCGCCTCGGCAAAGTTATTCGAAGGGGACGATACGCGTTTGTATACTAGGACCTCGATTGCCGGTAAAGAGGTGGAAGGTCTATTAGATAGTGGGCCAACGGCCACTTGTCTGAGAAAAGGTAGTATGGAGCTCGTTGAAGAAATTAAAATTCCTACATACAATTTTCGCTCGGAAATTAGTACGGCCGATGGAACTAAGCACCGGATGATAGGAAGGATTCCAACAAAATGTAACAATTTGAAACGCGACCTAGATTTATACCTAGTCCCAACCCACAAACGAAAGCTATTTTTGGGTAGCGTTGACTGCCTCGCAACTAATGGGGTGTCACTAGCTGAGGAGTCCGAAGATGAGCCTTTAGATCCCACCCAGCACGACCTTAGTGTAGAGGAAAAGGAGCAAATCGATGCAATTATCGCCCAGTTTCATTTGAAAGAAGAGGCCTTGGTAATACGTCCTTAGAGATGCACTGGATTGACACTGGAGATGAGGCACCAGTAAAATAGCGTTACTATCCCGTATCACCGGCTGTGCAGCGCCTAATGTTTGCAGAACTAGATAGAATGCTAGAAATGGAAGTGATTGAGCAAAGTCCATGGAACAATCCCGGAACAATCCCATGGAACAATCCCGTAACCCTAGTCCGTAAAAGAGCAAAATATCGCCTGTGCCTGGACGCAAGGAGGCTCAATGCACTCACAGTTAAGGATGCATATCCCCTGCCAAACATTGACGGAATGCTAAGTTACATAGGGGACACGCATTTCATTTCAAGTGTGGATCTAAAGGATACTTTATGACAGATCCAGCTTGAAATGTCTATTCGTGAAAAAATGCGTTTACGGTGCCAGGGAGACCTTTGTACCATTTTACGGCTATGCCTTTTGGGCTATGTAATGCAGCCCAAAGGTTGTGCCGTCTAATGGACAAAGTGATTCCATCACAGTTCCGCGAACGTGTATTCGTCTATTCGGACGATTTGTTTGTGGTGACTCCTGACTTTGAAACGCACAAGTATTTACTGGTTGAAGTTGCAAAGATGCTTTCTTTGGCTAATCTGACTATCAATGTGGCAAAGTCTAGGTTCTGCTACAAAGAACTCCGATACCTGGGATATGTAATCGGCGAGGGTAAACTAAAGCCAGATCAGTCGAAAGTAGAATCGATTTTGAAATTCCCGTTCCCGAAAAATAAATGTCATGTAAGAGGTTTCATTTGTTCCACCGGGTACCGGGTGGTACCGCCGGCTTATCGCTGGTTATGCTACAATTGCGGGACCAATTTTTGAGACGCTAAAGAATTCGGGGAAGAGCAAAGAAAGGGTTCGACAGGCTGAACCTAGCATTGACAAGTAGTCCGGTGTTGCGTCATCCCGACTTTTTTAAGAGATTTTACGTCCAGTGCGACGCCTCTGATGTCGGGATTGGAAGTATTCTATTTCAGAAAGATGAAATTGAGAGTGAACTCCCAATCGCATACTTCTCACAGAAGTTAAAATCAGCACAAAAAACTACTCGGTGGCCGAAAGAGAGTGCCTTTCAGTGGTTACGGTTATTAAAAAATGCAGGCCATACAGCGAGCTACTGCCATTGACCGTCATCACCGACCACTCCAGCTTGAAGTGGCTGATGACGAAGAAGGAGTTAAGCGGCAGGCTAGCTCGATGGAGTCTTCTTTTGCAAGGACATTCGTTTGATATCGGACACAGAAAGGGTATCCAAAATATTGTTCCGGATACTCTATCCCGGTACAATATGGACGATATTACCGCGGAAGTAGGAATCCTAATAGATCTGTCTTCAACCGAATTTAATTCCGATGAGTACACTGATAAGTTAGAAGCAATAGAAGAGAATTTAGATAGACTGCCAGATCTAAAAATAGAAGATGGTCTTATTTATAAAAGGACGAGACATGCGACAAGGGACGATCTGACAGATGACTTTTCTTGGAAACTGTGGGTACCAGCTTCGCTGACAGCACAGCTTATCGTAAATGCACATGTCCCACCGAACATGGCTCATGGCGGTTTTCAGAAAACCTTGAAAGGATTCGCAAATATTTCTATTGGCCAAACATGGAGTTATGTTCAAAGCTGAGAGGACTGTAAGGAGAGCAAGCCCCAATGTCAAGTCATGAAACAGCCCACGGGAAATGAATGGAGGGTGGAACGGCCATTCCAGAAAATGTATATAGATTTTCATGGGCCCTACGTCCGCTGGACCCCCTGACGAAATTTGTGCTGCTGAAAGCCATGCCCAAAGCAATGTCTAAAACCCTTATAAGATTTCTAATAGACGAAGTGCTCCACAAATTCGGGGTACCGGAAGTTGTCTTTTCAGATAACGGGAAACAATTTGTGGGCAAAGAATTTCAGGATTTGGTTGATACCTTTGGAATTTCTCATGTGAGGACCGCGTTGTACTCTCCCCAGGCGAATGCCTCAGAGAGAGTCAACCAATTAATTTTGGCAGCCATTCGCACCTACCTGAAAGATGACCAGAGAGAGTGGGACATGCATCTTTCAGAAATCGAAGGCGCTCTTCGGTCTGTTGTACATGCGTCCACCGGTGTTACACCTTATTTCGCTCTCTTTGGTCAAAATATGTACACCCATGGGAGCGTGTATAGGCTGGACATAATTAGAGATCGAGTAAGATCCAATATTTCAAAAGCCTATGAGCAAAGAAGCAGAAGCTATAATACAAGAACTCGAGTTGCGAAATTTCAGGCGGGACAAAAAGTGTTCAGAGAAATTTTCAGCAAAGTAGTTTTGAAAAACAAATAAATTCAAAGCTGAACAAGAAATACATCAAATATCGTATAGTAAAGCCTATTGGTAACTGCATGTACGAAGTAGAGGACCTTAAAGGGAAATTAGTTTGCGTATTTTATGTCAAAGACCTAAAGCAATAGAATACTACTGAAGCCAAACAAGGTAGAAGTAAATCGCGCCTAAGAACGGAACTAAATCTCTGGACTGCTGAAGTAATTGGTTTAGTGTATGCGTCTCGCCAATTTCTTCATGGTGTATGCAGTCCACCCTACTACAAATCATAGTTATTTGACGACTGAGGCACGTACCGGAGTTTTTGACGCCAAAATGTAAATGAAAGTTTTCTTGGTCCTAGCTCGCTCTAAAGTTGCAAATAGTGAGAGGACAATTTAACCCTTTCACGATGTACCACATTGCTCTAACGGAAACTATGTTACTAAGAAGCAGCGGTGTTGACATCAGGGCCAAGAGCTTATCAATTATTTTCATAACGAGAGGAGCTAGGATACGAAGCGAAAACAAGTAACGAAAACCTGAACGAGGTATTTGCAAAATATTATATTTTGGCGTCGTGAACACTGGTATAGAGCGTGTTCGCAAATGTTTTAAAAAAAAGTCCTACAGACTTTTCTGCATTTTAACCCGTTTTTACCTTTCTGATTCACACTTTTCAATATTTAAAATTTCCGATTATTTTTTGCTGCTCAATTAACTTTGATTTTTTTCTTTTTCTCTTTACAGGTGAACCGGTGCTTGGACCACGGAAGCACAACCCCTTATGGACTATGGGAACCCTGGAAGCCGACAAGACCCTGTGGCCGACAAGACCCTGCGAAACGTCGGAATACAGATAAGTCTTCTTTTACTTCTAATTAAAAATTGCATACATACACGCACACATACATTCATATATATAAGTTTTTCAAATAAAATTCTTAATCTGGGCTTAGTATTCCAACTTCACTTCCTCTCATATATCAAAGAAAATTCTAACTACTAACCTAGGCCTAGAAAAACTAGTATTTCAAAACTAATCCAATTCCAATATAAATAGTACTAACCTCTTAGACTAATAAAACTAGATCCTAACAATAAAAAAATGTTTTATTACAAAAAAATAAATAAATAAAAATAAAGGGACTTTTGGTCTACTTCATTGGAGGAGTTTTCTTTTTTTTTGGGCTTAGAATTTATGAATTATGTAGGACTTTTTTTAAAACATTTGCGAACAAGCTCTATACCAGTGTTCACGACGCCAAAATAGAATATTTTGCAAATACCGCGTTCAGATTTTCGTTAATTGTTTCCGCTTCGTATCCTAGCCCTTCTCGTTATGAAAATAATTGATAAGCTCATGGCCCTGATGACAACACCGTTGCTTCTTAGTAACATAGTTTCGGTACATCGTGAAAGGGTTAATGATGGACATAAATTGTCCTCACTATTTGCAACTTTAGAGCGAGTTAGGACCAAGCAAACTTCTTGTTCAGCTTTAAATTTATTTGTTTTTCAAACCTACTTTGCTGAAAATTCCTTCTGAAGACTTTGTCCCGCCTGAAATTTCGCAACTCGAGTTCTTGTATTATAGCTTCAGCTACTTTGCTCATAGGCTTTTGAAATATTGGATCTTACTCGATCTCTAATTAAGTTCAGCCTGTCGGATAAAGGTAACACAGCAACTTTCCCATCTTCTACTTTCCTTGCCAACCTATACACGCTCCCATGGGTGTACATATTTTGACCAAAGAGAGCGAAATAAGGTGTAACACCGGTGGACGCATGTACAGCAGACCGAAGAGCGCCTTCGATTTCTGAAAGATGTATGTCCCACTCTCTCTGGTCATCTTTCAGGTAGGTGCGAATGGCTGCCAAAATTAATTGGTTGACTCTCTCTGAGGCATTCGCGTGGGGAGAGTACAACGCGGTCCTCACATGAGAAAAAAAGGCATCAACCAAATCCTGAAATTCTTTGCCCACAAATTGTTTCCCGTTATCTGAAAAGACAACTTCCGGTACCCTGAATTTGTGGAGCACTTCGTCTGTTAGAAATCTTTTAACGGTTTTAGACCTTGCTTTGGGCATGGCTTTCAGCAGCAAAAAATTTCGTCAGGTGGTCCAGCACGAGAAAAATATGTGAATTCCCAGGGCCCAAGAAAATCTAAATACAGATCTATTACGACGTCTATTGGACGTCAAATGTCCTACAAATGTTGGAACTGCCACCAACCAGGACACGGTTTTTTTCATTTGTCCAGAACCGACCAAAATAGTTTTCTGTTACCGGTGCGGGATGGAAGGAGTGGTGACTCCAAGCTGTCCCCGCTGTCGGGGAAATGTTCAGACGGCGAAGTACTAGGCTGGGGAGACCCCTCCGTCCGAAACCCAAACCCAGCATTAGGAAAGTCAACTGAGGGTGGGAATTATAGTAGTAGAATAAAGTAATTGTAAGGAACAGAATTCAAAATTAGAGATAAGAAATAATGAAGTACCTAGGCTTAAGGAATTAAAACCTCTCCATGTTAGAATTAAGGAGTATGAAGAAGCTAGATTTAGGATTTTTGAGTAGGAGAATACAGAGGGCCCGAGAAAAAGGCGCTACGAAAAGAAATCGCCTCGGCAAAGTTATTCGAAGGGGACGATAGGCGTTTGTATACTAGGACCTCGATTGCCGGTAAAGAGGTGGAAGGTCTATTAGATAGTGGGCCAACGGCCACTTGTCTGGGAAAAGGTAGTATGGAGCTCGTTGAAGAAATTAAAATTCCTACATACAATTTTCGCTCGGAAATTAGTACGGCCGATGGAACTAAGCACCGGATGATAGGAAGGATACCAACAAAATGTAACAATTTGAAACGCGACCTAGATTTATACCTAGTCCCAACCCACAAACGAAAGCTATTTTTGGGTAGCGTTGACTGCCTCGCAACTAATGGGGTGTCACTAGCTGAGGAGTCCGAAGATGAGCCATTAGATCCCACCCAGCACGACCTTAGTGTAGAGGAAAAGGAGCAAATCGATGCAATTATCGCCCTGTTTCATTTGAAAGAAGAGGCCTTGGTAATACGTCCTTAGAGATGCACTGGATTGACACTGGAGATGAGGCACCAGTAAAATAGCGTTACTATCCCGTATCACCGGCTGTGCAGGGCCTAATGTTTGCAGAACTAGATAGAATGCTAGAAATGGAAGTGATTGAGCAAAGTCCATGGAACAATCCCGGAACAATCCCATGGAACAATCCCGTAACCCTAGTCCGTAAAAGAGCAAAAAATCGCCTGTGCCTGGACGCAAGGAAGCTCAATGCACTCACAGTTAAGGATGCATATCCCCTGCCAAACATTGACGGAATGCTAAGTTACATAGGGGACACGCATTTCATTTCAAGTGTGGATCTAAAGGATACTTTATGACAGATCCAGCTTGAAATGTCTATTCGTGAAAAAATGCGTTTACGGTGCCAGGGAGACCTTTGTACCATTTTACGGCTATGCCTTTTGGGCTATGTAATGCAGCCCAAAGGTTGTGCCGTCTAATGGACAAAGTGATTCCATCACAGTTCCGCGAACGTGTATTCGTCTATTCGGACGATTTGTTTGTGGTGACTCCTGACTTTGAAACGCACAAGTATTTACTGGTTGAAGTTGCAAAGATGCTTTCTTTGGCTAATCTGACTATCAATGTGGCAAAGTCTAGGTTCTGCTACAAAGAACTCCGATACCTGGGATATGTAATCGGCGAGGGTAAACTAAAGCCAGATCAGTCGAAAGTAGAATCGATTTTGAAATTCCCGTTCCCGAAAAATAAATGTCATGTAAGAGGTTTCATTTGTTCCACCGGGTACCGGGTGGTACCGCCGGCTTATCGCTGGTTATGCTACAATTGCGGGACCAATTTTTGAGACGCTAAAGAATTCGGGGAAGAGCAAAGAAAGGGTTCGACAGGCTGAACCTAGCATTGACAAGTAGTCCGGTGTTGCGTCATCCCAACTTTTTTAAGAGATTTTACGTCCAGTGCGACGCCTCTGATGTCGGGATTGGAAGTATTCTATTTCAGAAAGATGAAATTGAGAGTGAACTCCCAATCGCATACTTCTCACAGAAGTTAAAATCAGCACAAAAAACTACTCGGTGGCCGAAAGAGAGTGCCTTTCAGTGGTTACGGTTATTAAAAAATTCAGGCCATACAGCGAGCTACTGCCATTGACCGTCATCACCGACCACTCCAGCTTGAAGTGGCTGATGACGAAGAAGGAGTTAAGCGGCAGGCTAGCTCGATGGAGTCTTCTTTTGCAAGGACATTCGTTTGATATCGGACACAGAAAGGGTATCCAAAATATTGTTCCGGATACTCTATCCCGGTACAATATGGACGATATTACCGCGGAAGTAGGAATCCTAATAGATCTGTCTTCAACCGAATTTAATTCCGATGAGTACACTGATAAGTTAGAAGCAATAGAAGAGAATTTAGATAGACTGCCAGATCTAAAAATAGAAGATGGTCTTATTTATAAAAGGACGAGACATGCGACAAGGGACGATCTGACAGATGACTTTTCTTGGAAACTGTGGGTACCAGCTTCCCACCGAACATGGCTCATGGCGGTTTTCAGAAAACCTTGAAAGGATTCGCAAATATTTCTATTGGCCAAACATGGAGTTATGTTCAAAGCTGAGAGGACTGTAAGGAGAGCAAGCCCCAATGTCAAGTCTTGAAACAGCCCACGGGAAATGAATGGAGGGTGGAACGGCCATTCCAGAAAATGTATATAGATTTTCATGGGCCCTACGTCCGCTGGACCCCCTGACGAAATTTGTGCTGCTGAAAGCCATGCCCAAAGCAATGTCTAAAACCCTTATAAGATTTCTAATAGACGAAGTGCTCCACAAATTCGGGGTACCGGAAGTTGTCTTTTCAGATAACGGGAAACAATTTGTGGGCAAAGAATTTCAGGATTTGGTTGATACCTTTGGAATTTCTCATGTGAGGACCGCGTTGTACTCTCCCCAGGCGAATGCCTCAGAGAGAGTCAACCAATTAATTTTGGCAGCCATTCGCACCTACCTGAAAGATGACCAGAGAGAGTGGGACAATCGAAGGCGCTCTTCTGTCTGTTGTACATGCGTCCACCGGTGTTACACCTTATTTCGCTCTCTTTGGTCAAAATATGTACACCCATGGGAGCGTGTATAGGCTGGACATAATTAGAGATCGAGTAAGATCCAATATTTCAAAAGCCTATGAGCAAAGAAGCAGAAGCTATAATACAAGAACTCGAGTTGCGAAATTTCAGGCGGGACAAAAAGTGTTCAGAGAAATTTTCAGCAAAGTAGTTTTGAAAAACAAATAAATTCAAAGCTGAACAAGAAATACATCAAATATCGTATAGTAAAGCCTATTGGTAACTGCATGTACGAAGTAGAGGACCTTAAAGGGAAATTAGTTTGCGTATTTTATGTCAAAGACCTAAAGCAATAGAATACTACTGAAGCCAAACAAGGTAGAAGTAAATCGCGCCTAAGAACGGAACTAAATCTCTGGACTGCTGAAGTAATTGGTTTAGTGTATGCGTCTCGCCAATTTCTTCATGGTGTATGCAGTCCACCCTACTACAAATCATAGTTATTTGACGACTGAGGCACGTACCGGAGTTTTTGACGCCAAAATGTAAATGGAAGTTTTCTTGGTCCTAGCTCGCTCTAAAGTTGCAAATAGTGAGAGGACAATTTAACCCTTTCACGATGTACCACATTGCTCTAACGGAAACTATGTTACTAAGAAGCAGCGGTGTTGACATCAGGGCCAAGAGCTTATCAATTATTTTCATAACGAGAGGAGCTAGGATACGAAGCGAAAACAAGTAACGAAAACCTGAACGAGGTATTTGCAAAATATTATATTTTGGCGTCGTGAACACTGGTATAGAGCGTGTTCGCAAATGTTTTAAAAAAAAGTCCTACAGACTTTTCTGCATTTTAACCCGTTTTTACCTTTCTGATGCACACTTTTCAATATTTAAAATTTCCGATTATTTTTTGCTGCTCAATTAACTTTGATTTTTTTCTTTTTCTCTTTACAGGTGAACCGGTGCTTGGACCACGGAAGCACAACCCCTTATGGACTATGGGAACCCTGGAAGCCGACAAGACCCTGTGGCCGACAAGACCCTGCGAAACGTCGGAATACAGATAAGTCTTCTTTTACTTCTAATTAAAAATTGCATACATACACGCACACATACATTCATATATATAAGTTTTTCAAATAAAATTCTTAATCTGGGCTTAGTATTCCAACTTCACTTCCTCTCATATATCAAAGAAAATTCTAACTACTAACCTAGGCCTAGAAAAACTAGTATTTCAAAACTAATCCAATTCCAATATAAATAGTACTAACCTCTTAGACTAACAAAACTAGATCCTAACAATAAAAAAATGTTTTATTACAAAAAAATAAATAAATAAAAATAAAGGGACTTTTGGTCTACTTCATTGGAGGAGTTTTCTTTTTTTTTGGGCTTAGAATTTATGAATTATGTAGGACTTTTTTTAAAACATTTGCGAGCAAGCTCTATACCAGTGTTCACGACGCCAAAATAGAATATTTTGCAAATACCGCGTTCAGATTTTCGTTAATTGTTTCCGCTTCGTATCCTAGCCCTTCTCGTTATGAAAATAATTGATAAGCTCATGGCCCTGATGACAACACCGTTGCTTCTTAGTAACATAGTTTCGGTACATCGTGAAAGGGTTAATGATGGACATAAATTGTCCTCACTATTTGCAACTTTAGAGCGAGTTAGGACCAAGCAAACTTCTTGTTCAGCTTTAAATTTATTTGTTTTTCAAACCTACTTTGCTGAAAATTCCTTCTGAAGACTTTGTCCCGCCTGAAATTTCGCAACTCGAGTTCTTGTATTATAGCTTCTGCTACTTTGCTCATAGGCTTTTGAAATATTGGATCTTACTCGATCTCTAATTAAGTTCAGCCTGTCGGATAAAGGTAACACAGCAACTTTCCCATCTTCTACTTTCCTTGCCAACCTATACACGCTCCCATGGGTGTACATATTTTGACCAAAGAGAGCGAAATAAGGTGTAACACCGGTGGACGCATGTACAGCAGACCGAAGAGCGCCTTCGATTTCTGAAAGATGTATGTCCCACTCTCTCTGGTCATCTTTCAGGTAGGTGCGAATGGCTGCCAAAATTAATTGGTTGACTCTCTCTGAGGCATTCGCGTGGGGAGAGTACAACGCGGTCCTCACATGAGAAAAAAAGGCATCAACCAAATCCTGAAATTCTTTGCCCACAAATTGTTTCCCGTTATCTGAAAAGACAACTTCCGGTACCTTGAATTTGTGGAGCACTTCGTCTGTTAGAAATCTTTTAACGGTTTTAGACCTTGCTTTGGGCATGGCTTTCAGCAGCAAAAAATTTCGTCAGGTGGTCCAGCACGATAAAAATATGTGAATTCCCAGGGCCCAAGAAAATCTAAATACAGATCTATTAGGATTCCTACTTCCGCAGTAATCTCGTCCATGTTGTACCGGGATAGAGTATCCGGAACAATTTTTTGGATACCCTTTCTGCGTCCGATATCAAACGAATGTCCTTGCAAATAAAGACTCCATCGAGCTAGCCTGCCGCTTAACTCCTTGTTCGTCATCAGCCACTTCAAGCTGGAGTGGTCGGTGAAGACGGTGAATGGCAGTAGCTCGATGCAAGACCTAAATTTTTTAATAACCATAACCACTGAAAGGCACTCTCTTTCGGTCACCGAGTAGTTTTTTGTGCTGCTGTTAACTTCTGTGAGAAGTATGCGATTGGGTGTTCACCCTCAATTTCATCTTTCTGAAATAGAATACTTCCAATCCCGACATCAGAGGCGTCGCACTGGACGTAAAATCTCTTAGAAAAGTCGGGATGTCGCAACACCGGGCTACTTGTCAATGCTAGTTTCAGCCTGTCGAACGCTGTCTTTGCCTCTTCCCCGAATTCTATAGCGTCTCAAAAATTGGTCCCGCAATTGTAGCATAATCAGCGATAAGCCGGCGGTACCACCCGGTGTTACCCATGAAATTCCCGTTCCCGGGAACGGGAATTTGAAATCGATTCTACTTACGACTGATCTGGCTTTTTTTTGCTCTTTTACGGACTAGGGTTACGGGATTGTTCCATGGACTTTGCTCAATCACTTCCATTTCTAGCATTCTATCTAGTTCTGCAAACATTAGGCGCTGCACAGCCGGTGATACGGGATAGTAACGCTATTTTACTGGTGCCTCATCTCCAGTGTCAATCCAGTGCATCTCTAAGGAAGTATTACCAAGGCCTCTTCTTTCAAATGAAAGAAGAGGCCTTGGGGCGATAATTGCATCGATTTGCTCCTTTTCCTCTACACTAAGGTCGTGCTGGGTGGGATCTAATGGCTCATCTTCGGACTCCTCAGCTAGTGACACCCCATTAGTTGTGAGGCAGTCAACGCTACCCAAAAATAGCTTTCGTTTGTGGGTTGGGACTAGGAATAAATCTAGGTCGCGTTTCAAATTGTTACATTTTGTTGGGACCCGAATCCTTCCTATCATCCGGTGCTTAGTTCCATCCGCCGTACTAATTTCCGAGCGAAAATTGTATGTAGGAATTTTAATTTCTTCAACGAGCTCCATACTACCCTCTCCCAGACAAGTGGCCGTTGGCCCACTATCTAATAGACCTTCCACCTCTTTACCGGCAATCGAGGTCCTAGTATACAAACGCGTATCGTCCCCTTCGAATAACTTTGCCGAGGCGATTTCTTTTCGTAGCGCCTTTTTCTCGGGCCCTCTGTATTCTCCTACTCAAAAATCCTAAATCTAGCTTCTTCATACTCCTTAATTCTAACATGGAGAGGTTTTAATTCCGTAAGCCTAGGTACTTCATTATTTCTTATCTCTAATTTTGAATTCTGTTCCTTACAACTACTTAAAATTCTATAATTCCCACCCTCAGTTGACTTTCCTAATGCTGGGTTTGGGTTTCGGACGGAGGGGTCTCCCCAGCCTGGTACTTCTCCGTCTGAGCATTTCCCCGACAGCGGGGACAGCTTGGAGTCACCACTCCTTCCATCCCGCACCGGTAACAGAAAACTCTTCTGGTCGGTTCTGGACAAATGAAAAAACCGTGCCCTGGTTGGTGGCTGTTCCAACATGAAACATTTCTTCATTTTATTCCAATTCCACTTCATACACTTTCTGGCCATATGTTTGACGTGCCATTTACGAGGCGTATGGCTGACGTGGTGTTTGTTGCACTTCATGATGATGGTCTTCATGATGCGCACTAGACCCACTTCCTTCAAGGGATGGCGCTGTCGGTTCCTCAGCCTTAATAGGGAATTATAAAATTCCTCAAAACTTTCCTGGGGAAATTGACGTCTGTCCATAATCCGTCTTTGCACCTCGTCCATATTGAACCCGTATCGCCTCCCGTAGCTCCTCTCAGCTACTTATCGTTGTAAGCCGTCTTTGGTTCCAATACCATTCACGCGCAAATTTGTTATCAGAATTCGTTATGACGTCCCCCACGTACAATAATAATCTTCCCGCAAAGATTCTACCCGAAAAATTAAGCCTCCGAACTAGGCTGTATCAGGCTTTCATACGTCCCGAATCGATGGAGGGATACCAAAGTGTTATTCATACCTAAAGCGGGAAAGATATCACACACTAGACGAAAAGACTTCAGACCAATTAGCCTATCCTCCTTCCTATTGAAAGGTCTGGAAAGACTTTTAGATCATTTCATTAGGGAAAACCTGGATACAAAGCTCCTGTCGGGGAACCAACATGCTTACAATAAGGGCAAGTCTACAGAATCAGCCCTGCACGAACTTGTGAGCAATCGTCCCTGCATTTCAAGGAATTCACCATGGTGGCAATTCGTAAACGTCCTCGGAGACATCCTACAGGTGGCTCTGAACAAGTTGGCTAGATGGGCCAGAAGCAGCGGTTTGGGCGTTAACCCCAACAAGACAGAATTGGTTCTCTTTACTAGGATGAATTATGTCCCACATGTGGACCCTCCACCTCGGATAAATGGAACAGATCTAGTCTTTTCTGAAAGTGCAAAATTTGTAGGAATAATTCTAGATAGGAAAATGTTATTTAGACTTAACGTATTGGAACGTGTAAGGAAGGCCAACGTCGCCTTATATTCCTGCAAAAAGGCTGTAGGGTCGCGGTGGGGACTCTCTCCTAAAATCGTCCACTGGATATATATAGCAGTAGTTCGTCCAATACTGTTATACGGTATTGTGGTATGGTGGACGGCAACTGACAAACTAACCATTACCAACCTACTAACAAAGGTTCAGAGAACTGCCTGCCTGAGTATAAGCCTTAAGGACTACAGCGACCGAGTCTCTACAAGCCCTACTCCATATACTGCCGATTAATATTGTGGCGAGAGAAGTTGCAACCAAAGCGGCAATAAGATAAAACTGCCTATCAATGTGGAGGTACAAGAACTATGGTCACATGAGGATATCAAAGTGTAGTGCTATGGTAACCGACCGAGTAGACTATATACCAACTGTGTACACCTTCGAGAGAAATTACATCACTATGATTCCCGCCAGAGATGAATGTGTGTACGCCTTCGAGAGAAATTACATCACTATGATTCCCGCCAGAGATGAATGGGTCGGCAGAATACCAGGTAATAGAAACCATCTCCACTTTTACACGGATGGTTCGAAGCTTGATGAAAAGGTTGGCTTCGGAGTACACTGTGAAGAACTTAGTCTAGATATAGCTCACAGACTACCAGATACCTGCAGTGTCTATCAAGCCGAAATAATGGCAATATGGGAAGTCGCCAAGTGGCTGAGTCGCAACATAGTAACCAACACTGGCGTTGTCATTTACTCGGACAGCCAGGCTGCCATCAATTCTCTGGAGGCAACATCCCTAAATTCACAAACAGCCCTCGACTGCCGCAGATCTCTTAACGAGATGACTGAGCAGTTTAATATACACCTCATATGGGTGCCTGGGCATAGGGATATCCCGGGGAACTGCAAAGCCGACGAACTTGCTAGGAAAGGGACGACATTACAAATTCTCGAAGAATTTGCATATATTGGTGCGCCACTATCCACGTGCAAACTTTGGCTTAGGCAAGAGGCAATCAGGCAGTCCAACGAAAGATGGACAGAAATCGGCACCTGCAGGGTAGCTAGACAAATTTGGCCAAGGTATGACCTGAGAAGGTCAAAATATCTCCTCGCACTAGAGAGGAAACGATTGTCTACGTTAGTACAGGTTCTGACGGGACACTGCTTGATCGGCGAACACGCCAAAAGATTGGGTATTGACTTCAATGACTTCTGCCGAAGCTGTGGAGATGAGGAAGAAGTGGAGAGCATTGAGCACTTGCTTTGCGACTGTCCCGCTTTGAGTAAACGACGACTGGACATACTGGGGTCGGCCTTTTTAGGCAGCCCAACAGATCTTTCCAGTACTGATATTCGTACTATCGATAAATTTATATATCAAACAGGTTGGTTTCGTTACCACGGGCATTTCAGCCCGTGGTAACACTAGGGACCTAAACTGGTCTATGTGAGCTTGTAAAAAAAATATACGGCTGCCACCCTAACCTAAACCTAACCTAAAGCCTCCGAACTTCAGGCCCCATTTGTCAACCGACGTTTTCTTCATAACTTGCTGCGGCGGCATGTAATAGAGATTTTCTCTCTGACCTACCGTTTCCGCATAATAGAGGTTTCCAACAGTCGCCGGCATTTCTGGACGTTCGCCATTTAATAGCTGTGACTGGGAAAAATGTGCGCGATATGGTTGCTGCTGCGGTGGCTGCCGTCGCATTTGTTCCATAGGTGGTAACATCCGTGTAGCAAATTTTTCTTTCGAAGATGAACAGGGCATTCCAGGCAGCCTCAGCGGCTCTATCCCTAATGAAATAATCTTAAATCTTTCCAGACCTTTCAATAGAAAGGAGGATAGGCTAATTGGTCTGAAGTCTTTTGGCCTAGTGTGTGATATCTTCCCCGCTTTAGGTATGAATACCACTTTGGTATCCCTCCATCGATTCGGGATGTATGAAAGTCTGATACAGCCTACATAAATTTTCTCCAGCCAGGGAATAATGTACTTTAACATTTTCTGCATTTCTGCTGCAGTGATGGCATCTGGTCCAGGTGACTTGAAGGGCTCAACGCTATTAATAGCACAGCTTATTCTGGATCTCTCAGTCAAGAAGCTAGCGACGCTCGCAGTCCACTCGTACTCTTGTTGGTCCTGCCGATCCTCTGGTTCTGTTAGAGGGTTCCCCGGGAAATGTGTGTCGAGCAGTACATTGAGCGACTGCTCGCTGTTTTTGGTCCAATTATTTGCCTCATACTGCAAGTAACCCACTGTAAAGGGTGAAGATGATAGTATTTTCCTCAGCCTTGCGGCGTCGGAGACCTTTTCCACTTCGCCACAGAAGGTCTAACAAGAGCGTCTTTGCGCCTTTCTAAGCTCCTTCTTATAGATCTTGAGTTGCTCTTTATAGGCATCCCAAACATAAGCGACCCCTGTACATTTAGCCTTGTTGAATAGCTTGGTGCAGGTCTTTTTCCTAGCCGTTAGCTCAGAAGTCCACCATTGGGGTTTAGTTTTACCCTTGTACCTTGTTTTTGGATAGGCTTCTTCAAGGGAACTATTGAATGATGTGGTGATATGCTCGACCAGATTATCCAGACCGGCTTTGTCATTCGGTTCGCACAGAAGCTTGAAGTTGATTACTTTCTTGAAATTCTTTTCATACAGGTGCCACTTTGTCTTTCTCACATTTCTGTGGACGGCAGGTTCAGGCGCTTTATCAGCGAGTTTGAACTCAATATAATGGTGATCTGAGAATGAGTGGTCGTCCAGTACATTTCACCCAATAATTTTGTATGACAGCCGGTCAGTAGCAAACGTTACGTCTAGTACTTCTTGTCTGTCTTTAATTGTAAAGGTCGGTTTATTACCTATGTTACAAATACTTAGGTTGGTAGTTAGAATAAAGTCAAGAAGCGAATCACCCCTATTGTTTATATCCATACTACCCCAGATAGAATGATGAGCACTCGTGTCTGCGCCAACAATCTCTACGTCGTCAGACGTTGCTTCTTCTACTACTTCCCTGAATAGAGCAGTCGGTACTACAGCTTCATAAGGCAAGTAACTGGAGACCATACAATATATGCGATTACCAACTCCAGACTAGTATATGTTTGGTCTTTACCACTTAAATTAGCCAGGAGAAAGATACTTAGATCTTTCCTGGCCTGGCCAAAAACATGGATACAAAACTCCTGTCGGTGAACCAACATTCTTACAATAAGGGGAAGTCTACAGAATCAGCCCTGCACGAACTTGTGAGCACTATCGAATCGTCCCTGCATTTCAAGGAATTCTCCATGGTGGCATTTCTTGACATAGAAGGGGCTTTTAACAACATTCACTCAGATGCAATAATTGCGGCACTGTCACATCTGAAAGTTAACTCTAGTTTGATTAGACTAATTCGAAGTCTGCTCAACAGCAGACGCATAACAACATGTCTTGGATCCACAACTCTAACAAGGTTTGCAAGTACTGTCTCCACTAATTTGGAACCAACCGTGAAATCCTGCTAGATCTAGAACGTTGTGGCTGCAAAGCCGTGGCATATGCGGACGACGTTGCAATCGCAGTGAGTGGCAAGTTCGAAAACGTCCTCCGAGACATTCTACAGGTGGCTCTGAACAAATTGGCTAGATGGGCCAGAAGCAGCGGTTTGGGCGTAAACCCAAACAAGACAGAATTGGTTCTCTTTACTAGGATGAATAATGTCCCACATGTGGACCCTCCAACTCGGATAAATGGAACAGATCTAGTCTTTTCTGAATGTGCAAAATTTTTAGGAATAATTCTAGATAGAAAACTGTTATTTAAACTTAACGTATTGGAACGTGTAAGGAAGGCCAACGTCGCCTTGTATTCCTGCAAAAAGGCTGTAGGGTCGCGGTGGGGCCTCTCTCCTAAAATCGTCCACTGGATATATATAGCAGTAGTTCGTCCTATACTGCTATACGGCATTGTGGTATGGTGGACGGCAACTGACAAACTAACCATCACCAACCTACTAACAAAGGTTCAGAGAACAGCCTACCTGAGCATAAGCGGAGCCTTAAGGACTACAGCGACCGAGTCTCTACAAGCCCTACTCCATATACTGCCGATTAATATTGTGGCGAGAGAAGTTGCCACCAAAGCGGCAATAAGATTAAACTGCCTATCAATGTGGAGGTACAACAACTACGGTCACATGAGGATATCAAAGTGTAGTGCTATGGTAACCGACCGAGTGGACTATATACCAACGATGTATTCCTTCGAGAAGAATTACATCACTATGATTCCCGCCAGAGATGAATGGGTTGGAAGAATACCAGGTAATAGAAACCATCTCCACTTTTACACGGATGGTTCGAAGCTTGATGAAAAGGTTGGCTTCGGACTGACTGTTGACTGTTCTTATCATGTCTATTTGTCATAATCCCATTGCATAATCGACCACGTTACGTAGTTGATCGATTGCACCTCCGGTCCGTCTGCCGCGGTCCACAAAATCATTCCTACTTTGCTCCTCATTGTTATTTATTATTTGATTAATTTTTTATTTGATTTTCTGGATTTTGACCCTGTCTCATCTCCTGCCTAATGTTTCGCGCCATGAGGCTACTAAAATCGGGCGAGGTAATGGTATTTTCAAAATTTATTGATTTATCTAATCCATTATTCAATGTAGGGGCAGGGCTAGACCCTGGCGGAGCTTTAGACAACGCGGTTGCGGCCGATACCGCATTACTTGTGGTTCTAGTCAAACTCATAGTAGTGGTAGGATCTACCATTTCGCTTGGAAAATTGTTTGGGGGATTTGAAACCCCTTCCTGCTGATTTTGTGATCTTGTGTTCACCATTTCCCAAAATAATTTCGACTATTCTATAATTTTTGACTTCTACCCTGACTTTCTGTAATGCCTAGAACCACAAAATAAAAGGATTTACCTGTGATCAGATTAAATTTCTTCAAGCCCAAAAATTTAAGGTTCAATGCGCCGTTTATGTATATTGATAACATCGAAGCTCCAAAAAATGCTTTTTGCAAGGGAAATTATTGATTTAAATGTTGCATATGTAACAATTGTTAATATGTAAATATGTAGTATTGTTAAATATGTAGATATGTATGTATAAAAAGACAGATAAGCAACCCACCAAAATCTTTCGTTGAGGGCAGCTTCATTACAATAGAAACTAATTGTTATTTGTTTTCTTTCTTTTCTTTGAAGTTATGCTTTTGGGATTGGAATATCCACCTGCGGACTTAGCAATTTCTGTTCACGGACGAAAATAGTGAACAGAAAGAGGCGAGTGAGACAATTCCAAAAAGTGAAGTGGAAGTGGTCGCTAACATCGCCAATTTGCCGATAACATCATCAATTTTGCAGAAAGTTCCCAGCAAAGGTGGTGATAAGGATATGAAGAGGGGCACAAAAACTCAAAACAAAGAGGGAGCGACAAAAAACAACACCGCCTTCCAAAAAGTGGTCGATAACATTACCAAATTGCCGATAATATCACCAATTTTGCAGAATGTTCCCACCAATAGTGGTGATAGGAATAGGTACATAAAGAATCAAAACAAAGAGGGAACGACAAAAAGTAACACCGCCTCCCAAAGAGGTCTACTTGAAGAGTGTGTAATAGGTAGTAAACGAAAGGAGGAGAAAGACTCACCACCAAATAAGGAGGGAGTGCAACCAGATAGGATAGACGACTCCCAAAGGAAACTTTTACTGGAAAGACAATGATTGAGGTCATCCAGATAAACCTCCACCGGAGCGAAACGGCATCCATTGCTCTGATGGACATAATAAATAAAGGCAGGGTTCATGTTGCTTTGGTCCAGGAACCATGGACTACTAGTAACAAAGTTACTGGATTGAACCATATGAATTACAATCTTTTCTACGCTAACACAGGTACTCGTCCAAGGACTTGTATTCTGTGCCATAAAAACTTATGCTATCTTTTCTCTCCAGAGTTGTCAACATCGGACGCAACTTTGCTGATGGAAGGCAATGGAAGTATGTACCTGGCGTCAGTATACCTGCCATTCAATGCGCCGACATTGCCACCTACGTCGGAATTACAACGTCTGGTAAGGGAATCCAAAAATACAAGTAATGTGTTACTAGCTGGTTGTGATGCCAACTCACACCATATCGCTTGGGGTAGTACTGACACCAATAAAAGGGGACAAGCCCTTATAGAATTTTTGAATACTAACGATCTCCTAACTCTCAACATAGGGAACAAGGCGGCCTTTGTTAACAAAATTAGGGAAGAAGTATTAGATATAACGATATGCTCGGAAAACCTCATTGATGAGCTCCATGAGTGGAGGGTTTCGGATGAACACTCCTATTCGGAGTGTTCATCCATATACCATCCTATACCACCGTTATATAAGGTTTAAAATTGCACGGCCAGCGCCTAACCCAATAAGTTTCCGTAATAAGGCTAAAACCGACTGGACCAAATTCGGGAAACTACTTAGAAATCGATTGGGCCAGCCTAAACACGATTATCCAAGTACAGAAGACATTGATATAAATGTGAGGAGGATTACGGAGGCTCTTGTAAAATCATTCGAAGATAGTTGCCCGCTTCGAGAAAGGAAATCTGCCTATGAGAAACCCTGGATGACAGGGCAAATTCGCTCGATTGGCAAGGATGTCCGCAGACTTTACAACAGAGCTCGACGTAAAAAGCTATCAGTATATTGGGACGAATACCACAGAAGACTCAAAGAATACAATAAAATCATTAGACTGGTGAAACGTAACTCCTGGAGGCTTTTCTGTGAGCAGGTAGACAGCGTTAACAGCATGTCCAAAATAAAAAAGTTCCTCCCAAAAACTCATATCCAAACCGAAACACTGGTGGATGAAACTGGTAAAACGATGGAAACTATCGATGATACCGTAAGGCTTCTGATGAAAACTCATTTTCCGAGTGGTAATGCTGGGCCAACAGAGGAACAGTTACAGTCCGAAAATGTAATGCACTAAGTACCTATTACGGATGCTATGGTTAAAGAAGCAATAAAAAGCTTCTCTCCTTTTAAGGCTGCGGGACCGGACGGAATATTTCCAGCGCTTCTTCAGAATAAGGTGGATCTGGTATCAACTAATCTGGTTGGAGTTTTCACTGCATGCCTAATTCATGCATATACCCCAAAAAATTGGCAGGATTCAAGGGTGGTCTTCATACCTAAGCCTGACAAGGCGAGTTATACGATCCCAAAGGCTTATCGACCTATTAGCCTAACTTCTTTCCTGTTAAAAACAATGGAGCGAATAACTGACGACATGATCAAAAGTAAGATAGCCGATGACAAGCTAAAATTCAAGCAACACGCATATGTTAAAGGAAGATCAGTGGAAACAGCTCTACATGAGGTAGTACACCACATAGAACAGTCTCTCAGTGAAAAATTTTACACACTTGCCGTTTGTATAGACATTGAGTGCGCTTTTAACAACGTTCAGACCGATACACTTATCCAGTCCTTAGACGAGTTTCAGGTTGACCGGGCGTTGATAAACTGGATCAACAATATGCTAAGGAATATGTGGATTATTTGTGAGTCATATGACGTAAAAATCAGAGACAAGGTAAATCGTGGTATACTTCAGGGGGGCATTTTATCGCCTCTCCTATGGGTTACGACGATTCACAGTCTCCTTAAAGCCCTCACCAATGAAGGACTTAAACCAGTCTGTTATGCAGACGACGTTAGAATACTTCTAAGGGGCACACATCCAAATCAACTATGCAGAAGAGCTGAGGAGGCACTTAGCATAGCATATAACTGGGCACAACCAAGGGGACTAAATGTCAACCCAGACAAAACAGAAATATGTCTATTTACAAGGAAAAGGAAGATTCATCCTTTTACCGTGCCTCGTTTCCTGGATAAGAATATTGCCATATCTAAAAAGATAAAATACTTGGGAGTAATCTTGGATCAGAAACTGTACTGGAAAGATCATATTGAAGAAAGAGTTACAAAGGCCCACAGATGTTGGTCGTTGTGCAGAAGAGCTATAGGTTCAAAATGGGGACTACGTCCAAATATGACACACTGGCTTTACATGAGCGTGATTAGACCAATAATAACCTACGCCTCTGTAGTGTGGTTGACATCAATGGACAAAAATTACAACGTAATACCATTGCAAAAAGTGCAACGAATGTGCTGTCTAGGCATAAGCGGAGCAATTAGAACCGCACCAACAAGAGCGTTGGAGACTATACTGCACATCCAAACCAATAGATATCCGTATAGAGTATGAGGCAGCCCTCACAGCAAGACGTCTACAAGTGATGGGTGAATGGATAAATCGAGACCACAAGTCGTACCATCAGAAGATATTACAATCACTGGTCGGTCATATTCAAACAACGGAAATCTCCGACCGCATTCCTGAAGTGCGGCTTAGGTTAGGTTAAGTTGAAAGGGACGCCCGTCAGAATACAACTGACGAGTTCACTCGGGGCCGACAATTCGGTCCACTGTGTTTCCCGTGAGTAGAAAGGAAGGATAGAAGAAATAGTCGGAGGTTGACAGACTAGGAAGATGGAGAAAAAGTTTCGGAAGAGGGAGAGAAGATTTAGGAAGGGGAAGAGGAAGATCTAGTTATTTTCGTTTGTCCTCGTGGCTTTACTAAACCAGAGAGATTTACTGATGAATTTGAGAAGGGGTTTGAGCGGTACATCTGCTAGATCGTCTAGGTTTACGAAGAGCCTGTGACCTAAATAGGCCAAACGCTACTCTTGCAGTCCTTTGCATGAGCATAGCAAGTGCTGTACTGACTCCTCCTCTTCTTCATCTAAGCAGCTTCTACTGAAGTCATCGTAAGGAAGCTTCATGCGTGCAGCCATATTGCCTATCACGCAGTGCCCTGTGATGACTCCTGTGAGGATGCTAAGTGTGTTCTTCCTGAAGGACAGCAATTCTTTGGTACGGTTCACATCAATGGATGGCCAAAGGGTTCTTGCGGTCCTGCAGTTTTGTATTGTATCCCACCTCGATCTGGTTAGTGCTGCTCCGCGTTCGTCGATTTCGTTTTTAAGTTCCACGAACGGAATTTGCACGTCCAGAGTCGCGGTTTCATTTCGCGCACCTGATCCTATCCTGGCACATTCGTCTGCTAATTCGTTGGCCTGTATGCTGCTATGTCCTGGCACCCAGCAGAGCATGATTTGGTGCGCCTGAATATGGTTTAAGGCTAGAAAGCAGCGTGATTTGATAATTCTAGAGCCCAAGGCCTTGAGAGCTGCCATGCTGTCGACGTAGATCTTGAATTTTTTCGGAGAAATATCCCGTTCCAAAATCTGATTCGCGGCAATGTTAATGGCATAGGTCTCTGCCTGGAAGACCGTGCATTCATCTGGGAGTCTGGTGGATATTCTGAGATTGAGGGTGTCGGAAAATACTCCTGAACCCGTACCCGTCTCCATTTTCGATCCGTCCGTGAAGATTGAGATCTCATCGTCCTCTATGACGCTATTTGATGCCCAATCTTCACGGCTAAGAAATGTTGCTTTAAAATTTTTATCTCGAATTGTTCTTGGTGCCAAGTAGTCAGTTGTCCTATTGATTTTGTCTGTTATACCCATGCTTTCCAGGATTGACCATGTCCTTGTGTGGTATTGATGGCTATTCCTGACTCCCTTAGCCGAAGGGTCACTTTCGCTGCGGTACACTTTATGTATATATCGATTGGTTGAAGGTTCAGCATCGCCTCCAGTGCCATTTGTGGAGCAGATCTGAGGGCGCCAGTTATCCCGACGCAAATAAGTCTTTGCACTTTGGCTAGGTGCAAGAGATGTGATTTCTTCATTACCGATTTCCACCATACAACTGATCCGTAAGTGAGTATCGGTATGATGATCAATGTATACATCCAGTGTATCATTTTCGGTTGCAAACCCCATTTGCGTCCAAACATTTTCTTGCAGGCTTAGAAGGCGCATAGCGCTTTCTTTCCCCTTTCCTCCAAATTCCTTTTCCAGGACAGCTTAGAGTCTAGGGTGATGCCTAAGTACTTAGCTTCTTTCGACAGTTCAAGTACCTTTCCCTGTAGTGTAGGGAGCTGATAGTTCGGAATTTTATTTCTTCTAGTGAAAAGGATCAGTTCCGTCTTCCCTGGGTTAACTCTGAGTCCATTTTTTTCTGCCCAGAGTGATAATCGTTTTAGTGATCTTTCCATGATCTCGCATAAATTTGCCTCTTGTAGGCTCTTATTCTGCCTTTTTAGGAGGTCCAGAATAACCTTATCCTCCAGGATTGGAGGTGGGACCCATACTGTAATAGTGGTCCAGCTGGGGATTTCATCGAGTGGCACAACGCTGATGTCCATATCTGGCCAGAGTCCGCTTAGATTGTTGACGCATGCCGTTAAGAACTCGAGAGTTCTAGGATTGCCGCATCCAACGATCTTCACGCCCTTATGCCATTTGGCCCCATCGAACTCGGTGAATGCATCATCCTCGTCCGTAGCAAGGGCTTCATGCATCTTCAACAGAATGCCTTCTTCTACCAACATCCATCTTTCAGTAGAGATTCTGCCTTCTGGATTGCTCCGGTCGAGAATCGCTACTGGAAGCTCAGGCGCCGATGTCAGGCTGGCAGATTTTTTAATCCGCTTGCCTTCTGGAACCTGAGAGTCATTTGAACGTTGTCTTTTGACAGCGTTCTTATCGTCGGTACGGCCAGAGGTGCCTGCCGCGGCAGGTTGGAGTACTCTTTTGGCTTTCCTGCCTTTGAAAGGGCCTGGAGAAATGTTTTTGCCATCATCCTTAGCTACCGGCGCTGGTGGATTGATGGACTTTTTAAGTCTCGTCGCGTGTGCACTTTTTAGTGCTGTATTTAGTGCGTTAGTATGTGTTTTAGTGTTAGTGTTCTTGTCCTTTGTCGCAGGTGGAGGGCATACTTCCACGACCGTAGTATTTACGAGATACTCGTACTTCCGGACGTGGAATTTATGCTTCCGGATTAAGCGCTTGTCGCGTACTGTGAGGGATGCTGGGTCTTTCGACTGCATTCTCCTCAGGTACCGCTGCGAGTGCTTATATCCAGCCTCCATTCTCTGCTCGTCCGTCTTGGTTGACGTTCCCCCCGCGACGGTACCCATGTCTTCCTTATCTGACTTTGCTACCAGCCCGGACCTATCCGATTCCATCGTCGTGATGTCATCTTCATCGGTTTCAGTTAGCTGGATTTTGCCAAGTGCAAAAAGTCCGTCATTTGTATCGTCGCTGAGGTAGAGTTCAATGCTGTCTTGTCTCGTTAGTCTTGTTTGTGTATTTGTAGCGTTTTGAGTGGTTGATGTTGTTTTCTGTGCGTTTTTTGTTGTTGGGTCAGATGAGCTTGGGGCCTGCAGATATTCTGCCCCTGCCAATGCATCATCAACAGATGATGAATTGGGTGGATTACCAGTTCACGCCTGGAGACCACCTGCAGAGTTAAAATTAATATTTTAACTCATCGTGTGTGGGTGGGTAACCTTTAGTTGAGGTTACATATGATTGTCAGTGTCTACAGATAGGAGTGGTTAGGCTTTAGCTGTTTACTTTGGCTTTACCACTGCAACCTGGAGACATCAACAACCTTATACAACCCGTAAGCCCCCGCATCGCGACAAGATTGTTACCCGCGACGGGTAACAATCACAGGCGGCTTACAGCTACCTGTGATTCGTTCGTGCCAGACAGACGCTCCTGGGAAAACGGGACACTAGCTCATGCGCCAGTGGGAACCAGCTGCTACACTGATGGGTCCAGGCTAGGAGGAAGGACGGGCCTGGGACTTTTTATTGATGAACCAGAAGTCGAACTTTACTTCCGCCTCCCAGACCATAACACAGTATTTCAAGCAGAAGTTCGAGCCATCACGGAGTGTGTTAACTGGCTCAGTAAACCTAAACCTAATACCACAAAGCCTAAATATGCCAACATATTCACAGATAACCAAATGGCGATCAAAGCAATAACATCGGAAAAGGTCAAATCCAGAACAGTGTTAGACTGTAAAAGAACGATAAATAATTACTCAGTCCATGGTCAACTGCGTATTTTCTGGGTACCGGGACACAACGGAGTGATTGGAAATGAACGAGCAAACAGCTTGGCTTCAAAGGGCAGAGAACTTCGAGTAATAAACTTGGAAAATTGAAAACCTTTCGAAGCCACGAAGGATGAGTTGAAGCACTGGACAGTGGTGCCTCACAAAACAGTGTGGAATAGAGCAACTGTGGGGTGACCCAAATGAGAAGAAAACCAGTAGTTTTCTGAAACTAAACAAGATCGAGATTAGTAAGATGATAAGTGTTCTAACGGGACACTCAAGCTTACAGGCACATCTTCATGGCATAGTACTAGCAGAAAACAACGAGCGCAGGGCATGCAGGGAAAACATCGAAACGATGGAACATTTTCTGTGTCACTGCCCAGCTTTCACACATGCAAGATCCCGATATTTCGGTTCCGACATATTGCCAGACTTGACTCATCTGAGAGGATGTGACTGGAAGAAACTGAGAAAATACGTGTCTAGTACCGATTTTCTGTAATCCGTGGGGTAGAAAATCATAAATAAGGAGCGCACAACAGGCCGACCACTGGCTTAAGTGTATGTCCATGGACATGAGACGTTTTAAACGTCTCCTCTATGCATCCAAACCCTAACCTAACCTAGCAGGTCACAATCTGTCCTTATTACAAGGAAGGACAGACGAGCTTACTTTGTTGCTGAATGTATATATATTTTCTTTAGGACGGAAGGTAAATATTCCAATTTGGGCTATTTGATAATCATTTATTAACTATTTCTTTCGCAGGTTTCCCATCATTTGTGGACATTCCCTACCAGACTACATTAACGCCTCTCCTCGAGACTACGCGAAATTATGTTAAACATCCAATCGGGACCTTCGTGGAGGTGAAAAAAATATTCTGGGAGTTGAAAAGGTTCGGATCCTTTTGAATGGGATAAACGAGTTTTGGCCGCGTTTAATATGTTATTTATCGTTCAAAAAAACTTTAAAAATTTAAATAAAAAACTTGTACGCCCTGAACTTTAAATGGCTTTTCGTTATATCTCCTGGGTGATTTTTTTCAGGCACGACCTTTCTCCTTTAATTCAGAACGCAAGAGAAGAAAGTTCCCCATCTTGCCAAACTCTAGTATATCATTTTCTTTCCCCCTCCGTTTCTTCCTTCCAATCGTACCATTTCTCTCCTGTGGTCCAACACTATCACCCTCTGCAAACATAAGGGGGATGTTTGCAATCTGACCGTTCATCCCTGACAGATATATCGTTCGATTTGTCGTATGGCAGAACCCTCTGTGTTCGGGCGATATATGGGGCACATTACAGCAGTTTAATGTTAGTGCCGCTCTGGTTGCATATTCTCTCGCCACAATATTAATCGGCAGTATATGGAGTAGGGCTTGTAGATACACAGTCGATGTAGTCCTTAAGGTTCCGCTTATGCATAGGCAGGCAGTTCTCTGAACCTTTGATAGTAGGTTGGTGATGGTTAGTTTGTCAGTTGCCGTCCACCGTACTACAATGCCGTATAACAGTATTGGACGAACTACCGCTATATATATCCAGTAGACGATTTTAGGAGAGAGGCCCACCGCGACAGTCTTTCTGCAGGAATATAAGGCGACGTTGGCCTTCCTTACGCGTTCCAGTGCGTTAAGTCTGAATAACAGTTTCCTATCTAGAATTATTCCTAAAAATTGTGCACTTTCAGAAAAGACTAGATCTATTCCATTTATCCGAGGAGGCGGTTCCACATATGGGACATTATTCACCCTGGAAAAGAGAACCAATTCCGTCTTGTTTGGATTAACGCCCAAACCGCTGCTTCTGGCCCATCTAGCCACCTTGTTCAGAGCCACCTGTAAGATGTCTCTGAGGACGTATTCGAAATTGCCACTCACCGCGATTGCCACGTCGTTCGCATATACCACGACCTTGCACCGTCTTTGTCATTCTGTTCATACAGAAGTTTAGAGTTGAGGACTTCTTTGAAATTCTTCTCATACTGGTGCCACTTTGTCTTCCTCACATTTCACATCACGGCTGGGATAACCTTATCTATTAAACGCTATAACCTCTGGGCTGCGTTACACAGCCCATAAGGCATGACCGTGAAATGGTAAAGGGGTCTCCCAGGCACAGTAAAATCAGTCTTTTCTCTACTTGGCTGATCCAGAGGTATTTTCCAGAAGGAATCCTTTAGATCGACACTCGAAATATAATGACCCTCGATATGTGGGAGCGGATAGGCGTCCTTGACTGTCAGAGCATTGAGTTTGCGAGCGTCCAGGCTCAGCCGATTCTTCTCGCCCTTTCGGACAAGTGTCACCGGATGACTCCATGGGCTCTCGCTTTCCTTAATGACTCCTAAGTCAAGCATCCTATCCATCTCCGCATACATGAGCTTCTGCACCGCTGGGGAGACTGGGTAGTGCCTAACTTTCACCGGAGTTGAGTCGCGAGTGTCAATTGTATGGACCTCAAATTCTGTTTTCCCTAATCCAAGGTTGGTAAAACAAGGAAACTTTTCCTTCACCACGTGCAAGCGTTGCCACTGCTAGTCTGACAAGGAGTGCAGTTTGATGTCAGCTTCGGCACAGAGACTGACATCGTTGGGAGCTAAACTATCGACATGAGCAAAAAGATCGAAATTTCTCATGAAATCTACCCTAGGAATAATTCCCCACTCAGAGAAGGTACAAGGTAGACACTGATTTCATGAGTGGGTTTGTTAAAGGTAATGGTCACCTTTACTCGTCCTAAAATTTGGTGAGGGCTGCCATCTGCTTGTCTTGAAAGTTATGAACTTCCAAACCCGCTTGTTCCACAAAACTAAGACAGTCTAAGACGGTAGCTCCACTATCTAACAACCCTTCTATAGTCTGACCGTTTATGGATAGTTTGGTGTAGAATCGATTGTCATCACCCTCGTATAAAGTGACTGACGCGATTTCCTGTCTGATGCGTTTACTACGTTTGTATCTCTCCCTGGTTTTCCGATTCGTCATTGTTCCAAAAATTCTCTCTTTAGCCTCTTTATATTCCCAATGAAGAGGCTTTAATTCCCTAAGTCCGGGCTCTAATTGTACTTCTTTTCTTTCTAAATATTTCAAAATCTTAACCTGCCTAACACTACTTTCTACACTACTATCTACTAGGTTTAAACAGCCGTGGACCTCACCTCCCCAGTTTTTCCGACACTTTGGACAGTCTAGCACGGTCACTCCATCATGCCAAAACTTATAGCAAACGTATTTGCGAGCCGCCTTACAGTCAACCCAGCTATGACCCTCCACTCCACAATTCCAACACTTGTATCTCGTTTGCGCTGTCATTGCATCCACCTCCATGTCATCCTGGAACTCCTGTTCCTCCAAGGCTATTTCGTGGACTCTCTGTGGAAAAGTAGTAGCAATCAAATTCTCGGCCCTCTTCGCTTGCCGGTAAAACTCACCCAGGTTTCGCATATTGGCAGAAAATAACATTTGGGCGAGCGATGGCTTAAGATTTCCCCTCATAATTTCCACCATCTCGTGTTCCTGGTAAGGCGTCTTCTGTTGTGTTCTCAGCCCAATGAGAATTTGGGTTTGAAATTAATTTTCGTATGGCTGGTATTGGCTTAACAGGGCTTTCTCTATTTCACTCCAAGAACGAAACTGCACAAACTTTCTATGTTTCCAATACCAGTCCAAGGCTGGATTCTCCAGGAGCTGGTGAAATTTTATAACAAACTCCTCCTCCGGACAATCATAATCCTGCTGTAATTGGCCCACTCAAACAATAATTCTTGTACATAGTTTTGTCTGTACCATCGAATTTAAATCCCCACTTGGCTAAGTTAAACCGTCCTGTCGACTCCAAGTAAGCGCTGCCTCTTAGTCGTGATAAGCCAGCTGGTTCTGATTGGACCACCGTATTTGGTTGATGTTGTTGGCCATAAAACGGCTGAGTATGGCGGAAGCTGGTTTACACCTTGAGGTGTTCCACTATTGGTGTTCCACTGACGAACTGCTTCAGGCGGTGGAAAAAATGCATTTGTCACTGGAGCTCGTGGTAGTGGTGCTGGCGGCTGCGTATAAGACACACCTGAACACATATTTGGAGGCTGCAATAGTAAGGAAACTGCTCGAGTATATGCTGGTGGAGCCTGCACTGGCTGGTATGATGCATACAAAGTATTCGGTGGAAAACTTTTGTGTGACGGCAAAGATTCCGGCTGTACTTGAGTTTGTGGTAAGTTGTTGGTGGTGACTGTTGGCCTTGTATGGTTTGCGAGGGCATCTAGAGATGGAAAGGATGGACCTTGATTGGTACTAGTTGGCGGCAAATATACCCCTAACGAACGTCTTTTGGCTTCCGCAATTCGGGGTACCAACTCTCGAAGTCGCTCTTTTTCCTCCCTCATAAACTGTTGGCGGGCTAAGCCCACTGCAGAATTAATTATCTCCCGTACACCAGTGCTAACCCCTGCCGGTATATGCGGATCATTAGGTATATTTTGTTGCTGATTCAGAGCCGTCAAGTTGCTATAATCCGGAGATGATATCGTGATCAAAACAATGCATTGAGAGATTGGGAGCCCTCCCGGAAACAATTTGGAACTGAAGCAGCTGCAGACGAGCTTGCAGTAACGGTGTTGGTGGCTGTGGTTGGAATTGTTTGTGTGATCATGGTCATGGCTAGCTTGTGGCGAGAATTTCTGGATCGACCGTACTACCCTGCCCAAGGAAGGGCCGACTTGCTTGGTCTCTATCTTGGGAACGCGTATTGACCATGATGCTGTATAAACTAACCGATATGCAAAACAAATCTAAACTTAAAATTCCCGCTAAAAAAATGTTACTTCCAAAACTCTATAATGGTACTGTCGTGGTAGCTTCGAGGAAAAAAAATCGTAAGTAGAACACAAAACATATTCTGAGTGTATAAATCTTTCATTAATTCCTTCTTATCAATTTCAGAGAGTAATTCGATAATTTTTGAAAGAAAATGGAGATTTGTTGTGAGCGTAGCCATATCAGAGAACTCCGGCACAATTGTTGTCTCTGGACAAAGCCTTTCCGCTACAAGACGCACGAAATTTCTCCAATATGGCCTTGTCTATCGATCGAGTCGGAAAAAGTACAAATTCGCACCTCATCAAAGAAACAACTAATCTTTGGACTATTGTGTGGCTAAATGTATTATCTGTGCTCCTGAGTCCTGCGTATCGCATCCCTCCTCCATAAATATCAGCTTCGCGCTCAGAGATATATCCACCTGTGGAAAGCGGGAAAAGGACTCCTGGAAAATGACTGCGACCACGAACTCCAGGAAACAGAAAAAGATTAAAAGGAAAAGGTACCAGGGACTCCTTTCCATGGGAAAATTAACAGAAAGGCCTGCCTTATGATTACGCTCTCCTAGAAAGGTGTATCCTGGACGGCTCGCTTCCTAACTACTGCGTAACAGCGCGTCGAGGTCTCTTTAAAAACTAGAACGGGACGCGTTCGTAAGAAAACGAGCACCTACATACCTAAAGACGATTAGCAGAAAAAAGGACTAAGGGCTTGATTCGGGCCCCACGTTGGGCGCCATTTTGAAAAGCTGCTTCCCATTGTCTGAAGACACCTGAGAAACCTACTCTCGCACCTTTTCACTGCACAAAGGGTCCGATTTTTATGGGTAAGTACACGATTTTGCCCTAATTCGATATCGCCGGCACTAATCAATTTATTTGTATCTTTTTATTTATTTAGTCACCGAAGTCACCGTATGTTGATTGTGGAGTACCAATTCCTCGCCTCCAACGTTGGACAGGTCAGCGGTGGCTCCTTCGTGGTGTTGTATTGTGATGTGTAAAATATGTATGTATGTCTGTTTATTTAAACTTATTTTTCTTGTATTTCTTTTGTTTAGTTTAATCTTTAATTGTTTTAAATAAAAATTCCAAAATGTTTTATAAATTCTTTGGTTGTTAATGGTGAGTATCGATGTAGAGCTACTTGACCGTCTTCTGTTCCAGCAGGAAAAATAGCCGACATTTTCTCATTTTTCACCGTCCAAACCTTCGCATTCCTAATTTTCATCTTTGTTCCTGTTTTAACCTGCCATCAATAATGTCTTTCTATAGCAAAATATCTGTTTTGTGGATGCTTCTTCTTCCCTCTTCTAACACTCACTCACCCTTTTTATTTATTTAATAATCAAAAAAACCCCACAGCGGGATATACATTGATAGAACATTATTAAACATTAATTAGTCTTAAATTAAATTGTATGAAATAACAAAGTAAATATTGATCAAAACTTAAACCTAACTAAACAAAATAAAATAACGCACTTTATTCTAAACCAAAACAAACCTAATGGAAATTATTGTCAGCGAGGCGACATACGACATTTGAGCGCAGGGATTAAAATTAATGCTTTTATTCCTACTCTTTTTTCAAAGCATTATAAGGGCGCACACTACAAGATGTCAATAGTAAGTTTAAGCACAATCAAGAGCAACAAAACAACGAAAAATAAGACATTTATGCGAAACTTTTGAAATGGAATGATAAATAAGTAATAAAATGTTAAAATAAGAGCAAGAAAATATAAAATAAAATAAAGATGTTATAATTTTTGTTGTGAATGTCAGTCATATGGCACGTTTTTCATGTTTTGGCTAATTGCCAAATACGTATTTGGGGGGTAGATGTAATACATTTGATATCGAGTTTGGCATGCGTCGGACGCATGCTATGGTATTTAAGAGATACCCTAAATGATGAGGTGCTTGACACAAACTACATAGCTTGTTTTTGTCTTGTAGAGTCGTGGGTTTGACGTTTTCACTAACTTTAGGCTGGGTTAGGCAACCGTAACGCCCCCGTAGCGTAACGAATCAGCTGATTCGATCTGACATATGTCCCGATTTACACTGCTGAATGTTCAGCAGATTATCGGCGTTTTGTAGGAGAGAGAGAGAGGTAGTCGACAAGAGGGGGAAAAACTCTCCCGTATTCCGGCTGAACGTTTTGTGTTTTTCACTCGCACTTTGAAATAACAACAAATCACACAGGAATATCCGAAACAAAATTACGGCCCTTATTCATAAAAATTTAATGAAGGTTTGAAGAACGCTTTAACACTGCTAAAGCGTTCCTCAAACCTTCTTCAACTTTTTATGAATAAGGCCCTACGTGTCTAAACGCAGAGGCAAGTTTAAAAGAGAATTAGCGGTTAATCTGCTGAAAAAAATATCCTAGTGTAAATCTGGACTATGGAAAACAGTGTAAATGATTAGCCAACGAAAACGAAACGTAAACGGACGGTACGTTTTGCATTTGCAAACAAAAACAGCGAAAATAGCCGATATTTATGCGAAAATTTTGAAATGGAATAATAAGTAAGTAATAAAATATTAAAAGAAGAACAAGAAAATACATATAAAATAAAATAAGGATTTTACAATTTTGGTTGTGAATGTCTGAGGCATATGGCACGTTTTTCAAGATTTGGATAATTGCTCCAGCGGGCAACGTTACGACTACGCTAAAATTATGTTACGGTTAAGTTTGCCTAACCCAGCCTTTTGTTACATTGCTTGTCAAGCGATTTGACCGTGTATTGTCCACTTTACTTTTCAACCGATAGTATTGCTATCGGAAAAATAATCGAGAGTACCTTAAAATTATCGATTGTTTTGCAGCTCTACTGTGGATTGACATGTGCGAATCTTATTCTTAATATTTTAGTTATAAATTTTAGTAAATTATTGAAGAGTTTTGGAAAAATGCTAGATTTTGAGGAAGTTGTGTGTTCTTTTGCAACATTTCGCAGAAAAGTTGAAAGAGTTGGGCCGGCTTATTTAAATTCTAAGAAAAAGCAACAATTTGAACACATTGAACGGAGTGAATCTGAGGAAAAACTGCTTGCTGATGAATTTGAGGTAGACGTTAATTACCTAAAATCTTTAGATCCGAAGGAATGGAAAGACCAAGATCACTATGCGGTTCTGGGGCTTGGGAAATTGCGGTGAGTGTGGAATATGTTATGATTGTCTATATCTCATTTTTCCCCATTGGCTCCAGATTTATCGCTACTGATGATGATATACGTCGTGCTTATCGAAAAATGGTTTTACAACATCATCCTGACAAACGCAAAGCCAAGGGGGAAGATGTTAAAACTGATGACGATTATTTTACATGCATTACAAAAGCATACGAAACGTTAGGTAACCGATGCAAATGCGATTTAATAGAAAATGTTTAAATGTATATGTCATGTTGCAGGTACTCCCAAGACAAGACGTTCATATGACTCAGTGGACCCCGAATTTGACGATTCATTTCCCTCACAATCTGACATTGATAACAGATACTACGAGTCTTTTCAAAAATACTTTGACTTAAATGCTAGATGGAGCGAGAAAAAGGGGGTTCCTCCCTTTGGTGATATAAATGCAGCGAGAGAAGACGTTGAGAGGTTTTACAGTTTTTGGTATGATTTCAAGTCTTGGCGTGAGTTCAGCTACTTGGATGAAGAAGATAAAGAGAAGGGTCAAGATAGAGACGAGCGTCGTTGGATTGAAAAGGAGAATAAAGTGGCACGTATAAAAAGGAAAAAGGAGGAAATGATGCGCATCCGTGCTCTAGTAGATCTGGCATACAACAATGACAAGCGCATTCAAAAATTTAAAAACGAAGAAAAAGAGAGAAAGCTTGCTGCGAAAAGAGCGAAAATGGACGCAGTCCAGGCTCAAAAAGCTGAACAGGAGAGGGCCTTGCGAGAGGCGCAACTCGCGAAGGAGCGTGCTGATAAAGCTGAGCAAAAGAGAATAGAGCAAATAAGGATAGAGAGGGAACAGGCTAAAAAAGCCATAAAGAAGGAGCGGAAACTTCTTCGAGATAAAGCCAAAGAAAACAAATATTTCGGAAGCAATGACAAGGACGTCCTTAAAAACATGGAGGGCGTCGAAAAGATATGTGAGACGTTTTCTCTAGGAGAACTCCAAGAGCTGAATAAAAAAATGGAAAAATGTGCTAAAGATTCATTTTTTTCCGCCCTTAAAATGGCAGATTTGAAAATTAAAGCAGACTTGGATGATATTAACCAGATGCAAAATAAGAATAAATCAAGCCAAAATACCGAAACCGTTATTAAAGAGGTAAAGAAGGCCGAACTTTGGTGCAACGAAAACGTTCAATTGCTTATCAAAGCAGTAAACTTGTTCCCAGCAGGAACATCACAGCGCTGGGATGTAATTGCAACATTTATAAACCAACATTCAGCGGGAGACGTTAACATAACCGCACGAGACGTTCTTAACAAAGCAAAAGCACTTCAAAACAGCGATTTTTCGAAAAACACTTTAAAAACTCAAGCCAACGCTACAGCTTTCGAAAATTTTGAAAAATCAAAAAAAGAAGTAGTTACTTCTTCTGATATCACTCTGAATACTGAGACATCATCGGAAGGGGCGGCAAGTAACAGTGAATCCAAAGAGAATCAGACAAATGGTAACAATGTATCCACCTCTGTTACAAATTCTAACAGCACGAATGCGAAAACCTCAAAAACGTCCGTTGCGTGGACCAAAGAGGAACAGGCGTTGTTAGAACAAGCCATAAAATCGTATCCGATATCGACGCCAGATCGTTGGGAACGCATTGCAGAATGTATTCCAAACAGGTCTAAGAAAGATTGCCTCCGAAGAGTAAAAGAGTTGGTTGAATTGGTCAATTCAAAGAAAGAAGCACAGCAATCTGTAAAATGATTTTTTATTTACCCTAATAACATTGTATCAAATTTATCAAATAAATCATTTGCGAATCCCAAGAACCAATGAAAATTACAATATCTTTTCATATTTAATATAAATTTTAGTTGTTTTTAATTAATGAACAAGCTCGAGGTCAAATTAAAAACAACTAAAATACAGAATAAAGGTCGATTATTCAGAAACTACATTTAAAATATAATATAAATATATACATATTAATATTTGCAGTCGTAGATTCCAGAAATTTATTTTTAATTGGTTATAATTCTGCACAATTTTTATTTTTATTAGGTAGTATCAGTAATTCTGAAGTGTTTACAATTTACGCATACTCCACTCACATCACGTCTGTTGGGAACTTTTGCAACCTCCACTAAGTTTCAAGTCAAATGCCTCCAGATTAGCTAAGGGGTCCAAGTCGGCGAACAATTCAATCCAAGAATTCTGTTTTGAATTCTTTGTAGTACCAGCACTTCCTCCTTGAAAATTACCAGATGCTGAGTCTGAGTTTTTTTTCTGTGCCATGGATATTTTCGAACTTAAGATATTACTTCCTAACACCTTTGACATCAAATTTTGGTCACTTAACCCATTTTCAGTATACGAAGTGTGCAGTACAGTGTCAGTATTCACATTTTCATCCATGCTGCACAAATCCATAATATTATCATTTTTACTCAATTCAATTAAAGGGATATTTTTGGTGTCAACAAGAACGGTTGCTTGGATATCCGCTCCTTTCTGGATACATTCCTCATTGGCGTCAGCGTAGTCCGACTGTTAGGGAAAAATAGATGATAATCATTATTAAAATAGACATACAATTTATTTAAATAGACATACAGTGGTGTGCGATGGAATAGAGGCACACCTAACCAAAGCAAGAAAAATGGCAAAAAAAATATTCGGGCCTGTTCTGTAATCACGCGATTTGATATCACGGTGATTTCAAAACACCATCGATTTCAAAATCATGATTGGTGCTCGGAAATTGTACGATTTATTGTTTAAAGTAAACAACAATCAATTTAAACCAACTATACCAAAATCGGACGATTTTCGAACCCTCCAAAAGTGATATTAAAATCGGTGATAATACTAAACCACCGTGATTTCAAATCGCGTGATTTCAGAACAGGCCCGATTATTGTGGAACCTTCAGTTATCTTTATCCAATTACAATATTTAACAAATTCAAATATCAGTGTGGTAATTTAAAACTTAAAATAACAAACAATTACAAATATTAAAAAAATCACTGGGTTTAGCTGTGAACAAAAATAGAGCAAAAGAATGTATCGAACTGAAATTAAATAAATATGTTATTTTATCACTGTATTATAATAGGCATTATTTTTAATTACTACAAAGCAATGACGTGGAATTGAACCCATTACTTTTTGAAGTCTTTTTGGAATATTCATTGTCCATAGATGATCCTTATTGGCTCTTTTAAGAGCCATGTTCACCTCTCACCACAAAATCTGCCGATTGTACTGGCCAGTATAAAACCTCGGTTCTGTTGGTTTCGAAACATATTTTAGACGTCTTCGGTGTGTATTTCGGATCGTTGTCTTGCCGAAAAACCAATCTAATGGTGTTTTCTTTTCTGAAAAATATGTTACCCTGTCAAAGAGCAGCATTTTAATAATGTCGTCTACATCCTCTTGTACTGCAGCATTTTTTATGGTCAGAAACGAAAACAAAAATGCAAAGAACTAGCCTTTTAGCTCACTAAAAAAACTAAAAACAAAGAATACTCCACGGCGCCGCCTTAATAAAACATCTGTCCAAACTTAATTAGAAAAAAGAACGCATCTACACGCGCTCTATTCGCTCGACATCCACCCATTCGATTAAATACAGGTCTCAAATGTTGCATTTTTGCACCGTACAAGTGCGACATTTTTTACAAAAGAATACGAAACCCTATCAAAATGCAGCATTATTTTACAATCGAAAACTAAAAGGCATTTTTGTGGCGAAAGGTAGAAAAATTAAACATTTTTTGGCACAAAAAACACCATGTGTTCAAATATTTTTTTTGGTTTCAAATATTCGTGTAAAAGATAGCGTCCATCATACCCTCAATCTGAAATAGAAACATTTTACCATAGTAGGAGAAGCAGCCGTATACCAGCATGATCCCGCCACCATTTTTGCGATATTTGGTGTTGCAGGTCAGAGTTAAAAACCTTTATTTTTATCTGACCCCAAAATAGTTCGTCACTTGGCCAATACTCATGTTCCTTTGCGAATTTCAATGATATTTTTTCATCTCGTTTAGAAAGATATGGTACATTTTGATTTTAAATTGTTTTAAACTAACATTTTTATTATTGCAGAGGTGTCAAAGTCCGGTTCGAACTCCTTTTTAGGACAGAAGATGTTTGATATGGCCCTTTCTTACATTTCGCCAAATTTTTTGCATAGAAAACTTCATTTTTGCTCTGGTTTTTTTTTTCTTAGTCTTTACGGCATTTTATACAAATTTCTTTGAACATTCCAATATATTGGTTATTTGACTATAGCTTTTACCTTTTTTATCTCTGTATGTTTTTTTATTTTTTCTGGGCGCTGACGACTGCAACACATTGCTCTGTCCAGTCGTTCCATAGCAGTAATTAAAAATAATAGCTTCTTTAGTCCTGAAGTAAAGTAAAAAATTTGTTTAATTTAAGTAACATATTTATTTAATTCCAAGTTGAATTTATCAGTAATTTATTTGTAACTTTATTTTTGTTCACAGCCAAAACCAGGGAATTTTTAATACTTGTTATTGATTAGTGTTATTTTAAGTTTTAATTTACCACACTTATATTTGAATTTGGTAGATTAGTATTGAAAGTACCAAAAAAAACTATGGAATTTCCCTAGGTAACTCAAAAATGCCTAACTTTTTGCAATTTTTTCTTGAGTATTTTTTTTAACAATGTACTCATATTTCCTACACCATATTTAAGCATTATTTAAATAAAAAATTACAATCTTGGCTTCAAATGATTGCACTATACTTTGTCGATCTTTCTATGTAAAAAAATTGACAAATATTGTAGAATATTGTCATTAATATATATATATTTTAATACCCCCTTTTCTATATAAATTTTTTTGCTGTCCGGGACATGTCTAAATCTATATATTTTAGAGTAAATTTAAGAGTAAATATTAAATATATACGTATGAAGCATTGCCTCTAGTATATGCAATCAAAAAGTTAGGTATTATTTATATACATATGATATTGTAGAAGCAGTATAAGTGTTTGTTGTCCATTAGTAGTGGATTTTATTCGCCTTGTGTAGTGGGTTCTGCCGTATTGATTTCCAGGCCAAGGAAGATAGCTGCTTCCACTGGTTGGGTCCAAAGAGACCTGGGAACAAGTTGTGTAGGTTTGGCACGACAGTTAAAAATGTGTAGTGTGTCGTGTGGTCTTCATCCTCCAAAGTCACTGGTGGATCTCCTAGCACGACATTGACTCTGTAATTATCCACGACTGACATATACTGCGACGCAGTATATGTCAGTTTGTACGTTGAAAATCAATATGCAATAATTGGTAATATCTGGAAGATCTGAATGGTACGTTAAATCTTATCTTAGAAAGCATGTATCCAGAAAGCACATCACAATTTATAACCTTCAATATCATTGTGGTGTTCAGCATAATACGTCTGCTCTTAAGAGTAGGCAATCTTATCAAGCTCAACCTATTAGTATAGGGTGTAAGAACAAAATCACTATTCCAATGCAGGTGCCTCAAAGCAAATAATAAAAATTGTTTCTGGACGGATTCAATTTTATCAACATAAATCCCATATTGGGGGTCCCATACAACAGAACCATATTCTAGAATAGGTCTAACAAGTGAAGTATACAACTGTTTCGTTACATATGGATCTGAGAATTCTTTCGCCTATCGCTTAATGAAGCCAAGGACACCATAAGCTTTGTTCACCATTGTAATTATGTGATTATTGAAGTTAAGTTTAGGATCCATTAATATACAAAGATCCACAAAGGATTCAACAGTTTCTAAATTGGAACCAAGAAGACTGAATTTAGATGGAATCAATTTCGATGTAGAGAAACACATATGTTTACACTTCTTCAAATTAAGGTCCATACAATAAATTTCACACCAATAACCAAAGTTGTCTAAGTCATTTTGAAGAACCAAAGAATCATCAGATGTGTTACGAGAATAAAATATCTTAACATCATCTGCATACATCAGTAATCTAGAACTAATAATTGAATCTGGTAAGTCATTTATAAATAGTAGAAACAGCAAAGGGCCAATATGACTACCTTGGGGTACCCCAGATGAAACAAAAATCGGGCCTGAGAAGTAACCAAATTTGACAATCTGAACACGACTGTTAAGATAAGAGGATATCCAACTCAACAAGTTATTACTAAAACCAATGCGATTCAGCTTATACAGTAAGAGCTTATGATTAACTCTATCAAAAGCTTTACTAAAATCAGTTTAAACCACATCTGTCTGATTACCAAGAACAAACTCATCAATTACCTGGGAGGTAAATTGAACCAAATTTGTCATAGTCGAGAGTCCCTTACGAAACCCATGTTGGAATGGACTAAGAATAGGTGAAACACTATGAGGTAAAATCTCAGTGATCATTTTTTCAAAAAGTTTTGGAATTATACTTAATTTCGCAATTCCACGATAATTCATAACATCAATCAAGCTCCCAGATTTACGAAGTGGAGTTATAAAAGATTTTCTCCAAATAAATGGGAAATATCCATACTTCATCGAATTATTGAAAAGCAATGTGAGCGGGACAGCAATACTCTGAGCACATAGCTTCAGGATTACACTCGGTATACCATCTGGGCCAGCGCTGTTAGAAGTCCTAAGCATGCCTAAACTTGACGATACAAAAGATAAATCAAAATAAGGAATGTTCAAATGATTCAATGATGGAATATTGTAAGGATAGGAAACTAGGTGACACTGTTGACGAGAAAAGGTTGATGCAAAGAACTTTGCAAAACAATCGGCGATTGACTGATCACCACAGAATTCTTCACCATCAATTCTAACCCTTGGATTAGACTTACGTTTCATATTGACAAAATCATAGAACGATCTAAGGTTCATTTTAAAATTGTGAGCTAACATCTCCAAGTAGAGCTCATAGCACTTACGTGATTCAATGTTATACTGTGATCTGGCAACAGAGTACCTGACGTAATCAACATCGGATCCAGACCTTTTGAATTTCTTAAATAGTCTGCTCTTTACGTTCCTGAGAGCAGTCATATTAGAAGAATACCACGGTGGTCTATTGGTATTCTTAATACGAATCTTTGGTACAGATTGTACCAAACATTCATTCAAGACATTGTAAAATCTATCAATAGATACATCAATATCAGTCAGGTGATTACAACTACAAACTAAAACCCAGTTAGTATTCAAGAGCATAGAATTTAGCAACTCAAAATTTGTTCTTTTGAAACAAAAAACTGTACCCTCGTCACGTGGGGGGTATATAGAAGAAGAGTCCGAAATGTCATACATCATGGAAATACCCAGCGTAGGATGGTAACCATCTTCCGGGGTAGAAACCGGATAAATTCTATGAATATCAAAAATCTGAGCGTTATTCACAAATACTAAATCAAGTAATTTTCCAGACGAATTAGAAATCCCGTTAATCTGCAATAGTTCGAGATCGGAAAAACGCCTTACCACATCATAAGTCCACTCGAACGTGATTGAAGAAGAATTCAAGGGAGTAAATGCCTCAGTATCTGGCAATGAAAGCCAAGAAACAGAGGGTAAATTAAAATCCCCCAAGACTAAGATATGGTCCACATCCCTCAACATCAAAACCAATCTGCCTATAGCCTTTAAGTGACCATCATAAACAGATAATTCCGAGTTTTACCTAAATTAATAGAGACAACAATAAGTTCAATAACATCAATCTCATCAAGAATGACACGCTCAGAAGAAAGCGAACTTTTTACAGCAATAAGAACTCCACCACAAATTTTTTGAATGCGATCTTTTCTATATAGAACATATTCATTCGACAGTATTTATCACTTTCAGTACCATAGCGGAGTTCAGCGTAATACGTCTGCTCTTAAGAGTAGGCAGTTTTATCAAGTGTGGATAAACAAAATCACTATTCCAATGTAGATGCCTCAAAGCGAACAATAAAAATTGTTTTTGAACCGATTCGATCTTATCGGCATAAGTCCCGTATTGTGGGTCCCACACTACAGACCCATAGTCTAGAATAGGTCTAACTAGGGAAGTATACAACTGTTTTGTCACATAAGGGTCTGAGAATTATTTCGCCCAACGGCTTTTGGAATTGTTTCGCCCAAGATCACCAAAAAAAAGCCTTATTCACCATCGTAATTATGTGATTATTGAAATTTAGTTTAGGGTCCATTAATAAACCAAGATCCACAAAGGATTCAACAGTATCCTAATTGAACCACAAAGACTAAACCTAGATGGAATCAACCTCGATCCTCGAGAGAAACACATATGTTTACATTTCTTCAAATTAAGGTCCATGCAATTAATACGACATCAATGTCCAAAATTATCTAAATAATTTTGTAGCAACATAGATTTATAAGTTGTATTACAAGAGAAAAATATCTTATCATCTGCATACATTCGTAGATTAGATGTAGATATTGAAGCTGGCAAATCATTAATAAATAGTAGAAATAGAACAGGACCAATACGACTACCTTGGGGCACTCCAGATTGGACCTAGGGATCTATAAATCGAGTTTCGACTAATCGACTTTTGATTGGAAAAAGTCGAAAAGTCGAAATCGATTTTCACCAAGCAATATCATTTCGACTTTTGTCGAGTTTGGCCTTACATAAATAGACTGCGGTTTTGAACTTCTCTTCAAACGCAAACGCTTTTTAGGAAAGAGTCGGAAAGAGCTCTCTCCAACAAAGAGGGCATCTCTTAAATACCGGTGATTGGCAACTCTGTGCCATGCAAGTGTGAAAAATTTTTAGCCGCTGACTATTCTGTGTTGTTTATATATAACTAAAAGTTGTCTTAACATTTTTTTGAGTTAAACACTTCTTAAATTGTGTCCGGTGTTCGGAAAACATCAAGTACTTTTGTTTTCCTTCGTAACAATAATAAATTTATCATCCAAAATATTGGTGCCGCCGTTGTTCTTTTGCTGTTTTCCTTTTGTTTATATTCGTTTGCTGCTTTAAACATGGCACCTGCAACAACAGCATCAGCTGTCTGTCCGGTCTGCAAGGAAAATGTAACCAAAACAACTGGTGGTGTTTGTTGTTATATTTGTAATAATTGGTTTCACCGTAATGATTGTTCGCAAGTGACAGATGGTGCGTTCAACCTTTTATCGAAAAAGAAAACAATTCGATGGAGGTGTCAGGAGTGTTCAGCTTTTAGCCTCTTACACGATGACGATAAGGTTTGGAAAGCACTGGAACAATTAACGTCTAAATTAGACAGTTTAATACAGACTTTACCATCTAATATTAAAAAGGAGATCGATAGCAGCCTAAGTACTATCAAGAAAGAAATTGATGATAGTCTCTCCTCTTTCAAAAATGTGATGGAAAGCGAAAAAGTAAAAAACGACGAGTTTCAAGCCGCTGTAAATCGTCGTTTTGACATTATTGAAAGAGAAACCCACAAAAACAGACAACAACAATGCCGAAATGACATACTGGTGTATGGATTGCCTTCTACCGCCGAACCGATACAAATGGCTCTCAACATATCGAAAGCGATTGGTGTCGATGTGCGAACTACAGATTTAGACTGCTGCTTTTGGTTGGGAAAATCAAAGAAAACTATGCTAATAAAGTTCTGTTCTGGAATAAAAAGGGACGAAGTAATGAAGAAGTACTTGGCTAAGAAAAATCTTAAACTTAACCAAGTAGTCCCAACAGAAATCGATTCCAGGATTTATCTTAATGAAAATCTAGCTCCTGCTGCGGTCAAGGTGAAAAATATATGCCGCAACTTGCTAAAGCGAAAGGAAATTAAAAGCTTCAAATTAATCCCGTCAATACCCGCAGCCCATATTATATACAATAATGGCTCTAAATCGTTTTGCAATATGAATGAGTTATCGGCGCTAACACGAGATTGTGGAGAAGATAATGCAGTGATCCATCGTAGGCCGGGTCGCAGAAGCAATGCACCAGCAATTGTCCTCACTGATACTCCAACATTTGGGACACCGCATTTAATATGATAAATTTAAGTTTTGTTAACTAGATATGGTAGGGTGGGTGGGTAAGTTTATCGGGTTGTAATGTTTGTGCGTTATAACTCGATAATTCCTCACTGGTTATAATTACATTAATTTCTTATTGATACCTAGTTTTGGATGGGTGGGTGGGTTAGTAATCGGGTTAGTTAGCTTTGGGTTCTAACCCGATTATTAAACTCTAGGTTCTCATTCTCATTTCTTTTTCAATTTAGTCAGCAATAATTAGTGTTATATATTTATGTTGTATTTAATTTTAAGTTCCTTTTTTGTACTAACGCACATTTTTTTAGGCAATTTATATGGTTTCGGCTAACTCTATTGGTGAGGTTGTCAGTGACGATTCCTATATCAGAAGATTCTGCTCAGATCAATACTTGAATATTGGATTTTTTAATGCCCAATCGCTAAAACCCAGTAATTCGTCTTCAAAATTTGACGAGGTCACAAATTTATTAAGCGGCGGACATCTTAATGTTATAGGTGTATCTGAAACCTGGCTGAAATCGTATGTATCAAGCAAATCCGTCAGCATTCCTGGATATAAACTTTTTAGAAATGATAGGCCTGGTATGCGAGGTGGAGGTGTCGGTCTTTATGTTTCAAATAATTTGAAAGCTAGAGTATTGTCATCCTTGTCTGATCCAAGCTCCTGCGAGGCATTATTTTTAAATATTACTTCCGGAAGTAACGGATTAGTTGTAGGAATAATATATTTGCCAAGGGGAAACATAGAAGCTTTGGAGAACTATATTGCTGATATTGTTTTAAGATTCCCAAACATAATTATTTTCGGTGATTTCAACTGTGATATTTCTAATGTTAGTAAATACTCGTCTCTTAAACTTATGCTGACTCGCTGTAATTTGTCTGTCCTTCATAACAATATGCCTACACACTTTGATTTGGCCCACAATTCAACTTCTGTTATTGATTATTCCCTTGTTAGTGATCCGTCTGCAGTCTTACGAAGTAGTCAATTTAATTTCCCTGCACTAAACTCAAATCACGCTTTTATGCTGGTGCAATATTTGTTACCTACACACAATGAACTATTTTACAGAACATATCGTGATTATACCTCAATCAATTTTGATAACTTATTTAATGATATATTTTACTCGGATTTTTCTTCAATTTATAGTACTAATGATACAGAATTACAAATATTATACTTAAATAATTTATTATATGTCCTTTTTGAGAACCACGTTCCTGAAAAAACTAGACTAGTAACTCATGGAAAACCTATATGGTATAATAACAGGGAAATCAAAGAAGCAATCGTTAATAGGGACTTAGCCTACCGTGCTAGTATTGAGAATAACTGTGATAGAAACAATAATATATACAAAATGTATAGGTCTATTGCCCGACGTACTATAAGACGGATTAAGCGCTCTTACGGACTGCAAATTTTTAATGGCACTACAGACTCCAAAGAATTGTGGTCGAAAATTCGATCAACTGGTGGTCTTGATTCTGATAATCTCTGTGATAGCAACTGTGATATAGATCCTAATTTATTGAATAATTATTTTACATCCGTTTCGTCCCATTCTGTACCTAGTATTAGTAATAGTGCTTTTTCTGACAATAATAATTCTCTTTATTTTAGGAACTTTGATCTAGTCCAATTACACAGTGCAATATTTAGAATTAAGTCCAACGCTTTGGGAACTGATGGAATACCTTTACGTTTTATTAAATTGGTATTTCCTTATGTGCAACAGCATATTCTGCATGTTTTCAATACAATACTTATGACGAATAAATTTCCGATTGCATGGAAAACGGCGAGAGTTACACCCCTTCGCAAACGAGGTACGTCCGGTTTGAACTGTTCCGATTATCGCCCAATATCTATTTTGCCAGCTTTATCAAAAGCTTTTGAAATACTAATTAAAGATCAACTAACTGAACATTTGGAAAATTTTTCCCTCGTCGATCCCTGCCAATCGGGCTTTAGAAAGCATCATAGCACCACATCACTTATGATAAAGCTTACTGATGATATCAGGCGTACAGTTGATAGGAGAAATCCAGGACTTCTTGCTGCTCTTGATCTGAGTAAAGCATTCGATTCTGTCGATCACAACATCCTCTGCTCTAAGCTTTTCCATCAGTTTCGGTTGTCTAATGCCTCTTGCAAACTTGTTTCGTCGTTTCTGTCAGACCGTTCGCAATATGTACACTGTAATAACCGAAGTTCGAATATAAACCCAATCTCCGCCGGAGTTCCTCAAGGTTCTATACTGGGGCCGATTTTGTTTATGTTGTATGTAAATGATGTTCATCTTTGTGTTCAACATTCAAATTTAGCAATATATGCTGACGATTTTCAGCTGTTTTGTTCAAGCAGCTCTGGAACCATTGATGACTGTGTTTCGTACCTAGATGGTGATATAGGACGTATTTGCGATTGGGCTCGGTGCAATAAATTATCCATAAACGTCAATAAAACTAAGTGTGTAGTTTTCAACAATCAGCGTAATCTGAATTTTGAACATAATATTAGTGTTCAAAATAATATTGTTACTTCAACCAATTCAATTATCTCCCTAGGCTTTGAAATTGATCGTCATCTCCAATTTACTTCACATATAGCGCATATTTGTTCTAAACTGAATTTAATACTAAAAAAGTTGTACAGCCTTAATGTTATTTTGCCTACACAAATTAAATACATGTTAGCTCATGCTTTGCTTTTGCCTCATGTACTGTACGGTGCTGAGGTATATATGGGGACCAATAGAGCGAATATTAACAGGCTTTCCTCATGTTTTCATGGTATCCTTCGATTTGTATATGGTAGGCGCTGTAGACGTGATTATGCATTTTTCAGTGAACAGTTATTAGGCTGTTCTTTCGAACGATTTTTAGAAATAAGGTGTCTTAGTTTCTTTTTTTCTCTTTTTAAACATGGAGAACCTATATATTTGTTAAATTTTTTCCACTTCTTGAATACTGCAAGAAATTCACAACTTCTTATAGAGCTCTTCAATAGTCACATCTTCGAACTCTCCTTTAGAATTCGGGTGTCTAGATTATGGAACTCATTACCTCCTAACATTAAGAACTTTTCCGTTTGCCCTTACACTTTCAAAAATAGATTGCTTAATTATTATCATGGGCGACCCCATTAATATTCTGTTTTAGGATTTGTCATTGACAACTATTTATCACCATTTAAATTATATTAACTCAAATTGTTATTTCATATATTGTTTAAAAAATGTGCGTTAGGAATTATATTTGTTATTACATTATTAATGTTTTAAGTTTTTTTTTTTGCTAAATGCTATGAGTTTGTAAAGCTTATGAATTGTAAATCTATCAACATATGGCCTTTGCAGGCTCCGTTTGATTAAATAAATAAATGAAATGAAATGAAATGAATTGCGTCCGGCGTCTGTCAAAGTGTTGTTATAACCACAGAAAACAATAGGATGAAATTTTAGTTTGACAAACGCAGGACGCATTCACTGGTATTTAAGACATACCCTGACACTTGCTTGGAAAAAATTGCCGAGTATAAATCAATATTTAAGTTGTCATATCGGAAAATATTGCCAGAAAAATGGCGGAAAAATGCAACCCTCTGAACGTACAACGGTGTGAACATACAATTTTGGTCTTGCAGCGTTAGCAGACCAGTCATTGTGAGATAATTTTCAGATTGTTAGATGTGCGAAGTTTATGCATGGGACAACGGCACAATTGTCAGAAAAACATTTTATTGGTAACACTGTCTATAAAATATTTTTATTATCCTGCATATAAATATTTACAAAATATATTGTAAATATATGAAAATGTAAGGTTTTCTTGCAATCGTCTGAACTGTCAATTCACCTTTGCCTAACAATCTATCGTTGTCCGTACATTTGCAGCACTTTAACAGGGTTGATAACGTTGTCCGATCAGGCAATCGTGTATATTTAGTTTTAGTTGCTTGGAATCTGCGTAATGGAAAAGAAACAAAAAGCAGACAAAAATCGGTTTAAGACAAAACCGAAAAGTCGAAAAAAATCGATTTTCCAAAAAGTCGATTATCCAAATAATTGAAAAGTCGAAAAATCGAATTTTCACTAAATCATGAAAGTCGAAAAATCGACTTTTTGTCTCAACTATAGATCCCTAATTGGACCAGAATCGGATCAGAGCAGAAACTACCAAATTTCACAACTTGAATACGGTTATTAAGATAAGAGGATATCCAACTCAACAACGTAACCGTAACGCCCCCGTAGCGTAACGAATCAGCTGATTCCAACTGACATATTTCCATATTATGGAAATCAGTGTAAACGATTAGCCAACGAAAACGAAACGTAAACGGACGGCTGAATCTGCTGAAATTTGATTTGTACGGTACGTTTACGTGTACTTGCAACCAAAATCAGTAAAATAATGAAAAAAGAAACAAATTATGCGAACATTTTGAAAAGTAATGATGAATAAGTAATAAATTTATAAATTCGTAGCAAATAAATATAAAATAAAATTAATTTGTTGCTATTTTTGTTGTGAATGTCTGAGTCATATGGCACATTTTTGAAGTTTTGGGTAATTGCTCTAGCAGGCAACGTTACGGCGGCGCTAAAGTTAAATTACGGTTAAGTTTGCCTAACCCGACCTTTACTACTAAAGCCAATACGATCTAACTTATATAGTAAGAGTTTGTGATTAACTCTATCAAAAGCTTTACTAAAATCTGTATAAACCACATCTGTCTGATTACCAAGCACAAGCTCATTAATTACTTGGGAAGAAAATTGAACCAAATTTGTCACAGTTGAAAGTCCCTTACGAAATCCATGTTGTAAAGGACTAAGGACGATACACTATGAGATAGAATCTGAAATAGTTTTGGAATGATACTTAATTCCGCAATCCCACGATAATTCATGACATCAATCAAGCTTCCAGATTTATGAAGTGGAGTTATAAAAGATTATATCCAAGAAGATGGGAAATAACCATACTTTAACGAATTATTAACGAACGGTTCCAACGCATCCATTCTTACCCGCCCCTTCCGACCGAGGGGGCCACATCCCCATGACGCACAGTGGGCTAAAATGGACATAATTCTGCCATTTGAAACCACTTATCGTATGACGATGAAATTTTAGGTGTGTATACAAGAGGTGTTAGAGAGTTTAAATTCGGAACTTAGCGGAGCTTCAGGGCCCTAAAGTTGACCACCTCGGGTATACAAAATTTGCATCGGCTTCTAACTTTTGAATGGAGTGTCCGATTTGAGTGGCGTTTTTTCTGTGGATACTTCTAGACCAGACCTACAATATAACTTGAAGATACCTTGAATAGTTTCCGAGATATGTGGATTTTAAATTTGAATTTTTAATTTTTTCGCCGACTTTGCCTTGGAGTTTAGCCAATATCTCAGTCAAAAGTTTACCGATTTTGTTCGTGTGTTTTTTTGTGGATTGCCAATTTACAATATCATGAAAAAAAGAATCGATAAGATATGTCAAGAAATAAGAAAGTTATAAAGTAAAATTTTTGAAAATTTTCATTTTTGGAGATTTTTTGGCGAAAAAAGTCCAATTCGTATTTAGGTCTTGTAGAAAAAGTTTGTTACACAAAGTATATCAAGTTTATACTCATTTTAAAGGAGACGTTTGACAGAATCTTTTTATACTCATTTTAAAGGAGACGTTTCGCAGAATCTTTTAGAGAAAATCCGAAGCCAAAATTCTAATTGGTGTGGTTGCCACCCTTCTACGATTTGGACCTTTTTTTTACATAAATTTCAAAAGTTTGGTCGATTTTCTCCAATCGCAAAGCTAAATTGTTAATTTTTTTTATTTATTTGTATTAGGGTGTAACAAAATCGACTGCAAAGGGAATCCCGAGCGCGGCTTTTAATATCGAAGATATAGGACTAAAAGTAAAAAATCCCATTAGAAATTTCCACATGTTGCGTTTGATTATTATTTCTAATATCAAAATAAAGAACTTTAAAAAAAATTTATCGAAATATATACATTTTTAAGAATTTTATGCCGTATTTACGTTTCTGTCTATATGCAAAATATTTTTTTTAATTTGTCCCTACCTTCTTGTATTTATTGGTTATTATATCAGTCAATATGCACTGATTTATTGTAGATCACATGTTTTTATCGAACTATAATAAAATTTAGTAAGATTAACAATCATAAAATTGAGTAAGAAGCATAAAAGATTCTTTATAATATGTTGGTGTGACTCTTGTTGCCTAAAATTTGTGTATACCCATTTTGTAAGCGAAAGACCCACTTCTTGAGAAAAATAATTTATTTTCTGATTTTATTTCTGTAATATATATTTTATTATTTTATTTCTGTAAAATAATCTGCATAATCCAATTCTAGGAGATAAAGCAAATCCTTGTATTCCTCAGGATTGTCACATGTCAAAGATCGGTAACATATCAATCTTTTTCTTATTAAAGATAGAACAGGATCGGAAGATACAAATAGATTTACAAATATATCTTCATTTTGAAATTCTGTTGAACTTTTTCGGGAGTGAAATTGCTGAACATTTCGAAAATCGCGATTTCGTGCCTCCTGGGCTTCTTCCGTAAGCTCGCCTAAAGGGAGAATATGCAATGATTATATCTCCATGAAGCAATACTTTTTGTACTGTTCGGGTCATATCTTTCCATGGATACAGTTTTATTAGATGTTTCGAAATACCTAGACAGTATTTTCCAACTTTTTCTGCATTCACATTGTTCTTGCTGTTGATTGCCATTAGAATTATGCTGATTTTTCTCATTAATCCTATATCAATTCCTGTGATCTGAGATGTTATTTCATAATCCTTGAAGAAACGCCTTGCAGTGTTACCATCATTTGTATTTCCATATCCCACTAGTGGTTTGTCGACATTTAATCCAGTCTCTTTCCAAAATTCCTCTTGAATTCTTTTTTTCTGGAACTCTCTCGATGCTTTTAATTCCTTTTTGTCCGGTAATTTGTGTGCATTCTCTGGATTACTATTGTAGTGTCGTTGCAGCACTGATGGCAACCCTTTTCTATGTTATGATTTATATTGTACCTTTACATACATTCCTTAGTTGCATTGTATCAAATCCTTTTTATGTTAAAGTGCGTAACTGGTTTTGCTTAAGATTAGATCATCATCTTGTTTCATCCATACACCATTTTATATCATTCTCAATTATATGGAATAAATATTATATATGAATTCTTATCATAATCAACGCGTGTCTTTACTACTTCGTTAATACACAACAATAATTGGCGACGAGAATAAAAGCTAATTCGGGAAAAATCAAGCAACATCAAACGTTAAAATTCAACATTAAATCAATTCTAATTCAATTCAACTTAACCTAACAAGATGGATCGAGATCAACTACAACAATTGCTACAGGCCATTACGACCATGGCGACGGCTGCCACCAGCACTACCAGTGTGAACATAATCTCGAATTTCGACAGTTTCGATCCTAAAATGGAGTCATTTAAGACTTACAAGGAGCGTCTGGAAATACACTTCCAAATCAAAAAAGTTTTTGATGACAAAAGCTTGTGTGCAAAATTGCTTTTGCAATATATTGGCCCTTCAACATATGCCGTGGTAACATCATTGGCAGCGCCTAAAAGTCCAAGTGAATTAAAGTACGAGGAGCTAGTTGAGCTTCTGCAAAAACATTTCTGCCCCAAAAAGAACGTATTAGTAGAGCAGCATCGTTTTCTGAGTGAAATACAAAATAATGACCAGTCTATTTCAGATTTCGTGACAGTCTTAAAGAATCAAGCAGATGGGTGTGAGTTTGTATGTGAATGCACAAAATCGGTGGCGAATATTTTTCTTAGAGCACAGTTCATCAGAGGATTGCGTGATGGTCACATACGGGAGCGGCTGCTTCAAAACTCAACATCTACATTCGCAGAAATTGTAGAAAAAGCGACGGCGATAGAGGCAGCGAAAATCGATAACCAAGTAATTGGTAATAATTCATCGTGTTCAACAAGCGATATACATAAAGTGCATCATCAATGTATCGATAATCACAGAGGAAGAAATCGAAGCGGTTCGCGAAACAGAACGTCAAAATCCACATCAAGAAGAGTAAATTACGGCGAATTGGGTATCAGCGGTTTATGTCTAAGATGCGGACGGAACAATCATATGTCAAATGAGTGCAGAGTGAACAAAAACAACTTGAAGTGCAACGCATGTGGCAAGGTTGGCCATGTCGAGAAAGTTTGTATTCAAAACAAACTGAAACAAAATAAATCAAATAATAACGAAACGTCAAATTCAGTGGAAATGTATACAGCATCAACAGAAGATTTTTTTGGAGTGAATAAAATTATTGATATTTACAAAAAAGAAGCGATGACGGCCGTAGATTCACAGAAATTTTTTACAAACGTCTTGATTGAAGGCAAAAGACAAACGTTCGAAGTGGACTCAGGCGCCGGTTTTACTTTAATTCCGGAAACTGACTTTAAGAAATTAAATATCAATGCGACGATGAGAAAAACGTTAATTGCTTTTCGAGCATACACTGGTGATGTGTTTGTACCTTTGGGTGTTGTGGACGTTAACGTAAAGTACAAGGATAGAACATCAAAAGAAGAACTTTACATAGTATCATCGAAACATTCACCCTTGTTGGGACGCGTTTGGATTCGTCATCTGAAAATCAACTTAACCGATATCGATCAAAATAACGTTCATGAACATGACAATCGTAATGTGAATTCCCTGATTCAAATTCAGCAACAGTTCTCCGAGATTTTTCAAGAAAAAGTAGGGTGTATTCCTGATTTGGTTTGTAGTTTAAAACTACAGGAAGGTGCTAAACCTGTATTTTTAAGAGAAAGACAAGTACCTTTTGCACTTCGGGAGAAAGTAGAGCGTGAACTGGATAGTTTGGAGAAAGACGGCATCATTACAAAAGTAAATACCAGCAACTGGGGGTCACCCTTGGTGGTAATACCAAAGCCCGATGGTAACGTACGTTTGTGCGTTGACTATAAAGTCGCTGTTAACCCTCAGCTGGAATCAGCACATTATCCTATCAAACGGATCGACGAAATTTTCAACAGTTTGAGAAACAGTAAATATTTTTGTAAGCTAGATCTATACAAAGCCTATCTTCACGTCCAGGTAGACGAAGAAAGCAGACAAGTGCAAACTATTTCAACACACCGTGGTACATACCAAATGAATCGATTATCTTTTGGAATTAAAACCGCTCCGAGCGAGTTTAATCGAATTCTTGACCAAATTTTACAAGGTTTGGATGGAACTATTTCATACTTTGATGATATTATCATCCATGGTTCAACGTTAAAGGAGTGCGAGGATCGCCTAATCAAATGCTTTGAAAGATTGAACAAATACAAATTACACGTTAACAAGAACAAATGCGTTTATTTCAAAGATGAAATCAAGTATCTTGGATATGTGGTAAGCCATAACAAAATTTCAAAATGCCTTGATAAAGTGAAAGCCATAATGGACATGCCAAGACCCCAAAATATAGAAGAGCTGAGGAGATTCCTCGGAATGATAACATATTATTCAAAATTTATTCCAGATGTTTCGACACTTACATTCCCTTTACGTCAACTTTTAGAAGAAAATAGAAAATTTAGCTGGACTGAAAAATGTGAAAAAGCGTTTAAGAACCTGAAACAGGAAATTCTCAAAGATAGAGTACTAGTGCCATATAATCAATCTCTGCCAGTTACATTAGCGTGTGACGCAAGCCCAACGGGCATCGCTGCGGTATTATCCCATATCATGGATGGAGATGAACGTCCTGTCGCGTTTGTTTCACGAGCTTTAACAAAAGCCGAACAAAATTATAGTCAACTTGACAGAGAGGCGTTAGCAATAATTTTTGCAGTTGACAAATTTTTTATGTACCTCCATGGAAGAGAATTTACTTTATTAACGGACAATCGACCTCTTTCCAGGATTTTTCATCAAAATGCAAAGACTCCAGCTATGACGTCAGCGAGACTTCTTCGTTATGCATCATTCCTTCAAGGATTTAATTATAAAATAGAACATCGTAAAGCTGAATTTAACGTAAATGCTGATTGCTTATCGAGAGCCCCAATCAAAGAAACACAAAATTTCAAACACTTCTTAGATGATGAGGTGCGAATTATTCAAGATCAAATAATAAATGAAATTTCGACTTTTGCAGTGACAGCCTCTACGATTGCTAAGGAAACAGAACGCGATTCAGAACTTTCAAAACTTAAGAACAAGTTGTTAAAAGGAAACAATTTCGACATGGAATACTCAATTCAAGACGGTGTTATATTCAAAGGTAGTCGGGTAATGATACCTACATGTCTCCGTGACGACATTTTAAAAGAATTACATCATACCCACATGGGCATCGTGAAGATGAAGCAGTTAGCAAGGAAGTATTGCTTCTGGAAATGTATAGACACTGATATTGAACATTTTGTAAGATCATGTTCCAGCTGTGCCAAGGTAAGGAAAAATCCTCCGAAGGTAATTGTTCATCATTGGGATGAACCAAATGAAAATTTTCAGAGAGTCCATATAGACTATGCTGGACCATTCCAAAATGACCACTTTTTCGTGTTAGTGGATGCAAAATCAAAGTGGCCTGAAATTCGCATTATAAAAGATTCACCAACCTCTGAGAAAACAATCATACTGTTGCAGGATATTTTTGCCACACATGGTATCCCACAGATAATTGTATCAGACAATGCAACGATTTTTCAAAGTTCAACATTTAAAGAATATTGTGTTAATAATGGAATTATTCAAAAGTTCATAGCACCTGGTCATCCAGCAACAAATGGCTTAGCAGAAAGGTACGTGCAAACGCTTAAAGCCAAATTAAAAGCAATGGAAGACGATACATTGCCGTTAAACATCAAGGTCCAAGAAATAATGTTCCGGTATAGAGCAACCCCATTGGCTAAGGGTAAAACTCCGTCACAGTTATATCTTGGTCGAGAGTTTAGGATCAGACTAGATGCCATGCGCCCTGTAAAAGAATTAAAATCAACAATACGTGCATCTGTGGTTCGTCGTATTAGCGTGGGAGATAGGGTCCAGGTACGATGGTTCGACAGAAGCAAACCAACTTGGAAATTTGGAACTGTTAAGAAAAGGTTTGGTCGCCTTCATTATCAAATAAAGCTAGACAATGGTTATGAACTCAAGCGTCATATAAATCAGTTGTACCAATCGGGAGTGGAAACACCAAAAAAGTCGGTGACCTTCGCGGAACCAGTCGTCCAACAGAAATCCAAAATTGATGAAATTCACATTGAACATAGAGTTGTTCAAACTGCACCAACTTTGCAACCTCAATCAACAGAACGCCAGGAGGAAAGCTTAAGAAGATCCGGTCGGGTTAGAAGACCTCCCGCACATTTCTCGGACCACGTCCGATATTAGCGTGGGAGATTGTAGTGTCGTTGCAGCACTGATGGCAACCCTTTTCTATGTTATGATTTATATTGTACCTTTACATACATTCCTTAGTTGCATTGTATCAAATCCTTTTTATGTTAAAGTGCGTAACTGGTTTTGCTTAAGATTAGATCATCATCTTGTTTCATCCATACACCATTTTATATCATTCTCAATTATATGGAATAAATATTATATATGAATTCTTATCATAATCAACGCGTGTCTTTACTACTTCGTTAATACACAACAACTATAATAATGCAAATAGTATACTATGTGTAGGAAATGTTCTAAATACCGTATGCGAGCATGTAATGGGGAAATTCCAAATTTTAGAGCATGTTAATTGTTGGTTTCTTCGATAAATCCGAAAATTCATTTTTTTCCTCCACATAGTGTACATCTCCACGTAGATGATGTTCCCGTAACAGCAATGCAAACTTACCCATCGACCATAGTGAAATTTAGGATGAAGGAGATTGTGAAGCTGTAGTCCAATATTTTGATTGATATGGGTTCCAGCTCCTTAATTTCCTTCTCAATATGATCAACCAGGTTTTGTGTGTTGGTAGCCGACTCTTTTGTATACTCAACCAGGTTTTGTGTGTTGGTAGCCGACTCTTTTGTATACTCAAACCATATTGGTCTACAAAAGTTTTTTGATCCTGGAGTCGAATTTATCCAAATGTCATCAAAACTAGTTGAGGGACAATCCGTGTCTTCTCTCTTTCTTAATCTGAGGGGAACTAATGATGCCGTGAACACACTTCTATAATCTGTCACGCTCGGACTTGTTGATACTTGTTTGTATACAGGAAGGGTTGATAAGCCATCACATCCCCACTTGAACATAAGTTGCAAGTCACAATTATCTATTGTACTGAGCTGTTCTATAGTAAGAGTGGAAACTATTCTCGAGAAGGTTAGGAAGACCAATACTGACTCCACTTGGTGAAACTCATAGCGGTGGAGGAATAATAGACTTCTTTTTGTCCTTTATTTTGTTATATGAAGGTAAGACATCGACTCCTTTTTCGGACAATGCCTTCCTAAGTGTGTTGTAGTTGTATTTGCTCAGTCCCAGTTGTAGTATAAGAGCAAGTTCTTCTTCATCCGTAAAAACTGACTTAGATGATGGTGTCGGAATACTCTCAACAATTCTCCTTAGACGTTTCGGTGCAGCTTCGATGCTGTTTGAAGAACACCGGCAATTTTTAAAGCCGAAAGATTAATGGACAAACGCCTCATCTTAGTTCTTGTCGATACATCTTCGTAAGGTTTATGGGGTGGACCAACAGATGAAGTACAAACTGTTAAATCTATGTTGTTCTCGAGCCAATCTGAATATTTTTCAAGACATTTTGAACGCGATTTTGCTGTTGTCCACTTTACATCAAATGTTTTAACAAATGTTTGTATTTTTGTGATTTCGCTTTTTAATACTTTAATTTTATAGGTTCCTTCGATAAATTCTACGGACTTTTTCCTCATTTTCTGTAAATGATTAAGGGTTTCCTAGTAATAGTGTCATGAAACAATATTTTCTGAAAGGTAAATCTTACTAAATTTTATTATTGTTTGCTAAAAACATGTGATCTACAAGAAATCAGTGCATATTGACTGATATAATAACCAATAAGTACAAGAAGGTAGGGACAAATTAAAAAAAATTAGCATATAGACAGAAACGTAAATACGGCATACAATTCTTAAAAATGTATATGTTTCGATGAATTTTTTTAAAGTTCTTTATTTTGATATTAGAAATAATAATCAAACGCAACATGTGGAAATTTCTAATGGAAAATCCCTCAATTCCCAAAAAATACATCAAAAAACACCAAAAATGTGGTTTTTACTTTTAGTCCTATATCTTCGATATGAAAAGCCGCGCTCGGGATTCCCTTTGCAGTCGATTTTGTTACACCCTAATACAAATAAATAAAAAAAATTTAACAATTTAGCTTTGCGATTGGAGAAAATCGACCAAACTTTTGAAATTTATGTAAAAAAAGGTCCAAATTGGAGAAGGGTGGCAACCATACCAATTAAAATTTTGGCTTCGGATTTTCTCTAACAGATTCTGTGAAACGTCTCCTTTAAAATGAGTACAAATTTGATATACTTTGTGTAAGAAACTTTTTCTAGAAGACCTAAATACGAATTTGACTTTTTTCGCCAAAAAATCTCCAAAAATGAAATTTTTTAAAAAATTTTACTTTATAGGGCCATAACTTTTTTGTTTCTTGGCATATCGTCGGCTCAATGCTATTTTGTTCCATACGCCATTTTGTATGATCGGAGAAAAACGCAATTTATTGTTTGAGTAAAAACGGGACTGGAGAGTTAAACACTTTTTATTTCATAGGGTTCCCAACAGTGTTTGTATGATTCTCATGCATTTCAATGCCATTACATCCAAAAATAAGCAAGTTATAAAAATTTTTTTACTTGGAATTTTGGTCCATATCCACTTTTATTTTAATATTTTTTCGTATTTGTATTACATGGACCACAAAATGGGTCGGTATGGAAGGACACTAATTTACATATTGTGATCGAAAGAACGTAAAATACTGAGCGAAAAATATAGGGCGATAGAAAAATTGAGACATAGAACAAAAATATCGAAATTCTTTCCCGTTATTCAGAATAAAACAAATTTACCCTACCAATATCTCGAAAACTAGGCGAGATACGAAAAATGATTGCAGATTCTGAAAGAGCATGCTTGGAACCCATATTATCAACTCCTAACTCAAAAAACACAAAAATGGCGTATGGACCAAAATAGCATTAAGCCGACGATATATTATCGATTCTTTTTTTCATGATATTGTAAATTTTATAATCCACGAGAATAAAATCGGTAAACTTTTGACTAAGATATTGGGTAAACTCCAAGGCAAAGTCGGCGAAAAAATTAATAATTCAAATTTAAAATCCACATATCTCGGAAACTATTCAAGATATTTTCAAGCTACTAAAATCGGACGCTCCATTCAAAAGTTAGAAGCCGATGAAAATTTTGTATACCCGAGGTGGTCAACTTTAGGGCCCTGTAGCTCCGCCCCTGTATGAGATAGGGGGCCCATGTTCCGAACTTAAACTTTCTAACACCTCTTGTATACACACCTAAAATTTCATCGCCATACGATAAGTGGTTTTCAAATGGCAGAATTATGTCCATTTTAGCCCACTGTGTGACGTAGGGATTGTGTACACATCATGATCCGGACCATGGCGGGTTAATAGTAGAGGGTGGAAATACCAGCTTTTTCAAAAAAAGCTGGTATACATGTACATACGAGATTTTATAAATTGATTCGTTTATTTGTTGCGCTAATACGGACTTTGCGTGTTAAGTGCTGAATCACCCGAGAGACAGGCAGAGGGGAATAATTGCAAGTGTGAATATCCGTATTATTAGATATATTAGATTTTGATTATTATTTTATTTTTTATTTTATTTTTAATAATGTTTTAATAATATATATTTTATAAATATTATTTATTAAATTTTTTTACTTATAAATACAAATTACTTTTGGCGTTTTCAAGATATGCCGTTTTTACTTTTGGCGTTTTCAAGATTTGCCGTTTTTACTTTTGGCGTTTTCAAGATTTGCCGTTTTTACTTTTGGCGTTTTCAAGATTAGCCGTTTTAACTTTTGCCGTTTTAAAAAATCCACAAATTATTTTGAATTACTAAATTACTTCAAAACAAACATTAACATTAAACATTGAAATAACAAACATTGAAAAAGTTAAAATGGTAAAAGAATGCATTGTATGTAAAGGTAGACACAATCCTCACACACGGTCCAACTTCTCCCTGTTTGAACTTCCCAAAGATCCTCAAGTAAGGAGGAAATGGTTGGAAGGAATCAACCGAAACGAGGATAAAGTCCATCATGGAAAATTTTAAAATTTTTTAAAATTTTAAAAGTCAGGGCGACATAAAAATTTACCTGTCGAGAAAGAAACAAATAATAGCTGACATCTCTTGCAATGGTCTGACGTTATACTTTGCTGAATGAAATAATAGCTGACATCTCTTGAAATGGTCTTTCAAATATATTTGTATGTCATACAAGTTGGTTTTCTCAACGCCCGCCAAGTTACTGGAAGTCACTGCTGACATAAAGTTACTGATATGTGAGCTATATGACTCAATACTGATATGCTGATACATATTTTTAGGGGATTTGTGGTGTCATAAAATCAAAGATTCGCAGGGTCAAGATTATACCGAAGCAGAGAAATACTACCAAACTGCTCAAGCTCTGGTTCCATCAAATGGTGTACCCTATAATCAGTTAGCCATAATAGCAATACTTAATGTAAGTTGAATATACACGTGTAGCACACAAACTCACGGCTAAAGCTGCAAACACAGAAGCGGAAAAGACTCCGAAACCACCAGTCCTGGAAGCAAATTCGACCAAAATATCGTATAATATACGCATGCAGTATTATGATATGAAGGTTGTATATATTAGGATAAAATTCAAAAGTTTTTCTATATATAGACATGTAGTGAACCTCTAAACAAATAACGTTAGTCTACTTACATATTTAAAAAAGACATTATTCTAGATCTAACTGCATCAATTTCTACATCAATGTCAATAACATCATATACAGTTTTAAAATCTATACACATTCTACGAATGGGCTCTGCCGAAGCATAATTTGTAAGTTGAAAATCAATATGTAATAGTTGGTAATATCTGGAAGGTCTATATGGTACACTGAATCCAATCCTAGACAGAATAAAATTATTAAATAGCAATGTGAGTGGGACAGCAAGACTTCGTGCACAATATTTAAAGATTATACTCGGTGTGGAGAACGGCTGCACAAGATACTCACCAAAGTAAGGAAGTGAGAGAAAGAGATAAATAGTTTTAAGTTACCCTTGTTTGTACTCGTGACGTAGAAAGTAGTGTTGTAAATAAACCAGCATTAAATGAAATATAGCATTTGTTTATTTGGGAATATATCTTGTATGAACGACACATGGTAGGCTGTTACAATGGCGACGCGGATGAAATCTCGATCTATGCTGATTCGGGCTTGATAGTTGGATGATGAAATTCAATGAATTGTGGATTATTTTGTGATTTTGGTGACGGCAATTCAACAGTTTTTTTCTTCTCTTCTTCTTGACAGCATTGTATGTCAGAGTGAGACAAAGAAAACAACAGACTTTCAGCCTTTGTGACAAAGGAGTCAAAGTGAGGCCGTTCTATACCCGTACAGTTAGCGGGGAATCAAGTATATACAAAAAAAAGAATAAAGAAAAGGAAAGGACAAAATCTTGCTTATGGTAAAATCAGAAATTTTCTTATAACAATAGATGCGATATTAAATAACATATGATTTCAGACAATTGGCAAGGAAGAATTGTATCACATTCCTGATTGACAAGTAAATAACCAGAATATTGATATTCCATTGAATTGGAAGTACATACATTAAATTGTGATTGTGAAAGAGCTGTGGAATCACATTTAATTGTGCCCATCTACGGAAGTGCATTCAATTGGCACCTAAGATGAGTGACATTAAACCATTCCTTTGCGATAACCTAGATAAGTCGTTATTACGTGGGGAGTGGGAGAAATGGTACCGTTCGTTCTCTTTATACCTTCTATCGGTAGATATTAACGATGTAGTTAAGAAGAAAAATAAATTGCTGCATCTGGGAGGTCCACAGTTACAGGAGGTTATATATAATGTTCCAGGTGCCTTAGTGGAGCCCGATAAGGAGAAATCCGTTGACGTGTTCCAGGTTTTGGTCGACAAGCTAAATGATTATTTTTCCCCGAAGAGGAATTCGACTTCTGAGAGACATATATTTAGAACTCTCACAAGACGGAGAAGACTTTAACAAATTTGTGTTGCGGTTAAGACATCAAGTGTCAAAATGGTCTTTTGGTACGACGGAAAAAGAAATCGAAGAAATTTGCCTGAAGGATAAAATTATATTTTCCTGGGCACCCGTGATCTAAAGAAGAAGCTTCTTGAAAAGGAGCAAGGCTTGGATAATATAATTGATACTTGTCATATCCATGAACAGATAAACAAAAGACGGATTCTGAAACCGTTGCCAAGATTTCTGCAAGATCTCGATGAGCAAAGACTCAAGCTGATGAATGTGTAAGATGTGGTCAAAGGGGGCACATGAGCAACGACGTAAACGAATACGAGTACGGCAATCCGAAACAACGCAAAATGCAGATGTCCAGAGTTCGGTGCGTTGAGGAATCAGGTGGAAATTTTGACAACGGAACTGGGGAATTTGATTGTTTGAAAATCAATGACAACGTATCAACAGACGAGACAATCAAATGTCGCGTAGGAGGACACGAGGTCACAATGATTATTGATTCTGGCTCGAGATTCAATCTCTTAAGTGCTAATGATTGGGGTCTATTTCAAAGAAGTAAAGCAATCTTATGGAATATTCGAACACAATCAGTTAACAAATTTAAGGCATATGCTGCAAATCAGTTACTTAAAGTTTTGTATGTGTTTGAGGCACCCGTGTCGGTAAACGATGACTCTGAAATGATTGCCACATTCTATGTAATAGATAAAGCGAGTCAATCCCTTTTGGGACGGGATACCCCCATTCGACTTGGGGTTTTGAAGCTTGGATGTGGTGTGAATCGCATTGAAGTTGGAAGGCCATTCCCTAAGATTGCTAATGCTATGATCAAATTGGCAATAGACCGCCAGTGCAACAGCCGTAGAGGATAAAATAAATGAAGCGCTTCATCAGGACATTATAGAACCCGTTTCGGGACGAAGGTCGTGGATTTCGCCGATAGTTATTGTCTTCAAGGAAAATGGGGAAATAAGACTATGCGTGGACATGCGACAGGCCAATAAAGCTGTATTACGCGAAAACTACCCTCTTCAACCTCCGATATTTTTATGACTAAACTGAGAGGTACTAAGTTCTTTTCCAGATTGGATCTTAAATGGGCATATCATCAAATAGAGATTCATGAGTCATGGCGCGGTATCACCACATTTATAACCCATAAAGGTCTATTCCGGTACAAAAGATTGATGTTTGGAATTAGTTCGACGCCAGAAATTTTCCAGCGGGTATTAGAAGATTTATTGTATCCATGCAGCAATTGTCTCAACTATATTGATGGCGTCATAATTTTTGGAAAAAGGTTATGGAGATTTTTAAAAATAATAACGTTTTGCTTAATGGCGATAAATGCTTGCGGCGCACGATGGGAAAATATGATGAAATATGCGCGCATAGGACTTTGAAAGCAACTACCAAAAATCAGTTTTTGGGAATGCTGTTTTATTGTGGATAACATTTAATGAAAATACCTTTAAATTTTATGAAAATATGTCCAGGCGATTTCGAGTTATGACCATTCAAAGTTTGTCTGTTTTACTAATAAATGCAAATAACAATGCGATGATAAAATGTATATACCACAATGCTTGTAGAATTCGCGTTTGTTGGTGAAATTCGACCGGACTTTGTAACATATAATTAGGTTATATTCATCTTAATTTTTGTGTATAAGATGTATTTCTAACGTCTTTAAATGAAGAGATATTTCGAAGTAAAAACACAGTTTTTTTAGTTTTTTAAAAAATTATCCACAGTAAATAGAATACAATTTTTTTATGACATAGAGAAGGTACGTGACTTAGTTATGAATCCAACTGTACCTAGTTTATCTGCGACTTTATGCGATTATGGCAGATATTTGTAATTTACATATGTGCTTTTTTTACTCATCTATCTATAAACCGACTTTCCCGAAACACATAGACCGATTTTTTTGGTCCCAAAAAATAACTTTTTGCGAAATTTTTGCAAAATCGGATAATAAATACGTCCGATACAAGTCCGGCTGCAAGTTTGTAGTGTCCTACAATCAAAAATAGCGATCTTATTAAAATTATTAAGATTATATGTGTCATTTTTATAGTTTACTTCTTCTACAAAAACCATAGAAATATAGTTAAACTCTTCTGCAGTTAATGTATTTTAGGGTGGACCTATTATTTTTTGTATTTAATTTAACTTTTCTTGTATTAACAGTCGACGACCCATTGTATAAGTCCATTATTGGAAAACTGCAGCTTTCAAAAATATTGCAGATTACGATTTTATCTTATTTAAGTTGTTTTGGTTTTAATTTCAAAAAAATTACCCGGTTTTGTAGACTTTTAACGCAATTTTGACTAAAATATTTTTCAACTTCAATGGGGTATATATTTAAAACGCAGCAACACACAATCAAGTAACCCAAAAAGATTTCGAACTAAATTTTGTCAGCTTTAATTTAAAATCAAGATCACCAAAGTTGGTACGATATTATGGTTTTTACATTAATTTCCACAATGTCGCTTTTGTAAGCCCACCGCTCCACGGTAACAGCTAAATAAAATCTGACTGCACCAATTTCTTCTCCAAAGAATTCTTACATATTCGACGCCATCTTCCCTGAACATCTGTGAGATCGCTACAAAAAGTTCACAAGATGAGGATATAAAGAAGCGATTGAGTATATTAAGCTCGACTCCTGGCCTGCAGGCACATCAAATGTGTACTACACTTTTCGATACGAGCTGTTAGTAGTCGGTGACATACTTCTGAGAGGTACTCGTATTGTTATTCCAAAATCTCTCAGAGTCAAGCTGTTGGCACTGGCGCACGAAGGCCAACCTGAAGAGTCGGCGATGAAGCGTAGAATACGGGCTAAGGTTTGGTGGCCATTGGTTGACAGGGAAGTGGAAAAGTATGTGAAGAATTGTTTCGAATGTTTGCTAGTGTCGCAACCGAATAACCCCGCCCCGATGGGAAGACATGTGTTTCCAAATGGTCCTTGCAAAGCGTCGCTACTGATTTATTGGTGCCCTTGCCGAACAATGAGTATGTGTTTGTATTGATATTCTCACTACCAGGAAGTCCAGTTTTTAAGGAAAATTACTTCTGAGGACATTATTAAAATTTTGCGGACATTTTCTGTGTTTGGGAATACCCAAATCCTTGAGAGCTGATAATGGTAGGCAATATGTGAGTTCAGAATTTAGAAGTTTCTGAAACGCCTTAAAATTGCGCATGCCAACAAACGGAATTACAAAGCAGAAATTCAGTATTTTATTTTAATGTACAATGTGACACCTCATGGTACTACAGGGTCCCCTCCGTTTGAGTTGATGTTTAACCGCGTCATTCGCGACAAGATTCCTGGAATTCAGGACATGACAGATGACATGCTGGATTCGGCGGCGAAAGCTATGGATACTATCAACAAGGAAAAGGGGAAAGAGAAAGGAGATAGGAAAAGGCGAGCTAAGGATTCGGACATAGAAGTAGGAGACAAGGTGTTGCTACGGAAAGTTATTTTCCCGCAACTTCTCTAATTATAGCTCATAGCATTTACGAGATTCAATATTATACTGTGATCTGGAGACAGAGTACCTCGCGTAATCGACATCTGAACCAGATATTTTGAATTTCTTTAATAGTCTGCTCTTTAAGTTTCTGAGAGCAGTCATATTAGAAGAATACCACGGTGGTCTATTGGACTTTTTTTATATGAATCTTTGGCACAGATTGTACCAAACATTCATTCAAGACATCATATCATCTCTCATTAGCTACATCAATATCAGTAAAATTATCACAAGAGCAAACATATTTAAGAGTAGAGTATTAAGCAATCCAAAATTTTTTCTTTTGAAACATAAAACTGTACCCTCATCAGGTGGAGAGTTTAAAGAAGAAGAGTCCGCCGTGTCATACAGCATGGAAATACCCAAAGAAAGATGGTAATTGTTCTCCGGGGTAGAAACTGGAGAAATTCTATAAATATCGAAAAACTGAGGATTATTCACAAATACTAAGTCATGTACTTTATCATTTGAATTTGAAATACAATTATTCTGGAATAGTTCGAGATCAGAAAAACGCCTAACTATATCATAAGTCCACTCAAGTTCCTTTATCATTTGAATTGGAAATACAGTTATTCTGGGATAGTTCGAGATCAGAAAAACGCCTAACTATATCATAATTCCACTCAAATGTGGCTGATGAAGAATTCAAAGGAGTATATGCCTCAGTATCCGGCAAGGAAAGCCAAGAAACGGAGGGTAAAATAAAATCACCTAAAATTATAATACGATCAACATCTCTCAACATCGAAACATATAAACAATAGCAAAAAAAAATTTTTTTGTGTCCTAGACCTACAAATTATTTTTTTGTATAGATTGTGGCATACTCTTATATAAAATCAAAACCAAAAATTTTTTATGGATACATTTTTTTTTAAATTTTTTTATTAAAATTGCTTTATACCCTTAGTATTCCCTCTAATATATCTTTCACTTAGAAACAGTGGTTTAGTAACAGTCATTAAACAAATTGGAAAAAGTAGATTTTTTTCAAAAAAAGTCCTGGGACAAAAAAAGAACATAAAAAATAGAAAAAAATATTTTATTTTATTTTTTAAAAGTTTGCATCCTAGCGAAGAAAATAATGCCTATTTGGAAAAAATCGATGGATAAATGTAGAAATTATAGCCCTTTTGGTAGAGGTACGAGAAATTCAAAAATTTTTTTTTTTAAATTTCTGTTAAATAGCGATTTTATTTATTACTTTTATTTATATTATGTACATTTGAGTTTATTTACATGAACGAGTTTCATTAGAAGTAATTGTGTGTTCTTTGTTGACGTTTGAAGATTTCGGAATCGCTTTCTCTAATAAGGAACCAAATATAATCTCCCATCATTCTTTCATCCCAGTGCCGTGAAACCTTTCGCAATGTTCGTCGCCAAGATTCTCGGGGAAAAAGTTTAAATGAGAATGCAAGAAATGCATTTTGAAGAACATATTTACACATGTTGGAATACATAAAGCGAAAAAATTTAGAAGAATACACATATATGTGTTATATACATATATATAGAAAAATATATTTATTTCAAATCATTAATCATTGTTTCATATTGTGGGCTTTTATTGAATCCAAAGAAATTTGAAACCACAAGCTTAAACGACCTCCATACTGCAATTTCTTCCGACGTCAAATATGATTCGAAATTTAAATCTTTCATCAGATTCCTTATTTTAGGCCCATCCCCAGCTTAATATGCATTGGTGGCAAAATATCGGCTATCCCAGAGACATAACATACCAACTACTTTTAAATCGCAACAAATTTTCCAGTCATGTTCATATTTTATGTATTTTATCAATTTAGCCATTGTTTCGTATGATTCCTTAGTGTTGACAGCATGAGCAATGGGAATCGACGGTTTCTGATTTCCGTTGTGTAAAAGTACTGCTTTCAAACTTTCTTTACTGCTGTCAACAAGTAACTGCCATTCCTTTGAATTGTATTGTTGATTAAGTTCCTCGAACAATCCGGGAATGTCCTTGCAAAAGCATCTGTTATCCACAGTTGTATAAAATTGTTTGTAAGGAATATCACGGACTCTATAATATGATATGTTAACATCTGGGGCCAAAATATTGTACTGTTTCATCCCAGATGCAAGTTATATTTGGTCAGTTCCAAATCTCTCACTATATCAATGAGTTGAAACTGAGTTAAAAGCGATGACTTCTGACTCAAACTTGAAAAGCTCAGAGTTGAGTACTCAGTTGAACTTGATGATGTTTCCGTTATTAGGCTGTTAGCTATACTTGGACACTTCCTACTCCAATCTATTAACTTAGACAAAAATAGCAGTCCGTATCGTGAATGAATGGTTGTCGCCAAATCATTGGCATTCCAAATTCCACGTGAAGGCTAAAATTAAAACGTTTTATTCCACAAAACATTGTAATACATTAATTGTAAAGTACTTACCGCATGCTTCCACTACTCCATCGAGTAAGATTTACATGGCACGAATTACACAAAATACTAGGTGTCCACGGTTAGTTCATATTTTTAACTCGTATACCAAAATTTACTCATACTTCGAAATATAACTTTATAATATTTTTCAGAAAATCGACTTATCTCTTTAAGGCGCTGAAATACACTGACATTGCATATCATTTTTTATGGATGGTTACGAACAACCATAAAACCTCGTCCTCTCTATAATTTTATAATGTCTGACATCAATCCTGATAAATTAAAATTCAAGTGCAATGTCTCTTATATGTCTCTCTCACATATGGCGAATTCAATATACGCAAAAACATCATTTAAAAACGAAAAAATATGAAACAAGATTTTTTTTAATTTCCCTAACATTTACAAAATGGCTCATAACTTTTACATCTATCCGTAGACAGTGTTTTTTTCCTTAGCATACTGGCTTTTTAAAAATGTTTTTTTTTGTACCAGGAAAAAGTGTTTTTTAAAAAAAATCATTTTTTTTCTCATATTTTTGACGACTGTTACTAAACCAAAGATTCTACGTGAAAGCGATATTTGCAGTATATGTAGCCCTCATAATTCCCTTTAATTTGAGGCATAACACGGCTCAATCAGGCTTTGTTTTTTGAAGAATTTAATTGTCGCTTGGTAAACGCGCTAGATTGTCAACCCTATCAACAAAATCTTTAACAAATGCCTTAGGCGGCCAAAAATTTGGATCAATCAATTTATCAAAGATCTCTGTTGGAACAATGATCTTGAATGATGACCTGGATATGGAAGATGAACGAATCTTGAAAGTTCTAAGATAAAATTCGCCCGCTATCTTAGACTTAATATAGAAGTTCACGTCGTCGGAGGACGTGTCCGGAGCAAAACGAGAGACAAGAACCAATTTCTTGGCTGGAACCACAGTCAGTGTTTTCGGTCTACTAACTACTTTCAACGCCGTATCAGCAGAAGGGTTAGGATTAGTTCCAGAATGAACCACCGAATTATCCTCCCGCGTAGGGACAACATCATCAGCAGCCGGTGCCGTAGCGGTAGCCAGGGATGCCAACATAGTGCTTTTCGCACCAGATTTAGTGCTTTTCAGACCACTCAATACGCGAAAAGTTGTCAGTTAGTGCCAAATGAAAAAAACACTAACTGTACGCTTTTCACATTTTTCGTTAGTGCTTTTGACGCTTTTTGTACATTTGTCAGAACAAATCTGGTAACAAAGAAATTAGACTATTTAGCTACACCATATGTATGTACTTCAAGATTTGCCATCATATTTCACAATTTGCATCAAATATTTAGAAATTTGGCATAGAAAAGTTGATGGAGCCAATAATAAACTCTGGAAAATTTTATGAAATTTGTGGCAGGTTTAGATATATCCGTCATATATACTGATATACCAATTTTGGGTCTAAGCGCCATAGAATACCCGTTTCTCATCAGATCTATAAGTACATACAATTTATTATATAACGGTTCCTCCAACCAAAAATGGACACATAAAATTGAAAGAAAATTGGTTCAGATTTAGAAATAGACTCCACAACATATATTTCCCAATGTTGAATTAAATTTTTCATTAAATTTTTCAAGTAACGTTGAAAAATTTGGCGAAAATAAAAAAATAGGTACAGATTTAGGTATGTCCCCCCCTGTATATTTCAATATCCTGATTTTAAATCTAAGCGCCATACATTTTTTTTTAACATATTATTCTCATTAAGAGAACAACTTTGATACAATTGACAAAACATATTTCTTTTTATTCTGCTCTGAAGGGACGGATATAATGTTGTCGCGTCTCTCAACAAAATCAATATTGTAGTTTAGTGCCTTTTTACGCCTTTTAAATTTTTCATTACGCTTTTGCTTTGGAAAAAGTTGGCATCACTGGCGGTAGCGACAATTTGCTGATCGACATAACTAGACTTTAAAACATCAACAGAGTCAGATGAATTCGTAGGCACATCCGACGCAGCTGGGCCAGAAGTACTCGGTACGACGGTGTCAAGCTTCTTAGAAAGCGCCTTCTTCATCGACCTCTTGCGCTTCGCATCCAAATCTGAAAATCTATCAATCAAGGAAGTGAAGTTATTGAAGCGTTAATACAACGCCCAAAGTTCTTTCCCCATCTAATAAACCTCAGAGGAATAATTTTTTACAAATTTGTAGAAATCAACTTTAATTTTTCTACATCTAAAACAACACTACTTCAGACCGTTGTTTTCCCCATACAGAACGTCTACGACTATAGCTGGTACACCAGCACACTTAGCGTGCCAAAGGTTAGTACACAACCAACATTCAATATACCTCTCCGAATCAGAGACAATTTTACAATTCTCGTTATTGCACGACATTATTATAAAGTTAGGAAGAATAAAACACCAGAAACGGTTATAAATATTTCACCATCTACTAGAGAATTAAAAATATAAATATGTAATATAATTTAACTTAAATTGAAGAGAAACAGAAAACTAGGGGATCTTAATGCCCACCACGATCTTTGGCATTCCGTCCTAGGTAATGATCAGAGATGAACAGCACTGGCAGAGCAGATCGATAGCTACACGTTTTGCACGGTGAATGAGGACGCCCCACCAGGATTAAGGTTGACTGTCACTGTTCGCCAGACATCACCATCGAGTCACTAGCTCTGTAAATGACGTAACCTGGCAACCCGTCATTTCGCGTGGCTCAGACCACCTCCCCATAATCGTCGCCATTAATAGACCACCCGACTTCATAACCTCTAAACGCCACACATTCCTTAACCATGGGAAACCAACTGGCGTTTAGAGAGTTCACCAACAACTGCTTCAGAGAGCTGTCCAATTATTCTGATGTTCGAGTAGCAGAATGGAATATCCGAGAAATCATCACTGCTGCAGCCGCTCGCTACATACCTGCTGGTCGAATACCCGAAATAAGACCCCATTTCCCAGCAGAGGCAGCGAGTCTCGTTAATGAGCGTGATGAGCTTCGTCGCACTAATCCTGATGACCCTAGAGTTAGTCGGCGAACACAAGCGGAAAAAGTGGGTAGACCACCTGGAGCAAGTGGGTAGACCACCTGAAGAAGTAAATTGTGGGTAACGGTTAAGTCGCTCTCAAACCCTGGAAAGAAGGATGATCGGACTTCTGTCACTTTTAACGGTGACAGATCTGAAGAGGTGCGAGGGTTATTTTAACCGAGAGTTCGTTGGGCACCCCGAGAGTGATAGGGAAAAGAGGGGAGTATTACGTCGTATTAGACCTCTTCCAGCCGAGGAGGTACAACAACAATTTCGATGTGGGATGTTGCAGATGTTCAGACGAGCGAAGTTGTCAAAAGTTCTGGGCCCGGATGCAATCTCTATGGTGATGCTAAAACAGCTGGATGAACCCGGAGTCGAGTACCTGACCAAAGTCCTCAACTTGTCGTTAGCCACCCAGATAACACCCTGCAAATGGGCAGGGTGGTCCCGCTACTGAAGCCAGGTTAGGACGCGAGCAAAGGAGATACATACAGGTCGATCTCATTGTTATCGCTAGTAGCAAAGAAGCTTGAGGCACTACTCGTCCCCAGCATAAGGGAATGTTATCCAGCTGTCAACCATCAACACGGATTCCAGAAGCAACATAGTACAGTTCTTCAGTTCTTCTTTTCGCTGTGTAGCATAGAAGTGCGTTTATTTTAGCTCCGCATTCCTGCGATAAAAACAAGTTTCCGCGAACCCTTTTTAGACAAAAACCGCATCACATTTTAGACAAAAATCGTCTTTTTTCACACTTCAACCGGCACTTTTAGCAGAAAATCTATTAAAATTGTTTCTAATTTGTATGCCGTCTAAATTAGTGCACGTCTCTAGTTAGAGGTAAGGGCCCCGGGCCACTAGTCTTTTAGGTGTAAACGAGAATCGCACAACCCCTGCAAAATATTAATAAAAATCTTTCAGTTCATATTCTCTTCATATAAATAAAAATGGAAAATAAACACATTTTTTGAAAACGCTGTCTCCCGTGCCTAGTTACCATCGATATAAATTGTATTCAAATTAATTAAATTAATTGTGATAGAAAACGTACGCCGAGAGTGTGTGAATTAGGAAAACAAAATTGCATTTAATTTTTGTCTATATAAATAATTTCTAAACAATAGATGATCAAATAAAATAGTACTGAGACGGTCGTGAGGATACGTTGGTACTTTTGGAAGTGAAGAGGTACAGACAAAATAAAGTACTAACTTTTTCCATCCCTGCTTTGTACGACTTTGTCTGTTGCGAAAACGATTTTATGTGCGATTTTGAAAAAAATCGGGAGAGGGTCAAATGCATATTCTCACTGTAGTCACAGATCGTTTATATGTAAACCGGCCCTAACGCAGTGTAACGTAACGTTACAATACATGACGGAACGTAACTGTGTCTCGGGATACCCGCTCTGAGTGTCAGTCTTCAACAGACAGTTTCTTCTTCAAATTGAGGCAGAAACTGTCTGCTAAAGACGATGAACAACTCACTGCAGACGAAAGGCGACGACTTTTAAAAGCAAAAGAGACGATGGAGAAATGGCGACGCTCAATCAAAGAAATTATGGAAAGTAATGAAACAGGTAACAAAACTAATTACAATATAAAGAACTTTCACCATACCAACTGCGACTTAGCCATAGCTAGGGAAACACAGTCCCCAGGGGATGGAACGGATGAGCCATGCTCGTCAAACCACCTCAAGACTAGGGGTAAGATATATTTTACATGGACCTTGTGTGCACCAGGCCATCGGCAGCATCGAAAGGAAGACCGAGCGCTTCAGCTCATTGCGTTGCCAGATTGGGCATCCTAAATTTCGCAGTATGGCATCTCATTTTTGTAGATATTGTTGTCAGTTATTTTGAATTCCCGGGAAGAGGAACAAAAATGGAAAATTATTTAAATATTTGCAAAAAGAGTGGAAACAATTGAGTATAGAATAGTAAATTTATGTTTTATAAATAAATTTCACGAATTTTTTGTCTGTTCCGCACTGTTATTTCTTCGCAACTCATAACACCATTGCTAACAGATAGTGGAAATCCGCCACTTACTGCTTATGCGCCAGTTAGTGGAAATCAGTTGTCAGTTATTAAAGTGCTAAACTAAAATCTTGTAATGAAAACATGCATAATGTGCCATTTAACCCTGCAATAGATCAAAAGATACATGCTCAGAGAACATCACGGTGATAAAAAAAAACAAAAATGGATCATGGGACAAATCTCTACAATGAGGGCTGCATTAGCGTAGCCATAGCAGATGACGGAAACGAAGACCGTAGAAAAAAAGTGTCAAATTGGAAAAGATTAGAAGTAAACTGCTTTTCGAGGTATCAGAAAAGATACGAAAAGGTACCGGGGGGACCCCCTACTTTGGCAACATCATAACTAAACATGGCTGTAAAGTCTTTCATTGTAAGACAAAAGGAACATTAGATTGGCTGGAAAGCTGTATTAATGGTCTAACATTGTGGGATGGCGCTAAGTTTAGGCTCATACCAGAAAATGAGCTCAAAAAGCAACCGAGGGTCAGACTATTTATATCTGGCCCCATCAGGAGTATAGTGCTAGCAGTAAACCCAGATACAATAGAAAGACTGGAAAAGAACGGATTTCGAGTAAGCGTCGGTTTAACGAGTGTTTACGCCAGATAATTGAGGTGGAGGAAAGATTGAAAGCCAATTCAGTAAGTAATCAATGATGAAATTCATCCCAATAAATCTCCATCATTGTGAACTGGCTTCTACTAATCTTATCCTCGATTTACATAGGAACAACATAGACTTCGCCCTGATCCAGGAACCTTGGATAAGAGGGAACCTAATTAAATGTTTAACAGGTCCTAACTATTATCTATGCTATAGTTTTAGTAATAATAATAAAACAGCTTGCATTTTGATTAAAAGGGACATAAGATATTTCATTCAAAAACAGATCTAACGGCCATGATTATAACTGTTGAAGCGAAGCTATTTATAATTGCTTCGGCTTATTTTCCACACAATGATACAGCAAAACCACCTCTGCAAAAGGTTAGATAACTAATAAACTACTGTCAGGACAAAAAGGGACTTTCTGGTGGGAAGCGATGCAAACGCTCATCATATTTTGTGGGGCAGCACGGATACCAACCCCAGGGGAGAATGTCTAATGGAGTTCTTCCTAGAAAAACAGATGGTAATACATAATAGAGGCAATGATGCAACTTTTCAAACAAGTAACAGAAAAGAGGTACTCGACCTTACTTTTGCAAATCGACCCAAGAAATTAACTATAAAAGTCTCCAAGGAAATCAGTTTTTCTGACTATAAATATATTGAATTCAGACTACTACGTAAGGAATATGAAACAGAAATTTTCAGAAACCTTAGAAGAACACAGTGGGACAGATTTAGAAGAATTTTCGACTGCATGTTACGTTTGCCAAAATGTAGAAGAAATTGACAAAGCTGTCCAGGACATAGAAAGGAGTTTATTAACATCTATCATACGTATACAACTATAGTGCGTCCTATACGAACTATGGCTCAGTGGTATGGTGGAAGGCGACAGAAGTTAAATACTTTCAGCTTAAAAAGATGGAGAAAGTACAAATATCGGCATCATTATTTATATCCGGTGCGAGAAAGAGCACACCGCAGGCGGCACTCGACATGGTATTGAACCTAAAACCTGTATGTCTTTTTGTTAAGTGCAGTTCTACAAAATGCGCTCTCAGCCTCCTAGAAGTTCGTGTGTGGCGTAACGCGGATTGGGGGCACTCGGCCATACTCATTGAGGCATCAAGAATATCTGATCTAAGGGCTCCGGCAGGACCGACAGACTATTTGTCACCAGTTCAGAAATTCTACTCAAATCTCGACATAATGATATCCCCCAGAACAGACTGGTCATGCGGCAACCTTCCATTGGAGGGCCATGCAATATACACTGCCGGTTCAAAGAATGTAGGCACGGGGGCAGGCATTTTCAGCGAATCTCTTGGTATAAATACGTCCTACAGGTTAGCCGACACCAAATAGCCCTCGACTGCCGCAGATTTCTTAACGATATGGCTGAGCAGTTTAATATACACCTCATATGGGTGCCTGGGCATAGGGATATCCCGGGGAACTGCAAAGCCGATGAAAGGGACGACTTTACAAATTCTCGAAGAATTTGCATATATTGGTGCGCCACTATACACGTGCAAGCTTTGGCTAACAGATCTTTCCAGTACCAATATTCGTGCTATCGATACATTTGTATATGAAACAGGTTGGTTTCGATGAAGGGCATTTTAGCCCGTGGTACCACTAGGGACCTAAACTGGTCTATGTGAGCTGAAGAAAAAAAAAGAAAACGGCTGCAACCCTAACCTAATAGCGATGCGAAATCAATTAATAAGAAAAAATCTCACCGACACAAAGCACTTCGGAAAACCCTAGTCAATCTACAAAAAATGTGGTCTCTAGTCAGAATCCGTTAATGGTGGAGGTGAAGTTGATCCTGTTGTGGGGAAGGTGAGCAAGTCCACTAAACCATCCATAAAGGAGGGGCCTAAAAGAGGAAGATTCATCCTAAAGGAAAAAGCAAGCTGGCTATGAAAAAAGGGTAAGGAAGCACCATCTTATTCTCAGCCAAAAAACATATCCAGGACGAACTATACTATGCCATAATTGATAGCAGTAGTGCGTCTGGCAGAATTCCCGAAGAGAAAAAGAGTAACTTCGAAGATTTATTCTACACAAAGGTATTGGACCACGTTCTCGAATCTAATGATGGACCAGCAATCCAAGTAATGAGTTGCAAGTTTGAGAGGGGCGTTTGATGCTGAAATTTGTATCACAATGCTGCGCCGATGTCCTCGTAAAGCTAGTGGAGAGCATCCCCTCAACATGGGACGGCACAAAGCTGAAACTGGTAAGGAAAAGCGACATCCCTGTACTCATAAAAGCATCTTTCTATGTCAGAGGATGGTCTAGTAAGATACAGTCAGAGCGCATACTTAGCGTCATTGGCAAACAAGATTCGAACCTTAAAGTGGGTAAGTGGGAAGTTTTCCACAGGAAAATGATCCCGTTCGTTCTCTCCTGGTGGTAAGCATAGACCCGTATTCCAATGATAGCCTTGTCAAGACAAAAGGCATGGTATTTTTCGGGATTTGGAAAATCTTTTTTAATATTGGAAAAAACCCCATTGGCAGGACAGTTAAATCGAGCCCAAACACGAACGTACCGCCTGCAGTGGCAAACGAAAATAGTGAACAGAAAGAAGCGAGTGAGACACTACCACAAAGTGAAGTGGAAGTGGTCGATAACATCGCCAAATTGCCGATAACATCAACATTTTTTTAGAAAGTTCCCAGGAAAGGTGGTGATAAGGATATGAATAGGGACACAAAAACTCTTAACAAAGAGGGAGCGACAAAAAACAACACCGCCTTCCAAGAAGTGGTCGATAACATTGCCAAACTGCCGATATCACCAATTTTTCCGAATGTTCCCAGCAAAGGTGGTGATAGGAATAGGTACATAAATAATCAAAACAAAGAGGGAGCGACAAAAAGTAACACCGCCTCCCAAAGAGGTCTACTTGAAGAATGTGTAATAGGTAGTTAACGAAAGGAGCAGAAAGAACCACTACCAAATAATGAGGGAGTGCAACCAGATAGGATAGACCACTCCCAAAGGAAACTTTTACTGGAAAGACAATGATTGAGGTCATCCATATAAACCTCCAGCGGAGCCAAACTCCAGAAATCGAAAGCTCTGATGGACATAATAAATAACGCCAGGGTTCTTGTTGCTTTGGTCCAGGAACCGTGGACTACTGGTAACAAGGATACTGGATTAAACCATGTGAATTACAATATTTTCTACGCTAACACAGGTACTCGTCCAAGGACTTGTATTCGGTGACATAAAAACTGTGCTGATTAAAGGTAATGGAAGTATGTACGTGGCGTCAGTATACCTGCCATTCGATGCCCCGACATTGCCACCTTCGTCGGAGTTACAACGTCTGATTAGGGAATCCAAAAATACAAGTAATGAGTTACTAGCTGGTTGTTATGCCAACTCACACCATATCGCTTGGGGTAGTACTGACACCAATAAAAGGGGACAAGCCCTTATATAATTTTTGAATACTAAGTATCTCCTAACTCTCAACGTAGGGAACAAGGCGACCTTTGTTAACAAAATTAGGGAAGGAGTATTAGATATAACGATATGCTCAGAAAACCTCATTGATGAGATCCATGAGTGGAGGGTTTCGGATGAACACACCGTTATATAAGGTTTAAAATTGCACGGCCACCGCCTGACCCAATAAGTTTCCGTAATAAGGCTAAAACCGACTGGACTAAATTCGGCAATCTACTTAGAAATCGGAGGCTCTTGTAAAATCATTCGACTTTACAACGCTGACTTTACAACAGAGTCAGTATATTGGGACGACTACCACAGAAGACTCAAAGACTACAATAAAATTATTAGACTGGCGAAACGTAACTCCTGGAGGCTTTTCTGTAAACAGGTAGACAGCGTTGACAGCATGTCTAAAATAAAAAAGTTCCTCTCAAAAACTCATATCCAAACCGAAACACTGGTCAATGAAACGGGTAAAAGGATGGAAACTATAGACGATACCGACTGGTTATGCTGGGCCAACAGAGGAACAGTTACAGAACGAAAATCTGATGCACCAAGTACCTATTACGGATATAACAGATGCTATGGTTAAAGTAGCAATAAAAGCTTCTCTCCTTTCAAGGCAGCGGGACCGGACGGAATATTTCCATCGCTTCTTCAGAATGAGGTGGATCTGGTATCAGCTCATCTGGCTGGAGTTTTCACTGCATGCCTAACTCATGCATATACCCCAAAACATTGGCAGGAATCAAGGGCGGTCTTCATACCCAAGCCTGGCAAGGCGAGTTAAACGATCCCAAAGGCTTATTGACCTATTAGCCTAACTTATTTCCTGTTAAAAACAATGGAGCGTATAATTGACGACATGTTCAAAAGTAAGATAGCCGATGACAAGCTAAAATTCAAGCAACACGCATATGTTAAAGGAAGATCAGTGGGTGAGGTAGTACACCACATAGAATAGTCCATCAGGGAAGAAATGTACACATTTGCCGTTTGTATAGACATTGAAGGCGCTTTTAACAACGTTTAGACCGATACACTTATCCAGTCCTTAGACGAGTTTCAGGTTGACCGGGCGCTGAAAAACTGGATCAATAGTATGCTAAGGAATAGGTGGACGTAAAAATCAGAGACAAGGTAAATCGTGGTATACATCATGGGGCATTTTATCGCCTCTCCTATGGGTTACGACGATACACAGTCTCCTTAAAGCCCTTACCAATGAAGGATGTAAACCAGTCTGTTATGCAGACGACGTTATAATACTTCTAAGGAGCACACATCCAAACCAACTATCCAGAAGAGCTGAGGAGGCACTTAACATAGCATATAATTGGGCATAACCAAGGGGCTTAAATGTTAAGCCAGACAAAACAGAAATATGTCTATTTACAAGGAAAACGAAGATCTATCCTTTTACCGTGCCTCGATTCCTGGATAAGAATATTGCCATATCTAAAAAGGTAAAATACATGGGAGTAATCTTGGATGAGAATTGGTTTGGAAAGATCATAGTGGAGAAAGAGTTACCAAGGCCCACAGATGTTGGTCGTTGTGCAGAAGAGCTATAGGTTCAAAATGGGGACTACGTACAAATATTTTTGTTGTTGTGCGCTCCTTATTTATGATCTTTTTATACCTCACGAGTTGCAGAAAATCGATACTAGACACGAATTTTCTCAATATCTTCCAGTCATATTATCGGAGATGAGTCAAGTCTGGTAATATGTCCGACTCGAAATGTTGGGCAGAAAAGCCGGGCAGTGACACAGAAAATGTTCCATCGTTTCGATGTTTTCCCTGCATGTCCTGCATTCGTCGTTACCTGCTAGTCCTATGCGATGAAGATGTACTTGTAAGCTTGAGTGTCCCGTTAGAACACTCATCATCTTACTAATATCGATCTTGTTTAGTTTCAGAAGACTTCTTGTTTTCTTTTCATTTGGGTCACCCCACAGTATCTTTGCAGTTGCTCCTACTGCTGCGCTATTCCACACTGTTTTGTGAGCCATCACTGCCCAGTGCTTCAACTCATTTCTCGTGGTTTCGAAAGGTTTCCAATTTTGCAAGTTTATTACTTGAAGTTATCTGCCCTTTGAAGCCAAGCTGTTTGCCCATTCATTTCCAATCACTCCGTTGTGTCCTGGTACCCAGCAAATACGCAATTGACATGGGGGCTGAGTAATCATTTATCGTTCTTTTACAGTCCAACACAGTTCTGGATTTGACCCTTTCCGATGTTATTGCTTTAATCGCCATTTGGCTATCTGTGAAGACACACTTTGTGACTGCTCGAACTGCTTGAAATACCGTGTTATGGTCAGGGAGGCGTCCCAGACCCGTCCTTCCTCCTCGCTTGGACCCATCCGTGTAGCAGCTGGTTCCCACTGGCACATGGGCCAAAGTTTCATTTTCCCAGCAGCGTCTGTCTGGCACAAACGTATCACAGGTAGCTGTAAGCCGCACTTCAGGAATGCGGTCGGAGATTTCTGGCGTTTGAATGACCAACTAGAGATTCTAAAATCTTCTGATGGTACGACTTGTGGTCTCGATTTATCCATTCACCCATCACTTGTAGACGTCTTGCTGTGAGGGCTGCCTCATACTTTATACGGATGTCTATTGGTTGGATGTGTAGTATAGTCTCCAACGCTTTTGTTGGTGCATTCTAAATACCCCGCTTGTGCCTAGACATTATATACGTTGAATTTTTTGCAAAGGTATTACGTTGCACTTCTTGTCCACTGATGTCCACCACACTACACAGGCGTAGGTGATTATTGGCTCATGTAAAGCCAGTGAGACATATTTGGACGTAGTGTCCATTTTAAACCTATAGCTCTTCTGCACAACGACCAACATATGTGGGCCTTTGCAACTCTTTCTTCAAGATGATCTTTCCAGTACAGTTTCTGATCAAAGCTTACTCCCAAGTATTTTACCTTTTATGTTATAGCAATTGTCTTATTCAGGAATCGAGGCCGGGTAAAACGTGGGATCTTCGTTTTCCTTGTAAATAGACATATTTCTGTTTTGTCTGGGTTAACATTTAATCCACTTGGTTGTGCCCAGTTATATGCTATGTTAAGTGCCTCTTCAGGCCTTCTGCATAACAGATTTGGATGAAAGCCCCTTAGAAGTATTACAACGTCGTCTGCATAACACACTGGTTAAATCCCTTCATTGGTGAGGGCTTTTAGGAGACTGAGTATGTCGTAACCCATAGAAGAGGCGATAATATGCCCCCTTAAGGTATACCACGATTTACCTTGTCTCTGATTTTTATGTCATATGACCCACAAATAATCCACCTATTCCTTAGCATATTGTTGATCCAGTTTTTCAGCGCCCGGTCAACCTGAAACTCGTCTAAGGACTGGATTAGTGTATCGGTCTGTACATTGTTAAATGCGCCCTCAATGTCTATGCAAACAGCAAGTGTATGCATTTCTTTACTGAAGGACTCTTCTATGTGGTGCACTACCTCATGCAGAGCTGTTTCCACTGATCTTCCTTTGACATAGGCGTGTTGTTTAAATTTTAGCCTGTCATCCGTTATTTTACTTTTGACCATGTTATCAATTATTCGCTCCATTGTTCTTAACAGGAAAGAAGTTAGGCTAATGGGTCGATAAGCCTTTAGGGTCGTATAACTCGCCTTGTCAGGCTTTGGTATGAAGACCACCCTTGATTCCTGCCAGTTTTTTGGGGTATAAGAATGGGTTAGGCATGCAGTGAAAACTAGTAAGGGTCGGTCCCCATACAAAAAAAAATTGTTGAGCCAGTCACCCCCAAGCTTTGAAGATTATCTAGAGACAATTCCGGGGCAACAAAAAAATGTTTTTTCTGTACACCCTACATGACGCCCTTTTAATTTTATTATCCTACGTTGCCATTTGCCTTCCGATCGTAACGGGATGCATATCGTTGTTCGAGTTTTGGCAAGGGCTATGTTTCGTCCATATGTGACTTTTGACTCCGAAGTCAAATTCGATAAGTGACCTCTATCATCTCGTTTTCTACCCGCATAAGTGGGGAATATTTTGAAACGCTAATAAAGGTCTTTAAAAATACTGAAACTTTTGCTTTTGAAGTACCCACTATTATTCATAAACAAAAAAGTTATATTAGTTTTAAAATTACAAAATACATGCAGAGATCAAATTGCACAATCTACTTTTGACGTCGTTTTCTGTCTCTCTCTCTCTCTCACAAACACACAGATAAACCCCGTTCCCAAAAATGCAAATCCACTATGAGTTTGCGAATTTTGTCACCAAATGTTTAAGCGTTCAAAGGAACAAAAGCAGAATAAAATCACTTTGTTTTCTCATGCAAACTACACAATACCAAATTAGAAATTTTGTCACTGTGTGCTTATTTAACGTATGATCTTAACGTATGATAACGTAAGGAGAAAAACTCCACTTCCACAAATGCACATCCACTATGACTGCTCGGTTCAGTACGAACGAACTAAATTTGCGAAATTCGTCACCAAATGTTAGAGCGTTTTAAGGAATAAAATCAGAATAAAATCACTTTGTTTTTTAATGTACCCCAATTTAACAATTTTGTCACTGTGTGATACCGTATGAAAAACTCCACTTCCACAAATGCAGTTACTAGTGACTTCAGTTATCCGATTTTCTACCCCTGTAAATGGTACTTATTTTGCAACATGTAAAGTTATTTGAAAATAAATAATTTTCCTTTCACGAATTATATTTTTATTCATAATATTTTTATTATTATTAATGGTTGGTATGGCATTGAAGATAATACTGACGCAAATCCAGTTTGCTATAACGCTCTCGCCTTCTTATTTTGGAAAATACAGGGTTTTCCAATGTTGAAAAACGCTAATAAATTCGCAAGGGCCTTTGATAAACAGTTTGGTCAGTTTATTCACTAAATGAAAAATACAATGTTAACAAAATTTAATCTACAAAAAATAAAAACTTACAATTGTAGACCCTTCTACGTTGTTCAACAATTCTAGTATAATGAAGAAAAAATATGTGAAAATTTTTGAAATATAAAACAAAATAATACATACTTCGTTAACATGAAAATTGAAAACAAACTAGAAATCGATACAGTGTTAAATTCAATAGCGTAAAAAAATAACATCCAAGAAGAGATGTTATATTGAATCACCCGGTATTTCGGTAGCTGTCACTTTTGAAGTTTTTATTCTTTGACATTTGACAAGTAGAAACTACGCCATTACCAAAAATGGAACGATACACGATTCAACAACGCCGTGAAATTATTAAAATTCGGAAATCATCGAAAAATCATCTTGACTGATGAGGCCCATTTCCACCTCCGTGGCTACGTCAACAAGCAAAATTGTCGCATCTGGGGCTCGGAAAACCCAAGAGTTATTGTTGAGAAGCCTCTCCATCCTCAACGTGTGACTGTTTGGTGCGGTTTATGGTCCGGCGGGGTCATTGGACCTTACTTTTTCGAAAATGAGCTTGGATCAACAGTTACGGTGAATGGATTGCGATATAGGGAGATGATTAATGATTTTTTATGGTCGGAGTTGAATGGTATTGATCTGGACAACGTTTACTTTCAACAGAACGGCGCTACGTGCCACACAAGCAACGAAACCATTGCTCTGTTACGGGAAAAGTTTCCGGTGCTATCTCTCGAAGAGGTGATCACAATTGGCCACCGAGATCTTGTGATTTAACACCTTGCGACTTCTTCCTTTGGGGCCACGCGAAAGATAAGGTCTACGCCAATAGCCCAGCGTGGATTCAAGACCTCAAAGATAGAATTCGTGAGGCTATCGAGGACATAAGGCAGCCACTTTGCGATTTGGTTATGGCAAATTTCATGAAAAGGATATGGTCCTGTAAGCGTGGTCGTGGTGGCCATTTGGCTGATCTTGTTTTTCATTATTAACGGCATACCTTCCTCTTTATTATGAAATAAACATCCGATCATTTATCTCAAAAAATGGCATTTTTCTTTGAATACCAAAATAACACCTCTTGTTGGAAACCCCTTTATATACCCAATCTACTTTTCGTCTATATCCTTACTTGCTGATTCATTAACAATCAGCAGAAAACATTCATATTTTGAGAATGGCACATAACATTAAATTAAAATTAATTAATATAGAGGTGAAGCTTACATAAGCCCCTAAAAATCGATAAGAGAAAGTGCAACTTTAAGAGAAGTCTGAGAATCAAATACAAAGAGAGAAAGAGATGCAAAACAGCATTACAACTGTATTACCTTGATTGTTGTTTCTTGTGCATTAATTTCGGTCTTCCGAAATTACCACCAACGAAAACAATTGCGCTCCTAATTTTGGACATACGATTCAAGTTTTTACTTGTACTGTAAATTTAATATATATTAATGAATAAAAATAAAAATCGAGCGCCCCAGTAGGTGAGTTGGTAGCGTGCTCGCCTATGAGTCTGGGGGTCGTGGGTTCGATTCCCACCAGAGGCTCTGGTCTGTCGCTGCAAATACTTGCCTCATGGTCTTTGTAACCCGGCTTTCCCTGGACCGTAATATTAGAATATAAATTTACTTTGTATTGTAATTCACATAAATAAATAAAAATCGTAAAAGGAAAAAATATTTATTTCAAAGTCCTTTACTTAACAGGGGTAGAAAATATGGTATGTCACTAGTAAAAATTTAACTCGGATTACTGACTGACATAGGGAAGAAGTGTAGCCATTGTCAAGATATCATCAACGACGTATCATACAGTGACAAAATTACTATTTAGGTGTAGTGTAGGGTGCATTGGAAAACAATGTGATTTTATTCTGATTTTGTTCCTTAGCACGCTTTAACATTTGGTGGCGAATCTCCCAAATTTAGTTCGTTCGTACTGAACCGAACTCATAGTGGATGTGCATTTTTGGGAACGGGGTTTATCTGCGTGTATGTGTGAGATAGAGACAGAAAACGACGTCAAAAGTAGATTGTGTAATTTGATCTCTGCATGTATTTTGTAATTTTAAAAATAGTATAGCTTTTTTGTTTGTGAACAATAGTGGGTACTTCAAAAGCAAAAGTCTCATTATTTTTGAAAATATATTCCCCAGTTAGGGGGATAGAAAACGAGATGACAGAGGTCACTTATCGAATTTGACTTCGGAGTCAAAAGTGACATATGGACGAAATATAGCTCTTGCCAAAACTCGAAAAACGATATGCATCCCGTTACGATCGGACATCAAATGGCAACGCAGGATAATAAAATCAAAAGGGCGTCATGTAGGGTGCACAGAAAAACAATTTTTTTGTTGCCCCGGAATTGTCTCTTGATAATCTTCAAAACTAGGGGGTGACCGGTGCAACTTTTTTTTGCGACCCACTCTAGTGAACACTCCAGCCTGTTGAGTTAATACCAGATCCACCTCATTCTGTTCTGCAGAAGTGCTGGAAATATTCCATCCGGTCCCGCAGTCTTAAAGGGAGAGAAACTTTTTATCGCATCTTGACTGCTCACGATTGTTCGATAATGACGACACATGACTTGTGAGTGAATCAACGCTTGTCGCCGGCACTGGGTTTTCCCTCCCCTGCGCCGTAATCCGCTTCGTCTCTTTTGGTTTAATCATAAATTGGTTGGGGGAGACACCCCCATAGCCAGTATTAGCCCGTAATAGGTACGTCGATATAGGCCTTCCAGACTGAGCTCAGAAATTTCTGTCCAGAGACCGATGCATCCAATTCAACCCATGCTTTAAAAACAACAAACCACGTGGTTGCGTAGTAGGTAGGAATAGGTATTGCGTTATAGGTTAAAAACTACCCGCTCTGCGATAACACGTCCGTTCGCTACGACAGGCGGCGACTCAGTCCAGCCAATGTGAATATCATTCTTGATATTCTCGGCTTCCAACCAGACACGCAATGGTTCGAAATATTTAGCAATAGCCTTACCAGTCATTGTGCGTTCACCATTAAAAGCTTCCAAAACATTGGGCCAGGGTTTGGAGGCAACCAAAGACAACATGTTTTCGAATAATTTTCCAGCTTCCAGGCTGCCATAGATGTCACAGTTATCACCGGCAGTAATGCAAGCATACTTGTAGAATTGGAATTGAATGATGAAGGAAACCAAGTATTCAACATCGGCAGAGACGTGGTATTTAGCGAAACCATCGAAATCATATTCGGTACGTACTACTGGGGGTTCAGGCTAGGAGGAAAGACGGGTCTGGTACTTTTTATTGATGAACCAGAAGTCGAACTGTATTTCCGCCTCCCAGACCATAACACAGTATTTCAAGCAGAAGCTCGAGCAATCACGGAGTGTGTTAACTGGCTCAGTAATACCACAAAGCCTAAATATGTCAACATCTTCACAGATAGCCAAATGGCGATCAAAGCAATAACACCGGAAAAGGTCAAATCCAGAACAGTGTTAGACTGTAAAAGGACAATAAATTATTACTCAGTCCATGGTCAACTGCGTATTTTCTGGGTACACTTGGGTACCGGGAGCTTGGCTTCAAAGGCGAGTAATAAACTTAGAAAATTGGAAACCTTTCGAAGTGCTAAACATGATCGAGATTAGTAAGATGATGAGTGTTCTAACGGGACACTCAAGCTTACAGGCACATCTTCGTCGCATAGGACTAGCAGAAAACGACGAGTGCAGGGCATGTAAGGAAAACATCGAAACGATGGAACATTTTCTGTGTCACTGCCCAGCTTTCACACATGCAATATTAGAGTTGGGCACTATAGTTCTTTTAAGTGATCGCTCTTTTTAGTTCAGTTCAATTGAGTGAACTAGTTCGTTCATTTAGTTCAACAGCTCACTTTAGCACACCAGCTCTTTAGCTCACCAGCAGATTTTACTTAAACAGTTCATTTCGTTCAGTAGATCACCAGTTCAAATCAGCCGCTATTAAAGGAATCTGATTGGAATATGAATAGAATGAGTTGAAAAAACTTTTGCAAAGGCGTTTGTATAGGTAGAATCATACATTCATGATGACACAAAAATGAAAAAAACCCATAACAGCTGAGAAGAGAGAACGAAATAAGAAGAGAGAAAGAAATTATATGGTTGAAGAAAAAAAAAACATAGTGAACTACTGAGCTGAAATGAACGAGTTGTGTGAACTAGTTCGTTCAGTTCAGTATAGTGACCCGTTCAATTGAACTAGTTCGTTCACGAACTACACAACTCTATGCAATATCCCCATATTTCGGTTTGGGGGCAGTAACGTTAATTCGTGCAAAAAAGGCACATTTTTATAATTTTTTTGTGACGAAACGGTTAACATTTTTTGGTTGAAACCATTGGTACATTAAAGTTTAACTTTCGATGTTTATTGAGTAAAATTTTCATAAAAAATATGCAACGACAGTTAATCGCTATAGCCAGGTAAATTTTTCCGAGAAAAAATCGACTAATTGGTTATTGTTAAATACAACAATTTAACAAATTTGATGAAAATTCAACAACTTTACCTCGTAAGTTATGTAAAGAAATAGTGTTAAAAATTTCAAAAGATCGGTTCAGTAGTTTTTGTGTTATGAAAACATGGGTTGTGGGAAAAATGCTTTAAAATTTTTCTGATGTACAGACTCACATATGAGGCGCGGTTGCTTATGGTGATTTCGTATGTGCAAAAAAATGTTAACAGCCTGTTTCTGTAACTTAAAATTTTACTTGCCAGACGACAAACAGCTGATTTGGGTTTCACTAACTACCATCACAACGGCAAGTCGCACGATAATGAACTCGTACGAAAACGTAATCATTTCAGTGTAAATTTTGGTTTCTCTATCTCTCTTTGCTGTCATCTGGGCGAACACAAGTGTCAGATCGAGTCACTTTATTTTATTTGTCGACTGATAGGAACAATGCAATAAAAACGTTATTAAAAGCAAAAAATAAGTAGATATAAATATAATTATGGTAAAAACAATTAAAAAATAATAAAATTGTATACATATGTTTACATTTTTAAGCATAAAGAAGTCAACATTGGCAGCTCGCTAAGATGGAAAAATTCATCAGTGCACAATGAGAGAGAGGTGAGAGAGAGAGAGAAAGAAATGAGAGTGTTGGATCAGCTCAACTGAACCACCCAGGGTTGATTTTTAGCCACCACTAGAGTAAAGGATACAGAGTTGTATTTTCTAAGGTCGACCATACAAAAATGTACGCTTTTTTAGACCGGAAGTTGTGAAATTATTGACCTGGCAATTACATTATTTGCCAATTGGTAAATTGTTAACGTCATTGACGTAAAGCCAGGCGAACGAACGAACGAACCTTAGAGAAACCAAATTCAAGACGAAAGTGAGTGATTGGTTTTCGTTCGCAGAGACTTTCGTTAGAAATACAGAAACAGGCCGTAAATTTTTTCTACATTGTACACTGAAATCGCACTTTTAAATTCGTTTGTAAAAATGGTGCATATGAACGGTTTTTGATTTCGTTTGTAAAATTATTACACTCCGCAAATGCGAAAATATCGCATTTTCCACACTCAGCCCAGTCCACGGTGTAGAGTGTTTCCATCAAAAAGCAGAGTTTAGAACCAAACCTAATTGAAAGCATACATTCAAAAATGCACATCCAAATGGCTGCGCAGTAATGTAGGTATGGGTTTTACTCACCGCACGATTTTTGTCCGATTGTGTGCATGTTAAACGCGAAATTAGCAGAGGGTGCCGGGGGAATTTTTAAAATGTCGCAACATGATGTGTTGACATTAATTTCAGAAACGAAATCAGCATTAGACTGCTGTATCTTCGTTAGTTTTGCTCCGATTCACCTCAATAATCTTGAAAGGTTCTCTATTCAGGAAAAAAATTAAAAAAAAGTTTATAAACGTAACCCCGCCCCCTTTAAAGGAACTTTGGAATGAAACGAGGGCATTATATAATAAAGCCAAGAACTCTGATACAGACCAATCTTGGGACGAATACAAATCCAGTTTAATAGAATACAAAAGGGAAACAAGAAAGGCGAAAAGAATAGACTTCGTCAGAGTAGTAGAAGAACTTGCAAACTTAAAAGACACTGCCAGGTTGCGAAAAATGCTATCAAAACAACATAATTTTGATGGAAACGTACAAAATGAAGACGGTGACTGGATTAGTACACCAGAAGAGACAATATAGCTTCTATTACGTAAACATTTTCCAGGCTGAGAGCTGGGGAAAGCTCTTGATAAAGCAACGCACAATCATAATTCTCATAATAAATTGGAAATATACATATGTATAAACCTGTCACACAAGAAAGAGTAAAATGGGCCATCGACACTTTTGGTTCATATAAGTCGCCGGGAGCGGATGGATATACCCATGTATGTTACAAAAATCATGGGAAATCTTGAGTTACACTCTAACATCAATTTTCAGAGCCTGTCCCGAAAAGGCATATGTTCCAACATCTTGGCAAAAGGTAAAAGTAGTATTCATCCCAAAAGCTGGAAAAATTCAACACAGTAAGACGAATGATTTTCGGCCGATTTGTTTATCTTCATTTTTAATTAAATCTCTGGAGAGAATTATAGACGAAAATATCAGAGGGAATCTTTAATCGGATAGCATATCAGACTGTCAACATGCATATATGAAAGGTAAATCGGTAGATTCAGTTGTATGTCACTCAGAAAAAGCGCTGTCATTTAGCGAATATTCAATGACTACCTTTCTGAAGCAGTAACAGCAGCATTACAACGTGCGAGAGTAAAATCATATCTAACAGATTAGATTTCCGCGATGCTAACCCATAGAAACATATCCTCTGAAATTAGCGGCCATACAAGAATTGCGCTAGCAAAAAGAGGCTTACCACAAGGTGGAGTGATTTCTCCTCTATTATGGCTGTTAGTAGTAGACGAAGTTCTCCGAGCCCTATCAAACTTTGGAGTAAAAGCAATAGCGGATGCTGATGACATAGTCATCTTGACCACAGGTTAATTCCCCCAAACAATATCCGATATCATGGAGAGAGCTATTAACATTCTAGCTACATGGGCACCCAAACGTGGTCTAGGAGTCAATCCGACGAAAACAGAAGTTGTTCTTTTTACTAGAAATAAGAAAATTCCGCCTTTTACCATGCCATCACTAGAAGGAGGTCGCCGGCAATTGCCAAGATCTGGAAAATTCCTTGGTGTAATACTCGACTCAAAGCTAAAATGGATATAAAACTTAGATGAAAGAGTCACGAAATCTTTCGCGGCATTGTATGTATGCCAGAAACTAGTAGGAAGAAAATGGGGCATGAATCCTACATTTTTTCACTGGATATACACTGCGATTGTTCGACCAATTACCAGCTTTGGATGTCATGTCTGGTGGCCGATAACAAAATACCAAAATCACACAAGGAAACTAAGTAGGATAAGTAGAGTGTCACTGCTCCATCTTACGGGAGCAATGAGAACGACTGAAACAACAGCTCTGGAAATTATTATGAACATACTCCCCCTGGATATTTGTGTACAAGATATAAGGTCAAAGGTAGTCAGCCGCTGTCGTAGAGAACTGATGATTCTGACAATTCCGACCACTAACTACCCCAAGATCGTCCGCGCACGCCACAGCTATCTGCGAAAAGATCAGAAGTAGGAACGAGGTCCTAAAGTCTCTAGCCTCCAGCACTTGGGCGTAGATAAAGAAACCTTGTTGACATTACATATATAGCGGGATAGGCCGGTCTGTGGTTAACTATGCGGCGCCAGTGTGGTCTGCAAATGTGAGTGATACGCAATGGAGAAATATTCAATCTTGCCAGAATGCCGCCTTAAGATCTGCGACAGGGTGCCTCCTTATGTCTTCAGTGGATCATCTGCGTCGAAGATCATACCCTGCGACAGCACAACAAAATGATGTCGATGCAGTACCTGCTGCAGCCTATTCAGGTTGCCTCCTCTTGGATCTGGACATATAAGCAGAACCGGATTAGACAGAAACGAGCATATCAGCTAATGCTGCTACACCAACAACAGCAACCAGGCAGATACGAGTACAGTTTCGACATCATTTGATGATCTCTTGGCAATGGCTACACTTCATCCCTATATCAGTCATTAATCCAAGTTCAATTTTTACTATTGACTTCAGTTATCCGATTTTCTACCCCTGTAAATGACATTTGAAAATAAATATTTTATATTTTACGGTTAATTTTTTTTTCATAAACAAATATGTTATAGAGGAATAATATATATTAAATGTACAGTACAAGAAAAACTTTAAACGTATGTCCAAAATTAAGAGGCAAATTGTTTTCTTTGCTGATAATTTCGGAAGATTAATTAATGTTAAGTTAATGTACAAAAACAACAATCGAGGTAATTCAGTTGTAATGCTGTTTTGCAATTCTTTCTGTGTATTTGATTCTCAGACTTCTCCTAAAGTTGCACTTTCTCTTGTTGATTTGTAAGGGCTTATGATAGCTTCAACTCTATATTAATTTAATGTTACATGTCATTAGTAAGGATATAGATGAAAACCGGATGGGGTATATATTTTACAAAATAAGAAGACGAGAGCATTATAGCAAACTGGATTTGCGTCAGTATTATTGTTAATGTCATACATACCATTAATAATAATAAAAATATTATGAATAAAAATATAAATCGTAAAAGGAAAATTATTTATTTTATTATTATTATTATCAAATGACTCACTTGTTGCAAGCTCTGCTGGTTTCCAGGACACTGTGACATCGACGGAAACGAGAAGGTTGATGAGCTCGCACGAAATGGGTCGGCGATGGATACCACTAGTGCGGTGTCATCACTGTATCCACCAACGTGTGAGTTCTTCGGCATGATAGAGCGCTTATACAGGGATCAAGTTAACCAGAATTGGTCAGCCAGATAGGACTGTAAAACCGCTAGGTCTCTCTGGCCTCTTATGTCCCAATCCAGAACCAGGGACTTGCTGAACCTCACAAAGAGGGATTTACGCCTGTTAGTGGGCGTCTTCACAGGCCACTGTAACGTTAGAGCACTTACATCAAAGTAGCAACGGGACACCGAGGAATACCGTCGTCTCCGTACAGACAAAGACGAACTTGAAACGATCGATCACCTTCTTTGCCAATGTCCTTTTCTTTCTACAAGAAGACACGGCTACCTAGTTGACTTTACGATCGAATGTCTCGAAGCTCTGCCATCGCATAAAATCGACAGTATTCTCAATTATGTATATTAGTTGCCTGAAATGGCTGGGGATGACAACCGCTTATCCATCTGCCTGAACGGCATTGTCTATCGCAAGACCTTTTCTGCCCTCTCCTCTTTTAATTCAACGTTCTTCTCACTCCTCATTAGGCCCCCTTCCACCCCCTCTCATTTTTCAATCTATTATTTTTTCTACTGTTTCTCAAAATCTTTAATTCTTCATAGGACTAGCACAATGGACCTTTTGGCCTCCGAGTAGAGTAGTGCACGCCAATTTGGTAGTGCACTACGCGTCCTTCAACCTTACTTGTTGCAAAATAAGTACAATTTACAGGGGTAGAAAATCGGGTAATTCAAGTCACTAGTAAAAATTGTCCTCGGATTACAAACTGACATACGGAAGCCATTGTCAAGAGATCATCAACGAAATATCATACGTTAAATAAGCACACAGTGAAAAAATTACAGTTTTGGTGAAGTGTTGGATGCATGGGAAAACAAAGTGATTTTATTCTGAATATCTTCCCTAGAAAGCTTTAGCATTTGGTGACGAATCTCGCAAATTTATTTCGTTCATACTTAACCGAACGGTCATTGTGGATGTGCATTTGTGAGAGTGGGGTTTTTCTGTGTGTGAGAGAGAGACAGAAAATGTATATTTTGTAATTTTAAAACCAATATAAGATTTTTGTTTATGAATGATAATGGGTTCTTCAAAAGCAAAAGTATCATTATTTTTAAAGGCCTTTATTATCGTTTCACAATATTACCCACTGAGGGGTGTAGAAAACGATATGAAAGAGGTCACTTATCGAATTTGACTTCGGAGTCAAAAGTGACATATGAACGAACAACGATATGCATCCCGTTTTGATTGTACATCAAATGCCATCGCAGTATAATAAAATTAAAAGGGCGGAATGTAGGGTGCACAGAATTTTTTTTTTTTGCTCAAGGGGCCTGACGCCAGAATCGTTCAGTCGTCAGCATATGATAGGATTTCAACGCCGTCAGGTGGAGGTTAAATTGCAGAAAGGTAGAGGTTAAACAGTGCCGTAGATATCACCCCACTTTGAGGAACTCCCTGTGTCACTCAACTTGGCTTGGACTTCTTGTTTATGAATTCCACATACAACTGGCGCCCCCACATGTAATGGGCGATCCAACTTTTCTGGAGGGACTTGTTGGCGATGTCCTCAAAAAGCGTGGCGTCGCTGACAGCATCGAAGGTCTTCGATAGGTCAAGCGCCACGAGGACGCACCTGTCACCGGGCTTGTTCTTGTTAAGACCACGGCATACATGTTTGGATATGGCGTGCAAAGCAGTAGTCATACTATGCTGCATTCGAAATCCGTGCTGATGATCGGCAATTAAACAACGTCCAATCAGGCTCGGGAGGACTAACGCCTCAAGCGTCTTTGGTACTAGCGATAGAAGGGAGATAGGCCTGTACGATTCTCTCTTACTCGCATCTTTGTCCGGTTTCAGTAACGCGACCACTCTGCCCATTTTCCATGCTTCGGGTATTATCAGAGTGGTCAAGGACAGATTGAGGACTATAGTCAGATACTCAACTCCCGGTATGTCGAGCTGCTTCAACATCAACATAGACATTCCTTCGGGGCCAAGCGCTTTGCATGACATCTGCCAAATGTCCAACTGTAAATTGTGGTGGTACTTATTCAGCTCGGAGAGCATGAATACGACGCATTAATCTCATTTTCGCTCTGTCACTTACGGAGTGCTCTATAAATTGCCGGTTAAAATAACGCGCGCACCTCTTCAAATGTGACTGCCGTCCAGTCGTCTGTCTTGCGTGGATTCGAGAGTGACTTAACCGTGGCCCACAATTTACAAATACCGGAACTTAAGTTGCACTGCTTCAAATGATGCAACCATTTATTCCGCATATATTCGTCGACATTCCTACTGATTTCTAGATTCAGTTCCATGATTTTAGGATCAGCTGGGTTTGAGCGACGAATTTCATCACGTTCCTCTGCTAGTCCCGCTGCATCTGCTGGGAAATTAGGTCGTAGATCTCCGTTATTCGACCAGCAGAATTTCTTCTCAGCTTCCCAAAAAATCTGAGGGGATGGGTAGTTCACTGAAGTTGCGGTTGGTGAATTATCAGAGCCGTTTCAGTCCGCTTTCTTTTGATGAAATCGGCTATTCTATCTATGAAAAGTATTATGAGGAGGTAGTCTGATCTCAATGAAATGAGGGGCTGCCATGTGACGTCATTTATCAGACAGGCGACACGATGGTGATATCTGGCGAGCTACTGCAATCAGCCTTTAACTGTGTGAGGGCGTCCTCATTCACTCTGCAAAACGTAGAGCCATATATTTGCTCAGCTAAATCCATTAGCTAGAAGAGAATGCCAAGCTCGTGATGGGCATTAAAGTCTGCTAGGAACACGCGGTTATTGCCCTGCAGTAACAGACTGATGTCAGGCGAATAACGCGGAGAACAACTACCAATCGGCGGTATATATATACCGCTCTATCTCAGCAGTCCCAGACCTAACTGCTACCCCACACATTAAATGTATGGGTCTCTAAAGTCAAGCACAGGCGAGATAGGACTGTATTGCACCCCACCTCCACTTCTAGTGCGATCCTTAAGTAGCACATTGCAACCTTGACAACTGTGCAAGCTGCATGTGTCGTTTTGCTTTGTTACCTGGATCGCAGCGACCATGATGTTCTTCCGATTCATAATTTCTACAACCTCGTTGGTTTTGCCGCGGAGACCGTTGTAATTAAATGGCAAGAAGGATGCATGTTGGGGGTTTGTACAGTAATACGTGTTGTTAAATGTGATGTTGATTGCTGTGCATGTTGCTCTCCCCCACAAGAACATGTGGCGATGTCCCATAAACTGAAGGCGGCGATGGCGTAAACGACGACACTGACGACTGTGATTCTTGAGGCACACTGTGGGGTAAGGAGGCACAGCAGGCTCCAACATATTCCAGAACCAGAACAACCCCTGAGATAAGGTTCCCGCAGACAGAGCAGAAATATTGTGGCCCGGGATATTGTTCGGTCTCGACACGGACCAAAAGAATTCGGTGCAGACACTCCGGGATGTGCCTCTCTCAAGGCGAAAAAATTGACGAACATAAAACACGTAGTAATAAGGTGGCAGCCTCTGGCCGAAGAATTGCTGCTTCGGGTCAATCCGAATTATGGGGAGTTATGGGGAAAAAATTAATGAAATTCCTGCCGTCCACAACGCAGAAAATGTCCATATATAATGTTGCCATTCAGTGAAATACTGCCAAGAGGCAATGAAAAGACTGCTGGCAATCGGCAGTACAAATTTGTGTCCAGAGAATGAAGATACAAACTGTTGTACTTGCAATCTAAAAATTGTTAGTTAAAAAAAATTAAAAGCTTAGCCAAAATTTTCGGCGACGGCTGCTATTGCTAAGCCGACATAAAATGTACACTCGGCGGCTCTGTATAATAATGTGTTCTTTCACAAGAATCTTTAAAAAGTTGAATTCTGGTATTTTTGTTTTCAAATCTGAGGTTCAAATAACGAATATGTTTTAATCAAATTTAGTCGGGGCATCCGACTATATGATACTCTACACCACCAACAGAATATAAGAAGAATATTGTCATGTTTCATCAATGTTGATATTGATCTGTATAAAAATGTGTATTTGTTTGCGATTAGATACAAAATAGGATTTTCTTCAAATTATACAGAGGTGGGTTTTGGCTCATCAAACTTAAAACTTATAAGGAGAAATGAGGATTTTATAGAGCTTAAAAGTAAAATCCGGATATAAGTATATAGGGGGCCAATATCTAAATCTGTACCGATTTTCTTCAAATTGGGCAGCGTTCATGTTCAAGATACTTCACTTCCAAATGATTGGTTGTAAAATACGGCTTATATCCCGCTAGGACTTAAAATCCCCTCAAATTGCAGGGACATACAAATAACCAAACAAGAAGTATGGGGATATATTAAGGTTGAAAAATTCTGTCTGCAATGCTTTGGAGATATAAGACTTTTGTAAGCAGTTCTCAATTACTACATATTGAGATGCTCTTATATTGTGTGAATATTTGCCCAAGGTGCCGATGAGATTGCTTGGTAGCTTTCGAAACGATATGGTCCACCAACCAGTGACCACCCTTAATAGATTTCACACATTTCTTATTCTTTACTCGGTCTTTAGGAGATCGATATTATAAAAATATTAACTACAAACTTACTGCAAAAAATAAAGTTTGGTCGTTGTCAAATGTTGGCAAATTCGAAACATTATCCTGAGCTTCTTCGTGCTGAGATAGTTCCTTAAGTACACAGAAGTCATATTTTGGTCGTTGTTCTAGCGCCTTTGAAATGGTATCAAAAGTGGTACAAGTCTTTTCTCCAAATTTTTTCAGTTCGCCCATATAAGCAACTAGTACATGGGAAAACATATTACAACGTGCAGCAGCCAAAAGGTCGATCTGTAAAAATAAAAAAAAAAATTATGAAGTGAGAAATAAAATATGGTATACGATATATATATATATATGTACGATATATGGACATGCAAGTGGATATTATCCTCTAAATTTCATTTCATATTATCCTCTAAATTTCCTCTAATAGACATTAGAAATGCGAAATGTGCAATCATCACCATTGAAAATTTTACAAGAGAAATTACCCCCTGAACCACGATGTCGAACGTTAACGTTCGCATGACTTCTATGCGAAAAACAACTGATTTGCGACCAACTAATATTCATCAGGCGGTATGTTTTCATTAGCTTTGTCTTTCATTTCATTTTTTAGGTCGTAAATCAGCTGTTTTTGCATAGAAGTTAGTTAAATGGAAAATGGTTGATTATAAAACAGCGGTTTCCGCATAGCAAAATATGTGAATTTTAACTTGACTTTGTAAAAAGGTTAGTTTTGTATTTTTTACCTACGAAAAAAGATGCGAACGAAAACTAGCCACTCACTTTCGTCGGTAATTTGGTTTTTCTAAGGTTCGTTCGACTGGCATTACGACAATGACGTTAGCAATTTACCAATTGGAAAATAATGTAATTGCCAGATCAATAATTTCACATCTTCCGGTTTAAAAAAGCAAACATTTTTGTATGATCAACCTTAGCAAATACACCTCTGTACTCTTTACACTAGCGGTGGCAAAAAAATCAACCCGGGGTGGGTCAGCTGAGATGAACCAAGACTCTCCTTTCTTTCTCTCTCACGTCTCTCTCATTGTGCACTGATAATTTTTTTCCATCATAGCGAGCTGCCAATGTTGACTTCTTTATGCTTAAATATGTATACAATTTTATTATTATTATCATTGTTCCTATCAGTCGACAAATAAAATTAAGTGACCCGATATGCCATTTGTGTTCGCCCTGATGACAGCAAAGATAGATAGAGAAACCAAAACTTACACTGAAATTATTACGTTTTCGTACGAGTTCATTATCGTGCGATTTGTGATGGTAGTTAGTGAAACCCAAATCAGCTGTGTCGTCTGGCAGGAAAACGAAAGCAAATTTTTAAGTTACACAAACAGGCTGATAATTTGTTGGTAGATCCTTTATGTGTTCCGTTATTAAAGTCTTTATATTTGACAATATATAAAATTGCTGAGGATATTTATATTGTTGTTATATATTAAGTAATTTTTGGAGTAGTGGATCGTCTCCCACAACTTCTCCACTCAACTGTCAACCTCACCTGCAAGTGGCGTGCTCTGTCGATAACCGACGAGACTCTGACGAACGACCATGGGAACGTAGTGCAGCGGAAATGCTCACTACATACTGCCCGCCTGGAGGCATACTGGCAGCCCCAGATACAAGATCGAATGCCTAAGCCCAATCAGCTACCCAACTTAAACTCAAAAAATACAGAAAAATGATTAATAACCATCCGAATAATTTGATGACGACCTTTGGCTTTAAGCAAGGGGCACAATTTGGAACATGCACATTCGATCACTTTTAGAGCCCACGAAACTAGCCGCACTGTGCAAAGAGTTGAAAATCTCTCAATAACTCGATTTCATTTCAAATTATAAAAATTGTCAAAGCCCATAAGGCTCCATAGGAGTTCATACTGTATTTTGCCTCTACTATAAATTCAACATTTTGTGTAACAGGAAAGATACGTGACGTGGCCAATTTAGCGCGAAAAAAATGTATTGGCATGTTTTCTTCAAAGATCAAAAATATTTCTTTTCAACGTTTTTTATAAGTTAAGTATTATATTTTTTAAATATTTATATAAAAACGAAATTATCTGCGAATCTTGATCATGTAGTGTAAAATTTTTTGTAATTTTTTTTGTCATTTTTGTGACTTATGCTAGTCCAAATTTCTTCAGAACATAATGCGGTTTGCATAGAACCTTTTTCCTAAAATTTGTTGACTTTGTACCAAATTTCATCGCGTAATTCAGATATTAAAAAACAAACAAAAAAAACAATTCTTTGCAGTATTTTACTAGTTGCAATATTATTACTAGTTTCACTTTACAAGATGGGGTAAAAATTAAAAGAAATTGAGGCTGACCTCAACAGCACTCGCAGCTAAACCCTTTCCGAATATATAACAAATGAAAAAATCATTGGAATACTTTAGTTGGTTCTGATAATTTTTTTGTCTAAAAAAATTAACAAATTCTTTAAAATTGCACACCTGTTGAAAAATAAAAGAAAAAAATACATAAATTTTACCAAATTAAATCACTTGTCTGTTCATGTAAACGTAAAATTTACAACTAAAATAGATCACTCATGTACTGCCTACTGTGAATTTAATTCAGTAGTCATATTTTATTTACAGAAACGCGTTGTCGTTACAATGGAATGAATAAAATATAAAATAAATTCAAATCATATATTTACGAACGTTTCCAACGCAGCCACTGTTACCCGCCCCTTCCGACCGCGGGGGCCACATCCCCATCTGAACCATGGCGGAATAATAGCCCAGCAAAAACCCTCATTACCAGGTAACCTGGCGGGTAAGTGAAATTCTAATGAAATAATGACTTACCATTTAGCCACCTTTCAGATTATTTTTACATGGGCATGATATTGGAGGAGAGTACTTCCATTCAAGCATACGAAGAGTTAACAAATAAATACTTATCCCCACCCTTACGAATATCCAACATATCAGTAGTTATTATTGTCATATTAATAAGGGGTTGAATAACACCTTACCAATAATGATTTTCATTTGTATATATATCATATATAATTAAAAATGACGAGATGTTTTTTTACTGAAAATGTTACTAAGTTTCTAAATCAAATCAAAGTTTCTTTAATAAAAATTGGTGTTGTCGCGTATTTTACGATACCCGACTTAAAATAACTTATAAATAAGTACATATTTATGTCAATATAAGTAAGTCATTATTTGTTGGCTACGTGTAATGCAAAGGGCAATGATATGTCATTACCTGGTAATGCAAGTGGTAATGACATGTACTTACTAAGTTTTTGCTGTGTACATTACTGATTCAAATAAAATATGATTCTAGATTTTACTATATCTATTCCTATATTAAAGTCAATAATATCATACGAGTATAAAGTGTTAAAGTCTATGCACATTCTACGGATGGGCTCTGCAGATGCGTAATTTGTACGTTGAAAATCAATATGCAATAATTGGTAATATCTTGAAGATCTGAATGGTACGTTAAACCTTATTTTAGAACCTTCAATGTCATCTTGGTGATCAGCATAGCATGTAGATGGAATCAATTTCGATCTAGAAAAACACATATGTTTACACTTCTTTAAATTAAGGTCCATGCAATTATTTCACACAAATAACCAAAGTTGGCTAAATCATTTTGAAGACACAAAGAATCATCAGATGTGTTACGAGAATAAAATATCTTAACATCATCTGCATACATCAGTAATCTAGAACTAATAATTGAATCTGTTAAATCATTGATAAATAGTAGAAACAGCAAAGGGCCAATATGACTACCTTGGGGTACCCCAGATGAAACCAAAACCGGGCCTGAGAAGTAACTACCAAATTTAACAATCTGAGCACGACTGTTAAGATAAGAGGATATCCAACTCAACAAGTTATTACTAAAACTCACACGATTCAGCTATATATGAAGAATAATTTGTCAGGCAGCCAGCTTGTTTGGTAATGTTTCCGATTTGAATGAAATTTGGTGGATATGTAGGCGTATGCCTAAATAGTATTAATCTAATATATGACTGCATTCTGGTGACCACAACTGCAGATGTATGCATTTAATTTTCCAGATTTGATGGAAATGTTAAGTACAACGCTCTAATAAAGAGGATACAATTTTGTTGATAAATATTAAAAACTATTTAAACATTTGAAATTGGACAACAAATGTCGAAAAGTGCTTGCATTCGTATGCTCATAACTTTTAATCTACGAAAGACATTCAAACATTTGTTTACCTAGATATTAGACATCAGCTCTGAAAAAATTGAAATATCTTGGAAACTAGGAAAAACACCTCTCCAAAATTTTGTTTATCGCTAGTATAATAGTAAAATAGCTTGCTTCTGAAAAAATTGATTAAAATCGCTTGACCACGCTTTTTTGATTTTCGCAAACTAATAGCTCGAACTTGATTTTCAACGTCAAAATAATCTTCCTGCGAAAAATTATTATTACTTTTATTATTACAACTACTGAAAAGCCCATAAAAATGCTTTAAGAAACATTTATTACATATTAAATGTCGATCACCAAATCTGACATAAAAGGCGAAGAATTTTGTATATTTATTAAAATATACCAAATGTGTTGTTGTTATTTATTGTTGGTCTGTGCTTAAAATGCATACAACTGTAGTTGTGGTCACCAGAATGCAGTCATATTTTAGATTAATACTATTTAGCAGAGTTCGGAAAAGGAACGGAAACACACTAAGGAACGGTTCCTTAGCGTTATGTACCGTTCCTTCGTTGCGAACGGAACAGTATCGCAACCCTTACAAGAGAACAGAATACACTAAACATTTTTTTAGTGTTACTGTTCGCGAACGGTACCACTACGATAACGTACCGTTCTTAGAACACGACGAACGGTATCACTACGATAACGTACGGTTCATAGAACAGTATCACTACGTCGTAGTGATACTGTTCTTTTGAACAGAACACTAACAGTATCACACGTTTAGCGTTCCGTTCTTTTTTATATTCTACACCACAGGTCGCAAATATGAAGCAATCTTAATGAAAATTGGTACAGAGTTATTTCTTAACCCAGGGAAGATCCCTATTTAAAATGGGGCATATCGGTCCATACTTTGATATAGCCACCATACGAAGGTCCCTTTCGATAAGACATATTTACGCACTAGAGAGCGCATTTTTTAACCGACCATGGCGAAATTTAAATCGGTCCATACTTTAATATAGCTCCCATACTAACGTCCCTTTCAATACGACATATCGTACCTGTTCCACAAAAGGGTAAAAACTCAAAATTTCTAAATTTTGCTTTTTTGCAAGAAAACATCGTACAATGGCAATTTCTACCCACTGCAAAAAATGTCCATTGATTTTTCTCCTTTTTTCATAATAAAAAACCGTTATGACTCTCTCTGTGTTTTCAGAATAACGTCTTTATATTCAACTATAGAGTTACATTTTGAATTGTCTCCAAGTGTTTATGCAAATGGGTCCGTTGATGTATCATCTAAAGAGTAATATTTTTAGTTGTGCTCTTTTTAACTTGTAATCCGAGTACGATTTTTCAGTTAAAAAGGTACAACTCAAAATTATACCACTATTTATATAAAAATTTGCTGATCATTCGCAGTGAACGGACGTGTTTATCACATAGCGGATAGTTACCAGTAGCTATTACGCAATAGCAAAAATAAGTCCGTAAGGCCTACATCGTAGTACCTATTACGGTCTAATACAGACAAAATAAAAATAAATTCTCTTGACGGTGATGCCTTCGTGTTCCGATGGAGCGCTGTTCCCCAATCGTCCGACTGTCCGTCCGTTGGTCTTGGCCAAAGCCGACCACACCAAAAATGGTGAAAGTCCGTAAGGCCTACATCGTAGTACCTATTACGGTCTAATACAGATAAAATAAAAATAAATTCTTTTGACGGTGATGCCTTCGTGTTCCGATGGAGCGCGGTTCCCCAATCGTCCGACTGTCCGTCCGTTGGTCTTGGCCAAAGCCGACCACACCAAAAATGGTGAAAATCTCCCCCAAATACTCACAACAGGTGGTGCGGTGAGGGGAAAACGTCATGTCCGACCGTCAAAACGGAAGCACAATGAGCATCGTGTAGCGCTCAGAGTTTTGACGAAGTTGGAGGCTGTTGAGGTTTCGGCTCTTACCGAAAAACAAAAAGAGTCACTTACCTTGGCATAGGCGTCATAGATGCTTCTAAGGCCAATGAGTCGGCTGAAAGAGCCACAAATTCAGCTGTGTTAACGGCTAATAAAGTAAAACGAATCAGATCACCTTCGAAAAAGGCAAGAGGCCCTAATGTCACCATCAACAGGACACTCACCAAGCCCTTCAATGGCGAAGGAGAGTCTAGTGATGGCTGTTATAGACAGAAGTAGTGAGGATGGAGTCATGTACAATCAGCCATTATGGCTCATTACCTCGATGTCCATAGAGAAATGCTGAGCAAACCACCAATCTGCAACGATGCAGGATGGCATCAGGGGAGAGTAAAGCTCTTACATTTCGGTGATGCCAGATCAGTAGACCTGTATAAGGCTGCTCTGAGTCGAGCGGGTGAGGTGTGGCCGGGTGCCCAGTTGGATATTGTCGAAAAAAACAACATCCCTAGTCACCCTAGAGCCATCACCTGGGTTACAGAAGAGCCCTCCAACCCGGCTGACATATTAGAAATAATAAAAGATTCCAATCCTGGTCTGCCCGCCCATAATTGGAGAATCTGCAAGGTGGGTGAGGCGGATGGTAAAAAGCGGCAGGTCAATTTGATCCTTAACGCTGAATCCACCTCCCATATACAACGTGCAAGTGCAACCCTACAGTATGGCTTCGAGACTATAGTCTTGAAGGTATACAAGCAGGATATAGTTCCCACTGCGGAAGGTGAGTCGTCCACCGCGGTTGAAACACAGCTTTCTGGAAGTGCGGAGGTATCCACGCCCATTTTTTCGGGTGACTCCAACTCTAACAGAAGATCTGTAACGTCCTACTCTGAGGACGAAAGCTCTACTTCTGACACAGAGGGGCTGAGGGGAGTCTCCGGACTCTTTGACGCATCTGGCGGGGACACGCTTCTCGATGATACGGACGAAGAGTTCGATAACACCCTTGTAGGGGTGGAAGTTAATCTGTCAATTACCAATGATGGTAAGAATTTTACAGATTAACCTCCATCACGCTAAAGCAGCCTCAGCGGCTCTATTGCTGCGCCTGTCCACAGGTGCAGTAGACATCGTCCTGATACAGGAGCCCTACTCAGTGGGAGGAAGGGTGTGCGGTATCAGGACACCCAACTTTAAACTGCTTGTGGCCAAATGTGAAGGCACTCCAAGAACCTGCATTTTGGCCAGGAAAGATCTAAGTATCTTTCTCCTGGCTAATTTAAGTGGTAAAGACCAAACATCTGCTAGTCTGGAGATCGGTAATCGCATATATTGGGTGGTCTCCAGTTACTTGCCTTATGAAGCTGTAGTACCGACTGCTCTATTCAGGGAAGTAGTAGAAGAAGCAACATCTGACGAGGTCGAGCTGATTGTTGGCGCAGACACGAACGCTCATCATACTATCTGGGGTAGTACGGATATAAACAATAGGGGTGATTCGCTTCTTGACTTTATTCTAACCTAAGTATTTGTAACATAGGTAATAAACCGACCTTTACAATTAAAGACAGACAGGAAGTACTCGACGTAACGTTTGCTACTGACCGGCTGTCAGACAAAATTATTGGGTGGAATGTACTGGACGACCACTCATTCTCAGATCACCATTATATTGAGTTCAAACTCGCTGAAAATGCGCCTGAACCTGCCGTCCACAGAAATGTGAGAAAGACAAAGTGGCACCTGTATGAAAAGAATTTCAAGAAAGTCCTCAACTCCAAACTTCTGTACGAACCGAATGACAAAGCCGGTCTGGATCATCTGGTCGAGCATATCACCACATCATTCAATAGTTCCCTTGAAGAAGCCTGTCCAAAAACAAGGTACAAGGGTAAAACTAAACCCCAATGGTGGACTTCTGAGCTAACGGCTATGAAAAAGACCTGCAACAAGCTATTCAACAAGGCTAAATCTACTGGGGTCGCTAATGTTTGGGATGCCTATAAAGAGCAACTCAAGATCTATAAGAAGGAGCTTAGAAAGGCGCAAAGACGCTCTTGGTATACCTTCTGTGGCGAAGTGGAAAAGGTCTCCGACGCCGCAAGGCTGAGGAAAATATTATCAGCTTCACCCTGTACAGTGGGTTACTTGCAGGATGAGGCAAATAATTGGACCAAAAACAGCGAGCAGTCGCTCAATGTACTGCTCGACACACATTTCCCGGGGAACTCTCTAACAGAACCAGAGGATCAGCAGGACCAACAAGAGTGCGAGTGGACTGCGAGCGTCGCTAGCTTGTTGACTGAGAGATCCAGAATAAGCTGGGCTATTAATAGCTTTGAGCCCTTCAAGTCACCTGGACCAGACGGCATCACTCCAGCAGAAATGCAGAAAATGTTGAAATACATTATCCCCTGGCTGGAGAAAATTTATGTAGGCTGTATCAGGCTTTCATACATCCCGAATCGATGGAGGGATACCAAAGTGGTATTCATACCAAAAGCGGGGAAGATATCACACACTAGGCCAAAAGACTTCAGACCAATTAGCCTATCCTCCTTCCTATTGAAAGGTCTGGAAAGACTTTTAGATTATTTCATTAGGGAAAACCTGGATACAAGCTCCTGTCAGTGAACCAACATGCTCACAATAAGGGGAAGTCTACAGAATCAGCCCTGCACGAACTTGTGAGCACTATCGAATCGTCCCTGCATTTCAAGGAATTCACCATGGTGGCATTTCTTGACATAGAAGGGGCTTTTAACAACATTCACTCAGATGCGGTAATTGCGGCACTCTCACATCTAAAAGTTAACACTAGTTTGATTAGACTAACTCAAAGTCTCCTCACCAGAAGACGCATAACAGCATGTCTAGGGTCCACAACTCTAACAAGGTTTGTAAACAGAGGGACCCCGCAAGGAGGAGTACTGTCTCCACTAATTTGGAACCTAGCGGTGAATGAAATCCTGCTAGATCTAGAACGTTGTGGCTGCAAGGTCGTGGCATATGCGGACGACGTGGCAATCGCAGTGAGTGGCAAATTCGTAAACGTCCTCAGATACATCCTACAGGTGGCTCTGAACATGTTGGATAGATGGGCCAGAAGCAGCGGTTTGGGCGTTAACCCCAACAAGACAGAATTGGTTCTCTTTGCTAGGATGAATAATGTCCCACATGTGGACCCTCCACCTCGGAAATAGTGGAACAGATCTAGTCTTTTCTGAAAGTGCAAAATTTTTAGGAATAATTCTAGATAGGAAAATGTTATTTAGACTTAACGTATTGGAACGTGTAAGGAAGGCCAACGTCGCCTTATATTCCTGCAAAAAGGCTGTAGGGTCGCGGTGGGGCCTCTCTCCTAAAATCGTCCACTAGATATATATAGCAGTAGTTCGTCCTATACTGCTATACGGCATTGTGGTATGGTGGACGGCAACTGACAAACTAACCATCATAACCTACTAACAAAGGTTCAGAGAACAGCCTGCCTGAGCATAAGCGGAGCCTTAAGGACTACAGCGACCGAGTCTCTACAAGCCCTACTCCATATACTGCCGATTAATATTGTGGTGAGAGAAGTTGCAACCAAAGCGGCAATAAGATTAAACTGCCTATCAATGTGGAGGTACAAGAACTATGGTCACATGAGGATATCAAAGTGTAGTGCTATGGTAACCGACCGAGTGGACTATATACCAACTGTGTACACCTTCGAGAGAAATTACATCACTATGATTCCCGCCAGAGATGAATGGGTCGGCAGAATACCAGGTAATAGAAACCATCTCCACTTTTACACGGATGGTTCGAAGCTTGATGAAAAGGTTGGCTTCGGAGTACACTGTGAAGAACTTAGTCTGGATATAGCTCACAGACTACCAGATACCTTCAGTGTCTATCAAGCCGAAATAATGGCAATATGGGAAGTCGCCAAGTGGCTGAGTCGCAACATAGTAACCAACACTGGCGTTGTCATTTACTCGGACAGCCAGGCTGCCATCAATTCTCTGGAGGCAACATCCCTAAATTCACAAACAGCCCTCGACTGCCGCAGATCTCTTAACGAGATGGCTGAGCAGTTTAATATACACCTCATATGGGTGCCTGGGCATAGGGATATCCCGGCGAACTGCAAAGCCGATGAACTTGCTAGGAAAGGGACGACATTACAAATTCTCGAAGAATTTGCATATATTGGTGCCCCACTATCCACGTGCAAGACGACTGGACATACTGGGGTCGGCCTTTTTAGGCAACCTAACAGATCTTTCCAGTACTGATATTCGTACTATCGATAAATTTATATATCAAACAGGTTGGTTTCGATGAGGGGCATTTCAGCCCGTGGTAACACTAGGGACCTAAACTGGTCTATGTGAGCTTGTAAAAAAATACGGCTGCCACCCTAACCTAAACCTAATAAACTCAAAAACGTTGTTATTTTTCTATAATCAATAAAAAACGACATATTCTTTTTTGGAATATATCATTAATATTAATGGAAACAGTTTTTGACCTCTACTGAAATTTTTTAAATTTTGAGTTGTTACCCTTTTGTGGAACAGGTGCAATAGTATGTATCGATATGTCCCATTTTTACTAGACATTATGTGCAATAGAAAGCACACATATTTAAATTTCGGCATGATCGGATAAAAAATACGTCCTCTATAACGTAAATATGTCTTGTCGAAAGGGAGCTCTGTATTGGGCTGTATCAAAAAATTTACCGATATGTATCATTTTCACTAGGCATGACTGAATGCAATAGAATGAACATATATTCATATTTCGGCATGATCGGTTAAAAAATGCGCTCTCTAGAGCGTGAATATGTCTTATCGAAAGGGACCTTCGTATGGGGGCTATATTAAATTATGGACCGATAGGCCAAATTTTCACTAGGCACGATTGAATGTAATACACAGTACAAATATTTAAATTTCAGCATGGTCGGTTAAAAAATGCGCTCTCTAGTGCGTAAATATGTCTTATCGAAAGGGACATTCGTATGGGGGCTATATCAAAGTATGGACCGATATGCCACATTTTAAATAGGGATCGTCCCTGGGTTAAGAAATGTCTCTGTACCAATTTTCATTAATATTGCTTCATATTTGCGACCTGTAGAATATAAAAAAGAACGGAACGCTAAACGTAGTGATTAGAGTAATCAAAACCGGTTTAAAATAAACAAAAATACAAATTACAAAAATTTTAAGAAAATAAATGATTCATACGCGCAGAAGTTATGTGAAATGTAAACGCATTCTCCCACTTCCAAACCGAAACAAAAACAAGTAAAAACATTTCAATTGGGTAAACCGACTAGTGTATACTCTTACATATTTATATACTCGTATATACCCACCTACACTAAAGTGTGTATATAAAATATATATGTATAAAGATTTAGTACCTCTATTTAATACCCCGAAATATTAATATTTTCTTGACTGAACTACATAAGGGGAATTTCATGTCAAGTGAGTTAATTTTTAAAAGGGATGTCTTCTGTCGGGAAGTAGCCCTATCAGATAGTAGTTATGAGACACAATTCCAACGAGATCGGTTAAGGACTTTCCGAGTTGGAGGGTGTCAAATATTGACATATTTGTCAAACGGTTGTTTTTCCCATCTGAAATGCTAAAATGTTGGGTTGAACGTTAATTTTTTTTCAGATGTTTATTTTTATTTTGATAGATCAACAGGTCCCATCCCATTAATAGGTCACAAAGCTTTTAAAGGAAATTATCTAAGCTTTCTTTTGAGCAAAAAAATCAAAAATTAAAACATAGGTTTTTACCAAAATTTCAAAAAAGTTTAATTTTGCAAAAAAGTAATGAAAATATGTTTGCTAATTTTTTTAAAAGGTTGAAGAAAAGTCTATCGTTAACACTTTTGGAAAATGTATACAATAGCTAATTAGTTATAAGTATGAGATAAAAGGACCGTTTGATTCAAATGACAATATTCATCACAATCCAACTCATAACTGCTATCCAACAGGGCTAAATTTGGTGCAAGATTCCTGATCAGAAGACATCGCTTTTAAAAATTTAATATTAAAAAATCGCCTTTTTTGTTATTAAAAAGGAAAATGTTTTTCAAACGGCAATTTTCATACTGTTTTGTTATGAAAAAAAACCGGTTCTACCGGTTTCCCCGGTTTTCTTCGAAGAAAAAAACCGTCCACCGGTTTTTTTATAACTTAAATAAACCATCCACCGGTTTTTTATTTTTTCAAAAAAACCGGTTTTTTGATCACTCTAGTAGTGATACTGTTAGTGTTATGTTCAAAAGAACAATATCACTACGACGTAGTGATACTGTTCTATGAACCGTACGTTATCGTAGTGATACCGTTCGTCGTGTTCTAAGAACGGTACGTTATCATAGTGGTACCGTTCGCGAACAGTAACACTAAAAAAATAAATAACGTTAGTGTTCTCTGAAGGAACCGTTCGTATAACGTACTGTTTTTTTTCTGAACACTGATAATTAGGCATACGCCTACATGTCCACCAAATTCATTCAAATCGGAAAACATTACAAAAAAATCTGGCTTCCTGACAAATAATGCTTCATATGTGCTTAAATATTACGTTCTTAATCAACCATGACAAACAAGATGCCAGAGATGCTATCACATTTCACCACGCCCCCTCAACATGTATGTCACTTTACATAAAAGCTTTCAAGTATATTAAAAAATCTAATTACTTAATCAAAAGCAATCTAACGCAGTTGTTGTGCTTAGCCTTCGCCAAACTCTTGGTCAAGATGTCAGCCACCATATTTTCTGTTGGACAGTACTGCAAAACAATTTCTTGCTTTTTGATTACTTCTTTTAGGTGGTGGCATTTGATGTGAATTAGGGCGGGTCAGAAGAAAATATCGTTCTTAAATAATGTGTGTTAAGGTGGGAGGTTTGCCAGCAAGGGAGGTGAGGGTAGGCGAGCCGACGAATCCTTTCTATGAAAAACTCCAATAACAACGATAGTTCAGTAGTGGGGGAACGATGTGTGTGTGTTCACGTATGCATTTATTCATGCGAAAATAAATAAAACACAAGAGTTTAGTTTAGTCGATAATGATAAAGGCAGAGCTTTTGTATTAATGATAACGTATATTACCATGTAGCAATGCGTAGGATCTGTAGAGATCCCAAAGGCACGATAGCGAAACGACAAAAAGATATGCGAGAGTGCAAAACAACGACTATTAGTGATATGCACGATAGTATCGAAAATCCGTAACAGCCTCTGCTTGCGGGAAGTCTCTTTCTACTTCCAAACTATGCGAATAAAGTCCCGGGAGAGTCGGAGAGAGACACAACGCTGGAAGTCTCTCCTTACAATCCGTGACATGCTAATACGTCTTGGGAGAGATTCTTTTAATCCCTCTACGATCCGTGCTGAGCGAATTCGTCCCAAGAGAGTCGAAGGAGAGCACAAGACGCTGAAAAGCCTCTCACAATCCGAACAAGCGAATATCGTCCTGGGAGTGTCTTAAGTAAGTAAGTAAGTAATTTTTATTTGAGACTTCTTCTTTTCGATGACATGAGGTATGTAACAGGTGGCGCAAAAGTAACCTTTCGATGTTATGTTAGACGCGATTGGCGGTCAGCAGCTAACAGCTGATGCACCGTCTGGACTTTGTACGGAAACATCTTCAAATCTTGTACCAAAACTCGCTGTAGAGACCGTCGACTGATACCCATTTGCGTGGCACGTCGTCTGGTCGATGTCGACGGCGCTTCCATGACATCCTCGGCTACAGCAGCAATATTCTCTCAGAACGGCTACTCCGGGGTCTGCCACGCCTGGCAGCATCTCGTGTTGTGCCAGTCTCTTCGAGGCGAGCGGCTAAACGTTGCAGTGTTTCACCAGTAGGCGTTGGACGGCCAGGAAATCTGTGCCAAAGTTACCGACCGATTATTGGTCAAATAGCACCGACCGATTATTGGTCAAATAGCAATATTCCGCGTTCTGGAGCAGTGTAGCGTAACATTGTTTATTAACGTGTATTTCACATGTGTTTACTACACAAATGTCAAAACAGAACTGACATTAGGGGCCAATCGCAAAATTTATAGCATTTTCTGATAGGAGGATTACTTTTGTTAACATGAAAACTTAGAACTATAGTTGTCTTATTCTAATAAACGATGAAGTATGAGTGTATGCGACTTGCAAATTTGAAAAAAGAATGTTATGTACTATAACGTAGGTGAATGAATGAAAACAAGGCTTGCTCACGGCCTTTTTTGATAACATACAGAGCATGTGTGTCTGTGTAAAGAGAATAAATAAATATAAAACTTAAAACGAAATAACAACATAAAACGAAATAACAAACCACCAATGGCAAACAGAGTTATTACACATATGTGAACGTACTCGTATGTGATTGAATAGTTAATTTTATGTATCACAGAAATTTTGATTGTGTAATTAAAACGAGTGTTCAGGTACGGTTTTTTTAATATTATAAATACATACTCGTATATAAAAATACGGTACGGCGTTATGTTTTAATTTGAGCTTAGCTCATTTTTTATATTTTATACATATAAAGATAAATATGATTATTGTCGTTTGTGTTTTTTTTGTTTGTTTATCTTAGCCCCGATGGGAACCTGGTGCTGCCTTCTTGTAAAATTCTGACAAAGTGTAAGTATGAAGCACCGGATCGTTGTCAGGAACTTGGTTGATTACACCGATAGGGGAAAGGTATGCCGATCCGGACCAGGTTATTTGTTTTTCACGTTCATATGTTTCGTTCATGAGGGTGTTTTCATGAGTGGGAAGTTTTTCCACAAAATTCCTCATGAGGAGGAGTGCATACTTACAAAATGGTTGGACCGTTGATGCATTGTAGACGTAAGTATTGGAATTTTTTTTTTTTCGTTTTCATAGTGTTTGTTGATGCATCTCCTCAGGATTGTTCTCTCAAATATTTCGATTTCCTTTGCCACTGTTGGTGATATGGAGAACCAAATTGGGAAACCATAGATCAGGACCGATCTTATAGCCACTTTATAGAGGAGAAGCTTGGTGTTTTGGGGCAAGTATTTATTTTTAATGACGTATGAGAACTGCCCCGATATACGTTTTGTCTTTTTTAATGTGGAGCGAGAGTGCTGGTTAAATTTCATCAACTTGTCAAAGCCAATGCCGAGATACCTGATGCTCGATTTGAAAGGTATGTCAACTCCTTCCAGAGACAACTGAAGCGCCTTGCTTTCTGGAACCACCATTCTGGGACATTTTCCTGATGCATTTCTTATGCATATGGCTTGGGATTTAGCTGCATTGATTTTAATGCCCCATGCTTTGTAGTATTCATGTATACGTCTTAGGTGAGATGCTGCAGTGTCAAGAGCTTGAAGTGGCGAGGAACCGTGTGCATAAATAAGGCAGTCATCTGCATAAAGGAGAGCTTGAGAATCGTCGTTTGTGTGTGGGAAGTCGCTCAAGAAAATATTGAAAAGGAGAGTGATATTGGACGAAAATCTGATGGCGTTTCGTTTTCCGTTTTCTTTTTTAATGGAATAATTTTTGCCAGTTTCCAATCTGTTGGAAAGTAGCAATTGTTTATGCAATTATTAAAAATGCTGGTAAAAAGTTTTATCGTGGAATCGGGAAACTTTCTTAGTATAAAGTTAGAGATTCCATCGATGCCACTAGTTTTTTTATTAATTAATCCTTGAATAATGTTTTTTATCTTTTCAGATTCAGTGAAATGAAAAGAGTCCAGATTTGCTACAGCAGAAAAATCGTCATCGAACGTGTAAATGTGATGTGGAATGGAGATCGTCGAGTAAAAGTTTTGGAACTGCTCTGCAATTTCGGTGCTCCCTCTTATGATGTTGTTGTCAACCCGAATCTGATGGCAAAATGGAGATTTCTTTTTACCAGTTATTTGGTAAATTTCTTTAAATGCCGTCGGACCAGGTTTGATTTTTTTAAGCCTGTCGTTGAATCGTGCTGCGTCTTCAATATTTATTAGTTCCTTTATTATTGTTTTTATTAATTGAATCTGTTTTGATAGTAGCTTGTACTCACGGTTCAGACGGTTTCCGATACGGTGAAATATTTGTTTTAGCTCCTTCTGCCACTGATGTTTTATGTTATAAAACTTTTTTATATTTTCGGGAAGAGGGAATTTTCCATCTTTGAACTCCAACTTCTGGGAATGTGTATCATGAACTGCGGTAAGGTTTATATTGAAATTTTTGATAATTTCATCTATTTCATTATTTTCTAAATTTCTATTTAAAGGAGGCATCAATCGCTGCGAGACGTCATCCAAATCGCGCCGAAATTCATTCCAGTTAGTGTTCTTGTACGACGTAAATACCTGAGGGCTCTTCATGACCAGTCCTGAATGGTGTAATTTAAGATCGAATGGAAGTGGAAAGTGATCGGAAAAAGATGTTATGGTGGAAATAGTGAAGTTGGAGGTTCCTCTATTTAATAGATGTGGGCTGATTAAATAATGGTCAAGGAATGATGACCCGTTTGGATATGATGAGGTTATGTCACAAAGACGTGTGACATCCAATGAGTTGTCCTCGAACGAGCTGCATAGTATTCTGCCATTAGAATTCTCCGATGAGTCGCCCCAAGATGGGTTTTTAGCATTTAAGTCCCCGCCAAATATAAATCCGTCGAATTTACCAGCGAGATCAAGTAGCTTACTTAGATCATTATTTAGCCTTTGTGTTGAGTAGCTGCATGGAATGTATATTGAGCCAGCAAGGATTTCTTTACGTATGTTATTGGAAATAACGTTTATTTGGATCAGTGAGCAGTTAAGCCCAATGTCTTGTATTGTAATACGGTTATAATCACTGGTATTTTTAATAAGGATTCCTACTCCAATCGGTGAGCCATCGTAAATAATGTTGTAGCCATTTACCTTAATTTTTCTGTTTCTTCTTAGATGACATTCTTGTATAAAACCTATGTCAATTTTATTTTGGTGTAGTATATTGCATAGATCGATTTGGCGACTTGTGTCGACAAGAGATCTAACGTTGAATGTTAGAAATTTTATTGACCTATGGTCCATAACTATTTCTAACTTTGTTAAGAAGACGTAAAAACTCAGTTTTGGCTTCAGGCTTTGACATGGTTTTGTATTCTGTGAGAAATATGTTAATTTCCTCCTCGACAGTTAGCTCTTCTGGTTCCAGAATGTATTTGGCAAGGCTTAAAAATTGTTCCACGATTGGCGGTTTTTTTGTTGTTCAGTTCGGGGCTGAAGACAGTTGGCAAATGACTTCCCAGGGGATATGGTATTTACAGCTCTGATGACATTTTTACTTGCTGTGGCTTTTTCCTCCAGTGCTTTGTCAATTTTGTTCTGTCTCGCTGCAAGGTACTTTTATATGTTGGGCATCCCCTCCAATCTGCGGGGTGACCAGCTTCACCGCAGTTTATACAGTATGGGTCAGAAGAATCGTCGGATCTTATGCGTGTGCATTCACCTGGTTTATGTTGTTTGTCACATTTGACACAGTTGTAGGGTGAGCTACAGTTTTTTGCGGTGTGTCCCCATCTTTGACACCTATGACACTGTATTTCGCCATCTTTTTTTTGGGTTTTTCCCAAGATACTAATTGATGTAGTAGATCACGGATTTGTGTCACGTCACCAGCTTTTTTTCCGGGAAGCAATGAGACGAGGAGTAATCCAGTATCAAAATTTTTCTTGATGGATGATAGTGTTTTAAATTTTGTGATTGATGCTACTGTATCCGGGACAAGTTTGTCCAAGTCTGCTTTGATTTCCTCCAAATCGCTGTTTTCATAAAGCCCTCTCAGGACCAGAGAATGAAGCCGAACCAAAATTGTCGGCGGCGGCTGCCATTGAAAATTATAGATCGGCGGCGGCGGCTTGGCGGCTAAGCCGACATAAAATTGGCATACGGCGGCTCTATGATAGACATTTTAACATTTAAAATAATAGTTGAAAAGTTAAGCTCTGGTATTTATTCTTAAATAATAGATGTTTTTAAGTTAATTGTAAGATATTGTGAGGTGAAAAAATCATCGATTCCATGCCGCTAGGCGGCTCTATGATATCCTCTATTTTCAAAGTATGTTAAAGCTATGTATAGACGATTGTCAGATCGGACAACTTTATTAACCCTGTTTAAGTGTCGCAAATATACGGACAATGACAGATTGTTAGGCAAAGGTGAAGACGATTGCACACGGGGCAAAATCGCCTTTTTTGATAAGTTTGAATCGAAAGAAAATATATTTGGAACACAAATTTTTAAATGATATATATTACTAAGCAAATAAATTTTATTTGAAAATCAATAAAATATATTTAGAACACATATATAAATATATTACAACAAAATATATTTGCAAACTAAATTTATCAAATGAAATATGTGTTTAAATACAAATAAAATTATTGTTTAGGAATTTCTCCATTTAAAAAAGGTTTTTAAAACTTTTGCTGACTTTTTAAAATTTTAGTTAAAATTTTTCCTTAGTTTCGAATTGTACCATCCATATGCAGCATTAACTTCTGTTTAAATCAATCATTTCAAATTTCTAATTTAGTATTCCAAATCATTATTTTTTGTCAATCCTCCAAGTAACTTATTTTGATGCATGTTATACGATTTCAATTATTTTTATTTATATTTTTACGAACATTAAAAATTTCTAAAAAAAAATAACTTTGAATTAGTAAAACAATTTAACACAACTAACGTATTTTCTGAATTATTAAGTGTACATATTTGTTTTGGAAATAATAGTCCCAAATAAAAACATATTGGGATGTAAACAAAGATTTGTTCAGAATATCTTTTTCTCAAATATATACTTTTTGTATGTACCCAATATTATATGTTTAGAGTATACCCTAAACATATATATATATGTTTATATAATATACTACAGAAGCGATTTTTTTTCAGCGTGCAAGAATCCCTTACAATTTCATATATTTAAAATATATTTTGTAAATATTTATATGCATGATTGCCAATAAAAATATTTTATAGACAGTAGCCAATAAAATGTTTTTCTGATAATGGCGCCGTTGTCACATGCATAAACTTCGCACATATTACAATCTGCAAATTATCTCACAATAACTTTTCTGCCAACGTTTCAAGACAAAAATTGTATGTACACACGGTTGGTATTTTTATTTTTATCTCTATATGTACATAATCTAATAATAAATAAAAAAACTTATTATTTCCTTTAAAAAAGTATTTTTATAATTATTTTTCTATTAATATCAATATTACGATTTTTAAGACATGTTAATCTCCCGCTTGTGACAATAAACGAATCAAAACGAAAATCATTCACTTCCATATCGTCCACCCACTAAACGAATAGTGTATAATTTATTTGTCGTTTCGAGAAAATCATATTTGAAGTTTTTGTGAAATTGAAACTCGATATTATTATTTATTAATGAACAATTTCAAATACCCAATAACCCAATTTGTGGAAGTAGAATTTCACCAGATATAGAACAAATTGCGTAGATTTCCTTGAATGCAATAGAAAATGAGAACACATTATTTTTCTATTAAGGGGACGATATATCTGCTATATAGCTATTTGCTTATCAAAAATGTAAATTGTATCTATGAATATTTTGAAGTTTTTCTATGGAACGGCGGCTGTGTTTTAGCCGATTTTAGCCGCAAAGATCGGCGGCGGCTTCGGCTGGTGAAAAAAGGTCGGCGGCTGCTAAAATCGGCGGCTCGGCTCGGCGGCTTCATACTCTGCTCAGGACTAATGTTTATTGTCGTAGTTCCTTTGGAGTGAAGGTGTATGAATGTATGTTTTTGGCTTTGAGAATCGCCATCATTGAGGCATGAACTGAGACGTCTGAAAAGTACAATTTGCTTTTATTTTTGTTTTCGTTTTTTACCTTGAATGAAAATTCAAGAATATTTAGGCGCAATGAATCAACTAATGTCCTTATGTTGACATTAAATATAAATATGGGGGGACAGTGGCATTTGAGGTTACCGGTGCATGTTTACTTGTTTGAGGGGTTGTCTCAATATCTATGTCTCCTAATACGCCAAGGATTCCAAACTTGTTCTGGTCGTTAGGTTTGTGATTGGACAGCCTTTCAGCTAGTTCCGAAACATCTATATCTAAAGGCAAAGTTGAGGCATCAAGTTTTTTCCTTTTGCGGTCGCTTGGTTTGGTTGGTTGTGTTGTTTGTTGGCTTATGGCCTGTTGTGATGTTGTAGCTATCTCCTCTGCTGCATCACACTCCATGTCAGGCGGCGCAGATTCAGGCATATTTTTTGCAATTTAATGCAATAAGGATGCCTTTAAGAGTGAGTTAATTTATTAAAAACAATAAAATTAGTAAAATATATATTAATGTAAGAAAACACTTCTGAACGTGATCACTGTTGCCAGATCTCCCGGGAGTGTCGTAGCAGAGGCTTCTTCTCCTTCAACCCGCCAGGGTTGCCAATCCACGAAGGAGATGCACAAGCTGGGGAAGTTGCGCAACAGTGTTACGAACTTAAACATTACCGGCCCCCTTGCAACATATAGCTCTGTTGCAAAATTATATAGGTAAACTATAACAAATATTAGGTTAGTAAATTAGGAAGGAACGTAAATTCAATTTCCTAGTGAGCATTAAAAAATTCAATTCGTATTTCAATGTTGCATTAAGAATTTGTAAAATAATTAATATAGGCGAGGTGATGCTAAAATAGTTACTGCGATTTCGATATAAGTTCGAGTTTATATAAACTCCGACGAAAAGTATAGATTGTTTCAAGTTGATGTATAAGAGTAATAGTACGTTTCGGTAAACGACGGAGGCATTGAAAGACCAATATGGGATCCCAATGGTCAGTCACGACGTTGTAGGCTGCCATTGTCGAAAGACACCCATTTATTCCACGTTGAATGGTCTTTAAACCCGAGCTAGTCTCGCGGTCTAGCACGGGAAGATCAAAGAGGAGCTGTAGGTGACTATTAACAAGAATGTGTTTGTTGTCATACGCATCTTCCAATGCTTTCCAGGCCAATGCGAAGCTCCTGTTGGTGAGAGGGAATCTCGAGACTATTTCCCTTGCCTCACCGCTGGTATTTTGGACCAGGTGACAAAGACGTTCAATGTCACTAAGACGCGAATTGTTTATAAATATCGCCGAAAAGAGGTCTCGAAACGTAGGCCAAGTAACGAAATCCCCATGGAAAACGTCAATGTCGATAGGGGGTAGATTCAAATTATGACTTAAGTCAGAATTTTCCAAATTAGGCATTCTACAAAACTATTAAATGTTATCAAATAAGGACCAGAGTATGAAGCCGCCGAGCCGAGCCGCCGATTTTAGCCGCCGTCGACCTTTTTCACCAGCCGAACACAGCCGCCGTTAGAAAAACTTAAAAATATTTTCATTTTTGATAAGCAAATAGCCATATAGCAGATATGTATATCGCCCCCTTAATAGAAGAATAATGTGTACCCATATATACTATTATTTTTTATTGCATTTAAAGAATCGACGCAATTGGTTTTATATCTGGTGAAATTCTACTTCCACAAATTGGGTTATTGGGTGTTTGAAATTGTTCATTAATAAAAGCCTACGTGCCGATATCGAGTTTCAATTTCACAAAAACTTCAAAAATTATTTTCTCAAAACGACAATTAAATTATACACTATTCATTTATTGGGTGGACGATATGGAAAGTGATTTTCGTTTTGATTCGTTTATTGTCACATGAGGGAGCTTAACATGTCTTAAAAATGATTATATTGATAGTAATAGAAAAATAATTATAAAAAATCTTTTTTAAAGGAAATAATAAGATTTTTTATTTATTATTAGATTATAAAATTAATGGAGTATTAAAGAATAGTATAACTTAGAAATTAATAGCTCCATTCTAAAGAATCAATCAAGTTAAGCTCAAAACAGTAGAGGTCATTCTATTTAAACTACAAGGTAATTTCACACAAATTTAAAATTTGACTAAAACGTCGATTCACCTCTCTTGGAAACAACCTGTTTCGACTTAACCTATGTATAGACGATTGCCAGATCGGACAACGTTATCATACTTTGAAATAGAGTATATCATAAAGCCGCCTAGCGCATTGAATCAATGATTTTTTCACCTCACAATATCTTACAATTAACTTAAAAACATCTATTATTTAAGAATAAATACCAGAGCTTTATTTTTCAACTATTATTTAAAATGTTAAAATGTCTATCATAGAGCCGCCGTATGTCAATTTTATGTCGGCTAAGCCGTCTAGCCGCCGCCGCCGATCTATAATTTTCAACGGCAGCCGCCGCCGCCAATTTTGGCTCGGCTTCATTCTCTGATAAGGACCGAATGTAGGGTACACGGAGGTACACGACTAATCAAAATGCGATAAATCAGAAAAAAAATTAAAAAAAAATAATCAAATTTTTATTTTGACCAACTAGAATGATCGTAGGGTGACTATGGCTGACAGTAGAGTGCAACGACAAGATTAAACAACGAAGTAGTCAGTAACAGCCCGTTTCTCTATCTCGCACGAAAGCGATGCGAACGAAGAACAGCTGATTTTAGACCTACTGAAAGGTATCAGAACGACAAAGTGACTGCAAACATAATGGCTGATGCCAGTTAGTAGGTCTAAAATCAGCTGTTTTTCGTTCGCATCGCTTTCGTGCGAAATAGAGAAACAGGCTGTAAGAAATTATAAGGTAGAAGAGCGCGAACGAAAAAAAATAATACAATATAATTTTATTACGAAAAGTTTCAAAGTATGTCATATTGACCGAATGTAGGGTGTACCGTGTCGTATATGACCGAAAGTACATAAAGAGTAGTGTACCACCCACCGCTATTCCTAAAAATAGTACGACAAAAAATATTTAATTTATTTTTCCAAAAAATGTTATATTTGGCTGTTTCGACTATTTTTCCTACTGGGGGTATGTTCTGTCGATAAGGGCAGCAGCAGAATGAAGCCGAGCTCAAGTGACGTCGACCTCGAGTATGTGGGTGTGTACGTGAGTATTTCTTCGTCGGTGAACAAGCAACAACAAAATGCAAGGCGAAGTTGTGGGTGAGAGACGCACAAGATGTCGGTTGGGGGAAATGCAATCAAACGATTCGATAAACGAAGACACCGAGAGCAAGTAATAGAAGCTGAAATGCTGGAAATTTTATGTTTGTTAACCGACGCCGTCTTTCGCGCCTTTTCTAAAGCGCCGTGGCCACACATCAAACTGTTTGATCAAACTCTTGTATGTGTTAGTAAAATTTTGTTTTGCTTATCACGGCCACACATCAAACTCATGTCATCAAACTTCATTGCCATAAAGCCGGCAAACTTCGATACACTTCAATAAATTCGAGAATAAAATTTTTTTCTTCCATTTCCAGTTTTTCTTCCAAAAAAAAAACACTTGTCACCAAAAAATAAAACACTTTTAACACTTCGAAAACAAATCAAAAATGATAATTGAAGATATTTTGACACACGCACATAAAACCGACGTCAAATCTCTGCCGCGTCGACGCAAATATCTAAATGGTTTTGATATTTTTTTGCTCTCTCATCAAACCATACGTGTGAGTTTTTTTTACCAACACAATCATAAAAACTCGAGTTTGATGAGTCAGTTTGATGTGTGGCCATGGCGCTTTATGCAAGATGGTTGGAGCGTTCCTGTTTTTGTTGTATTTAAGCTAGATAGCCTCTCATGCAGTAGGGACGACTGCACTGAGATTGGAAATAAAACAATGCCGAATGCACAAATAAACGGGCAACACACTACACAACGCACTAACGAAATATGTAATCACGAATTGATTTAATAATTAAACGCGAACAAAACAAACCAAAATTAAATATTAAATAATTTAAAGCGAATCAAAACAACCGAAATAAATATTAATGTTTTGTATTGGAATATAATTATTCCCGATGGATTTAAAAGTGATTTAGCACTATAACAACGACAAAGTGGACTGTATTTTTTGAGGAAAATATTATACCGTTGGGTATATTTGGATTTATTTTTTGAACAAAAAACACTTGCGGCGCTCACTAGTTAGGAAAACTGAGAGTACGTTACCGATTTTGTTAGTATGATTCGTGATGAGTGGCTGAAGCAGCAAAATCACCAATTAAAAGACGATGTATATGCCAGCTCAAATTAGGTTCGATTGGATCAAATGTTTAGGTTAGGAGGGGGGGGGGCACAAATCCGGCCAAATGTTAAGGTGGGGGGTTTGCCAGCAAGAGAGGTGAGGGTTGGCAAGGCGACGAATCCCTTCTATGACAAACTCCAATAACAACGATAGCTCAGTAGTGAAGGAACGATGTGTGTGTGTTCACGTATGCATTTATTCATGTGTGTGTAGTGACCGATGTTGGTGAGGCAGTAATGCAAGGAGCGAAATAGAAAAGGAAAATAAAAAAAGAGTTTAGTATTTCCAGACGTCGCTCTAGGCTGTAATATCTAGAGATTCAATGCTTTTGATGCGATGTACATCATAAACACTCAACTACTAGATGGTCCTTCGCTCTCTTAAGCAAATTTCTCGAGTTACGAACGATTAAATTTTTGACATTAGTAGTTAAGAGAAGAAAGAGCACAAATTTGTTCTTATTTTTTATACATACTTTTGGCATTTTTCCTCAAACATTTCACTTTACAATCACAATTGGAGCAAACACAATTGATTTTTAAAATAAAATAGCAAAAAACACATCTTTAAATCGGCAAATTAAATCTTGAGAGCTAACAAGAGAGTGCCAAAATATCTCGAAGAGAGCAAAACAACTGTCAAAAATTTAATCGTTCGTAACTGTCACTTTTTAAAGAGTACGACGGACCATCTATTAGTTTGAGTGTTTATGATGTACATAGCCCTCAGCCTCGTGGCGAAACCTACTTGTATTAATGAGGCTCTGACGACCGAATTGGGCGGTTTAACCCATCGTCGTGAGCCAATGAGGTGACTGAATCCCCACATGTCATGTCAGGATCTGAATGGCCAGCAAGTGTATAATGAAGCTGGTCGCTACCAATTCCCCTCCGACGCCGGTTCTGTCCGTCCCGCACGATATACAGGCTGGCAACAAAAATAGCAAGCGAAAGTGTCCGTCCGGAAGTCACTGTACCAGAAGGCTAAGTTCATCCTCGACAAGAATGTAGCAAATGGCACAGTGCACGAACGTGATGAGGAGGACAAGAAAACATACCCGCAAATTGTTGAGGAGTACGAGAAAAAGAAAAGGATACCACAATGCAAGTCTTATCAACCACGAAACGGCCCTTCAACGAGGTCGTGAAGGGCGTGTTGCCACTGTTAACGACAAAAAGGGAGGTCTGTGCTCTGTAACAACCTCGCAATGGGGTAAAGTTGAATCTAAGTTGTCCACACTTGTTATGGAACATGTGCTCGCCAACAAGGGTTCTCCAGTACCCCATTATGACTCTAGTGAGATTCATCGAGGCTTCAGGATAGTAAAATGATGGACGAGTTATCAAAGGTATTCCTGGAAAAGTGCATCGCTAAGGTCAGTTATGCATGGGAAGACATCGGCCTGATGCTGATCCCGGCCCAGAATATCCCGAGACCTCGAGCCAGAGTTTGGATCCCCAAGATGCAGTGCGATGGCTCTAAACTCATGGAGGGTATCGCAGAAATGAACAAGAGTGTTCCAATGGACGAATGGTAATCGCCACAGAACCGCCAAACAACAACAGCATGAGCTTGATTCTTGCAATTTCGGAATCCGGAGTAGAAGCTCTGGAGAAATTGGGAAAAAAAGCTCTATTTTGGCATGAGGGAAGCCAAAATCAAAATACTACGCCCACCCGGTCCAGATGGTGAAGACGATTTAGACGACGTCAATAAGCTGCTCGACAACACATCCTCACCCAAAACATATGATGCTGAAAGTCGTGCAGATTAATTTGAAGCAGTCACGGGTGGCTTCAGACAACCTGCGGATTCTTCTATCAGAGGAAGATCTAGACCTAGGTATCATCCAGGAACCCTACGTTTATGAGAACGAGGTAAAGGATTTCCAGAGCAGCGGATATAAGACATTATAAGTTATGGGATAACGGTAAGCCAAGATCGTGCCTAATCGTAAAAATCAACATAAACTTTTTATGTCCTCGTCGCCTCTTGCTACATGGCTCACTCATGTGATGCTCCACCAAGCGAGGTATGGAACGCAATGAAAGCCATTCACCGACACGACATCATCATTTTGAGCTGTGCTGCAAATGCGAGACACACATTATGGGCCAGCTCAGAAATAAATGACAGAGGTGAGTCCGTTTTAGACTTCATAAATACTAACAATCTTACTATATGCAACAGAGGTACTAACCCTACTTTTGTATTTCCAAGCTCGGATGACTTCAGGGAGTGGGAAGAGGTCCTCGATCTCACTCTGCTATCTTATAAAGCACAATATAAGTGCATACTTTTGGATACTGTTCAATATCTCAGAAAGGGCAACTCCAGTCAAACGCTTTCGAAACCCAAAAATTACAAATTGAGACAAGTTCAATAGCAAACTTCCCTACAACCCACATCAATATAACAACCTTGGAAAAATCCATGGACATTACCCTCAAAGTATCTTGCCCGCAGACACGCTCAAAGAAATAATACCCGCCATAGAGGACGTCTGAGCTATCACAGCTGCGAAGAGAATCACGGAAAGTTTTCAATGCAAGTTACCAAAGCGGATCCTGGCAGTCATATAAGGATAAGCTTAAGGAGTACAAGAAAGCCACAGCCAGAGCGAAAAGGCAATCCCGGATAGACTTCTGTGGATCGCAAGAAAATAAAAAAAAACAGCCAGACTGAGCAAAATAATGACAACATGTCACTCGAATCCTTCTTACATTAAGAGAGACGACGGTAAATGGTCAAAAACTCAGCCGACTCACTTGACATTCTTCTGAAAACGCACTTACCAGACTGTACGGATACAGCTAATAAATAGCAAAACCCAATAACTCAACAAGAAAATAGTGTTGAAGTTGATAAGATAATTAGTCCTAGTAAAGTCATTTGCTAGCATCTCAGCATCTCACCAATAATGCTTCAAAGTGCGGAGATATATTCAACTCATGACTAGTGCACGTTTTTAGACTGTGTGTAGAAAAAGCAAAGGAAAGATGAATAGTTCAGGGGTGGGGAAGTCTCGCCTCTGCTATGGCTTCTTGTCATCAATGAAATTCTATTCAAATCGACCACGTGGGGATTAATGTGATAGCATATGCGGACGATGTGATGATATTTGTCTCTGGTTTATCTCCGTCCGTGTTGAATGACTTCATGAACCTTGATAACTGGGCCACAAGTAGAGGTCTGGGAGTGAATCCGGGAAAAACTGAGATGGTGGTGTTTACCACAAGAACCAAATATGGATCCTATAAGCCACGGTTACGCGGTCAAAAAATACCGCTATCGGACTCAAAACTATCATGGAAACGTAATATGAAACACCGTATTCAGAAATCAACTGTTGCATATTACACCTGTTGCCGATGTTTGGCAGCCGTTGGGGCCTCAGACCTAATATGGTACTATGGATGTACACAAGCATAATCAGATCGATACTCACATATGGGGCACTCGTGTGGTGGCCGGTAACGGAAAATAAAACCGCACAAAAGCAACTGTATAACCTAAACTGTATAGCATACAAAGATCTGCATGCATCGGGGTGACAGGAGCAATTCGCACTTGTCCTGCCGAAGCCCTTAACACGATGATGCACATATTGCCAATAGATCTACACATTAAAGCTAGTGTGACATGCACGGCCTCAAGATTACACGCTCTTGGAATTAGGAAAGATAGAACATACGGACATGCACGTATCCTTCATAAACTCTCCAAAGAAACAATAACTACAGTAGACTATTTCACTCCCGCACTGACCTTCGAACAGCTTCCATAAAGGAAGCATGTAATGTACTAAAGCAGGATCATACAACAGATCGCATAGGAATATTTGTCGATAGTCAAGCGGCTCTCCTTGCTTTAAACAACATCGCCACATCAAAACTTGTGACACACTGTAAGGAAGAACTTGTTAGCTTGGTCGTGTATCAAGAGTAGTTCTCACCTGGATCCCAGGTCATAGGGGACTTGAGGGGAATATAAAGGCAGACGAACTAGCTAGAGCAGATCCCCTTCTAACAACCACCAGATGGCGTCAGTCGCAACGCCTCTGGAAGACGTTAAAAATGATATCTTCAATTACTACTTGAAACAAGCAGAGACCAGGTGGGATAAGACTACAGACTCCGCGAAGCTCGTGTGTGGCGTAACGCGGATTGGGGCTACTCGTCCATTGTCATTGAGGCATCAAGAATGTCTGATCTAAGTGCTCTGGCAGGACCGACAGACTATTTGTCACCCAGAACAGACTGTTCATGCGGCAACCTTCCTTTGGAGGGCCATGTAATATATACTGACGGTTCAAAGATGGATGTAGGCACATGGGCAGGCATTTTCAGCAAATCTCTTGGCGTACATATGTCCTACAGGTTAGCCGACACCTGCAGCGTATTCCAGGCGGAGATCTTTGCTATACTGCAAGCCCTCAGCTTGATAAACCGACGAAAACTCGGGCAAGATGATCACATAACAGTCTATGTTGACAGTCAGGCTGCTCTGAAGGCACTGAAGTCAACCACTATTAAGTCAAAGGTGGTTAATGAGTGCCGATTGGAACTACATCAATTGGTAAGAGATAGAGAAACAGGCTATTAATTCTCCTTGAAAATTAATGTGAGATAGGGCTTTTAAGTGTAGCCAGTTAGGGCTTTTTATTTCAAATATTTTTGGAAATGAGTTACACCTTTTTTGATTTGCCTATAAAACACCTATTTTCCGCGCATTACTTCTTTTTCAGAGTTTTCTAACTGACAACTGCATGTATGCATATCAGAAAAGTTTTTCTAAGCAGCATAAAAAAAACGGAATGCCTACACCAAAAAAAGTTTGCTGTTAATAACAAACAACGTCAGCTAATTTTCAGCAAACATTTTTCCTTCTAATACAGCAAATTTTCTGAATTTTGTATTAGAAAACACACTGCTGAAAAATTGCAGTTTGCTAAAAATGTTTGCTGTTAATAAAAATAGTCAAATGTTGCAATAATTTACACAATAAAGTTCAACCATTGAAAATCAAAAATGTTAAGTTCATTCGTGCGAAGAGAAAAGTATATTTTGGAAAAAAATAAATAAATTGTCGGTGATGCCTATTTTCCAAGTTACGTTTCTCAATATTTTTATTTTTTCATTGGATTTTATAAATGTTGGAAATATGAGTCGAATAAAGCTTCAAGATGTAAAACACAAATAGATAATGATTTGAATGACTGAAATGCCAAATCTATTTACTCCATAAAATATGATAAATCCAATGGACCATATTGGATGCCACGAATGAGATCAAGAACAATGTCTGTAATGCTGTAGAGTCACCACACCACATTTTGTTAATCTGCTCTCAATATACTGATAAGAGAACTCTAATTCCTCAGATTAACAAAGTAAGTAGGTGCATTTTTTAGGACTGGACAAATAATTCTTCTGGTGCAGCTGCTTTGAAAGTAACCCTAAAACCAAAAAAATGCTTACTGCTCATTGAAAATTTACCCCGTCAGGACACAAACAAAAAATTTAATAAATAAAAAGTATAAATGTGCAACAGATTGTAATATAAAATACGAATAAAGCTTCAAGATGTTAAACAAAAAATAGATAATGATTTGAATGACTGAAATGCCAAATCTATTTACTCCATAAAATATGATAAATGCAATGGACCATATTGAATGCCACGAATGGGATCAAGAACAATGCCTGTAATGCTGTAGAGTCACTACACCACATTTTATTATTCTGCTCTAAATATACTGATAAGAGAACTCTAAATCCTCAGATTTACAACGAAGCACGTGCGTTTTTTAGGACTGGTCAAATAATACTTCTGGCGCAGCTCCTTTGAATGTAATGCTAAAACCAAAAAAATCCTTATTGCTCATTGAAAATTTACCCCGTCAGGTCACAAACAAAAAAATTAATAAATACAAAGAATAAATGTGCAACAGATAGTAATATAAAATACGTTTGTGGGATGAAGCTGTTCAAGATTAAACAGACAAAAAATAATAAATCAAATCTAACGACGCAATATGGACGGAAATGGGAAATTGTGGCCAAAATGTTGTAAAATCTACAAAAATGCTTGAATGTTGATGAAATTTGGAATGAAGCAAATAAAGTACCTGTTTAATGTTGAACGACATTAAACCCACCACCAATTTTTACTTATTAATTAATATTAAGTATATAAATAGAAAAAGAATCGACCCTTTCTAATGTACATTCATACATTCTATCATTTCCCTTTTTTGTTTATATACATAATGAATAAGTAACTGACCTTCTCAGTTTTTTCCTATTCTTTCACTTTGTATGCTTCTCTGCTTTATCCAAAGCGTACAAACAGTCGATGACAGAGAGAAGGGCTACAGCAATAACAACATCAGCAACACTCTCGTCTGCCTATGATCGTCGCATAGGCAATTTTCATAATTTTTTAATCAAAGAACAATTATTAAATTTTTTATTATTTTATTGTAAAGTCTGATCGGTCATGAATAAAATAAGACCATTCCTATCGATGCATAATTTAAAAAGTTGCAGCTAATTTAGCAAGTCAACTCACTTTAATTTGAAAATCCGATATAGCGCCCAATGTGCACCGAATGCACAGGTGAAATCTTTAGGGTATCTCTTAAATACCAGTGAATGCGTCCGGCGTATGTCAAACTCAAATTTCATCCTATTGTTTTCTGTGCTTACAACAACACTTTGACAGACGCCGGACGCAAATCACCGATATTTAAGAGATGCTTTACAGAATATCAAGAACACCTCAACGAGGGCTCTAAACAATTTTTGTAGTGACGCCTCGTGCCGTTTTCTGGTTATAAGAAACGTAATGTAAAAAAATAAAATTTTTCTGCCAACAAAAGGACTGTATTTCCATGTAACAAAACAAATAAATATTTCAAGCGTCTATATATGATTTCATACCTCATAAAGCATACCTTCAGTTGATATGTATTTTGGTCCAATTTGTTTTTCATTTCTATCTTCTCAACAGTAAGTTTCAGCAATCTGTACTATACCCAGCAACATTTCCCATTAGAGTAACTTCGGGTAATGTGGAACCCCTATTTCTAAATTGAGACTATTCGAAAAACTATTAACAAAAATTTCACCGGATTGGTTCCAATGTATTTGTTGATCGATTTCATAAGTGATTGTAATTAGGAAAGTATGTTTTCTTAATAATAACAAACGTTATACACGCAAAATCTGAGATGCCCAAAAAACCGTAGTTTTGAAAATTTGAGGGTAATGTGGACCACCCCAGGTGGGTAATGTGGAATACTATACCAAATAAAGTTAATACCCATTTCACCATTATTAACTGATTGCACGGCATCGGGATCCCATTTTGCTTTGGCATGTTTCAATTCCGAAACATGCATGTTTCAAGAAAAAAACAAAATTTAGTCAACGGATAATGTGGAACACTGCGGCAGCCGAGGTGGGAGCAGTGTTCCACATTACCCGCCCTAACGTATTCCACATTAACCGCTTGGCAAATAATTCAAAACAAAATTAATAAAAGTAATAAAACGTATTAAATACATATACTTATCGATTAAAAGTATTGCTTGGATCACTACTTATAATATATAATTGAAAAACATAGATAAATGCTAAATATGTAGAACAAAATAACTCTTCGAATATGCTCACAAAAAAAAGTCGACTACACGCGTATTCACTTATAGTCCAATTGAAAACTAACGGTACGATGAAATTCATGGCCGTCCGCGTTGTGTTGATATTCTTCAGTAAGCTATGCGTATATACAGACAGACTTGCCAAATAATAACACTGTGCTCGAAATGGACACTTTAAAAATGTAACAGAAATGAGACCCTATGGATATACCTATTTCGACATTGCTGAATCCAGTGGTGCTAGCCGTTTTTCTAGATTAGCTCTTGTTTTCGCGATATTGGACCACAAAGTTTGCAAGGAAATCATAGAGGTTAGTTATCTCGGAGGTGATTTTGAAGCGAAGGGCTTCGAAATACACTCTTCATTCCAAAGAACGAAATAAAGAAAACCCTTCGAGAATTATTTCTCTCAAAATAGTCACCCACGCTTCTCACCCCTTTACCCCTGAAAAAGTGCAATCAAATCTTACCATATGTCAAATGTCATACAAATCGTCGACATTTTAAATTTGTGTCTCTGAGAAAAATATTCCTCGCGAAAAATTACCATGAGTCTCCTTTCAACATATTTATGAAAAATTAACAGGTTTTGTTGGTTACCTTTGAAATTTCCCGTATCACTAACCAAAAAATAACTTACAAAAATTTAAGTCAAAAAATTTTATTTAAATTTTTTCTGCTATGAGCAGAAAAATACAAATAATGTTATAACTGGAAATCTGCTTAAGTCTCATAAAAAAGTTGAGAAAGGACTTATAGTATTTCTTCGCGAGGAATATTTTTCTCAGCGATGCCTACTAAAAAAGTCGACGATATGTATGATTTTCAACATATGATAAGAATTCATTGTACTTTTTCAGGGGTAAGGGTGTGAGAAGCGTAGACGACTGTTTTGAGAGAAATAATTCTCCGAATGTTCCCTTTACTTCGATATTTGGACTGAAGCGCATATTCCAAAGTCTTCCACTTCAAAATCACCAAAGAGATATGTAACCTCTCTGATTTTCCAAAAAACTTTGTGGTCGAATATCGCGAAAACAAGAGCTAACATAGAAAAACGGCTAATGCCACCGAATTCAGCATGGCCGAAATAGGTCTATCCATAGGACATTTTTGGACTAGCAGAGTGTAATTATTTTCCGAAATAAAGGGGCTTCCACATTACCCGCATATTCCACAATACCCGAAGTTACTCTACCAAATAACCTGACGGGTAAGAAAAATTCCAAACCAGGGATGATAATAAGTGGTACAAAAATCTTTCGAACAAGGTACTTTTTCGACCCAAAAAGTACTAATTTTGAAATCAGTTTAAATATACGTGTAACAAGCCAGAATTAAGCATATTGAAATATAAAAACGTTATTTGTAAGGTATTTATTAAAAAGCAAGTAAGAAAGTTCAGTCGGATAAACCGACTTAAGAATCCCCTCATTGATATTAAAGCTATAAGAAGTTCACTTTTGGTGCAAAATGATCTATTTGTGTGGGAGGGATATTTCACTAAATGCCAAGTTACTCTACCAAATAACCTGACGGGTAAGAAAAATTCCAAACCAGGGATGATAATAAGTGGTACAAAAATCTTTCGAACAAGGTACTTTTTCGACCCAAAATGTACTAATTTTGAAATCAGTTTAAATATACGTGTAACAAGCCAGAATTAAGCATATTGAAATATAAAAACGTTATTTGTAAGGTATTTATTAAAAAGCAAGTAAGAAAGTTCAGTCGGATAAACCGACTTAAGAATCCCCTCATTGATATTAAAGCTATAAGAAGTTCACTTTTGGTGCAAAATGATCTATTTGTGTGGGAGGGATATTTCACTAAATGCCAACCCTTTGTGGGGAGATATTATAAGGAGTGGACCAATATGGCCCATCTTCGAACTTAGACAGAGAAAAATATTACTTTTATACTTATTCTTTTGAGAGTTAACGTGCCAGCCAGCAGACAGAGACACACATACAGAGACACAGGCAGACGGACGGACATTGCTTAAATTACTTAAAATGGCCCAAATCGAATTCCCGCCAAATATACTTGGGGTCTTAAGTCACTCCTTCGAAGTGTCACACTTTTGGCTCGTAGCAAATGATATATACCCTTCTCTCTAAGGTGAGTGGATAAAAATGTCTATAAAAAATGCACGTGAATTAAATTAAAAGGATATTCGTACAAAAATACTGTCTTGAAATATTAAGATACAAATGGTTAAGGTCTAATAATACATTAACAATTTCATAGTAACAAGCTTCAAGAAGGTTATAGCAGCACAACATCTTTGGTTCGTACTAAACTGATACTGTGGAAACGTTCAGAAGAAATGACACATGCCAGGCGGAGTCGACTATCGACTGATCGAATTACTATCACTTTCTGAATCCATGTACATATGTCTGTCCATAAATTCTTGTGATCAAAGTGCAGGTCGCAAATATGAACCGATATTTACGAAAATTGATACAGAATCGTTTGTGGTGCACACAGAATACAGTTTGGTTGCCTCAACCGAATTATTTGCCAACCGAATTTTGGTAGTTCTGTCTACTATCATGCGATTCCATCAGGACAACCAATATTTTGGTTGTGGTATACCTCTGCTTCCATGTTGACAACAATCATATTTGGTTGCGCCAACTACGAAAATGGTGGCTTAAATTATCTGTTGTAGTTGCCACAACCAACTGTTTTAAAAAAATGGTTGTTCTGACAATTTGTCAGTCGTATACTACAGACAATTAATTAAAAACAGTTTACATTAATTTTTATTTTATTTATTGAACAAAAAACAAAACAATTCATAAGAAAATTAAAAATCCTATATCAAATTCATCACTATATGAGATGTGGAAATATTTGACACACATTTTAGTATACGAAAAAAAACACAAAACTTGTATGCAAATATCGCTTAACCCTGTGCTTTCAATTTCATGATTGTTGCTTTTATTTTTTATTTATGTAAAACATTTTGCACAACATATTCTGCATTCCACAAATTATTATTCACTCGAGATTATTTTTGATTACCTATACCGTTCTTGAACAAAATGTTGAAGATTATTTTATGTCGAGTAATTTTATGTTTTGTTTGTCACGTATCAGCAAAAGAACAGCAACCAATCTTTCGGTTGTATTTCCCAAAATACATTTTGGAAATGATTGGGATAACCAATAAACGATTATTTATTAATATTTTTTCTGTTGTAGTAATCAATTATTCGTTGCAATAATAATCTTTGGTCTATTGATACAATTTCTGTTGCCAAGAATAAAACATTGGTTGTCACAACCAAAAATCGATCATATGTTACTATAATGAAAATTTTAAATCGGTTACCACAACTAACCGAGTGTCAATGAAAAAAAAATTCTTAATTCGATTGATACAACCATCGATTTAGTTGCAAGCATTTTCATTTGATCGTATCCATGTTATTATTGTTGTTTCAACTAATTATTTATAAATACAACCGACAGACGGTGTAGGCAATATACTTTTTGTTGCTAGTACTATTTTTTTATTGTTACAATCGAATTCCAACCAATTATTTTCCTGGGTGTGCCTATTGAAAATGGAGCATATCGGTCCATGTTTTAATATAGACTACATATAGAGGTACCTTCCGATTAGACTTCTTGACGCTAGGGAACGAATTTTTAACCGATTAAAATTAAATTTATACATATCGTCATCTGAAATCCCAAAATCACGTAACATCAAAAAAATCAAAATTAATTTTATGATTGATTTAGTCTATTAGGCTAAACTAAACATTCCTAAAAACTTTTGGAGTTCAATATCAAAAATTTACCATTTTATGAGTGATATTCAAAATGACGTTCCAGCAAACAAGGTCATTAAAAAAGTGGAAGGATTTGTGGCAGCACCAAGACCGCCGTGTTCGAATAACAGACAATCTGTCATTATTCTGTCACTCGATCCTCTTAAGTCTCTTCTGTGTTGTTTACATTCCAAATTCAATTCAAACATAGCGACATACATATATATTCAACTGTATGATTGCATCCAAAAATTATTTTCTTATCTTTGATGATTATGCTGTGAGCAGATACTTTTTGAAATACTGTAGTCTGATACAAAGGTTTAACATTTTGTTGTGCTGTAAAGAGTATCTGAATACTTTATCTTTACAGTCATCCACAAGTAATATAATTTCTCCGACACAAAAACAATAAACAAGCGGGTGAAATTAAGAATTATAGATTTTTTCAATTTTTTTCGTTATTGATTTGATTTTTTTCGGGTATCATAATATTTTGCTTATTGGTACTATGGTTATCTGATTATTGCTACTATTATTAATCAAAATCTGATATAATCTATAAAGTTGGAAGATCACTTTGTATTCGTAATTGCGTTCTGTCTATTACAACAAGCTACATTTATCACAGAGTTGTAGGTTCTCCAAACCGTACAGAAACTTAGTACATGAAAAATTATACATCGGTGTACTCTTCAATTTATTTGGTTTTTCGTGATCAAATACTTCGGTTCACCCACCAAAGGGATAGTTCTGACTGTTTCATTCCATATATTAAAGTTTCCGATTCCATTTTTTTCTCGGGAACTCTTTGTCTGCTATCGACGAACTACACATTTTCCAAGTTTCGAACTCAATTCATTCCTTTTCCCCTCGTAAATATGTCATTGGACAAATTTATTCGACTAGCGGACAGTTTAGTAGAGTTTGAGGCCTCTTTAAACGGAAATTAACTTCCTCTGACTTCTATGTGTCTTCTCGAAACTCACCGAGAAGAGGTCAAAACCACCTGGGATCGCTTGAAAGAGGTCTACGAGCAATGTTTGGCCGACGAACCAAGAAGAAGAGGAAGAAGAGGGTGAGCAAGAGAGGAAGGACGAAGAACAGGCAGGCGACATTGAGATAGTAAAGGATAAATACAAGAAATCGTATTCCACCCACACTGAAAAAAAATCATCTTCAATCTGATGAATTCCTATTTTGGTTTGATGAAACTTTTCATTGTTTTTCAACCTACAACTCTTTTCATTGGTTTGATGTAAAACGTTTCATCAATAGTTCTTCGAAAAATTACATTGATTCAATGAATATTTGACATCAGTTAGAAGTACATATTACATTAATTTAACGTCCAATTTTCTTTGAATTGAAGTAAATAATTCCTTCTTTTCATGAAAAACGTACTTCAAGTTAATGTTATTTTCACATCAATTCGAAGCGAAATGTACATCGAAAATATGAAAAACTTCTTTGACTTGATGGACTTTTTACGGTTAAATGAAATGTCAAAATTTCATTTAACCGTAGCAAACTATACTAAACTATGAATTATTCAAATAATTCTATAAATTAATGTAATTATATATTACACCAATCAAATACATACAATTCATTGTTTTTATGTGAAATCGGTATAAAAACAAAACTACGAGTATACAAACAACAAAGCATTTTTTTGGGCGAAAAGCAAAAAAAATGTAGCATAGTTTGGCACAAAAGAAAACACCATTAATTTTTCTGACAGACGTCCGTTGTCGCAGACAATCACTTTAACACTGAATCGTTGAAAAAATCTTTATGTACAGGAATCACCATTTGTGTGGCTGTGTGTTTGTTAGGCAGACCACAAACTGAAGCAGAGCAATTCGAAAATTTATCAAAGTCACTGCTAAAACCATGCCACAGCATGCCAGGCCGACTGCAGAGAGATAGAGAATATAGTCATGTATTGAAGTGAGAAAGCAGATTGACAGTGTCGGTTTCTTCTCTTTCTTTCTTGCATTTGTGTACTGATGAAGCAAAACTAAAGGCCGGGTTAGGCATACGTAACCGTAATTTATCTTTACCGTTGCCGTAACGTTGCCCGTTTGAGCAATTAGCCAACGTTGAGAAAACGAGTCATATGTTCTGACAACAACAACACATAAGTAAACAAAAAGCCGCGATTTCTTTTTGTTTAGGTTTATTAAAAATGAAGTTAAAAAATGTTTATAAATTTGTGTTTTTTAAATCTGTGCAGAATTTACAATAAAAGTAATCAAGAAAATATCGTTGGATAAGAAGATGGGGTGGACGTCCTATAAACAATGACTGGACGAAAGCCGGTGGACGTCCTATAAACAATGACTGGGCGAATGCAGTGAAGTTTTGTGGCGCTTGCTTTCGCCGATTTATTTAAGTGAACAAACTACACAGCAGTACAAACACATTTGCAATACAACGATTTTCAACGAATGTGGGAATCTGCGATGCTAACTATACATTCCAACATTAACTTTTGGAAGTTATGGCAGCCAACACGATGGGGGTATGTCCATTAAACTTCAATTTATTTGTAATCTATTTTAATACAAACAATTTCCATTTCTTAATTTAAATTAAATACAGCTATATTCCAGTACTCTCCGTTTGGCCAATCAGTTATTTTAGGTACAGCACCTGTACCTCCTAGTAAACCATTATCGTCAGCATCCTCTGAAGCCTTTCCTCATTTTTTATTGGCGATGCGGCGTTTCCCCTGAGGAATATCCTTGGTCTAAATCAACAACTTTAGACGAGCTCAGAGACAACATCCAACGCGAAATTGCCAACGTTCCGGTCGAAATGTGTCCAAGAGTGGTGGGAAATTGGGTCCAAAGAGTAAATCGCTGTTGACGGGCTCGTGGTGGTCATATGACCGAAATTGAATTTCATACGTAAAATGTAACCTTTGCACTACACCTGGAATAAATTTGAACTCTATATCTTAAATATTCTGGGCCTTATTCATAAAAAGTTAAAGAAGGTTTGAGGCTTTAGCAGTGTTAAAGCGTTCTTCAAACCTTCATTAAATTTTTATGAATAAGAACCTCTGTGTTGTTATGTCCTTAATGGAAACCCCTATACTTATGTCTATTTCCATTGAAGAGGGACTCAGCCAAATCCAATCCAATCTTTATCTATAAATAAGTCCACGTTTGTAGAGACGCTTATATTGCTGTCAAATTAACCCACAATGCAGAAGATTGGCGCAATGACTGTCTCGTACTGTCGTCAAAAGAATCCTGAAGCAGATTATAAATTTAATTTTTAATGGAGTCAGCCGCGATCTTCATAAAACTCACCTGTGTAAACTTGCCAATTTGCTTCCAAGCTTCTCGCTTTTTTTCAGATATCCTATATGCTGGATTATATTTATTGTATAAATACTCGTGCGACTGCATCAATGAAATCAAATATTCGTCTTTCATGTTTATTTGCACTTTTAAACAACAAATAATTAATAAATTATTTTCTTTACTTTTCTCGGTGAACATACAATTGTAATTGTAAACAACATGTAGTATCAGCTGTTGTCAAATTGTACGTAAACGGAACGTCCAATTCTGATTTCAACAGATTCAGCCGTCCGTTTACGTTTCGTTTCCGTTGGCTAATCGTTTACACTGATTTCCATATGACAGATTGAATCAGCTGATTCGTTACGCTACGGGGGCGTTACGGTTAAGTTTGCCTAACTGGGCCTTAAGCTAGAGACGCATCACAAAGCGCTCTCGTGCTGAAATTATCGTTTTCGGTTTGACTTTCATTCTTTTCTTTCTCTCAATATAAACTGAATGAATTATTTTATACTCATTCAACCACCATAACCATTTGTGTGGCTGTGTGATTTATGTATAACCGTTTGGTTTCGTGTGTCATAGCAAACATGAACATACGGAATACACATTTGGTAGACAACACAATCGAAGTAGACAATTTATGTGATGAAAGATTGATGTAAGAAATTTCATTATTTTGATGTAGTGCACAATTGAAATGAAATTGGCGGTCATCAAATTGAAGAAGGTATTCACTATATCAATGGAATAATTACATCAATTCAATGAAAAACAATTGCAGATACTTTTTCATTATTTTGATGTACCATTTTATTTTCAGTATACTGTCGTTGTATTTCCAAATAAGTGAATGTATTCAAGAACTTTCACCCGGAAAGCCTAGTCAAACCCAGACTCGGCACATTAGCCACAGTTTCAGTTTGCCACAATGCGAGTTGAGCACTTTTCATAGTGATTACAAGTCCTGGCCTACCTTCCGCGATATGTCTACCGCACTTTGTATCAAAAATCCGCGCTTAAGTCCAATTGTCTCCCGGATTCCACATTAACCTTATGGGAACAGACATTAAGCGATAAGTCTTACATTCCAAAATGGTCTGAGTTTGATAGTTTCCTCACCAACAGATATCGAACTCTGGAGTCTGTTTCCGAAATGAGACATTCTGTTGGGCAGAAGTCTAACAATTCAAAAATTAAAAATTCCGCTAACAAACCTGCTTCCGGAAACATCCACGCATTCCAAGCTAATGTCAGTAAGACAAAATGTCGACTCTGTCCGAAAGAATTCCATATTATCCGGAAGTGCCCACAATTTATTAATATGAATTACACCCAGAGATTGGCTGAGATTAAGGGTAGCAATTTATGTCTCAATTGTTTTGCAAGAGCCCATTCAGTCAAAAATAAACACTCTTGTTTCAAATGTGGCAGAAGACATAACACTATGCTCCATAAGGAATCCGATCCTCCCAACAATACTGTGGCTGCTCTTCCTTCTGCTAGTGGTATCCACCCCTCGACTTCGAATGCACTTCCGGCACGGTTTGTTCCACAAACTCCCATGTATCCAGTATAGTCCACTCATTCCCCAAACGGTGTCATTCAAACATGTTTTTCTTCAAGTTGTAGAGAAGTTTTACTTGGCACCGCCATTGTTTCCGTTGGTCATTTGGGTGTATCCTATAGGGTGAGAGCTCTCATAGACTCAGGTTCGGAAGGGACATTTATCTCTGAAAATCTATTCAACATGCTGAAACTTCCCTTCAAGCGCACATCTGCCAAGATATCAGGTCTTAACAATTCGGTGTCGGCTGATGTCCAGAAACAGTGCAGTTTCACACTGGGTTCCATTAATAAGAACGTTGAAGTTGAGGGTACGGCAGGGACGTATCCGTATCAATATCACTCAAAAAAATACGAAAAATATTTGGAAGGCCGTTAAAAAAAACAATACAAAAGCGTAAAAAATGGTAACAGTAGAAGTAATAACAACTAAAAATAAGAAAAGTGCATGGTTTCCTCGCTAAAACTTTTTAAATTATGCATCGATTTTCTTCGGAATGGTCTCAATTTATTCATAACCTTTCAGAGTTTACGATAAAATCACAAAAATATGACAATTATGCGTTTCTAGATGTTTTTATCAGGCTTTTATTTAAAAATTATTAAAATTTTCTAAAAAAATATGATTTTTTGCAATACTTTGTAAGAAATCGCCGAAACCGCTGAACGGATGGAAAATTGTATTGTGCGAAGTTGAAGGCTACTTAATTCTCAAGTTTGTAAAGCTTACCTGAACCAATTCGGATGAATGGTTCTCTAGTTATGCCATAATATGTGGTTCAACCTCTCTTTTTTCTTAGCCTAAAGGGTTGTCTCGTTAAATTCTCGCGATAAGCTGTGATATGGAAAGAAATTAGTGGTTGAACCACATATAGTGGCATAACTCGAGAACCATTTATCCGATTTGGTTGAGTAAAGTTTTAAAGAATTAACTATTAAGTAGCCTTCAACTTCATATAATACTATTTTCCATCCGTTCAGCGGTTTCGACGATATACGAGTATTACAAAATATTGCAAAAAAATGTGATTTTTTGATAAAATTTTAATACTTTAAAAATAAAACTCCCATAAAACGATATAAAAATGAACAAATGTTATATTTTTATTATTTTATCGTAAAGTCTGATCGGTCATGAATTAAACCAGCCCATTCCGAAGAAAATCGATGCATTATTTAAAAAGTTATAGCTAATTTAGTAAGGTTTTAACTTTAAAACTTTCTTATCGATGTAAAATTTACAAAAACAAACTTTAAAAGCTAAGATTGGAGATTTTGACGTTTTTTGACGTCTAAAATCAGAATCCATGCATTAAAACAGAAACCCAATAAAAAATGTTGTGTAATTATTGGTTGGCTTTAAATTTATGATAACCAGATATGGCGAAAATTAAGTTAAAATTACATTTATGATTTCTTATCTATCTACCTTTTTAACATGTAGGTTGCAGTGATGGAATGAGTTTGCACAACCGTGTATGTAAATTTGACTTTATATTGGGTGTGGTAATATTTATATTGGCCATTATACAGAACTTATCACGGTATTTGCAAACGATTAACCTAGATATAATAAAGGTTTACGAAATCATAAAATTGGCAACGACTAAATTAAGTGACATGCGTAGAAATTCAGATGCGGAGTTTGATAAACTGTTTGAAGAATCCACACAACTTGCAAGAAGTTTTGGAATAGAAGCTGCACTACCTAGAAGAGTAGGTACTCAAAAGTATAGGGCTAACATTCCTGGTTCAGATATCAAGGCGTATTTTAGGACAACATTGTTCATACCATATCTGGATGAAGTAATATCACATTTAAATAATAGATTTTCCGAACATGAAGCTATAGTTACGAGTCTGTTTAATATCGTTCCGATACGAGTTGTAAATCTAATAAAGGAAGATTTCGAAGAAGTCACACTGTTTTACAAAAACTATTTAAAAAATTCAGCAAAATCTGTTTTAGCTGAAATAAGTATATGAATTGATTATTGGAAGCAGATGAATGATAAGCCATCAAATACATTATATGCTATTTCAGTTTGTGATGAGGACATGTTCCCAAGCGTTTTTACCCTTTTGCAGATACTGGCCACAATACCTCTGACAACGGCATCTGCTGAGCGAAGTTTCTCGACGTTAAGAAGAATAAAAACTTATCTCCGGAGCAGAATGGAAGGAGAAAGGCTATCTTATCTGGCTTTGATGTCTATATACAAAGATGAAGTCAAAATCGATGAAATAATTGATATATTTTTAACTCTTACGTATTTTATTATAAAAAGTTTTACTGATCTCGTACTAAAGTACACATTTATATTTAGGAATAAAATTCGAATAAAAAACTAAGGAACTTAACTTCCATTACCTACACAATAAACGCAATTTTTTAATTGTTTGCTATGGAAAAAAAGGTTGGGCCCCCGAACCAAAATCCTGGATACGTCCCCGGGTTACGGCACTAGTCGTACCGCACCTTTCCAATAACATCCCTTCTAGGACCATTGACATGAAGAATCTTCCCGATTTTCCTCAACTCCAACTAGCTGATCCCAAATTTTACGAAAGTTCCAAAGTGGACATCCTCTTGGGTGGCGACTTATTCCCGTCCATCATGCTTTCGGGTTGTGAACGTGAAATTTGCGGATCACTACTGGCCAAGGAAACTATTTTCGGATGGATTCTCACGGGACCTATTCCTTCGAATAATCCATCTTAATTTTCCACTTGTGTATCCTACTTTTGTGAAATCTCTTTAGACAAAGAGATTTCACGCTTTTGGGAGGTGGAGAATATCCCACAAAAACGTTTCATGTCCCCGTCCGATTCATTTTGTGAGGAATTATATAAGAAATCCACTACTAGGAATACCGACGGGAGATATATAGTTTCACTTATAGGCAGATCCTGGTGAATCCTTCCCACACTCCATTCCAACGCATTCTATTCCGCAAAAGCTCCACAGATCCAGTCCAAAACTACGAGTTAAAGACTGTAACATTTGGGGTAAACTGCGCTCCATATTTGGCGATTCGGACTATGATCCAACTGGCATGTGACGTCCAGGAAACATATCCTTTGGCAAAGTCCAATCTTGAAGTCTGCTATGTATGTGGATGATGCCCTGGTTGGAGCTCATTCTATCCAAATGGCGATTAAAAAAAGAGATGAGATCATCGCAGCGTTAGGATCCGCTGGTTTCGTCATGAGGAAATGGACGGCCATCTCCAAGGAAATCCTTGCAGGCCTGCCAGCAGAACATCTGCTCTATGCTGACTTCCTAGAATTCGATGACCGGAGCTCCGCCAAAACCCTCGGAATACGTTGGAACGCGCACTCAGATGACTTCTATTTCTCCATAACGCAGTTTCCGGAATCCATGCTGTACAAAAAACGAGAAGTGCTTTCACAAATATCCAAACTTTTCGATCCCGCAGGATGGCTATCTCCAATTATTGTTCAAGCGAAAATCATAATGCAGAAAATATGGATGGACCGTACCGAATGGGATGCTACAATTTCTCCACAGTCACTCTCTCTTTGGGAAACTTTTCAAACAAATTATCCTCGTATTAATGAAATAACAATTCCAAGATGGATTGATTTTACTCCACAATGCGCAATTGAATTCCACGGTTTTTCTGACGCCTCAGAAAAAGCGTATGCAGCGGCTTTATACGTTCGAGTCATTTATCCAAATTCCATTCATGTCCACTTAATTTCTTCCAAGACGAAAGTTGCTCCACTTAAAACATTATCCATTCCACGATTAGAGTTATGTGGAGCTGTTCTTTTAACTGAAATGATCGATACTTTGCTTCCACAATTTGACGTGCCAAAATATGCATTGTATTGTTGGACAGATTCAACCATCGTGTTGTCATGGTTGGCAAAACCACCGTATTGCTGGAACACCTTCGTGGCAAATAGGGTGTCAAAAATCATTCAGGTGACTGATCCATCCAAATGGTTCCACGTCGAGTCCGAGCAGAGGAGTCCACGCCCAGTATCTAATATCCAATAAACTTTGGTGGAATGGACCCCATTGGTTATCTGAGTCCTCGGAAAATTGGCCTAACTATCGGAACGCAATTATTAGAGAAACAGATATAGAAAAAAATCCTTGAAGGTACATTTCTCTTACTTCCACAATTACGAGGACATCTTCAGCAGATTCTCATCGTTTCCAAGAGGACTGCGTGTCGTCGCGTATGTTTATCGATTTTTCCTTGCTACCCATTCCAAATATAGATCTATGACATTGAATTCCAAATTTTTTCAATTCCATTGAATTCCAAAAGATCTATTTCTCCATCTAGTCCACTGCTGAACCTCAACCCTTTCATCGATGCCGAGGGGATGATGAGAATTTGTGGTAGGCTGGAATCATCTCCAGCATTGACCTATAATGAGAGGCATCCAATTATTCTGCCATACAGCTGTCAAAATTCTAGCCTATTGGTAAAATTTATCCATCAGATAAGTTTGCATGGCGGAAACCAATTAGTACTAAGGTTAGTTAGAACCCACTATTGGATTCCCAAAGTCCAGAATTTAATAAAAACAACGCTAAATAATTGCAAGCCGTGTATCATTTATAAGAAAAGATGCCAACGACAGCTGATGGCAGCCCTGCCTCCAGAAAGATGCGAGATTTCAAGGATTTCTCATACTGGACTTCGCGGGTCCATTCGACATCAAAACATATGCTGGAAGATGTTGTCGACTCACTAAAGGATACGTGTGTGTATTCGTCTGTTTCTCCACCAAAGCGATACACTTGGAAGCCACGTCCGATCTGTCCACATCCACTTTTCTTGCAGCATTTAGCCGGTTTGTTGCCCGACGCGGTTGTCCACTGCACTTGCATTCTGACAATGGAACAAACAGGTCGTCACTTCCAATTACGGTTGTCAAAATTTGTCTTGGCATTTCATTCCCCCTGGTGCCTCTAACATGGGAGGACTCTGGGAAGCAGGAGTGAAAAGCTTCAAACAACATTTTAAAAAGTCTGCCGGTGTACTATGTTATCCAAGATTGAAGCTTGCCTTAACTCCAGGCCCATATCTCCAACTTCGCAAAATCCATCGGACCTGACAGCCCTCACCACGGGACATTTCCTCATTGGATCTCCACTTTTAGTACCACTTGATCCTGAAGCGAATCAAGCACCAGTCTCCATCCAAAATCGCTGGCAACTTCTGAAGGCAATGCACCAACATTTTTGCTCTCGCTGGAAGAATGAATATCTGAAGGAACTCCAAAATCGACACAAATGGAAGAAGTCCGAAAATGATCTCAAGGAAGATACGCTTGTGGTAATACGCGACGAGAATCTACCACCAAATTGCTGGCGCCTCGGTAGGATCACTCGTGTTTACAATGGTAACGACCAGCGAGTTCGCGTCGCTGACATACTCACTCAGAGTGGTTCCGTAACTCGGCCAATTACAAAATTGGTCGTCATTCCAACATAAACTTTCCACTAAGTATCCTATCTTACTCTAATTGAAATAGAAATATCCATTTTCCGAATTCAAATAAAATTATAACACAATTCTTTTACAGCAACATGGACCGCCGCAACAACCGCCAGCAGAGCCGCTACAAGAGTCCATCTACCTTCGTTTGTCGAGTCTGCCGTCATCCCCACCCCCTTAAATACTGTTGGCGCTTTAGGTGTATGAACGTCACGGAGAAGTTAGCAATCGTCAAAAAATATGGTTATTGTACCAACTGTCTGGCGCACTCGCATTCCCAAGGGACTTGCTTCACCACGACAGGTTGTGGGTATTGCCACCAGAAGCACCATTCATTATTACATTCTCATCCGAGGCTCCAGCAATCTGGCACCAGACATACTCCACCACCATCATCCAAGCCATCGTCCAACAGTCGCACTCTATCGCCATTATCCCATCATCCGTCAACTTCGAAGGCAAATCCACAGGCCATCACATCAGCGTCTACAGCACAGCAACCATCTCGCCCTTCCGTAAAACCAGCAACGAGCACCACATCCCTGACGTCCATATTAAAACAAAATTCCATCTGCTTGCTTCCTACGGCTTTGGTGAAGGTTGAAGCAAATATGCCCGATGTCTGCTGGACTCTGCAGCAAGGATGAGTTGCGTCTCCAAACGTTTCGTGGAAAAGCTAGGAGTGACCTGCTTAGAGCTCGATAATGAGACGATTTGCCCACTGACTTTATGGTCCACTGTAGACTCTGCCTACAAAATAGATGCCACGTTGCGGGTCAACAACAGAATTACCACCATTACTCCCACGGAACCACTTCCTGAATCCATCAAATCATGTTTCAAAAATCTCATCCTGGCGGAAAATTATATTTCCATAAGGTGTCATCCATAGACATAATCCTTGGGGTGAACATTTACTCGAAGATAATCGCCGAAGGCATTTTTGTACGTCCTGGTCTCCCCACAGCACAAAATACCAACCTGGGAATGGTCCTATATGGATCCTTTTCACCATAACTTCAATACTCTTTACGTTAAATTCCATGTTTACAATATTTTTTCCAACTGCATAATTTTGAATTACAATACTGAATTAATTTTAGTTTAATTGCAATATGAATTAGTTATATATATAAGGCATTTAATGAATTCCTTTATTGTACTGTATACCTTCTTAAAAACCTACACTTAAGTGAACTCTTGATTTCCAAATTTGAATTTAAATCCATTAATATTACCTTTGAATATTTCGTAATAAATTTTTGTTATACAACTCTACATTTTCTTTGATCTTGAATTTGCAATTGCCAATATTTTATTGTCTTGCAGTAATACTGCAAGGGGGGCAGGAATGTTTACGCCAAAACGTAAAACCCTACTTTAAATTCCCAGATTATTGTTCCAAAAGCCCAAATTTATTCGTAGTGTAAAAACGACAAAGAAAAGCGTAAAAGTAACCGAGATACTCTCGTGAATTTTCCTTTTTGCCTACAAATATTGGGCATATTGAAAGCTCAACTTCCGAAAATCGTTCTTGTTATTCGCCAACCTGCAAATTGTCCAAACCTACTGGTAAGACCTCTTCCAAAGAAAAGAAATCAAAACATTCGAATTCCAAATCTAACTCCATTTGTTTTCTTATTTTTTTGTTTTCTCTGTGGTTTTCATTGCTTTCATGAAAATCACTATTGCGAGCTACAAACCAAACAAAATACTTTTTCTTTGGTTTGTTTCGGCTCAAAATAACTCATAGGTCTATTGAAGAACAGCAAATACATTTACGGCAGATTTTTGACCGCCTTCGACAATACGGTCTAACAATCAACGTCAATAAATGTAAATTTGGACAATCTGAAGTACAGTTTCTTGGTTACATCATCAACGGCAATGGTTGTACACCTCCAACAGATCGTGTTGCCGCTATTGAAAATTACACCAAACCTGAAACTATTTGCGAGCTTCGCAGATTCCTCGGTGTCGTCAATTTTTATCGTCGTTGCATTCCACATGCCGCTCAGCTACAGGCACCACTCAATGAATTCCTTAAGGACTCCAAGAAAAATGATAAGAGGAAGGTTCCTTGGACACTTGAAGCTGAAAACGCTTTTGCATCTTGTAAATACAGCCTTCGTGAAGCAACTATGCTAGCTCATCTAGCATCCAATTCAGATTTGGCCCTTACAACCGACGCATCAGACATCGCCATTGTAGCTGTGTTGGAAGAAAAAGCAAATGGAATTTGGCAACCACTCGGATTTTTCTCCCGAAAATTATGTGCGGCAGAGAGAAATTATAGCACATATGACAGAGAGTTGCTTGCTATCTACGAGGCCATAAGATATTTTCGCCGTTTACTGGAGGCAAGACATTTCATAATTCGGACCGATCACAAACCGTTCATCTATGCATTTTCGCAAAAACCGGAAAAAGCCTCGCCTCGACAATTGAGGCGCCTTGATTTCATTTCGCAATTCACGACAGGAATATCGTACTTGTCGGGTTCTGAAAACGCAATGGCGGATGCACTGTCCTGCCTTAACGAAATTTCAATGCCAACATCAGTCACTCTAATGGAACTCCAATCAGCTTAAGAGATGGACGAAGAGTTGAAAGCTATTTTGGGTGGCGCAAATTCTTTAAAACTTCAAATAGTACATTTTGATACGACATCAGTATACTGTGACGTATCCACAGGATATGTTCGCATGTATGTTCCTGAGTCACTACGTCAACAAATCTTCAATTCAATTCATAATCTTTCACATCCTGGCGGCCGTGCTAATCTTCAACAGATACGTGAGAAATACGTATGGCCTGGAATGAAGAAACAAATCCTAAATTGGTCTCGGAATTGCATATCGTGCCAAAGAGCAAAAATCACCAGACACAACCGCCTTACTCTAGACAAGATAGATGTCCCAGACAATCGGTTCGATCATGTTCATTTGGACATCGTGATAATGCCGTTAGTACAGGGTTATAGACATTGTCTCACCATGATCGATCGATTTTCACGAGGGCCTGAAGCTGTTCCTCTGAGGGACATGTCGGCCCAGACGGTCGCGACTGCATTTTGGTCCAACTGGATTTCACGCTTTGGTTGTCCTAAGACAATTACGACAGAACAGGGCACACAATTCGAGTCCACGTTATTCAAGGCCCTAGCGAATTTAATAGGTTCGAAACGTACACGAACAACGGCTTATCATCCACAATCGAATGGAATGATTGAGAGATGGCACAGATCTTTCAAAGCAGCTTTAATGTGTCATTCACAAGTATCGTGGGTCGATATACTTCCAACTGTTTTGTTCGGATTAAGGACAGCTGTCAAAGAGGATCTTCAAGCTTCGCCTTCGGATCTTGTTTATGGTGGGCACTTACGGTTACCTCAAGAGTTCTTCACCGAATCAGAAATTCCTGCCGATTCATCTGAATTTTTAAGGAAACTTCGTGAATACTTCAACTTCCTGCGAGCAATTCCAGTGTCTCACAAAAACAAAATGTTTATTTTCAAGATCATCGATGATTGCACTCACGTTTTTCTTCGCACGGACGCAGTACGAGGACCACTTGAACCACCTTACACTGGACCGTTTGAGATAGTGCGACGAAATTCATATCGGCTATATACGATACGAATGAAGAACAAGGACGTGAACATATCGGTAGATCGACTCAAGCCAGCTTTCGTCATCAATAATACTGAGCCTGAACATCCTCAAACAACACAAACACCTCTACCGATTCCTCAAACAACAGCAACACCTCTACCGAGTCCTCAGACATTCTCTCAAGACTCATCAATACCATCTCAGAGAACACAGTCCACCGAACTTCCAGTTGTGCGGAACACACAAACTAGGAGAATATCGTTCCAAGCGGATCAGGTGTCGGATCCTGACTTGGTCACCGGATAGGAAGTGGCTGTGGCAGCACCAAGACCGCCGTGTTCGAATGACAGACAATCTGGCAACTTGGTAACGAACCAGAGAAGGAGAAAACAACAGCTGATTCCAAGACAAGTCTTCGCCGTCAACGGTAGCATTTTTAGTAATACTTCGTAAGATTTTGTGAACTAGTTTTAGTAATAATAAATAGAATTTGTTGTTAAATGTAAATACGTCTTATTACTACATCGGCAACTATAGATTCATAAAATTTTATTTAATTCAGAATGTACGCCACAACTAATTGCGCTAGATTTCTTATTTGATTTCGCCTAATAGTCTGAAATCCCTAAATTTGGTCAAAAGCTTAAAATTACTTTACTTTGTTTTTTGCTTCTACTGAAAAATCATGAACATGTGGGTTACGTTATTTTGGATTTCAGGTGACGATATACTGTTCATATAACATAAAATGGTCGATAGTAAATTATTATTATCGACTAAATTATTCATATCGACTTTACATTTTATTTTGTCCAGTATCGCTCCTTGGTAGGATTGTTTCACGTTTTGATATTGATGACTTATTGGCGGTGTAAATTCAACGCTTTTTATTTAACATCGACGTGCCTTTAGTATTTGCTTACGGATTTTTAATTTCGTTGAAGTTGCAAAATTTTTCTAAACGCAATTTTTTTCATTTTTTAGTCCTGAAAGGCGCTGTTTCAAACGCAATAAAAACAAAGTGAATTTTGTTGTAATACAAAGAACCAAACCTATTTCTTTGCGTTGCTATGTCGAACCATGTCAAAATAGCATGTGTACGACTTATGTATTTTTTTTTGCAAAAGTGTAGATTATTTTCGTACAAAAGACATGTTTGATAAAAACAGTATCAAATGTGTCGCGGGAGTACCACGGTACTTTGAGGGTTTGAAAAGTACCAAAAAAATACTAAAATACCAATTTTATAATCCCTGTTCCAAACTAGTAACTGCTTATAATTCAGTCTCCCTTCGAATTATTTTTACACATACATGTCATTGGAGGAATGTGCTTTAACTCAAGCATACAAGAAGCTGACAAATAACCACTTACCCCCACGCTTACAATTATTTAAAAGTAAGCGTGGACGTAAAATAATTTTATAAGTGTGTTGTTTGAGTAAGTAAATAATCTTTATTTGAGTCTCCTTCTTTTCGATGACATAAAGTATGTTTTACGAATGGTTTACATGTGTACTTAGAACTATTGTCGTCTTATTATAATGCACGGTGAGATATATGTGTATGCTACTTGCAAATTTAACAAAAGGAAATGTTATAATGTATAACTAAGAGCGAAAAAGAAAAAATGCTTGCTCGCGGCCTTTTCGGTTTCATACAGAGCATATGTGTCTACCAAAGAGAGTAAATAAATAAACTTAAAACGAAATAACAAAAACATCTGTTAGAAACAATGGTAAACAGAGTTCACATACACATGTAGTGAGTATTAGCATGAATGGTTATCACAGAGAGTTTCGATTGAGGTAATAGTAATGTTAGAGCAAGTGCTCTAATTTTTGTATATGGGCATTTCCGCGGGTCGCGAACCTACGTTCGTACGCTTTTGATGTACAAAAAATATAGAAAACAAAAATTTTCTCCCCATTTTTTTTTTGTGATTTGATAGCATATTGGTAGCTCTATGTTAGGTGCAAAAGATGGGTTTCATCGAGTTTTAGTGTTCATAATGATAGCAATAAACATGTGGATCGTTCTCTCAAATACTTCTAATTCCACGGTTGGGGATATGGAAAACCAGATTGGGAAGCCTGAGACTGATCTTATGGCCACTTTGTAGAAGAGTAGTTTGGTATTTTGTGGCAGGTATTTATTTTTCATGACGTAGGAAAACTGCCCCGCTATGCGTTTTGTTTTTTGTAGTGTTGATCGGGCATGCTTGTTGAATTTCATCAACTTATCAAAGCTAGCACCAAGATATTTGATGTTAGTTTTCAAGGTTAAAGTATGTTTTACGAATGGTTTACATGTGTACTTAGAACTATTGTCGTCTTATTATAATGCACGGTGAGATATATGTGTATGCTACTTGCAAATTTAACAAAAGGAAATGTTATAATGTATAACTAAGAGCGAAAAAGAAAAAATGCTTGCTCGCGGCCTTTTCGGTTTCATACAGAGCATATGTGTCTACCAAAGAGAGTAAATAAATAAACTTAAAACGAAATAACAAAAACATCTGTTAGAAACAATGGTAAACAGAGTTCACATACACATGTAGTGAGTATTAGCATGAATGGTTATCACAGAGAGTTTCGATTGAGGTAATAGTAATGTTAGAGCAAGTGCTCTAATTTTTGTATATGGGCATTTCCGCGGGTCGCGAACCTACGTTCGTACGCTTTTGATGTACAAAAAATATAGAAAACAAAAATTTTCTCCCCATTTTTTTTTTGTGATTTGATAGCATATTGGTAGCTCTATGTTAGGTGCAAAAGATGGGTTTCATCGAGTTTTAGTGTTCATAATGATAGCAATAAACATGTGGATCGTTCTCTCAAATACTTCTAATTCCACGGTTGGGGATATGGAAAACCAGATTGGGAAGCCTGAGACTGATCTTATGGCCACTTTGTAGAAGAGTAGTTTGGTATTTTGTGGCAGGTATTTATTTTTCATGACGTAGGAAAACTGCCCCGCTATGCGTTTTGTTTTTTGTAGTGTTGATCGGGCATGCTTGTTGAATTTCATCAACTTATCAAAGCTAGCACCAAGATATTTGATGTTAGTTTTCAAGGGGATGTCGATTCCGTCCAGGGACAGCCGAAGAGATTTACTCTGAGGGACCACCATTCTGGGACATTTTCCGGAGGCATTTCTAATGCATATTGCTTCGGATTTAGCAGCGTTTATTCTGATGCCCCATGCTTTGTAATCTCCGTTTATGCGGCTGAGATGGGCTGCAGCTATGTCCAGAGCTTGAAGGGGCGAGGACCAGTGAGCATAAATCAAGCAGTCATCTGCATACAGAAAAGCGTGCGAGTCATTGTTTGTGTGGGGAAAGTCATTCAGGAATATGTTGAATAGATATGGCGCCAGTACAATTCCCTGCGGTACACCACTATTTACCGTCCCGGAGGAGGAGTTTGAATCTCTAATTTGCACTATGAGTTTTCGAGAGTGGAAGAAACAGTGCATAATTTCGCTGAGGTAAGGGTCACGTGTCGCGAATTTATCGTAGATTTGTCTTCGCGAGGGCCGAGCTGAAGGCCACCGGACGGGTCACAGGCTGCGGATAGTAAATGTGCTTTAGATATAAAGGTTAGCTGCGAATAAGTGCTGTAGCTCAAATAAGCAGTCCCGGACAATCAGCGGTCGATAGCACCCTATGCTTCATCGACATCAGGCAAAAGGTTTTATACGAGGTAATTCTCTTTCACCATGGGCCACCTCTATAGCTCCATTTGCTAGATTTAGTAGTGATACTCTACTATAAAAGTATCCCCCAATGTCGAGGTGTTATGCGATCCTGTGCCTGTCGATGTTTATTAAAAATTTCGTAGTCGGGGGTAAATGACTATGTTTGAACGGAGTCTTGATGATACCTGGGCGCCTCATCGAGTACAAGGCTTATTCGCCAAGTCCTTACCATAGTAATCGGGGCTATGCTATGGCCGACCTCTCTTCCCCTACACTCGTGGGACCAAACTATGAATTCAAATAAATCAACAAAAACAAACGCAGCCAGTACAACTACAACAATTACCAGTAGCATTGGGGTTTCATCCCAAACAATGCCTACTGACTGTCATTCTGTTAGTCCGATCTCCATCTCAATCTGCTCCAGTCCTCTACCTAGCAGTTATATTGCCCGTCCGAATATAGTCCGCCATAACGTTTGAAGTCCGTCACCTCTGAATCTCGTAATGGATGAGATCATGCGAGGTGAACAATCCGAACTCAGGGACATCGATTCGCTGAACAGAGAAATCTCCACCCAATATGGTGAGCTCTGTCAGCAATTGTCAGGATTAGGCAGTGATGGATCTCTCATCGGACTCAGTCAGGAAAGCGTTCCTGCGGGATTGAAGGATGACCTTACCCTATCGGATGAGGATTTAGAAACTACGGTTATATCTGCCCCGAAATTCGATAGTGGTAGGCAAGACAAATCTACGCCGGTGGCAAACAAGGCTGTAGTCTCGATCAATGCCATTGCTATCTCACCGAATCCACCTACCGTGGTTAACGAGCCTTCAAGTGTCTGTGGTTTGTCTCTGACGCGACAAGGAGGTCTAGACTCAGGAAACTCCCTAAAAGCGGAAGAAGCAAGTCATCTGCAAAAAAGGCCCGCGATGCCTAACACAGGGCTTGTTCTTATCTTCGCAAGTTTGAAGGAAAGAGCGAGACCGATTTAACGACGAGAGATAAAGGTTTCATCATAACAAACTGGAACACGATTCTTCGACATGAGCGACGACATCCCGCCATTGTAAAGAGATCGGTTCTGTTACAATCCCCGCTGAAGCCTTCTTCTCTCATCTCTCTGGTTTTTTCTTTCTTTGAATAATGTTTTTTATTTGTTCCGATTCTGTGAAGTGAGTCTTGATTCTCTGCAGCGGTGAAATTATCGTCAAAGGAGTAAATATGACGAGGGATGGAATTGACACACGATAAATCTCTGGCCTCGTGATCATCCATAGGTTGAGAGGGAGGGTTATAACGAAGTAGTGAGGAGTAATTGTTTTGAAAATGCTCCGCTATTTCTGAGCTCTTGGTGACGATTTGGTTGTTAACCTGTAATTTTTGACAAAAAGGTGATTTTTATTTACCAAAAACTTTAAAACTATTTTTTAAATGCCGTTGGACCAGGTTTTATATTTTTTAGCCTATTGCTGAATTTTTCTGCTTCCTCTCTATTGATTAACTCATTTATAATTGTTTTTAGGAGTTGAATTTGTCTGGATAGGAGGGTATACTCGCGACTGCTTCTGTTTCCAGTACGATGAAAAAACTTTGTTAGTTCTTTTTGCCACTATTATTTTATTTTAAAGATCTTTTTGATGTTTTCTGGCAGAGGGAATTTCCCTTCTCTAAGTTCCAGCTTTTGAGAATGGGCCTTATGGACTAAGGTAAGTTTGTTGTTGAAATCTTCAATTATTTCATCTATTTCATGATTTGCTAGGTTTCTGTTCGAAGCGGGCATCAATATCACGCCATCCATATCACGACGAAATTCATCCTAATTGGTATTTTTATAACATGTTAACATTCGGGGATTTTTCATGCCCAATCCTGAATTATGTAATTTCAAATCCAATTTAATTGGGAAGTGGTCAGAGAAGGTTGGTATGGTAGATATGGTGTAGTTGGTGTTTCCATCTAATAGATGTGAGCTAATTAGATAGTGGTCAAGGCATGAAGGCCCATTTGAAAATGAAGGTGTTGTGTCGCAGAGACGTGTGACATCCAAGGAATTGTCCGCGATCCAGTTGTGCAATGTTCGACCATTTGAATTCTCAGTTAATTCACCCCAAGATTGATTTCTGGCATTTAAATCTCCGTCAAGTATAAATTCATCGAAATTACCAGCAAATTCAATGAGCTTATTAAGATCTGTATTAAGTCTCTGCGTTGAATAATTGCAGGGAATATAAATGGAGCCAATGAGTATTTCTTTAAGGGTGTTATTTGAAATAAAATGTATTTGTGTTACAGAGAGCAATTAAGACCCATATCTTGTATTGATACACGGTTGTAGTCAATGCTATTTTTAATTAGAATAGCGACACCAACGGGTGAACCAATAAATAAAATTGTAGCCATTTACTTTTACTATGAAGATTCTGTTTTTATTCGACCTTTTTTATTGAATATCCAATTCATGTAAATAATAGTCAAGCTCGAGGTCTAGTGTTTTTGGTTTAATAAATATTTTTATTATTCATATTTGTATCCGATATTTCGCAATTTCTTTGAATTGCATCATCAGGGATGTTCTACAACAATTAAACCATAATAAATAATTAATTAATTAATATAACAAAAATTTTGAAATAGTTAAAATAAGTATAAATAAGTAATCACAACTATCAGGCGAACAGAAAACACAGACACAAAACTTTTCCCTTTGATCACACTTACATGCATGTACAACAACAACACGCAAATATTCTTAAAGCTAGCGTAGTATCACTACTCTCGTTGATGGTTAATATTGCACTGGTGTTAGGTTGTTATTGCACGTCGATCGTTGGAAATTCGTTGAGTCGTTTTTCTTATTAGGCTTCGGTAGCTGTGAGCGATGTTTTCGGTGTCGGACTTGTAGTTTATTCTTGTTGTTGTTGGTATATTATTGATGTGTAACATCTCAAGAGTGAAACCTAGGATTATGACAAAATATGTTGATGACTTATTTGCAATAGTTAGGGAAAGTGCAATAAATGAAACCTTGACAACGCTCAACAGCTTCCAGAACAATATTAAATTCACAATCGAGATTGAGGATAACAATAAAATACCTTACCTGGACACACTCATTATCAGATCCGGCGATAAACTTGACATTGACTGGTACCAGAAAAAAACAGCATCCGGTAGATTAATTAACTATTACTCGAAACACCCGAAGAGAATATTAATTAACACAGCTAAAAACCTAATTAACCGAGTTCTAACAATAAGTGATGAGAAATTTCACCACCAAAACAAAATTAAAATAAAGAATATTCTTTATGAAAACAACTTTCCCAAAAAACTGACGAATGAATTATTAACAAACTACAAACCAAAACAACGAAACTACGATATATTGGAAGATCACAAAAAAGTATACAAATCCCTTATATATATAAGATATATCTGAAAGAATTACTAATTCAAAAATCTGCGACCAAAACCTCTATAACATTGTACACAAAACAAATAATACATTAAAAAAACTATTCAGTAACACTAATGGTGTTTTCTTTTCTAAAAAAAGATGTTGCCCTGTCAGAGAGCAGCATTTTAATAATGTCGCCTATACCCTCTTGTACTGCTGCATTTGTTATGGTCAGAATCGATAACAAAAATGCAAAAAACTAGCCTTTTAACTCACTAAAAGTAGACTAAAAACAAAGAATACTCCACGGCGCCGCCTAAATAAAGCATATGACCAAACTTCATTATAAAAAAGCCCGCACGGACACACGCGGGTATTTAGGCTATTCGCTGCCCTGTTTTGTAGGGCAGCGTCCACCCCTTCGATTAAGAAGAAAACGAAACCCTTTCACAGTGCAGCATTTATTTTACAATCGAAGACAAAAAGGCATTTTTGGGGCGAAAGGCATAAAAAATTTAGCATTTTTTGGCACAAAAGAAAACACCATAAGAGCAAGATCCCTATAATGGAAACATCAAATGTAATATATTCCATCTCATGCGAAGGAAATAATTCAGAAAAATGTCAAAAAGTTTATGTCGGTACAACAAAAAATAAGCTAAAAACCAGAATATCAGGACATAAATCTGACTTAAAAATAAGAAATTATGAAAATTCAGCAAAAACTGCGCTGGCGGAACACTGTGCGAGAAACAAACATCATCCTGATTTCGACAATGTACGTGTGTTATAAAGAGAAAATAAATACCAAAAAAGGTTCACTCTTGAGATGTTACACATCAATAATATACCAACAACAACAACAACAAGAATAAACTACAAGTCCGACACCGAAAACATCGCTCACAGCTACCGAAGCCTAATAAGAAAAACGACTCAACGAATTTCCAACGATCGACGTGCAATAACAATCTAACACCAGTGCAATATTTACCATCGACGAGAGTAGTGATACTACGCTAGCTTTAAGAATATTTGTGTGTTGTTGTTGTACATGCATGTAAGTGTGATCAAAGGGAAAAGTTTTGTGTCTGTGTTTTCTGTTCGCCTGATAGTTGTGATTACTTATTTATACTTATTTTAACTATTTCAAAATTTTTGTTATATTAATTAATTAATTATTTATTATGGTTTAATTGTTGTAGAACATCCCTGATGATGCAATTCAAAGAAATTGCGAAATATCGGATACAAATATGAATAATAAAAATATTTATTAAACCAAAAACACTAGACCTCGAGCTTGACTATTATTTACATGAATTGGATATTTACTTTTACTCTTATATTTTTGCGTAGATGACATTCCTGTATAAAGCCAATATCGATTTTGTTTTGATGCAAAGTGTTGCATAGATCAATTTGACGACTTGTGTCAACGAGTGATCTAACGTTGTATGTTAAAAATTTTATTGACTTATGGTCCATAATAATTTCTTACTTTGTTTAGAAGACGCAAAAACTCGGTTTTGGCCTCGAATGTTGGCATGTTTTTGTATCGTGTGAGAAATATGCTGATCTCTAACCTCTGCTCCGGCTCTAGAAAATATTTGGCAAGATTTAAAAATTGCTCAACAATTGCTGGTTTTTTTTTATGATCAGCACTGGCAAATGACTTCCCAGGGGATATAGTATTTATGGCTCTGTTGGTATTTTTGCTCACTGTAGCTTTTTCCATCACCGCAGTTTACGCAGTACGGGTCAGAGCAATCGGACCTTATGCGTGTGCATGCACCGGGTTTATGTTTTGTGTCACATTTGACACAGTCGTAGGGTGAATTGCAGTTGTTTGCTGTATGACCCCAATCTTTGGCACCTATGACACTGAATTTCACCATCTTTTTCCTTGGGCTTCTCCCAATTAATTGTTTGATTTAGTACACCATGAATCTGCGTGACCTCGCCCATTTTTTTACCAGGAAGCAAATAAACAAGCAGTAAACCAGTATCAATGTTTTTTTAATACATAGATGATGGAGTTTTAAATTTTGCAATGGATGCTACAGTATCCGGCGCAAGTCTCTCCAAGTCTGCTTTGACTTCCTCTACGTCGCAGTTTGCATATTGGCCTCTTAGTACTAATGCTTCTTGTCTTAGTTCCTTCGGGAAGAAGGTGTATGAGTGTATGTTTTTGGCTCTGAGAATCGCCATCATTGAGGCATGTACTGAGACATCAGAAAAGTACAATTTGCTTTTACTTTTGTTATCGTTGCTGATCAGTCGTAGTGAACGGACGTGTTTAGCACAGAGCGGATAGTTAAAATCTATTACGCAGTACCTATTACGCAATCGCAAAAATAAAACAAAATCTGTACAAAGTCTGGAAGGCCTACATCGTAGTACCTATTACGGGCTGATACGGAAAAAAAATCATTGGCGGGGATGCCTTCGCGTTCCGATGGAGCGGGGTTCCCCAATCGTCCTACTGTCCGTCCGTTGGTCTTGGCCAAAGCCGACCACACCAAACATGGTGAAAATTTCCCCCCAGTACTCACAACAGGTGGTACGGTGAGGGGAAAACGTCATGTCCGACCGTCAAAACGGAAACACAATGAGCACCGGATAGCGCTCAGAGTTCTGACGAAGTTGGAGGCTGTTGAGGTTTCGGCTCTTACCGAAAAACAAAAAGAGTCACTTACCTGGGCTAAAGGCGTCTTAGATGCTTCTAAGGCCAATCAGCCGGCTGAAAGAGCCACAAATTCAGCTGTGTTAACGGCTAATAAAGTCAAAAGAATCAGATCACCTGATGAACCCCTGCCCTCGAAAAAGGCAAGAGGCCCAAATGTCACTATCAACAGGACACTCACCAAGCCCTTCAATGAAGTGGCGAAGGAGAGTCTAGTGATGGCCGTTATAGACAGAAGTAGTGAGGATGGATCCATCCTCAAGGACAAATGGAGCCATGTGCAATCAGCCATTATGGCTCATTACCTCGATGTCCGTAGAGAGATGCCGGGCACACCACCAATCTGCAACGATGCAGGATGGCATCAGGGGAGAGTAAAGCTCTTACATTTCGGTGATGCCAGATCAGTAGACCTGTATAAGGCTGCTCTGAGTCGAGCGGGTGAGGTGTGGCCGGGTGCCCAGTTGGATATTGTCGAAAAAACAACATCCCTAGTCACCCTAGAGCCATCACCTGGGTTACAGAAGAGCCCTCCAACCCGGCTGACATATTAGAAATAATAAAAGATTCCAATCCTGGTCTGCCCGCCCATAATTGGAGAATCAGCAAGGTGGGTGAGGCGGATGGTAAAAAGCAGCAGGTCAATTTGATCCTTAACGCTGAATCCACCTCCCATATACAACGTGCAAGTGCAACCCTACAGTATGGCTTCGAGACTATAGTCTTGAAGGTATACAAGCAGGATATAGTTCCCACTGCGGAAGGTGAGTCGTCCACCGCGGTTGAAACACAGCTTTCTGGAAGTGCGGAGGTATCCACGCCCATTTTTTCGGGTGACTCCAACTCTAACAGAAGATCTGTAACGTCCTACTCTGAGGACGAAAGCTCTACTTCTGACACAGAGGGGCTGAGGGGAGTCTCCGGACTCTTTAACGCATCTGGCGGGGACACGCTTCTCGATGATACGGACGAAGAGTTCGATAACACCCTTGTAGGGGTGGAAGTTAATCTGTCAATTACCAATGATGGTAAGAATTTTACAGATTAACCTCCATCACGCTAAAGCAGCCTCAGCGGCTCTATTGCTGCGCCTGTCCACAGGTGCAGTAGACATCGTCCTGATACAGGAGCCCTACGCAGTGGGAGGAAGGGTGTGCGGTATCAGGACACCCAACTTTAAACTGCTTGTGGCCAACTGTGAAGGCACTCCAAGAACCTGCATTTTTGCCAGGAAAGATCTAAGTATCTTTCTCCTGGCTAATTTAAGTGGTAAAGACCAAGGTTAGGTTTAGGTTAGGGTGGCAGCCGTATTTTTTTTACAAGCTCACATAGACCAGTTTAGGTCCCTAGTGTTACCACGGGCTGAAATGCGCCTCATCGAAACCAACCTGTTTGATATATAAATTTATCGATAGTACGAATATCAGTACTGGAAAGATCTGTTAGGCTGCCTAAAAAGGCCGACCCCAGTATATCCAGTCGTCGTTTACTCAAAGCGGGACAGTCGCAAAGCAAGTGCTCAATGCTCTCTACTTCTTCCTCATCTCCACAGCTTCGGCAGAAGTCATTGGAGTCAATACCCAATCTTTTGGCGTGTTCGCCGATCAAGCAGTGTCCCGTCAGAACCTGTACTAACGTAGACAATCGTTTCCTCTCTAGTGCGAGGAGATATTTTGACCTTCTCAGGTCATACCTTGGCCAGATTTGTCTAGCTACCCTGCCGATTTCTGTCCATCTATCGTTGGACTGCCTGATTGCCTCTTGCCTAAGCCAAAGCTTGCACGTGGATAGTGGCGCACCAATATATGCAAATTCTTCGAGTATTTGTAATGTCGTCCCTTTCCTAGCAAGTTCATCGGCTTTGCAGTTCCCCGGGATATCCCTATGCCCAGGCACCCATATGAGGTGTATATTAAACTGCTCAGCCATCTCGTTAAGAGATCTGCGGCAGTCGAGGGCTGTTTGTGAATTTAGGGATGTTGCCTCCAGAGAATTGATGGCAGCCTGGCTGTCCGAGTAAATGACAACGCCATTGTTGGTTACTATGTTGCGACTCAGCCACTTGGCGACTTCCCATATTGCCATTATTTCGGCTTGATAGACACTGCAGGTATCTGGTAGTCTGTGAGCTATATCCAGACTAAGTTCTTCACAGTGTACTCCGAAGCCAACCTTTTCATCAAGCTTCGAACCATCCGTGTAAAAGTGGAGATGGTTTATATTACCTGGTATTCTGCCGACCCATTCATCTCTGGCGGGAATCATAGTGATGTAATTTCTCTCGAAGGTGTACACTGTTGGTATATAGTCCACTCGGTCGGTTACCATAGCACTACACTTTGATATCCTCATGTGACCATAGTTCTTGTACCTCCACATTGATAGGCAGTTTAATCTTATTGCCGCTTTGGTTGCAACTTCTCTCGCCACAATATTAATCGGCAGTATATGGAGTAGGGCTTGTAGAGACTCGGTCGCTGTAGTCCTTAAGGCTCCGCTTATGCTCAGGCAGGCAGTCCTCTGAACCTTTGTTAGTAGGTTGGTAATGGTTAGTTTGTCAGTTGCCGTCCACCATACCACAATACCGTATAACAGTATTGGACGAACTACTGCTATATATATCCAGTGGACGATTTTAGGAGAGAGTCCCCACCGCGACCCTACAGCCTTTTTGCAGGAATATAAGGCGACGTTGGCCTTCCTTACACGTTCCAATACGTTAAGTCTAAATAACATTTTCCTATCTAGAATTATTCCTAAAAATTTTGCACTTTCAGAAAAGACTAGATCTGTTCCATTTATCCGAGGTGGAGGGTCCACATGTGGGACATTATTCATCCTAGTAAAGAGAACCAATTCTGTCTTGTTGGGGTTAACGCCCAAACCGCTGCTTCTGGCCCATCTAGCCAACTTGTTCAGAGCCACCTGTAGGATGTCTCTGAGGACGTTTACGAATGAAAGCCTAATACAGCCTACATAAATTTTCTCCAGCCAGGGGATAATGTACTTTAACATTTTCTGCATTTCTGCTGGAGTGATGCCATCTGGTCCAGGTGACTTGAAGGGCTCAAAGCTGTTAATAGCCCAGCTTATTCTGGATCTCTCAGTCAAGAAGCTAGCGACGCTCGCAGTCCACTCGCACTCTTGTTGGTCCTGCTGATCCTCGGGTTCTGTTATAGAGTTCCCCGGGAAATGTGTGTCGAGCAGTACATTGAGCGACTGCTCGCTGTTTTTGGTCCAGTTATTTGCCTCATCCTGTAAATATCCCACTGTACAGGGTGAAGCAGATAATATCTTCCTCAGCCTAGCGGCGTCGGAGACCTTTTCCACTTCACCACAGAAGGTATACCAAGAGCGCCTTTGCGCCTTTCTAAGCTCCTTCTTATAGATCTTGAGTTGCTCTTTATAGGCATCCCAATCATTAGCGACCCCAGTAGATTTAGCCTTATTGAATAGCTTGTTGCAGGTCTTTTTCATAGCCGTTAGCTCAGAAGTCCACCATTGGGGTTTAGTTTTACCCATGTACCTTGTTTTTGGACAGGCTTCTTCAAGGGATCTATTGAATGATATGGTGATATGATCGACCAGATTATCCAAACCGGCTTTGTCATTCGGTTCGTACGGAAGTTTAGAGTTGAGGACTTTCTTGAAATTCTTCGCATACAGATGCCACTTTGTCTTCCTTACATTTCTGTGGACGGCGGGTTTAGGCGCTTTTTCCGCGAGTTTGAACTCAATATAATGATGATCTGAGAATGAGTGGTCGTCCAGTACATTCCACCCAATAATTTTGTCTGACAGCCGGTCAGTAGCAAACGTTACGTCGAGTACCTCTTGTCTGTCTTTAATTGTGAAGGTCGGTTTATTACCTATGTTACAAATACTAAGATTGGTAGTTAGAATAAAGTCAAGAAGCGAATCACACCTATTGTTTATATCCGTACTACCCCAGATAGTATGATGAGCGTTCGTGTCTGCGCCAATAATCAGCTCGAGCTCGTCAGACGTTGCTTCTTCTACTACTTCCCTGAATAGAGCAGTCGGTACTACAGATTCATATGGCAAGTAGCTGGAGACCACCCAATATATGCGATTACCGATCTCCAGGCTAGCAGCTGTTTGGTCTTTACCACTTAAATTAGTCAGGAGAAAGATACTTAGATCTTTCCTGGCCAAAATGCAGGTTCTTGGAGTGCCTTCACAGTTGGCCACAAGCAGTTTAAAGTTGGGTGTCCAAATACCGCACACCCTTCCTCCCACTACGTAGGGCTCCTGTATCAGGACGATGTCTACTGCGCCTGTGGACAGGCGCAGCAATAGAGCCGCTGAGGCTGCTTTAGCGTGATGGAGGTTAATCTGTAGAATTCTTACCATCATTGGTAATTGACAGATTAACATCCACCCCAACAAGGGTGTTATCGAACTCTTCGTCCGTATCGTCGAGAAGCATGTCCCCGCCAGATGCGTCAAAGAGTCCGGAGACTCCCCTCAGCCCCCCTGTGTCAGAAGTAGAGCTTTCGTTTTCAGAGTAGGACGTTACAGATCTTCTGTTAGAGTTGGAGTCACCAGAAATAATAGGCGTGGCTACCTCCGCACTTACAGAAAGTGCCACGGTGGACGACTCACCTTCTGCAGTGGGAGCTATATCCTGCTTGTATATCTTCAAGATTATAGTCTCGAAGCCATATTGTAGGGTTGCACTCGCACTTTGTATATGGGAGGTGGATTCAGCGTTTAGGATAAGATTGACCCGCCGCTTTTTACCATCCGCCTCACCCACCTTGCTGATTCTCCAATTATGGGCCGGCAGACCAGGATTGGAATCTTTTATTATTTCTAAGATGTCAGCCGGGTTGGAGGGCTCTTCTGTAACCCAGGTGATGGCTCTAGGGTGACTAGGGATGTTGTTTTTTTCGACAACATCCAACTGGGCACCCGGCCACACCTCACCCGCTCGACTCAGAGCAGCCTTATAAAGGTCTACTGATCTGGCATCACCGAAATATAAGAGCTTTACTCTCCCCTGATGCCATCCTGCATCGTTGCAGATTGGTGGTTTGCCCGGCATTTCTCTACGGACATCGAGGTAATGAGCCATAATGGCTGATTGTACATGACTCCATTTGTCCTTGAGGATGGATCCATCCTCACTACTTCTGTATATAACAGCCATCACTAGACTCTCCTTCGCCACTTCATTGAAGGGCTTGGTGAGTGTCCTGTTGATGGTGACATTAGGGCCTCTTGCCTTTTTCGAAGGCAGGGGTTCATCAGGTGATCTGATTCGTTTTACTTTATTATCCGTTAACACAGCTGAATTTGTGGCTCTTTCAGCCGACTCATTGGCCTTAGAAGCATCTATGACGCCTTTAGCCCAGGTAAGTGACTCTTTTTGTTTTTCGGTAAGAGCCGAAACCTCAACAGCCTCCAACTTCGTCAAAACTCTGAGCGCTACACGATGCTCATTGTGCTTCCGTTTTGACGGTCGGACATGACGTTTTCCCCTCACCGCACCACCTGTTGTGAGTACTTGGGGGAGATTTTCACCATTTTTGGTGTGGTCGGCTTTGGCCAAGACCAACGGACGGACAGTCGGACGATTGGGGAACCGCGCTCCATCGGAACACGAAGGCATCCCCGTCAAGAGAATTTATTTTAATTTTGTCTGTATTAGACCGTAATAGGTACTACGATGTAGGCCTTACAGACTTTGTACAGATTTTTGCTATTGCGTAATAGGTACTGGTAACTATCCGCTATGTGATAAACACGTCCGTTCACTGCGAATGATCAGCAACGATCATTCGCAGACCAACCAAACATCTGCTAGTCTGGAGATCGGTAATCGCATATATTGGGTGGTCTCCAGTTACTTGCCTTATGAAGCTGTAGTACCGACTGCTCTATTCAGGGAAGTAGTAGAAGAAGCAACATCTGACGAGGTCGAGCTGATTGTTGGCGCAGACACGAACGCTCATCATACTATCTGGGGTAGTACGGATATAAACAATAGGGGTGATTCGCTTCTTGACTTTATTCTAACTACCAACCTAAGTATTTGTAACATAGGTAATAAACCGACCTTTACAATTAAAGACAGACAAGAAGTACTCGACGTAACGTTTGCTACTGACCGGCTGTCAGACAAAATTATTGGGTGGAATGTACTGGACGACCACTCATTCTCAGATCACCATTATATTGAGTTCAAACTCGCTGAAAAAGCGCCTGAACCTGCCGTCCACAGAAATGTGAGAAAGACAAAGTGGCACCTGTATGAAAAGAATTTCAAGAAAGTCCTCAACTCCAAACTTCTGTACGAACCGAATGACAAAGCCGGTCTGGATCATCTGGTCGAGCATATCACCACATCATTCAATAGTTCCCTTGAAGAAGCCTGTCCAAAAACAAGGTACAAGGGTAAAACTAAACCCCAATGGTGGACTTCTGAGCTAACGGCTATGAAAAAAACCTGCAACAAGCTATTCAACAAGGCTAAATCTACTGGGGTCGCTAAAGTTTGGGATGCCTATAAAGAGCAACTCAAGATCTATAAGAAGGAGCTTAGAAAGGCGCAAAGACGCTCTTGGTATACCTTCTGTGGCGAAGTGGAAAAGGTCTCCGACGCCGCAAGGCTGAGGAAAATATTATCAGCTTCACCCTGTACAGTGGGTTACTTGCAGGATGAGGCAAATAATTGGACCAAAAACAGCGAGCAGTCGCTCAATGTACTGCTCGACACACATTTCCCGGGGAACTCTCTAACAGAACCAGAGGATCAGCAGGACCAACAAGAGTGCGAGTGGACTGCGAGCGTCGCTAGCTTGTTGACTGAGAGATCCAGAATAAGCTGGGCTATTAATAGCTTTGAGCCCTTCAAGTCACCTGGACCAGACGGCATCACTCCAGCAGAAATGCAGAAAATGTTGAAATACATTATCCCCTGGCTGGAGAAAATTTATGTAGGCTGTATCAGGCTTTCATACATCCCGAATCGATGGAGGGATACCAAAGTGGTATTCATACCAAAAGCGGGGAAGATATCACACACTAGGCCAAAAGACTTCAGACCAATTAGCCTATCCTCCTTCCTATTGAAAGGTCTGGAAAGACTTTTAGATTATTTCATTAGGGAAAACCTGGATACAAAACTCCTGTCAGTGAACCAACATGCTTACAATAAGGGGAAGTCTACAGAATCAGCCCTGCACGAACTTGTGAGCACTATCGAATCGTCCCTGCATTTCAAGGAATTCACCATGGTGGCATTTCTTGACATAGAAGGGGCTTTTAACAACATTCACTCAGATGCAGTAATTGCGGCACTGTCACATCTTAATGTTAACTTTAGTTTGATTAGACTAATTCAAAGTCTGCTCAACAGAAGACGCATAACAGCATGTCTTGGGTCCACAACTCTAACAAGGTTTGTAAACAGAGGGACCCCACAAGGAGGAGTACTGTCTCCACTAATTTGGAACCTAGCGGTGAATGAAATTCTGCTAGATCTAGAACGTTGTGGCTGCAAGGTCGTGGCATATGCGGACGACGTTGCAATCGCAGTGAGTGGCAAATTCGAAAACGTCCTCCGAGACATTCTACAGGTGGCTCTGAACAAATTGGCTAGATGGGCCAGAAGCAGCGGTTTGGGCATAAACCCAAACAAGACAGAATTGGTTCTCTTTACTAGGATGAATAAAGTCCCACATGTGCACCCTGTTGGTATATATAAATGGAACAGATCTAGTCTTTTCTGAAAGTGGAATAATTCTAGATAGAAAACTGTTATTTAGACTTAATGTATTGGAACGTGTAAGGAAGGCTAACGTCGCCTTATATTCCTGCAAAAAGGCTGTAGGGTCGCGGAGGGGCCTCTCTCCTAAAATCGTCCACTGGATATATATAGCAGTAGTTCGTCCTATACTGCTATACGGCATTGTGGTATGGTGGACGGCAACTGACAAACTAACCATCACCAACCTACTAACAAAGGTTCAGAGAACTGCCTGCCTGAGCATAAGCGGAGCCTTAAGGACTACAGCGACCGAGTCTCTACAAGCCCTACTCCATATACTGCCGATTAATATTGTGGCGAGAGAAGTTGCAACCAAAGCGGCAATAAGATTAAACTGCCTATCAATGTGGAGGTACAAAAACTACGGTCACATGAGAATATCAAAGTGTAGTGCTATGGTAACCGACCGAGTGGACTATATACCAACGGTGTACGCCTTCGAGAGAAATTACATCACTATGATTCCCGCGAGAGGTGAATGGGTTGGAAGAAAACCAGGTAATAGAAACCATCTCCACTTTTACACGGATGGTTCGAAGCTTGATGAAAAGGTTGGCTTCGGAGTACACTGTGCAGAGCTTAGATTGGATATAGCTCACAGACTACCAGATACCTGCAGTGTCTATCAAGCCGAAATAATGGCAATATGGGAAGTAGCCAAGTGGCTGAGTCGCAACATAGTAACCAACACTGGCGTTGTCATTTACTCGGACAGCCAGGCTGCCATCAATTCTCTGGAGGCAACATCCCTAAATTCACAAACAGCCCTCGACTGCCGCAGATCTCTTAACGAGATGGCTGAGCAGTTTAACATACACCTCATATGGGTGCCTGGGCATAGGGATATCCCGGGGAACTGCAAAGCCGATGAACTTGCTAGGAAAGGGACGACATTACAAATTCTCGAAGAATTTGCATATATTGGTGCGCCACTATCCACGTGCAAGCTTTGGCTTAGGCAAGAGGCAATCAGGCAGCCCAACGAAAGATGGACAGAAATCGGCACCTGCAGGGTAGCTAGACAAATCTGGCCAAGGTATGACCTGAGAAGATCAAAATATCTCCTCGCACTAGAGAGGCAAAGATTGTCTACGTTAGTATCAGTTCTGACGGGACACTGCTTGATCGGCGAACACGCCAAAAGACTGGGTATTGACTCTAATGACTTCTGCAGAAGCTGTGGAGATGAGGAAGAAGTGGAGAGCATTGAGCACTTGCTATGCGACTGTCCCGCTCTGAGTAAACGACGACTGGACATACTGGGGTCGGCTGTTCTAGGCAGCCTAACAGATCTTTCCAGTACCGATATTCGTAATATCGACAAATTTGTATATCAAACAGGTTGGTTTCGATGAGGGGCATTTCAGCCCGTGGTAACACTAGGGACCTATACTGGTCTATGTGAGCTTGTATAAAAAATACGGCTGCCACCCTAACCTACCTACCTACCTACCTTTGTTAACGTTTTTTACTTTAAATGAAAATTCAATGATTTTAAGACGCAATGAGTCAACTAAGGACTTAATGTTGACATTAAATACAAAAATGGGGGGACACAGAAATTAGGTTACCGGTACCTGTTTACTTGTTTTGGGGGATGTCTCAATTTCCATGTCTGCCAATACGCCGAGGATTCCAAACTTGTTCTGGTTGTTAGTTTTATGGTTGGCCAGGCTATCTGCTAGTTCCGAAACATCAACATCTAGAGGTCGCTTGATTTGTTTGATTGTGTGGCTGTGTGTTGGCTTACGGCCTGTTGTGACGTCGTAGCTATCTCCTCTGCTACATCACACTCCATGTCAGGCGGCAATGATTCAGCCATCTTCGTTGCAGTTTAATGCAATAAGGATGCCTTTAAGAATTATTTAATTTATTGAAAACAATAAAATTAGTAGAATTATATATTAGATAAGAAAACACTTGTGAAAGCGATAACTGTTGCCAGATCTCTCGTGTTGTTTGAGTGGTAGTGGATATTTCCGAGTTGCTATTGCTTGTTCGCCACGATCTGTGGTGACAAAGTAGAAGAGCGTAATATTGGGAAGAGCGAAAATATCGATTGATGTCGTCATATCGTCGGCTTAATGCTATTTTGTTCCATACGCCATTTTGTATGATCGGAGAAAATCGCAATTTATTGCTTGAGTAAAAAAGGGACTGAATAGTTACATACTTTTTATTCCATAGGGTTCCCCATAGTGTTGTATGATTCTCATGCATTTCTATGTCATTACATTCAAAAATAAGCAAGTTATAAAAATTTTTCTACATGGCATTTTGGTCCATATCCACTTTTGTTTTAACATTTTTTCGTATTTGTATTCCATGGACCACAAAGAGGGTCAGTATGGAAGGTGATTAATTTACATACTGTGATCGAAAAAACATAAAATAGTGAGTAAAAAATACAGGGCGATAGAGAAATGGAGACATAGAACAAAAATATCGAAATTATTTCCTGTAAATCATAGTTAAATAGATTTACCCTACCAATATCTCGAAAACCTAACTCAAAAAATACAAAAATGGGGTATGTACCAAAATAGCATTAAGCCGACGATATGTCGAAAAATGCCATTTGTCGGGAGGTGGGATTGAACTCGCGACCTCTAGGTTTATAAGTTTAGCGTCATAACCACTCCCCTTCTTCGCGATTCATAGGCAAATCGCTTAATAGTCAAGAAATGTATGTATGTACTTGACTATTAAGCCATCAAATTTTTGGTAAGTACATGTCGTTACCACAGGCATTAGAAGGTAATGATATCTCAGTATCGCCAGCATTACTTTCAGTAAATAAATAACGACTAACTAATAACGACTAAATAATGGCAAAAAAAAGTTATTGCTAGTAATCTAATTTAGAGAATCTAATTTCATTTAAGAAAAAATCATAAATCATTTTAAGATAACATTATAAATTCAAATTAGATTCTCTAAATCAGATTACTATAGCAATAATTTATTTTTGTCATTACATATTTAGTTAGTCGTTACTTATTTACCGAAAGTAACGCTGTTTTTCCTTCGCAGTGAAGTTTATTTTTACATTTCGTTTTATGCAATATTCGTTTTGTTGTGTTCGATTCGATTGTACTAGCAAAGAAAAAATAATAATTTTAATATTAATAAAATAAAAACAATGATAATTTCGCAACTAAAGTCATACCTTAAGGGGGGGTAACGTTAATTCGTGCAAAAACAGGCACATTTTTATGATTTTTTTGTGACGATCCATATGTAACGAGGCAGTTGTATACGTTCCTAGTTAGACCTATTCTAGAATATGGGTCTGTAGTGTGGGACCCCCAATACGGTACTTAAGTTGATAAGATTGAACCGGTTCAAAAACAATTTTTATTATTCGCTTTAAGACAATTTCATTGGAATAGTGATTTTAGTCTTCCACCCTATACTAGCAGGTTGAGTTTGATAAGACTGCCTATTCTTAAGAGTAGACGTATTTTGCTGAACACAACCATGGTGCTGAAAGTTATAAATGGTGATGTGCTGGTGTCCCCGACAGGGACAGCAAACGACGCCATATTTTTTGACATTTCTCTTCAGTAAGGTTTGCCATTTCATGATGGAAAGATATAACCGAATATTTTTGGCCCCAATTGGATGATATGGACTTGGAGGACATGTGGTTCCAACAGGACGGCGCCACAAACCACACAGCGAATGCCACAATCAATTTATTGGAAACCAAGTTTCAAGAACGTGTTATCTCACGAAATGGTCCAGTTGATTGGCCGCCTCGGTCGTGCGATTTGACGCCGTTAGACTATTTCCTGTGGGGCTACGTCAAGTCTATGGTCTATGCCAACAAGCCAGCGACGATTGATGAACTTCGTACGAATATCGAAAGCAGTATCGGCCGATTTATGCTTTAAAACCGTCGGAAATTGGGTTCAGCGTCTGGACTTCTGCAAGCGTGCTCGTGGTGGCCATGCAAAAGAAATCGAGTTCCATACATAATGGCATCGAACGTACTTTCACAGGAATAAAGAATTTCATTGATATCCAAAACCGTTTTTGTTATATTTAAAAAAACTTTTGTAGCGCTCTTATTGACGGACCCGATATTTCCACCCCCTACTATTAACCCGCCATGGTCCGGATCACGGTGTGTACGCATTCCCTACGTCATGGGGATGTGGCCCATCAGTCGGAAGGGGCGGGTAAGAGTGGATGAGTTTGGATTGTTCGAACAAAAAAAAAAAGTTAAAATATTTGGATTGAAACCAATGGTACATTAAAGTATATTTCGAAGTTTATTGTGTAAAATCTTCATAAAAAATATTAAAAATAAAAAATATGCCAACGACAGCAGGGACGTATACAAAGGGGGGCCGGGGGCCCCCCCGAAATGTTTTAAACATAGGCATAAACTTTTTACAATTTTCAAAATCACTCAAAAAAACACGAAAAATATTTGGAAGGCCGTTAAAAAAAACAATACAAAAGCGTAAAAAATGGTAACAGTAAAAGTAATAACAAAAACAAGGTACAAGGGTAAAACTAAACCCCAATGGTGGACTTCTGAGCTAACGGCTATGAAAAAGACCTGCAACAAGCTATTCAATAAGGCTAAATCTGCTGGGGTCGCTAATGATTGGGATGCCTATAAAGAGCAACTCAAGATCTATAAGAAGGAGCTTAGAAAGGCGCAAAGGCGCTCTTGGTATACCTTCTGTGGTGAAGTGGAAAAGGTCTCCGACGCCGCTAGGCTGAGGAAGATATTATCTGCTTCACCCTGTACAGTGGGATATTTACAGGATGAGGCAAATAACTGGACCAAAAACAGCGAGCAGTCGCTCAATGTACTGCTCGACACACATTTCCCGGGGAACTCTATAACAGAACCCGAGGATCAGCAGGACCAACAAGAGTGCGAGTGGACTGCGAGCGTCGCTAGCTTCTTGACTGAGAGATCCAGAATAAGCTGGGCTATTAACAGCTTTGAGCCCTTCAAGTCACCTGGGCCAGATGGCATCACTCCAGCAGAAATGCAGAAAATGTTAAAGTACATTATCCCCTGGCTGGAGAAAATTTATGTAGGCTGTATCAGGCTTTCATACGTCCCGAATCGATGGAGGGATACCAAAGTGGTATTCATACCTAAAGCGGGAAAGATATCACACACTAGGCCAAAAGACTTCAGACCAATTAGCCTATCCTCGTTCTTATTGAAAGGTCTGGAAAGACTTTTAGATCATTTCATTAGGGAAAACCTGGATACAAAACTCCTGTCGGGGAACCAACATGCTTACAACAAGGGCAAGTCTACTGAATCAGCCCTGCACGAACTTGTGAGCACTATCGAATCGTCCCTGCATTTCAAGGAATTCACCATGGTGGCATTTCTTGACATAGAAGGGGCTTTTAACAACATTCATTCCGATGCGGTAATTGCGGCACTCTCACATCTAAAAGTTAACACTAGTTTGATTAGACTAATTCAAAGTCTGCTCACCAGAAGACGCATAACAGCATGTCTAGGGTCCACAACTCTAACAAGGTATGTAAACAGAGGGACCCCGCAAGGAGGAGTATTGTCTCCACTAATTTGGAACCTAGCGGTGAATGAAATCCTGCTAGATCTAGAACGTTGTGGCTGCAAGGTCGTGGCATATGCGGACGACGTGGCAATCGCAGTGAGTGGCAAATTCGTAAACGTCCTCAGAGACATCCTACAGGTGGCTCTGAACAAGTTGGCTAGATGGGCCAGAAGCAGCGGTTTGGGCGTTAACCCCAACAAGACAGAATTGGTTCTCTTTACTAGGATGAATAATGTCCCACATGTGGACCCTCCACCTCGGATAAATGGAACAGATCTAGTCTTTTCTGAAAGTGCAAAATTTTTAGGAATAATTCTAGATAGGAAAATGTTATTTAGACTTAACGTATTGGAACGTGTAAGGAAGGCCAACGTCGCCTTATATTCCTGCAAAAAGGCTGTAGGGTCGCGGTGGGGACTCTCTCCTAAAATCGTCCACTGGATATATATAGCAGTAGTTCGTCCAATACTGTTATACGGTATTGTGGTATGGTGGACGGCAACTGACAAACTAACCATTACCAACCTACTAACAAAGGTTCAGAGGACTGCCTGCCTGAGCATAAGCGGAGCCTTAAGGACTACAGCGACCGAGTCTCTACAAGCCCTACTCCATATACTGCCGATTAATATTGTGGCGAGAGAAGTTGCAACCAAAGCGGCAATAAGATTAAACTGCCTATCAATGTGGAGGTACAAGAACTATGGTCACATGAGGATATCAAAGTGTAGTGCTATGGTAACCGACCGAGTGGACTATATACCAACAGTGTACACCTTCGAGAGAAATTACATCACTATGATTCCCGCCAGAGATGAATGGGTCGGCAGAATACCAGGTAATATAAACCATCTCCACTTTTACACGGATGGTTCGAAGCTTGATGAAAAGGTTGGCTTCGGAGTACACTGTGAAGAACTTAGTCTGGATATAGCTCACAGACTACCAGATACCTGCAGTGTCTATCAAGCCGAAATAATGGCAATATGGGAAGTCGCCAAGTGGCTGAGTCGCAACATAGTAACCAACAATGGCGTTGTCATTTACTCGGACAGCCAGGCTGCCATCAATTCTCTGGAGGCAACATCCCTAAATTCACAAACAGCCCTCGACTGCCGCAGATCTCTTAACGAGATGGCTGAGCAGTTTAATATACACCTCATATGGGTGCCTGGGCATAGGGATATCCCGGGGAACTGCAAAGCCGATGAACTTGCTAGGAAAGGGACGACATTACAAATTCTCGAAGAATTTGCATATATTGGTGCGCCACTATCTACGTGCAAGCTTTGGCTTAGGCAAGAGGCAATCAGGCAGTCCAACGATAGATGGACAGAAATCGGCACCTGCAGGGTAGCTAGACAAATCTGGCCAAGGTATGACCTGAGAAGGTCAAAATATCTCCTCGCACTAGAGAGGAAACGATTGTCTACGTTAGTACAGGTTCTGACGGGACACTGCTTGATCGGTGAACACGCCAAAAGATTGGGTATTGACTCCAATGACTTCTGCCGAAGCTGTGGAGATGAGGAAGAAGTGGAGAGCATTGAGCACTTGCTTTGCGACTGTCCCGCTTTGAGTAAACGACGACTGGATATACTGGGGTCGGCCTTTTTAGGCAGCCTAACAGATCTTTCCAGTACTGATATTCGTACTATCGATAAATTTATATATCAAACAGGTTGGTTTCGATGAGGGGCATTTCAGCCCGTGGTAACACTAGGGACCTAAACTGGTCTATGTGAGCTTGTAAAAAAATACGGCTGCCACCCTAACCTAAACCTAAACCTAAAAGTAATAACAACTGAAAACCTGTAAGGAAAGGCTAAAGTCGGGCGGGGCCGACTATATAATACCCTACACCACTCTCGTAATATTGAATAACTCTGAAATGTAATTCATGTATAAATTGTTTAAAAAAATTTACTTTTGAGACATTTTATACTTAAATAATACCCTGTACCACAGTGTGGTGTAGGGTATAAAAACGATTGGATGTAAAATACAGCTTCTACAGGACTAAAGAGCCAAATCGGATGAAACATATATATGGGAGCTATAGCTAAATCTTAACCGATTTTCTTCAAATTCGGTAATGTTAGTCCATGGATCATGAAACTCTACCATTCTAAATTTCAAAACGATTGGATGTAAAATACAGCTTCTATAGAACTAAAGGGCCAAATCGGACGAAACATATATATGGGAGCTATAGCTAAATCTTAACCGATTTTCTTCAAATTCGGTAGTGTTGGTTCATGGATCAAGAAACTCTACCATTCTAAATTTCAAAATGATTGGATGTAAAATACAGCTTCTATAGGACTAAAGGGCCAAATCGGATGAAAGATATACATATATGGGAGCTATATCTAAATCTGAACCGATTTCAACCAAATTCAATATTGATCTTTACAGCTGCGAAATACTCTAAACTGCAAAATTTCAGAACGATCGGAGTGAAATTGCGACCTGTAGTCGACGAACAACTTTACATGGACAGACGGACGGACGGACGGACGGACGGACAGACATGGTTAAATCGACTCAGCTAGTGATTCTGAGTCGATCGGTATACTTTAAGGTGGGTCTAGCTGTAGTATTTTCAGGTGTTACAAACATCTGCTGTGAAACAAACTTATACAGGGTCCGCCATCTAACGTTTTTTTTTCAACTAGTGCTTATTTCGTGAATGGTAACACTTAGCTCATGTCTGATTTGACAGATAATTAGTTTTATCCTTCCGCTGAACGAATATGGTTTTGTATACGCTTGAACAACGCTGGGAAATATTGCGACATTACTTTGAAAATTTTGATTTTAATTTTTTTTTTTAATTTTTGATTTTCATTTGATTTTCTTGGCGGGTATGTAAACAAGAAAAATTGTCGCATTTGGGGCACAGAAAACCCGCACGCATACATTGAAAAGCCGATACACCCAAAACGAGTCACTGTTTGGTGCGGATTTTAGTCCAGAGGCATAATTGGGCCATTTTTCTTCGAAAATGAGCAAGGAGCGGCCGTTACAGTCAATGGCGATCGTTATCGGGCCATGTTGAGCGAATTTTTGTTCACAAAAATTGAAGAGGAGGATATTGGCAACATTTGGTTTCAACAGGACGGCGCTACGTGCCGCACAGCCGAAGCTACACTCGATGTTTTGCGCCCTGTTTTTGAAGATCGCATTATCAGCCGCAGAGCTGATGTCGTTTGGCCTCCTCGGAGCTGCGATTTGACACCGTTGGACTATTATTTGTGGGGTGCCCTCAAAGATAAGTGTTACGCCGACAAGCCAGATACAATTGACGCTTTAAAGGACAATATTCGTGGAGCCAATGGTGAAATACAGCTGCACACAATCGATAATGTGCATAAAAATTGGACCGATCATGTAGGCTACTGCATGGCCAGCCGAGGCAGCCATTTGAATGAAATTATTTTCCATTATTAACCGTAAGGATTGTACTTTCAAATAAAAAAGAAATTTGAGAAAATATTCAGTAGTTTTTTTTATAGCATTTTCAAAAAAAAAAGTTATTTGGCGGACCCTTTAATACCCTGTACCACAGTGTGGTGTAGGGTATAATAAGAAAAGTGCATGGTTTCCTCGCTAAAACTTTTTAAATTATGCATCGATTTTCTTCGGAGTGGTCTCAATTTATTCATAACCTTTCAGAGTTTACGATAAAATCACAAAAATATGACAATTATGCGTTTCTAGATGTTTTTATGAGGCTTTTATTTAAAAATTATTAAAATTTTCTCAAAAAATATGATTTTTTGCAATACTTTGTAAGATATCGTCGAAACCGCTGAACGGATGGGAAATTGTATTGTGCGAAGTTGAAGGCTACTTAATTCTGAAGTTTGTAAAGCTTACCTGAACCAATTCGGATGAATGGTTCTCTAGTTATGCCATAATATGTGGTTCAACCTCTCCTTTTTCTTAGCCTAAAGGGTTGTCTCGTTAAATTCTCGCGATAAGCTGTGATATGGAAAGAAATTAGTGGTTGAACCACATATAGTGGCATAACTCGAGAACCATTTATCCGATTTGGTTGAGGAGTTTTAAAGAATTAAATATTAAGTAGCCTTCAACTTCATATAATACCATTATCCATCCGTTCAGCGGTTTCGACGATATACGAGTATTACAAAATATTGCAAAAAAATTTGATTTTTTGATAAAATTTTAATATTTTAATAATAAAACTCCCATAAAACAATCTAGAAATGTAGAAATGTTATATTTTTATGATTTTATCGTAAAGTCTGTTCGGTCATGAATTAAACGAGCCCATTCCGAAGAAAATCGATGCATAATTTAAAAAATTATAGCTAATTTAGTAAGGTTTTAACTTTAAAACTTTCTTATCGATGTAAAATTTACAAAAACAAACTTTAAAAGCTAAGATAGGAGATTTTGACGTCTAGAATCAGAATCAATGCATTAAAACAGAAACCCAAGAAAAAATTTTGTTTTTGTCGACCGGTGTAATATCGGTTGACTTTAAATTTATGATAACCAGATATGGCGAAAATTAAGTTAAAATTACATTTGTGATTTCTTATCTATCTACCTTTTTAACATGTAGGTTGCAGTGATGGAATGAGTTTTGTAAATTTGACTTTATATTGGGTGTGGTACACACCCCAAGTGATGAGGGTGCAGTTTTTTGTTTCAAAAGAACAAATTTTGATTTGCTTAATGCTATGCTCCTCGACGTTGATTGGGATTGTATCTGCTGTTGTGATGATTCAACTCACATTGACTCAGCTATTGAGCAGTTTTATAACGTATTAAATAATTGTTTTCAACAAACTGTTCCGAAGATTCGTGTTAAAAATTCTAATAGCCCACCATGGTATTATCCTGCTTTGACTGCTATTAAGAACTTGACGAGCAGACTATTTAAAAAATGTAAAAAATCGGGTTCGGAGACCGATTATGCAAAGTATGCTATTGCCAGATCTCAATTTAATATTGAATCTAGCAGATGTTATGAAATCTATTTAGAGAAGTTAGCCCTCAATTTTAAGTCTAATCCTAAATCTTTCTATGATTTTGTGAATATGAAACGTAGATCTAATCCAAGACCTTCTATGGTTAGAATGGATAATGAGGAATTCTGTGGTGACCAATCAATCGCCAATGCTTTTGCAAAATTCTTTACATCAACCTATTCTCATCAACAGAGACAATTAGACGTCCCCTACCCTTACAATATTCCTTCATTGAATCAGTTTAGCATACCTTATTTTGATTTTCCATTTGTATTTTCGAGTTTGGTCAAGCTTAATTCTTCCAATAGTGTTGGTCCTGATGGCGTACCTAGTATAATCCTCAAAAATTGTGCTCAAAGTCTTGCCCTTCCGCTCACATTACTATTTAATACTATGTTAAAATATGGCTATTTCCCATCCATTTGGAGAACATCTTACTTAACCCCTCTTCATAAATCTGGAAGCCTCACTGATGTGGGGAATTATCGTAGAATCGCAAAATTAAGTATAATTCCAAAACTTTTTGAGAAAATGGTTACTGAGATTTTATCTCATAAAGTATCGTCTATTCTAAGTCCATTCCAACATGGATTTCGTAAAGGTCTTTCAACTGTGACAAATTTGGTGCAATTCTCTTCTCAGGTTATAAACGAGTTTGTTCTTGGTAATCAGACAGACGTGATTTATACAGATTTTAGTAAAGCTTTCGATAGAGTCAATCACAAACTCTTGATACATAAGCTTGATCTTATTGGTTTTAGTAACAACTTATTGCGTTGGATATCGACTTATCTTGATAGTCGTATTCAGATTGTGAAATTTGGTATATCCTGCTCTGATCCGATCTTGGTTCCATCTGGGGTTCCCCAAGGTAGCCATATTGGCCCCATTCTATTTCTGCTATTCATCAACGATTTACCAGATTCAATTTCTAGTTCAAATTTACTGATATATGCAGATGATGTTAAGATATTTTATTCTTATAAAACATCTGAAGATTCAATGCTCCTTCAAAGTGATTTGATTAATTTTGGAAATTGCTGTGATATAAATTCCATGGACCTCAATCTTATGAAATGTAAACATATGTGTTTCTCTAGGTCGAGAGCGATTCCATCCAGTTTTAGTCTTCATGGTTCCAATTTAGATACTGTTGAATCCTTTGTGTATCTTGGTATATTCATGGATCCTAAACTCAATTTCAATAATCACATAATTACAATGGTGAATAAAGCTTATGGCGTGCTTGGTTTCATAAAGCGATGGGCGAAAGAATTTGTAGATCAATATGTAACTAGTCAGTTATATACGTCACTAGTTAGACCTATTCTAGAATATGGGTCCGTAGTGTGGGACCCCCAGTACGGGACTTACGTTGATAAGATTGAATCGGTTCAAAAACAATTTTTATTATTCGCTTTAAGACATCTTCATTGGAATAGTGATTTTAGTCTTCCACCCTATACTAGCAGGTTGAGTTTGATAAGACTGCCTACTCACAAGAGTAGACGTATTATGCTGAACACAACCATGGTGCTGAAAGTTATAAATGGTGATGTGCCTTCTAATTTTATTTTGTGTAGGATTGGATTCAGTGTACCTTGTAGACCTTCCAGATATTATTTATTTATTTATTTATTATTATTCAATATAAAACCGAGCCGTTGGCCATATATGGTTATAAATACTACAAAAACGAAGAAATATTAAAGCGTATGTATAAAGTAACTAAAAGGTAAAAAAATAACATGAGGCTACTCTACCTTAATGTAACTAACAATAAACTTATAAATTAAAAATGTAAACGGAATATAAACAACTAACATCACATAATAATATGGATTTGAAGACTACTCTGTTGTATTAAATAACATGAAATGATGAGAATTTGAATTTTGAATTTTTAATTATGAATTTATGACTACTCTGGTGAATAAAAAATTTACGAAAAGAAATAAATTAAACTGATTAATGAATATGTCGCCAGTACATATATAATTATATTATATACATATAATTATATAATATTAATATATGACTAGCTAGTGATGATGAACTAGTTAAAAAATTAACAAAATTAATTATGACTAGTTCTTACAAATGGATTTTTATTTTATTTTTAATATTTGCGATTTTTATTTTAAATCTATCAATTACTTTATAAAAAAAATTTAAAAAACAAATAAAACAGCTGCGCAAAGTTTTAGAAGGAATAACTGTCTACTCTACTTACCAATTATTACATATTGATTTTCAACGTACAAATTATGCTTCGGCAGAGCCCATTCGTAGAATGTGCATGGATTTTAACACTTTATATGAAGTTATTGACATTGATGTAGAAATTGATATAGTTAGATCTAGAATAATATCTTTTTTAAATGTGTAAGTAGACTAATTTTATTGTTTGCATGTGCCGGCTGATGAAATTTTTTTCTGTAGCTGGTATTTCCACCCTCTACTATTAACCCGCCATGGTCCGGATCATGGTGTGTACGCAATCCCTACGTCATGGGGATGTGGCCCCCTCGGTAGGAAGGAGCGGGTAAGAGTGGATGCGTTGGGAACGTTCGTTAAAAAAAAAGTAGTACGGGTTTTGGCCATTACACAGAACTTATCACGGTATTTGCAAACGATTAACCTAGATTAATAAAGGCTTACGAAATCATAAAATTGACAACGACTAAATTAAGTGACATGCGTAGAAATTCAGATGCGGAGTTTGATAAACTGTTTGAAGAATCCACACAACTTGCAAGAAGTTTTGGAATAGAAGCTGCACTACCTAGAAGAGTAGGCACTCAAAAGTATTGGGCTAATATTCCTGGTTCAGATATCAAGGCGTATTTTAGGACAACATTGTTCATACCATATCTGGACGAAGTAATATCACATTTAAATAATAGATTTTGCGAACATGAAGCTATAATTAAAAGTCTGTTTAATATCGTTCCGATACGAGTTGTAAATCTAATAAAGGAAGATTTCGAAGAAGTCACACTTTTTTACAAAAATGATTTAAAAAATTCAGCAAAATCTGTTTTAGCTGAAATAAGTATATGGATTGATTATTGGAAGCAGAAGAATGATAAGCCATCAAATGCATTAGATGCTATTTCAGTTTGTGATGAGGACATGTTCCCAAGCGTTTTTACCCTATTGCAGACACTGGCCACAATACCAGTGACAACGGCATCTGCTGAGCGAAGTTTCTCGACGTTAAGAAGAATAAAAACTTATCTCCGGAACAGAATGGAAGGAGAAAGGCTATCTTATCTGGCTTTGATGTCTATATACAAAGATGAAGTCAAAATCGATGAAATAATTTATATATTTCTTTCAAAAAATCGAAGATTACATTTTTAACGCTTACGTATTTTATTATAAAAAGTTTTACTGATCTCATACTAAAGTACACATTTATATTTAGGAATAAAATTCGAATAAAAAACTAAGGAACTTAACTTCCATTACCTACACAAAAACGCAATTTTTTAATTGTTTATCTTTGTTATGGAAAAAAAGGTTGGACGTTACTCCTCTTAAAAGTGACAGAATGTTAGAATGCCTCTACCAGAGGTAACAATATTGCCGCGATGTAGAGGCTTAAACTCGGGCTCTTCTTCTTGAATTATTGTCAGTCTGCGAACTTGGTTCCCAATTCGTACTTTGACGCAACTTCGAAATTAAGAGATCGAGCGAACAAAGGTTACCTACAGGCAAAAGGTATATACGAGGAAATTCCTTCAAACCATGTGCTTCCTCTATAACTCCGTATGCTAGATATAGTAGTGATACTCTACTATAAAAGTATCCCCCTAACGTCGAGGTGTTATGCGACCTCGTGCCTATCGATGTTTTCTAAAAGTTCGTAGACGGGGGTATTCGACTATGTTTGAACGGAGCCTCGGTGATATCGACATATGTAGATTATTTTTGGCTAAAATGTTTATAAGCAGTTACAAATAGGTAAAATAAGATCTCACTATAATTTTTTTTTAAAAATTTTGAAAACATTTTACTTTGTTTTAAAGAGGAAACAATTCGCCATTTTTTGTAAAAAAAATTTTTCGAAAATTTTTTAAAAAAAATTTACGAAAGTTTTTTTGGACAAAATTCCTCCACCTTCGATTTTCGTCGCACTCTCACAAATCCAGAACAGTAAAAAATTTTGGCCCCTCGTAAATTATGTAAAGAAATAGTGTTAAAAATTTCACAAGGATCGGTCCATTAGTTTATGAGTTATGAGGGGCACCGTCTTTGGCACATGGGTTGTGGGAAAAACGTTTTCAAGTTTTTCTGAAAAATTAAAAAAAATGCAAAAAAAGTTTATAAACGTTACTCCTCTTAAAAGTGGCAGAATGTTAGAATGCCTCTACGAGAGGTAACAATATTGCCGCGATGTAGAGGCTTAAACTCGGGCTCTTCTTCTTGAATTATTGTCAATCTGCGAACTTGGTTCCCAATTCGTACTTTGACGCAACTTCGAAATTAAGAGATCGAGCGAACAAAGGTTACCTACAGGCAAAAGGTATATACGAGGAAATTCCTTCAAACCATGGGCTTCCTCTATAACTCCGTATGCTAGATATAGTAGTGATACTCTACTATAAAAGTATCCCCCTAACGTCGAGGTGTTATGCGACCTCGTGCCTATCGATGTTTTCTAAAAGTTCGTAGTCGGGGGTATTCGACTATGTTTGAACGGAGCCTCGATGATATCGACCTATGTAGATTATTTTTGGCTAAAATGTTTATAAGCAGTTACAAATAGGTAAAATAAGATCTCACTATAATTTTTTTTTTTAAATTTTGAAAACATTTTACTTTGTTTTAAAGAGGACACAATTCGCCATTTTTTGTAAAAAAAAATTTTTGGAAAATTTTTTAAAAAAAATTTTACGAAAGTTTTTTTGACAAAATTGCTCCACCCTCGATTTTCGTCGCACTCTCACAAATCCAGAACAGTAAACAATTTTGGGAGACTCAATATTTGTAAAAGTTATGGAAGAAATACCAAGACTAGTCTGACAATTTTCGTCTGTTTTTGCAAAACACTGCACAGTGGTACAAATTCAAAAAGGGGAAATAATTCGACCTTTTCTTAACCAAACAACCGATTGCGACCAAACTTTGCATGGTAGATGAAGAGGTGTTGGAGAAGTTAAGTTTTATATTCCGATTTATAAAATGTACACCTAAAAATTATCTCGTATAGTTACCGAGATATCTGCAATTGGAAATTTAATTTTTCATTTTTCCCTTACCGTGTGCTAGTAATGTCCATGTATGTGAGCGATATGTATTTAATTAATTATATATCTTTAATTTTAATAACGTTTGCGTGTAGTTAATACATACTAGTACTTAAATAATAGGATCTTTAAAAATAACAATAATAGATATGCGGAGTAGTATGTCGCACAATGACTAAAAATTAAATAATAATAATATAAACAATAAATATGTACATATAAATATAAAAACAGAATAGTAAGAAGATTATAAATAAGACTATATATGCTATGACTACTCGACAATAGTTTCGAGTAAGAATTTAGTATTTTTTATGCCAGCTCAATATCTTTACTAGTAATAAAAACTAGGAAGGCATAGTGGCCACTAAGTTTTTTCTCTTACCTTTTTTCCTTTGTTCGAGTATTAGCCTAAGCATTTATGTATTTTTTAGTATTTATCTCAACTGTATTGAGATAATTGTAATTTACTGCATTGGTCATAAGGCTTCAAATTATTGTTTGATTACATAAATAAATAAAAAATAAATAATAGCAGTACTATTGCCTCAGTTGGTGTCGTTCTCAACAATAGAAAACAGTAATCAACTAGGACAAACACAGTGACACAAAAGCACCAACACTTGTTGTTGTAGCGGCAAAGAATGTTTCACCGAAACAAATAATCAACAAAATTAAAGGAAAACTAATAAATCACAAACAGAAAACAATACAAAGACTTTTTTCTTTTTTTTAAAGAAAATCACGATTAAAGACACCAAATTAATTAATTAATTTGACACTAAAATACAATTATTTTGACACTTAAGCACAAAACACTTGTTGTTTTAGCGGCGGACAATTTTATTTTTCAGGAACAAAATTCTAACAAATTTAGTCAACAACCAAAAATAAACTGATACCAATAAGTACACCACTGATAATACTTGTATACGTATCTGAACCAAATTTAGAACAAAAATCGATTTTATTCCCACAAAATTTATTAAAATAAAAATTATATTGACGGAGCACAAATAACACAACTTGACACAAGCAGTGTTGCTATATAAATTGCCAATACATATAATTCACTTCTTATATGTATTGGCAATTAATATAGGTTTGTGTAATAACCTATAAGGGGTGTAGATATTTCATGAAATTTTATGAGTAAGATTCTAAAATATATCTCTTATACATTTAGCAAAAAGGTTTGTACATTTATCGCACATAAGGAATCCATAAATACCTTCTGTATAGAATCCATCGATAAAGCATCAAAATTTTGTTTAGCAGCACGAACGTGTGATTGAGCTGTTCTAAATTTATCCACTCCACGTCCTGTATCCGGATCTAGCTGAGTACTTGATGATTTCATCCACTCAAGAGCTGCTCTGTACTCTGTCCTTTCCTTTTCCATGGCTATTATAGTGGATTGTGTGTCGATAATAGCTCGATTTCGAAATATATCCACCTCATGCTGTAATCTAAGAAGCGGAACTCTAACGCACATTCTCTGTTGGCCACAATAAGAAACTGATTTTCCAGTGTTAGATATACTCTGACCCGTCGTCTTGCTTCTTTTTCCAGCTTCTTTTAGAAATCTGCCAAACATACTCTCTTCTTGTGATAATATGCACAGCCTTTCTTGGTATTGGTCAATTAGCTTGCTTAATTCCGCACTAGTTTCGGAGATTGACTTAAATACCTCAATTTTTGCATCTAATTCTGCGTCCGAAGATATTATATGTTCGTCTTCTTTCGACCCCAGTTTCCTTTGTACTGTTTTCTTCGTGACCCAGAAATGCTGCATTTCAAAATGTAGGTTAAAGCTCACACTTATTTCTTGTAATTCTAAGATAGATTATAAAAAATTGAATGATAAAAAAAACATTATTGAAAATGTTAGAACTTATTGGGCGAGATATTTGCAATTTAACAGGACCAAAAGCTCTATTTCACAATGATCTCGAGATATTTTCATTTTTTGATTTTCATTTCGCAACTACATTTTTTATTCTGGCCGTGGTCAGTTCAACAACGGTCCATTTCCAAAATCAGTCAATTTAATCAACTTTCCATTGTGGAATGAGGTTTTTAAGAACACGGCAGCCGGACACGGCAAATATGTCACGTTTAGGTGACATTTTTTGTAATTCTTTTGAAATCCGTACGTAAAATCGTGCTCGTTTTTATTCATTAAATCACATAATGCAAAAAACCATACTAAATATTTTTTAAAAGTAACTTCACAGCCAAAGACAATATAATTTAAGAAGACATTCCTTCCTGTAGCGAGTAATTGTCAGTTACGAACGAATAGGAATTTGATTCCAACGAGTGAGGTTTTTCGCGGATTTTCAGACCGTTTTTCCCAAATTTTTTGTAATCGTCACAATTAAAAAATTAATATTAATCGATAAGTGCAAAAAAAGTTCAATCAATGTTCGCGGAATACTGTTTTTCGCGTGTTACAATTCATTCCTATTCGTTCGTAACTGATAGATTTTACGTTTCGGCCTGAAGGAATGTCTTCTTATATTCTACTAGCTGGACCCGGTCCACTTCGTTGCCCCAGATTTAGATTTCCGATCCCGTCCATTTTTGAACAAATTTCAATTTCAGACAGACAAACAAACGATTTGCCACGCCCACATTTTCCCCGCCCACTTTTTGCAAAATTTTTTTTCCAAAACCATCTCAGACAAAATAGCTTTCAAACAAAACAAAAAATTTTAAAATCGGTCCAGTAGTTTAAGCGTTTATAAAACACATACATACATACATACATACATACATACATACATACATACATACATACATACATACATACAAACATTTTTCCATTTTTATATATATAGATTTGTCTTTGGTCACAGCATATATTGAATTATTTGCCTTTCCAATTACAAGAAGCATGGACAATGTTTTCCGAGAATAAATTCTACAAATAAATGCTACAAATAAATTCTACAAAACTAGACGTCTCCTACCCTTACAATATTCCTTCATTCATTGAATCAGTTGAGCATACCTTATTTTGATTTCCCATTTGTATTTTCGAGTTTGGTCAAGCTTCCGCTTACATTGCTCTTCAACATTTTGTTAAAATATGGCTATTTCCCAACCATTTGGAGAACATCTTACTTAACCTCTCATCTGCTAGTCTGGAGATCGGTAATCGCATATATTGGGTGGTCTCCAGTTACTTGCGTTATGAAGCTGTAGTACCGGCTGCTCTATTCAGTGAAATAGTAGAAGAAGCCACGTCTGACGAGGTCGAGCTGATTATTGGCGCAGACACGAACGCTCATCGTACTATCTGGGATAGTACGAATATAAACAATAGGGGTGATTCGCTTCTTGACTTTATTCTAACTACCAACCTAAGTATTTGTAACATAGGTAATAAACCGACGTTTACAATTAAAGACAGACAAGAAATACTAGACGTAACGTTTGCTACTGACCGGCTGTCAGACAAAATTATTGGGTGGAATGTACTGGACGACCACTCATTCTCAGATCACCATTATATAGAGTTCAAACTCGCTGAAAAAGCGCCTAAACCTGCTGTCCACAGAAATGTGAGGAAGACAATGTGGCACCTGTATGACAAGAATTTTAAAAAGGTCCTCAACTCTAGACATCTTTATGAACCGAATGACAAAGCCGGTCTGGATAATCTGGTCGAGCATATCACCACATCATTCAATAGTTCCCTTGAAGAAGCCTGTCCAAAAACAAGGTACAAGGGTAAAACTAAACCCCTATGGTGGACTTCTGAGCTAACGGCTATGAAAAAGACATACAACAAGCTATTCAACAAGGCTAAATCTACTGGGGTCGCTAATGTTTGAGATGCATATAAAGAGCACCTCAACATCTATAAGAAGGAGCTTAGAAAGGCGCAAAGACGCCCTTGATATACCTTCTGTGGCGAAGTGGAAAAGGTCTCCGACGCCGCAAGGCTGAGAAAAATACTATCAACTTCACCCTGTACAGTGGGTTACTTGCAGGATGAGGCAAATAACTGGACAAAAAACAGCGAACAGTCGCTGAATATACTGCTCGACACACATTTCCCGGGGAACTCACCAACAGAGCCCGAGGATCAACGAGACCAACAAGAATGCTAGTGGCCTGTGAGCGTTGCTAGCTTGTTGACTGAGAGATCCAGAATAAGCTTGGCTATTCACAGCTTTGAGCCCTTCAAGTCACCTGGACCAGACGGCATCACTCCAGCAGAAATGCAGAGAATGTTAACGTACATTATCCCCTGGATGGAGAAAATATATGTAGGTTGTATCAGGCTTTCATACATCCCGAATCGATGGAGGGATACCAAAGTGGTATTCATACCTAAAGCGGGGAAGATATCACACACTAGGACAAAAGACGTCAGACCAATTGGCATATCCTCCTTCCTATTGAAAGGTCTGGAAAGACTTTTAGATTATTTCATTAGGGAAAACCTGGATACAAAACTCCTGTCGGTGAACCAACATGCTTACAATAAGGGGAAGTCTACAGAATCAGCCCTGCACGAACTTGTGAGCACTATCGAATCGTCCCTGCATTTCAAGGAATTCACCATGGTGGCATTTCTTGACATAGAAGGGGCTTTTAACAACATTCACTCAGATGAAGTAATTGCGGCACTGTCACATCTAAAAGTTAACTCTAGTTTGATTAGACTAATTCAAAGTCTGCATGTCTTGGGTCCACAACTCTAACAAGGTTTGTAAACAGAGGGACCCCACAAGAAGGAGTACTGTCTCCAATAATTTGGAACCTAGCGGTGAATGAAATCCTGATCTAGATCTAGCGGACGACGTGGCAATCGCAGTGAGTGGCACATTCCGAGACATTCTTCAGGTGGCTCTGAACAAATTGGCTAGATGGGCCAGAAGCAGCGCTTTGGGCGTAAACCCAAACAAGACAGAATTGGTTCTCTTTACTAGGATGAATAACGGTCCATTTGTGGACCCTCCTCCTCGGATAAATGGAACAGATCAGTCTTTTCTGAAAGCGCAAAATTTTTAGGAATAATACTAGATAGAAGATGCAATCAGAGATGCATTAAGACTAAACCGCCTACCAATGTGGAGGTACAAGAACTACGGCCACATGACGATATCAAAGTGTAGTGCTATGGTAACCGACCGAGTGGATTATATACCAACTGTGTACACCTTCGAGAGAAATTACATCACTATCATTCCCGCCAGAGATGAATGGGTTGGCAGAATACCAGGTAATAGAAACCATCTCCACTTTTACACGGATGGTTCGAAGCTTGATGAAAACGTTGGCTTCGGAGTACACTGTGAAGAACTTAGTTTGGATATAGCTCACAGACTACCAGATACCTGCAGTGTCTATCAAGCCGAAATAATGGCAATATGGGAAGTCGCCAAGTGGCTGAGTCGCAACATAGTAACCAACACTGGCGTTGTCATTTACGCGGACTGCCAGGCTGCCATCAATTCTCTGGAGGCAACATCCCTAAATTCAGAAACAGCCCTCGACTGCCGCAGATCTCTTAACGAGATGGCTGAGCAGTTTAATCTACACCTCATATGGGTGCCTGGGCATAGGGATATCTCGGGGAACTGCAAAGCCGAAGATCCACGTGCAAGCTTTGGCTTACGCAAGAGGCAATCAGGCAGTCCAACGAAAGATGGACAGAAATCGGCACCTGCAGGCTAGCTAGACAAATCTGGCCAAGGTATGACCTGAGAAGAAAAAAATATCTCCTCGCACTGGAGAGGCAAAGATTGTCTACGTTAGTATCAGTTCTGACGGGACACTGCTTGATCGGCGAACACGCCAAAAGATTGGGTATTGACTCCAATGACTTCTGCAGAAGCATTGGCAGCCTAACAGACAGGACAAACAGGTTGGTTTCGATGAGGGGCATTTCAGCCCGTGGTAACACTAGGGACCTAAACTGGTCTATGTGAGCTTGTAATACGGCTGCCACCCCAACCTAAACCTAACCCCTCTTCATAAATCTGGAAGCCTCACTAATATGGGGAATTATTGTGGATTCCCAAAATTAAATATAATTCCAAAACTTTTTGAGAAAATGGTTACTGAGATTTTATCTCATAAAGTATCGTCTATTCCAAGTCCATTCCAACATGGATTTCGTAAAGGTCTTTCAACGGTGACAAATTTAGTGCAATTTTCTTCTCAGGCTATAAACGAGTTTGTTTTTGGTAATCAGACAAACGTGATTTATCAATCACAAACTCTTAATACGTAAGCTGGATCTTATTGGTTTTAGTAACAACTTATTGCGTTGGATATCGTCTTATCTTGGTAGTTGTATTCAGATTGTGAAATTTGGTAGATCCTGTTCTGATCCGATTTTGGTTCCATATGGGTTTCCCCAAGGTAGCCATATTGGTTCCATTCTGTTTCTGCTAATCATCAACTATTTGGCAGAATCAATTTAAAATTTAAGATAAGACTGCCTACTCTTAAGAGTAGAAGTATTATGCTGAACACAACCATGGTGCTGAAAGTTATAAATGGTGATGTGCCCTGTAATTTTATTCTGTCTAGAATTGGATTCAATGCACCATATATACCTACAAATTACACTTTATATGATGTTATTGACATTGAAGTAGAAATTGATGCATTTAAATAGAATTTTATTTATTTAGGGGTTCACTACATGTCTATATATAGAAACATTTGAATTTTTGATAAACCTGATTTCCAAACAAAATTTGTGCTCCGAAAACAATAGCTAGAAAAACGTATAATTTGATATTTGAATTAAGCATGGGCGAAATTGGTATATGCATAATGTCACTTAGTTAAATTTTCAAAGTGTTCCATTTAGCACAGTGTTTGAAGTCTAAGGCCCTTATTCATAAAAATTTAATGAAGGTTTGAAGAACGCTTTATCACTGCTAAAGCGTTCCTCAAACCTTCTTTAACTTTTTATGAATAAGGCCCTAATTAATTAAACGACTTTTTATGAAATTCAAGTTTCTGGATCCCGAAATAAGAAAAAAATATTTTTTTTAATTAAACAGTATATCGAGGGCTTATATTCAAATGTGGCTATAAACCATTTTCTTGAGTTTTTGATGACAACTTTTTCTCTGATTGGCGATCATTTGTCATATACATTTGGAAACGATTTTTTTTTCAATATTATTATTTTCTATTATTTCTGATTTGGTTATACATTCACACGTTAGTTTGTGAATGTAAAAGTGGCTATGAACATAACATAAAATAAAATGAGAAATATAAAATATAAAAAAAAATAATATAAGTAAAAGGCGGAAAGAGCTCTCTGCCCTCTGTTCTTTGTATGTTTAGCACTGAACGAGATCACTAGTTCACCGGAAAGTTAAATTTTTTAATATTCAGTCAACAATATAGTGTTGCCAATTTTTTACTTAACACTCCCATTTTTATACTTAAATGGAACACTTTGAAAATGTAACTAAGTGACAGTCCTAAGGAATATAAAAAAGAAACAAGAAAGGCCAAGAGAATAGATTTCGTAAGAATAATAGAAGAATTGTCAAACATTAAAGACCCTACCAGATTGCGCAAATTGTTATCAAAACAACAACGCTTCGAAGGTAAAGAAAGAAGACGGAAACTGGACAAATACAGCGGAGGAAACAATTGATCTCTTACTTCTAACTCATTTCCCAGGGTGTGAGATAGGAGTAATAGGAGACAAAGTAACTGGTAAGGATAACTCCAAAGATAGGAGGATATATGTATATAGGATCGTCACACCAGACAGAGTGAAATGGGCAATTGATTTTGGATCTTATAAATAGCCGGGTATGGATGGTATTTACCCCGGTATGTTACAAAAATCATGGGATATTTTGGGCAGTCCCCTTACGTCTATTTTTAAAGCTTGTCTTGAAATGGCATTTGTCCCACTTTTTTGGCAAATGGTTAAAATAGTATTTACCCCCAAAGCAGGAAAAATTCAGCATAGCAAAGCTAAAGACTCTCGTCCAATAAGTTTAACTTCATTTTTATTTAAATCCCTTGAAATAATCATAGATGAACATATTAGGGTAAATCTGACGGCATATCAGTATGTCAACATGCGTATATGAAAAGTAAATCAGTTGATTCAGCGCTCCATTCAGTTGTTTACTACATAGAAAGATCCTTGTCTTTCAAAGAGTACACACTTGCGACATTCTTAGATATTGAAGGAGCTTTTAATAATACAAAAATAGAAGCCGTCATCGCATCACTGCATAAGGCAGAGGTAAAAAACTACATTATTGATTGGCTATCAGTCATGCTATCACATAGGAACATACACTCAGAAATTAGAGGCTACACAAGAAATGCGGTAGCAAAAAGAGGTTTGCCACAGGGCGGAGTGATATCTACACTATTGTGGCTCCTAGTAGTAGATGAAGTCCTTAAAACTCTAACGAACTTTGGAGTGAAGGTAATCGCCTACGCAGACGACAAGTTATCATATCTTCAGGCAAATTCACATAGACCATCTCTGATATCATGGATGGGGCCATGAACATCCTATCAGAATGGTCAACCAAATGCGGATTAGAAGTAAATCCAACAAAGACAGAATAGTACTTTTTTCGAGAAATAGTAAGATACCAGACTTTACAAAACCTTCACTAGGAGGATGTTGTCTGCGGTTATCAAGATCAACGAAGTTCCTTGGTATAACACTAGATTCAAAGCTTAACTGTATTGAGAACACCAATGAAAGAATCAAGAAATCGTTTGTGGCAGATGGGGAATGAAACCAAATCTTCTTCACTGGATATATACAGCGGTAGTCCGACCAATTGTCTCGTATGGGTGCCATGTCTGGTGGCCGATAACAGATATTCAGACACATACGAGAAAATTAAGCATAATAAATAGAGTAGTATTGATTCACCTCACGGGTGCGATGAGGTCCACTGCTACAACAGCCCTTGAAAATGTTATGAATGTCATAACATACAGGGAAATGCGGAAATGTTCTTCTAAGACTGGGTGATTTGAGCCTGTTATGCAGGGTACAAGTAAGACCCTACACTGATTACACAACGAGTGAAACATTTATAGGGGAGGATTTCACTACAGAAATTCCCTCTATCGAAGACTGAAAATGCCAAAATATTACTTATGGGAACGGGATGTGGCATTTTCTGCGAGGAGTTAGATATACGAGAATAATACAAGTTAAGAGATGAGTGTAGCATTTTTCGAGTGGAGATTAAGCTATTCTAAATGCTGCTAAACTAATATCAATGAGACCGCTATACCACAGTGATATCAGTATATTCATTGACAGCCAAGCAGCTATAAAGGCGCTACAGGGGACGGATATAAGGTCAAAGATGGTCAGCCGCTGTCGTTGAGAATTGAAGATTCTCACTGAACAGCATAATATTACCCTGTGCTGGGCGCCAGGCCACAAGGATATCCCGGGTAATGAAGAAGCAGACGTACTGGCTAAGTATGGAACGCGCCTTACAGGTGGCGTCGTTCCTCATGTTTTACCATCGGTATCTTATTATTTTCATTTAATTAGAGAGAGGAATAAAGAGAAGTGGCACAGACGTTGGATCACATATAAAAGTCAAAGCGGAATTCAGAGTTTATGTTGAATATGAACAGGGAAAATTTGAAGGCAACTATTGGCGTTATAACTGGACATAATACCCTTGGTAAACACATGGTAAGAATCGGTATCAGAAATAATGACATATGTAGATGGTGTGGCGCGACAGAACACTCGGAAGATAGTTATCACTTCCTCTGTCAATGGCCTACCTTAAGCCTATGAAGACTCAGACTCTGACGGAAATTCGAGGAATCTAACCAGATAAAATGTTGGCCCTCGTTAAGGCATCGAAAGAGGAGTCTAGAAAACTGCGCTTTTAAGGGGAATACCTTTGGCAAACAATAGACGAAGAAGACGAGAAGAAGAAAGAAACTAAAAATGAGGAATAATCAATCAATCATGGTCTAGTTTGGACGCCGGACGGGTGGAGTCATTCTCCAATAACCTAACCTAACCTAAGTGACATTATGCATATACCTATTTCGCCGCTGCTTAATTCAAATTTTAAATTATATGTTTTTCTAGCTTAGCTATTGTTTTCGGAGCACAATTGTTTTGGGAAATCATATTTATCTCAGAGGTGATTTAGAAGCGGAAGACTTCGAAGTACACGCATCAGTGTTAAGATTGAAATGACTTTTTTTTCGAACGGTCCCAACACATCCACTCTTACACGCCACTTCCGACCGAGGGGGCCACATCCCCATGACTTAGGGATTGCGTACATACCATGATCCATAGCGGGTTAATAGTAGAGGGTGGAAATACCAGCTACAGAAAAATGTAAACAGCCGGCACATGCAAAAATTCAAATGTTTTTCTATATATAGACATGTAGTGAACCCCTAAACATATAAAATTAGTCTACTTACACATTTAAAAAAGTGATTATTCTAGATCTAACTGCATCAATTTCTACATCAATGTCAATAACTTTATATAAAGTGTTAAAATCCATGCACATTCTAAGAATGGGCTCTGCCGAAGCATAATTTGTACGTTGAAAATCAATATGTAATAATTGGTAATATCTGGAAGCTGCATTGAATCCAATCCTAGACAGAATAAAATTAGAGGGCACATCACAATTTATAACTTTCAGCACCATGGTGGTATTCAGCATAATACGTTTTCTCTTAATAGTAGGCAGTCTTATCAAACTCAACCTGCTAGTATAGGGTGGAAGACTAAAATCACTATTCCTATGAAGATGTCTTAAAGCGAATAATAAAAATTGTTTTTGAACCGATTTAATCTTATCAACGTAAGTCCCGTATTGGGGGTCCCACACTACAGACCCATATTCTAGAATAGGTTTAACTAGGGACCTATACAACTGCCTAGTTACATATGGATCTACGAAGCACGCCATAAGCTTTATTCACCATTGCAATTATGTGATTATTGAAATTGAGTTTAGAATCCTTTAATATACCAAGATCCACAAAGGATTCAACAGTTTCTAAATTCGAACCATGAATACTAAACCTAGATGGAATCGCCCTCGACCTAGAGAAACACATATGTTTACATTCCTTAAGAATAAGGTCCATGCAATTTATATCACACTAATTTCCAAAACTAACCAAATCATTTTGGAGGAGCATTGAATCTTCAGAAGAATAAAATATCTTAACATCATCTGCATACATCAGTAAATTTGAATTAAAAACTGATTCTGGAAAATCGTTGATGAATAGCAGAAACAGAATGGGACCAATATGGCTACCTTGGGGAACCCCATAAGGAACCAAAATCGGATCAGAACAGGATCTACCAAATTTCACAATCTGAATACAACTATCAAGATAAGACGATATCCAACGCAATAAGTTGTTACTAAAACCAATAAGATCCAGCTTATGTATCAAGAGTTTGTGATTGACTCTATCGAAAGCTTTACTAAAATCTGTATAAATCACCTCTGTCTGATTACCAAAAACAAACACTTTTTTTATATATATATAGATAGTAATATAAAGAAGCCAATATGGCCAAAATTCTTATATTAACTTTATACAAATCAATTAAATAATTAGGTACTACACTCAAGTAATCACTTATCAAGCGATAAAATTGAGAGATAAAACAAGCGTTAAGCTTAACGTGATATAGCTACTCACAAATCGATGTGTTATACACATATAGTAAAAATAATAAAACTAAAACTAAAAAAAAAATAAGAAAAATAGCCTAAAGATATTTAACTGAACGCAACAAAATAACACAACACTCTCGAGGCTATGTAGCGCAAATTCATCCCATACATTTTACTAGTAAAATCCATACTAGCAAAAGCAGGAGAAAGCAGAGAGAGAGTTAAAATAAAATTGAATTTCTAAGCTAGATTTTACTCGAAGATTACCGAGTAAAAGTAGCACCAAAAGTGTAGCACGCAGAATACAATGTTATGATATTATATGACATTCAGAAAAAGAAGCTAAGGTAATATTAAAACTATGGCTCCCCAGCCATTAAAGCAAAACAAATTGAGAATTTAAAATAATTGACCCTGTAAGAAGTAGATAACACAAGCGTATTAGAGGCTACAAGCCAATAATTCAATAATTTTACATCTGAATACACGAGGAGTAAATGAGAAGTTCCTCAAATCAATCGGTAAGTGGTTCCAAATCCTAGCTACCCTTACCACAAACGATATTTCGCCAACTGTCGATATAAATCGTGGAAGCAAAATTTGAGTATTGCGGGAGGATCTACAAAAATGAAACATACAACGTAGTGAGGGTGAACCACTGGAAGTAAACATTTTATAGAAACATTGTAGGATACGTAAATCAACATATTTTCTGAAGGGCAAGCCCAAAAATTGAACAACATAAGAAGATCATATCGCCGCAGATTATACACGAAACGAACAATAGAGTTAACAATTCGCTCAAATCTGGACAATTGAACAGCGGAAGCACCAGATATAACTTCCAGACAATAATTAATGTGAGACATAAGTAAAGACGACGCTACACGTTGTCTAATATAAAATGGTAAATAAGAATCAAGACAATATAATCTACGAAGTTGAAATCTAACACGCGCAAGAAGCATGTCAATATGAGAATTAAAATCAAGTCTACTACACCCAAACATTTCATCTCATCAACAATTTCAACAGACATAGAATTTAAACAAACATTAACAACATCAGCACTCCTGGAGTTGTTAAAAAATAACGCTTTTGTCTTACTTAAATTAATACTAAGACCATTACTACTCAGCCAAAAATCTAACGACTGTAAGGACGAGTTAACCATACGTTCAAGAGAAGAACATGACTCACTACGGAAGAAGACGTGAATATCATCAGCATAGAGAAAGAGATTACAATTACTAACGGAAACAGCTGTAGAAATATCATTAATATACATTATAAACAACAACGGCCCCAACACAGACCCTTGAGGAACTCCACATTCTATGCTACGCAAATCAGATTGAACACCACGATGAACAACAAATTGAGAACGATTATTTAAATAAGACGAAATCAAATTACAAGCAGATGAAGAAAATTTAAAGTTGTAGTGTAACTTTTCCAATAAAAGTCCAGTCCAACAAGTACACCAATATCGGAGCCATTGTAAACGTCTCTAATGACATCAGTAAGGTGTAGCAAATGTGTTGTAGTACTGAAACCATGTCTAAAGCCATATTGAAAGCTACCAATGAGCCCACGGTCATCAATAAAGGAAAGAATGGCATCCTTTATAATGTGTTCCACAACCTTCGATATAGCAGGTAAAACACTAATGGGACGTAAGTTAGAAAACTGATATGACTCTCCTTTCTTTGGCACGGGCACAACACGAGCAACCTTCCACGCTTGCGGAAAGGTGGAGGTAGTGAAAATACAATTGATAAAATGCAATAAGTGTCTAGAAATATAAGGAAAAATACATTTAACAAATTTGACTGGAAAATTATTCAAAAAATCACGCCGGCTACGCAGAGATACATTAGAAGGTCGAGAACAACAAAAATAGTCATTTACACCGTTAACATCAATATCAGGAATTTCGACCCCATCATCCAAGCAACCAAACGAACGAAGTGACTTCCACAGCTGAGTGTTATCCATACGACTAAAAACCTTATTGTAATATTTTCTCCTCTCATTACGCATTACAGCCTTACACCGATTCCTGTAATGTCGAAAAATCCTTCTATTATCATCCGAAGGATGTCTAAGGTACTCCATATACGCAATATCTCTAATTGATTTGGATGAAACTACAACATCTGACATTAACCATGCATCATTTTTGGGAGTAACTCTACGCGTAACTAATGGAACAAATGAAAACAAATTATTCATCAACGAATCAATAATTGAGAGTTGTTGATCTACATCACAAGAGGAATAAAGTGGGTAAAAATTCCAAATTCCATCCCAATCCATATTCCTGAAGTCATGATATTCAATACATCTTTCATCATAAGTAACGGAAAAGTCTAAAGAGCCAAAAATTAACGCGTGATGGGATATGCCAGGACATTGGCCCTGCGAAGAAAAAAATAGAGTTAAAGGAGTGCTTAAGAGGCAATAATCAATTAGGGAGGAAGAGTTATGAGCCAGATCATAGTGAGTGGGCAGTGAGTTATGGACAACGGATAATCCTAATGTACTACAAATAAAAAAGAAAATTTGTCACCGTTGAATGACCTTTACGAAATCCATGTTGGAATGCACATAGAATAGACGATACTTTATGAGATAAAACCTCAGTAACCATTTTCTCAAAAAGTTTTGGAATTATACTTAATTTTGCGATTCCACGATAATTCCCAATATTAATGAGGCTTCCAGATTTATGAAGAGGGGTTAAGTAAGATGTTCTCCAAATGGATGGGAAATAGCCATATTTTAACGAAATATTAAATAGCAATGTAAGCGGAACAGCAAGACTTTGGGCACAATATTTGAGGATTATACTAGGTACACCACCAGGACCAACACTATTAGAAGATTACAATTACAATGCCTTTTCATTGTGGAATTTGTAGTCTCGAAATCACTAGGACCAGAGGAAGTTTACAATTACAATGCCTTTTCATTGTGGAATTTGCAATCTCGAAACCACTAGGACCAGATGCTTGCTGTGCAGGACATAAAACACTTGGCTCCATGCAGACTGCGAGAATGTTTCCAAGACTTTATTTAGTACCTCGGACAAAAATCGTAACTTAGCCTATACATATACATGCGGAAAGAATTTGCCAATCTTAAGAGTCTCCGTGTCCACGCTGATGAAATCTAGATTGAAAATATGGAAATAAAATCTAAATTTGAGAATTTTGTTGTTGACATACGAGCTGAACTGTCTAGAAGTATGAAGGAATTAAAGCAAGATGCCGAAAACTGCAAGAATCTTGTTTTTGATAATGATTTAGCAAACAAAATCATGATTTAGGCAAAATAGACCCGACATTATCATAACAGGCCTATCTGACAAATTAGACAGCCTTAATGAGATGGTGGTGTTTTTGTGTGCGCATTAGTGCCCGACCGAAGTCGGATTTTAAGGCCGAAGCCGTAGCCGAACTTCGGCTAAATTTAGCCGAAGCCGAATGTTTTGTTATTTGTTAAAGAATTGTTAACTTTGCACCAAAAATTTGTTTTTTAATCATGCCTACTGCTTGCGTATTTATTTACTTAGCACGGCTAATTTTGTGGCCGAATGCCGAATATTGTCCGAATGTCGCATTTCGGCCGAAGCCGTAGCCGAACATTCGGTCGGGCTCTAATGCGCATTTAAAAGTTGATGTTACTCCTATATACATATATACTTAAGGTGATATATATATAAAAAATCGCAATACAATCCTTGGCAAATTTAGAGACATTTACAAGCGCGATAAATTGATGTCGGCCTAATTTAAATCGAAATCACTTAAAATTTCCGATGATCTTGGTGGTGATGATGATAGTCGGGTGTACTTGAACGACAACTATTCTACACTTGCTAAGATAATTATGATGAATAATGAAGTTAAAATTCTCAAGAATGCCTTGACTTGTTTAAATCTAATTCATTTCATTTCATTTATTAATTAACGTAATATGAAAAGCCTATGAGGCCAATTGAGTTATATTACATATTGTGTACAAGCATTTCTGTAAAATAATAGCAATTTAATTTAAAAAATATTATAAATAAAATATAAAACTATAAAATTTATTAAAATTCATATGGTTCCCCAGCCAAATAAACGAGTATATATGAGTATAAAGACTACAGAAAAATAAATTATATAATTATGATAGACAATTACAAAACAACCCATATATGCATCCTCTACATTTCATTAGCATTATTTCAGATAATGAAACCAAAGGATAAAAAGAGGCAAAATCTTTAAAAATGTGCTAAGTCACACTAGGAAATTCACCGAGCAATCATAGCAACACAACATTAGATTTCAATACAAAGATGCAGATATACAAACATAAACTAATGGTCAACAAGAAGAAATTCAGTACATTTTGATTTAAAAAGCTGTGGACTAATGGAAAAGGTACGCAAATCTAACGGAAGACGATTCCACATCCTAGCCACACGAACAACAAATGAACGCTCACGAATAGGTGACGATATTTTGGGCAATATAACCTGAATATTTCTGGTAGATCTGGAAAAAGTAAATGTACTACGCAAAAGTGGTGGGTTGCCAGACGTAATCAGTTTAAAAAACAAATATAAAACTCTGGCATTAACAAAAACATCAAAAGGAGCTCCTAAAAATTTTAAAGAATAACTCGATACATGATCATACTTCCGGAGACCATATAAGAATCGTAGAATCTCTTGATAACTTTCCAAAATTACGCAGATTTGCAGCAGAATATACCTCAATACCATACAGGACATGTGACATCAACAAAGAATACGCTAAGCGTTTTTTAACATGAAGAGGTAGATACATGTTAACACTGTACAACTGACGTAAACAGATCAACACTTTTTTAAAAACTGTATCAATATGTCCAGCAAAACCAAGCTTACTATCTATAACAACACCAAGACATTTCAACTCCTCAACAAATACAACCAACTCACCATTCATGCGAATTGTAAGTCTTTGGTCGGCTGTACCAAAAAACAGAGCTTGAGTTTTAGCTGTGTTAACAACAAGATTATTTCCAAGAAGCCACATATTAATTTCATGCAATATAATATTACCCCTAATTTCCAATTCAGAGTGTGCGCTACCTTTAATAAATATATGTATATCATCTGCGTACAGAAAGAATTTACACTCATCAACACTAATACAATTGACAATGTCATTAATTTACATAATGAAGAACAATGGACCAAGAATTGAGCCTTGGGGGACCCCACTTACAAGATTTCGAAGATCAGATAACACTCCATTTACAGATACACATTGGGAACGACTACTCAAATATGATCTAATCAAATTACACGCCGACATAGAAAACGAAAAATTATTACGAATTTTAGACAACAATTTATTGTGATTTACTTTATCAAAAGCTTTCGATAGATCTAGACCAACAACAACACCAACAAATTCTTCATCTAATATTTACAACCCTACGACACACCAACGGCACAAAGTAATATAGATTATGTATAATATGATTCAGAAAGTCTAATTGTAAATCTACGTTAGAGGTATAATACAATGGTTGAAAGTTGACTTGTGAGAGATAAGAAAAAAACCTTCCCAATCAATCCCAGCATAATCACGATATTCAATGAATCCTTCTTGACGATCTACAACCACTTTCAAAGAGCCAAATATCAGTGAGTGATGTGAAATTGAAGGACACTGAATTTGAGAAGAAAATTGTAAGAGATGAGGATTACTCAGCATGGTATAATCTATTAGGGAAGTAGAGTCATGGGCAATATCAAAGTGAGTAGGTAACGAGTTATGAACTATCGACTTGCAATAGTTCTAACAACCGTGGACTTGTGACTATCGAAGAGATTAAAATTGAAGTCACCTACAACTATAACATTAGAGTAATTAGAGAACAGGTCGGTATGAATTTCATCAAAAACATGTATTTTGCCATTTGACAAATATACAACACCAAATAGTGTCTTAAAAGTTCCAGATAGTATCTCAATAAATATCGACTCACATTCTTCCCTGCCAATGGACCTAAAGACGAATTTGTGTTTTAATTTTTGAGAAATGTATATACCCACGCCACCACCTCTACTAATAGGACGGTCACTACGGACAAATGTGTACCCAGAAATCGACATAGATTTGGATGAAACATATGACTTTAACCAGGTCTCAGAAATACCGATTAAATCAAGTTGACTACCAGAAATTAAACCCTTTCGCTCAATCAGTTACGTGCTATAGATGGCCTAATGCTTTGACAGTTCATATGTCCAAAATTATTAAGTACATCACATTTCTTCTTAAAATATGAGGACCTGCTGATAACAGGGCCAAGATTTAAAATAATCACCATTATAAGAATAAAAACTACTGGGGAACCATAGAATAAGTAAAAATATGTAAACCATTGTAGTAGAGTAGATTAATGCAAGTACAATTTCAGGAAATTAATAACAATAAATATTATAAATACATTGAATGGAGTGAAACTACCATAAAAATAATAGTAGTGTAGAAAATATTTCACACACTACACAACTCAAGAAGATCATAAGCATTGAGCATACATTTAACAATTATTGTTTACCTGACGTATTTATTATTCCATATATTTCTACTGATCTCTTTTCCACATTGTACTTTTTTATCTTTTAATTATCAGTCAAGTGGGAGCCACTTTAAATGAATTTATATTTCATATTGAAACTGTTAATTTTGAATTGATTTATAATATGTATTGTTAGAAATAATACTTGGTTCCCCTTTAAATATGAATATTGCTTAAAGTATAGTGATCCATAATTATAATCTTGGTCCTGCAGCTAGCAATAACAAATTACGTTATAACGTAGTCTACCAAGGAATGCAGTAGGGTGTTTGTGAGTCGTTATTAGTAGAGATTTTTGGTAGCTGTACTTGTTGTTTTTGTTGTTGTAGCAGCTTGGAGACGCTGAGTTGGTAATCCTTAAGTCTACTTCTATTACAGACTTCGTTCCGGCATATATCCGATTATCGCGGGAACCTTATGTTGTTTTCATCCACTCAATGTTGTCCGGTTGTAAATTAACATTCGTCTGTTGATTTCAGGGAATGGATGTTATTTGAGTGTTGCCGTTTCTATTCTCCACTAGAAGCGCTGCATTACTGTTAATAGTCGTCATGGTGTTATGTCTATTTTTAGCTTCCCTGTTGACTTGGGTGATCAGATGTTGTTGTAGTGGTAGTGCGCCCGGTGAGTTATCTTTAGCTGCAGAAACTCAAATTATGATGAAAACATGAAATGTTGATGTTAAATTTTTCCGGTGCCCTAGCTGGGAGTTTAACCCAGCAAATTCGGGATCCAATGTACTTCTATCATTGTTGGTATGGTTTATCTACGTACTGGCTTTGTTGATGCTTTTGAGGATCTTCATTGTAATCTGTTTGACCGTTTCTCTAATATCATTGTTATGGGAGACTTTAATTATAATCTTTTTTACCCTATTAAATCTTCATTTTTCCGATCTCTTGCTTCCAGGTGTGGTCTTGAATGTGTTCACAACTGTCTGCCGACTCGTCTATATTTACCCAATAATAGTACTTCTTTACTTGATTATTTTCTAGTAAGTCCTTCGTCAAATCTTACCCATAGAGGTCAGCTACAATTTCCTTTTTTTCTCCTCTCATCACAGTTTTATATTTATTTCCTATACTTTCTCTTCTCAACCACAAGATCATTGGACAGAGTACAAAGATTACAATACTTAAAATTTTGAGTCGGCGCCTGTCGTAGCGAACGGACGTGTTATCGCAGAGCGGATAGTTTTTAACCTATTACGCAATACCTATTCACCTACCTACTACGCAACCAGGAGGTTTGTTGTTTATAAAGCGTAGGTTGAATCGGATGCATCGGTCTCTGGACAGATAGTTCTGAGCTCAGTCTGGAAGGCCTATACCGACGTACCTATTACGGGCTAATACTGGCTATGGGGGTGTCTCCCCCAACCAATTTATGATTAAACCAAAAAAGACGAAGGAGATTACGGCGCAGGGGAGGGAAAACCCAGTGCCGGCGACAAGCGTTGATTCACTCACGAGTCATGTGTCGTCGTTATCGAACAATCGTGAGCAAGCAACTTCTACGAGCTTTGGTGCCTTGGATCCCGTAGTCGAAAATGAAACAAGAGCACATCCAGCCGCAGGCAAAACAAATGATAAGACAGATGAAGCAGAACCCAGCCGGGGCTTTAAGCAACCCCATCCTTTAAAAGCCATTGGGGACTCTGACTCTGAATCATCAAATGAAAACAATATCACTATTGTTGCTAACTCAAAGAGACTGTCAGGGGCACAAAGAAGGAAACTGAATAAGTTGAACCGACAGAACCTATTACGGGATGAACCTGACAATTCTACCTCCAATACAAACATGGAGGCCGCTAAAAGAGTCAGGTCTCCCGAAGAACATAGCGCTGTGAAAGTGACTAAGAAGAAAAAGGGCTCGCCGTCTTCCAGTAATTCGGATAAGCCTAACGTAACCACACAAAAGGAGGTCTCTTGTCTGGGTCCTTCGATTGTGGGCGGTAAAGTTGACCCAATAACGCAGTTCAAGTCAACCAAATCATCCGTTAAGGATGAGGCTTTAACCAAAAAGACTCTACAGACACGGAAAAATCAATTGGCCATAAAGAAGGGTAAGAAGCCACCGTCTTATTCTAATATAGCTAAACAACATTTTCGAGACGATCTATGCTACGCCATAATTGATAGCAGTAGTGCATCTGGCAGAATCCCCGAAGACCAAAAAAGTAACTTCGAAGATTTGGTCTGTACGAGGGTAGCGGAATACGTCCTCGAATCTAAGGATGAACCACCAATCGAAGTAATGAGTTGCAAGTTTGAGAGGGGTGTTTTGATGCTAAGGCTGGCATCACAACGCTGCGCTGGTGTCCTCGTAAAACTTGTGGATAGCTTCCCCTCACCTTGGGACGGCGCAAAGCTAAAATTGGTAAGGAAAAGCGACATTCCTGAACTCATAAAAACGACCCTATATGTTAAGGGATGTCCCAGTAAGTTCTCATCAGAGTACATACTCGACATCATTGGCAAACAGAATTCAAAACTTTCCGTGAGAAAGTGGGAAGTCTTCTATAGGAAGGATGATACCGAGGGTACTCTCCTCGTGTTAGGCATAGACCCAGAATCCAAGAACAATCTTGTCATGGCGAAGGGCATGGCGTACTTCTTGATCTGGACAGTCTTTTTCAAAATTGGAAAGGTCCCGATTGGCAGGACAAATGAATCGAGTCCAAATATGCTGTCTGAAGAGGCAAACACTGGTATTGAACGGATGGAGACAAGTGAGACACTGCCAAAAACTGATGTGGAAGTAGTCAATAACACCACCAGTTCACCAATAGTACCGCCACTTTTGCAGGAAGTTCCCAGCAAAGGTGGTGATCAAAATAAAAAGAGCCACAAAATGATGCAAACCAATGAGGGAGCGACAAAAAATAACACCGCCTCCCAAAATTGTCGACTGGAAGATGGCGTAATAGGTAGTGAACGAAAGGAGGAGAATGACCCACTACCAAATAAAGAGGGGGTGCCACCAGATAGGATAGACTCCCAAAAGAAACTTTTACTGGAAGGACAATGATTGAGGTCATCCAGATAAACCTCCACCGGAGCGAGACAGCATCCAACGCTCTGATGGACATCATAAATAAAGGCAGGGTTCATATTGCTTTGATCCAGGAACCATGGACAACTAGCAACAAGGTTACTGGATTAAACCATGTGAACTATAACCTTTTCTACGCTAACACAGGTACTCGTCCAAGGACTTGTATTATGTGCCATAAAAACTTATGTTTTATTTTCTCTCCAGAGTTGTCAACATCGGACGCAACGGTTCTGAGGCAAGGTAATGGAAATATGTACCTGGCGTCAATATATCTGCCATTCGATGCGCCGACATTGCCACCTACGTCGGAATTACAACGTCTGGTGAGGGAATCCAAACACACAAGTAATGAGTTATTAGCTGGATGTGACGCCAACTCCCATCATATCGCTTGGGGTAGTACTAACACCAATAAAAGGGGACACGCCCTTATCGAATTTTTGAATACAAATGACCTCATAACTCTTAACATAGGAAACACTGCAACCTTTGTTAACAAAATTAGGGAAGAAGTATTAGATATAACGATATGTTCGGAAAATCTTATTGATGAGATTCATGAGTGGAGGGTTTCGGATGAATACTCCTATTCAGACCACCGTTATATAAGGTTTAAAATTGCACGGCCACCGCCAAACCCCATAAGTTTCCGTAATAAGGCTAAGACCGACTGGACTAAATTCGGAAATCTACTTAGAAATTGATTGGGGCAGCCTACACGCGATTATCTATGTGCAGAAGACATTGATATCAATGTTAAGAAGATTACCGAGGCTCTTGTAAAATCATTCGAAGATAGTTGCCCACTTCGAGAAAGGAAATCTGCCTTTGAGAAACCCTGGATGACAGGACAAATTCGCTCGATTGACAAAGATGTCCGCAGACTTTACAATAGAGCTCGACGTAAAAAACAATCAGTATATTGGGACGACTACCACAGAAGACTCAAAGAATACAATAAAATCGTTAGATCGGCGAAACGTAACTCCTGGAGGCTTTTCTGTGAACAGGTAGACAGTGTTAACAGCATGTCTAAAACGAAAAAGTTCCTCTCAAAAACTCATGTCCAAACCGAAACACTTATGGATGAAACGGGTAAAAGGATGGAAACTATAGAGGATACCGTAAGGCTCTTGATGAAAACTCATTTTCCGACTGGTAATGCTGGACCAACAGAGGAACAGTTACAGAATGAAAATGTGTTGCATCAAGTACCTATTACGGATATAACAGATGGTATGGTTAAAGAAGCGATAAAAAGTTTCTCTCCCTTTAAGGCTGCGGGACCGGATGGAATATTTCCAGCACTTCTGCAGAATGAGGTGGATCTGGTATCAACTCATCTGGCTGGAGTGTTCACTGCATGCTTAACCCATTCGTATACCCCAAAAAAACTGGCAGGAATCAAGGGTGGTCTTCATACCAAAGCCTGGCAAGGCGAGTTACACGACCCCAAAGGCTTATCGACCCATTAGCCTTACTTCTTTCCTGTTAAAAACAATGGAGCAAATAATTGATGACATGGTCAAAGGTAAAATAGCGGATGACAGGCTAAAATTCAAACAACACGCCTATGTCAAAGGAAGATCAGTGGAAACAGCTCTGCATGAGGTAGTGCACCACATTAAAGAAATGTATACACTTGCTGTTTGCATAGACATTGAGGGCGCATTTAACAATGTACAGACCGATACACTTATCCAGTCCTTAGACGAGTTTCAGGTTGACCGGGCGCTGAAAAACTGGATCAACAATATGCTAAGGAATAGGTGGATTATTTGTGGGTCATATGACGTAAAAATTAGAGACAAGGTAAATCGTGGTATACCTCAGGGGGGCATTTTATCGCCTCTTCTATGGGTTACGACGATACACAGTCTCCTAAAAGCCCTCACCAATGAAGGACTTAAACCAGTCTGTTATGCAGACGACGTTGTAATACTTCTAAGGGGCTTTCATCCAAATCTATTATGCAGAAGAGCTGAAGAGGCACTTAGCATATAACTGGGCACAACCAAGGGGATTAAATGTTAACCCAGACAAAACAGAAATATGTCTATTTACAAGGAAAACGAAGATCCCACGTTTTACCCCGCCTCGATTCCTGAATAAGACAATTGCTATAACTAAAAAGGTAAAATACTTGGGAGTAATCTTGGATCAGAAACTGTACTGGAAAGATCATCTTGAAGAAAGAGTTACAAAGGCACACAGATGTTGGTCGTTGTGCAGAAGAGCTATAGGTTTAAAATGGGGACTACGTCCAAATATGACTCACTGGCTTTACATGAGCGTGATTAGACCAATAATCACCTACGCCTCTGTAGTGTGGTGGACATCAATGGACAAGAAGTGCAACGTAATACCTTTGCAAAAAATTCAACGTATGTGCTGTCTAGGCATAAGCGGGGCATTTAGAACTGCACCAACAAAAGCGTTGGAGACTATACTGCACATCCAACCAATAGACATCCGTATAAAGTATGAGGCAGCCCTCACAGCAAGACGTCTACAAGTGATGGGTGAATGGATAAATCGAGACCACAAGTGGTACCATCAGAAGATTTTAGAATATCTAGTTGGTCACATTCAAACGCCAGAAATCTCGGACCGCATTCCTGAAGTGCGGCTTACAGCTACCTGTGATACGTTTGTGCCAGACAGACGCTCCTGGGAAAATGGAACTTTGGCCCATGTGCCAGTGGGAACCAGCTGCTACACGGATGGGTCCAAACGAGGAGGAAGGACGGGTCTGGGACTTTTTATTGATGAACCAGAAGTCGAACTTCACTTCCGCCTCCCTGACCATAACACGGTATTTCAAGCAGAAGTTCGAGCCATCACGGAGTGTGTGAACTGGCTCAGTAACACGACAAAGCCTAAATATGCCAACATCTTCACAGATAGCCAAATGGCGATTCAAGCAATAACATCGGAAAGGGTCAAATCCAGAACTGTGTTGGACTGTAAAAGAACGTATTTGCTGGGTACCAGGACACAACGGAGTGATTGGAAATGAACGGGCAAACAACTTGGCTTCAAAGGGCAGAGAACTTCGAGTAATAAACTTGAAAAATTGGAAACCTTTCGAAGCCACGAAAAATGATTTGAAGCACTGTGCAGTGATGGCTCATAAAACTGTGTGGAATAGCGCAACAGTAGGAGCAACTGCAAAGGTACTGTGGGGTGACCCAAATGAAAAGAAAACAAGAAGTCTTCTGAAACTAAACAAGATCGATATTAGTAAGATGATGAGTGTTCTAACGGGACACTCAAGCTTACAAGCACATCTTCATCGCATAGGACTAGCAGGAAACGACGAATGCAGGGCATGCAGAGAAAACATCGAAACGATGGAACATTTTCTGTGTCACTGCCCGGCTTTCACACATGCAAGATCCCAACATTTCGGGTCCGACATATTACCAGACTTGACTCATCTCAGAGAATATGACTGGAAGATACTAAGAAAATTCTTGTCTAGTACCGATTTTCTGTAACTCGTGAGGTATAAAAAGATCATAAATAAAGAGCGCACAACAGGCCGAACCACTGGCTTAAGTGTATGTCCATGGACATGAGACGTTTAAACGTCTCCTCTCTTCAACCTAACCTAACCTAACCTAAAATTTTGATGGCCTTAATGAACTTTTTGATAAATTAATGTAACTCCCTTGTTTTACACAAATGATGTTGATCTTCAATTGTCTACTCTGAATGATGTTGTTGATGCACTACATACTCTACCATATCTAGAAATAGGTATAATGTTGATGATAATGGATGGATGAACTCGAGAGAGATTGTTCAGGCTAGAAGACAGAGAGACATTGCATATGGGGCATATCTTAGGAGTCGAACTAGTAAAACTTGGAAGGAATACTGTCGCTTAAGGAATAAAGCTAATGGGTCGATTATGGATTGCAACCATGTTTAATTGCGTTGCCAGTTTTCAAAATTACATTACGGATGGTAATTTCTGACAACTTCGGTTGGAGATTTTTGGGCAACTATTTGTTTGTGGTTACTGTGTATTTTTTTTAAAGAAATAAAACGTGAAATTAAACATTAGTTATATTTTTTATCATATTTTCAACATTACATATTTGTTTACGTGTTTGTAGGTTCCATGATGGTTAAAATCATTATAAAACAAAAATTTGTGATGTTAATCGAGAAAATGAAAGCTAACCTAGCTCGCGGTCTAGGCATTTTGTCACTACGGATGAAGTGTGGCCGTGATGAATTGGAAAGAGCATGTTTGCACAGTGCCAATACAATGGGTCACTGCCACTCCGGAAGTCTCCGAGGCGGCCTTCTCGTCCTGTATGACCGCCATGCTGGCTACATGCAAGAGAGCACCCAACGCTGTGACATTTCCTAAACGAATAGCATACACGATTTGAAGCTACTACTCTTGCATTTCGCCTGGGAACGTAGTTTCCACGAAGATGCCGGTGGTGCGGTGCCCGATTGAATACGCATTTCGTTCCCTACATGCTCTTCTACGCAGTGTATCTGTTGCTCTCCTCACGCTCCGCTGCTAAAGCTAAATCCAGCTCGCGGTCTAGGCATTTTGTCACTACGGACGAAGTGTGGCCGTGATGAATTGGAGAGAGCAAGTTTGCAGAGTGCCAATACAATGGGTCACTGCCACTCCGGAAGTCTCCGAAGCGGCCTTCTCGTCCTGTATGACCGCCATGCTAGCTATGTACATGCAAGAGAGCACCCAACGCTGTGACATTTCCTAAACGAATAGCATACACGATTTGAATCTACTACTCTTGCATTTCGCCAGGGAACGTAGTTTCCACGAAGATGCCGGTGGTGGCGGTGCCTAATTGAATACGCATTTCGTTCCCTACTTGCTCTTCTACGCTGTGTATCTGCTGCTCTCCTCACGCTCCGCTGCACGAGGTGCCTTCGAAGTAGAAGATCCTCTGCACTCTCATGAAACATTTGAATTTGAAGCGTTTGATCACTGTGGTCAATGTCTGCCAGGCATCTCCTTTGCCATTCACGTAGGTGAATCGCAATGAGTGCAGATTCTTTAAATGGAAACCTTAACATCATAGATGGTGAGCCATCGTCATCACCATTGGAGCAGGCGGCAGCAGACCTATTGCATATTGATATGGCTGTAAATCCAGTATGTAACCTTTTTGTGGAGACATTGGATTTCATCATCAAAAAATAGTCCCACTGAGCTTATCATTAAAAATAGAATTTTTGTAGTTGAAATGTACTTTTTTTGTTGAATTGTTTGTTTGTTTATAATATTTTTAGTTAACGAAGTGTCAAACACTATTATCGACGGCAACTGAAAAAATTGCGTTGCCAGTAGACAACTCAACTGAATTTGAGTCGCAATCCATAATCGACCCATAAATCAACTATTAGAAAAGCACGTTTTAAGTATGGGTTTAATTTGTTTAAGGGTGTAAATTCTTCTCAAATGTGGAACAAAATTCGCAGGTTGGGGTGTATTGGTCGCGATAACGTAAATCTGGATGGAAAAGATATAGAATCTATAGCTGCCACATTCATGGAGAATCTGAATCGTAATGATAATCAATCTTTTAATTTTAATAATTTGTTGGCAACTAAACTATTCTTTCTCATTTCATTCTTTAACTGAGCATGACATAACTCTGGCAGTTGGTTCTATAAAATGAAATGCTACAGGTCATGATAACATTCCGGTAAAGTTTTTAAAAATTAAGTTTCCCCTTATTTCACCACTGCTCCTTCATATAATAAATACTATTTTTACTGTTTCTAAATTTCTAGTTTCTTGGAAGTTTGGACGAGTTATACCAATCTCAAAAAATGGTAATCATGGAAATGAAGATTTGACACCTATAACTATACTTCCAGTTATGCCAAAATTATGGAAAATCGAATGAAGATTCCGATTTTGGAGCATTGTGAGCGTTTCTCTTTTTCACCCAAATCAATTTGCTTTCCGAAAAAACCATAATGCTACATCAGCCTTGCTTTCTCTTACTGATTCTATAAGACAACAAATGGATACACACTATAGCTGTACTTTAGTTTCGTTAGACCTCTCTAAGGCATTTGACCGTATTAATCACTTTGTCCTTGTGGAAAAATTACGAAACTTTTCAAAAACAGCTTGTAGATTAGTTTATTCTTATCTTATTATTACAACTCTGTACTATCATCTCTATTATCAAGCATATCATAATTTTATTATCGATTTACAATGTAATGGTATCAAAACTAGGATACCACTTCCGTTTTATGTATTTATTGAATTACTAACCTATTTTGAATAAAGTATTATCAATCCAATTAATCATCGACATCTTCAATCCACCGGCTACGACAGATTGACGACGAGGGTTAAACATCAATGTTTAAGGTGGTATACACTGCAAGAGAGATCCGGAAGCAATCAACGCAAAATTATTCAAGCTAAACACAAGTGCATGTGTTTCTCTTCTTTTTCATCATTATGGATGTCACTCAGTTCGCAAACATCAACAGAATCAACATACAAATAAAGGAAGAGTTAACTACCACGAGTTGGGCATTGCTGGACTGTGCCTTTACTGCGGAAAAAGTAATCACATTGCAAAACACTGCCGAACTACCAAAATAAATAAAAAGGCTCAGGAGATAAACCAACGAATGGTCACACAAACCAAATACAGTCGGATGACATTTCAAATTATGGTGTTTTCAACATTATTAATGTTTATCAAAATAATTTCCACAGCAGCTCAGAACGGTATTACGCCGATATTTACTCGTACATCGAAGGACAACCCGTAAGATTTGAGGTCGACTCTGGTTCTGGGTTTACATTTCTACCCAGAAATACTTTTAACAAGTTACGTCTCGTTAATTCAATAAGCCCTACGAACTTTATTTTCCGGTCCTATACGCAGGACACATTTGTGCCAGATGGCAAAGTCCGTGTGAACATTCGTTACAAAGAGGTATCCACATCAGAAGAATTATACATAGTTCCGGGCAATTGTGTACCGCTATTGGGTAGGACTTAGATTAGACGTCTCAACATAAATTTAACAGACCTTGATGAATTAGGAACGGGTGAATCTACGAATATTTTTAATATTGAAATGATATTGAAGATATCATGATCGAATTTGCTAGCGTGTTCCAACAGAAAATTGGACGTATTCCAAATTATACTGTTTCATTAAAACTTAGACTTGATGCTACTCCGGTTTATTCTAAGGAACGCCAAGTTCCATATGCTGACCGTCAATAATGATTTAGACGAATTGGAACGTTCAGGAATCATAAGCAGAGTAACCAACAGCGATTGGCGGACGAGAAGTCCGATTATGTGTAGACTACAAAATTGGCGTCAATCAAAGATTAGTTAACGCCCACTATCCTATTAAGAAGGTTGAATATATTTTCAATAGTTTACGGAATGCCAAATATTTTTGCCGTCTTGATTTCTTCAAAGCGTACCTCCCTCCACATACCAGTTGATGAACAATCAAGTATTATTCAAACTATATCTACACATAAAGGTATGTACCGCATGAACAGGCTGTCATTCGGCATAAAAACGGCACCGGCCGAATTCAACCGTATCATAGATCAAATTCTTCGAGATATTCCTGGCATATGATTCATGTTGATGATATCATCATTTATGGCAAATCAATTGATGAGTGCAAAAACAATTTGACAACACTTTTTTTTTGTGTTGACAACACTGACATGAACAACTAAATTTTGTTCGCTCCAGAAAATTGTATTAAACAATTAATAAAAAAAATATAAAAAGTAGTTGAAGTCGTGTAAATTGTGGAGCAAATTGTTGCTTGCAGTCTGCTGAGTTGAAATCTGGTTTATTTATTGTATATCGTTTATTGTATCGCAAATAAACATAAAAATAAGCAGGCCGCAGTAAATTGTATGGAAAAGACGAAGAAAAAGAAGAAGACTAATTGTTTTGCCGCCTTGTTCGCCTGTATTACCCGCATTAAAGCTGAACTTACACTGATTTAACTATTTGTGATTGCCTGCAAATTCGTCGTTTATGTTTTGAATTCCTGTGTTTGTATTGGGGGAGCACGTCTGGAATACCTGTTTTTCTCTTTTGGTGGAGTTTGCTGATGCAGTATTATTGTTGTTGCATGGTATGCATATTGAAATAACAAAAACATAACCAAACATTGTGTCTGTGGAGAAGATCAGTTTGTTTACTTTTTGCTTGCTGCTGTCTATGTTTTTTTTTTTTTTTGCCGCTGACGTTTTTTGTGTCTACATATCCTCCTGTTTATTGAGATACATTGCTGCCGTATATAACCGTGAACTTCTTGCACTATGGGACCAAAAGCGAAAATATATAATTGCCCTAAATGCAGCAGCAATGTTCGTAACCAGCATAGTATTGGATGTTGTGTCTGTGACGAATTTTACCACATTACGTGTTTAGAAATTCCGAAAGAAATACATTCGTTTCTGTATAAAACGAAAGCTTTCCTTTACAAATGTCCCAAATGCATTCGTAAAAAACTTAACGTTGTTCCTGTTGCTGCGAATGGTGGGGATACAACTACTAATATTACTGTTGATGAGATTAGCTATGGAAATGGGAGTGTGGAACCACGTAGCTCTGATTACTGCTCGTCCTCAATTCAACATCAATTTGAATCTTTTAAGCAAGAGATATATAAAGAACTTCTAGATATTAAAAAACAAACAGATGAGAAAGTGAAATCTGTTCAAAATGAATTTTGCCATAAATTCAATAAAACGGAAGAACAAATTATCAATTGTTTAGAAGTGACAAAGCAACGAGAATCTTCAACCGACAACGTTATATCAGTAATACAAACACAAACTGACAGCAAAATAAAAAAAATAGAGGAACAAGTGAAAAACTGTTTGGTAGTTACAAGACAAGTGGAGTCGTCAACCAAGAATGCGATAATTGATATGAAAGATCAGAACGACATCTTGCTAAGAAGGCTCAATCGTTCCAATATTGTTATAAATGGACTGCCCGATGGTATACCGGATTTAAGAGAGCCAATAATCAAAATTGCCTCTCTATGCAATATACAATTAAATCCTATAGATATACAACACTGCTGTTACATGGCGAAAGGGAAATCAGTTCTATTGAAACTGAATTCAGTCTATACAAGGGATTTGTTAATGGCAAACTATTACAATGGCAATAACCTGCTATTGAGTGATGTTACTGGCGACGATGTTAGAGGCAACGTGTTTCTCAATGACCATTTAAATCAATCCTCTTCAAAGTTGCTATTCCTATGCAGGAAGCTGCGCAGACAACATAAGCTCTCTTCTTTCAAACTTATAAATGGGGATAATCCAACGGTTGTTGCTGTCCTTCCTGATGGCACAAGGCGTGAACTGGACATGATCCAATGTACAAACCTGCTTGAAGTTAATGGTACCAATGGACTGGTTGAGTCTCCTTTACTGAGTAGTACAGCTGTCTAGTATACGTATTTTTATTTTGTTTTTTGTTTTTTATATTTTCTGCGTAAACTTAAATTGAAACGCACGACATATTACCTAATTCTTCTCACTGAAACAATGGATCTCGGAAATATAGGTGATATTGTACATGATAATCAATACCTTCGTTCCCAGTTAGTCAATTTTAGAGCAAATTTAAATGTTGGGCATTTGAATGCACAAAGTTTTAACATAAACCCAAACTCTTCTAAATTAACAGAAATAAGAAACATTGTTGATGGGAGTCTCTTAGATGTGGTGGGAGTGAGCGAGACGTGGCTTAAGTCGACAAACGATAATGTAGTTAGTATCCCAGGCTACTCTGTCCTTAGAAATGATCGTCCAAATCGAAGAGGCGGGGGAGTAGCCCTCTTCGTATCAGACAAATTAAGTTGTAAAATTGTGTACTCTAGTGATAGTTATGGCACCGTTGAATGCCTTTTTGTGGAGATAATGGCAGGTTTCGAAAAAGTTCTGGTTGGTGTCATATATTTGCCTAGTGGGGATTTCAGCTCTCTAGAATCTGAAATTTCAGATTTACTTGTCCGATATTCCAATATAGTTCTTATGGGGGACTTCAATAACAATTTATTTGATTTCGCTAAATCTCGACATGTTCGGGAAACTTGTTGTAGGATGGACATATCTATTATGCATAATTCCAAGCCTACGCACTTTGATGTATTTCATCAATCTTCCTCGCTTATTGACTATTTCCTACTATCTTCTTTAAATCATGTGAAACTCTCCGGCCAATTTATATGTCCAGATATATCGAAACACGCTTTTATATATGTTTCCCTTAATTTTTCAGTGCAGCGGAATGAAATCCTTTTTGAATATGTTGATTACAACATTAATATTGACGTTTTGCAAGGTTTGACTTCATCCTCAGACTTTTCTGGGATGTTCTCTACAACGGATGTAGACGATCAATTGGAAATTTTTATGAGAGAAATTAATGCCATACACTCTGCTTTCCCAAGAAAAATAAGAAAAATTGGTGGGAATAGCCAGGATAACTGGTTAAATTCGCATCAGGTTCGATATCACCAGTCATTAGCTGACCTGGCACTTGATGCGTTTATGCGCGACAGGAGTGATCAGAATTGGCGCATCTATTGTAGGGCCAGGAACCGTGCAAAAACTATAAAACGAAAAATGAAAAGGGAATTTCATACATCACTTTTCAATGGATGTAGTAATCCTAAAGCTCTCTGGAACATTGTAAGGCGTAATGGCATAATTGGTAGTAGATCTCATGATATCGACATTGAAACAACTAGTAATCTTAATGCTTTGAACGCGTCGTTTGTGGATAGCCAAATTGATGTAGCGGGTGACGCCGGAAATTATTTGAGTTCTTTGCCGACGGTATCTGGGTTTGCATTCTCTTGCATTTCCCTTGCTGAGTTATGTTCCGCTTTCTCTTCGGTGAAATCAAATGCCTCTGGCAACGACGGTCTGCCATTGAAGTTTTATAAATTAATATTTCCGCACATCTCAAACTATTTTCTTCATCTTATTAATACTATCATTATGACTTCTACTTTCCCTGCAGAATGGAAAACTGCAAAAATTACCCCAATCAAGAAAAAATCAAATATTGCCACTGCCAGTTACAGACCAATAGCGATCTTGCCTGTCTTATCTAAGGTCGTTGAGTATGTTTTAAAAAAACAACTTATTGATTATTTAGAAAGACACGAACACCTTAATGATACTCAATGCGGCTTCCGTAGTCATAGAAGCGCAGCAATGTTGCTGGTTGGTCTGACTGATTCCATAAGGAAGCATTTTGTTGATGATAAGATGTGTGTACTACTCTCTCTTGATCTTGAAAAAGCATTTGATAGAGTGGATTACTATCTTATGATCCGTAAACTGACATTGATGTATGGTTTTAGTAACGATGCATGCAGATTGGTATTTTCGTATTTAGTTGGTAGAAGACAATTTGTTAGGGTGAATGGTGAAGAGTCAGATATATTATCAGTAAAGAGTGGAGTTCCGCAAGGATCTGTCCTCGGGCCCCTAATATTCATACTATATTTGAACGATTTATTCAGCAATTTGAATGATTGGTGTCTACCTTTTTCTTACGCTGACGACGTTCAGCTGCTATTCAGAGGAGATATGCATAATATTGATGTCATACAAGCAAAAATCAGTTATGTAATGAATTCCTTGCATGAATGGATGCGTTCAAATAATCTATCAGTCAATGCTTCGAAAACTAAAGCTTTGGTTTTCTCTTCTCGTCCATGTCATTTAAATTTATGTTATTCTGGACAGGACATTGATGTAGTACACAGTACCAAAATCTTGGGGGTCATTATTGACGATAAACTTTCTTTTGAATTACATATTAATAACGTTGTTTCCTGCTGCAATGCTTCCTTACGTCAATTAAACAGCACTGATTTGATGTTGCCTCGTCAGATTAAAGAAAAATTAGTACACGCATTAATTATGCCACACATTCTCTACTGCATCGAAGTATTTTGTGGTACCACTAAGGATAACATGAAAAGAATTTTGCTTGCAGTAAACAGAGTAGCACGCTATTTATATTCGGTCAAGCGATTTGACCACGTCTCCCCTTATGTGAAACTCTTTTTAGGCTGCCCATTTTGGGACTTTGTGGACTTTAGGTCGTTGATGTTATTCTACAAGGTCGTTAAAGAGCAGTCTCCGACGTTTCTTTTTGAAACATTTCAATTTGGTCGTTCACGACGTAACCAATTAATTATTCCAAAAGCTAAAGGCTGCATGGACAAATCGTTTAACGTTAGAATCGGTAGACTATATAACCGCCTTCCCAATACTTTGAAAAGTTTTTCTATTACTGCTTACACATATCGAAAAAAACTTCTGCAGCACTTTGGCATCACTCATACAGACTCTGTATATTAACAACAATTTTAACAATATACATGATAAATTGGGAAACAAGGAATCTGATTATCATCATTACTTCATTATATGTATTTAATTAATTATATCTCTTTAATATTAATAACATTTAAGAGTAGTTAATACATACTAATACGTAAACAAATAATAGGATCTTTAAAAATAACAATAATAGATATGCGGAGTAGTATGTCGTAAAATGAATTAAAAATAATATAAACAATAAATACATATGTATAAATATAGAAACAGAATAGCAAGAAGATAATAAATAAGAGTATATATGCTATGACTACTCGACAATAGTTTCGAGTAAGAATTTAGTATTTTTTTTTAATTCCAGCTCACTATCTTCACTAGTAATAAAAACTAGGAACACATAGTGGCTACTATTTTTTTTCTCTCTTATTAGCCTAGCCCCTCTGTATTAGCCTAAGCATTTATGTATTTTTAGTAGTTATCTCAACTGTATTGTACTGTAATTTACTACATTGGCCATAAGGCTTCAAATTACTTGTTTGAATAAATAAATAAAAAATAAAAATGTGTCTCCGTCAACTTAAAAAATTCGACATTCATCTCAAACGCTCCAAGTGCGTGTTCTTTGCTACAAAGCTTGAGTTCTTAGGTCACACTATAGAACAAAATATAATATTGAAGTCGTCTTCGAAAGTAGACGCAATATTACGCATGCCCGAACCAAGGTGCATAGATGAGCTGCAAAAGTTTTTGGGCATGGTAACATTTTACTCGCGATTTATTAATAATGCGTCAACAATCACAACACCGTTGAGGAAACTTTTACAAAACAAATATACATTTTGTTGTTCAGCTGATTGCAAGAAAGGATTTCGTCAACTGAAAAAGGAAATTTCGAGTGACACGGTTTTAATGCCATATAATCCTGAATTGCCATTACAACAGGCATGCGAAGCAAGCCCTACCGGTATAGCAGGTATCAGACTTCAAAGATACGCAGCATTCTTAACTGGTTATAATTACGAAATAGTGCAAAAGAGCAGCGCCGACATTGCTAACGTAGATTGATTATCGAGAGCACCACTTAACGAGTCAAACATAATTAATTCAATCGAACACGAAGTTCATCTTTTATGTAGTACTTCTATAAGCAAAATTAGTTCGAAAACATTAAATTTCAAAGTAATTCAAAATGAAACGCAAAAAGATGAACAACTTTCAAAAATATTATCAGATCTACGGAACAACGTATCCGACTCTGAATATACAATTGCTGATGATATCATATTCAGAGGACCGCGCAGTTTTGTGCCAAAATCATTACATAAATCAGTTTTGCAAGAACTGCATCACACTCACGATAAAGACTAGACCGTTTATAGCACATGATGCAAAAAGTGAAAGTTGCTGCGATCCTTGATTTCCGGACCGAAAAAGTTTCCATTTGGCCTACAAGACTTGCATAAAAAATTTTGTGCCGATCGGATAACCCTAGGGTCTGCCCAAAGTTCATTCAAAATTTAGAACACACTTTATAGGGGAAATATTTTTTTATTCAAAAATCGTATGTTTAAGTAAGTAAAATTACATTTCTTTGTATTATTAATTAATAAATAGTTTTTAAATATTGAGATCGGTGAAAAAAAAACAAAAAATACAATTATTTCAATATTATATTATATCTGACTTGCTATGTGATGGACATTTTCTACGATATTCTTCAATGCACTGTAATATAAATTGATTTTGCTCTTCGTCTTTCGTAAGTATTCTGTTGTAATCATTCATAAATTGTACACCGCGTTCAGCAGTGTCGTTAACAACAACCAGATTACGACAAACATCGAGAGCATCTTGATAATCTTCATTTACTTCCCAAATGGATGGGTCATGCTTTAAAAATTCAGTACTCAATCCAAAAGCACCGAAAAAATGTTTGGTTTTGTATGAGACGAAATCGCTCATATTATTACACAGCAATAGTTTCGGGTCGGAGAATTTTCGATCGTTTTCCAGATTTACGACGGGTTCTGTTGATTGCAGATGCCTAACCATTTTTCGTTTCTCTTCGAGTGAAACATCCGAATCGAAAAATGCCAAAGCCATTGATTCTGGGGCCAAATACCACAAATGATTTTTCCATTTCTTCAAAACCGCTTCAGACACATCTCGGTCGATTTCTGCGTATGGGATGGAGTCTTTCAACAAGTGTATATCTTGATTTGGTGCTCGTATGGCATTTGTGCATGTAAACCACGCTTTGACATACAGCCGCACGAAAAAAATACATATATCCCGTAGTCCACTGGACTCTCGTTTTGTCAATGCAAACTGCTCTCGAAATAGGTATATTTTTAAGGCATAAATGCCTTTTCCCATGAACCTTTCGTGGGATGTTGGACCAGGTGTTCGGAAGTTATCACCGACACCACCAAGAAACAGTATTGTTAATTGTAATAGTTCCTTGTAATCAGCTCGGATTTGTGTTTCATTTAGCTGTTTAATGCAGAATTTCTTAATGACTTCGCAGTCAGCATTACTTATTTTAGAGCGTATAATTGGATCTTCGAGTCCGTTTTTAAAAGATTTGTGGTCGAGACTTACCCATACGGCAGAAAAACAATTAAAACTAGGCACTTCAGGACCACAAGTCGCCGAACGTTTAACCTCAAACACATGTTTCAATACTATCTCCATTATGTGATGACGACATGGGAACTTGATTAATTTTCGATCTAATTTGTTCTGCAACAAAATGCACGATCCTGTGTTTTGACCTGTATTTGACGACGTGGTATCGAAAACCATGGCGGAAACTTTATTAGAAATATCCCAATTGATGAGTGTATCATGAACGACTTTGGCCATATTTTCTCCAGTACCAGCCGGGATTTTGGGAGCGCCCAAAAATTGTGATGTGCCTTCATAACTGGCGATGATTGCTATTCTATCAACGATTTTTCTGCTGAATAGCTCCGTCAAAAGTTTTCCGTCCCAGTGAATAATCAATGAATGTACGCTATTGATCTACGTACAAAAAATAAAATACAAATCGATGGATTCGTAATGCTATAAATTATATATATGTTTAGATCTGAACTAAATTACTTTTGCAATGAATTCTGTTTGCACCTTCTCCGCTTCTCGCTTACGATTTTCTTTTCGTAGCTCATATATTGTAGATCGATTAATCACAAGCTCACCAACAGAGGTCAGAGGCGTCGCAGCATTATTCATTACAGTTATCACATCATGAGCGCATGCTATCAAAATATGTACAGCATCTGAACAGCTAACTTGGGCCTTATCAAGGACTACTGTAAGACCTGAAGAGATCCAATGTTGTCGTCCTCTTAGACGTTTGGTGTGATCATCGTCATCATCGGTATGAAACTCGCATGTCATATCCGTATCCGAAATGCTATCATCGAACTCATCTTCATCGTCACATCCAATGTAAACTGTATCGAGTACTACACAATAACAGTTTTTTTTAAGGAATTACTAATAAAACACTTCAATTTATTAACTTACAAGATTGATTGTTACGTTCTGAATGCTTTCTCTTTTGCGATTCTGCTTTTTGTATTCGTTGCTCGGATCGCTGTTCTCGCCCGTACAATTTCATGTCAACGCCTGCCATGCACCTTGGTCTGCCTTTCTGTCTTTGCATCAACAAAAACTTCTTGTCTTCCTCTATAAACATCTCGTTCAGGGCGTTTGTACTAGCTATATCGAACAGATCATCCATTTTTTCCTTGAAAATGTTCACGTTTAATTTTGATTTATCCGATCTCCTGTTTGCACTTTGTTTGTGGACATTTCTCCAGTCGCCGTACAACTTTAGAAATTTATCTTGACATTTATATTTATCACATGTTGGTATTCGCGCCTGTTGCCAAAAAATTATAGCTGCATCCACTGCCAGCGTAGCACTATCTTTTGCACAGTTTTTTCTGTCAACATTAACAAATCGCATATTAAAAAAGAAAACTTGCAATATCTGTCTGTTTGACGGCAGTTTGGCTCCAGATATTATATGTGATACATGCCCAACTGATTCTACGGTGCGAAATTTATCACTGGATCTAGTAACCATTTTGGATGTGGTCGATCTGGAGACTAATAAGAATATGACTAAAATTAAATTTTGTGCGAAGCTGTCCCTTTCTCAATTCACTTAGGCTGGAGGCAGAGCGCGTTCTGTAAACGACCCTGTTGCATGGGCGTATATCGCGCTGCAAAGTTCTGCTTATATTTTCTTATTTGACCAGTAAAAAATGTCAGACTGATGCGAAAAATCAACTATCATGCAAATCCGTCCAACATGTAGATCCAACCATTTTTGTTTGTTGTTTTATTTTTCATGCATGCACAAGCATGTTATATAATGATCTATTTTTTATTGTGATTGCTCTTAGGTCTACATATGTACATATGTAGACCTGAGGCCATGTCGGTTTTTCGGCCGATTTTGATTGTTTACGACTTGTAAGAAAGAAAATTTTATTCAAAGATAATTTAAAAACGTTTCATGCTAATAAAATATTTTTTAATTACTTGAACATGTGACATTTGATTAAAACACAAATTTTGTTCTTTGGGCAGACCTTAGCGTTATCCGATCGGCACCAAATTTTTTATTGAAGGTTTGTAGGTCAAATGGAAACTTTTTCGGCCCGGAAATCAGTACCGAAAAAATAATAAATGGTCTAATAAAGACATCGAGGGTTTTGTTAGATTATGTTCAACTTGTTCATCGAATCGGAATAGTCCTGCGAAAGCACCATATCATCCCTAGGAAGAAGCATTAGGTAACTGGCAACGTGTCCATATTGATTTCGCAGGTCCATATGGAGGACATTTTTTCTTGGTTGTGATGGACGCGAAATCGAAGTGGGCAGAAGTAAGTATTTGCTCAGCTGCTCCCACATCGAGTTCAACATTTGAAATGTTGCAGAACATATTTTCCAGAAATGGCTATCCGGATGTAATGGTGTCAGGTAATGTCACAATTTTCAAAAGCGACGAATTTTCTAATTTTTGTTTAAACTCTGGAATTTTTCAGAAATTTATCGCTCCAGGGCACACAGCGACGAATGGACTGGCTGAGAGGAATATACAAACCTTGAAAAAGAAGCTTGGAGCTATGTCACACGATAAAAGTACTTTTCAGCAAAAAATGATGGAAATTCTATTCAGGTATAGAGCTACACCCCTAATGAATGGGAAGACACCGTCTGAATTATACATGGGAAGCCGTTTAGATGCGTTACGTCTAACACATATCAAATTAAAAACAAAGTCCGACACTCCATCAGAACAGTTGTGCGTGGGAGCAAGAGTACAATCTAGATACTATACTTCAACTAAACAAATATGGAAATTTGGAACCATAACCAAGAAGTTAGGTCGGCTACACTATTTAGTTAAACTAGATAGTGGATACACACTAAAGAGACATATAAATCAATTGCTGACAACGGATCTTCAAAATAATAATCCAACTATAGAAATGTCCCTTCAATCAATGCAAGGTCAACATGTGCCTCAATTACACACATCAAATAATGATATAATTTCTTCATCGCAAGGTGACGTTACTGTTAGCACACCACCAATAGAATCTACAGATGATCGAATTAGTAATCCCAACATACATCAATTGCACAGGAAGAATCAGCCACCCAGTCTCAGGAATCTGCAGACCATCAACCCGAACCTGGTGGCACTATTCAAGACGATTATTCGCAGGCTTCTCGAACCCACCGCGAACAACCAAACATTCAAAATGAGAATCTAAGTTATTCGACTGAGACCCGAGCTCCTAGACGCCAGCGCAGACCACCAAAACATTTGGATGACCATATTCTAGAATGATGTTGGAAACTAGTGAACATCCCTTAGTGTGGGAGGATTATTACAACTCTGTACTATCATCTCTATTATCAAGCATATCATTGTTATTATCGATTTACAATGTTGCATGTGCCAGCTGTTGAAATGTTTCTGTAGCTGGTATTTCCACCCTCTACTATTAAACACGCCATGTTGAAATGTTTCTGTAGCTGGTATTTCCACCCTCTACTATTAACACGCCATGGTCCGGATCATGGTGTGTACGCAATCCCTACGTCATGGGGATGTGGCCCCCTCGGTCGGAAGGGGCGGGTAAGAGTGGATGCGTTGGGATCGTTCGAGGGTTGCTATATATATTTCTGGCCTAGGCAATACTAAGGCAATACTCAGAACGTTTTGACGTACGACCACCAAATTGATTTTTTCATCGACTTGAAAAAAATCAATTTGGCAAAAAAATGGAATTAACTCGTGAACATTTTCGTGCGATCATTTTTCACAACTTTCGACGTGGATTATCACGACAAGAGCGCATCGATGAACTTAAATCTTTGTATGGCGATGAAGCACCATCCTATAGCACTGTGAAAAACTAGTTTAATGAATTCAATCGTGGACAACGCTCGCTCGAAGACGAAGGTCGTCCAAAAACGGCCGTTGTGCCAGAGAACATTGATGCCGTCTGTGAACTGATAATACAAGTTCGTCATGTGACTTACCGTGAGATAGAGGCATCTTTGGGCATTTCTTCCACCAGCATACATTCGATATTGCATGAACACCTGGCCGTAAAAAAGTTTGTTTTCGTTGGATCCCGCACAATATGACAATCGCTCAAAAAAAGGCTCGTGTCGATTGGTGCAAAGAAATTTTGAAAAAATACGATCGCGGTGCTTCGGAAGACGTTTATAAGATCGTCACAGGTGACGAATCCTGGATCTATGTGTATATGCCCGAAACAAAACAGCAATCAACCGTGTGGGTCTTCGAAGACGAGTCAAATCCAACTAAAGTTGTTCGTGGAAGAAGTACTTCGAAGCAAATGGTCGCCTGTTTCTTCGGCAAAACTGGTCATGAGGCGACTGTTCCGCTTGAGCAACATAGGAGGTCAATTCTGAGTGGTACACCATAATTTGTTTGCTTAAAGTCTTCGGAAAAATTCTAAAAACGAACAAGAGAAGACGAATCATTGTGCACCATGACAATGCGAGCTCTCACACAGGAGATGCTGTTGAAGCGTTCAAAAACCATGTTTTGGAGGTGTCTAAATCGGAGTGGAAAAAGTGATTCGACAATTGGTTTGAGCGCATGTAAAAGTGTATAAATCATGCTGGAGAATGCTTTGAAAAACAATAAAACAATTTTTGATGATAAATATTCGCATTTTCATTATTAGGCCAGAAATATATATAGCAGCCCTCGTATCAACACTAGGATACCACTTCCGTTTTATGTATTTATTGAATTACTAACCTATTTTGAATAAAGTGTTATAAATCCAATTAATCATCGATATCTTCAATCCACCGGCTACAACACTAATGGATCGGTCTCAGTACGTGTCTTTTAATGGGAGTAGTTCCAGTGTTGGTATTGTTACTTCAGGCGTACCTCAGGGGTATCTTTTTGATTTATTTTAATGATGTTATTTCGCAATTGGAAAATTGTTCTTGTCGACCCTATGTCTTTGCAGATAACATGCTTTTATTTAAATAAAATACTGTAGATAATATTATTAATATTCATCTTGAATTCATAGCTGATTTGATGTCTGCTAATAGTCTACAGATTAACCCAACCAAGACAAGGGCTATGAATTTCCATTTGCGAAACTGCAATATTTCATACCCTCGTATTTTTATTAATAACCAGTCAATAGAATTCGTCGATTACCTTAAATGCCTTGGAGTTACTTTAGATTCCAATCTTAATTTGGCAGCCACATAAATTGCCTTACAAATAGAGTTTGTCTAACTTTAAGAAGATTAAAAACATATACTCCAAGACATGTAAGATATCGTTTGGGCCATTCTTTCTTAATGTCTCCGTTAAATTATGGAATTGAAGTATATTCTGGGACTTGGTCCTATAATCATGATATAATTGAGAGGATTTGTAGGAAGATTGTTCGTTATGTCTATGATTTGAGAGTACATGATCATTAACGTGTTACTGAACTAACTCACACATTTATAGGATGTTCTTTTCGTGACTATCTTAACATACGTGTAGTATTTAATTTGTATAAAATTATGAAATCAGCACAGCCCCAAATTCTAATTAATCAGTTTTCATTCATTATATCAAAACGCAATGTACAAATTGATATTCCTCTGGTGCACTCTTCGATTTACCTTACAATACATACATAATTGGCCTTGGATGAATGTTAAATAAATAAAATAACAAAAATATATATGTCGTCATCTGAAATCTAAAATGACGTAACATCAAAATGAAATTTATGATTTATTACTGTTTATTAGACTAACTTGCACATTCCTACAAAATTTTAGAGTTCAATATCTAAAATTGACCATTTTATGAGTGAAATTCAAAATGACGTAACAGCAAACAATGTCATTTAAAATGCAGAATAAATCATAAAATTTATTTTTTTAATTCAGAATGTACACAACTAATTGCACTAGATATGTTGTTTGATTTCGCCTTAATTGTCTGGAAATCCATAAATCTAGTCAAAAGCTTAAAATTAATTTACTTTGTTTTTTGCTTCTCCTGAGAAAGCATGAACATGTGGAATCATATTGGATTTCAGGTGACAATATAGAAATGGGATAGAATAGACGCACAATGAATAAAAAAATATAAACAATAAGTACATATAAATTTAAAAAACAAGAAAGTTCAGTCGGGTAAACCGACTTATGAATCCCCCTAACCTTGAGTCCCAAAGAAATATTCGTAAATTTATTTATTTTTTGTTTTAATTAAATTATTGTCGATTTAAATTGCATTTATAAACTTTAAAGTATGTACTGGTATAAAAGTTAAAAGCTGTTTACTTTTGGTACAAAATGCTCCATTTAATGTGAGGTACCAAAAGGGGCGTGCCAATAACGGCCACTTTTCTTTGGACACTAGACACTATAAAAGCATTACACCGTACAAAATTTCAAGTATTTGTATTCACTGTTAATATATGGTTTAAAATGGTCCATTTGTGTGGGAGGTACCATAAGGGGCGTGCCAATAACGGCCTCTTTTTTCTAGACTCTAGAGGTACTATAAAAGCATTACACTGTACAAAATTTCGAGTATTTGTATGAGCTGATATTAAAGATATAAGCAGTTAACTTTTGGTGCAAAATGGTACATTCGTGTGGGAGGTACCAAAAAGGGAGTGGCCACTTCGCCAATTTTTCTTGACGTGTTAGGGACTAACAATCTAATACAATGTATGAAATTTCAGAAGATTCGAGTAAGTAGTATAGAAGGTATTATAGAAAAAGTTATCCCTTTGTGGGGGAGATACTAGAAGGAGTGAACCAATATGGCCCATCTTCGAACTTAGACGGAGATAGAGCAAAATACACTATGCAACAAAAATTTTGTCCAAGGGATGTGGATAACAGTTTCTGGTGCAATTTGGTGTCACAAACACGAAAAAAAAATTAAAAAAATTTTTTATGGTAATTTTTTTTTTTAAATTCCAGGTTTCATGGAAAGTACCAATTTTAGTATTTGGACCATAATTTAAAGCCAAGTATAAGCCTGATTGAGCCGTGTTATGCCTTAAATTAAAGGGAATTATGAGGGCTACATATGTTGCAAAAATCGCTTTCAAGTAGAATCTTTGGTTTAGTAACAGTCGTCAAAAATATGAGAAAAAAATGATTTTAAAAAAAATGCTTTTTTCGCCATACAAAATAGAAAAAATTTAAAAAAAAAATATTTTATCACATTTTTAAAAAAAACCAGCATGCTAACGAAGAAAACACTGTCTATTTGAAAAATCTATGGATAGATGTAAAAGTTATGAGCCATTTTGTAAATGTTAGGGAAATTCAAAAAAATCTTGTTTCATATTTTTTCGTTTTTAAATGATGTTTTTGCTTATATTGAATTCGCCATATGCGAGAGAGACATATAAGAGACATTGCACTTGCATTTTATTTTATGAGGATCGATGTCAGACATTATAAAATTATAGAGAGGACGAGGTTTTACGGCCGTTCGTAACCCTCCATAAAACATGATATGCTATGTGAGAGCAATATTGGATGAGATCCACTCAGGTAGAGGGTCATACAACAATATTTGTGTTTTTTTTTATTTATGAGGTTTCCATTCAGTTACGCCTTTTAGGGGCATGGACAGCACAGTCGTATATACAGGTAGTAAAATTATATGTACGCAATACAAAGTAGTACGCGGCAGTCTTGAAAATATTGGGTTTCTACGTTCGAAGCAAACCATATGTCAGCTACTGGTACTGCAACTTATGAACCTTAAACCCGGAATTTATGAATGAAATTTATTGTTAATAAATTAGTGTAACTCAGCGCCATAAAGAGATAAGTCGATTTTCTGAAAATATTACAACGTTATATTTCGAAGTATGAGTAAAAGGCAAAGAACTTTTCAATGTGTAAATGATTCCGACAATTTCTGCTACATCTGCGAAAAAAAAATCGACGTGCATTTAGTAAAATAATAGAAGAAATATATGTGTAATATTTTGGTATACGATTTAAAAATGTGAACGAACCGTGGACACCTAGTATTTTGTGTAAATCGTGCCATGTAAATCTTACTCGATGGACTAGTGGAAGAATGCGGTAAGTACTTTAAAATTAATGTATTACAATGTTTTGTGGAATAAAACGTTTTAATTTTAGACCTCACGTGCAATTTGGAATGCCAATGATTTGGAGACAACCATTCATTCGCGATACGAATGCTATTTTTGTCTAAGCTAATAGATTGGAGTAGGAAGTGGCCAAGTATAGCTAACAGCCTAATTACGAAAACATCACCAAGTTCAACTGAGTACTCAACTCTGAGCGATTCAAGTTTAAGTCAGAAGTCATCGCTTTTAACTCAGTTTCAACAACTGATCTAGTGAGAGATTTGGAACTGACCAAAGATAAGGCTGAAATTCTTGCATCTCAGATGAAACTGTACAATATTTTGGCCCCAGATGTTAACATATCATATTATAGAGTCCGTGATATACCTTACAAACAATTTACAACTGTGGATAACAGATGCTTTTGCAAGGACATTCCCGATTTGTTCGAGGAACTTAATCAAACATACAATTCAAAGGAATGGCGGTTATTTGTTGACAGCAGTAAAGAAAGTTTGAAAGCAGTACTTTTACACAACGGAAATCTGAAACAGTCGATTCCCATTGCTCATGCTGTCAGTACCGTGCTCGCGAAGGTCTTTACGGAAGAAAGAAATGGCCAACAAGAAAACACATTACATTGGGTGAAAACAACATAAATACACACCTCTCGTCCAAAAAGAAAACATTATTTTGCCACCACTGCATTTTAAGCTGGGACTCTTTAAAAATTTTGTAAAAGCCTTAAGGAAAGATGTCAATTCACTCTCATATTTAAAAAGTTTATTTAAAAGTCTATCTTTTCAAAAAATCGAAGGCGTTTTTGTTGGCCTAAAATAAGGAAACTGATGAAAGACGTAAATTTCGAATCATATTTGACGCCGAATGAAATTGCAGCATGGAGGTCGTTTCAGATTGTGGTTTCAAATTTCTTTGGATCCAATAAAAGCCCGCAATATGAAACAATGATTAGTGATTTTTTAAAAAATTATGAAAAAATTGGTAAGAACTATATTTTTCTATATTTATGTATATAACACATATGTATGTATTCTTCTAACTTATTTTTCTCTTTATATATTCCAACAGGTGTAAATATGTCCCTAAAAATTTATTTCTTGCATTCTCATTTAAACTTTCCTCGAGAATCTTGGCGACGTAAGCGACGAACATGGCGAAAGGTTTCACAAAGAAATGAAGTCCACCAAGCGGCGTTACCAAGGGCACTGGGATGAAAGAATGATGGGAGATTATATTTGGTTCCTCATTAGAGAGACAGATTCCGAAATCTACAAACGCCAACAAAGAACTCACAATTACTTCTAATGAAACTTGTACATGTAAATAAACTCAAATGTACTCCCAGGATTTTTTTTAAAAGAATCTACTTTTTCCTATTTGTTTAATGACTGTTACTAAACCACTGTTTCTAAGTGAAAGAGATATTTCCAACATTGGTAGCCCACATTAATAGCTTCTATTTAACGTATAAGTCGACCTTATCGGGCATATACTCCACAATTTATAGTGCAAATACTAAGGGTACCTTCGACGATAATAGTATTTTTAATAAAAATTTTCTTTAAAAAAAATGTATCCATTTTTGGTTTTGATTTTATATAACAGTATGCCACAATCTACAGAAAAAAATTATTTTTAGGTCTGGGACACAAAAAATATTTTTTTGTTGCATAGTGATATTACCGCATGCCAAATTTGAAGTCAATTGGTTACCCCTTTCGAGAGCTATCGTGCGCGCCAGCCAGCAGACAGACAGACGGACGGACGGACATTGCTCAAATGATTTAAAATGACCCTAAACGGATTTCCGCCGAACATACTTATGGTCTTAGGTCACTCCTTCGATGTGTTCCACTTTTCTTTATGTATTTTCTTTATGTATCAACTGTGTTGTACTGTAATTTACTGCATTGGCCATAAGGCTCCAAGTTACTTGTTTGAATAAATAAGTAGAATAAAATAAATAAAAAAACTGTGTTGTACTGTAATTTACTGCATTGGCCATAAGGCTCCAAGTTACTTGTTTGAATAAATAAGTAGAATAAAATAAATAAAAAAAGGAGCAGCATAAAGCCGTTGTAATTTTCTATAACATATTGCAACTAATTATATTTCATTTTCTTTCATTAAAGACTATCGCGATGGAAAGCTTATTCGTTTTAGTACTAGAGCTGGTCGATGAAACAATAATGTGTATCACAATTATCTATCCATATAAAATATGTAGAGCGAATTTTGATGATGAACACATTAAGCTTCTGGTCATTGTTAGTCCACATTGATTGATTGATTATTTATTTAGCATATATGCTATTATAGTACAATATGTTTAACATTTTGAAATAAGGATTTTGTTACACTAAAATATTTGTTTAACATATGTAACAATTTTACGCTTGAATATATAAAAGTTATTTTCACATTTTAATTCTAAAGGCATTTCGTTAATTATTATATAATAAGACTATTATAAAATAACAAATTCTGGCAGAAGTTTGTTGAACTGAATGTTAATCTGAAGTCGTTAACATTTCTTAACTCATATGGCTGGACATCTGCTACGTATATTAAATATTCCCGCATGTAGTTCGGCAACATTCATTCCATTCCTAATTTTGAATATAAATATTAATGCATTCATCACTAGTCGTTGGTTTATAGCAGTCTGCAGTCTGGATAACATCTCGTTTATGTGTGTTAGCCCATCACATCGAAGAATACACCGCATGCCTTTATTTTGTAATTTTTGTAACCTTCCTTTCATTTGGCGATTACCCAGAAACAACAACGTTGAACAGTATTCAAAATGCGGTTTAATGATGGTATTGAATATATTTATGGCAGTAAATGTTGATATTTCATAGCGAATTCTTCTTAAGAACGAAATTTTCTTAGATATTTTTTTGCAAACCGTCGGCTTAATGCTATTTTGGTCCATACGCCAATTTTGTGTTTTTTGAGTTAGGAGTTGATAGTATGGGTTTCAAGCATGCTCTTTCAGAATCTGCAATCATTTTTTTCCTATCTCGCATAGTTTTCGAGATATCGGTAGGGTGAATTAATTTAACTTTGAATAACGGGAAAAAATTTTGATATTTTTGTTCTATGTCTCCATTTTTATATCGCCCTATATTTTTGACTCAGTATTTTACGTTATTTCGATCACAATATGTAAATTACTGTCCTTCCATACCGACCCTTTTTGTGGTCCATGTAATACAAATACGAAAAAATATTAAAATAAAAGTGGATATGGACCAAAATGCCCAGTACAAAAATTGTTATAACTTGCTTATTTTTGAATGTAATGGCATAGAAATGCATGAGAATCATACGAACACTGTTGGGAACCCTATGAAATAAAAAGTGTGTAACTTTTCAGTTCCGTTTTTACTCAAACAATAAATTGCGTTTTTCTCCGATCATACAAAATGGCGTATGGAACAAAATAGCATTGAGCCGACGAAACGTAGTTGAAATGTTAATAAAATTTTAGATTGTTGTCTATTATTGCTCCCAAATATTTCATTTCTTTTACTTGTTCTTGTTACTTGTTCAATGCAAATATTATCATTACTATTTTTATAAATTATCATTGATTTTGTTTTGTTTGTGTTTAGTTTAATTTTATTCATTTTTAAATAATTTTTAAATCTTCATTTATGTCACGCACGCATTCTTCTGGATTTTTACCACAAGTGTATATGAGTGTGTCATCGGTGAAAATGCAAACTTTAGATTTAGTTAAAACTTTTTCGATATCGTTTATGTAAATAAGAAATAGTAAAGTTCCTAGAACAGTCGCTTGTTGTTTGTACTCCTGTATTAATTGATTTTGATGAAGAAATGTATTTGCCGCATCTCGTCGTTTGGGTTCTATTGTTTAAATAACTTGCAAACCACATAAGTTATATTCCTTTCACTCCGTACTTCTCTAGTTTTTGTAACAAAATGTCTCTGTTAATAATTTCAAAAGCTCTCTTTAAGTCTAGAAAAACTGCTACCACACAATGTTTTGCTTTCATTTCTATTTTCCACCGGGACACAACAAGGTTCAACAGCGATTCACAGTTATGGTTTTTCCGAAAACACGATTGAGTCTCGTATAACAAGTCATGTTTTTCAAAGTGCTTATTTAATTGGTTGTGTACTATTTTTTCTATTAATTTACTAATTGTTGACAACATATTAACCGGTATTATTTCAGTAGGATTCTTTGTATTTTTAACTTTTTTTGTTGGAACAATGCAGGATTCTTTTAAGCAGTCCGGAAAAAACTCCATTATGTAGAGATTCCGCGATTAAACGCCGTAAGTGTAACCCGAATATGTCGAAGTTATCCAGCAGCATTTTGATTGTGAGAAAATTGTGATCTTTCTTGTTGTTCATAGTTTTCATAGTTTGTTTTAAATCAGCTATACTTATTATCTCGAAATGAAAATCTAGTTGCGGATTTTCATTTATAATGTTATCGTATTTATCGTATGGTATGTTTTCAGATATTTCCGTTATACTATTGATAAAAAAGTATTTAACACTTCAACTATTTCCATCTCGTTAGTAATCATTTTTCCATCCACTAAAATTTCTTCGATTTGTGAATTGTCTACAAGTTCTTTTGTTGCTCTCCACATATCTTTTTGATTCGAACATTCATTTATTTTGTTATTAATGTAATTTCCTTTAGACTTTGTTTATTTCTGATCTGTATTAATTTCTTAATATTCTGTAATTACTCCAATAATAATTATTATTGAACCAAACTGCCAAATTATGCATTTGTACTTTCCTCTGCTTCATTGCTTTTAAGTTGTCGTTGAACCATAGGTTTGTGTTATTTGTAGCACTGTACTAACATTGAGCTTAGAGCACTGTTTATATCATTCAATAGTAAGTTTGTAAAATCGTTTACCGAAATAACTGATGATACTTTATTAACATTTCCACAAAGTATATTGTTTCGAAAAACTAAGTTATTGAAACGTATAGATGCATAACTTTTTGTTTTTGGATATTTTACTTTACGTTGCTTGCTTTTATTCGGTCTGCAAATATTTGTGATTCTAACTAAAGGGTTTTTCAACAGGGACGCTACAAAAGTAGACCGACAGGGACAGCAAACGACGCCATATTTTTGCCGCTCTTTTGACATTTCTCTTCAGTAAGGTTTGCCATTTCATGATGGAATGATATACGAGCCAACAACGAGTCGAAATTATTAAAATTTACTACCGAAATTCGGAGTCAGTGGCCTCAAGCAGTTAAGAGCGCGAAAAATCATCTTCAGCGATGAGGCTCATTTCTGGCTGAATGGCTTCGACAATAAACAAAATATGCGTTATTGGTCAGACAGCAATCCACACGTAACCCATGAGTCATCATTGCATCCCGAAAAAATTACGGTTTGGTGCGGTTTATGGGCCGGCGGCGTCATTGGGCCGTACTTCTTCCGTGATGATCAAGACCGGCACGTTACTGTGAATGGGAATCGCTACCGTTCACTGATAACCGAATATTTTTGGCCCCAATTGGATGATATGGACTTGGAGGACATGTGGTTCCAACAGGACGGCGCCACAAGCCACACAGCGAATGCCACAATCAATTTATTGGAAACTAAGTTTCGAGAACGTGTTATCTCACGAAATGGTGCAGTCGATTGGCCGCCTCAGTCGTGCGATTTGACGCCGTTAGACTATTTCCTGTGGGGCTACGTCAAGTCTATGGTCTATGCCAACAAGCCAGCGACGATTGATGAACTTCGTACGAATATCGAACGTGAAATTGCAGCAGTATCGGCCGATTTATGCTTGAAAACCGTCGAAAATTGGGTTCAGCGTCTGGACTTGTGCAAGCGTGCCCGTGGTGGCCATGCAAAAGAAATCGAGCTCCATACATAATTCCCCGGGAATCTTATGGGAATTGAAAAAAATCAAAAAAATTATAGCTATAAAATAGCTTTTAATTTTATTTAAACGTTTTTATTGTATACAAAATCCAATTAAGAAAGAGCGTTTAAAATATACGTCTGTTTACTTTGACAGATACATATACATTCACACAAGACAATTTTTTCCAAGCAAGTGTCACAGTTTTTAGGAGAGAGAGGCAGGCGGAAAGAGCTCTCTGCTTCTCTCTCCTACAAACTTTGACACTTGGTTGGAAAAAATTGCCTCGTGTGTTGCACGACTTACTTATCACTGTCAGTCATTAGGCAGGTGGAAAGAGCTCTCTGCCTCTCTCTCCTACAAACTTTGACACTTGGTTGGAAAATATTGCCCGACTTACTGACCACTGTCAGTCATTATTTTTCGCGCATATAACTGTTTTACTTCGCATTTTCAAAATTTACTTTGTATCGTATAAAAGGCTTCCGAAAAGAAAAAATGTATTAAAGTTTTTGTAGCGACAACTGACAATGGGCAAAAAAAGGAATAGAAAAGTCCGTGGTCTACACAACACTACTGTAGCAATTGTCAGATTTCTATAACTTACAGGAACCTCAGGGGTCAAGTGGTCGAAAATCGAAAATTAATGGTATATCAGTCCACCAATGATCATGGTACAAACAGACAAACAAACGATTTTATAATATCGAATTGAATAAAAATTTAAAAATTTCATTAAAAAACGTTGAGTTTACGAAAAATCTTATTTATATTTTTGTGTAATAATGGCTGTCTAGTAATATGAACGTTCATAATTCATATTGAATAAGAGGGAATTTTAAAAACTTTTTAATTGTCTCTATTAGTAATAATTTCGATTAAACTGAAGACTGATTTAAAACTACTCTTAAAACTAAGGAAAAAAGCAATTTTTCGCTGTTTTTGTTCAAAGACATTTTTAAATATAAGCCCTCGATATGCATTTCGTCAAAAATGTTTATTTAAACTAAGAAGTTCCTATAGAAAGTGGGATTAGTCTTTTCTTCAAAAGCGGGCTCAACATCTAACGAATGACAGACCAGTAATATGTATTATGAATTCAAAATGCTAGCAATTTAAATTAATATTTTAAAAATAATAACTTTCATTTCATTCATTGATGTATAGATTTTGGATTACCTTCAAACACCGTCATGAATTTCGACTTAACAGCGTTTCAATACCAATGATTACATACCGATTTTTTCCACAATGGAATGATATTTATTTTCATTTAGGCAAGTTGGTTCATTACAATAATATCCAAATTGCCTTCTTTCGTACTCATGACCCGACCAACTTTAGTATACATAATTAATTGAGAAATTTCAATGTTATTATTTGAAATTTATTTACTTAAAAAATATCGGTCAACAAAAAATTATTCGAACCATTGTTTTGGCTATACTTTACTCAATACTTATTAATATGATGACCTAACCTAACCTATTAATATGATCTTTTGGGCAATGTCGATGAAAGAAAATAATAGGTGGTTTTTCGTGTCTAAAATAAATTTATATTCTTTAAATTTAATGTAATTCTATTGTCAAATATACTGTAATCCTGATTTATTCGACATACTCTATTAAAATTAAATCTGTTCCATGGGAAAACTTTGTTTTGATCGCGTTTTCGTTTGTCGCAAATCACAATCAACCGGACAACATTGAGTGGGTGAAAACAACATAAGGTTCCCGCGATAATCGGATATATTCCGGAACGAAGTCTGTAATAGAAATAGACTTAAGGATTATCAACTCAGCGTCTCCAAGCTGCTACAACAACAACAACATGAATGCATCGGTGATTGATTAAGATGAAAGCAACGATGAGTAGGAGTGACATTTGAAGATGATAATACAAAACATGTTACTTTATAAACAGACTTTAATCACAGCTACCCTGCAAAAACTTGATAAGTATGTACATGTCATTACCACTTGCATTAGCATGTAAGACATGTCACTACCCTCTGCATTACACGTAGTCAACAAATAATGTATTTACCATGTTTTTGATGGGAATGTTCAGAGTAAAAAATATGTCTCGTCGTATTTAATTATATATGATAAGTAAATAGTTATGAAAATCATTACTGGTAAGGTGTTATTTAACCCCTTATTAAAATGACAATTATAACGGCGGAATGAAATTGGGCCCCAGGAAAATACACCCCAATATTTTTATGAATATGGGGCCCAAATAATAACATGTCAAACAATAAAATTTTTTTGTTGAGGCTTATTTTCATTTATAAATTTAGAAACAGGACAGGCTACGCATAAATGATTTGCTCCACGTTGCCAACTTTGGATCCTGTCCATAGGAGATAGTCTTAAACAGAGGCCGCAGGCCGTAGGCCGACCGCGCAAGAAAAGATTTATAATTAAAAAATAGGTTCGTATAGGTGTATTATTACATACTCCCCATATTTACGAAGATAAAATTTCCTAGTTTTTTGGGGTTTATTTTCATTTCATGCTGTGACCGCGCAGGAAAAGATTTATAATTAAAAAATAGGTTCGTATAGGTGTATTATTACATACTCCCCAGATTTACGAAGATAAAATTTCCTAGTTTTTTGGGGTTTATTTTCATTTCATGCTGTGACCGCGCAGGAAAAGATTTATAATTAAAAAATAGGTTCGTATAGGTGTATTATTACATACTCCCCAGATTTACGAAGAAAAAATGTCTTAGTTTTTTGGGGTTTATTTTCATTTCATGCTTTTTTCTTGATTGGGGTGTAATTTCCTAAATCAATAATTGTATCGAAAATAGGCCCCAAATATGGGGCGCACATTCATTTTAAATTTAGGGTTCATTTTCTTGGGGCCCAACTTCCGGCCGCCAATAATAAATTCTTATATGTTGGATCTTCGTAAGCGTGGGGGTAAGTAGTTATTTGTTAGCTCTTCGTATGCTTGCATGGAAGTTCTTTTCTCCAATATCATGCCCATGTAAAAATAATCTGAAGGTTGGCTAAATGGTAAGTCATATTTTTGAATTTCACTTACCCGCCAGGTAAACTGGCAATGAGAGTTTTTGCTGGGTAGCAGATAGTTTTCTCAAGTGTCACAGGCCAAAAATTAGATCTTTCTCAAAATCTCAGAAAATGTTGCCCTATGCCCTAGTATTAAAAAATTGGGCGAGGTCAAAGTTCAGAAAAGTTGATTTTTTCCCCTCTGTAATGATTTCTTGAAGTTAATTTTAATGCTAAAAAGCATTAGAAATTGATAATATCATTTCTTAAAGCTTTTTCCGCGTACTCATTATAAAAGATTCTAATTTTATCTTACAGTTTATTTCCGTAACTTTTCGGGGAAATAAAAATATAAATTGCATATCTCAGAATCGATCCAATTTTTTTCCCTTAAATTTTTTATAAAAAATGGTTGTAAATTTTGGAGTGGGGACGACTTTGGTCCAAAATTTACATTATAATAACTGAAAATCTTCACCAAATTACAAAGAAAAATATTTGTACGCGTTTTCAACTATATTTCGTTTGCTGATTTCTTTCAAATATTAAATTGGTCAACCACCTCAACCATTCGCACTGGACTGGCAAATATTTTGCTTCCAACTCCAACGATTATCAGGCTGATACTTAATACGACGTATGACAAATGCGATTTTACAGAAAAGACTGAGAAATATATAAATACTAAGATAAATGTTCTAAATTATAAAAATACATTAATGTGCAAGTTATTGCGTGCCCCTTTTCGCTATGAAGTATATAAACTATTTATGTTGGCACTTGTCTATAGCAAAATATAGATTTGTAAAGGGTGGTTAAATTGTAAGGGCCGATGTTGAATGTGAACCACACCTAAACGTCAAGTTTTTTTCTGCATTTCATTTGACATTTCTCAATTTCAGACTAACTCAATTTGAACCATGGACAGATACACGATCGAGCAACGCGTTAAAGCTTTCTAAAATGCATTTCGTGATGTTTTTTGACCAGGATAATCGACCAAATGTGTCCACAATCGGGAGAATTGTGCTCAAATTACAGCAACCCGGGTCTGTAGATGTTAAAACACCTGTACATGCTCGCCCAGTTCGTTTGGTGCGGCTTATGGGCTGGCGACGTCATCGGGCCATACTTCTGAGGCCGGTCAGGCAGTTACTGTGAATGGTGTTCACATTGGTGAGATGATAACAAACCTTTTATGGCCCGAATTGGAAGATATGGATGTGGATACTTGCCACACAGCTAACGAAACAATTGGTCAATTGGCCGCCAAGATCATGTGATTTGACACCGTTGGATTTCTTTCTTTGGGGTTATTTGAAAGAAAAAGTGTACGTTGATAAGCCAGCAACAATTCGCTAAAGGATGAGATAATTCGGCACCTTAACGGCATAGAACCTCAATTATGTCTCAGTGTCATCGAAAATTTGGACCATCGGATGGAGGTGTACCGCCGAGGTCGCGGCGGCCATTTGGCCGATATTTTGTTCCATACATAATTCAATAATATCACAATAAAAATAAATGACAATAATTTCCTAAATAATTTGTTTTATTCAAAGTCAACATCGGCCCTGAAAATTTAACCATCCTTTATTATAACTTGTATGTATGTATTAATTGGTCACTTTAACGATTTGTTTCATTGCACCTTACACTTACAGTCCACTTAAATATGGAAATAAATCAAACGCCAAGAAGTATGGAATAATAAACGTGAATAGATAAATTTGTCCGTCAATTGATGCTACTTAAATACGAGTGAGGATGTTCGACGTCTGTCAAACTCATTTTCAAATGTATGGAAATGTACTACACCTACCCAAATACGCACACGGATACGCCGGATAATTTAAAAAAATACTAATTTGAAAGAGCGTTTACAACACAACGAGTGAAAACAAAACAACAACAAATGAAAACAAAGCAAAAACACAAACAGATGACAAGCGGTATTAAATTATTTTTATTTTGCAACAGTGCACGAAGTGGAAATATATTAACAGCCTATTTCTCTATGTCGAACGAAAGCGATGCGAATGCAAACATACTGGCTGATGCCAGTCAGCGTTACCGTTGTGCGACTAAAGTGGCATATTTGCCCCTTTTTTTCAGCCGTGCTACTTTTGCGCCCCTTTTATTTTTTGATACTAAATGTGCCCCTTTTCGCTTTTTGTGCCAATTTTTTGGCTTTTGTAATAAAATCTGCTTTTTATACTCTTATGACAACACTTTCGTACTAACGTACGGAAATGCCAAACGCGCTACGTTCTGAATTAGGTTATTTAATGGGATATAAGCATATGTAAAAACGATTGACATTTATATTTTGTATGTGTAAGCATATGAGAATCTATTTCCACCGTTTCATCTTATTGGTAAAAATTCTGCGAATAGGTCGGCGTCTATGCAACAATACAATTAATTTGAGTGTTTTCTTGATTGTAACAATATATGTGTTTATAAAAAAACCCAATTTATTTTTTATTAGGTTGATGTACATAAATCTAAGCTTTTTTCTAAACAGATTTATTGTGAGATCAAACAAACTCAATACAAAACACATCTGTCCCAAGCACAGATCTAATAAGAAAGTATAAAAAAAGAAGTTACAAAAAAGTAACTATAAATAAAGAAATGTATGTGATAAAATATATTTAGTGTACATCATAAGAAGTTTTGTATAACATTGTATTTTTTGTTTAGTTTTAGTGTAAATGAATGCATTTTTTAATGTTACCTACTTATTTTTTATGTTAATCTTTGTTTTTTTATTGTTGTTTTCTTTAAATAAAAACCTTAAAATTGATCCCACTCTTTTAATGATCGGTTGCCCCTTTTTTCGAAAAAAATCCCCTTTTTGTGCCCCTTTTTGAAATTTCCCAACGGTAACGCTGATGCCAGTAAGTAGGTCTAAAATCAGCGGTTTTTCGTTTACGTGACTTTCGTTCTACATTGAGAAACAGGCTGTTAATGTTGAATTTGCCGGAAATACTAAATACAAACCGGTAATAATTTAATATTTTACTATTATAATTTTCAAAAAAATGTATTTTTCATGTTAACAGCGAACCCCCACAAAAAAATGATTTCGAATTAAACATTTTTACAACAAGTTGTAATGGTTAAACTGTGTTCCTTGTTCCAAAAAGTAAATCAAAGACTTAAAATTGAAACGTTATTAACTTTAAAGGTTTATGTCTAAAATGTAGTTAATTGTAGCATATGATGACAGATATAATTTACTAAAAGTAAGTCAAAGCCTATTCTATCCGGAAAATTTGACTGTTTTGTTTTAGAGCTTTATCTCAAAAATGACCTCCTTTTAAATTCAAAAGTTGTACACCTAAGAAACTGCAAATGTGTGCCTTAAGGTGGGTACCATGTTTTTTCAGCTTGAAAAAATTCCACAAAATGTTATTTCAAGTTGAAAAATGGAACGCTTTTTTACTAAAGTAGCACTGCATTTTTGAAGTGTGTGTGTCGAAATGTCACTTTTATATGTATGCGTGTGTGTATAAGCATGTGCATTTTTTCCTTTTCTTGAAAACAAACACGAGTTTAAATTAGAATCAATAAGCAATTAAATGGAATAATGCCGACTTAGAAAATAGTTAATTTAAATTGCAGAATGGAAATATGGTTGAAGATCATTTTGCTAATGTTGAAACGATGGCGATGCTTGTGAGGTATCAGAAGCCAGGGTAATACAATGTTACAAATAACAAAATAATTTCCTACTGTTGTACGAATATAAATAAATAAAATTATGTTTTGATGAACCGAAAAATATGTTTTATTATTATTTTTAAGGATTTACACTATATTTGTGGACATATATAGATTATACTTCCATCCATAAACGGATTTTCTTCTTCCAACTCCTATGGCTGGCAAGAACTCACTATGTTCTTTATAACCATTTAAAAACGAGATCACAGGCACTGCCCAATACCATTGTCCTACTGCTTCGGTAGCGTTTGCCGTTCACAAAGTTTTTCCAGGCTTTTCGTCACGATTCTTCTAAACATAAGTAATTATAAGACAAATTCAACATTATTACATATAGTTACATGCCCTTCCAGTGTTTTGCACTTTTTTGCTTTGCTATCCAATCGGAATGTCGCTCTTCTCGTTTATTCAATATACATAATTATTTTCTGTTCCAAAGCTTTGCATTAGTTTTCTTTCAGATAATTTAATTTTGTATTCTTTATTAGGAAAATTTATCGCTATGATTGACAACAATTGAATTTCTCGCGGACAAACATGAATATAAATAAATAGGAGTGCAATGCTGGCGGCATTCAATTTGTTGCGGAGTTCAATTAATTTGTAGCGGCGCAAAATGTCAATTTCTCACGTTGAAAAAACATAGTACCACAAATGAAAAAATGTCACTAATTTTTCACAACTTTGATTTTTGTATGGGATTTCAGCGTGAAACCGGAACATAGTACCGTGTTTTATTTAAAAAATTTACTTCTTTAATAAAAAAGGTGGTATACCTAAAAAATCGCAAATGTCATACACATTTGTGACTTTAACACTATTATAGCATTAAAAAAACGGTAGCCTTCAGAAAATTGCTCTAATAGATTTGTGCTGATTCACACTCGGCAATTTTTTCCAAGCATGTGTCAAAGTTAAATCTCAATTTAATATTGAATCTAGCAGATGTTATGGAATCTACTTAGAGAGGTTGACCCTCAACCCGCAATGGTCCGGATCATGGTGTCTACGCAATCCCTACGTCATGGGGATGTGGCCCCTCGGTCGGAAGGGGCGGGTAAGAGTGGTTGCGTTCGGACCGTTCGAAAACAAAAAGTTTGTGGAAGAGGCAGAGTGCTTTTTCCGCCTGCCTCTCTCTCCAACAAACTTTGACACTTGCTTCGGAGAGCATCGACTATATAGAAGGTCTTCAAATCTGGATTCCCCCAGATAATTATAGTTTTCCAGTGACTGAGAAAAGAAGTTTAAAACTCCAACTATCTTAGTTACATAAATATATATAGTTGGCGTACTCCTCGAATCAAGTCGGTGCTTGCTGTAAAATATGTGTATTATTTGCCCCTCGAGCTCCTCCCCATTTATACGGATGCGAGTATAGAAGCGTGAATCTTCTCCTTCGTATAAGGTGTCTGCGGCGATTTCCTTTTGAATTCTTTTCCTCTGCCTGTATATCTCTCTCGCTCTCTTGACTCTACTTGACACTTCTCCGAAAATTCCCTTCCTGGCCTAACCATACTCCCTAATCCTGACATGCAAGGGTTTCAACTCCCTAACTTTCTTTTCTACGGATTCTGGAAGTTTCTTATTCGGATTGATCAAAATGGAAACGGTTTGATTTTCTGGAGACGTGGTTTTGTTTTGAAATGGAACTAGCTCTGTTTCTACTGGGGATCGGTTTGAGTTGAGCGTGTCTCCCCAGGTCGCGGCGCGCTCCTCATCAAATTTCCCTGACATTTCGGACATTTTGGAGTGACAACTCCATCACGACCACACCTAAAACAAAACACTCTGCTAACCGGTATGTGACACTCGATATAGCTGTGACCCATCTTCCGGCAGTTCCAGCAGGTGTAACGGCTTGTCGGTTTCGGCTTGTTAGTTTCCGGAATTTCTACTTCACATTCGATGTCATGTACTCTCGGTGCTTGGTAGGGTTTCGGCTTTTTTGACTTCTTGGCGAAAATGGTTAAGTCCAAATATCCTAATTGGGAAGATTAGGGCTGCTAGCGAAGTTTTCAAATTTCCTTTAATAATTTCTACCAAATCTTGTTCTGAGTAGGGTGTCCGCTGCTGATTCCTCAACTTCACCACAGCATTGAAGAAATCTTCGAAACATTCATGTGGCTGTTGACGGCGGTCCATGATTTTTTTCTGTATCTGAAATTCATTCTAAAAACGCCTAAATTGGGACAGCTTGTCGAAGTTCGGGCCACGAGTGAAAGGAGGACAGCCGACGGTGTTGCCAGTACCAGTCATGGGCGGGGCCTTCCAGCAGCTGCTGGAAATCCTTCAACAGATCCCCGACATGAATACCATGGTCTTACCTTAGAGCCTCGGCACGGAATATAAAATCTTCCGCATCCATCGTCTTCTCAGACCCATCAAATTTAATACCCCAGTTCTTCAAACTGAATTTTGGCGTCATTTGTTGTATGGGATAACCACCATACGGAGAAGCATTCGGGAACGGAGGGAAAAGTCTAACCGATGGATCTGAGTGCTTGTGTGGCCCAGCCTGAGTACCTGAGGTTGCGGCGAAAACGTTCGGTCCGACGGGAGGCAACATTCCGCTACCAGTTGCTGAACCAAAAGCTTGCTGTGGCGGTGCTTCTGGTAACAGCTCCTCCAATATCCCCTGTTGGATATTGGACCTTGTGACCGGTGGTAGATAGAAATTGGATGCCGGTATATTTGGTAGTACGCTGCCTACACTTCGCGTCGGTAATATATTTCGACTCATCTGCCGAATCTCTTCACAACTCCGCAGCAGTTGTGCCTGGACCAAGCCAATTGTAGCCACAATTTCTTGCAAGGTGTTCCCTTGCTCTGTCTCGCTCCGAAACCTGGAAATCCCTGGGTTATCTTGTCGGAAATCGCGCTGGATTTGCTGTGCCGTAATGCTCGCGAAGTCTGGTGAGATCATTGTATTATTTAGGTCCTCAGAACTGAGGGAAACGTCACTCGAGACTGATGAAGCGGTCGAAGTGGCTGTGACCACGGTGGTCGCTAATGCCGAAGAGGCAGTCACGGTAGTAGCAACCGCGATAGCTAGAGTGTCTGCAATCGAAGTGGTGGTCGTTGGGTCCGTTGGCCAAAAACTTGCTTCCTTGCCTAGTCAATACCATTCCTGTCTAAACAAGGAGAAAAACTTTCGCATTCCCCAAGATCTGATGAGAGTGTATCTGGAGGAACCAAATTTTGACGCTAGTATTTCCGGGAAGTAATTGGTCTGTAGGCAGAAAGGAAAAACGAAAATTCTTTTTTTTAGCTCACGCCCCAGCAATCACACTAGTGTCGGATTTGCTTTAAAAATACCGAATCAATATGAATTCAATCGCCTATCACTCCACACAATACACACGCTAATTCACACTATACTTCGATGAGGTTAGAGCAAACCAAATAATAATCAAACTTAAAATAGGAAAGTTATATAAAAACTAAAATCAAATATGGTGAAAAGAAATTAGCTGAAAAAAATTTAATCTTATTATTTTTCCTAATTTGAAGGAAATTTACTTCATCCAATGTACCCAATAACAAGATAGGGTGGGGGGGGTTAAAAAAAATATATATATAAATAAAAAGTGGAACTCAAGTGGTGACAGGGTTTTCAGGTGACTACACAGTAAAGAGTAGAAGTTTTATATCTACAGGTGTCGCTGGTTGTCTAGTGCTCTGAATGGGGGTAAATTGCAGATAGATCCTCCTGATACAATCCAGGACAAACCGTTTCTTTAAGGGGCGCGGAATGAAATCTCTAACATCCCTAGAGCGAAACCAGTTAACGAGGCTTGTAGTTGCAGGAGCACTATCTTTGGGTTATGGCAAGTTAACTAATCTAAAGGATAATTCTTAAAGATGCACTACAAATTCCAAGCTGTTAGGCATTGGTCATAAAACTGACTCCACCCTAAGTCTCTAAAAATGCTGGACAATCTTCAAGTAAATCCGCCTTCTGATCTCAAACATTCTCATTCTCTATGTTGCAAGTTGCATCTCAACTTCGACTCTAAAGTATTACTTGTAGGGACATACAATGACCATAGAAAGGAAAAAGCCTCAACTCAAAGACGTCTATGGGAAATTAAATGTAAACCTGAATATTCTAGGGAAATATATCTCACATGAACGTAAACTTCAGACGCATCTATTAAAATTGAAACGTCGAGACTTAGTTGATGCTCAAGGAATTCCTGTTTCCGAACAGTTTATCCTATCTATTCTATGTGACGACCGCTGAGGACCCTTGAGTATTACTCAAACAGGACCTACACTTCCTAAATAGGATATTTCCTGATCAGACTAGGACCTAACACCTTTTCAGGCCACACGTTGGGCGCCATTCTGTACTGTCCACTTCTATGGATAAAAGTCCAAAATTGCTAGTTTAAGGGGTATTTGTCGACGTCGCTGGTATGGTGCCGTTTAGCGCGGCTAAGCTCGCGGGATGGGGGGGGGTTCTTGTCGACATTTACCTGTTAGACAAGGACAGAAAAAAAATCATACCAGACTTAGAAAGAAGAAGATTATAAAGGACCGAAAAGGATTTGAAAAGGATAAACTAACAAAAGGGAACAAAAGAGACACTTGTGCTAAACTTTTCGATCACCTGTATATGCGACTCCGGCGGTTGTTATGCCGTATATTTCCCACCCTCAGGAACAGATGTTCCTCCATGGCAGTTTGATGTGGTTTGAAACTGCCCCATACCTACCTCTTTACCCTATAGTCACCCTCCTATCACCTTTCTTTGACTAAAGTTAGTCCATTCAAAAGATTGATTTTCTCATTTGAAACAAAATGTTACAAACATAATTTTTATTGTTGGTTTTAAAGGAAGAAAAGTAGCAGTACAAATTGACTTGATTTCCACTTCGAAATATCTTCGTTACTTTTACTAAGGTAATACATAATATTAATTGGAAAAATTTAATTAATTTGAAAATTATAAAAAACCCAATTTAGATAGTTTGAAAAAATCATCCTTATATGCAGATTCCTGTGTTTAGCTGTCTTCAGTGGCATATGTAAGTAGACCAGACTCTAATTGGCTTTTTGGTGACTGAGGTTCTGTACGTCTGTCCGATTGTTTGCGTATGTGTATTGTATGTGTAGTTTAAAGTTGTAATATGTTGCTATTTAAATAGAATACTAAATTTTGTTTATTGTATGTTACTTATTGCAGTTATCCATTTTTCTTCCGTCTTTTACCTCAGGGACGACATCTCTCGGTGGGACAAAAATCCCTTTATCTCGCACAAAAGTCAAGATACCTAGGCCTGCGCGCAACCCTACTCTCCTGCCTCGTCCTCTTCGAAAAATGAAAAAGGAAAGTATTCTAAGTCTTAAATGTCTACCCTGGTAAAACACTAATTCTGGTTTATTTTCTCTTCTATTTTTAGTATTTTATTTAGATCTAGATCGCGTAAGTATGCTGTCGAAAAGGGTACTTCAGTCAAACCGTCCGTCTATCTGTCGGAAAATATCTCAGCACCCCTGGATTGGCAGTGCTCGTTTCCTGGATGGAAGTCCCGCGTTGTGGCCGAGGTTTTTTTCTTCGTTTGTGTTTGGATGTCGTTTCCGTTTTTTTCTTTATTTTAGTTTTATAGTATGTTAAGTTCAGACTGTATTGTTCAGTATTTTAGTTTTTGTTATTTTGTACTGTAATTCATGTACACTTTTATGGCCAATAATTATGGCCTTTTTATACCCTCACTTTAGTGTGACGAGGGTATATATCATTTGCTACGGAAAAAAGTGTAACACGTCGAAGGAGTGACCTAAGACCCCAAGTATGTTCGGAGGAAATCCGTTTTGGGTCATTTTAAGTCGAATGAGCAATGTCCGTCCGTCTGTCTGTCTGTCTGTCTGTCTGTCTGTCTGTCTGTCTGTCTGTGTGTCTGCTGGCTGGTGCGCACGATAACTCTCGAAAGGAGTAACCGATTGACCTCAAATTTGGTATGTGGTAATATTTTTTTCTATCTCCGGCTAAGTTCGAAGATGGGCCATATTGGTCCATTCCTTCTAGTACCTCCCCCACAAAGGGTTAAAATGTTGTGAAATATTGATTCTTTAATAACTGCTATACTACTTACTCTAATCTTTTGAAATTCCACACATAGTATTAGCTTATTAGTCGTTATCAACGCGAGAAAAATGGGCGAAGTCGCCACGTCCCTTTTGGTACCTCCCACACAAATGCACAATTTTGCACCAAAAGTTAACAGCTTATAACATTAATAACAGTGTATAAAAATACTTGAAATTTTGTACAGTATTATGCTTTTATATTGCCTACAGTCCAGGGAAAAATGGGTGTTGTTGTCACGCCCCTTTTGGTACCTCCCACACAAAGGTACCTTTTTGCACCAAAAGTTAACAGCTTATAACATTAAAACCAGTGTATAAAAATACTTGAAATTTTGTACAGTGTAATGTTTTTATAGTGTCTATAGCCCTGTGAAAAATGGGCGTTATTGCCACGCCCCTTTTTGTACCTCCCACACAAAATGCCCAAATCATACCACAATTTAATGTCTCAAAGTTTATACCAGCGCACATAAATGCTTATAAGTCGGCACAGTGCAATGAATTTAAAGTATCTAATGTTCAGCAAAAAAAAGGTGTATTTGATAAACCCCTTCTGGTACCTCCCACACAAATTGACAGAATAATTCGAGTAATATTCAATATTACATTACTCACAAAGTGAGGGTATACCTTAGTCGGTTTACCCGACTGAAACTTTCTTACTTGTTAAAATAAATTTTGATTTAAAAGTTTTTATTGTTTTCTTTAAATTCAGTTTTGGTTTGTTCTTAATTAATTTTTATTTCTTTTAATCATTGTTTTTTTGTAATTCAATGTATATTTCTAGTTCAAGGAATATCTTCACTTCAAAGTTTAAAAAAATGTTCTTGACGATAATTTCTGCTCCTGAAAACCTCTTGTTGTTGGCCAATCTTCAAAGGAAAAAGCCATTTTCCTCCCTTTGGCTAATCATTTCTCCTCGGATTGTCAATTTGACAAGTGATTCAGACATTTTCCGGAATTCTATGTCAATAAGAACATATGGTCGTGTGGCCATATTAATTAGTACCAATTTAGTAGATGTTACTAACGTCCTATAGAGGTCGTTACTGGTATGAAACTATTTCCCATATTGCCATTATTTCGGCTTGATAGACACTGCAGGTATCTGGTAGTCTGTGAGCCATATCCAGACTAAGCTCTGCACAGTGTACTCCGAAGCCAACCTGTCAGGTGCGCCTTTGAAAATTCAAATCTTATATGAATTCAACGGTAATTCGGAGATATAAAACGTATTGAAATTTCAAACAGCTGTTTAGACAAGAATCCCTGCTGACAGGTGACAGCTGACAGGTTATGAGGATGAAGTAGGAGGGAAAAAGGAAGATGGAGTTATATGTCCAAAATGGAAGGGAATGTCTGCCTTTTTTGATTTGGATTTCACCCAAGCCGGACGCAGTGGTTATCCTGGATACTCCCCAGAAAAAAAAGCAAAAGTTCAAAAGCGATTTTTTTTGTCACACTTCCATTTGGTGTTGTAACAGTGGCACAAAGGTGCTATTATTGATAAAGTAAATTTAAAGTAAAGTAAATTTACAACTAAGAATAAAAAGGTCAGTCGACGCCTGTTGTAGCGAACGGACGTGTTATCGCAGAGCGGATAGTTTTTAACCCAATTACGCAATACCTATTCACCTACCTACTACGCAACCACGTGGTTTGTTGTTTTTAAAGCGTAGGTTGAATTGGATGCATCGGTCTCTGGACAGAAATTTCTGAGCTCAGTCTGGAAGGCCTATATCGACGTACCTATTACGGGCTAATATTAGCTATGGGGGTGTCTCCCCCAACCAATTTATGATTAAACCAAAAAAGACGAAGGAGATTACGGCACAGGGGAGGGAAAACCCAGTGCCGGCGACAAGCGTTGATTCACTCACGAGTCATGTGTCGTCGTTATCGAACAATCGTGAGCATGCAACTTCTACGAGCTACGGGATAGAAGGCACCAACTTTTATCCCGTAGTCGAAAATGAAACAAGAGCACATCCAGCCGCAGGCAAAACAAATGATAAGACAGATGAAGCAGAACCCATCTGGGGCTCTAAGCAACCCCAACCTTTAAAATCCAGTGAATCATCAAATGAAAGCAATATCACTATTGTTGCTAACTCAAAGAGACTGTCAGGGGCACAAATAAGGAAACTGAATAAGTTGAACCTGACAATTCTACCTCCAACACAAACATGGAGGCCGCTGAAAGAGTCAGGTCTCCCGAAGAACATAGCGCTGTGAAAGTGACACAAAAGGAAGTCTCTAGTCTGGGTCCTTCGATCGTGGGCGGTAAAGTTGATCCAGTAACGCAGGTCAAGTCAACCAAATCATCCGTTAAGGATGAGGCTTTAGACAGAAAGTCTCTACAGACACAGAAAAATCAATTGACCATAAAGAAGGGTAAGAAGCCACCATCTTATTCTAATATAGCTAAACAACATTTTCGAGACGATCTATGCTATACCATAATTGATAGCAGTAGTGAATCTGGCAGAATCCCCGAAAACCAAAAGAGTAACTTCGAAGATTTGGTCTATACGAGGGTAGCGGAGTACGTCCTCGAATCTAAGGATGAACCACCATTCGAAGTAATGAGTTGCAAGTTTGAGAGGAGTGTTTTGATGCTCAGGCTGGCATCACAACGCTACGCTGGTGTCCTCGTAAAACTTGTGGATAGCTTCCCCTCACCTTGGGACGGCGCAAAGCTATAATTGGTAAGGAAAAGCGACGTTCCAACTCATAAAAACGACCCTATATGTTAAGGGATGTCCCAGTAAGTTCTCATCAGAGTACATACTCGACATCATTGGCAAACAGAATTCACAACTTTCCGTGAGAAAGTGGGAAGTTTTCTATAGGAAGGATGATACCGAGGGTACTCTCCTCGTGTTGGGCATGGACCCAGAATCCAAGAACAATCTTGTCATGGCGAACGGCATGGCGTACTTCTTGATCTGGACAGTCTTTTTCAAAATTGGAAAGGTCCCGATTGGCGGGACAGATGAATCGAGTCCAAATATACTGTCTGAAGAGGCAAACACTGGTATTGAACGGATGGAGACAAGTGAGACACTGCCAAAAACTGATGTTGAAGTAGTCAATAACACCACCAGTTCACCAATAGTACCGACACTTTTGCAGGAAGTTCCCAGCAAAGGTGGTGATCAAAATAAAAAGAGCCACAAAACGATTCAAAACAATGAGGGAGCGACAAAAAATAACACCGCCTCCAAAGATTGTCGACTGGAAGATGGTGTAATAGGTATTGAACGAAAGGAGGAGAATGACCCACTACCAAATACTGAGGGAGTGCCACCAGAGAGGATAGACTCCCAAAATAAACTTTTACTGGAAAGACAATGATTGAGGTCATCCAGATAAACCTCCACCGGAGCGAGACAGCATCCAACGCTCCCAAAATTGTCGACTGGAAGATGGTGTAATAGGTAGTGAACGAAAGGAGGAGAATGACCCACTACCAAATACTGAGGGAGTGCCTCCAGATAGGATAGACTCCCAAAATAAACTTTTACTGGAACGCTCCCAAAATTGTTGACTGAAAGATGGTGTAATAGGTAGTGAACGAAAGGAGGAGAATGACCCACTACCAAATACTGAGGGAGTGCCTCAAGATAGGATAGACTCCCAAAATAAACTTTTACTGGAAAGACAATGATTGAGGTCATCCAGATAAACCTCCACCGGAGCGAGACAGCATCCAACGCTCTGATGGACATCATAAATAAAGGCAGGTTCATATTGCTTTGATACAGGAACCCTGGACAACTAGCAACAAGGTTACTGGATTAAACCATGTGAACTATAACCTTTTCTACGCTAACACAGGTACTCGTCCAAGGACTTGTATTTTGTGCCATAAAAACTTATGTTTTATTTTCTCTCCAGAGTTGTCAACATCGGACGCAACGGTGCTGAGGCAAGGTAATGGAAATATGTACCTGGCGTCAATATATCTGCCATTCGATGCGCCGACATATCCACCTACGCACAGTGGGCTAAAATGGAAAAAAATTGACATAATTCTGCCATTTCAAAACCACTTATCGTATGGCGATGAAATTTTAGGTGTGTATGTTAGAGAGTTTAAGTTCGGAACTTGGGCCCCCTATCTCGGGTTATACCGATTTTGTATACAAGAGGTGTTAGAGAGTTTAAGTTCGGAACTTGGGCCCCTATCTCATACAGGGGCGGAGCTACATGGCCCTAAAGTTGACCACCTCGGGTATACAAAATTTTCATCGGCTTCTAACTTTTGAATGGAGTGTCCGTTTTTAGTTTTTTTTTTCCAATTCATTACATTTTTTTATTGAATCTTTCATTATTATACAATGAAAATAACAATAAGTGGACAAATCTTAACCTAAAATACTATTCTCTGGGTTGTTGCCATTGCGAACAAACCATTGAGACTTTACACGATTTTTTTACTTAAATAAAAGGTTAACATTTCAAATTTAGGAATTCATAATTTCATTTAATTTTTTTGTTTTAGATTTTGATTAGGATTCGTTTTAATTTATATCATGTCCAGCGTATCTCTCCTTCTAAGGCGGTCATGACCTTCAAAATTTAGTAGTTCTCGAGCCAGGATGTTTGGATGATTGAATAGTTTACCCACGTAACACCGGCAATATTTTTCAATTTCCTCTTTTACTGTTGGCATGTTGAGATCCTTATGGATGTTAGCGTTTCTTATATACCATGGTGCCCCTGTAATTAGACGAAGAATATTCGATTGTCTTCTTTGTAATTTGCATACATTTGAAGCGCACGCTGTACCCCAGAGCTGGATACCATATGTCCAAATTGGCTTTATACTCTGGATCTAGGGCAGATCTTTGGCTGATAAGCCACTGAAGTTGATTAGTTTTGAGTTTTATTTGAGTTACTTTAGAGTCTATGTGGCGCGACCACGTCAAACGCCGATCTAAGTGGATTCCAAGGTATTTTACATGATCCTTTTGGGGAATCTGTGAGTTGAAAATAGAAATTGGAGGACTTGCATCCCTTCGCAGGGTAAAAGTAACATGAGTACACTTTGAGGCATTCACCATTATTCTCCATTTTTTTAACCATTCTTCTAGGATTCGGACATGCGACTGCAGTTGATCGGACGCAACTGAAGGGTTTTTGTGAGTACTGACGAAAGCAGTATCGTCCGCAAAAGTAGACTTGAGCGTAAAGTTGGTTATGGGCATATCTGCCGTAAAAATAACATACAGTATAGGGCCAAGAATGCTCCCCTGTGGGACACCGGCATTTATTTTCTTAGGGCTAGAAAAAATGCCATTTGATTTAACTTGAAAAGACCGGTTAGTCAAATAGCTCCTGAACAGTTTATGCGTGTTGATTGGCAGAAGGTCACATATTTTGTACAAAAGTCCTTCGTGCCAGACTTTGTCAAATGCTTGGGAAATATCTATGAATAACGCCGAACAGTATTCTTTATTCTCAAAAGCTCTTCTGATGCAGGTTACGATACGGTGTACCTGTTCTATAGTATTGTGACTTTTTCTAAAACCAAATTGATGGTCAGGTATAATATTGTGAGAAATTATGTGAGGTGTGATTTTCTTCATGAGAATGGACTCAAACATTTTTGAAAGTATCGATAGCAAGCTTATAGGGCGATAGGATTTGACTTGCGTTGGATCTTTGCCTGGTTTCGGTATCATCACGATTTCAGACCTCTTCCAAGATAGGGGGAAGTAACCTACATGGAGAATTGCACGGAATAAAAATAACACAATTTTCAAGGCTGAAAAGGGAAGTTCTTTAATCATTTTCGCTGTTATACCATCTCCTCCGGGCGATTTCTTTAATTTTAGTTCTTTGACAGATTTTTCAACATCCTTTATTCTAAGCTTGATTGGGCCAGGAATTATATCATCTATCACGGGCTGATGGATTGGGCGACGAATTAAATCATCTATCACGGGCGGATAGATTGGGCGTGGAGTTATATCGTCTATCACGGGCGGATAGATTGGGCGAGAAGTTATGTCATCTATCACGGGCTGATACATTGGGAGAGGAATTGAGTCATTTATCCCGGGCGGATAGATTGTGTGAGAAATTGTATCATCTATCACGGGCGGATAGATTGGGCGAGGAATTGTGTCGTTTATCACGGGCGGATAGTGTGGGTGAGGAATTATATCTATCACGGGCGGATAGATTTCAGATGTATCACTGTTGGGTGTAAAAACGGACTCGAGGTAGTTTGCGAATGCATTTACTTTCTCGTCTGTGCTTTTTGCCCAGTTCCCATTTTCAAGGCGAATTGGGGATTCATGCGCAACAGGACCTCGCATGTTTTTTGTGGCCTTCCAGAGACTATAATCTGTTTTCTGGGTTGGATCCAGAGATTGCAAATATATTTTTAGATCACTTTCCTCGGCTGATTTTAGGGCTGATTTCAATCTCTTCTGGCAATTTTTTAGTTTTTTTCTCAGTGCTGGGGAGCGATATTGTTGCCACTCTCTTCTTACGCTTCTTTTTTCATTGATTAACGCTTGAATGCCTATTGGGTTATTGGAGTTATCTCTTTTGAATGCGCTTTTTCGAGTAGCCACTTTAACAGCACTGTTTACAACGTCTGTGAATAGGTTTACCGCGGCTTCAATTTCATCCGTTGTACGTAATGATACACCATCGGATAGGTGTGAGCTAACGTATTTTTTATATTTTAGCCAGTTGGTATACTTATTGGGCAAACTGTCACACAAATTTTCATGATTGTTGTAAAGCAGTGTCAAAATGGTAGGCGAATGATCCGATGATAGATCAAGTGATGGACATAGAGATAATTGTTCACGCCTTATATTTTTTATTATAGCGAAATCAATAAGGTCAGGCGTTTTGTTCAGATCTGAGGGCCAATATGTTGGGTGACCGCTCCAAGCTACATCTAGTTTAGCAGATGTTATGGCTTTAAGTAGTTGTCTACCTTTTGGAGTAGTGAGGCGAGAGCCCCAAAATGTGTGCTTGGCATTGTAGTCACCTGCTACCGTTTTTAGTGGTGTTTATTAGGTTGAAGATATCTTGAATAGTTTCCGAGATATGTGGATTTTAAATTTGAATTTTTAATTTTTTCGCCGACTTTGCCTTGGAGTTTAGCCAATATCTCGGTCAAAAGTATACCGATTTGCAGAATTATGTCAATTTTTTCCATTTTAGCCCACTGTGCGTAGGTGGATATGTCGGCGCATCGAATGGCAGATAGTCCTTGGACGAGTACCTGTGTTAGCGTAGAAAAGGTTATAGTTCACATGGTTTAATCCAGTAACCACTAAAAACGGACACTCCATTCAAAAGTTAGAAGCCGATGAAAATTTTGTATACCCGAGGTGGTCAACTTTAGGGCCCTGTAGCTCCGCCCCTGTATGAGATAGGGAGCCCAAGTTCCGAACTTAAACTCTCTAACACCTCTTGTATACACACCTAAAATTGCATCGCCATACGATAAGTGGTTTTGAAATGGCAGAATTATGCCTATTTTTTTCCATTTTAGCCCACTGTGCTACGTCGGAATTACAACGTCTGGTGAGGGAATCCAAACACACAAGTAATGAGTTATTAGCTGGGTGTGACGCCAACTCCCATCATATGGCTTGGGGTAGTACTAACACCAATAAAAGGGGACACGCCCTTATCGAATTTTTGAATACAAATGACCTCATAACTCTTAACATAGGAAACACTGCAACCTTTGTTAACAAAATTAGGGAAGAAGTATTAGATATAACGATATGTATAATCTTATTGATGAGATCCATGAGTGCAGGGTTTCGGATGAGCACTCCTATTCAGACCACCGTTATACGAGTATAAGGTTTAAAATTGCACGGCCACCGCCAAACCCAATAAGTTTCCGTAATAAGGCTAAGACCGACTGGTCTAATTTCGGAAATCTACTTAGAAATCGATTGGGGCAGCCTACACGCGTTTATCTATGTGCAGAAGACATTGATATCATTGTGAAGAAGATTACCGAGGCTCTTGTAAAATCATTCGAAGATAGTTGCCCACTTCGAGAACGGAAATCTGCCTATGAGAAACCCTGGATGACAGGAAAAATTCGCTCGATTGGCAAAGAAGTCCGCAGACTTTACAACAGAGCTCGACGTAAAAACAATCAGTATATTGGGATGACTACCACAGAAGACTCAAAGAATACAATAAAATCATTAGATCGGCAAAACGTAACTCCTGGAGGCTTTTCTGTGAACAGGTAGACAGCGTTAACAGCATGTCTAAAATGAAAAAGTTCTTCTCAAAAACTCATGTCCAAACTGAAACACTGGTGGATGAAACGAGTAAAAGGATGGAAACTATAGAGGATACCGTAAGGCTCTTGGTGAAAACTCATTTTCCGACTGGTAATGCTGGACCAACAGAGGAACTGTTACAGAATGAAAATGTATTGCATCAAGTACCTACTACGGATATAACAGATGGTATGGTTAAAGAAGCGATAAAAAGTTTCTCTCCCTTTAAGGCTGCGGGACCGGATGGAGTATTTCCAGCACTTCTGCAGAATGAGGTGGATCTGGTATCAACTGCCTGCCTAACTCATTCTTATACCCCAAAAAACTGGCAGGAATCAAGGGTGGTCTTCATACCAAAGCCTGGCAAGGCGAGTTATACGACCCCAAAGGCTTATCGACCCATTAGCCTAACTTCTTTCCTGTTGAAAACAATGGAGCGAATAATTGATAACATGGTCAAAAGTAAAATAGCGGATGACAGGCTAAAATTCAAACAACGCGCCTATGTCATAGGAAGATCAGTGGAAACAGCTCTGCATGAGGTAGTGCACCACATAGAAGAGTCCTTCAGTAAAGAAATGTATACACGTGCTGTTTGCATAGACATTGGGGGCGCATTTAACAATGTACAGACTGATACACTTATCCAGACGAGTTTCAGGTTGACCGGACACTGAAAAACTGGATCAACAATATGCTAAGGAATAGGTGGATTATTTGTGGGTCATATGACGTAAAAATTAGAGACAAGGTAAATCGCGGTATACCTCAGGGGGGCATTTTATCGTCTCTTCTTTGGGTTACGACGATACACAGTCTCCTAAAAGCCCTCGCCAATGAAGGACTTAAACAAGTCTGTTATGCAGACGACGTTGTAATACTTCTAAGGGGCTTTCATCCAAATCTATTATGCAGAAGAGCTGAAAAGGCACTTAACATAGCATATAACTGGGCACAACCAATGGATTAAATGTTAAACCAGACAAAACAGAAATATATGTCTATTTACAAGGAAAACGAAGATCCCACGTTTTCCCGGCCTCGATTCCTGAATAAGACAATTGCTATAACTAAAAAGGTAAAATACCTGGAAGTAATCTTGGATCAGAAACTGTACTGGAAAGATCATCTTGAAGAAAGAGTTACAAAGGCCCACAGATGTTGGTCGTTGTGCAGAAGAGCTATAGGTTTAAAATGGGGACTACGTCCAAATTTGACTCACTGGCTTTACATGAGCGTGATTAGACCAATAATCACCTACGCCTGTCTAGGCACAAGTGGGGCATTTAGAACTGCACCAACAAAATCGTTGGAGACTATGCTGCATATCCAACCAATAGACATCCGTATAAAGTATGAGGCAGTCCTCACAGCAAGACGTCTACAAGTGATTGGTGAATGGATAAATCGAGACCACAAGTCGTACCATCAGAAGATTTTAGAATCTCTAGTTGGTCATTCAAACGCCAGAAATCTCCGACCGCATTCCTGAAGTGCGGCTTACAGCTACCTGTGATACGTTTGTGCCAGACAGACGCTCCTGGGAAAATGGAACTTTGGCAAATGTGTCAGTGGGAACCAGCTGCTACACGGATGGGTCCAAGCGAGGTGGAAGGACGGGTCTGGGACTTTTTATTGATGAAACAGAAGTCGAACTTCACTTCCGCCTCCCTGACCATAACACGGTATTTGAAGCAGAAGTTCGAGCAATCACGGATTGTGTGAACTGGCTCAGTAACACCACAAAGCCTAAATATGCCAACATCTTCACAGATAGCCAAATGGCGATTGAAGCAATAACATCGGAAAGGGTCAAATCCAGAACTGTGTTGGACTGTAAAAGAACGATAAATGATTACTCAGCCCATGGTCAATTGCGCGTATTTGCTGGGTACCAGGACACAACGGAGTGATTGGAAATGAACGGAGAAACAGCTTGGCTTCAAAGGGCAAGAACTTCGAGTAATAAACATGGAGAATTGGAAACCTTTCGAAGCCACGAAAAATGAGTTGAAGCACTGGGCAGTGAGCAACTGCAAAGATACTGTGGGGTGACCCAAATGAAAAGAAAACAAGAAGTCTTCTGAAACTAAACAAGATCGATATTAGTAAGATGATGAGTGTTCTAACGGGACACTCAAGCTTACAAGCACATCTTCAGGCACGCATAGGACTAGCAGGAAACGACGAATGCAGGACATGCAGGGAAAACATCGAAACGATGGAACATTTTCTGTGTCACTGCCCGGCTTTCACACATGCAAGATCCCAACATTTCGGGTCCGACATATTACCAGACTTGACTCATCTCAGAGAATATGACTGGAAGATACTGAGAAAATTCGTGTCGTAGTACCGATTTTTTGTAACTCGTGAGGTATAAAAAGATCATAAATAAGGAGCGCACAACAGGCCGAACCACTGGCTTAAGTGTATGTCCATGGACATGAGACGTTTAAACGTCTCCTCTCTTCAACCTAACTTAACCTAAGAATAAAAAGTGAAGCCTACAAGTAAAAAGTAAATTAAAAAGCTTAGGAACAAATTAAAGCTAAAAACATTTAAGAAAAACTGGAAATATCAAGTGATACAAATAATAAATGAACATTCGATAAATGAAACAAAACTTTTATAATTGAAAATTACAATACGCCGGACAGGGGAGTATCATTGCCACATCTTCAAGCTCGGGTTCAACGAGGGAGGCGCGGAAACGCATGGCCCAGCCTGGCATGCGCGGGTAACCCGAAAGTTAACTTCCTCGGACATATTCACATAGAAAACTCCGGACCTACTGACGAACAGACAGGCAGGCATATATATATATATTTGCGAAATAAGAAAGAGAAGAAAGGAAATAATCATTCAGAAAACAATTAGCTCTTTCTACTTACCCCTTTTTGATAGAACCCAGTTCCCCAGGACAGGTTTGAGCACAGTTCTAGATTCGGGAATGGTCTTATTGTCCCTCAAGGCTCAGAGTTGGCCCAATGCTTTGTTGTCCGTTCCTCCTGGAAGAAAAGATAAGAGAAACGAGAATTTTTAGGAGTTTCCAACATAGAGTATAGAGAACTTGAAAAATTACGAACAAATATACATATAAACAAGCGGATACTTACCCAAATACTAGGACAGACAAACAGCGACAGACGTAACTTTCGGGTTTTTTCGTTGCTGATCATTCGCAGTGAACGGACGTGTTTATCACATAGCGGATAGTTACCAGTACCTATTACGCAATAGAAAAAATCTGTACAAAGTCCGTAAGGCCTACATCGTAGAACCTATTACGGTCTAATACAGACAAAATAAAAATAAATTCTCTTGACGGGGATGCCTTCGTGTTCCGATGGAGCGCGGTTCCCCAATCGTCCGACTGTCCGTCCGTTGGTCTTGGCCAAAGCCGACCACACCAAAAATGGTGAAAATCTTCCCCAAGTACTCACAACAGGTGGTGCGGTGAGGGGAAAACGTCATGTCCGACCGTCAAAACGGAATTACAATGAGCATCGTGTAGTGCTCAGAGTTTTGACGAAGTTGGAGGCTGTTGAGGTTTCGGCTCTTACCGAAAAACAAAAAGAGTCACTTACCTGGGCTAAAGGCGTCATAGATGCTTCTAAGGCCAATGAGTCGGCTGAAAGAGCCACAAATTCAGCTGTGTTAACGGCTAATAAAGTAAAACGAATCAGATCACCGAAGAAGGCAAGAGGCCCTAATGTCACCATCAACAGGACACTCACCAAGCCCTTCAATGAAGTGGCGAAGGAGAGTCTATCCTCACAGAAGTAGTGAGGATGGATCCACCCTCAAGGACAAATGGAGTCATGTACAATCAGCCATTATGGCTCATTACCTCGATGTCCGTAGAGAAATGCCGGGCAAACCACCAATCTGCAACGATGCAGGATGGCATCAGGGGAGAGTAAAGCTCTTATATTTCGGTGATGCCAGATCAGTAGACCTGTATAAGGCTTAGACCATTTATTATTTTTTCGGTACTGATTTCCTGGCCGAAAAAAATGTCCATTTGACCTACAAACCTCCAATAAAAAATTTGGTGCCGATTGGATAACGCTAAGGTCTGCCCAAAGTTGTTTGAAAACACAAAACTCACTTTACATGAACAAAATTTGGGTTTTTATCAAATGTCACATGTACAAGTAATTAAAAAATATTTTATTAGCATGAACAGTTTTTAAATGGTCTTTGAATAAAATTTTCTTTCTTACAAGTCGTAAACAATCAAAATCGACCGAGAAACGAAAAAGTTACAGCAATTTTCATTTGAATTTTACGTCATGACAGGGCATGCATGCACACCGACATGGCCTCTATGTACATATGTAGACGTAAGAGCAATCACAATAAAAAATAGATCATGCTTGTGCATGCATGAAAAAAAACAACGGATTTGCATGATAGTTGATTTTTCGCATCAGTCTGACATTTTTCTACTGGTCAAATAAGAAAACATAAGCAGAACTTTGCAGCGCGCTATACGGCCATGCAGCAGGGTCGTTTACAGAACGCGCTATGCCTCCAGCCTAAGTGAATTGAGAAAGGGACAGCTTCGCACAAAATTTCATTTTAGTCATATTCTTATTAAATTGTTACTAGATCCAGTGATAAATTTCGCACCGTAGAATCAGTTGGGCATGTATCACATACAATATCTGGAGCCAAATTGCCGTCAAACAGACAGATATTTCATGATGTGATAACTGTAATGTATAATGCTGCGACGCCTCTGACCACTGTTGGTGAGCTTGTGATTAATCGATCTACACATCAAAATTTTTGGGCGCCCCCAAAATCCCGGCTGGTACTGGAGAAAATATGACCAAAGTCGTTCATGATACACTCATCAAATACAGGTCAAAACACTGGATCGTGCATTTAGTTGCAGAACAAATTAGATCGAAAGTTAATCAAGTTCCCATGTTCTCATCACATGATGGAGATAGTATTGAAACATGTGTTTGAGGTTAAACTTCGGCGACTTGTGGTCCTGAAGTGCCTATTTTTAATCGCTTTGCTGCCGTTTGGATAAGTCTCGACCACAAATCGTTTAAAACGGACTCGAAGATCCAACTGTACGCTCAAAAATAAGTAATGCTGACTGCGAAGTCATTAAGAAATTCTGCATTAAACAGCTAAATGAAACACAAATCCGAGCTGATTACAAGGAACTATTACAATTAACAATAATTTTTCTTGGTGGTGTCGGCACCAACATACCACGCAAGGTTCATGGGAAAAGGCATTTATGCCTTAAAAATATACCCATTTCGAGAGCAGTTTGCATTGACAAAACGAGAGTCCAGTGGGCTACGGAATATACATATGTATTTTTCTCGTGCGGCTGTATGTCAAAGCGTGGTTTACATGCACAAATGCCATACGAGCACCAAATCAAGATATACACTTGTTAAAAGACTCCATCCCATACGCAGAAATCGACCGAGATGTGTCTGAAGCTGTTTTGAAGAAATGGAAAAATCATTTGTGGTATTTGGCCCCAGAATCAATGGCTTTGGCATTTTTCGATTCGGATGTTTCACTCGAAGAGAAACGAAAAATGGTTAGGCATCTGCAATCAACAGAACCCGTCGTAAATCTGGAAAACGATCGAAAATTCTCCGACCCGAAACTATTGCTGTGTAATAATTTGAGCGATTTCGTCTCATACAAAACCAAACATTTTTTCGGTGCTTTTGGATTGAGTACAGAATTTTTAAAGCATGACCCATCCATTTGGGAAGTAAACGAAGATTATCAAGATGCTCTCGATGTTTGTCATAATATGTTTGTTGTTAACGACACTGCTGAACGCGGTGTACAATTTATGAATGATTACAACAGAATACTTACGAAAGACGAAGATCAAAATCAATTTATATTACAGTGCATTGAAGAATATCGTAGAAAATGTCCATCACATAGCAAGTCAGATATAATATAATATTGAAATAATTGTATTTTTTGTTTTTTTTTTCACCGATCTCAATATTTAAAAACTATTTATTAATTAATAATACAAAGAAATGTAATTTTACTTACTTAAACATACGATTTTTGAATAAAAAAATATTTCCCCTATAAAGTGTGTTCTAAATTTTGAATGAACTTTGGGCAGACCCTAGGGTTATCAGATCGGCACAAAAATTTTTATGGAAGCCTTGTAGGCCAAATGGAAACATTTTCGGCCCGGAAATCAAAGATCGCAGCAACTTTCACTTTTTGCATCATGTGCTATAAACGGTCTAATAAGGCTGCTCTGAGTCGAGCGGGTGCGGTGTGGCCGGGTGCCCAGTTGGATGTTGTCGAAAAAACAACATCCCTAGTCACCCTAGAGCCATCATCTGGGTTACAGAAGAGCCCTCCAACCCAGCTGACATCTCAGAAATAATAAAAGATTCCAATCCTGGTCTGCCGGCCCATAATTGGAGAATCAGCAAGGTGGGTGAGGCGGATGGTAAAAAGCGACAGGTCAATCTTATCCTAAACGCTGAATCCACCTCCCATATACAAAGTGCGAGTGCAACCCTACAATATGGCTTCGAGACTATAGTCTTGAAGATATACAAGCAGGATATAGCTCCCACTGCAGAAGGTGAGTCGTCCACCGTGGCACTTTCTGGAAGTGCGGAGGTACCCACGCCTATTATTTCTGGTGACTCCAACTCTAACAGAAGATCTGTAACGTCCTTCTCTGAGGACAAAAGCTCTACTTTGGACACAGTGAGGCTGAGGGGAGTCTCCGGACTCTTTGACGCATCTGGCGGGGACATGCTTCTCGACGATACGGACGAAGAGTTCGATAACACCCTTGTCGGGGTGGATGTTAATCTGTCAATTACATATGATGGTAAGAATTCTACAAATTAACCTCCATCACGCTAAAGCAGCCTCAGCGGCTCTATTGCTTCGCCAGTCCACGGGCGCAGTAGACGTCGTCCTGATACAGGAGCCCTACGTAGTGGGAGGAAGGGTGTGCGGTATTAGGACACCCAACTTTAAACTGCTTGTGGCCAACTGTGAAGGCACTCCAAGAACCTGCATTTTGGCCAGGAAAGACCTAAGTATCTTTCTCCTGACTAATTTAAGTGGTAAAGACCAAACAGCTGCTAGCCTGGAGATCGGTAATCGCATATATTGGGTGGTCTCCAGCTACTTGCCTTATGAATCTGTAGTACCGACTGCTCTATTCAGGGAAGTAGTAGAAGAAGCAACGTCTGACGAGCTCGAGCTGATTATTGGCGCAGACACGAACGCTCATCATACTATCTGGGGGTAGTACGGATATAGACAATAGGGGTGATTCGCTTCTTGACTTTATTATAACTACCAATCTTAGTATTTGTAACATAGGTAATAAACCGACCATTACAATTAAAGACAGACAAGAAGTACTCGACGTAACGTTTGCTACTGACCGGCTGTCAGACAAAATTATTGGGTGGAATGTACTGGACGACTACTCATTCTCAGATCACCATTATATTGAGTTCAAACTCGCGGAAAAAGCGCTTAAACCTGCCGTCCACAGAAATGTAAGGAAGACAAAGTGACACCTGTATGAGAAGAATTTCAAGAAAGTCCTCAACTCTAAACTTCTGTACGAACCGAACGACAAAGCCGGTCTGGATAATCTGGTCGATCATATCACCATATCATTCAATAGATCCCTTGAAGAAGCCTGTCCAAAAACAAGGTACAAGGGTAAAACTAAACCCCAATGGTGGACTTTTGAGCTAACGGCTATGAAAAAGACCTGCAACAAGCTATTCAATAAGGCTAAATCTACTGGGGTCGCTAATGATTGGGATGCCTATAAAGAGCAACTCAAGATCTATAAGAAGGAGCTTAGAAAGGCGCAAAGGCGCTCTTGGTATACCTTCTGTGGTGAAGTGGAAAGGTCTCCGACGCCGCTAGGCTAAGGAAGATATTATCTGCTTCACCCTGTACAGTGGGATATTTACAGGATGAGGCAAATAACTGGACCAAAAACAGCGAGCAGTCGCTCAATGTACTGCTCGACACACATTTCCCGGGGAACTCACCAACAGAGCCCGAGGATCAACGAGGCCAACAAGAATGCTAGTGGCCTGTGAGCGTTGTAGCTTGTTGACTGAGAGATCAAGAATAAGCTTGGCTATTCACAGCTTTGAGCCCTTCAAGTCACCTGGACCAGACGGCATCACTCCAGCAGAAATGCAGAAAATGTTAAAGTACATTATCCCCTGGATGGAGAAAATATATGTAGGTTGTATCAGGCTTTCATACATCCCGAATCGATGGAGGGATACCAAAGTGGTATTCATACCTAAAGCGGGGAAGATATCACACACTAGGACAAAAGACGTCAGACCAATTGGCATATCCTCTTTCCTATTGAAAGGTCTGGAAAGACTTTTAGATCATTTCATTGGGGAAAACCTGGTTTTGAGCCCTTCAAGTTACCTGGACCAGACGGCATCACTCCAGCAGAAATGCAGAAAATGTTAAAGTACATTATCCCCTGGCTGGAGAAAATTTATGTAGGCTGTATCAGGCTTTCATACGTCCCGAATCGATGGAGGGATACCAAAGTGGTATTCATACCTAAAGCGGGAAAGATATCACACACTAGGCCAAAAGACTCCAGACCAATTAGCCTATCCTCCTCCCTATTGAAAGGTCTGGAACGACTTTTAGATGATTTCATTAGGGAAAACCTGGATACAAAACTCCTGTCGGGGAACCAACATACTTACAATAAGGGCAAGTCTACATAATCAGCCCTGCACGAACTTGTGAGCACTATCGAATCGTCCCTGCATTTCAAGAATTCACCATGGTGGCATTTCTTGACATAGAAGGGGCTTTTAACAACATTTACTCAGATGCGGTAATTGTGGCACTCTCACATCTAAAAGTTAACACTAGTTTGATTAGACTAATTCAAAGTCTCCTCACCAGAAGACGCATAACAGCATGTCTAGGGTCCACAACTCTAACAAGGTTTGTAAACAGAGGGACCCCGCAAGGAGGAGTACTGTCTCCACTAATTTGGAACCAACGGTGAATGAAATCCTGCTAGATCTAGAATGTTGTGGCTGCAAGGTCGTGGCATATGCGGACGACGTTGCAATCGCAGTGAGTGGCAAATTCGTAAACGTCCTCAGAGACATCCTACAGGTGGCTCTGAACAAGTTGGCTAGATGGGCCAGAAGCAGCGGTTTGGGCGTTAACCCCAACAAGACAGAATTGGTTCTCTTTACTAGGATGAATAATGTCCCACAAGTGGACCCTCCAACTCGGATAAATGGAACAGATCTAGTCTTTTCTGAAAGTGCAAAATTTTTAGGAATAATTCTAGATAGGAAAATGTTATTTAGACTTAACGTATTGGAACGTGTAAGGAAGGCCAACGTCGCCTTATATTCCTGCAAAAAGGCTGTAGGGTCGCGGTGGGGACTCTCTCCTAAAATCGTACACTGGATATATATAGCAGTAGTTCGTCCAATACTGTTATACGGTATTGTGGTATGGTGGACGGCAACTGACAAACTAACCATCACCAACCTACTAACAAAGGTTCAGAGAACTGCCTGCCTGAGCATAAGCGGAGCCTTAAGGACTACAGCGACCGAGTCTCTACAAGCCCTACTCCATATACTGCCGATTAATATTGTGGCGAGAGAAGTTGCAACCAAAGCGGCAATAAGATTAAACTGCCTATCAATGTGGAGGTACAAGAACTATGGTCACATGAGGATATCAAAGTGCAGTGCTATGGTAACCGACCGAGTGGACTATATACCAACTGTGTACACCTTCGAGAGAAATTACATCACTATAATTCCCGCCAGAGATGAATGGGTCGGCAGAATACCAGGTAATAGAAACCATCTCCACTTTTACACGGATGGTTCGAAGCTTGATGAAAAGGCTGGCTTCGGAGTACACTGTGAAGAACTTAGTCTGTATATAGCTCACAGACTACCAGATACCTGCAGTGTCTATCAAGCCGAAATAATGGCAATATGGGAAGCCGCCAAGTGGCTGAGTCGCAACATAGTAACCAACACTGGCGTTGTCATTTACTCGGACAGCCAGGCTGCCATCAATTCTCTGGAGGCAACATCCCTAAATTCACAAACAGCCCTCGACTGCCGCAGATCTCTTAACGAGATGGCTGAGCATAATATACACCTCATATGGTTGCCTGGGCATAGGGATATCCCGGGGAACTGCAAAGCCGATGAACTTGCTAGGAAAGGACGACATTACAAATTCTCGAAAAATTTGCATATATTGGTGCGCCACTATCCACGTGCAAGCTTTGGCTTAGGCAATCAGGCAGTCCAACGAAAGATGGACAGAAATCGGCACCTGTAGGGTAGCTAGACAAACCTGGCCAAGGTATGACCTGAGAAGATCAAAATATCTCCTCGCACTAGAGAGGCAAAGATTGTCTTCGTTAGTATCAGTTCTGACGGGACACTGCTTGATCGGCGAACACGCCAAAAGATTGGGTATTGACTCTAATGACTTCTGCAGAAGCTGTGGAGATGAGGAAGAAGTGGAGAGCATTGAGCCCTTGCTATGCGACTGCCCCGCTTTGAGTAAACGACGACTGGACATACTGGGGTCGGCTTTTTTAGGCAGCCTAACAGATCTTTCCAGTACTGATATTCGTACTATCGATAAATTTATATACCAAACAGGTTGGTTTCGATGAGGGGCATTTCAGCCCGTGGTAACACTAGGGACCTAAACTGGTCTATGTGAGCTTGTAAAAAAATACGGCCACCCTAACCTAAACCTATCTTTTGGGCCCCCTTAGTCATCCATCAGCCACATAAAAACCATCAATATCCCGAGTTCTCCTGCATTTGAATCCTCCTGTAAAAAACTAAAAAAAAAGATTGAGAGCGAAGATATACTTACCATCACGCTACCACCTGTATACCTGAAAGAAAATAAACGAAATTACTTGATATTACTTACCATACCTGAAATTAAACCTGTAATAGAAATAGCATATAATCTAGAAATAATAAGGATAATCCAGAATAATGGAGTAAAAAAATAGAATGATTTAAATTAATTTTTAGATGAAATTATAATTAAAATTTGGATCTGATCTAATTTATAATTATCGCCCTAACTAGATTTTTTTAAACTTAGTCTATGAGAATTGTAGTACAGATTATTTAGAATAATGAACTCAAATAAATGTCATACCTGAATTTTTGTATAAAAACGCTAACAATGTCTTCGGCTTAAGGCCTTTTTAAGGTGGTAGAGGTATAGGGTAGAAGCAGGGTAAGTATAGGGCGAATATGGGATACCCAACCCGGCCGTGGGGTATATGGTGGGATCCTAGGTCGATCCCAGAGGGTGGGATAGACGCCATAGTTCCGGTGAGTGCCGTCTGTCAGGTTTGGGTGCTCGCCTTCGTTCTTTTTGTCTCCTTTCCCTTTGTTTTCGTCGCTTATTTCGGATACCCTTCCTTTTTTAATCTGTTTGTTAATAGTCCGGTATGAATACAGTTTCTATGTACCTGTAACGCCGGCAAGAACACCATCCCGAGCCGACGAGCCATAGCCGTGCAGAAAGCGAGCATACCGGCAACGCCAGCGATGTGGCACATCATGCGAAAATCCCAGTCTGAACCATGTACAGGACAAACCTTTTCATCAAGCTTCGAACCATCCGTGTAAAAGTTTATATTACCTGGTATTCTTCCCATTCATCTCTGGCGGGAATCATAGTGATGTAATTTCCCTCGAAGGTGTACACAGTTGGTATATAGTACACTCGGTCGGTTACCATAGCACTACACTTTGATATCCTCATGTGACCGTAGTCTTCCTTCCTTACACGTTCCAATACGTAAAGTCTAAATAACAGTTTTCTATCTAGAATTATTCCTAAAAATTTTGCACTTTCAGAAAAGACTCGGTCTGTTCCATTTATCCGAGGTGGTGGGTCCACATGTGGGACTTTATTCATCCTAGTTGGGTTTACGCCCAAACCGCTGCTTCTGGCCCATCTAGCCAATTTGTTCAGAGCCACCTATAGGAGGACGTTTTCGAATTTGCCACTCACTGCGATTGCCACGTCGTCCGCATATGCCACGACCTTGCAGACACAACGTTCTAGATCTGGCAGGATTTCAATTACGGCTAGGTTCCAAATTAGTGGAGACAGTTGCGGTCAGTCGCAAACGTTACGTCTAGTACTTCTTGTCTGTTTTTAATTGTAAAGGTCGGTTTATTACCTATGTTACAAATACTTAGGTTGGCAGTTAGAATAAAGTCAAGAAGCGAATCACCCCTATTGTTTATATCCATGCTACCCCAGATAGTGCGATGGGCGTTCGTGTCTGCGCCAATAATCAGCTCGTCATCGTCAGACGTTGCTTTTTTTACTACTTCCCTGAATAGAGCATTCGGTACTACAGCTTCATAAGGCAAGTAACTGGAGACCACCCAATATATGCGATTACCGATCTCCAGACTATCAGATGTTTGGTCTTTACCACTTAAATGAAGGAGAAAGATACTTAGATCTTTCTTGGCCAAAATGCAGGTTCTTGGAGTGCCTTCACAGTTGGTCACAAGCAGTTTAAAGTTGGGTGTCCTGATACCGCACACCCTTCCTCCCACTGCGTAGGGCTCCTGTATCAGGACGATGTCTACGGCACCTGTGGACAGGCGCAGCAATAGAGCCGCTGAGGCTGCTTTAGCGTGATGGAGGTTAATCTGTAGAATTCTTACCATCATTGGTAATTGACAGATTAACATCCACCCCGACAAGGGTGTTATCGAACTCTTCGTCCGTATCCTCGGGGAGCATGTCCCCGCCAGATGCGCCAAAGAGTCCGGAGACTCCCCTCTGTGTCAGAAGTAGAGCTTTCGTCCTCAGAGAAGAGCGTTACAGATTTTCTGTTAGAGTTGCAGTCAACAGAAATAATGGGCGTCGGAACCTCCGCACTTCCAGAAAGCCGTGTATCAACCACGGTGGACGACTCACCTTCCGCAGTGGGACCTATATCCTGCTTATATACTTTCAAGACTAAAGTCTCGAAGCCATATTGTAGGGTTGCACTTGACCTGCCGCTTTTTACCATCCGCCTCACCCACATTGCTGATTCTCCAATTATGGGGCGGCAGACCAGGAGTGGAATCTTTTATTATTTCTAATATTTCAGCCGGGTTGGAGGGCTCTTCTGTAACCCAGGTGATGGCATAGCACTAAGAGGAAGTTGTGATTCAGGCAGAATCGACTCAAATGAAATTATTGAAAATGATGGCAATTTTAGAGCCTTGCTAAGGTATCGGGCGAAAATGAAATTATAAGTATTTGTCTCACTATTATACACCGACAGCTTATTGAGAGAATCTGATCAGAAAACTACAACATCCGCATTAGTTGTTGATGGCTATAAAAACGTTGGATTTTCAAGTTTCGGTCCATGTATGTAGTTCATTCAGTTCACTGGCATAATCATCAAGTCGCGTTCTTCAAAGTGAAAATCGAAACTTGGGATTTCGGCCCGACAAAGTCATCGTTGTAATTGTTGGTGGCGGGGGGTTGGTGGTTCGAACCCCCCAAAACGATTTGGAATTAAGAATTTTTAGTAGTGATTTTAACGGTTAAAATGTTTTTCCTGTTCCAAAAAGTAAAACAAAGACTAAGCATTTAGCAGTTGTTTACTTTTAAGTTTTATGTCTAAAATGTAGTAAATTGTAGCATATGATGACAGACATAATTTATTAAAAGTAAGTCAAAGCCTATACTATCCGGAAAATTTAACTGTGCTTTATCTCAAAAATTACCTATTTTTAAATTAAAATGTTGTACACCTAAGAAATCGCAAATGTGCTACACATTTGTGACTTTAACTGTACACTACAGAAAATTGCTGTAACTGACTTGTAGTAAAGGGTGGTTAAATTGTAAGGGTCGATGTTGAATGTGAGCCACACCTAAACGTCAAGTTTTTCCTGCATTTCATTTGACATTTCTCAATTTCAGACTAACTCAATTTGAACCATGGAAAGATACACAATCGAGCAACGCGTTATAGTTTTTTAAGCCTTTTACGAAAATGGGCGTTCAAATCAAAATGCATTTCGTGCACTTCGTGATATTTTTTTGATCAGCATATTCGACCAAATGTGTCCACAATCAGGAGAAGTCTGAGGAAATTTCAGCAAACCGGGTCTGTAGGAGATGTGAAAGCACCCGTGCATGCTCGCCCATTTCGTTTGGTGCGGCTTATGGGCTGGCGATGTCATCGGGCCATACTTCTTCGAAATGAGGCCGGTCAGGCAGTTACTGTGAATGGTGTTTGCTATCGTGAGATGATAACGAACTTTTTATAGCCCGAATAGGAAGATATGGATATGGACTATATGTGGTTTCAACAGGACGGTGCCACATGCCACACAGCTAACGAAACAATAGGCATGTTGTTGTTAGAAGCTAGCAATTTCAGTTTAGCACATTGCAACGAAAACAACTGACTTCCACTAACTGGCACATAAGCAATAAGTGGCGGATTTTCACTATCTGGTAGCAATGGTGTCATGAGTTGCGAAGAAAGAGCAGTGCGAAACAGACAAAAAATTCGTGAAAAGTATTTATAAAACATATATTTGCTATTATATGTTCAATTGTTTACACTGTTTTTAGAAATATTAAAGTAATTTCCCATTTTAGTTATTCTTCTTCCCGTTAATTCACAATAATTGATAACAATCTCTCCAAAAATGGGATGCCATATTGCCATTTGGCCGATATTTTGTTCCATACATAATTGAACCATACCAATATTACCATAATAAAAAGAAATGACAATAATTTCCTAAATAATTTGTGTTTTATTCAAAATCAACATCGGCCCTTAAAATTTAACCACCCTTTAGATGATGACAAGTATCGTTTACGGCAAAATAGTATAATTTATCTTAAGCTAAGTATACACGATTGCCAGATAGGACAACGTTATCAACCCTGTTAAAGTGCTGCAAATGTACGGACAATGACATATTGTTATGCCTATTGCAATAAATCCTTACAATTACATATATTTACAATATATTTTGTAAATATTTATATGCAGGATTGCCAATAAAAATATTTTAAAGACAGTGTTGCCAATAAAATGTTTTTCTGACAATGGCGCCGTTGTCACATGCATAAACTCCACAATCTGCAAATTATCTGGCAATGACTTTTCTGCTAAAACTGCAAAACAAAATTGTATATAAACACGGTTGTAAATTCACAGTGTTGCATTTTTCCGCCATTTTTCTTGCAATAATGGTGGCTTAAATTATCTGTTGTAGTTGCCACAACCAACTGTTCTAAAAAAAATGGTTGTTCTGACAATTTGTCAGTCATATACTACCGACAATTAATTAAAAACAGCTTTTATTAATTTTTATTTTATTTATTGAACAAAAAACAAAACAATTCATAACATAATTAAAAATCCCATATTACAAATTCATCACTATTTTGAGATGTGGAAATATTTGACACACATCTAAGTACACGAAAAAAAAACACAAAACTTTTATGCAAATATCGCTTAACCCTGTGCTTTCAATTTCATGATTGTTGCTTTTATTTTATATTTATGTAAAACATTTGCACAACATATTCTGCATTCCACACATTATTATCCACAAGAGATTATTTTTATGTCGAGTAATTTTATTTTATGTTTGTCATGTATCAGCAAAAGAATAGCAACCAATCTTTCGGTTGTATTTCCCAAAATACATTTAACTATTCTTAATTTGGGAAATGATTGGGATAACCAATAAACGATTATTTGTTAGTACTTTTTCTGTTGTAGTAACCAATTATTCGTTGCAATAATAATCATTGGTCTATTGATACAATTTCTGTTGTCAAGAATAAAACATTGGTTGTCACAACCATAAATCGATCATATGGTACTATAATGAAAATTTAAAATTGGTTACCACAACTAACCGAGTGTCAATGAAAAAAACAATCTTAATTCGATTGATACAACCATCGATTTAGTTGCAAGCATTTTCATTTGATCGTATCCATGTTATTATTGTTGGTTCAACAAATTATATATAAATACAACCGACAGACGGTCTAGGCAATATACTTTTTGTTGCTAGTGCTATTTTTATACCCTCCACCATAGGAGGGGGGGTATATTCATTTTGCCACTCCGTTTGTAACACCTCTAAATATTGATCTGAGACCCCATAAAGTATATATATTCTTAATCGTTATACGAATTATTTATATAACACTTACATATTTATACATCGCCTGACTCTCGTTGTTGAACTGTAATGTTCGCTGATTTACGAACAAACTTTATCGTTCTGATGCCTTTTTGCCGGTCACAAATAAGCTGTTTTTCGCATAGTAGTCATGCGAACGTTAACGTTTGACATCGTGGGGCAGGCGGTTAGTCTATTTTTTACCTTAATTTACATATTTTGTGTTATTTTATATTAAAATAAAAAAAATAAATAGTGTCAAACATTTTTTCATAAAAATCGAGGACTTTTTTGAAATAATAACACAAAAATAAATTAAGTCTATGTATTACCTTAATTTACATATTTTGTGCCATTTTATATTAAAGTAACATTAAAAATAGCAAAATATTTGAATATTATATTGATTTTCTACACTTGGGCTCCAATTTTTTTGGGCCTCAGGGGACTACTGGATAAATTGTTTATACATTTTTTTCGTATTTAGGCTATATTCGACATTTCCTTTCGTTTGAGTATAATATTGATTTTGGGATCCCAAGTTCCCGAAAATATTGGACCATAGGGGCCTACCTACATATTTAGGCTCTACATGACATTACCTTTCGTTTAAATTAAATGTTTACTATGTCGGGGATCGGGTCAATTTTTTGGTTCCTGAGGGTCCCATGGGTCCGAGCCCCAAATTTCGACACCATTTGCGTATTCCTGGGCTCATTTTTTGGATATGCCCCCGGTAAAGTGCACTTTTGCACCTTTGCTGAGCGGCTCCTTTGTTTTCCATAAGTGGGCTGTGTCCCATCTATTTCAATCAATTCTTTCTTGTTAACATGAAAAGCATATTTTAATATAAATTATAATAGTAAAATTTTAAATTCTTATAGGTTTGTATTTAATATTTCCAAAAATTCAACATCTAATATTTTTCTACTTCGTGCACTGTTCCAAAATAACAATAATTAAATGCCGCTTGTCATCTGTTTGTGTTTTGTTTTCTTTTGTTGTTGTTTGGCTTTTTTACGTTGTTGTAAACGCTCTGTCAAGTTCGTATTTTGCGTATCCTAGTACATTAACATACATTTGAAATCGAGTTTGACAGCCGCCGGACGCATTCACTGGATAACACTACGCAACAAAAAAAAATTTGTTTGTGTCCTAGACCTAAAAATTATTTTTTGGAATAGATTGTGGCATACTGTTATATAAAATCAAAACCAAAAATTTTTTTATGGATAAATTTTTTTTAAAAGGGCAGCATATTTGCAGCATTTCGCTTTTCTTTCGAACCACAAGTAACAAAACTGAAATGTTTTAATGGACAAATTGTACTGATTCTCCCTTTTATCTAACAGTAACAAAAAACCACAACAATTAATGTATTTTTAGCAATTTATGCCGCTTACGATAAAATTTCCCTACTGATTTTTGCATATGTAAGAAAAAATATGTCGATTATGATAATTTATATTAATGCTTTAAAACACAAAATTGTAAGAAAATCACGGTTTATTTATCTTGTAACTACTTTTATATATGTATCTGCATATTTATATCTTTCTCCCGGGACTACTATGATCCGAGTAAAGGTTGCATGAGAGTAACGAGTATATATAGATAGATATAACGAATATATCTAACATTGTTGCAACGGGACGTCAATGAGAATATACACGGGAAAAATTAAAATTTTTTATATGTTTGAATTGAAATAAGTATATACATATAGAACAAAATGTTTTAAATATTATAAATTTTTGGTTAAATACAATTTATTTGAAAAACAATTAAATTTATTTATAACGCATATCTTAATATCTGTTTTAGAACAAAATATAATTGCGAACTATTTTGTCAAATAAAATATATGTTCAACTACAAATAAAAGTATTGCTTAAGAATTTCTCCTAATTTATTTTATTTCTAAAGCTGAGTATAGACGATTGCCAGATCGGCAAACGTTATCAACCCTGTTAAAGTGCTGCAAATATACGGACAATGTCAGATTGTTAGGCAAAGGTGAATTGACAGTTCAGACGATTGCACGAAAACATTACAATTTCATATATTTACAATATATTTTGTAAATATTTATATGCAGAATTTCCAATAAAAATACATTATAGACAGTGTTGCAAATAAAATGTTTTTCTGGCAATGGCGCCGTTGTCACATGCATAAACTTCGCACATATAACAATCAGCAAATTATCTCGCAATGACTTTTCTGCTAACGTTGCAACACAAAAATTGTATGTTCACACGGTTGTAAATTCACAGGGTTGCATTTTTCCGCCATTTTTCTGGCAATGTTGTCCGATCTGCAAATCGTCTGTACATACCTTAAGTATTCCAAGTCATTATTTGTTGTCAATCCTTCGAACAATTCATTGATATTCAAGATCATACAATATGCAATTATTAAGGAATTTTTGAAAGATTAACAAAAAATTAACTTTGAATTAAGGTATTGATATATTTTCTAAATACTCAAACGAAAATTAATCTTTGTTTCGGAAATAATAGTCCCAAATAAAATAATATTATGTGGAAACAAAGATTTGTTTAGAAGAAAATTCTTCCCAAATATATAATATTTCTTTGCACAATATACTACAGAAGCTATTTTTTCAGCGTTTATGCAAAATTTCATCAAAATCGCAACGAATTTGCGGTGGCCGCAGTAGTTCAATATGTGACTTACGATAAAGTCTTTTCACAAAAAAAGTAAACAATCACTTACGATAAAATGCAACCCCCACTTTTTAGTGTTTTATTGACAATTTGAATATTCTGGAGATACGCAACGATGGAGATACAAACAGGGATAAATTTCTAAAAAATATTTTTTGTTTAGATAAAATGTCGCTTACGATAGGTTTGCGCTCATGGCTCGATATAGCCCTCATAATTCCCTTTAATTTGAGGCATAACACGGCTCAATCAGGCTTATACTTGAAAAATTATGGTCCAAATACTGAATGTACTTTCCATGAAAGCTGGAATTTAAAAAAAAAAAAATTACCAAAAAAAATGTTTTTAATATTTTTTTCGTGTTTGTGACACCTACAGGGTGGCTGATATGAATTGCAACCAACTTCAGGTTGCTATCATTTCTAAACCGCTAGCCTGATAGCTGACAGATTTATTTCAGTAACAGTTCATTTTATTGTTTACAAGCTTACAAAAGCATTTTGATCTATTGCATTCAGAAAAAAAGTTATTCGTATTAAAAAATGAGCTTGGACTAAAGCCATTGAAGTTCCAAAAAGTGCAAGAGCTCACCGATGCACAAAAAAAAGTTAGACTGGAAAGAGCCAAGGAGTTGCTTCGCTTGCACGAAAGTGGCCAGTTACCGAATTTGGTCTTCTCCGATGAGAAGCCATTCCAAATTGAGCAGTTTGTGAACAAACAAAATGATCGGGTTTACTTGCCAAAGAGGTCAGCTGAAAATTTACACCTTCGATTGGCCACCAGAACTCAAGCGCCGCCGATGGTAATGGTGTGGGCCGCCGTAACGGCTGATTGTCGCTCGACCATGGTGTCAAAATAAATGCCGAATATTATCGGGAAAATGTCGTAAAGGCAGTATTGAAGCCCTGGGCAGACAAACATTTCGGCCGCAGACCATGGACATTCCAACAGGACTCAGCACCATCGCACTCAGCACGCGTCAACCAAGAATGGCTTAAAAAGGAGGTTCCTCGCTTCATTTCTACCGCACAATGGCCACCAAGATCTCCGGATCTCAATCCGTTGGACTTTTGCGCCTGGGGCATTTTAGAGAGTACACCCATCGAAAAACAAAGTACATACGTGATTAATCTTTGCAGATTAGAATGGAAAGTTATCCCAGCGCGTGCTTTATTCGTCCTCAGCAAGTGCTTTTGTCGTCCCCCGCACGTTCAATAGTTGTCCCCAACACTTGATTTAAATTATTCGCAGTTGGTATTCATTTTGCAACGAAGCGTTGTTGATTTTTGATGCTTTATTCATGCACCGCCTTGCTTCAATTCGTAACATACGGGGTTGGTTCATTATCATAAACGAATTTGCAAAGATTAAGCACGTATGTGCTTTGTTTTTCGCTGGGTGTAAGCAAATCACGTCTAAACAAAACACATTCGAATGTGCAGCAACACAGTATTACCTCTGTTTTTTCTCGGAATTCAGCTCGTAACCCTAATGGTGGCAGTCTCCTTCGTATCATTCGCCTTTATGTACTACAAAATTTAATTCCTGTGCTCTATAAAAAACATACACACTCATTATTAACTTTTAAAATTAAAATTTTTATAAGCTTAGGTTGTTAAATATTCGTAGGCCGACACCATTTCTATTGATTCTAGCAATAGGAAGATGGCACTGGATTTTGCAATCACCTTATCCTTCTCATTCCATAGCCCAGAGAATCATCCACAATATCAAACAGGTCATTAAATTATATTTCTTCGTTATTAATTTTCATTTTTCACGTCTTTACAAATCCTCGTGGTTTCTTCTTCTAAGAACAGACAATAACAAATCCAATGAACAACACAATGCCGAACAAATAATCAGCAACCTTACGGCGACAATACATAACGCAACGCCGGTCAAAAAATCACCCCCGTTTCGTTGATAATTAATGAACGAATCGGTGGCCATTTTTCATGCACGTTACGTTTATAAATTGGTACCAAACGGTGTTTATTTTGCAACGTCTTTTTTCCCTCAGTGTAAGGTTCGCACTAAAAAATACCAAAGTATCGATCATCTTAAGACGGCGCTTCGCCGGGAATGGGCCAAAATACAGCAGAGCCACTTTCGTACAGCGTGTGATGGCTTTGTCGGCCGTTTGAAGGCCATAATTGGTGCCAAAGGTGGCCAATTCGAACAAATCTAAATCTAAACGATAAAACGTCCGGTTTTTACTTAAACAAGTATTTCATACTATTTATTATTTACAAAAAACTAGTTTACAATATCGAATGTAGTAATATTAAAATTGCTACAGCTCTAGAGCGAGAACCAGTTGTAGTTTCTTATCCTCTTGTTCGTTACCAAATTGCCAGATTGCCTGTCATTCGAACACCGCAGTCTTGGTGCTGCCACAGCCACTCCCTCCCCAGTGACCAAGTCAGGATCCGATACCTGAACCGCTTGGAACGATATTCTCCTAGTTGGTGTGTTCTGTGGATGTTCAGGCCCAGTATTATTGATGATGAAAGCTGAGTCCTAATGCCTAAGTCCTTGTTCTTCACTCGTATCTTATATAACCGATCTGAAATTCGTTGCACTATCTCAAAAGGTCCAGTGTAATGTGTTTCAAGTGGTCCTAGAACTGCGTATGTGCAAAGAAAACCGTGATTGCAATCATCGAGGTTCTTGAAAATAAAGATTTTCAAGAAATATTGTGTGAAATTTAAATATTGTGTGTAAGATATCATCGAACTGTTTTTCGTTCGTTTATAACATCGTACAAATGTCCGACAGCCCAAAATCCACAAGAAACATTGTTTTTTCGGGATGCATTGGACGCCCTTGAATCTCATTTGGATTGGTATCATCCCAAATTCGGCAACTTTGTTTGATGACGTACCCTCATGGGCCTCATCGCTGAAGTGGGGAAGCGCGCGGAACGTTGCCCGAACAGAACACACATTTTGATAAAACAATTTTATCATTTGCATGTGTTGTTGAACGCTACGTCCATAGTGATTTTGCAAAACAGACTGAATAAATGATAGCTAATTCGACAGATGTAACTTCAAAATATGGCCACTATCGATGTTCGGAAATTCCTTTGGCAGGCAGACTATCCGCTATCCGTTAACATTTACAGGACTTCCATGCGAAAAAAAATTCACCTGTGACCTAGAAAAAGCCATCAGAAATAAAAAACGAAAAAAATACTGCCTGATGCCTGTTGGTTGGTCGCAAATCAGTTGTTTTTCGCATAGAAGATAAGCGAACGTTAACGTTTGACATTGGTAGGCCAGGCGGTATATGTTGTATAAAATTTCATCTTTGCTCTTTCGTTAAAACGCAATGTGGTAGTTGTAATATTCAGTGAAACGCGTCTGTCGTACTGATCTGCCCAAAAACAGTGTTTTTATTATATTTTCCGTGTTTAACAATAACGTGATGCTATTGTCGACGCTACAGATATTTTCTCTTTCTTTTTATACCGTCCACCATAGGATGGGGGTATATTAATTTTGTCACTCCGTTTGTAACACCTCTAAATATTGATCTGAGACCCCATAAAGTATGTATATTCTTAATCGTCGTAAAATTCTAAGACGATTTAGCCATGTTCGTCCGTCCGTCTGTCTGTGGTAATCACGCTACAGTCCGCAATAATAGAGCTAGGTTGATCAAATTTGGTACAAATACTTCTTATAGTTGCAGGTTGTTTGGGATTGCAAATGGGCCTTATCGGTCCATATTTAGATATATGTAGGTCCCATATATAGCATCTAACTTGTTGTGATTCCTACTGTTCTCATCTACTATATTTTTTGGGTTTTCGGTGTTATTTTCTTTAGGTTTGAGTAATTTTGTGAGGTCACATGCTATCCATGGTGGAGGGTATATAAGATTCGGCATGGACGAACTTAACGCTTTTACTTGTTTTAAATTACAAACCAACGTTTAGCAAAATGTATAAACGAATATTCGCCCTTATTCCAGTTGGCGTCGTTGACGTCGATTCTTAGTCGACACTGTTTAGATCAGTGATGCCCACAAAGAGAAATGAGAATGTGTTAGTTAGGTTACACAAAAATGAGATTGTAGTGGTACAATTGCACTGAACAAAATCACTTGGTTTTGTTTGTTTACGTTGTTCTATTGTTTTACTATTTATGTTTTTGTGTGTTCAATTTTAGCAATGAAGCCAATAAAAAAAGAAATAAACATAAAAACAATGCATATGTAACAAAAAAAAAATTCTTCAAGAAAATAGGTACATGTGTTCTTTGCCAATAATTTATTGGGCAAAAAAAATATATATAAATAATTTTATATATTGATAAAAATAAAAAAAAAGTCAAAATTATTTTATATTAAATTGAAAATAAATACAATAAAAAATATAATTCGTTGTTGTAAAATATTTTCAGTGTATGTACTTATTTTATTAAACAAAGCGACATAGACCTTCTTCGCTGACTACTAACAAGCAACTGAACAATTTTGTTTTGTTTTTTACGCTCTGTTTTTATTTTCGTTGACGCTCGGGCTGTATATATGCAAAAGCCGATTAATCTTCGTTGTTCTAACAAGTGTTTGGGCACCACTGGTTTAAGGCCCAGTTAGGCAAACTTAACCGTAACGCCCCCGTAGCGTAACGAATCAGCTGATTCAATCTGTCATATGGAAATCAGTGTAAACGATTAGCCAATGGAAACGAAACGTAAACGGACGGCTGAATCTGTTGAAATCAGAATTGGACGTTCCGTTTACGTACAATTTGACAACAGCTGTTACTACATGTTGTTTACAATTAAAATTTGTATGTTCACCGAGAAAAGTAAAGAAAATAATTTATTTGTTATTTGTTGTTTAAAAGTGCAAATAAACATGAAAGACGAATATTTGATTTCATTGGTGCAGTCGCACGAGTATTTATACAATAAATATAATCCAGCATATAGGATATCTGAAAAAAAAAGCGAGAAGCTTGGAAGCAAGTTGGCAAGGAGCTGGGCGTAACAGGTGAGTTTTATGAAGATCGTGGCTGACTCCATTAAAAATTTAATTTATAATCTGCTTCAGGATTCTTTTGACGACAGTACGAGACAATCATTGCGCCAATCTTCTTCATTGTGGGTTAATTAGACAGAAATATAAGCGTCTCTACAAACGTGGACTTATATATAGATAGAGATTGGATTGGATTTGGCTGAGTCCCTCTTCAATGGAAATAGACATAAGTAAAGGGTTTTCTATTAAGGACATAAGAATTTTATATATTATTAAAACACAGAATATTTAAGATATAGAGTTCAAATTTATTGTAGGTTAAGTGCAAATGTTACATTTTAAGAATGAAATTCAATTACGGTCATATGACCACCACGAGCCCGTCAACAGCGATCTATTCTTTGGACTTAATTTTCCACCACTCTTGGACACATTTCGACCGGAACGTTGGCAATTTCGCGTTGGATGTTGTCTCTGAGCTCGTCTAAAGTTGTTGACTTAGACCAAGGATATTCCTCAGGGGAAACGCCGCATCGCCAATAAAAAAATGAGGAAAGGCTTCAGAGGATGCTGACGATAATGGCTTACTTGGAGGTACAGGTACTGTTTCTAAAATAACTGATTGGCCAAATGGAGAGTACTGGAATATAGCTGTATTTAATTTAAATTAAGAAATGGAAATTGTTTGTAATAAAATAGATTATAAATAAATTGAAGTTTAATGGACATACCCCCATCGTGTTGGCTGCCAATACTTCCAACATTAACTGATATGAATATATAGTTAGCATCGCAGATTCCCACACAATTCGGCATATCCCACATTCGTTGAAAATCATTGGGAATGTGTAGTTTGTTCACTTAAATAAATCGGCGAAAGCAAGCGCTACAAAACTTCACTGCATTCTAAAATAATATTTCGAATTGTTGTTTTCCCCAGCTTGTGACTCCATGCAATCGATTGTATGGAACAACCGTGACCCAAATATCTAAAATTTTAAAGAATAGAATGTTAATATTTCCCAACTTGGAATCATAGGATAAAGCAATATTTGACATACAGTGGTGTTATTGCTAGTCTCTCTGCCGGTCTACTCCATTGCTTTGGCGTAGTTAACTCATATTTTATTAATGTTAATAACAAATTAAAAACTGCCATAGGCATTCTAGTATCCGGCTTTCGCCAGTCATTGTTTATAGGACGTCAACCCCATCTTCTTATCCGACGATATTTTCTTGATTACTTTTATTGTAAATCGCTCAAACGGGCAACGTTACGACAACGGTAAAGATAAATTACGGTTACGTATGCCTAACCCGGCCTTTAGATTGACGACTTCATAAATTTTGAAATTTTTTAAATATTTTTAAGTTATAAAAAGGGTTTTTGTTAGTTCATAGATACCAAAAACATTCGTTTTGGCGTAAAGATGACAAAGCTAGAACTTCATAGATATGACGAAAATGATGTGACGACGTCGACGACGCCAACAAGAATAAGGGCGCCAACAAGAATAATTAGCTTAAAATGTCTTTTGTAAACCATTATTAAACGTGTGCATTTTAATATTGGTTCGACCCTACTGTAAACTTTTAAAGTGACATTTGCTTTTGTTTGTTTACATTTATGTTCAATATTGCAAAACGTGTAAATAAATTAGAAAATGTACACTGGAGAATTTAAACATAATCCAAAGAATTGGTAAGAACCAATTTTAATTCCTAAAACATCTATTTAAATTTTGTGTTATTTGGAATAGAAACTATCACCTAAATTTCCAACCATCGTCGAATTAATTTAATTTATTGAGTCTTTTCTAGAGATAATAAAGTGTGTGCTGAACAATGATGGTGTGATTTCTTAAAACTATATCGTATTATTTTGATACAATTAACAAACTCAGCTTCTAGCTTCAACTAAACTTTTAAACATATAAAAGTAATTAAAGTAGTTGTAAATTCGAGTTTGCTCCCGGCACTAGCTTAACATGAGTGAGAAACTCAACAATTAAATTATTTATTTATTTATATGAATTACAATACAAAGTAAATTTATATTCTAATTGTACGGTCCAAGGAAAAGCCGGGTTACACAAGACCATATGGCTAGATTTTGCAGCGACAGACCAGAGCCTCTGGTGGGAATCGAACCCACGACCCCCAAACTCATAGGCGAGCTCGCTACCAGCTCACCTACTGGGGCGCTCACAATTAAATTAAATTTAACTAATCTGCTGAAAGTTACCACTAAATATTTGAAGCTGTCCCTGAATGGAATCTCAATTCCTCAGGCCTGAGGCAACAAGATTTACTTTCGGGGACAACATTTCGACCACATTTTTCTGATGCGTTTCTCAAACAAATTGTTTTACTCTTCTATGTATTTATTTGTATGCCCCAATCGGAATAAAATTTATCTACAACATGTAAATGAGCTGACACTTTTCTTAGAGCTTTAATCGGCGATTTCGCGTGAGCGTATAAAAGACAGTCATCATCATATAAAACGCCTAATGATTTCAGACTGTCATAAGGAATGTCATTCACATAAATACCAAACAAATGCGGGGCTAATATGGAACCTTGTGGAACTCCGCAAGTGACTGGCTTAAATGACGATAATTCATTTCCTAGTTGAACACAAAATTTTCTGCCTGTAAACTAACTTTTATAAATTTTGATAATGTGCGGATCAAATCCTATTTGTTATAATTTGTAAATCACTCCATTATGATAAGTTCTATCAAACGCCTATTCAACATCCCAAGATATAGCTACTGTACGTTTTTTCTCCCTTAAATTGGTAATAACATCACTATGAAATTTACTAAGTGCATCTTCTGTTGAATGAGTTTTTCTAAACCCAAAGTGATAATCTGAAATATAATTTCGATCTATACCTAAAACCATTTTCATCTTTAACACTTTTTCGAATAACTTTCCAATGTTAGACAGTAATGAAATGGGCCTCAGGTTGTTAATGCCAATCAAATCTTTCTTCTTTGGCAATGGGATTACTTTGGCTATTCTCCATTTATTCGGGAAAAATTATCTATTCAAACAATTATTAAATATTATAGCTAAATATTCGAACGCTTTTACAGGGAATTTCTTTATTAAAAAACAAACATTGAAGTATGTCCAATTCTTTGATTCACGTTCCGATTTTGACACATGTAATACCGAAAAAAATGTTTATGCCAATCTGTTAAGCACATATCCACTATTCGGTATGCAAAATATAAACAAAATATATTGATATTTAGAAGATCAAATGCTTTTCCAATGTTAGGTATATATTTGAACCTGCATTTAGAGCACAGTTTGCTGAAATTCGAATTGTTGAGAAGATACATAGAAGTGAGAAACTTATTGAACCAAAATACACATAAACTTAAGCCATGCTTTATGAGGTATGAACTCATTTATAGACGCTTGAATTTTTTGTTGTTTTCGTTATTAAAACTTACATGGAAATACGGTCCTTCTTTGACAGACAAATTTTATTTTTTTACATTACCTAATTTTTAAATTTAAGAGAATTACCATAATTTGAGAATTAGCAAGGTGGGGGAGGCGGATGGTAAAAAGAGCCAGGTCAACTTGATCCTTAACGCTAAATCAACTTCCCATTTACAACGTGCAAGTGCAACCCTGCAATATGGCTTCGAGACTAGTCTTGGTATACAAGCAGGATGTAGCTCCCACTGCGGAAGGCGATTCGTCCACCGTGGTTGATACACGGCTTTCTGGAAGTGCGGACTTAGCCACGCCCATTATTTCTGGTGACTCCAACTCTAACACTACTTCGAACACTGAGGGGCTGAGGAGAGTCTCCAGACTTTTGACGCATATGGCGGGGACATACTCCTCGATGATACGCACGATGATGGTAAGAATTCTACAGAATAACCTCCATCACGCTAAAGTAGCCTCAGCGGCTCTTTTGATGCGCCTGTCCACAGGTGCAGTAGACATCGTCCTGATACAGGACCCCTACGTTGTTGGAGGAAGGGTGTGCGGTATCAGGACACCGCTAGTGGCCACCTGTGACGGCACTCCAAGAACCTGCATTTTGGCCCGGAAAGATCTTTCTCTTGACTATTTTAAGTGGTAAAGACCAAACAGCTCAGGGAAGTAGTAGAAGAAGCTTGAGGTGATCATTGGCGCAGACACGAATTCTCATCATACTATCTGGGGTAGTACGAATATAAACAATAGGGGTGACATCTTACAGTTGGCTATGAACAAGTTGGGTAGATGGGCCAGAAGCAGCGGTTTGGGCGTTAACCCAAACAAGACAGAATTGGTTCTTTTTACTAAAATGGATAATGTCCTACATGTGGACCTCCTCCCCGGATAAATGGAACATATCTAGTCTTTTCTGAAAGTGCAAAATTTTTAGGAATAATTCTAGATAAGAAACCGTTCTTCAGACTTAACGCACTGAAAAGTGTAAGGATGGCTAACGTCGCCTTACATTACTGCAGGAAGGCTGTAGGGTCGCGGTGGGGCCTCTCCCCTAAAAGTGCCTATTGGATATGGCATTGTGGTATGGTGGACGTCAACTGACAAACAAACCATCACCAAAGGTTCAGAGAACTGCGTGCCTGAGCATAAGCGGAGCCTTAAGGACTATAGCGAGGTGTCTCTACAAGCTCTACTCCATATACTGCCGATTAATATTGAGGCGAGAGAAGTTGCAACCAGAGTGGCAATAAGATTAAACTGCCTATCAATGTGGAGGTACAAGAACTATGGTCACATGAGGATATGAAAGTGCAGTGCTATGGTAACCGACCGAGTGGACTATATACCAACTGTGTACACCTTCGAGAGAAATTACATCACTATGATTCCCGCCAGAGATGAATGGGTCGGCAGAATACTAGGTAATAGAAACCATCTCCACTTTTACACGGATGGTTCGAAGCTTGATGAAAAGGTTGGCTTCGGAGTACACTGTGAAGAACTTAGTCTGGATATAGCTCACAGACTACCAGATACCTGCAGTGTCTATCAAGCCGAAATAATGGCAATATGGGAAGTCGCCAAGTGGCTGAGTCGCAACATAGTAACCAACACTGGCGTTGTTATTTACTCGGACAGCCAGGCTGCCACCAATTCTCTGAAGGCCACATCCCTATGATGGCTGAGCAGTTTAATATACACCTCATATGGGTGCCTGAGCATAGGGATATCCCGGGGAACTGCAAAGCCGATGAACTTGCTGGGAAAGGGACGACATTACAAATTCTCGAAGAATTTGAATATATTGGTCCGCCAGTATTCGCGTGCAAGCTTTGGCTTAAGCAAGAGGAAATCAGGCAGTCCAACGAAAGATTGACACAAATCGGTAACTGTAGGGTAGCTAGACAAATCTGGCCAAGGTGTGAACTGAGAAGGTCAAAGTATCTCCTCGCACTAGAAAGGAAAAGATTGTCTAAGTTGGTATCAGTTCTGACGGGACATTGCCTGATCGGCGAACACACCAGAAGATTGGGTATTGACTCTAATGACTTCTGCAGAAGCTGTGGAGATAAGGAAGAAGTGGAGAGCATTGAGTACTTGCTATGTGACTGTCCCGCTTTGAGTAAAGGACGACTGGACATACTGGGGTCGGCCTTTCTAGGCAGTGTAACAGATATTTCTGGTACCGATATTCTTACTATCGATAAATGTGTATATCAAACAGGTTGGTTTCGATGAGGGACATTTTAGCCCGTGGTATCACTAGGGACCTAAAGTGGTCTATGTGAGCTGACAAGAAAAAAAGGCTGCCATCCTATCCTAAACCTATCCTTATTCTTTCCGACTATCTTATATATCTGCCCGTACGCGTTTGATCCTGGTCTGATTTTCCTTAGTTTATTACATAATAATTTCGCTTGTTCAATTTCCAATTGTTCTTTAATGATCTTTAAAAGCTGAATCTGATAGGAGAGTCAAATGTATTGAGTATCGTGTCTGTTAAATGTGCGGTGAAATATTAGTTTCAACTCCTTCTGCCAAGTATATTTAATTTTATATATAGCATTTTCAGATTAAACGAAACCATTTTCAAATTAAACGAAACCTTTTCCAAATGAAATGAAACCTTTTTGAATTGAATTGAATCTATTTCCAAATGAAATGAAACTATTTTGAAATGAAATGAAATCTTTTTCAAATGGAATGAAACTTTTTTCAGCGGAATTGAAACTAATTTCAAATTAAACTTTTTTCAAAATTATTTTCATAGATTTCGAATTTATAAAAACAAAACTAACAACAAATGTCAACCATTTCTGTATTTGAACTTCTGCAAATACATAACTCTGAATGATCTTCTTAACATTGGATCAATAGCGTACACAGATTTTCTCTGTACGAGGAGGGAAAACCCATTGCCGAAGCTGCCCAAATTACATCAATCAAACTAAATACTGCTGAAACGTTAATATCAAAATATAAAAAGAACGGAGACGTCTTGGTAGAAAAAAGACGAGGTGGTAATAGAACAAAAAAAAAATAAAAGCAGAAATTCTTCAACGGATCGAACCGTACGTAGAAAGAGACCGGGAATTACTCTAAAAATATTCACCCCTATCGCGAATAATAAGTGGAATATTTGTTCCATAGATTTCTTCACTCCACGGGAAGTGGAATATGCTATCGTGAATATTAGGGAACAGTTCGTTCACTTCGAATCTGTATGATGAATCGAAAACGAACAGCTGTTCAACATTTATAAATTATCAGTGCACAGTGAGCGTAAATAACAAGAAGAAGAGTAGAAAAGCATTTTGTTTTTCAAAGTTAAGGTTAAAATATTACTTAAATGTTTAAAAAAAGAATTATTCTTCTATTAGAGGAACAAGAAGGGTGTATAGAACAACGAGCGGTGAAGTTTGAGGGATGCATCAAATCCTTTGGAGTTGCCTGATATACTGTAATTGTCCTTAGTAGCATACTTTTTTTTGTCTAAATTGTTTTTTAGATTTGTTCAACATTACAGGGTAAACAAGGCGGTTTTTACATACCTATTGAATGTACTCGAAAAAATTCTAACCCTGTACTACAAAAAAATCATTTGCGATTACTCCAATTGTAAAACTGAGTGCCTGTCTACAGTCCTTTGCAGATGGTGGGTATCAGAAAGGATTTGGCAAAGATCCTGAATTCGGCATGGCACAGTCAGTGAAGTACTCTCCCATGTTTTGATTCCGCTAGAGTCGAGAATTTGTCGCAAGTGGATATCTTATCGAACTCAAGAGGAAGGGAATGTTATAGCACAAGATTTATGCACTAAATTTGGAATACCCGGTGTCCTTGGATGTATTGAAACGTGAAAATCTTATCACCACAGACAAATAAGCATCTGTAAAAGGTGAAAAGGATAGTTTAGCTAAATGAGACAATCGTACGCCCCCATTTTATTTTATATTTTCCCGATTTAATTAAATATATGTTTCAAAGATAAACGATTGTAAACTGAGGATACGACACTTTAATAGGACATATCACGGAGCTTATCACGATTCCTTTGTGTGGAGTACGAGTTATTTCAGAAATGTAATGAAACAAGACTATTTATAAAGTGGAAGCAAATTGTGGTTATTAGGTGCGAATATATATACGTATACATATGTATGCCATATATCATACCAACATTTGTAGACGATGGCGGATAAGCACTGGAGCCCTGACTGTTAGTTCCATATAAAACTCATGCAGCTGGCTCTGTCAAACAGAAATTTAATTATGTCCATGGTAAATGTCGAAACATTATAAAACGGACAAATGGAGTTCTTAAAAATAGATCACTTTGTTATTTTCTAACCGATCCACTCCTGTAAAATAAATATTTTTTTAGTTTTATTCAATATTTGAAGACAAAAATAAACACTTTCACGATGAGTCCGTTCTGTTCGCTAGCAAAAATAAAGTGAACAAAGCGAAGTGAAAAAATTCCACACACAAAAATAATTCACGATAGGGGGAATTTTTTCGAACAAGGGAATTATTCAGGGAACAAAATTTCCGATTGGAGTTTGGTGGAAAGTGAACACATTTTGAGGGAACATTTATTCGCGATAGGGGTGATTAAGAACAAATTGTTTCGCCAAAAAAAATGTTAGCCTTTCAATAACCTCTATAGACAATTCACTCCGCGAATTGAAGATTACATTAAAAATGGCATCGGTAGATTTGCGTCAACAATATGGACAAGAAATTACAGAACAAAGGGAAAAATTAATAATCATCGATGAATGTGGATTCAACCTTCATCTCGTAGAACTCAAGCCCGATCCAGAGTGGGCACCAGAGCAAACATCGTTGTACCCATATTGAGAGGACTTAATGTTACTTTGATTGCTGCGATAAATAATAGAGGTGGTGTATTTACATCCAATGGTAATAGCTAATTCTACTGTAAATGGGGACCGATTAAAATTATTTATTGAGGGGTATTGGAGCAAATAAGCCCCCAATTATGTCAAAAATTAAATTTTATACTCGAGCAGGATATTATAAATCAAAGAGTTCAAAACCGGACTCAAAGTGACTGTTCCAATTACGTAATGGATATTGTTTTGAAAATTCAGCAGCACGTCGCGGACCACTTCACTAACCTAAATCTGATCTCAAATAACAATATTAGGGAGACAATACTAATTATGTTAAAAAATACCTGATGAACATTTTACTTTATACATAATTAAGTCTTAAGTTAAAGTTTTTCTGATATATATATACCTTATTTATGGATTTAAATAATTAAATAAAATCAAGTTTCATTCAATTTGAAAAAAGTTTCATTTCATTTGAAAATTGTTTCATTTCATTTGCAAAATGTTACATTTAAAGTGTAAAAAGTTTCATATCATATGAAAATAGTTTAAATTCAGCTGAAAAAAGTTTCATTCCATTTGAAAATGGTTTCATTTTGTTTGGAAAAGGCTTCTTATAATTTGAAAATGGTTTCATTTAATCTGAAAATGCTATAATTGTCTTATATTATTTGATACGAAATATTTCTTTTGTCTGATGTAGACTTTTTCTGAATGTAAAGTTGTCATGAAATTTATTGCGATTGAGAAGATGTCTATATATACGTCTATCTCTATCTATACTAAGGAATTCACTAAACGCAAAAAGGCTACTGCTTCCCATAAAGGTAAAGAGATCACCGATCAACCATTTTATGGGCGTGAGCCGAAACCTGGAATAAAATACATAAGCATACTTCTCTGCTTTATTCAATGCAGAGAAGCATGCAAATCATCGATGAAAGAGAGAAGGGATAAAACAACAACTCTCGTCTGCCTATGATCGTCGCATAGGCAACGGAGTGTGTGTTGTTGTTGTTTCCAATTCCACAATAAAATCCCCCTACTCCTTCATAAGTGCCTATGCATTATTTCGCAACTATTTCACTTCATAGACCAAAATTAAAGCCCATGACCCATGATGATATGTTATATGATTGTAAACGTATCATTGTCATTTTAATCAATGATAATTACTTGAAAAAGGAATTGCCCAGCCTGCTCAGGGCATTTATGACATTGCATATATGAGTTTTTTTTTGGAATTTCTCATAGTGCTCGTGGAGGATTAACCTAAATGTCCTTTGGGGAAATTCCGAAGAGAATTATATGCCACCTGCTTGTCCAAGGATATCTGCCCTCAGCCAGTCCAATGTGGTTATGGCAGGCATGAATAGCTCATAATATGTGGAGCCACCTACTGTTACATCGCCAGATGAACTGAAACATTTGACTATACTGAGAAACAGATAGTTGTCGATACTCTTCAAAAGGCTCCCGCTGTTGTTGTTTTTTATTAATTAGTTGATTGTTAATTATTTATTTTCTCTTTAGAGCTCGATCCACGTGAGCCGTGCAGAATTACAATTTCTTGGCTATATTAAAATGTCTAAACGTAAAGCTGATCATGTCTAAAGTGACCAGCAGTCTTTGGTACGAAAGCGGAAATGCCTTTCGAAAAAAGTGGGATTTTGTAACAATAATAGGGACTTTTTTCAAAATCATTGAAATAAATTCTGTATTGATTGGTTCTTTAAACAAAGCTAGAATATATTTATTTCATTAAAAATAACGAACAACAAGACAGTGAAAAACAAATGAATGAAAAAGATTTATTATCTCATGTAGAACGATACAAAAAATAGTTGAGATATATAAATTCAAAATTCTAATTAGATTTCATTCAGTGTAATAAAGTCATTATAAAAAGAGTATTAAAAAATGTTGAAAAAGCGGGACTGGCTTAAATTTAGGCGGGATCCGAATGCAAAAAGCGGGATGGATGGTCACTTTAATCATGCCACACGTTTAACGTGGTAATGCATGATGGATGTTTGCTTATAGTTTTAAAATTTTTTTTGTTCAGCCATCTAAATTTTTACAGAATTACTTTTTTTGTTATTTTCATCCTTCATTTTCTCGTGCTACTTATATGACACTTTGTATTTTTATAAATAAAATGCTAGAATTTATGAATCAAATTATTTCAATATTCTATTAGGTATATGTTGACTCGTTTTCACTTCCCTATACTTGGTTTCAGTGGTCATGATTGATTGTGGTTTATTTGATCTGACCACAATCCAAAAATATGAAATTTTGTCAAAATTTCGACCTCCAACCTTAAATAATTTGAAAACAACCTTAAATCTGAGGTCATCGGGCTTAAATCCATACAATTTAATCCTGTTGATTACATATAATCTGATCACTTGCCCTTAATCCGAGGTGGTTGCCCTTTAATCTGACCAACGACCTTTAATCCGGGACATCGACCGTTCACCCGGGTAATGACTTTGGTCCCATCTATGAGTGATTTCCTTTTCAGTCTCGTGCTTTAGTGTTTGTACCCACTGTACAATGTCTGCAATGAGTGGTACCGCTGAGAAGTTCTTGGATGTTATTGGTAGAGCAAATTTCTTTCCCATGGATAGTAGCCATCTTTGTTCCTTACTAAATTTTGTGTCCGTGTGGTTAATAAACCAGTCGTCATTGAATATTAAGTTGAATTTTGTAAATTGTTCGTTCTTTAGTTTCCCAATCTTCAATAAGTGTGTATTTTTTATTTTTAATTTAATGTTGTAATATCTGCTCCATTGCTCGTCTTTAAATCTCCGTAGTTCTGTTTCGTCCAATGTATTATTCATTTTCTCTTCTAACTGTGATATGTTCTGTTTTATTTCTTATTCATTTTCTCTTCTAACTGCGATATGTTCTGTTTTATTTGTTTTATGTTTACATGTGTCTCTTTTATTTCTAAGCTGAGTAGTTTTGTTTTCAAGTTGTTCTCTATTTTCTCTATCTCTCTTTTCATTTGTGTAGATGTGAATAGTTTTGTTATATGTTGTGTGGAATGTGATATGTGGAGTGGGGTTATTGCAAATTGTCTACATTGTTGTAAAAAAAATGATCGTTCTATCTGTTTTGCCAGTCTTTCTATTGATCTGCAATATTGTTTCAGTGTTTTGTTGTTTCGGTGTTGTAGAGAATTATTAGAGAAGATCCCACGATGAAACTTCAGAGAATTAATAACACATTTGTAACGGAATTACACAAAAACAACATCATCAACAAATGGGAAAAAGCACAAATGACAAGCATTGCCCCAACTGCCCCGGAATTATATGGACTGCCTAAGGTACATAAAGAAAATTTACCTCTAAGACCCATATCATCCTCAATAAATGTACCATGCTATAGCTTGGCACAATACATAGGCAAGATATTGAGAACACTGATATCTCCAAAATACAATATAAAAAATTCAACCGAACTAAAAGGAAAATTGGATGAAATTACATTGGATAAAGATGAAATAATTGTTTCTTTTGACGTGGTTTCCCTGTTTACAAATATACCTATACATTTAGCTATCAAAAACATACATGACAAATGGCAAATTTTACAACAAATCACAAATATACCAAGACACAAATTCCTACAATTACTCCAGTTTATTCTAAAGGACAACAATTACTTCATGTGCAATAACAAATTCTACCAACAAACTTATGGCATGCCGATGGGCAACCCGTTATCACCTACGATAGAAGACATCGTATTAGATACACTATTGGATGACGTTATTGCGGAATTAAAACAAAAAAAACATACATATCAAATTTATTTCAAAATATGTGGACGATATATTTGCTGTGATTAAGAAAAATTACGAGGAAACAATACTAAAACAAATGAACAATTACCGCAACAGAATAAAATTTACGATAGAAGAAGAAATAGAACAAATATACCTTGACATGATGGTAATACGAGACAAAGAAAAATTACTTACAGACTGGTACACAAAACAAACATCATCAGGACGCATATTAAACTATCATTCAACGCAACCAAACAACATGAAAATAAATACAGCTACAAATCTACTCAAAAAAGTAATAAACATAAGTCACCAACAATTTAAAAACAAGAACATAAAGAAAATCATTGCAATATTAAAAACCAGTAAGGAAAGGCTAAAGTCGGGCGGGGCCGACTATATAATACCCTACACCACTCTCGTAATATTGAATAACTCTGAAATATAAATTTTGTAGTTCATGTATAAATTGTTTATTCTAAATTTAAAAACGATTGGATGTAAAATACAGCTTCTATAGAACTAAAAGGCCAAATCGGACGAAACATATATATGGGAGCTATAGCTAAATCTTAGCCGATTTTCTTCAAATTCGGCAATGTTGGTTCATGGATCAAGAAACTCTACCATTCTAAATCTCAAAACGATTGGATGTAAAATACAGCTTTTATAGGACTAAAGGTCCAAATCGGACGAAACATATATATGGGAGCTATAGCTAAATCTTAACCGATTTTCTTCAAATTCGGTAGTGTTGGTTCATGGATCAAGAATCTCTACCATTCTAAATTTCAAAATGATTGGATGTAAAATACAGCTTCTACAGGACTAAAGAGGAAAATCGGACGAAACATATATATGGGAGCTATAGCTAAATCTTAACCGATTTTCTTCAAATTCGGCAATGTTGGTTAATGGATCAAGCAACTCTACCATTCTAAATTTCAAAACGATTGGATGTAAAATACAGCTTCAATAGGACTAAAGGTCCAAATCGGACGAAACATATATATGGGAGCTATAGCTAAATCTTAACCGATTTTCTTCAAATTCGGCAATGTTGGTCCATGGATCAAGAAACTTTACCATTCTAAATTACAAAACGATTGGATGTAAAATACAGCTTCTATAGGACTAAAGGGCCAAATCGGACGAAAGATATATATGGGAGCTATATCTAAATCTGAACCGATTTCAACCAAATTCAATAGCGATCTTAACAGCAGCGAAATACTCTAAACTGCAAAATTTCAGAACGATCGGAGTGAAATTGCGACCTGTAGTCGACGAACAACTTTACATCCACAGACGGACGGACGGACGGACGGACGGACGGACGGACGGACATGCTTAAATCGACTCAGCTAGTGATTCTGAGTCGATCGGTATACTTTAAGGTGGGTCTAGCTGTGTTATTTTCAGGTGTTACAAACATCTGCCGTGAAACAAACTTATAATACCCTGTACCACAGAGTGGTGTAGGGTATAAAAACAGTTACCCACCACAAATCATAAATCAAATTATAAAAACTTCACTAAACAAAGATTCAGAAAGAAATGAAATAGATAAACGAACCGATAACATACATTTTTTCAGTGTACCATATAAGTCAAAATTAACAGAAAAGAAAAACATATAAAGCATCATAAATGACGAACAAGCAATGATAGCATACAGATCGAATGAAACACTACAAACAATATTCAGACGAAAGCAACAACAGACAAACAAAAACAAAACGGTGTTGTATACGAAATTACTTGTATTGGAAACGAGAGCGAAGAGTGCGGGAAGGTGTATGTGGGCACAACAAAGAGAATGCTCAGTGTCAGACTAAACGAACATCAAGCTGACATAAACAAAGGCACGGAAAAAACAGCACTCTCACAATACACAAAAGAGACATTGGTCACAAACAACAATACAAAGAATTTTTGTAGTTGAAATGTACTTTTTGTTGAATTGTTTACAATATTTTTAGTTAACAAAGTGTCAAACACTATTATCGACCGCAATTGATTATGTGTGGCATACATAACCAATTTTTATTTCAGATGCGTTGCCAGTGGACAACAGAACTGAAGTTGGGTTGCAATCCATAATCGACCCACTAATTTTGATTTGCTTAATGATCTGCTTTTTGACGTTGATTAGGATTGTATCTGCTGTTGTGATCATTTAACTGATATTGACACAGCTATTCAGCAGTTTTATAACGTATTGAATAATTGTTTGCAACAATCTGTTTCGAAGATTCGTGTTAAAAATTCTTATAGGCATGGTATTCTCCAGCTTTGACAGATATTAAGAACTTAAAAAGCAGGCTATTTAAAAAAATCGGCTTCGGATACCGATTATGCAAAGTATGCTCTCAATTTAATATTGAATCTAGCAGATGTTATGAAATCTACTTAGAGAAGTTAGCCCTCAATTTTAAGTCAAATCCTAAATCTTTCTATGATTTTGTAAATATGAAACGTAAATCTAATCTAAGACCTTCTATAATTAGAATGGATAGTGAGGAATTCTGTGCTGACCAATCAATCGCCGATGCTTTTGCGAATTTTTTTACATCAACCTATTCTCCTACCCTTACAATATTCCTTCATTGAATCAGTTGATGATACCTTATTTTGATTTACCATTTGTATTTTCGAGTTTGGTCAAGCTTAAATCTTCTAGTAGTGTTGGTACTGATGATGTACCTAGTATAATCCTCAAATATTGTGCTCAAAGTCTTGCTCTTCCGCTTACATTTTTATTTAATATTTCGTTAAAATATGGCTATTTCCCATCCATTGGGAGAACCGCTTACTTAACATCTCTTCATAAATCTGGAAGCCTCACTAATGTGGGGAATTATCGTGGAATCTCAAAATTAAGTATAATTCCAAAACTTTTTGAGAAAATGGTTACTGAGATTTTATCTCATAAAGTATCGTCTATTCTAAGTCCGTTCCAACATGGATTTCGTAAGGGTCTTTCAACTGTGACAAATTTAGTTCAGTTTTCTTCTCAGGTTATAAACGAGTTTGTTCTTGGTAATCGGACAGGCGTGATTTATAAATATTTTAGTAAAGCTTTTGATAGAGTCAATCACAAACTATTAATACATAAGCTGGATCTTATTGGTTTAAGCAACAACTTATAGTGTTGGATATCGTCTTATCTTGATATATCTCGTATTCAGATTGTGAAATTTGGTAGATCCTGCTCTAATCCGATTTTGGTCCCATCTGGGCTTCCCCAAGGTAGCCTAATGATCCCATCTGTTTCTGCTATTCATCAACGATTTGCCAGATTCAATTTCAATGCTTTGGAGTAACGGCACATTTTTTTGCATGTTCGCACATTCGTCTGGCTTTGTACAAAAATGAGTATACACTAGGGTGTCCCTTATATGACAAAAAATTATTTTTCTTATTTTGAAACGCATACCCTCCAAATCTTTTATAAATGCAAAAAACATCTTAAATATCAAATTTGGTCATTCTACGATGATTGGAACAGGTGCCGACAGAGTGTTTAATTTTTTAGAGAAGTATGTTTTCACGCAAAATGTAATAAAAAAGTTATATATTTATTAAATTATATAGGAAATATACAACTATTAGCCAGGAAATGTTCTCTTTAGAGTCTGTTTATTACAGTTTGGGTACAGATTTCTGTGTTCTTGTACACAGCGCATCAGGAATTGGTTTTTATCTTCATCAGCCGTGATAAGCCCGTAAAAATCAGGAATTAACTTGACAGCTCTCTCAGCGGTGTCATTTACCACCTTCAGAAGCCTTACTTTTCTTTGAGCTTCTACGTAAGCAGGATTATCTTCCCAAAAAGACACATTTATCTCGATAATTTTTTGCTCCTCTCTGACACACATTCGTCTAGCGTTTTTTCTGCAACAAAATAGTTAAAAGATTAAAGTACAAAAGGTAATAATGCTTTAATTTATGAATCATACAATATGTTTGATAATTCTTCCTGCGTGGGATGATCTCTGTTCAAATTCGCAATAATTTGTTTCTTTGTTTGGATACAAATAATGATAAAATGACATTTAAATACCATAAATGGCAGATGAATTTGCTGATAGCTGCTTTCGATACTGCTGTGTCGACTTTTTCGTAGTCTTTTAAAGTTTTTAAATTTGTCAGAACACACAGTACACATCACAGCGACAAATAACTGTTATTTATTTTCCTTAGCTACCGGCTTGTGCTTGCGGAATTCCACGATCAGTTCCAGGAAATTCAATCTAGCTTTCACAAATATAATATGAAAAGGAAAATGCACGGACAAGGCAAATTGGCAATTGAAATAATTTAATTGAAGAAAATTTACTGAGCTGAGCTGCATCGGATATCCGAAATTCTTAATTCGACCTAGCCCTAAAACAGACTCCAGTGTAAATGGGGTCCTACAATAGTCCAAATTAGTAAAAATGCATATAGAAAACGTCATTACAGATGTTATGAATTAGTACACGCGTCAGCCCTTCTACCTGTATGAGCTTGTTTCCAATGCACGTCGGCACGGCTTAGAGTTCTCAGAAATGGTTCAAATTTTGTATTTATATATATATTAAGAACTGCAGGGGCTGTCATATGCACAATATATATGTACATATTTATTCCTGAAATTCCTATAAGGAACTAGAGCCCTGCATCGGTACCATTTTTCAGCATTCGAAAACATTCATTGCTTTTGCGATTACTATACTGTACTCACTTTCTTTGTTTCAAACAGAGTAGTGAACTGCCGTTATTTTTTTCGAGTACCCAGCGGTAAAAATATCCATTATTTAATCGCTGATATAAGCAATATTTAGTAGCAATCAGTGATGATTCTATCGCTTATATTTCTGCTTACATTTACACACGAGTGTCATAGGCTGCTTAATCGGTGCGCTCCCGCTTACAAAGTAAGGAAAGACGTCAGTAAGTGCCATTTCAATTGCACTTACGTTATAAGTGGAGTTATAAGCAAGCCTGATGGCACTTCAATAAATGCAGGCAAATTAGAATGTAATGCACGCCGATTACAGTCTGATTTGCATTTGTAAGGCAATGTTATGGGATGGTACCACTAATCCTGAGGATTTTGTAATTGAAAGTCTAATAAACATGCATTTAAATGTATCATTTGTTTATTTAAAAAAAAATTAAATACGATTGAAAAAATACTTTAATAAAAATAATTAAATTAATTTCACAACAAAAACAAAAGTCACATACTAAAGTGTATAATAAATATCACAACACAAATTCAGATTATCAGGTTTGAGATAAAATGGTAAAAAAAATTATTAAATACGCATTTTTTCTCTGCTTTTTTACAAAATATCTATTTTAAAGTTTCTTAAAACGATGTTGCAAATCTTTTTTAAATGTTTCAATCGTCAAACCCACTTCCTTGACAACATCTGGAAGCAAACAAATATACATTTATCAGTATAAATACATTCGTTTCATTTAAAAAGTGTAAACCAATCTTACCGAAAACCGCATTATGTAGAGTATTACTAACTTAAAACAATTATTTTATTTACCAACTTTCAACAATGTCAACAACCTCTTTGTTGCGCGACCAACTTTGAACTAACATTAATAATAGTGATACATACATATTTCTTGTTATTTATGTATTTTTTTCCAAAGCCGCTATAACGGCTTTTATTTCTTTGCATTTTTTTGTGGATATTCACACGAACTAACTCTCTGCTTATATTGTAATCGGAGTTGTAATAAGTGGACGATATTTTTTAGATTACACACGTATAAAATTCTAAGTACTTAAATCGCTCGCTTAGAATGTCATACTGATGTCATTGATTATATTCTAGGTACTTCGTTTCATACCCATTATTTAATCGCTGATGTAAGCAATATTTAGTAGCAATCAGTGATGATTCTATCGCTTATAGTGCTGCTTACATTTACACACGAGTGTCATAGGCTGCCTAATCGGTGCGCTCTCGCTTAAAATGTAAGGAGATATATCAGTGAGTGCCATTTCAATTGCACTTACGTTTTAAGTGAAGTTCTAAGCGAGCCTGATGGCACATCAATAAATGCAGGAAAATTAGAATTTAATGCACGTCGATTACAATCCGATTTGTACTTGTAAGGCAATCCTGATGATTTTATAATTTAAAGTCTAACAAATATGCATTTAAATTTGTCATTTGTTTATTTAATAAAAAATACGATTTATATTAATACATACACGAACATTGAAGAAACTACTTAAAAATAAATAAATTCATACCCTATTTAGTATCAAAATAAATTCACGTTACTTCAAAAAAGGCACAGGCAGCATCTGCAAATAAACAAAAAGAAATTTATCGGTATAAATACTAAAATTATGTAAACGTATCTTACCAAAATTAAACTTGTTAACTTATAATAATTATTTTATTTACCAACTTTTCACAAATTTCAACAACCTTTTTGTTGCACGATCAACTTTGAACTAACATCAATAAAAGCGATAGTTATTTTTTCTTTTTTTCCAAAGCCACTATAACAGTATTTTTTATTACTTTTAATTTTTTTGGGCATATACAAACTATCTAACTCTTCGTTTACATTGTAATCGGAGTAATAATTAGTGGACGATATTTATTGCATTACACACGTATAACATTCTAAGTACTTAAATCGCTCGCTTAAAATGTCATACTGATGGCATTGATTATAATCTAGGTACTCCGTTTCATTTACCGCTGGGTAGTTAGTGAAGAGAGACCAATGAGAGTGAGTAGTCTGTTCTCGTTGTGTTTGCTCAAACGGTCCATACGAGAAACAAGATGTTCGGTAAACGGTCCAAACAAAAAACAAAAGTATTCGAAAACTTAGTGTATGACACCGAATATTTTTCGGTACTTAGGGTATTTTTATGAGCTTGGTAAGAGAAATCAAGTCACAAATAGATTTTACTGAAATTAAAATTAATGTTTTTAGCTAATAACCTGTTATATTAATATCATATAATATATAATATAATTATAAAATATTGATATTTGGTAGCACTTAGAAATTATACGTGAGATAAGGTGACATTTTTAGAAATTGATGGCGATATCAATTCAAGAAAAAGTGCAGCATTTTCTTTCTCTTTTCCCGAATACTGAATTTTTCTTATTTTGGAAATTTGAAAATGTTTGTTAGTTTTATTCGGCGGAATACATTATTTGCGCAATAGGCCAAATGTGAACAAATCGCAAGGTTATTCTCACGTCGGCTGTCCTCTTCATGAGATGTGTAAATCATTTGTTCGATCAAAATAAAATTTTATCTAATATGTAATTTGAAATTTTTACTGTGCCCAGGTATGCAAGCAGTATAGTGTAGTTTAGAAGGTATGTAACATTTTCTATATATAGATTACATTTATAAAATTGTTGCGTAATTGAGTGACGTACAGCCCAAAAGGCTAAAACTAGAATCATGAAATTTGGTGGAAAGGTAGTTTTTTGGGACGTATACTAAGGCGGGCGCACATTGGGACAAGAACAAAATGTGGTGCATCCGCCAAATACGTACAAAGACTAATGCTAGAATCGCCAAATTTTATGTGAGAGTAGTCCCTTGGTCGTAGACTAGGAGAAAGATAGGATTGGTTGAAATTTAAAAATCTACGCGCGCAGTTCTTGAAAAAAGAGATAAATGTTGTAAAGCAGACAAATGGAGCGTAGATCCGCCACAGAGATCGATTTTTTAAACTTGTTAGGGCACAGTGGGACAAAAAACGGATAAATATGGTACCACCGCCAAATTCAACGTATAGATGTTCCAAATCCGTGCATGAAAGGTACCGGGTGCAAAAATCATTAGAAATATGGTCCCAGTGTGGGAGGGTAGCTCATAGAACATAAAGTAGAGGTAGAAGTACTACACAGTTGTAATATTAAGTGTTATTACTTAAAATTATACGATTTTAGAGACACAATGAGGTAAAGTATGGTAAACAATGCTTAATACAGTGGCCAAAAACGGTTAAATATTATGTAATGGAGCAAAAATGTTTAAATGTGGTGCAGTGGTTCAAAAGTACATATATTTGACTATTCGAAAATAGTCAAAAATTATGCAGAAGGCAAATGGTTAAACATGAAGAAGTTGGTCAAGGTGTTAAATATGGCACAGTGAGTAAAATGGATAAATACGATATTGTGAAAAAAATTGCTATATATGGTACAGGGGAACAAAAATATTTGAATATGGGGCAACAGGATTTTAAATATTGTGCAGGGGGGAAAAAATGTTAACAACTTTTGGCCCAATATCATATTTATTCAATTTTGCCCCACTGTACCATGTTCAACCATTTTGACTTCGCTGTACCATATTTAACCTTTTTCGCCACACTGAATCATATGTGTCATTTTTGTAACACATTTATCCCTTTTTGTCCCACTGTGCCATATTTAATCGTCCTTAAGTTAATCCATTTTAGCCCCACAATACCATATTTAACACCGTCTTACGTCACTTTGCCACATTAAATCCTTTTTCCCAACTATATTATTTCTAACCGTTTTTTGTCCCACTGTACCTCATTTAACACATTTTTGCCCCACTGCACCATGTTTAACCATTTGCCCCACAGCAACATGTCTAACAACTTTTTGAACTGTACCTTATTTAACGCTTTTTGACCCACTGTACCATATTTAACACTTTGTCGCACTGTACAATATTTATTAAATATTTTTCTATTCCAAGAACTTTTTTGCCCTATTGAGCCTTGAAAATTAAAATTTCAAAAAATAACTTCGTAGCCTGATTATATGTCCTTCGAACAGCAAACGCATCAAATTTCACGATTATAACTAGCCGTTTAAATTTGTCAACGGTTCAATTTGTATTCGTCTTCGTCCCACTGTGCCCCAAAAAATCGACATATCGTTTCTGGTGCGTCCCAAGGTCTTCCCTATACCAACTTTTAAGATTTTAGCTCATGCCAATAGTATTAGGCGGTGTAACAATTTTAGTCAACATTCGCCCCACTGTGTTAGAATTTAGAAAAGTTCCTCGTTCTTCCGAGTCTACTTCCAAAAATATACCCTAACATAAAATTTAGTAATTCTAGCTCTTGTCGTTTGCATTTGTCGGTAGTACTAAATTTTTTGTCCCACTGTGCTCAAAAGTACGAACTTCGAAAATTCACCCTATATGTCATTACGTTTTCAGAATCCGTTTTGACAAAAGCTTAATTAAAATATATTTCATATTCATTTGTATGTTATTTGAATTACCCTCATAGTACTGAAATAATCAGGAAACTCACATGTAGGCATGTGCAAAACAGCAGCATACGGAAATCTACAGTTATTCCCAATAGTTATTTTTCAATTATTTCGAGTACATTCATCGCAGTTCGAACATTTCAAATGTTCTCGAAATCTTTTCAACTACTTAGTGAAATGAGTGAAGTTCAGCTCAGCATTTGTTGTAACTAAACAGTTCAGTTCAGTGTAGTTGTGTGATGTCATGACACTGCAGTGATCGGACCGATAATGTTGGCTTCACTTCATTTATTTCATTTCATTTATTTATAATAGTAATATAAACAAGCCAATATGGCCAATAATCTTATATTAACTTTATACAAATTTCGATTAATTAATAAGATCTACACTCAAGTTAACCACCTTTAAAGCATTCAGATATAACAGAAGTTAAAACTATAATAACATAGCTACACAATAATCGATATATTTACATACTTGTGTATAGTAAAAATAAAAAATGATTAATAACGATAAAAAGAATTAACCTAAAGAAAATATTTTTCTGAATGTTGAGAAAATGACACTCTCTGGGCATAAATCAAATTTATTCCCTAAATTTCGCTAGTTAAAAGATCCATACTAGTGAAGGTAGGGAGTAAACTGAGAAGAGAGAGAGTAATATTAAAATTATTTCTTTGCTAGATTTTATTCGGAGATTTTTACCGAGTAAAAGTAGCAACAATCATGAATATTACAAAACATTCAGTGACAGAAAATTGACTAAAATTAAAACTATGGCTCCCCAGCCATTGTAGCAGATAACAAATTAAATTTTAAATTAGAAGTAATAGACCCCGTAAACAGAACACACATTTTCATGCAAGTATTATAGGTCACCTAGCAGATATTCAAGACATTTACAACTGAATACATGCGGAGTAAATGAGAAATTGCGCAAATATAACGGAAAATGGTTCCATATTCTAGCAACCCTTACTAAAAACGATCTTTCGCCAACTGTCGATATAAAACGTGGTAGTAATAGTTGAGGATTACGGGAAGATCTACAAAAATTAAACATACAACGTAGAGAGGGTGAACCATTAGAAGTAACCGTTTTATAAAAACATTGTAGGATGCGAAGATCGACATATTTATTGAAAGGCAAGCCTAAAAATTTAACGACACACGAAGAAGTATGATCATATCGGCGAAGATTATAAACATACCGCACAATCGAATTAACAATTCTCTCAATTCTCGACAATTGGACAGCAGATGTACCAGATACAACTTCAAGGCAATAGTTAACATGTGACATTAGCAAAGACGATGCAACTCTCTGTCTGACATAACACGGTAAATACGAATCAAGGCAATATAATCTACGTAGTTGAAACCTGACACGCGCGAGCAGCATGTCAATATGCCCGTTAAAGTCAAGTTTACTATCAACAACGACACCAAGACACTTCATCTCATCAACAATTTCCACGGACATAGAATTAACACAAATATTAATCACATCAACACTCCTAGAGTTGTTAAATAATAAAGCTTTTGTTTTACTCAAATTAATACTAAGACCATTATTACTTCAGCATTCGTTTTGGTCGCGATTCATACATGTATGTACAGTATTCATTTCTCATACGCTCTCTGGTACGCCGTGAAAGGAATATATTCATGCAGGGCTTTATAAGGAACATATATGAGTAATGCTGTGTACATTATATTAGAAATTATACATAATATAACAATAGAAAATATGCGATGTTTATTGCAAATTGTGCGAATAAAGAGTTACATTTTTGGGAAATAGTACATATTTTGTTTTTGTACTCAGGCTCAAGATCGTTATTGTTGTTTCCAGTATATGAAAACAACTTTGTTAAAAATTAAAGAAGAAGTAAGTGACATGTATTGGGGGCGGTTGAAATGGTTGGATAGACAGATATGTTTCGGGAGCCACCAAACTCCCATTATCAATATCCTTATTACAACGATTACTTCAGTCGAAATTATTAAATATATACGCACAGCCAAGTATCATTAAACGAGAACTGTTTGCTAAAAGCGCATATCTCCAAAAAAAGACAATTCAGTAATCATCATCCCTCTTTGGGAAATATATATCCACTATTATCTGTAATCTTGTAAATGCATTTTTAATACAATAATTTGTATCTTACCTGTATAATTATATTTTAGATTAGATAAAAATTGTCAAACCTGAACTATTTTTTATTATCCTGTAATTGGGCTTGTAGGCTTTATTTATTACAATACAATAAAATTAATTTTCTCGCGGAAATCGTCTGATAATATGGAAAATTATATTTCCGAGCTCCAACAGTTGGTGAACGCTGTGACATTGAAAAAATCGTTTTACTGCAATTGTAATTACCATGAGCCATTATTATATTATATTTACACATTCATTTTATTTTTAATCTTAAGAGATACATTTTATTATTAGAAATGCATATATACAAAACCATACTAATTATGGTCACCTTCTTCTTAATAAGTCTGTACAAAATCTTGTCATTAATTCTAATTCTAAATATTTAATCAATATTCCTAAAATATAATCAAACGTATAGTTGCAAATATTGGCAACTTGAAATACAATATTCATTACTTTTTGCTTCACAATTACATACTACTTAAGGTTCAAATTAGTAACTTTGAGGAGTAAAATAAAACAATATTTAATAATTAGGACTGACTAACTACACTTTCGCGAAAATTTTTTATTTTTTGGACAAAATATGATTCTAAAGTTTCTGCACACTTGTAAAATGACGATTCCTTGGGATTGTAATAGCGGCAGTTATCAAATATTTTTGTCATGTCCCCAATAAATTCCGACAGCTTGTTGTAAACGCCCTTGTTCAATTTTTCTTCCATTTGTTTTAAATCTGTAAATTAGAGAAAATTTGATTTCATAGACGTATTTAGTGAAAAATGCACAGATATGGAATATTTATTTTACGAATTTTTGAATAACTTCAGTGCTTACCCATTGGTTCTTTGATAACTTTATAATAATCCGGTGCTTCCTTTGGATCCACCGGTTCCATAAAGGGCCAAGCACTTTTATGTGCCTAAAAAGAAGGGGTATTAATATATTGAAGATATGATTTAAAATAAATACTAGAAACTACCACACCGTGCAACAAATGTCAACTTGTTTCCCTCCTAAAAACGAGACTATATTAAAGTGAAACTATAGGCCTCCCTTAACAAAACTGCAACTTACAGGGCTTTTATAATTACAAGGACAACCATTTTGAAATAATCGCCCTTATTCCAGTTGGCGTCGTCACATCATTTTCGTCATATCTATGAAGTTCTAGCTTTGTCATCTTTACGCCAAAACGAATGTTTTTGGTATCCATGAACTAACAAAAACCCTTTTTATAACTTAAAAATATTTAAAAAAAATTCAAAATTTATGAAGTCGTCAATCTAAACAGTGTCGACTAAGAATCGACGTCGACGACGCCAACTGGAATAAGGGCGAATTTTCTTGACTAGTATTACAATACGAATAGGATCAATATGCATATCAAACAAAAGAAGAGAATTTCTACTGTTCATTAAAAATTTCAAGGACAAATGATGTTATAAATTGCCCTTTACAAATTTTATTGTTGAATATCCTTAGAAGTCTTGGGTAAAAAAATTCTGAAAAAGAACTGGAACTGTCACAATATATATCCTAAAATTGCAGCCTTTAATCATTAATAGCTAAGGAACAAGAACTATTTGAATTATTCAGCCTACTTAAATATATTAAGGACACCGAGTAAGAAAAAATAAATTTATTCTCTCACATCTATGTATATACAATTGAAAGTATAGACCACCAGTAGGGGAACAAAATAACTAGTTTTTTATTTCGCGATGATATATCTTTGTTTTTAGAGGATGTTGTGTCTAAACAATCGAGCGCGCATGAACAACATTGTTATGAATATTCAAAGAGTTAACAACATTGTTTTGTTGCTGTTAAGTCTACTAAATATTTAAATGTTGCTGTTAAGTGTACTAAATATTTAAATGTTGCTGTATGCAATATCGTTGGATATGCAGCTCCATACATTACACTACACATATCATCGTTTTGTACATGTCACTCAATCATTGATGATCTCTGTTTATTTAATTGTTATCATTAAATAAAGTCATATTATTTTTCGAACATTGTGTCGTTATCACTCTACCTCGAACATAACAGAGGACTTTTCAAATTTTTAAGAATAGCAATATAAAATAGCTATACATTTTAATTAGGTTCTAAAAACAATGGAAATAAAAATATCATTTTAAAATATTATTCCTTTATTAGAGTTATATGCATTCTTTTATATCCACTGTGCAACATGTACGTTTCAATTTACTTTGTTTAACCTTTTCATTTTAATCATAGTCAGACTACCTAATACCCGAAAAGTGTTCAGTTAGTGCCAAACGAAAAAAAGCACTAACTGTACGCTTTTCAAATTTTTCGTTAGTGCTTTTGACGCTTTTTGTACATTTGTCAGATCACATCTGGCAACATAAAGAAATTAGACTATTTTGCTTCACCATATGTATGTACATCCCGATTTGGCATCAACGCGGCATAGACGCCACAATTTGTATCAAATCTTTACTAAATTTGGTATTGGAAAGTAGTATAATAAACTCTGGCAAATTTTACGACATTCTTGCAGGTTTAAATCTTTTGAGTCTTAGCGCCATAAAATACCCGTTTCTCATCAGATCTACATACAATTTAGTATATAGCTGTTCCTTCGCAGCTGTAGCTGATGCCATACAAAACAATCCAAGAGTTTCGACAAGAACCTTATCTGCTCAAATGGGTATAAGCAGACAGTCATTGCAGTCAATTATACACAAAGATTTGGAGTTATTCCCATATAAAATTCAAATGGCCAACAAAGTGAACTCAGCAGACTTCCCGATTCGCTTGGAATTTTGCCAGAAGATGCTTCAAATGGTGGAAGAGGACGGAAACATGTTGAACTGTCTTTTCATGTCTGACGAGGCCCATTTCGATTTAAACGGCAACATAAACAAACAAAATTGTCGAATATGGAGTGCTTCCAACCCACAGATACTCCATGAGACGGAATTGCATCCACTTCGTGTCACAGTGTGGTGTGCAGTTTCATCACGCTGCATTGTCGGGCCCTACTTCTTCGAAGAAAACGGTCACACCGTTACAGTTACTGGAGGCCGTTACTTGAGCATGTTGAGAGTTTTTCTATCCAGAATTACGCCGAATGAGAATTTCTTTCAACTCTGTGTGGTTTCAGCAAGATGCTGCAACTCCTCACATAGCCCGGCCTGTTATGACAGAATTGCGGCGAAAATTTCCCAATAAGCTGATATCCAGAAACTCCACATTCCGTTGGCCCCCCAGGTCGCCTGACCTTAGGTTAGGTTAGGTTTGCGGCTATTCCCTTCTCAACTCTCCAAGCAGTAATGAACAACTTTTTGGTAAGATGCCGCACATGCATCAACGAGCAGGGGGGGGCATTTAAATTCCATTATTTTTAAAACTAATTAAGCTATATTTAATTAAATTTAATGAGCTTTAACATGAATAAAAGAAAACTGAATTCCATGCACTGAAAAAAAGTTATTTGTTTCTTAATGTAGCAATATTCATCAGCCACCCTGTATTATTTTATTTTCGAAACATATTTTTTTTAATTCTGCTCAGATTGGGTCGTGTAGGGTATAATGTAGTCGTCTCCGCCTGACTAAAGCAATGTTATAGTTTAGTGCTTTATACGCCTTTTGTTTGGAATTTACGCGCATTTACGCGTTTTCAATTATCCATTACGCTTTTGCTTCGGAAAGTTGGCATCACTTATCATAGTAGGCATAGTTAGCATAGAATTGTGAATTTCCATAATATTATCATATAGAAAATATTTTATAGTCAATAAATACTATTCAAACTAACAGGTTATGCGCACCAGTCTCATTTAATTTTATTAAAAAGGAATTCCATACGCCAAATTGAAAAACTTGAAGATATGAATTAGGACCAGTTTACTTCTAAGCGATCTGTCACGTGAATTTCCAGTAAGAATTTGCATTTGATCCTCTCTCGATTTTTCCAAATCGCAAGTGAGGGTATGTCTCAAGTGGCCCCCAGACGATCAAATATGCTTGACAAGCAACGTAACAATGCTGTAAAAATGTGAGTGTATGTGTCGTAGGTGTGACGCAGGTGTGACCCTGTGGGAATTTTATCAACTGGTTTAAAAAAATGTCAGTCATATAGAAATTATTCTACATCTAACTATAAATTGGTTGAAAAATTATCTACAGCTCAACCAAATTGAACACAAAAACATTTTTGTTCCATCAAAGTACAAAACAAAACAAATGTAATTTCGTCATCCTTCATTCCACCAAAACAAGAAACAGTTAGAATTGCATTCCATAAATAACAAAAACTTGTTTGAGCGACATAAAGAACGAAAAGAGTCATTCGCTATCAAAGTTCAACGGATAAATATGTGCGGTTATCAGGGAAATTGACCTTATAATTGACTTTAACGTCGAAGACAGTCATGGAAAGAAGCGGCTTAAGGACTTTGGAAACGTTTTCGAATGTACAAGGTGGCGCAAAAGTAATCCTCCTATCAGAAAATGCTATACATTTTGCGATTGGCCCCTAATGTCAGTTCTGTTTTGACATTTGTGTAGTAAACACATGCGAAATACACGTTAATAAACAATGTTACGCTACACTGCTCCAGAACGCGGAATATTGCTGAAATATTTGACCAATAATCGGTCGGTGACTTTGGCACAGATTTCCTGGCCGTCCAACGCCTACTGGTGAAACACTGCGACGTTTAGCCGCTCGCCTCGAAGAGACTGGCACAACACGAGATGCTGCCAGGCGTGGCAGACCCCGGAGTAGCCGTTCTGCAGAGAATATTGCTGCTGTAGCCGAGGATGTCATGGAAGCGCCGTCGACATCGACCAGTCTCTACAGCGAATTTTGGTAAAAGATTTGAAGATGTTTCCGTACAAAGTCCAGACGGCTGCTAGCTGCTGACCGCCAATCGCGTCTAACATAACATCGAAAGGTTACTTTTGCGCCACCTGTTATAATGGACGGTTTGCGATAGTTGTCAATAGATCTAGGTAATGAATTTCGAAAAGCCTTGCATGTTATTAAAAAATACGCTTTCACAATGTGTGCAATAAAAAAATCAGTATTAAAAAATTGTAATGTTTATGGGTTTACTTTATTAATACGCTGCATTTCCTCATTTTTTATGTTCCCTATAAAATAGTATTGGAATTAAAAAAAATTTAAATTATCTCAATTAAATTTGTAAAATTATTTAATACATAGTAATACGTAAAAAAATAATAGGATCTTTAAAAATAACAATAATAGATATGCGGAGTAGTATGTCGTAAAATGAATTAAAAATAATATAAACAATAAATACATATGTATAAATATAAAAACAGAATAGCAAGAAGATTATAAATAAGAGTATATATGCTATGACTACTCGACAATAGTTTGAGTAAGAATTTAGTATTTTTTTTTTAATTCCAGCTCACTATCTTCACTAGTAATAAAAACTAGGAACACATAGTGGCTACTATTTTTTTTTTCTTTTTTTTTCTCTCTCTTATTAGCCTAGCCCCTCTGTATTAGCCTAAGCATTTATGTATTTTTAGTAGTTATCTCAACTGTATTGTACTGTAATTTACTACATTGGCCATAAGGCTTCAAATTACTTGTTTGAATAAATAAAAATAAATAAATAATAAATTGTATTTTTCTGGTCTAAATTCAAGTTTAGTCAAATTAAGTTAGTAAATAGTTACTTTAATAAATAACCATTTATAATCATTTGAATATTTCTAAATACAAGCTAACTTCATTCCATCAGATAAATAACGGTATTTTTTTAATCTCAATATAAATCAGTCAAAAATAATTAATTTTTAACTAGTTGAAAAGTCATGCAGGGATGGATAATTGTCCACTGCCTAGCGCATGCCCATGTTAAAATAATCAGTTGGACTTATGGAAAATAATCGTTAAATGACTAGTTGTGCTTATTAAAAAACTTGTTTTAAGCTACTTTTAAACCGATTCATTTCCCTGCAGGGGAGTGTATGTGTCGTAGATGTGAACACGTACACGAGTTTGATGTCAAGCAATTTGAAAGCGTCCGACGTCTGTCAAAGTGTTGTTGTATGCACTGAAAACAATGGGATGAAATTTGAGTTTAACAGACGCCGGACGCATTCACGTTTAATTAAATTCCAACAATATAATAAAATGACAAATTTAATTACATGACATTTTGTTTTCCTAATTTACGGCTGATGCCGTTTGAAACTCGAATCGACATGTAGTGTAATTGGCGCCATCAAATAGTCAATAGCCACTCTACTACCGCAGTGTCTGTCTCCATATTGGGCGCCTGCAAACAGCGTCTGTACTTGAAACGAGCGGCTGAAAACCAGATGGAAAACTATAAACCCTCCAGAAGGCAACGGGAAACCACTGGAGTAATATTCCTTGAAAATCATACTCGTACAATATGGAACATACACAGTGTTGCCAGAAATGACGATTTATCGTCATTTTCACGATTTTCAGAGCCAAAAAATAGGACATGACGATTTGACTATTTTTGCCCCGAAATGACGATTTTTTATGATATGAGAAAAGTAAGGAAAACTTCACAAATTGTTTTTATATTAAAGATTTTTTTTATAATTCCATCGGGATATATTTACACTCTCATTTATCTTTTTAAAATAAAAATCAGCAATGTTAGAAAATGTTTCATATATTATGGACCGCACTGAATAAAAGAAAAATCTCTTAAGTTTTGTTAAGTTGTAAAATTGGCAGATGAAATTACAGTGCAATTTTTTAGGTAAAGTGAGGGCTACGTCAAAACGTGAACCTAGGTCACTATTCCAACGAATCGTTCCAGCTAAATATAATCAGATATATAATTTTTAAGGCAAATTGGAAGACGACTTTGGGGCTATGAAGTCAAATGGGTTTTGACAGTTGTATGGGACTATGCCGAAATATGGACCAATGGGGTCACTTGATCCTTGAAATGGTTCTGGGTATAATAAAATACAAATTGCCGAATTTTAGCCCAATCGATTGGTATTTGTGGTTTCTAACGCGCTAAAAAGTCACATCGCGTGGGAGCTATACCAAAATGTTGACCAATGAAGTCAGTACTCGTATGAATGATTACACTGTGCTCGAAAAAATGTAACAGAAATGAGACCCTATGGATGTATATATTTCGACCTTGCTGAATCCAGTGGTGCTAGCCATATTTCTAGGTTAGCTCTTGTTTTCGCGATGTTGGACCACAAAGTTTGCAAGGAAATCATAGAGGTTATTTGTCTCAGAGGTGATTTTAAAGCGGAAGGCTACGGAATACACGCTGCATTCCAAAGAACGAAATTAAGGAGTCCTTCGAGAATTATTTCTTTCAAAATAGTCGTCCACGCTTCTTACACCCTCATCCCTGAAAAATTGCAATCAAATCTTACCATATGTAAAACGTAATACAAATCGTCCACATTTTATTTTGAAAAAATATACGTCGCGAAAAATTACTATGAATCTCCTTACAACATATTTATCAAAAACTAGCGTATCCGGTCCACTTCGTTGCGCCAGACTTCAGATTTCTGACAGTAGGAATCTCGTTAATCTATTATCTATTAGGTACGGACAGTAGGAATCACTAAAGAAATGGTAACTCCAAATTGGATTATATGGGCGAGGCCACGCCCCCTCAATCAAGAATTTATATAGCCTTTGTTACCCGCTAGGGTTATCAGACGATTCCCTGAAAATTTCATCAAAATCGGTCCAGCCGTTTTGGAGTCCATACGTAACATACACACACATACACACATCCAATTTTATATATATAGATAGCGTACCCGGTCCACTTCGTTGCCCCAGACTTCAGATTTCTGATTATGATTAGTTATGGAGTGACAATCAAAATGTACACTTCATTTTATCCCCTCACCTTAGAGAGGAGGTATATATCATTTGCTACGGGCCAAAAGTGTAACACATCGAAGGAGTGACATAAGACCCTAAGTATGTTCGGCGGATATCCGTTTTGGGTCATTTTAGGTCGAATGAGCAATGTCCGTCCGTCCGTCTGTCTGTCTGTCTGCTGGCTGGTGCGCACCATAACTCTCGAAAGGAGTAACCGATTGACTTCAAATTTGGTATGTGGTAATATTTTTCGCTATCTCCGGCTAAGTTCGAAGATGGGCCCTATTGCTCCACTCCTTCTAGTACCTCCCACACAAAGGTTTAATATTTAGTGAAATATTGATTATTTAATAACTTCTATACTACTTATTTGAATCCTCTGAAATTCTACACATAGTATTAGTTTATTATTCACTATTACCTCGAGAAAAATGGGCGAAGTTGCCACACCCATTTTGGTACCTCCCACACAAATGGACAATTTTGAACCAAAAGTCAATAGCATATAACTTTAATACCAGAGCATACAAATGCCTATAACAGTGTAATGCTTTTATAGTACCAAGGGTCCAGAGAAAAATGGGCGTTATTGACACGCCCCTTTTGGTACCTCCCACAAAAATGGACCATTTTGTCCAAAAGTTATCATCTTATAACATTAATACCAGTGCATACAAATACTGGACATTTTGTACAGTGTAATGCTTTTATAGTACCTAGAGTCCAAAAAGAAATGGGCGTTATTGGCACGCCCCTTTTGGTACCTCCCACACAAATGGACCTTTTTGTACCAAAATTAACAGCTTTTAACTTTTATACCAGTGCATACAAATACTTGATATTTCGTACAGTGCAATGCTTTTATAGTACCTAGAATCTAGTGAAAAGTGGTCGATATTGGCACGCCCCTTTTGGTACCTCCCTCACAAGTGGATCATTTTACACCAAAAGTTAACAGCTAAATTTACTAATATTTTTTTGGGACTCAAGGTGAGGGGATTCATAAGTCGGTTTACCCGACTGAACTTTCTTGCTTGTTATATATATAGATTAACAGGTTTCAAATTTAAGCAGGTTTTGTTGGTCACCTTTGAAATTTCCATTGACACTAACCAAAAAATAATGTAAAGATTCCATTAGATGTTGAATCTAATGGAATCTTCGTATGGGGGCTGTATAAAACAATGGTTCTACACCGGACCTTGTTGACGTGAATAATAATATGCATTTTGTCAAACTTCGTCCCAATAAGTTAAAGCTATTGGCTTTCATGACATGAAGAAATAAATATTATATTAGCAAGACTATTTTCAAACGTAAGAAATTAATATGTATGAGATATGTTTCCGCCAAATTAATTTAGTAATGTCGTTCAAGAATGTGAGATCCGCCAACAAAAATTAAATCCGCCAGATTAAAATTAATCTGGCAACCCTGCTTGTGTCAAGTTGTGTTATTTGGTGCTCCGTCAAAATAATTTTTATTTTAATAAATTTTGTGGGAATAAGATCGATTTTCGTTCTAAATTTTGTTCAGTTACGTATATAAGTATTATTATCAGTGGTGTACTTATTGGTATCAGTTTATTTTTTGGTGTTGACTAAATTTGTAGACTTTTGTTCATTGAAAAAAAAATTGTCTGCCGCTAAAACAAGTGTTTTGTGCTTTAGTGTCAACATAATTGTATTTAGTGTCAAATTAATTAATTAATTTCGTGTATTTAATCGTGATTTTGTTAAAAAAAATCTTTGTATTATTTTCTGTTTGTGATTTATTAGTTTTCCTTTAATTTTGTTGATTGTTTCGGTGAAACGTTCTTTGCCGCTACAACAACAAGTGTTGGTGCTTTTGTGTCACGGTGTTTGTCCCAAAAATAATAAATAATAAGATATGGCATCCCGGAGCGAGTAAGTTGTCAGTTACGAACGAACAGAAATTTCAACGAGTAGGACTTCAAAGAGTGATGTTTTACGCGGATTTCGGACCGATTTTCCCAAATTTTTTGTAATTGTCACAATAAAAAAATTAATATTAATTGATTAGTGCAAACAAAGTTCTAACTATGTATGTTCGCGGAAGTGTTTTTTCGCGAGTGACATTTCATTCCTATTCGTTCGTAACTGATAGATTTTGACGTTTCTGGCTGACGGCACATCTGTATAATTTAAGGTCTGTGGTTTGACCTAGTTGATTATTGTTTTCTATTGTTGCTTTGTGCTTCTGTTTGTTTGAAATATCAACAGAGTTGCCAGTGTATTGTATTTTGTCGGTTTGTGGGGATATATTTTTGCTCCTCATTTTAAATTAGTAGACGGTTTCTATTAACTATTTGTTTGGATTATATTTATTATTTGGTGTTATTTGTCTGTTTTGGTGTATTTTAACCTAACATAAAAATGACATGCAAATCGGGAAATTGTAAAATTACTTCCGACAAGGAAACACTAATTGAGTGCTGGCTATGCACTAACTTATGGCATGCCAAGTGTGCTGGCGTGACTGCTAGGATAGTTGACGCTTTATATGGTGAAAAAAAATGGTCTTCACTGGTGCTGCATCAAGTGTAGAAAGATTAATATTGAAATTAATAACTTCGTCAAATCATATACGAATGAGGTTAATGATCTGAACCAAGACATTTTCAATGTCTATCGCCCATGTGATGACAATCGCATTTCCCCTAAAATTGGCGATTGTGATTTCAAGTCGCAAAATACATGTTCTGAATTCTTTTTTAGCACAACAATTTGGATTTATTAAAATCAAATTATTAATTACAGTGAAAAATAACTACACCCATGTGTGCATTTTATTAAAATTTAATTTCGAAGACCATTAAAATTGAAGGGGAAATTTTTGCCTTTTTGCGATTTGAACTCACGCGATTGTCATCACATGGGCGTATATGCGGTTCATGAATTTCTCTTCCTTGATTAAGAATTATCCAAACCTAGACGAGTGTGCTAGTTCGCAGGGTTCTTCTGGACAGAAACGAAAAAGGTTGATGAACAAATTAAACATTGATCAGCCTAATGTTTCTGATCCAAAAAAGCCGGACACGCCCTCAACTCCCAACAGTGCCACCTAATCCTGTTGAGAGGGCAGCTCTATTAACTGCTCCTGCAAGTACTTCGCAGGGGGTAACTCCAATTCTACCTGTGGTTTCCCCCCCTTGTGGTTCCGCAAGTTGTTGTTCCGCCACCTGTTGCTAGGAATACGACGCAATGAGCAAATAGGAAAACGAAAACACTGACTGTGGTGCCAGTCAAGAAAGTAGTTTTTGTTTCACGTTTTGCCTTAGATATGTCCTCTGAAGATTTAGATGGCTTTATTAAATCCAAGATTGAGGGTAATTTCTATCTGAAGACAGTCAAGATACGATTACCTTCAGCGGCTACAAGATCATCATTTAAGGTTATTGTTCAACCTGAAATCTTTGATAGGTTAATAGATCCCAATTTTTGGCCTCCAAAGGCATTTGTGAAAGAATTTGTGAATAGAGTAGATAACCTGGCTCGTTTACCTGCGAGGCATTCTAATTTGCCAAAAAAAACTAATAAACTCTCTGGTCATAGTTTATCAGAATGTAAGAGGGCTTAATACCAAATTAACCCGCTTATTTGCTGATAGTTTTGACTTTGTATCTCCAACTCAATTGATAAATTACTTGATTTAGTATTTGTTGATAATTCCCAATTATTCGATGTTTACAGAATTTCTCCAATTTCTATACCGGAGGATAATTACCACCCTACGCTGGGTATTTCCATGACGTATGACATGGTGGACACACCCTGTGCACACACCCCACGTGATGAGGGTGCAGTTTTTTGTTTTAAAAGAACTAATTTTGATTTGCTTAATGCTCTGCTCCTCGACGTTGATTGGGATTGTATCTGCAGTTGTGATCATCTAACTCACATTGACACAGCTATTGAGCATTTTTATAATCCATTAAATAATTGTTTGCAACAATCTGTTCCGAAGATTCCTGAAAATTCTAATAGGCCACCATGGTATTCTCCTGCTTTGACTGCTATCAAGAACTTGAAGAGCAGACTATTTAAAAATTTTAAAAAATCCGGTTCGGAGTACGATTATGCGAAGTATGTTATTGCCAGATCTCAATTTAATATTGAATATAGTAGATGTTATGGAATCTACTTAGAGAGGTTAGCCCTCTATTTTAAGTCGAATCCTAAATCTTTCTATGATTTTGTAAACATGAAACGTAAATCTAATCCAAGACCTTCTATGGTTAGAATGGATAGTGAGGAATTCTGTGGTGACCAATAAATAGCCAATGCTTTTGAAAATTTTTTTACGTCAAGTTATTCTCATCAACAGAGACCACTAGACGACTCCTACCCTTATAATATTCCTTCATTGAATCAGTTGAGCATACCTTATTGTGATTTCCCATTTGTATTTTCGAGTTTGGTCAAGCTTAAATGTTCTAATAGTTTTGGTGCCGATGGTGTACCTAGTATAATCCTCAAATATTGTGCTCAAAGTCTTGCTGTTCCGCTTACATTGCTATTAAATATTTCGTTAAAATTTGGCTATTTCCCATCCATTTGGAAACTTAACCCCTCTTCATAAATCTGAAGCCTCACTGGTGTGGGGAATTATCGTGGAATCGCAAAATTAAGTATAATTCCAAAACTTTTTGAGAAAATGATAACTGCGATTTTATCTCTCTATTTCCCATCCATTTGAAGAATATCTTACTTAACCCCTCTTCATAAATCTGAAGCCTCACTGATGTGGGGAATTATCGTGGAATCGCAAAATTAAGTATAATTCCAAAATTTTCTTTTCGTCTTTTCTAAGTACATTCCAACATGGATTTCGTGAAGGTCTTTCAACTGTGACAAATTAGTGCCATTTTCTTCTCAGGTTATAAACAAGTTTGTTCTTGGTAATCAGACAGACGTGATTTATACAGATTTTAGTAAAGCTTTCGATAGAATGAATCACAAACTCTTAATACATAAGCTGGATCTTATTGGTTTTAGTAACAACTTATTGCGTTGGATATCATCTTATCTTGATAGTCGTATTCAGATTGTGAAATTTGTTAAATTCTGTTCTGAGCCGATTTTGGTTCCATCTGGGGTTCCCCAAGGTAGCCATATTGGTCCCATTCTGTTTCTGCTTTTCATCAACGACTTATGCAGATAATGTTAAGATATTTTATTCTTATAAAACATCTGAAGATTCAATGCTCCTTCAAAATGATTTGGTTAGTTTGGGAATTGGTGGGATATAAATTGCATGGACCTTAATCATAAGAAATGTAAACATATGTTTACATTTCTTATCTAGGGCGACCATCTAGTTTTAGTCTTCATGGTTCCAATTTACATCCTATTGAATCCTTTGTGGATCTTGGTATATTAATGGGTCCTAAACTCAATTTCAATAATCACATAATTTCAATGGTAAATAAAGCTTATGGCGTCGTGCTCGGTTTCATTAAGCGATGGGCGAAAGAATCGTAGATCCATATGTAACTAGGCAGTTGTATACGTCCCTAGTTAGACCTATTCTAGAGTATGGGTCTGTAGCGTGGGACCCCCAACACGGGACTTACGTTGTTAAGATTGAATCGGTTCAAAAACAATTTTTATTATTCTCTTTAAGACATCTCCATTGGAATAGTGATTTTAGTCTGATAAGACTGCCTACTCTTAAGAGTAGACGTATTATGCTGAACACCATCATGGTGCTGAAAGTTAAGTTATAAGTTATTTATTTATTTATTTATTCGTTCATGTACGTAATACCAAGCCTTCAAGGCCAAAAAAATGTATTACATGACAAATTTAATATCCAGAGTAGAAACTTAAACACTAAAAATACATATAAAAACATATATATAAATATGTATAAATGATTTAGATTGGCTCCCCAGCCATGACTACAAGAAAAAATAATGAAACTGTCCAGACTAGCAACAAAAAGCCATATCTTTAATAAAGTAACATGGGCAACAATAACCAATAACCAGAAAAGTAAAAAATTAGACGGTGATCTCCCTCTAAATGGTCACGCGATTTATACAGATGGATCAAAAATGGATGTAGGCACGGGGGTAGGCATCTATAGTGAATCTCTTGGCATATGTAGATCTTATAGGTTGTCTGATACCTGCAGTGTTTTTCAGGCTGAGGTTTTTGCCATCCTGGAACCTTGCGTTTAATTAACCGGCAAAGATAGAGCGCTTCTACAGAGATCTAGTTAACCAGAAATGGTCAACCAGATCGGACTGTAAGATCGCTAGGTCTTTCTGGCCAGTCATACCACAAACCCGAACCAACGATTTGTTGAACCTCACAAAGAGGGATATTCGCCTGTTGGCAGGCGTACTCTCAGGTCACTGTAATGTTAGAGCACTAACTTCAAAGTGGCAACGTGATTCGGAGGACTACTGTCGGCTCTGTGCAGATGAGGAGGAGCGGGAGACGATTGAGCACTTTCTCTGCCAATGTCCTTCACTATCTAGAAGATGAAACCGCTATCTAGGTGACTTTATTATCGCAGACAGCGTTACCGTTATGCCACTAAAGTATCAATTTCGCCACTTTTACGCCATTGATACTTCTATGCAACTTTTTTATTTTGATACTAAATTTGCCACTTTTTTCTATTTTGTGCCCCTTTGTACTAAATGTATGACACTTTAAAAAAAGCAGTTTTTTCTTTATTTTATCAACACTGATGTCACACACCAATAAATGTACGAAAACGCGTAATACGCTGGTGTAACATTGTGTTTGAGGCTGCTACTTAACACGTCAGTTGTTGAAGGTAAATCGAAAATTTGACGGACGTTATTCGCTTTCTCCCGTATTTAAGAGCAGTCCTTAAGTAATGCTCACAGCTGTCAAATCAATTATGGTGAAAACTATTTATTTTGAAAAACGACAGGCGTAAATAAAAAAAGAAATATATTCCATAGCAGACAAACCGCTTCAAAAATGGATAAGTATGTACTTTTTCTTTGGGTAATTTGCAAATTAGTGAGATTAATTTTTTAACGTTTAGGTTTATAGTAAGACAAACAAGTAAAATCGTTAAGTTCGGCCTGGCTGAATCTTATATACCCTCCACCATGGATAGCATGTGAATGGTTTCGGGCACAAATAAATTCATATTACGAAATATCACCCCGATTCGTTGAAATTTGTGGTTTTTGTTGCGTTAAGTAAAATCTAGAGGGACCTTTGTATGAGGGCTATTTTAAAACATGGACCTATGGCTACCGCTGTTCGTGGGAGGGTGCGGGTATAAATTAACCCCAGTTACCAATTTTCAGCCCGATCAGTTGACATTTGTGGTCTCTATGGCGTTAAGAAGTCAAATCGGACAGATGCTATACATTGGGGCTATAACGAAATATGGACCGATATTGCCCATTTTCAATCCAAAGTTACCTGCAGCTATAAGAAGTATCTATACCAAATTTCATCAAGTATATCAAGCTCAAGTATTATAGATTTTAACGTGATAACAACAGACGGACGGACATGGCTAAATCGTCTTAGAATTTAAAGACGATTAAGAATATATATATACTTTATGGGGTCTCAGATCAATATTTAGAGGTGTTACAAACGGAGTGACAAATGAATATACCCCTCATCCTATGGTGGAGGGTATAGAAATATCTGTGAACATGAATCTGATTCTAATGACAGAACAAATACTGAGACTGGAGAAGATCTTGACAATCGTTTGCAAAGGAGAAGTTCCGAATCGGCAGATCATATTGAATTAGAACATGAAGAAATTGCCTACTGCGGGCCAATAAATTCATCTAAAAGGCAAAAACTGGTTCGATATTATTGCAAGGAATGGGAGATTCATTACAAATGGATCAAGCAAGGCGAACAAACAAAACGACCTATTTGTATTGGCTGTAAGCAACTATTGGTGAACCAAAAAAACAACACAAATTTCATTGTGGGCGCACCAAGTCGAAAGAAGTAGCACAGGTTCTAGGAAAGGAAGGCTTCACCCATATGGTTAAGAAGATGCAGAATCGGATAAATGTTTGGTAATAGTTGTTAGGCAGTTTGATCACATCAAGGCAAAACTCAAGATTCTTTCTTTTGATTAGTGCAGCCCTCAAATGGATTAGGTGAATGTATTTGCAATGTTCTACTATCTATCTAGTTAACAGCACATCCTTAAAATACATACCCAACGACGTAGGACAGTTGCTGAGAAACGTTTTTAATTACCTTAAAAGCTCCAAAAGACAGTCTGACTACAAGGACTTGCAAGGTATTTTTGACGTTCCTGAGCACAAGCTTCTAAGACTGAGTAACACTAGATGGCTTTCATTCAAATCTGTGTCAAATCGAATACTGGAGCAATGGAGTGTATTGCAACACTATTTTTATTAGAGCATGTTGTAGTAAAAGGTGTAAAACAATTGGAAAAAGTACAAAATATTCAAGAAGGAAAGGAACTACAAATAAAATATATTTAACATTCCTAGTTTATGTTCTTAAAATAATGAATTCGCTAAATACAACATTTTAAAGCTAGTCTTCACAAATTATATATTTCATATCTTTGACGAAAGATATTTTATTACAACTTTTTAGAAATTTTTTAAAAATAGATTGTGTAACTCCTGCATTGCTGTGGAATGTTGATTATAAAAATATTTTACACATCAAGCAAAGATGTTATTTTGTTCTGAAAATATATGATGCGCGTTCTTTAACCTAACCTAAGCCTAACTTTTGCAGGAAAAGATGTTTCCACTTGAATTTAATAGAAAATCGTTTAATTTATTATACTTGAATAATTGGAAAGCCACACAATTCACATTTTTTATTGTGTACAGGTTGTAGAATATTGTCCTCAAATGAACCAGCTACCATAGTAGAGTATGCTAAACAAATTCTGAAGACATTTCGAAAACAGTCTGGGTTAAATTTGACAACTAATCCTACTTCACAAACATATATAAAACTGTTGGAGTATTTTAGAAATTGTACTTTTATCTATCCAACTATATTAATTATATAAAATATTGTTAGCAGTAGGCTTTGTAATATGAATTGTTTTGTTTTTCTGTTTGTCATTTATTTTATTGTAATTTGTATTTTAGTATAATAAAAACGTTTTGAAAACTACAACCAACATTGGTTATGGGCCCAGGCACACGCTTGAAAGTGAAAAATTGCAAATAAATTGTGAATATTTCAGTCGGACTGAAATTAAAAACAAAATAATAATAATTTGTGTTTTTCATCCGAAAACTTAATTGGAGCAATGGCCGGGCATATGCCACAAATAGAGAAGCTTAATGGAGAAAACTTCGCCATTTGGTGTGTGTAGATGAAAAGCTTGCTTGTGACTCTTGACCTGTGGGATGCGGTGAATGATGAGAATCCTTCCTCAACTGTTGATCAAAAGGCTTTGGCGAGTATAATCCTTTTTGTGAAACCTACGGAGCTTATCCACATTAAGCATTGTTTAACAGCGAAGAGCGCTTGGATCAGAGGGATACCCCCGCACGGAAGGTGAATTTGTTTAAGAAATTGGTCAGATTCAGGTTCAAGGAATCTGAGAAATATGGAGCACAGTTGAATGAATTTTATACAATGGTGGATGACTTGAAAGAATTTGGTGTAATAATGCCTGAAGACTTTCTCAGTATATTGCTTTTAAGTAGTTTGCCAGTAGAAATGGAGAATTTCGTAGTAGCCATTGAGTCGAGATCAACTGCCGTGAATTGAGGCGCTAAAATCGAAAATCCTTGAAGGAGAGGATCGACAATATGCCAAGTGTGAGAAGGATGTCAAATATGAAACGGATGTTCCGAAAAATCTGTTTGCAGCTAAATTTCGATCACCGAAAAAAATTAATGAGGATTCCAAGAATAGACATCAGAAGAACTCTCGTGTCCATGGTGACAAATATGTCAAATGTTATAAGTGCGGCAAAATGGGTCATATTCGACCACAATGCAAGTCAACATCAGATGATGAATGTGCCATGAGTGCTGTTGTCAAAGGAGGTTCGTCGAAATCAGATAGATGGATCCTGGATAGTGGTGCAAGCTCACATATGTGCTGTAATTTATCTTTTTTTTTTTCAAATTTGGAACGCAAAACTCAAAACATACAATTGGCATCCGGAGACAACATTACAGCTGAAGGTATTGGTACTGTTCGGGTTATTTCAACATCTTGCAACATTTCATTGAAAAACGTATGGTATGTACCGAAATTACATTCTAAATTTTTGTCCGTAAGCAAAATTATGAATGCTGGGTACATTGTGGAATTTAAATTAAAGAAGGCTATGCAGGCGCATTTTAAATATCATTAATCAAAAATGTGATACGTTGCAAATGGGTATTTGTTATCAAGAGGAAAGCAGACGGATCCATTGATAAGTTTAAGGCTAGACTTGTGGCACGATGCTGTTCACAAAAATACAATGTGGACTATAGAGAAACATATGCGCCAGTAGTTCGTCACTCTACAATTCGCTTTATTCTTGCTCTGGCAGCGAAATTTTATTTGATGGTGAATCACGTGGATATTGTTTCGGCGTATTTGAATGGAGAATTTACTATTTATACTTCTTTTTGATTCATGGCTGGGGAGCCACTTTGTATGCTTGTACATAAATACACACTTTATTTAATCATTAGAAATGTAACTGTATAATTGTATTTTAGATTAGAGAACAATTGTTTACCAAAATTATTGCTTATTACTCTGTAATATAGGAATATTGGCCTTGTAGGCTTTATATATTACAATAAATGAAATAAAATGAAAAATGAAAATGAATTACAATAAGAAGTTTTCATGAAGCAACCGCCTGAATTCGAAAACAAGCAGTATCCAATAAGGTATGCAAATTAAAACGTTCTCTCTACGGCTTGAAGCAAGCGGGATGAGAGTGGAATAACAAAGTAACCGAAATTTTGAACAAAATTGGATTCACTCGATGCAAAACCGATAATTGTGTGTACTTCAAATGCGAAAATGACAATGTAATTATAATTGCCATCTACGTCGACGGCATAATGTTGGCATGTTCATCCAATGATGACATGAGTAGAATCATATCCAGACTCAATGAAAACATGGAAGCTGTTGATCGAGGTGCAATCTCATTCTATTTAGGAATGGAGATTGAGCGGGAAGATAATGGCAAAATTTCAATTCATCAATCTCGATATTTGGATATGGTTAATTGTAAAGCTGCCTCAACACCTTTGGCAAGCGGGACAATTCTTAAAAGATGTGATGGAGAAAATTGTGAAGAAATGTGCGAAATTAAGAGTTTTCAGTCGTTAATTGGAGGATTAATGTACTTATCTGTTATTTCAAGACCAGATATTTCACATGCTGTTTCACGTCTTGCACAGTTTTCTTCACATCCACATAAAGATCATTTTGTAGCAGCGAAACATCTTCTCAGATATTTGAAAGGTCATATAATAGGAAAAATTACATATTCAGATGATATTCAAGGGTTATTTTGTTTCAGAAATGGGGTTCGGAGAATGTGTGGCCTGTGACAATCAAGGAGCAGAATTTTTGGTAAAGAATCCCACTGTTCATAAGAGAAGTAAGCACATTGACATCCGTTTTCATTATATTCGGGAGAAATACACAGATAAGGAAATTGATGTTGAATATGTGGCTACAAATGAAAATAAGGAGAAACATTTTAATTGTTGTGATCTTTTGAATTTTAAATTGATTTATTAATATATTTGGATTGAGGCGGAGATTGTTGGAGTATTTTAGAATTTGTACTTTTATCTATCCAACTATATTAATTATATAAAATATTGTTAGCAGTAGGCTTTGTAATATGAATTGTTTTGTTTTTCTGTTTGTCATTTATTTTATTTTAATTTGTATTTTAGTATAATAAAAACGTTTTGAAAACTACAACCAACAAAAACTCCATATTTTTCATGTCCGGAGTTCACCCACCTTGTATTATGTATCCATCTCTCTTTCCTCTCTCTTATCTATACCAGGGATGTAACGACTATTCGCATTCGCATATGCGAACGCGAATTATTCGCATCATTTTAACATTCGCTTTCGCATTCGCAAAAAACATCTTCGGATTATTCGCTTTCGCAAAAATATATTTCAGTATTCGCATTCCATTTGTTAAAAGTGTTAAATCTCCTTATTCCCTTCACACAATTTGAAGATATATGTAAATATCAATGAATACCTCTGCCACTTCTCTTCAAAACAGATGAACAAATATGTTTGTCCTTGCGGTAACAGGAGGTAAAAATATGGAAAACATTGATGGCCTTCGGTAGCTTAGTGGTTAGTGCGTTAGACTTGGATCCCGAAGGTGCTGGGTTCAACTCCCAGCCATGGCACCGGAAAAATTTAACATCAGCATTTCATGTTTTCATCATAATTCGAGTTTCTGCAGCTAAAAAGAAACTCACCGGTCGCACTACCACTACAACAACATCTGATCACACAAGTCAACAGGGAAGCTAAAAATAGACATAACACCATGACAACTATTAACAGTAATGCAGCGATTCTAGTGGAGAATAGAAACGGCAGCACTCAAATAACATCCATTCCCTGATATTAACATACGAATGTTAATTTACAACCGGACAACATTGAGTGGATGAAAACAACATAAGCTTCCCGCGATAATCGGATATATGCCGGAACGAAGTCTGTAATAGAAATAGACTTAAGGATTATCAACTCAGCGTCTCCAAGCTGCTACAACAACAACAACAACATGGAAAACAGTCTTAATACTTGAATATCCTGGAAAAGTAGCAATTTAGTTCCTTAAATTTTATGGTAATAAAGGGTCAAACTAATATTCGCATTCGCTTTCGCAAAAATGCATATTTCACTATTGGCTTTCGCAAGAAATATATTTCAATATTCGCTTTCGCTAAAGTCACTTTCGTTACATCCCTAATCTATACTCATCACTTCCTTCATTTTCTTCGACCTCTCCCTCTTCTTTTACTCATCTTCTTAGGACGAACACAATGGACCAAATGGTCACCGATTGAAGTGGTGCAGGCCAGCAATGGTTGTGTGCCGCGCGTCCTTAACCTAACCTAACCTTGTTTTGAATTGTATAAGGCCTAATAGCCTCGGTTACTATGATGAAATAATGAAAAGTAGGAAAAGTTGCCCGAATTAAAAATTCAAGGGGCGAATTGACATTTCTCTTTTTATGTAAATTCAATACAATAAATGTGACTGAACAAATAAGACGAGCATGATATTAAGTACCGATTTCAAAGGGGAAGTCAAAAAAGTAGCAATGGACAAGTCGCACCGTGTAAATTGGGTGCATGTATTTACACAGGGACACCAAAAGAGAATTAAAACATGTCGCTTCGTGTAAAGCGGCTCAAAGGCATAATAAAATTTATTAACAGACGACAATTTATCAGAAATTTTATTTGTCGAGTTAAAAAGTTCCCATTTAACACAGCTTTATTATGGGAAAAATGCATGTCTTCCCTAAGGTACCACACGGAACAATTTTAACCTTTTAATGCCAAACTTTGTTCTCAATACATTATAAATCCATCATGAAACAGCGTTTTAAAAGCATTTTAAGCAAGCGTCCCAAAACAGCGCTTTGTGACGCTTTTTTCGTGGTGCCGTCATAAATTTCTGGCTTTTTGGTGGGAAAAGGTAGTGATGTGAAGAATGTAACTCGTGCACATAGATCAGTTGTTCTTGAGCGGAATATGAGAATATTGCTGTTGTAGTGTTGGGAAAACCCAGGTTTGTTTATTTCTCGCCGATCTTTGAAGTTGGACATTCCACAAACGATGATTAATGATTTTGTATGGCCAGAATTGGAAGATATTGACGTGGACGACGTTTATTTTTAACAAGACGCCGCTACGTGCCATACAAGCAACGATACCATCGCCCTTTTGCGTGAAAGTTTCCTGACCGCGTGAATTCTCGAAGAGGCGATCACAATTGGCCACCGAGGTCTTGTGATTTAACACTTAGATTTTTTTTATTTTGGGCTATGTGAATGTTAATGTATATGCCTATGACCCGAAATAGATTCAAGACCTCAAAGATGGTATTCTTGCAGTTATCAATGGCATACAGCCGCAAATGTGCGCATTTGTGATTAGTTTTAATATAACTTTAGCTTCTTTTTCTGAATGTCATATAATACCATAACACTGTATTCTGCGTGCTACACTTTTGGTGCTACTTTTACTCGGTAATCTTCGAGTAAAATCTAGCTTAGAAATTCAATTTTATTTTAACTCTCTCTCTGTTTTCCCCCTGCTTTTGCTAGTATGGATTTTTTTTACTAGTAAAATGTATGGGATGAACTTGCGCTACATAGCCTCGAGAGTGTTGTGTTATCTTTAGGCTATTTTTCTTATTTTTTTAGTTTTAGTTTTATTATTTTTACTACATGTGTATAACACATCGATTTGTGAGTAGCTATATCATGTTAAGCTTAACGCTTGTTTTTTCTCTCAATTGTATCCCTTGATGAGTGATTACCTGAGTGTAGTACCTAATTATTTAATCGATTAGTATAAAGTTAATATAAGAATTTTGGCCATATTGGCTTGTTCATATTACTATAATTAAATAAATGAAATGAAATGAAAATTGCATGAAAAGAATATGGTCCTGCAAGCTTAACCGTAGCGGCCATTTGATAGATTTCATTGTTAGTGGCATGCTCTTTATAATGAAATAAACATCCGATAATTTCCCTTAAAAAATACAAGTTTTTTAAATATCAAAATGAAACCTCTTATTGGAATACCCTATAGTTATACTTCTATATAGTTTAGATCTTCTATATAGTTGAAATCTTGTCGCACGGTCTTATGATACGTTGGAACATGATTAAATTTGTATAATAGTTTTACAGTGAATACATTCGGTCTTACCTGTATGTGTTTAATTAGTTTACAAAGCTCAATAGTTTCATGTTCGCTTAAATTTTTCATGTTAGCCATATTTACAGAATTGTTTTTCTGACATGCTGGACATACATATTCGTCAATGAATTCTGCCTCGCTCTGAACAATACCAACGCAGCGACCATGGAACCAGTCCTGGCATTTATCACAACATATGTAAAACTGAGACTCATCATATGGCTGCTTACATAAACAATAAAGTTCTTGTGTATCTCTCGCCTTCTTACAGTCATCACAAATAAATTCTGATAATCTCTTTGAATCTTCCTCGGTTATGTTGACACAGTCACCATGAAACCAATTGCTACATATATCACAACCTACATAAAATCTAATATAATAAAAAGAAATTTAAATTTTTACATTTGTAATCTTACAATTAATAATCTTACTTGGTATCATCATAAGGTGTCCGACAAATACAATACAACTTCTCTTTCTTCCTACCCAATTTTTTAGCTTTTGAATGAGAAATGGTGCTGTTGATAGTATTAGCTCCATTTGATTTTGGAGAATTTTGTTTATCTTGTCTGTTAATAATATAAAAGTACATATGAAAATTGGAAAAATCATACACAATATCGTTATACAATGACTTACTTTTTATTATCTATGAAAGACTGTGTGTTAACAAAGGTGTTATCATCATCAAATTTATTTGTGAGAACTTTCTTAGACATCTCATCTTTAATTTCACTTTGCAAATTCCTCTCGAGTAAAGAACGTTTTATCAATATGTTGCTTTTTAGTGTATCCTTATGACGCTCTAATGTAACCTAGAAGTAAAATACACAGTGTATATTTGAATTTTATGTATACATATGAACTTATATATAAACCAGTAATGAAAAGATCAAAGTCGGACTGGGCCGATAATATTATACCCTACACTACTACTATGATGCATATTATTCCTACGAGTTATACATACAGTATTCAAAGTGTTTATACATCGCAAAAAATTTACCTCCTGATACACTTTATGAGAAAAACAAAATTTTGTATTATTTATAAAATGGTATTCTTTCGATATTTTAAAAAAACAATTACTTATTTTTTAAAAATATTAATCATAAGTTATATAAAAATAACAACAAAATTAACTTTCTCACAAAAGTTGGTGTCTAGAAAGTCTTTTTACACTTTTTTGTCGGCCCCATATTCCGATCTGGATTACATTTATGAACAGTTTTTGAAACTATTCTGTGTCCAACTGTGAAGGCACTCCAAGATCCTACATTTTGTCCAGGAAAGATCTAAGTATCTTTCTCCTGACTAATTTAAGTGGTAAAGACCAAACAGCTGCTAGTCTGGAGATCGGTAATCGCATATATTGGGTGGTCTCCAGTTACTTGCCTTGCGAAGCTGTAGTACCGACAGCTCTCTTCAGGGAAGTAGTAGAAGAAGCAACGTCTGACGAGCTCGAGCTGATTACTGGCACAGACTCGAACGCTCATCATACTATCTGGGGTAGTACGTGTTTTATGTATGTATATATAGGGTGATCCATTTCGAGGTTCCCTACTTTTTTAAAGAAAAAAAAAACAGAAAATTCAAATTGAATGGGGAATGTTTATTATCATTTGAAAGAACATTCTTTGGCATTTATTTTTTGAAGATTATGTCTATCAAATGTTGGCCGCGTCTACGTCTCAGATGGTCCATCCGTTGAGTCAAATTTTCGACGACTCGTTCGAGCATTTCGACTGGTAACTGGCGAATGACACGCGTAAACGTTGTTCATGCGTAAGTCTTTCCATGATGAAATGCCAAACAATACTTAACAAAAATAACATTAGAGCATGACACGACTCACACGTGATCTGTCAAAAAAAGGCTATTGAAAAAAGTATCTCTACTTGGATCAACCGTTATAACATTACACTAATTAATCTGTCAATTTGTTGTCAAAACGTTGTAAACGTTCTAAACGTTGTTCAGGCGTAAGTTTTTCCATGATGAAATGACAATTTGTCAGTGCACTCTGGGAGTGCCAGATTGTTTTTATTAAAACTACTATTTACAACATCCCCCTCTTTTAATATTCAAATAAAAAATAAATGGTAAATCCAACTCTAGTTGTCTCTTAAAATTAATACATATTATATATGATACTAGCTGGACCCGGTCCACTTCGTTGCCCCAGGTTTCAGATTTCTGATCCAGCCCGTTTTTTGGCCAATTACGTAGACTGCTCTCGCTAACAAATTGTTCAAATATCACAATTTCAAAATTTGGTTCATATTGGCAGGGCCACGAACATTGATCCGATCCCGCCCCTTTTGGACCATTCACGTAGACTATCACCAGATACATATGCACAAGATAATCTCACTTTCGATAACAATTTGTGCAAAATATCTCAATTTCAAAATTTGGCTTATATGGGCGGGGCCACGCCCATTTGTCTGATCCCGCCCATTTTTGGACCAATCACGCAGACTACAACCAGATACATATGAACAAAATTACAGCACTCATTGTTTGACTTGATCGCCGCGATAACCACAAATGATACAACTTTCTGCTGAGAATGATAGATTAGTGTTTTTGTGTTCAAAGCCAACTAAACGCCAATGCGATGAAAATAAATTATGCAATATTGTATGAGGTTATGTATAATGATCGAAATTTCTTTCTTCTACGGTCAATATTTTTAGACAAAATACATGCTTAACTAATGCTACGCCCACTTTTGCCAAACCCACTTATCCTATCCCGCCAATTTCTGCTGAAGATTTAGATAATTACTCCACTAAAGTGTGTTCCAAATTTCGTTCTTCTACGAACAACATAGTCAGAGATATTAGAATTTTATATAACGCCACGCCCACTTATTCTATCCCGCCCACTAATATTGACTCCAATAACTTACAATCCAAATTTCAACAAATGTTTAACTAATACTACGCCCACTAATCCAATCCCTCCCTTTTTTATTGAAGTTTTTGAAAATAACTCCACTAAATGTGTTCCAAATTTAGTTCTTCTAGGGTCAACACTTTTTGAGATATTCAAAATAGCCCACTCTGACAAATATTGAAAATAATCCACTCTGACAAATAACATTTCAAACAAAAGAAAAAAAGAAAATCGGTCCAGTGGTTTCAGAGTCTATAGCATACATACATACAAACATTTTTCCATTTTTATACCCTCACTTTAGTGATACGAGGGTATATATCATTTGCTACGGAAAAAAATGTAACACATCGAAGGAGTGACCTAAGACCCCAAGTATGTTCGGCGGATATTCGTTTTGGGTCATTTTAAGTCGAATGAGCAATGTCCGTCCGTCTGTCTGTCTGCTGGCTGGTGCGCACGATAACTCTCGAAAGGAGTAACCGATTGACTTCAAGTTTGGTATGCGGTAATATTTTTATCTATTTCCGGACGAGCTCGAAGATAGGTTATTTTGGTCCACTCCTTCTAGTACCTCCCCCACAAAGGGTTAACTTTTAGTGAAATATTGATTCTTTAATAACTTCTATACTACTTATTGGAATCTTCTGAAATTCTACACATAATATTAGAATATTAGTCACTATCACCTCGAGAAAAATGGGCGAAGTTGCCGCACCCCTTTTGGTACCTCCCACACAAATGGACCATTTTGCACCAAAAGTTAACTGCTTATAACTATAATTTCACAGTTTGTAGACGAGCAGAAGAAATAAAAATGATGTGAGCCGCTTGAGTTCTAGATAGGAACTAGTGTGAACCGATTGAGTTATAAATAGGAACTAATGTGACCCGAATGAGTTCTAGAAAGGAACTAATCACGTCGCGGTCACCATGTTTGTAGACGAGCAGAAGAAATAAAAATGATGTGGGCCGCTTGAGTTTTAGATAGGAACTAATGTGACCCGAATGAGTTCCAAAAAAAGGAACTAATCACGTCGGGGTCACCAATGTTTGTAGACGAGCAGAAGAAATAAAAATGATGTGAGCCGCTTGAGTTCTAGATAGGAACTAGTGTGACCCGATTGAGTTATAAATAGGAACTAATGTGACCCGAATGAGTTCTAGAAAGGAACTAATCTCGTCGGGGTCACCAATGTTTGTAGCAGAGCTAGCAGACATGAAAATGATGAGAGCCGTTTGAGTTCTAGAAAGGAACTAGTGTGACCCGATTGAGTTCTGAAAAGGAACTAATTTTATTTACAATATTCTAATCTTACTTACTTACTAGTGACAGAAATCTTAACCTAGTTTATACCTAAGAAGAAAAGAGAGAAGACATATGATGTATCATACCAACGTTTGACTTCATCCCTTATCTTCACTACAGAGTGTGCGGTATCTATTTCTAACCATGCTGCAAGCACATGTCAGGCAAATGCGCCCATGGATATGTACTTATTAGACAAACATTTATTTGGAAATACGTAAATACAGCAGACACAATATCTACATCATGTATCTATGCCTGGATAAAACAAATATCATCACAACTCTCAACAGCTACCTGTTCACATTTGTGAGACGCATAATTAGATCTAGCCGACTTAATACAATTCACTTCAGAGAACTGAACAATCACTTCATGCAAATACTTGAAATTTTGTACAGTGTTATACTTTTATAGTACCTATAGTCCAGTAAAAATTGGGCGTAGTTGACGCGTCCCTTTTGGTACCTCCCACACAAATGTACTATTTTGCACTAAAAGTTAACAGCTTATAACTTGACTACCAGTTCATTAATATACTTGACATTTTGTGCAGTGTTATGCTTTTATAGTGCCTACAGTCCTGTGAAAACGGTGGTTTTTGCCACGCCCCTTTTGGTACCTCTCACACAAATGTAAATTTTAATACAAAATAAGAGCTTATAGCGTGAGTACCAATGAAGGAAAATACAACAAAATTTTGCACAGTGTAATATTTTTAAAGAACTTATAGCCCTTTGAAAAATGGGCATTATTTTGGTGAATATATCATAACTTTAATATACCAGTTGAAATAAACGCTTACAATTCGGTACAGTGCAATATATTTGAAGTATCTACTGTTTAGCGAAAACTAGGAGTATTTGTTAAACCCCCTTTGGCACCTCCCATACAAATTGACAGATTAACTCGGGTAATATTTCATATTGGTATTTCTTCATTATTAACATTATTTACATCATCGCTTGTTTCTGGGTCAATGTGACTACCTTGGCTGCGATCATTTTCAGTCTCTTCTACCTCAATATTCTCATTTGTTTTTCCAATATATTTGCGAGAATTCTGCAGTTTTCTAATGTGGAATGAATTACGACGTTTAATTCTTCCAAATTGATCGCGAACGGTGTATGACCTGGGTTGAGTGTGAACGTTGACTATCTGAGCGGGAGATTCCTTCCTTCTTATGGTTTTGTAAAAGTACTTTTTCACTTGCCATAAATTCGGTACCTTTTCTAGCTGCTGTTTTGTCATAATATACAATTTCTCGTATATCATTTTTGAATACTTATTTTGCATCTCCTTTAGTGGCGTTAGCGAAGATGATCTTATTTGTCTTCCGAATAAAATTTGTGTTGGTGAAATATTCACGCCTGGGAGAGGAATGATACGACACTTCATAAGTGATATTAAGAATTGGTTCCCGAATCTGCTGATTTTTTTAGAATAGATTTAGCAGTTTTTACAGCTCTTTCGCTCATACCATTGGATTTAGGGTAATATGGGCTGCTGGTCACTATTTTAATGTAGTGTTTTTTTTAGCAAAGTCCACACATTTATAGGAATTGAAAGGTTGTTGTCGGCAATTATTACTTTAGGAAACCCAAAGTTGCAAATAGTTTTCTCCATTGGCATATAACCTCGTCAGCAGTTTTATGAGATGTTTCTATTATTTCAAGCCACTTTGCAAAATCGCTAAAGTCGCAACCAATTTTTTTCCATGGGGCTTTCGGAATTTCATATGCCAATTGGTTCCTTAAAATTTGAATTCGGTCTCCATACACGGTCAAAAAACAAACGATTTTGCACGTAATAGCGTTCGATTGATACCAAAATGTCCCCTTTCGTGTATTCTTCTTGCAAATTCTTTCCTTAGCGTTTCTGGACAATACATCTGTTATTGAGAGTACCAAACCATTTTCAAACGCAATATTGTCTCAGTATTTGCAATAGTGTTCTATAGAATTGTTTATTTTTGATCTATCCGAGGGCCATCCTTTCAAATACCGTTTTTTTAATTCTTGCAACCATCCTTTTCAGTTTAGCGTTTCAAATCCTCAAGTCGGGGTTCCGCCATTGAAATGCTATGCACAATTTGGTTCAAACTCTTTTATTCCGTTTGATCTTTAAGAGGTGATCTTGATAATGTGTCCGCGACATGCAATCATTTTCCTGGGACATAAATGACCTCCAATTTATACCACAGTAATTTTATTCGAATCTTCTCTAGGCGAAACGAGTGTATTTGATTAATGTCTTTTTTCATTATTGACACTAATGGTTTATGATCCGTTTGTACAATTGCCTTACGGCCGTAAATGAAATGATGGTATCGGTCGCATGCTGCAAAAATTGCCAAAAATGACTTTTCTATCTGGCCGTAGTTCTTTTGCGCCTCGGTGAGTGATTTTGAGCCATATGCTACCGGCTTGTTATCTTGCAACAGACAAAACCCAAGCCCATCCTTCGAGATATCACTTTTTGCTATCAAATATTTGTAAAACCGGTGCTGCAGTTAACAGAAATTTAAATTTGTTCATTGCCTTCTCATGAATTGGCAGCCACATCCATTTCGTCCCTTTCTTTAATAATCCACACAAGGGAGCGGTATGTTCTGATAAGATTGGAACACAATTTCTTATGTAATTAACCGTCCCAAGAAGCACTGCAACTCTTTGATATTTAACGGATTTTTCATTTCTTTAATAGTTATTAGTCTCTCGGGGTCACTTTGAGTTCCATTCCGATTAGATACGTGTCCAATATACTTCACTTCACGCTCTGCTAATTTCAACTTTTTGGGGTTAAATTATGTTTTTATTGATTGCTATTTCCATTACTGCCGCTAATGTTCTATCATGCTCAACCTTTGTTTCGCATTATGTCGTTGGCCTCTAATTCACGAAGTTTATCTTTCACTTTATCCAATACTTGAAGTGGTATTCAACGTGGTGGCTTTGCAATTGGTTTAGAATTTTCCAAAACCTTAAATTTTTGAGCTTTTTTAATACTTTCGAGGGGCCTAAATACGTCTTTATACTTCTCTAAAAATATTGACATCTCGTCCACTTTAACGCTCTCAATTCTCTTCACAAACCCCAAAGTCAATATTCACATCAGCCCCAGTATCTAACTTAAATCTAACATTTGTATGGTTTATTCATACAATTTCAAACCAAGGTCTGTCGTGTACTGATTTATCATACATGTTTTCTACGACTATATTAGGCATGTTTTCGTTACAAGTTAGCGATTTTAGTTTAGCACTTTGCAACGATAACAACTGACTTCCACTAACTGGCGCATAAGCAGTAAGTGGCGGTTTTCCACTATCTGGTAGCAATGGTGTCATGAGTTGCGAAGAAAGAACAGTGCGGAACAGACAAAAAATTCGTGAAATGTATTTATAAAACATAAATTTAATATTCTATGTTCAATTGTTTTTGCAAATATTAAAATAATTTTCCATTATTGTTCTTCTTCTTCCCGGTTATTCACAACAATTGACAACAATCTCTCCAAAAATGAGATGCCATACTGCGCAATATAGGATGCCCAATTTGGCAACACCATACTCGATTAAGACTCAAAACACAAGCACCAAACATCATCGGGAACTAATAATGCTAAAAAGTGCATAGCTCCCCATACAAATTAAGCACCTATGGTGTAACGAAAACACGCATATTATCAACTATGGTTATAGAATTAACAAAAAATACCTTATCCTGGTCTTCGCTGTTGAAATCTTTGCCTCATCCAAGTCAAACAGATCCAACAACTCAAATGCATCGTCTCTCAGACTTTTTATCTGCTAAACCAATAACAATATATTGAGTTCAAACTCGCTGAAAAAGCGCCTAAACCTGCCGTCCACAGAAATATGAGAAAGACAATGTGGCATCTGTATGAGAGGAATTTCAAGAAAGTTCTCAACTCTAAACTTCTGTACGAACCGAATGACAAAGCCGGTCTGGGCAATCTGGTCGAGCACATCACCACACCATTCAATAGTTCCCTTGAATAAGCCTCTCCAAAAACAAGGTACAAAGTTAAACTAAACCTAATGATTGGGATGCCTATAAAGAGCAACTCAAGATCTATAAGAAGGAGCTTAGGAAGGCACAAAGACACTCTTGGTATACCTTCTGTGGCGAAGTGAAAAGGTCTCCGACGCCGAAAGGCTGAGGAAGATACTATCTGTTTCACCCTGTGCAGTGGGATATATACGGGACCACTCCAGTAGAATTGCATAAAATGTTAAAGTACATTATCCCCTGGGGAAAATTTATTTAGGCTGTATCAGGCTTTCATACATCCCGAATCGATGAAGGGATAGGTTTACACTAGGGTGGGCGTTTTTTTTTTTCCTTCAGCTCACATAGACCAGTTTAGGTCCCTACTGGTACCATGGGCTAAAGTGCCCCTCATCGAAACCAACCTGTTTGATATACAAATTTATCGATATTACGAATATTGGTACCGGAAAGATCTGTTAGACGGCCTAGAAAGGTCGACCCCAGTATGCCCAGTCGTCGTTTCCTTAAACAGTCGCATAGCATGTGCTCAATGCTCTCCACTTCTTCCTCATCACCACAGCTTCTGGAGAAGTCATTGGAGTCAATACCCAATCTTCTGGCGTGTTCGCCGATCAGGCAGTGTCCCATCGGAACTGATACTAACGTAGACAATATTTTCCTTTCTAGTGCGAGGAGATATTTTGACCCTATCAGGTCATACCTTGGCCAGATTTGTGCAACTACCCTACAGGTGTCGATTTGTGTCCATCTTTCGTTGGACTGCCTGATTGCCTCTTGCCTAAGCCAAAGCTTGCACGTGGATAGTGGCGCAACAATATATGCAAATTCTTCGAGAATAAAGTCGTCCCTTTCCTAGCAAGTTCATCGGCTTTGCAGTTCCCCGGGATATCCCTATGCCCAGGCACCCATATGAGGTGTATATTAAACTGCTCAGCCATCCCGTTAAGATATCTGCCGCAGTCGAGGGCTGTTTGTGAATTTAGGGATGTTGCCTCCAGAGAATTGATGGCAGCCTGGCTGTCCGAGTAAATGACAACGCCAGTGTTGGTTACTATGTTGCGACTCATATTGCCATTATTTCGGCTTGATAGACACTGCAGGTATCTGGTAGTCTGTGAGCTATATCCAAACTAAGTTCTTCACAGTGTACTCCGAAGCCAACCTTTTCATCAAGCTTCGAACCATCCGTATAGAAGTGGAGATGGTTTCTATTACCTGGTATTCTTCCAACCCATTCTTCTCTGGCGGGAATCATAGTGATGTAATTTCTCTCGAAAGTGTACACAGTTGGTATAGTCCACTCGGTCGGTTGATATCCTCATGTGACCGTAGTTCTTATACCTGAACATTGATAGGGAGTTGAATCTTAGTGCCGCTTTGGTTGCAACTTCTCTCGCCATAACATTAATCGGCAGTATATGGAGAGGGCTTGTAGAGACTCAGTCGCTGTAGTCCTTAACGCTCCGCTTATGCACAGGCAGGCAGTTCTCTGAACCTTTGATAGTAGGTTTGTGATGGTTAGTTTCTCAGTTGCCGTCCACCATACCACAATGCCGTATAACAGTATTGGACGAACTACTGCTATATACGAGGGTTGCTATATATATTTCTGACATTTCCATTAGAAAGTTGACATTTTTAGCATAAACGTACTCATAGACGTACGACCATCATTTGTGTTGTTTACAGTGACTTGCAAAAATCAATTTGGCAAAAAAAAATTAATTAACTCGTGAACATTTTCGTGCGATCATTTTTCACAACTTTCGACGTGGATTATCACAACATGTGTGCCTCGATGAACTTAAATCTTTGTATGGCGATGAAGCACCATCCTATAGCTCTGTTAAACAACTGGTTTAATGAATTCAATCGTGGCCGAAGCTCGGTCGAAGACGAAGGTCGTCCAAAAACGGCCGTTGTGCCGGAGAACATTGATGCCGTGCGTGAACTGATAATGCAAGATCGTCATGTGACATATCGTGATATAGAGGCATCCTTGGGCATTTCTTCCACCAGCATACATTCGATATTGCATGAACACCTGGCCGTAAAAAAGGTTTGTTCTCGTTGGATCCCGCACAGTTTGACAATCGCTCAAAAAAAGCTCGTGTCAATTGGTGCACAGAAATGTTGAAAAAATACGATCGCGGTGCTTCAAAAGACTTTTACAAGATCGTCACAGGTGACGAATCTTGGATCTATATGTATGAGCCCGAAACAAAACAGCAATCGACCGTGTGGGTCTTCGAAGACGAGCCAAATTCAACGAAAGTTGTTCGTGGAAGAAGCACTTCGAATCAAATGGTCGCATGTTTCTTCGGCAAAAATGGTCATGTGGCGACTGTTCCGCTTGAGCAACGTAGGACGGTCAATTCTGAGTGGTACACCACATTTTGTTTACATGAAGTCTTCGGAGAAATTCGAAAAACGAACAAGAGAAGACGAATCATTGTGCACCATGACAATGCGAGCGCTCACACATCGGCTCCAACCAGCGCCTTTTTGACCGACCAAAACGTCGAATTGATGGGTCATCTGCCGTACAGACCTGATTTGACACCCAATGACTTCTTATTCACTCACATCAAGAAAAAACTGCTTGGTCAACGTTTTTCGACGCCTGAAGCAGCTGTTGAAGCGTTCAAAAACCATGTTTTGGAGGTGAATTTTCAGCACACTGTAACCAAAACAATTCGCGCTCAAATGACAACACGGTCTGAGTGAAGTTATGCTAAAACAAGTAAGAACGTTCAGTCGGGTAAACCGACATATGAATCTCCTCACCTTGAGTCCCAACAAAATATTCCTAAAATTTATTTGTTTTTTGTTGTATTTAAATTATTATCAATTTAAATTTCATTTAATTTGTGTGAGAGGTACCAAAAGGGGCGTCTCAATAACGGCCACTTTTCTCTGGACTATAGGTACTATAAAAGCACTGTACGAAATTTCAATTATTTGTATGCTCTGGTATTAAAGTTAAAAGCTGTTAACTTTTGCTACAAAAAGGTCCATTTGTGTGGGAGGTACCAAAAGGGGCGGGCCAGTAACGCCCATTTTTTCTCTGGACTGTAGGTACTATAAAAGCATTACACTGTACAAAATTTCAAGTATTTGTATGCACTGGTATTAAATTTATAAGCTGGTAACTTTTGGTACAAATTGGTCCATTCACGCAAAGAAAAAAAACCTTTGGGCGTCGTTTTTCGCAAACATTTTTCTTTGTCTCAAACGCTCTACTTTTCCCGTAACGGTTGAAATATTTGCGGTGAATGTAAAAGATTATCATAAACGTAGTTTCTCTAGCTGTAAACGAACATTCTTTCATTCCAAAATTTTCGTAATTTATTTTATGGTAAACGAAAAACGTTTACGGAAGCATATTGTATTTAAACATGATTGAATATTTTAAAGAGAGTTGAGAGAACAAAGAGTTAAACTTGTTTTCATTTTGTGAGAGTGCGGTTTTATAACGTTTTTATTATTTATATGACGGAATAATATGTATGTGCAGATGTATGTGAACAGAACTCAAAATATGCAGATGTGTGTATACAACACAAAAAGCGACGTAGCAACTTTTCTGCAAAAAGATGGAGATGTGTGCAACGTTGCATACATGTTTGTCCGCGTTGCTTTTTATTAACAGACGGTGGTGGAAATGTATTTATCTGCATCCCTCCCTCCGCACTGTTATACAATTTCATAACATTTGCAATCGCACTCAGCATGCGTAGAGTCGTGGTGTTCGGTATTTGTGCGCGTGTGTGGCAAAATTAAAAATATTTGTATCAGTGAACTCAAAATGATTCAAAGAATTAATTAAACCAAAGAATCTAAATTATCGGAGGTGCGATATCTCGCAAATATACTGCGGACTCCAATTTAATGTTATAGGTAAATGGTAAATGAAGTGAAGACATGTGGGAAAATAACCAGATAGTTAATAGCAAAAAAATGGATCGAGCACTGCATAAAAATATTGAATATTTGTGGAAAGCCGGAATAACAAAACAATAGATTTTAACAGAAACTGAGACCATCTATTGCTTTTTTTAACGACTAACTGGTTATTTTTCCACACGCCTTAAATTGTGAATAAGCAAATTCAAATCATTAACAATCAATCATCACACGTTTAGGTACTGAATCTGCTAATGGTAATTGTGAAATTAATTTATTCAGGCACAATACAACTGGATACTTCTGGAAACTGCTGATATTTTCAACACTAAACAGTTAAGTTTGTTTTGTAATGACACTATGCAACACGATTTTTCACAAGAAGTTTTTCATGTTATTTTCTGATGTAGCTTAGTATTCTATTTATGGACGTGGAAACCATGAAAAGTCAGCATTTGGGTCAAAATATTAACCTATAAAATTCACATTTGACTAAAAATTTTGATACTTATATGGTAAGATAACATCTCGCTTTGATCCATAAAATGGACTACTACATTTTTAATATGTTCTAGCGTACATGCTTTCTTATTTACAGTTTGTCTACAACTTAATTAGAAGATAGCTGCAATAATAGCAGAGGTGTTTGTCGGGGAGCTCCCGGGTACATTTTACTAAAAATTGTGACATTTTTGATTATAAACATAATTTTATAAAACATATTAAATATCATAATTCAATCAAATTATTCTTTTGCGACAATCGTTTTCTCATTTATTGTTAAACTGACATTGCTTGTGACAAAGGCAATGACCGTTTGCAACAAACTTTTTACAGGGTTTAGGATAAACAGGCATTGCTTGTGACAAACACAATAACCGTTTGCACCAAACGTTTCACAGGGTTTGTAATAAATATAAATCATTTACGATAAGTACACTAACCGTTTGCTATAAACGTTTCTTTGGGTTTTGTGATAAACATAAATCGTTTGCGACAAACATACACCACAAACGAAATTCGTTTGTCTAATTTTTCGTTTGGGAGTAACGAATTTTTTATTTGCGTGTTTGTGTGGGAGGTACCAAAAGAAGCGTGGCAGTAATGACCATTTTTCACTGTGTTGTAGGTACTATTAAACTATTACACTGTACAAAATTGCAAGTCTTTATATGCACTGGTAATAAAGTTATATGCTATTAACTTTTGGTTCAAAATTGTCCATTTGTGTGAGTGGTACCAAAAGAGGCGTTGCATCTTCGCCCATTTTTCTCGAGGTAATAGTGACTAATAAACTAATACTATGTGTAGAATTTCAGAGGATTCAAATAAGTAGTATAGATGTTATTAAATAATCAATATTTCACTAAATGTTAACCGTTTGTGGGGGAGGTACCAAAAGGAGTAGACCAATATGGCCCATCTTCGAACTTAGCCGGATATAGAAGAAAAAAATTACCACATACCAAATGTGAAGTCAATCGGTTACTTCTTTCGAGAGTTATCGTGCGCACCAGCCAGCAGAGAGACAGACAGACAGACGGACGGACATTGCTCATTCGACTTAAAATGACCCGAAACGGATATCCGCCGAACATACTTAGGGTCTTAGGTCACTCCTTCGATATGTTACACTTTTGGCTCGTAGCAAATGATATATACCCTCCTCTCTAAGGTGAGGGGATAAAAATGTCATACTTTCCAATGGAAGTTCTAGTTTTCATATGGCAACACCAGCATTGCCAGGACCGAAATATAAATAGCAACCCTCGTATATCCAGTGGACGATCTTAGGCGAGAGGCCCCACCGCGACCATACAGCTTTTTTGCAGGAATATAAGGCGAGTTTGGCCTTCCTTACACGTTCCAATACGTTAAGTCTAAATAACAGTTTCCTATCTAGAATTATTCCTAAAAATTTTGCACTTTCAGAAAAGAGTAGATCTGTTCCATTAATCCGAGGTGGAGGGTCCACATGTGGGACCTATCATCCTAGTAAAGAGAACCAATTCTGTCTTCGTCGTCCGCATATGCCACGACCTTGCAGCCACAACGTTCTAGATCTAGCAGGATTTAATTCACCGCTAGGTTCCATATTAGTGGAGACAGTACTCCTCCTTGTGGGGTCCCTCTGTTTACAAACCTTGTTAGAGTTGTGGACCCTAGACATGCTGTTATGCGTCTTCTGTTGAGCAGACTTTGAATTAGTCTAATCAAACTAGTTAACTTTTAGATGTGACAGTGCCGCAATCACCACATCTGAGTGAATGTTGTTAAAAGCTTCTTCTATGTCAAGAAATGTGGAAATATGCCAAGCGGACCCCCTGAAGCAGGGTCGCTGCAAACTAAAGATAGGATAACAAAGCCTACTTCAGAGGCAACGAAACCCGCTGGAAGAAGGAATAGTCCTATTGTTAAGACACCATTGGTCACCCTTTATCCAGACGGGATACGAACTGGAGTAATGACCACCAAGATTACTTCAAAACTATCCAGCAAATACCAAACACAAAGTGAATGAGGAAAAGAATTCTGGTAAAACGTCAGGTGGAGTCTCAAGATCGATTAAGAGACTAGAGCCAGTTCTACAAAGATGACTCCAGCAGTTATATCCGGAACTGTTACGACTTGTTGCCTCAATTCGACGGCCCCTCAACCTCGCAACAGGCTGCGGGCCTCATAAAATCTACAGCTGTAAAGCTGGTTAGATCTAATAAGGGACCACATCCTGTTACGAAGAAACAACAGCAAGAGGGGAGACAACGAAGTCAGTTTCCAAACAGAAGGAATTGAAGGGGTCCGTCGCACCTGGCGGAAAATCACCCTCTGAGTCTATACCAACAAGGAAATCGACCAAACCCTAATCAAACCCCAAAGGACGGAAACCAGCTCCCCCTTCCCAATCAGGAGGCTGCTACAGTCAAAGCTACTCAACCTTATGCTTTCGGATATGTGGAGCGGCAGTTAGGTGTTCTTTGATGGAACGCAGTGGAAAGAGGGCGTCAAGCTTATCAAATGTGCCTTCGTTATGCAATTGAGAATGTTGAAGACCCCTGGCCAAACGTAAAATTAAAGGTGACCCCACAGACCGCATTACCTCTTGGATCAGCCGAACATGCTGAAACTGCTCGCGAAGCAGAATGCCGGTTTCAGCACTGTCGGCCAAAGACTGTGCTGAGAATGGTGGGCTGATCGTGAAAGCTACCATCGGCCAAATAACCGAAGAGTACATACGAGATATAGGGGGCAAGCTAAGATACGGGTTTGTCATATCAATGGAGACCTGACGACGGTGACGTTAGAGAATAGACATACCCAACCATTCCTACTTTCATCAGTCTATCTGCCATACGAGGAAAACAACCCGCCAAATGAGTCAGTGCGCAAGCTCGTGCATGAGAATCATCGGAAGACAAAGATGATCCTACGAACATCAACACTAGAGGTGAGTCACTTTATAACTTTATTTTGAATTCTGGGATAAAGATTTGCAATACTGGTAATGATCCACTTTCCAACTCAAAAATACTTCAAAAGTAATAGACACGCAAGGTCGTCCATGAGAATCATCGGAAGACAAAGATGATCCTAGCATGTGACGCAAACGCGCACCACTTTTTATGTGGAAGTACGAACATCAACACTAGAGGTGAGTCACTTTATGACTTTATTTTGAATTCTGGGATAAAGATTTGCAATGCTGGTAATAATCCACTTTCCAACTCAAAAATACTTCAAAAGTAATAGACACAACATTGACGAACCTAGACGACACTGTTCTTTCAGGTTGGAGAGTGTCCAAGGAGAACTCCTTTTCGGACCATAAATACATATATCCTCTTCAATCTGAATATGGTTACAGGTGATGAAATACCTTTCAGGAACCGAAGGAGTAGAGTATAATGACCTTGTTGACAGGCAGCTCCAATCGATAGATAACAATTTCCTCCACACAAAGAGGTTAGAAACAGCAGTGGGCAATTTTACTGCAACCCTGTTAGATAGTCTTGAGAGAACACGTCCCCTTACATATCCAGGAAAAAGGTCACAACCTGCATGGTGGACCAAAGACCACAGACTACCAGGAAATTGTGAAACAAAGCCAATAGAACCAAAGCAAGAACCGATTGGGAAGCTTTCAACATATACTAGAGCGGAGACACCATGTCGATTGGTAGCATCAAAAAAAAGATGGAAGCTGAACTGAGTCTAGCTCGGATACCCTGGACGTCTTGTCTACGACACACTTCCCCGGGAGTTCGAACCTGGTCCGGTATACATATCCTAATAACGGTACAGAACACAGAGAATCACAGTGCGATGACCTCTTCGATTGCTCTTTCGATTGTCAAAAGTTTAGTAACCAAAGAGAAAATACTGTGGGCCATTAATTCCTTCGAACCCTTCAAATCGACTGGACCAGATGGCATATCACCGGCCATGCTACAAAACGCAGGGTCAAGAGCGATATGCTTACTCTTAACGATTTTTAGGGAGTGCCTACTGAGGAATTTTATTCCCTCCCAATGGCGTGAAGTTAGAGTGGATTCATCCCCAAAGCGGGAAAACCTAGTCACTCAAGGCCTAAGGACTACAGACCAATTAGTCTCTCATCGTTTTTACTGAAAAATTTTTTGAGACTGATTAACATCTAAAGGTGGGTACTATGTTTTTTGGCACGAACAAATTTCGCAAAATGTTATTTCGAGTTGAAAAATGGAATGCTTTTTTACTAAAGTCGCATTGCAGTTTGGAAGTGTGTGTGTGCCAAAGTGTCACTTTTATATGTATGTATGTGTGTATATGTATGTGCATTTTTTCTTTTTGCTAATATTTATGATACCAAACAAAAGTTAAAATTATAATCAATAAACAATTAATTGAAATAATGCCGACTTAGAAAATAGTTAATATAAATGTCAGAAAGGAAATATTGTTGGAGATCATTGTGATACATATTTATTTTGTGTTGTTGCGATGGTGATGTTTGTGAGGCATCAAAAGCCAGGGTAGTACTATGTTATAAATAACAAAATAATTTCCTACTGTTGTACGATTATAAATAAATAAAATGATGTTTTGATGAACCGAAAAAGATATTTTATTATTATATTTAAGGATTTACATTATATTTGTTGTCATATATAAATTATACTTCCATCCATAAACGGAATATATTCTTCCAACTTCTATGGCTGGCAAGAACTAACTATGTATGTTCTTTACAACCATTTGCAAATCGAGACCACGGGCACTGTCCAATTCCATTGTCCTACTGCTTTGGTAGCGTTAGCTGTACATAATGTTTCTCCAGGCTTTTGCACACAATTGTTCTAAACATACAAACATAAATGTACATATCTAATTACAAGACAAATTCCACATTATTACATTTAGTTACATGTCTTTGCACATTGTTTGCTTTTGTACTACAATCCAATTGAAATTTCGCTCTTCTGGTTTATTTCATAAACATAATTATTTTCCTTTTCACATCTTTGCATTATTTTTGTTTATTTCGGAAGAAAATTCAATTTATTATTCATTATTAGGAAATTTTATTTCTAATATTTACAACAGTTTAATTTCTTGCGGACAAAAATAAATATAAACAAATGGGAGTGCGACGGTGGCGGCATTAAATTTGTTGCGGCGTTCAATTTTTAACGACGTTAAATTTGTAGCGGCGCAAAAAGTTAGTTTTTCACGTTGAAATAAACATAGTACCACAAACGAAAGAATTTCGCACTTTTTTCGCGACTATGTTTTTATATGGGATTTCAACGCGAAAAGTGAACATAGTACCAAGCTTAAATCAGGGATCGATTACACCCCATCTTTCATCAGCAGTAATCAACATGCGTATATCAGGGGTCGCTCTGTTGACAGTGCTCTACATGACGTGGTGGGTTATATTGAGGGTAATCTAGGAAAAAGCCAATACACTTTGGCTACTTTCCTAGACATAGAAGGAGCCTTCAATAATGTGAAGTTGGAATCGAAACATAATTCCTTAATGGATGTGGACATTCCCCCTATACTGGTTGATTGGATTGATTCAATGCTAAACAGCAGTATCATCAACGCATCCCTTGCAGAGGGCTCCATCAGGAAGATGGTAACCAGAGGAACTCCACGAGGGGTACTGTCCCTCTCCTGTGGCTATTGGTACTAAATGGAATACTCAGATCATTTGAGGGAGAAAGAGTGAAAGTTGTCGCTTACGCAGATGATGTTGTCATCATGAGTGGAGGCAAATTTCTCTCGACTACCACCGATCTTATTCAGAGCGATCTTAGGAGGCTATCTAGATGGGCAACGGCTGGGCATCAACCCCATGAAGACCGAGCTAGTACTATTCACCAGACAGAATAAGATAACACATTTCACCAAACCTATTCTGGACGGACTGGAGCTGAACCTGTCCTCTGAGACTTAATACCTTGGTGTCATAACTGACCGAAAATTGAGATGGAAAAGAAACACAGAGGAAAGAGACAAAAGGATTGACTGCACTATACTCGTGCAGAAACTCCATAGGTAAGAGCTGGGGGCTCAAGTTAAGTACCATCCACTGGATGTATGCAGCTATAGTGTGTCCTATATTTACCTATGGTTCAGTGGTATGGTGGAAGGCGACAGAAGATAGAGCGGCATCATTATTTATATCCGGTGCGAGAAAGAGCACACCGCAGGCGGCCCTAGACATGGTATTGAACCTACAACCTGTAGATCCTTTTGTTAAGTGCAGTGCTACAAAATGCGCTCTCAGACTCCGAGAAGCTCGTGTGTGGCGTAACGCGGATTGGGGCCACTCAGTCATTCTCATTGAGGCATCAAGAATGTCTGATCTAAAGGCTCTGGCAGGACCGACAGACTATTAGGTTAGGTTAGGTTGAATAGAGGAGACGTTTAAAACGTCTCATGTCCATGGACATACACTTAAGCCAGTGGTTCGGCCTGTTGTGCGCTCCTTATTTATGATTTTCATACCCCACGGATTACAGAAAATCGGTACTAGACACGTATTTTCTCAGTATCTTCCAGTCATATCCTCTGAGATGAGTCAAGTCTGGCAATATGTCGGAACCGAAATATCGGGATCTTGCATGTGTGAAAGCTGGGCAGTGACACAGAAAATGTTCTATCGGTTCGATGTTTTCCCTGCATGCCCTGCACTCCTCGTTTTCTGCTAGTCCTATGCGATGAAGATGTGCCTGTAAGCTTGAGTGTCCCGTTAGAACACTTATAATCTTACTAATCTCGATCTTGTTTAGTTTCAGAAAACTACTGGTTTTCTTCTCATTTGGGTCACCCCACAGTATCTTTGCAGTTGCTCCTACAGTTGCTCTATTCCACACAGTTTTGTGAGCCATCACTGCCCAATGCTTCAACTCATCCTTCGTGGCTTCGAAAGGTTTCCAATTTTCCAAGTTTATTACTCGAAGTTCTCTGCCCTTTGAAGCCAAGCTGTTTGCTCGTTCATTTCCAATCACTCCGTTGTGTCCCGGTACCCAGAAAATACGCAGTTGACCATGGACTGAGTAATTATTTATCGTTCTTTTACAGTCTAACACGGTTCTGGATTTGACCTTTTCCGATGTTATTGCTTTGATCGCCATTTGGCTATCTGTGAATATGTTGGCATATTTAGGCTTTGTGGTATTACTGAGCCAGTTAACACACTCCGTGATTGCTCGAACTTCTGCTTGAAATACTGTGTTATGGTCTGGGAGGCGGAAGTAAAGTTCGACTTCTGGTTCATCAATAAAAAGTCCCAGACCCGTCCTTCCTCCTAGCCTGGACCCATCAGTGTAGCAGCTGGTTCCCACTGGCGCATGAGCAAGTGTTCCGTTTTCCCTGGAGCGTCTGTCTGGCACGAACGATTCACAGGTAGCTGTAAGCCGCACTTCAGGAATGCGGTCGGAGAATTCCGTTGTTTGAATATGACCGACCAGTGATTGTAATATCTTCTGATGGTACGACTTGTGGTCTCGATTTATCCATTCACCCATCACTTGTAGACGTCTTGCTGTGAGGGCTGCCTCATACTTTATACGGATATCTATTGGTTGGATGTGCAGTATAGTCTCCAACGCTCTTGTTGGTGCGGTTCTAATTGCTCCGCTTATGCCTAGACAGCACATACGTTGCACTTTTTGCAATGGTATTACGTTGTACTTTTTGTCCATTGATGTCCACCACACTACAGAGGCGTAGGTGATTATTGGTCTAATCACGCTCATGTAAAGCCAGTGTGTCATATTTGGACGTAGTCCCCATTTTGAACCTATAGCTCTTCTGCACAACGACCAACATCTGTGGGCCTTTGTAACTCTTTCTTCAATATGATCTTTCCAGTACAGTTTCTGATCCAAGATTACTCCCAAGTATTTTATCTTTTTAGATATGGCAATATTCTTATCCAGGAAACGAGGCACGGTAAAAGGATGAATCTTCCTTTTCCTTGTAAATAGACATATTTCTGTTTTGTCTGGATTGACATTTAGTCCCCTTGGTTGTGCCCAGTTATATGCTATGTTAAGTGCCTCTTCAGCTCTTCTGCATAGCTGGTTTGGATGTGTGCCCCTTAGAAGTATTATAACGTCGTCTGCATAACAGACTGGTTTAAGTCCTTCATTGGTGAGGGCTTTAAGGAGACTGTGTATCGTCGTAACCCATAGGAGAGGCGATAAAATGCCCCCCTGAGGTATACCACGATTTACTTTGTCTCTGATTTTTACGTCATATGACCCACAAATAATCCACCTATTCCTTAGCATATTGTTGATCCAGTTTATCAACGCCCGGTCAACCTGAAACTCGTCTAAGGACTGGATAAGTGTATCGGTCTGAACGTTTTTAAAAGCGCCCTCAATGTCTATACAAACGGCAAGTGTGTACAATTTTTCACTGAAGGACTTTTCTATGTGGTGTACTACCTCATGTAGAGCTGTTTCCACTGATCTTCCTTTAACATATGCGTGTTGCTTGAATTTTAGCTTGTCATCGGCTATCTTACTTTTGATCATGTCGTCAATTATTCGCTCCATTGTTTTTAAGAGGAAAGAAGTTAGGCTAATAGGTCGATAAGCCTTTGGGATCGTATAACTCGCCTTGCCAGGCTTAGGTATGAAGACCACCCTTGATTCCTGCCAATTTGGGGTGTATGCATGAGTTAGGCATGCAGTGAAAACTCCAACAAGATGAGTTGATACCAGATCCACCTCATTCTGAAGAAGCGCTGGAAATATTCCGTCCGGTCCCGCAGCCTTATAAGGAGAAAAGCTTTTTATTGCTTCTTTAACCATAGCATCCGTAATAGGTACTTGGTGCATTACATTTTCGGTCTGTAACTGTTCCTCTATTGGCCCAGCATTACCACTCGGAAAATGAGTTTTCATCAAAAGCCTTACGGTATCATCTATAGTTTCCATCTTTTTACCCGTTTCATCCACCAGTGTTTCGGTTTGGATATGAGTTTTTGAGAGGAACTTTTTTATTTTGGACATGCTGTTAACGCTGTCTACCTGCTCACAGAAAAGTCTCCAGGAGTTACGTTTCGCCAGTCTAATGATTTTATTGTATTCTTTAAGCTTTCTGTGGTAGTCATCCCAATATACTGATAGCTTTTTACGTCGAGCTCTGTTGTAAAGTCTGCGGACATCCTTGCCAATCGAGCGAATTTGCCCTGTCATCCAGGGTTTCTCATAGGCAGATTTCCTTTCTCGAAGCGGGCAACTATCTTCGAATGATTTTACAAGAGCCTCCGTAATCCTCCTCACATTGATATCAATGTCTTCTGTACTTGGATAATCGTGTTTAGGCTGGCCCAATCGATTTCTAAGTAGATTGGCGAATTTGGTCCAGTCGGTTTTAGCCTTATTACGGAAACTTATTGGGCTAGGCGGTGGCCGTGCAATTTTAAACCTTATATAACGGTGGTCCGAATAGGAGTGTTCATCCGAATCCCTCCACTCATGGATCTCATCAATGAGGTTTTCCGAGCATATCGTTATATCTAATACTTCTTCCCTAATTTTGTTAACAAAGGTCGCCTTGTTCCCTATGTTGAGAGTTAGGAGATCGTTAGTATTCAAAAATTCTATAAGGGCTTGTCCCCTTTTATTGGTGTCACTACTACCCCAAGCAATATGGTGTGAGTTGGCATCACAACCAGCTAGTAACACATTACTTGTATTTTTGGATTCCCTTACCAGACGTTGTAATTCCGACGTAGGTGGCAATGTCGGCGCATCGAATGGCAGGTATACTGACGCCAGATACATACTTCCATTACCTTGTATCAGCACAGTTGCGTCCGATGTTGACAGCTCTGGAGAGAATAGATAGCATAAGTTTTTATGGCACAGAATACAAGTCCTTGGACGAGTACCTGTGTTAGCGTAGAAAAGATTGTAGTTTATATGTTACTAGTAGTCCACGGTTCCTGGACCAAAGCAACATGAACCCTGCCTTTATTTATTATGTCCATCAGAGCAATGGATGTCATTTCGCTCGGTGGAGGTTTATCTGGATGACCTCAATCATTGTCGTTCCAGTAAAAATTTCCTTTGGGAGTCGTCTATCCTATTTGGTTGCACTCCCTCTTTATTTGGTAGTGAGTCTTTCTCCTCCTTTCGTTTACTACCTATTACACACTCTTCAAGTAGACCTCTTTGGGAGGCGGTGTTACTTTTTGTCGTCCCCTCTTTGTTTTGATTCTTTATGTACCTATTCCTATCACCACTATTGCTGGGAACATTCTGCAAAATTGGTGATATTATCGGCAATTTGGTAATGTTATCGACCTCTTTTTGGAAGGCGGTGTTGTTTTTTTGTCGCTCCCTCTTTGTTTTGAGTTTTTGTGCTCCTCTTCATATCCTTATCACCACCTTTGCTGGGAACTTTCTGCAAAATTGATGATGTTATCGGCAAATTGGCGATGTTATCGACCACTTCCACTTCCACTTCGACCACTTCCACTTCCACCTCACTTTTTGGAATTGTCTCACTCGCTTCATTCTGTTCACTATTTTCGTTTGCCACTGCAGGCGGTACGTTCGTGTTTGGGCTCGACTTAACTGTCCTGCCAATGGGGGTTTTTCCAATCTTAAAGAAGATTTTCCAAATCCCGAAAAATGCCATGCCTTTTGTCTTGACAAGGCTATCCCTGGAATACGGGTCTATGCCTACCACCAGGAGAGAACCATCGGGATCATTTTTCCTGTGGAAGACTTCCCACTTCCCCACTTTACGGTTCGAATCTTGTTTGCCAATGACGCTGAGTATGCGCCCTGACGGTACCTTACTAGCCCATCCTCTGACATAGAAAGATGTTTTTATGAGTACAGGGATATCGCTTTTCCTTACCAGTTTCAGCTTTGCGCCGTCCCAAGGTGAGGGGATGCTCTCCACTAGTTTTCCGAGGACATCGACACAGCATTGTGATGCCAGTTTCAGCATCAAAACGCCCCTCTCAAACGTGCAACTCATTACTTGGATTGTTGGTCCATCATTAGATTCGAGAATGTGGTCCAATACCTTTGTGTAGAACAAATCTTCGAAGATGCTCTTTTGCTCTTCGGGAATTCTGCCAGACGCACTACTGCTATCAATTATGGCATAGTGTAGTTCGTCCTGAATATGTTTTTTGGCTATTTGGGAATAAGATGGTGTTTCCTTACCCTTTCTTATAGCCACCTTGCTTTTTCCTTTAGAATGGGCCTTTTTGTTTGAGGCCCCCTCTTTTATGAATGGTTTGGTGGACTTACCTTCTCAACAACAAGATCAACTTCTCCTCCCACCATTAACGGATTCTGACTAGAAACTCCTTTTTTGGTAGATTGAATAGGTTTCTTCGAAGTGCTGGGTGTCGGTGAGCTTTTTTTCTTCTTAGTTGATTTCGCATGGCTATGCTCTTCGGGAGATCTGACTCTTTTAGTAGATGTAGAAGAGTCAGATTCATCCTGTAATATCTTCTGCCGGTTCATCTTATTCAGTTTCCTTCTTTGTGCCCCTGACAGTCTTTTCCGATTTTCAACAATAGTAATATTGTTATCACTTGATGACTCAGAGTCCGAGTTCCCACTAGCTTTTAAAAGCTGGGGTTGCTTAGAGCCCCCCCTTGGGTTTTCTTTATCTTCCTCATCGTTTATTTTGCCAAAGGCTAGATGTGCGCTTGTATCTGTTTCGACTACGGAATCCGAGGCACCCAACCCCGTAGAAGTTACTTGCTCCGCCGGTACTGGGTTTATTTTTCCCTGCACCGTAATATCATTTACTTCATCAGGGTTAATCATAAATTTTTGGGAGAGACCCCCATAGCCAGTATTTGCCCGTAATAGGTACTTCGATGTTGGCCTTCCAGACTACTTCCAAAATGTCTGTCCTGAGACCGATGCAACAAATTCAACACCCACTTTAAGAACAACACCTTATGGTTGCGTAGTAGGTAGGTGAATAAGTATTGCGTAATAGATTGGAAAAACTATCCGCTCTGCAATAACACGTCCGTTCGCTACCACTGACGGCGACTGACTTTTTCCCGACAGACTATTTGTCACCAGTTCAGAAATTCACCTCAAATCTCGACAATGATCCCCCCAAAACAGACTGGTCATGCGGCAACCTTCCTTTGGAGGGCCATGCAATACACACTGACGGTTCAAAGATGGGTGTAGGCATAGGGGCAGACATTTTCAGCTAATCTCTTGACCTCAGCTTGATAAATCGACGAAAACTCGGGCAAGATGATCACATAACAGTCAGGCTGCTCTAAAGGGACTGAAGTCAACCACTTTTAAGTCAAAGGTGGGTGATGAGTGCCGTTTGGAACTACAGCAATTGGCAGACATAATCAAACTGTGCTGGGTCCCCGGACACTGTGATATCGCGGGGAACGAGGAGGCTGGCGAACTCGCGCGAAATGGATCAGCGATGGACGCTGCAAGGGTTGAGCCATCACTATATCCACCCTTATGCGAATTCTTCAGTAACATAGAGTGTTTCTACAAAGCCCTGGCAAACCAGAAGTGATCGACCAGACCTGACTGTAAAATTACTAAATCTCTATGGCCAGCCATATCGAAATCTAGGACCAAAGATTTTCTTAACCTCACAAAGAGGGACATTCGTTTAATGATAGGCACGCTGACACTGTAATGTTAGATCTTTAACATCAAGGTGGCAGAGTGATTCTGACGACTACTGTCGATTCTGTGAGGATGAGGAGGAACTGGTGATTACACGATACAAAATCTGGAATCTCTATCATCCCACGATATTGATAGAATCATGAGCTTCATTGGTTGCTTGAAATGGATGGTTTGACATCAACTCATTTAAACCTCTCCTAAAAATCCATCTCTTCTCTCTCTTAAATATACTCATCACCTCCTTCATCTTCTTCGATCTCTCCCTCTTCTTTTACTCATCTTCTCAGGACGAACACAATGGACCAAATGGTCTCCGAGTGAAGTGGTGCACGCCAGCAATTGTAAAATTTCATAAATTATTGTATGGCAAAACATTTATTTTACAAACCCATCATAAGCCGTTGTTGGCAATATTTGAAAATAAGAAGGCAATTCCTGTGCACTCTGCAAATCGCCTTCAGCGCGTCTAATGAAGACACTGCCATGTCATGTGTTTTCGCTAGGAAAGATGACCTAACCATTGTCGATGATTGTATAATGTACTCAGAATGTCTTATTATTCCCAAATGTTTTCGAAAACTTATGTTGAAGGAATTGCATTAAGGTCATGATGGTATAGAACGAACCCAAGCATTAGCTCGCAGCTATGTTTACTGGCCCCGTTTAGATGATGAAATTAAACAATTAGTACAACCATGTGACAAATGTTCCTTTGTGGCGAAAACTCTACCAAAAACAACACTATCATCACACGACGTATCCCATGCAAAGAATACATATCGATATAGCTGGTCCCGTAGGTAATGAATACTACTTTATAATTGTAGATTCATTTCCAAAATGGCCTTAAATATACCAAATAAATCAATTCCTATATCCACAATTGTAGATTGTTTATGGTATTTCATTTCACAATTCGGAAATCCTGATTTTATTGTGAGCGACAATGGTACGCAGCTTTCCATTCAACATTTTTCACCGAATTTTGTGCAACAAACGGTATAGCACATACATTTACTGCTCCATATCACCCACAATCAAATGGAAGTGATTTGTGGATACACTCAAACGTGCATTGAAGAAGTTGGAAAATACAGAAACATCGAAACAAAATTTGCAAACGTTTTGTGCCCCAAAATAAAACTCCATCTGAACGGTTCATAGGGAGGAATTTGAAAATAAATTTGGATTTACTAAGAAAAAAAATCAGATAAGCATGAAATTCAACGCACCAAAAAAATGGAAAAGCAGTTAACAACCGACATAGCGCAAAAGAACGCAGATACAGTTGTGGAGAGTCTTCGTCAAAATATATAAAATAAATAAAACATACAGTATGTCAAACAATTCTTTAGAAAACAAAATATATTTGAAAACATTATTTTAAACAAACCATACCAACAATAAATGTTTTTTTTTTCAATTTTTTATTGGTCAAATATATTATTTATATGGTATTTGTCAGAAATTAAACACAAAATAAACTTCAACAATAAGTGCAAAAACTAAAATTTATCCATAAACTAATTTTAAATTATGTGAAATAAATCTTTAGAAAATTTGTTTTTATTAAAATAAATCAGGGATACTGGTCAATCTTTGGCGTGTCCACCGTTGGCATTAATTACTGCTTGCAGTCTGCTTTCCATTGATGCAATAGAGAAAATGAAAGCTAATCCAAATCAGTGTAGGCATTTTGGTGAAAGTAAAGTCACTACGGATGAAGTGTGGCCGTGTTGAATTGGAGAGGGCGAGTTTGCCGAATGGAAATACAATGGGTAACTGCCATTCTGAGGTCCGGAAGTCTCCGAGACGGCCTTCTCGGCCTGTATGACCGCCATGCTAGCCGAGAGACCGCCATGACATGCAAGAGAGCACCCAAAGCTGCGACATTTCCTAAACGAATAACATACACGATCTGAGGCTACTGCTCTTGCATTTCGGCTGTGTAGTAGTTTCCACGAAGATGCCGGTGGTGGCGGTGCCCAATCGAATACATATTTCGTTCCCTACTTGCTCTTTTATGCTGTGTATCTGCTGCTCTCCACACGCTCTACTGCACGAGACAGCTAAACTTTTGTCACCTATTTCACGGCACCCCGCCATCAGAAAAATGGCAAGAGAGTGCCTTCGAAGTAGAAGATCCTCTGTCAGGGTACCAGATGATAAGTTTAAACTTATTTTTCAAGTTTTTTCATACGAAAAATAAAATAATTTTATTTTGGATCATCCCTTTATTTTAGAATTATACAATAATTGTTTTGCAAATTTATATCCAAAAAATTGGCCCATCTCCAATAAAAACTAAGCAACATTGTATAATTTTTTTTCGAACGGTCTCAAAGCTTCCACTCTTACCCGCCCCTTCCGACCAAGGGGGCCACATCCCCATAACGTAGGGATTGCGTACATTGGGGGCCACATCCCCATAACGTAGGGATTGCGGGTTAATAGTAGAGGGTGGAATACCAGCTACACATGACCAGTTTTGCCGAAGAAACAGGCGACCATTTGCTTCGAAGTGCTTCGTCCACGAACAATTTTCTTTGGATTTGTCTCGTCTTCGAAGACCCACACGGTCGATTGCTGTTTTGTTTCGGGCTCATACGCATAAATCCAACATTCGTCACCTGTGACGATCTTATAATCGTCTTTTGAAGCACCGCGATCGTAGTTTTTCAAAATTTCTTTGAACCAATCCACACGAGCCTTTTTTTGAGCGATTGTCAAATTGTGCGGGATCCAACGAGAACAAACCTTTTTTACGGCCAGGTGTTCAGGCAATATCGAAAGTATGCTGGTGGAAGAAATGCCCAAGGATGCCTCTATCTCACGGTATGTCACATGACGATCTTGCATTATCAGTTCCCGCACGGCACCAATGTTCTCTGGCACAACGACCGTTTTTGGACGACCTTTGTCTTTGAGCGAGCGTCGGCCACGATTGAATTCATTAAACCACTCTTTCACAGTGCTATAGGATGGTGCTTCATCGCCATACAAGGTTAGGTTAGGTTGAAGAGAGGAGACGTTTAAACGTCTCATATCCTTGGACATACACTTAAGCCAGTGGTTCGGCCTGTTGTGCGCTCCTTATTTATGATCTTTTTATACCTCACGAGTTACAGAAAATCGGTACTAGACACGAATTTTCTCAGTATCTTCCAGTCATATTCTCTGAGATGAGTCAAGTCTGGTAATATGTCTGACCCGAAATGTTGGGATCTTGCATGTGTGAACGCCGGGCAGTGACACAGAAAATGTTCCATCGTTTCGATGTTTTCTCTACATGCCCTGCATTCGTCGTTTCCTGCTAGTCCTATGCGATGAAGATGTGCTTGTAAGCTTGATTGTCCCGTTAGAACACTCATCATCTTACTAATATCGATCTTGTTTAGTTTCAGAAGACTTCTTGTTTTCTTTTCATTTGGGTCACCCCACAGTATCTTTGCAGTTGCTCCTACTGTTGCGCTATTCCACACAGTTTTATGAGCCATCACTGCCCAGTGCTTCAACTCATTTTTCGTGGCTTCGAAAGGTTTCCAATTTTCCAAGTATATTACGCGAAGTTCCCTGCCCTTTGAAGTCAAGTTGTTTGCCCGTTCATTTCCAATCACTCCGTTGTGTCCTGGTACCCAGCAAATACGCTGGGCTGGGCTGAGTAATCATTTATCGTTCTTTTACAGTCCAACACAGTTCTGGATTTGACCCTTTCCGATGTTATTGCTTTAATCGCCATTTGGCTATCTGTGAAGATGTTGGCATATTTAGGCTTTGTCGTGTTACTGAGCCAGTTCACACACTCCGTGATTGCACGAACTTCTGCTTGAAATACCGTGTTATGGTCAGGGAGGCGGAAGTGAAGTTCGACTTCTGGTTCATCAATAAAAAGTCCCAGACCCGTCCTTCCTCCTCGCTTGGACCCATCCGTGCAGCAGCTGGTTCCCACTGGCACATGGGCCAAAGTTCCATTTTCCCAGGAGCGTCTGTCTGGCACAAACGTATCACAGGTAGCTGTAAGCCGCACTTCAGGAATGCGGTCCGAGATTTCTGGCGTTTGAATGTGACCAACTAGATATTCTAAAATCTTCTGGTGGTACGACTTGTGGTCTCGATTTATCCATTCACCCATCACTTGTAGACGTCTTGCTCTGAGAGCTGCCTCATATTTTATACGGATGTCTATTGGTTGGATGTGCAGTATAGTCTCCAACGCTTTTGTTGGTGCAGTTTTAAATGCCCCGCTTATGCCTAGGCAGCACATACGTTGAATTTTTTGCAAAGGTATTACGTTGCACTTCTTTTCCATTGATGTCCACCACACTACACAGGCGTAGGTGGTTATTGGTCTAATCACGCTCATGTAAAGCCAGTGAGTCATATTTGGACGTAGTCTCCATTTTACACCTATAGCTCTTTTTTTTTTTTTTTTTTTTTTTTTAACGAACGTTCCCAACGCAACCACTCTTACCCGCCCCTTCCGACCGAGGGGGCCACATCCCCATGACGTAGGGATTGCGTACACACCATGATCCGGACCATGGCGGGTTAATAGTAGAGGGTGGAAATATCAGCTACAGAAAAATTTCAACAGCCGGCACATGCAAACAATAAAATTAGTCTACTTAATCATTTAAAAAAGATATTATTCTAGATCTAACTACATCAATTTCTACATCAATGTCAATAACTTCATATAAAGTGTTAAAATCCATGCACATTCTACGAATGGGCTCTGCCGAAACATAATTTGTACTTTGAAAATCAATATGTAATAATTGGTAATATCTGGAAGGTCATTGAATCCAATCCTAGACAAAATAAAATTAGAAGGCACATCACCATTCATAACTTTCAGCACCATGGTTGTGTTCAGCATAATACGTCTACTCTTGAGAAGGCAGTCTTATCAAACTCAACCTGCTAGTATAGGGTGGAAGACTAAAATCACTATTCCAATGAAGATGTCTTAAAGCGAATACTAAAAATTGTTTTGAACCGATTCAATCTTATCAACGTAAGTCCCGTACTGGGGGTCCCACACTACGGACCCATATTCTAGAATAGGTCTAACTAGTGACGTATATAACTGCCCAGTTACATATGGATCTACGAATTCTTTCGCTCATCGCTTTATGAAACCAAGCACGCCATAAGCTTTATTCACCATTGTAATTATGTGATTATTGAAATTGAGTTTAGGATCCATCAATATACCAAGATCCACAAAGGATTCAACAGTATCTAAATTGGAACCATGAAGACTAAAACTGGATGGAATCGCCCTCGACCTAGAGAAACACATATGTTTACATTTCTTAAGATTGAGGTCCATGCAATTTATATCACACCCATTTCCAAAATTAATCAAATCATCTTGAAGGAGCATTGAATCTTCAGATGTTTTATAAGAATAAAATATCTTAATGTCATCTGCATACATCAGTAAATTTGAACTAGAAATTGAATCTGGTAAATCGTTGATGAATAGCAGAAATAGAATGGGGCCAACGACTAACATCTGTGTGCCTTTGTAACTCTTTCTTCAATATGATCTCTCCAGTACAGTTTCTGATCCAAGATTACTCCCAAGTATTTTACCTTTTTAGTTATAGCAATTGTCTTATTCAGGAATCGAGGCGGGGTAAAACGTAGGATCTTCGTTTTCCTTGTAAATAGACATATTTCTATTTTGTCTGGGTTAACATTTAATCCCTTTGGTTGTGCCCAGTTATATGCTATGTTAAGTGCCTCTTCAGCTCTTCTGCATAATAGATTTGGATGAAAGCCCCTTAGAAGTATTACAACGTCGTCTGCATAACAGACTGGTTTAAGTCCTTCATTGGTGAGGGCTTTTAGGAGACTGTGTATCGTTGTAACCCATAGAAGAGGCGATAAAATGCCCCCCTGAGTTATACCACGATTTACCTTGTCTCTAATGTTTACGTCATATGACCCACAAATAATCCACCTATTCCTTAGCATATTGTTGATCCAGTTTTTCAGCGCCCGGTCAACCTGAAACTCGTCTAAGGACTGGATAAGTGTATCGGTCTGTACATTGTTAAATGCGCCCTCAATGTCTATGCAAACAGCAAGTGTATACATTTCTTTACTAAAGGACTCTTCTATGTGGTGCACTACCTCATGCAGAGCTGTTTCCACTGATCTTCCTTTGACATAGGCGTGTTGTTTGAATTTTAGCCTGTCATCCGCTATTTTACCTTTGACCATGTTATCAATTATTCGCTCCATTGTTTTTAACAGGAAAGAAGTAAGGCTAATGGGTCGATAAGCCTTTGGGGTCGTATAACTCGCCTTGCCAGGCTTTGGTATGAAGACCACCCTTGATTCATGCCAGTTTTTTGGGGTATACGAATGGGTTAGGCATGCAGTGAACACTCCAGCCAGATGAGTTGATACCAGATCCACCTCATTCTGCAGAAGTGCTGGAAATATTCCATCCGGTCCCGCAGCCGTAAAGGGAGAGAAACTTTGTATCGCTTCTTTAACCATACCATCTGTTATATCCGTAATAGGTACTTGATGCATTACATTTTCATTCTGTAACTGTTCCTCTGTTGGTCCAGCATTACCAGTCGGAAAATGAGTTTTCATCAAGAGCCTTACGGTATCCTCTATAGTTTCCATCCTTTTACCCCTTTCATCCACCAGTGTTTCGGTTTGGACATGAGTTTTTGAGAGGAACTTTTTCATTTTAGACATGCTGTTAACGCTGTCTACCTGTTCACAGAAAAGCCTCCAGGAGTTACGTTTCGCCAATCTAACGATTTTATTGTATTCTTTGAGTCTTCTGTGGTATTCGTCCCAATATACTGATTGTTTTTTACGTCGAGCTCTGTTGTAAAGTCTGCGGACATCTTTGCCAATCGAGCGAATTTGTCCTGTCATCCAGGGTTTCTCAAAGGCAGATTTCCTTTCTCGAAGTGGACAACTATCTTCGAATGATTTTACAAGAGCCTCGGTAATCGTCTTAACATTGATATCAATGTCTTCTGCATAATCGCGTGTAGGCTGCCCCAATCGATTTCTAAGTAGATTTCCGAATATAGTCCAGTCGGTCTTAGCCTTATTACGGAAACTTATGGGGTTTGGCGGTGGCCGTGCAATTTTAAACCTTATATAACGGTGGTCTGAATAGGAGTGTTCATCCGAAACCCTCCACTCATGAATCTCATCAATAAGATTTTCTGAACATATCGTTATATCTAATACTTCTTCCCTAATTTTGTTAACAAAGGTTGCAGTGTTTCCTATGTTAAGAGTTATGAGGTCATTTGTATTCAAAAATTCTATAAGGGCGTGTCCCCTTTTATTGGTGTTAGTACTACCCCAAGCGATATGATGGGAGTTGGCGTCACATCCAGCTAATAACTCATTACTTGTGTGTTTGGATTCCCTCACCAGACGTTGTAATTCCGACGTAGGTGGCAATGTCGGCGCATCGAATGGCAGATATATTGACGTCAGGTACATATTTCCATTACCTTGCCTCAACACCGTTGCGTCCGATGTTGACAACTCTGGAGAGAAAATAAAACATACGTTTTTATGGCACAGAATACAAGTCCTTGGACGAGTACCTGTGTTAGAGTAGAAAAGGTTATAGTTCACATGGTTTAATCCAGTAACCTTGTTGCTAGTTGTCCATGGTTCCTGGATCAAAGCAATATGAACCCTGCCTTTATTTATGATATCCATCAGAGCGTTGGATGCTGTCTCGCTCCGGTGGAGGTTTATCTGGATGACCTCAATCATTGACCTTCCAGTAAATGTTTATTTTGGGAGTCTATCCTATCTGGTGGCACCCCCTCATTATTTGGTAGTGGGTCATTCTCCTCCTTTCGTTCACTACCTATTACACCATCTTCCAGTCGACAATTTTGGGAGGCGGTGTTATTTTTTGTCGCTCCCTCATTGGTTTGCATCATTTTGTGGCTCTTTTTATTTTGATCACCACCTTTGCTGGGAACTTCCTGCAAAAGTGGCCACATCAGTTTTTGGCAGTGTCTCACTTGTCTCCATTTGTTCAATACCAGTGTTAGCCTCTTCAGACAGTATATTTGGACTCGATTCATCTGTCCTGACAATCGGGACCTTTCCAATTTTGAAAAAGACTGTCCAGATCAAGTAGTACGCCATGCCCTTCGCCATGACAAGATTGTTCTTGGATTCTGGGTCTATGCCTAACACTAGGAGAGTACCCTCGGTATCATCCTTCCTATAAAAGACTTCCCACTTTCTCACGGAAAGTTTTGAATTCTGTTTGCCAATGATGTCGAGTATGTACTCTGATGAGAACTTACTGGGACATCCCTTAACATATAGGGTCGTTTTTATGAGTTCAGGAATGTCGCTTTTCCTTACCAATTTTAGCTTTGCGCCGTCCCAAGGTGAGGGGAAGCTATCCACAAGTTTTACGAGGACACCAGCGCAGCGTTGTGATGCCAGCCTTAGCATCAAAACACCCCTCTCAAACTTGCAACTCATTACTTCGATTGGTGGTTCATCCTTAGATTCGAGGACGTATTCCGCTACCCTCGTATAGACCAAATCTTCGAAGTTACTCTTTTGGTCTTCGGGGATTCTGCCAGATGCACTACTGCTATCAATTATGGCGTAGCATAGATCGTCTCGAAAATGTTGTTTAGCTATATTAGAATAAGATGGTGGCTTCTTACCCTTATTTATGGCCAATTGATTTTTCCGTGTCTGTAGAGTCTTTTTGGTTAAAGCCTCATCCTTAACGGATGATTTGGTTGACTTGTCCTGCGTTATTGGGTCAACTTTACCGCCCACAATCGAAGGACCCAGACTAGAGACCTCCTTTTGTGTGGTTACGTTAGGCTTATCCAAATTACTGGAAGACGGCGAGCCCTTTTTCTTCTTAGTCACTTTCACAGCGCTATGTTCTTTTAGCGGCCTCCATGTTTGTATTGGAGGTAGAATTGTCAGGTTCATCCCGTAATAGGTTCTGTCGGTTCAACTTATTCAGTTTCCTTCTTTGTGCCCCTGACAGTCTCTTTGAGTTAGCAACAATAGTGATATTGTTTTCATTTGATGATTCAGAGTCAGAGTCCCCACTGGCTTTTTAAGGCTGGGGTTGCTTAAAGCCCCGGCTGGGTTCTGCTTCATCTGTCTTATCATTTGTTTTGCCTGCGGCTGGATGTGCTCTTGTTTCATTTTCGACTACGGGATCCAAGGCACCACAGCTCGTAGAAGTTGCTTGCTCACGATTGTTCGATAACGACGACACATGACTCGTGAGTGAATCAACGCTTGTCGCCGGCACTGGGTTTTCCCTCCCCTGCGCCGTAATCTCCTTCGTCTTTTTTGGTTTAATCATAAATTGGTTGGGGGAGACATCCCCATATCCAGTATTAGCCCGTAATAGGTACGTCGGTATAGGCCTTCCAGACTGAGCTCAGAAATTTCTGTCCAGAGACCAATACATCCAATTCAACCTACGCTTTATAAACAACAAACCTCCTGGTTGCGTAGTAGGTATTGCGTAATAGGTTAAAAACTATCCGCTCTGCGATAACACGTCCGTTCGCTACGACAGGCGGCGACTGACTCAAAGATTTAAGTTCATCGTGTTGTCGTGATAATCCACGTCGAAAGTTGTGAAAAATGATCGCACGAAAATGTTCACGAGTTAATTTCATTTTTTTGACAAATTGATTTTTTAAAGTCACTGTAAACAACAGAAATGATGGTCGTACGTCAAAACGTTCTGAGTACGTTTACGCTAAAAAATTTCAAACTTTCCAATGGAAATGTCAGATAGGCCAGAAATACATATAGTAATCCTCGTATCAACAGCCGGCACATGCATATACAAATTTAATATTAATTCTCAAAATAATAGATTTTTACTAAATAAACCATGCAGAAAAATACATTATACTACACATTAAAATACGAAATAATTCGAGATTTCTCTGTGTCGATTCCTATATCAAAGTCAATAATATCATATAAAGTGTTAAAATCCACACACATTCTACGGATGGGATCTGCAGATGCATAATTAGTACGTTGAAAATCAATATGTAATAATTGGTAATATCTGGATGATCTGAATGGAATATTAAATCTAATCTTAAAAAGAATGTAATCAGAAGATACATCACCCTTTATAACCTTTAGAATCATTGTAGAGTTCAGCATAATATGTCTCCTCCTAAGAGTAGGAAGACTTATCAAATTCAACCTACTAGTTTATGGTGGAAGAATAAAATCACTATTCCAGTGAAGGTGTCTCAAAGCAAATAATAAAAATTGCTTCTGAACAGATTCGATCTTATCAGTGTATGACCCGTATTGAGGGCCCATACAACTGACCCATATTCTAAAATATGTAGGTCTAACAAGTGAAGTATGTATAAAGCTGCTTTGTTATATATGGGTCTGAAAATTGTTTCGCCCATCGCTTAATAAAGCCTAGAACACCATAAGCTTTCTTCAACATTGTAATTATGTGATTATTGAAATCGAATTTACGATCCATCAATATATCAAGATCCACAAAGGTATCTACAGTATCTAAATTGGAACCATTAAGACCAAATTTAAATGGGATAGTTTTCGAAATAGAGAAACACATGTGCTTACATTTCCTCAAATTAAGGTCCATGCAATTAATATCACACCAATGACCAAAGTTATCTAAATCATTTTGAAGTATCATATAATCTTCAGTTTCATTATAAGAGAAAAATATCTTAACATCATCCGCATACATCAATAGTCTAGAATTAATCCTGGCAACCCTGCTTGTGTCAAGTTGTGTTATTTGGTGCTCCGCCAATATAATTTTTATTTAATTAATTTAATTGGTTTGATTATTTGTTTCGGTAAAAAAACATGTTTTGGTGCTTTTCTGTCACTGTGTGTGTGCTAGTTGATTATTGTTTCTATCGTTGCTTTGTGCTTCTGTTTGTTTGTTTGAAATATCAACAGAGTTGCCAGTGTATCGTATTTTGTCTGTTTATGTGGAAATATTTTTGCTCCTCATTATAAAATAGTAGAGGGTTTTTATTAACTATTATTTTTGATTTGATTTATTGCTTTGGTGTTTGTCAGTTTCGGTGTATTTAAACCCAACCTAAAAATGGCATGCAAATCGGTAAACTGTAAAATTACTTCCGACAAGAAAACATTAATTGAGTGCTGGCTATGCACTAACTTATGGCATGCCAAGTGCGCTGGCGTGACTGCTAGGGTGGTTGATGCGTTGTATGGTGATAAAAATGGTCTTCATTGGTGCTGCATTAAATGTAGAAAAATAAATATTGAATTTTACAATTTTGTTAAATCGTATACGTCTGAGGTGAATGATCTGAACCAAGACATTTTCAATGTCTACATGCGGTTCATGAACTTCACTGCTTTGATAAAATATTGCCCTAACCTCGAAGAGTATGCTAGTACGTCGGCTTCTTCTGGACAAAAAAGGCTGACGAAGAAGTTAAACATTGATCAGCCTAATCACCCTTATCGGGAATAAAATTCCACACGGAATGTGTTCCCTGTTCCCTAAATTGCACATTGAAAAGGGAACAAATTCCGTGTGGAATTTTATTCCCGATAAGGGTGATTAGGCTGATCAATGTTTAACTTCTTCGTCAGCCTTTTTTGTCCAGAAGAAGCCGACGTACATTCACGTCACTAGGGTGAATGTTTCTGATCCAAAAAAGCCGGACACACCCTCAACTCCAAAAGTTACATCTAATCCTGTTGAGAGGGCAGCTCCATTAACTGCTCCTGCTGGAACTTCGAAGGAGGTAATTCCAATTCTCCCTGTGGTTCCCCCCCTTGTGTTTCCGCAATTTGTTCTTCCGCCACCTCCTACTAGGAATACGACGCAAAGAGCAAATAGGAAAGCGAAAACTCTGACTGTGGTGCCAGTCAAGAAAGTAGTTTTCATTTCACGTTTTGCCTTGGATACGTCCTCTGAGGGTTTAGACGACTATATTAGATCCAAAATTGATGGTGATTTTTATTTGAAGACAGTCAAGATGAGATTGCCTTCAACCGCTACCAGATCATCATTTTAGGTTATTGTTCAACCTGAAATCTTTGATAAGTTGATAGATCCCAATTTTTGGCCTCCAAAGACATTTGTAAAAGAATTTGTGGATAGGGTAGATAATCTGGCACGGTTATCTGCGAGGCATTCTAACTTGCCAAAAAACTAATAAACTCTCTGGTCATAGCTTATCAGAATGTAAGAGGGCTTAATACCCGCTTATTTGCTAATAGCTTTGACTTCGATTTCACTGTTTTGTCTTTCACCGAGACTTGGTTGAAACCTGGTGTATTTGATTCGGAAATTTTATCTAATAAATACGTAGTATACAGAAAAGATAGTCCTTATAAAATTGGGGGTGGTGTCCTTATCGCTGTAGTTAGTTCGTTGTCATCAGAACGTGTCTTTGTTGACATAATTAACGACATCGAATTCATTGTTGTCTCTGTTAATTTGGGGAAAACCAAATTATTCGTCAGTTGCTCTTACATCCCTCCAAACTAGGAATTATCTGTTTATGATAATCACTTATCGGCTATCGGCAGAGTGGTTTCGATGTTGAGAGATGTTGATCGAATTATAATTCTAGGTGATTTTAACTTACCCTCCGTTTCCTGGCTTTCATTGCCCGATACTGAGGCATTTATTCCCCTAAATTCTCCATCAAGCCCCTTTGAGTGGACCTGCGATGTTGTCAGGCGTTTTTCTGATCTCGGTCTATTCCAGATTAATGGGATTCCTAACTCAATTGATAAATTACTTGATTTAGTATTTGTTGATAATTCCCAATTATTCGATGTTTACAGAATTTCTCCAATTTCTATACCGGAGGATAATTACCACCCTACGCTGGGTATTTCCATGACGTATGATATGGTGGACACTCCCTGTGTACACACCCCAGGTTTAGGTTTAGGTTAGGGTGGCAGCCGTATTTTTTTACAAGCTCACATAGACCAGTTTAGGTCCCTAGTGTTACCACGGGCTGAAATGCCCCTCATCGAAACCAACCTGTTTGATATATAAATTTATCGATAGTACGAATATCAGTACTGGAAAGATCTGTTAGGCTGCCTAAAAAGGCCGACCCCAGTATATCCAGTCGTCGTTTACTCAAAGCGGGACAGTCGCAAAGCAAGTGCTCAATGCTCTCCACTTCTTCCTCATCTCCACAGCTTCGGCAGAAGTCATTGGACTCAATACCCAATCGTTTGGCGTGTTCGCCGATCAAGCAGTGTCCCGTCAGAACCTGTACTAACGTAGACAATCGTTTCCTCTCTAGTGCGAGGAGATATTTTGACCTTCTCAGGTCATACCTTGGCCAGATTTGTCTAGCTACCCTGCAGGTGCCGATTTCTGTCCACCTATCGTTGGACTGCCTGATTGCCTCTTGCCTAAGCCAAAGCTTGCACGTGGATAGTGGCGCACCAATATATGCAAATTCTTCGAGAATTTGTAATGTCGTCCCTTTCCTAGCAAGTTCATCGGCTTTGCAGTTCCCCGGGATATCCCTATGCCCAGGCACCCATATGAGGTGTATATTAAACTGCTCAGCCATCTCGTTAAGAGATCTGCGGCAGTCGAGGGCTGTTTGTGAATTTAGGGATGTTGCCTCCAGAGAATTGATGGCAGCCTGGCTGTCCGAGTAAATGACAACGCCATTGTAGGTTACTATGTTGCGACTCAGCCACTTGGCGACTTCCCATATTGCCATTATTTCGGCTTGATAGACACTGCAGGTATCTGGTAGTCTGTGAGCTATATCCAGACTAAGTTCTTCACAGTGTACTCCGAAGCCAACCTTTTCATCAAGCTTCGAACCATCCGTGTAAAAGTGGAGATGGTTTATATTACCTGGTATTCTGCCGACCCATTCATCTCTGGCGGGAATCATAGTGATGTAATTTCTCTCGAAGGTGTACACTGTTGGTATATAGTCCACTCGGTCGGTTACCATAGCACTACACTTTGATATCCTCATGTGACCATAGTTCTTGTACCTCCACATTGATAGGCAGTTTAATCTTATTGCCGCTTTGGTTGCAACTTCTCTCGCCACAATATTAATCGGCAGTATATGGAGTAGGGCTTGTAGAGACTCGGTCGCTGTAGTCCTTAAGGCTCCGCTTATGCTCAGGCAGGCTGTTCTCTGAACCTTTGTTAGTAGGTTGGTAATGGTTAGTTTGTCAGTTGCCGTCCACCATACCACAATACCGTATAACAGTATTGGACGAACTACTGCTATATATATCCAGTGGACGATTTTAGGAGAGAGTCCCCACCGCGACCCTACAGCCTTTTTGCAGGAATATAAGGCGACGTTGGCCTTCCTTACACGTTCCAATACGTTAAGTCTAAATAACATTTTCCTATCTAGAATTATTCCTAAAAATTTTGCACTTTCAGAAAAGACTAGATCTGTTCCATTTATCCGAGGTGGAGGGTCCAGATGTGGGACATTATTCATCCTAGTAAAGAGAACCAATTCTGTCTTGTTGGGGTTAACGCCCAAACCGCTGCTTCTGGCCCATCTAACCAACTTGTTCAGAGCCACTTGTAGGATGTCTCTGAGGACGTTTACGAATTTGCCACTCACTGCGATTGCCACGTCGTCCGCATATGTCACGACCTTGCAGCCACAACGTTCTAGATCTAGCAGGATTTCATTCACCGCCAGGTTCCAAATTAGTGGAGACAGTACTCCTCCTTGCGGGGTCCCTCTGTTTACATACCTTGTTAGAGTTGTGGACCCTAGACATGCTGTTATGCGTCTTCTGGTGAGCAGACTTTGAATTAGTCTAATCAAACTATTGTTAACTTTTAGATGTGACAGTGCCGCAATTACCGCATCTGAGTGAATGTTGTTAAAAGCCCCTTCTATGTCAAGAAATGCCACCATGGTGAATTCCTTGAAATGCAGGGACGATTCGGTAGTGCTCACAAGTTCGTGCAGGGCTGATTCTGTAGACTTGCCCTTATTGTAGGCATGTTGGTTCCCCGACAGGAGTTTTGTATCCAGGTTTTCCCTAATGAAATGATCTAAAAGTCTTTCCAGACCTTTCAATAGGAAGGAGGATAGGCTAATTGGTCTGAAGTCTTTTGGCCTAGTGTGTGATATCTTTCCCGCTTTAGGTATGAATACCACTTTGGTATCCCTCCACCGATTAGGGACGTATGAAAGCCTGATACAGCCTACATAAATTTTCTCCAGCCAGGGGATAATGTACTTTAACATTTTCTGCATTTCTGCTGGAGTGATGCCATCTGGTCCAGGTGACTTGAAGGGCTCAAAGCTGTTAATAGCCCAGCTTATTCTGGATCTCTCAGTCAAGAAGCTAGCGACGCTCGCAGTCCACTCGCACTCTTGTTGGTCCTGCTGATCCTCGGGTTCTGTTACAGAGTTGCCCGGGAAATGTGTGTCGAGCAGTACATTGAGCGACTGCTCGCTGTTTTTGGTCCAGTTATTTGCCTCATCCTGTAAATATCCCACTGTACAGGGTGAAGCAGATAATATCTTCCTCAGCCTAGCGGCGTCGGAGACCTTTTCCACTTCACCACAGAAGGTATACCAAGAGCGCCTTTGCGCCTTTCTAAGCTCCTTCTTATAGATCTTGAGTTGTTCTTTATAGGCATCCCAATCATTAGCGACCCCAGTAGATTTAGCCTTATTGAATAGCTTGTTGCAGGTCTTTTTCATAGCCGTTAGCTCAGAAGTCCACCATTGGGGTTTAGTTTTACCCTTGTACCTTGTTTTTGGACAGGCTTCTTCAAGGGATCTATTGAATGATATGGTGATATGATCGACCAGATTATCCAGACCGGCTTTGTCATTCGGTTCGTACGGAAGTTTAGAGTTGAGGACTTTCTTGAAATTCTTCTCATACAGATGCCACTTTGTCTTCCTTACATTTCTGTGGACGGCGGGTTTAGGCGCTTTTTCCGCGAGTTTGAACTCAATATAATGGTGATCTGAGAATGAGTGGTCGTCCAGTACATTCCACCCAATAATTTTGTCTGACAGCCGGTCAGTAGCAAACGTTACGTCGAGTACTTCTTGTCTGTCTTTAATTGTGAAGGTCGGTTTATTACCTATGTTACAAATACTAAGATTGGTAGTTAGAATAAAGTCAAGAAGCGAATCACCCCTATTGTTTATATCCGTACTACCCCAGATAGTATGATGAGCGTTCGTGTCTGCGCCAATAATCAGCTCGAGCTCGTCAGACGTTGCTTCTTCTACTACTTCCCTGAATAGAGCAGTCGGTACTACAGATTCATAAGGCAAGTAGCTGGAGACCACCCAATATATGCGATTACCGATCTCCAGGCTAGCAGCTGTTTGGTCTTTACCACTTAAATTAGTCAGGAGAAAGATACTTAGATCTTTCCTGGCCAAAATGCAGGTTCTTGGAGTGCCTTCACAGTTGGCCACAAGCAGTTTAAAGTTGGGTGTCCTAATACCGCACACCCTTCCTCCCACTACGTAGGGCTCCTGTATCAGGACGATGTCTACTGCGCCAGTGGACAGGCGCAGCAATAGAGCCGCTGAGGCTGCTTTAGCGTGATGGAGGTTAATCTGTAGAATTCTTACCATCATTGGTAATTGACAGATTAACATCCACCCCGACAAGGGTGTTATCGAACTCTTCGTCCGTATCGTCGAGAAGCATGTCCCCGCCAGATGCGTCAAAGAGTCCGGAGACTCCCCTCAGCCCCTCTGTGTCAGAAGTAGAGCTTTCGTCCTCAGAGTAGGACGTTACAGATCTTCTGTTGGAGTTGGAGTCACCAGAAATAATAGGCGTGGCTACCTCCGCACTTACAGAAAGTGCCACGGTGGACGACTCACCTTCTGCAGTGGGAGCTATATCCTGCTTGTATATCTTCAGGACTATAGTCTCGAAGCCATATTGTAGGGTTGCACTCGCACTTTGTATATGGGAGGTGGATTCAGCGTTTAGGATAAGATTGACCTGCCGCTTTTTACCATCCGCCTCACCCACCTTGCTGATTCTCCAATTATGGGCCGGCAGACCAGGATTGGAATCTTTTATTATTTCTAAGATGTCAGCCGGGTTGGAGGGCTCTTCTGTAACCCAGGTGATGGCTCTAGGGTGACTAGGGATGTTGTTTTTTTCGACAACATCCAACTGGGCACCCGGCCACACCTCACCCGCTCGACTCAGAGCAGCCTTATAAAGGTCTACTGATCTGGCATCACCGAAATATAAGAGCTTTACTCTCCCCTGATGCCATCCTGCATCGTTGCAGATTGGTGGTTTGCCCGGCATTTCTCTACGGACATCGAGGTAATGAGCCATAATGGCTGATTGTACATGACTCCATTTGTCCTTGAGGATGGATCCATCCTCACTACTTCTGTCTATAACAGCCATCACTAGACTCTCCTTCGCCACTTCATTGAAGGGCTTGGTGAGTGTCCTGTTGATGGTGACATTAAGGCCTCTTGCCTTTTTCGAAGGCAGGGGTTCATCAGGTGATCTGATTCGTTTTACTTTATTAGCCGTTAACACAGCTGAATTTGTGGCTCTTTCAGCCGACTCATTGGCCTTAGAAGCATCTATGACGCCTTTAGCCCAGGTAAGTGACTCTTTTTGTTTTTCGGTAAGAGCCGAAACCTCAACAGCCTCCAACTTCGTCAAAACTCTGAGCGCTACACGATGCTCATTGTGCTTCCGTTTTGACGGTCGGACATGACGTTTTCCCCTCACCGCACCACCTGTTGTGAGTACTTGGGGGAGATTTTCACCATTTTTGGTGTGGTCGGCTTTGGCCAAGACCAACGGACGGACAGTCGGACGATTGGGGAACCGCGCTCCATCGGAACACGAAGGCATCCCCGTCAAGAGAATTTATTTTAATTTTGTCTGTATTAGACCGTAATAGGTACTACGATGTAGGCCTTACAGACTTTGTACAGATTTTTGCTATTGCGTAATAGGTACTGGTAACTATCCGCTATGTGATAAACACGTCCGTTCACTGCGAATGATCAGCAACTCATTATCGTGTACACACCCCAAGTGATGAGGGTGCAGTTTTTTGTTTCAAAAGAACAAATTTTGATTTGCTTAATGCTATGCTCCTCGACGTTGATTGGGATTGTATCTGCTGTTGTGATGATTCAACTCACATTGACTCAGCTATTGGGCAGTTTTATAACGTATTGAATAATTGTTTTCAACAATCTGTTCCGAAGATTCGTGTTAAAAATTCTAATAGACCACCATGGTATTCTCCTGCTTTGACTGCTATTAAGAACTTGAAGAGCAGACTATTTAAAAAATTTAAAAAATCGGGTTCGGAGACCGATTATGCAAAGTATGCTATTGCCAGATCTCAATTTAATATTGAATCTAGCAGATGTTCTGAAATCTACTTAGAGAAGTTAGCCCTCAATTTTAAGTCTAATCCTAAATTTTTCTATGATTTTGTAAATATGAAACGTAGATCTAATCCAAGACCTTCTATGGTTAGAATGGATAGTGAGGAATTCTGTGGTGACCAATCAATCGCCAATGCTTTTGCAAAATTCTTTACATCAACCTATTCATTCTCATCAACAGAGACAATTAGACGTCCCCTACCCTTACAATATTACTTCATTGAATCAGTTTAGCATACCTTATTTTGATTTTCCATTTGTATTTTCGAGTTTGGTCAACCTTAATTCTTCTAATAGTGTTGGTCCTGATGGCGTACCTAGTATAATCCTCAAAAATTGTGCTCAAAGTCTTGCCCTTCCGCTCACATTACTATTTAATACTTCGTTAAAACGTGGCTATTTCCCATCCATTTGGAAACATCTTACTTAACCCCTCTTCATAAATCTGGAAGCCTCACTGATGTGGGGAATTATCGTGGAATCGCAAAATTAAGTATAATTCCAAAACTTTTTGAGAAAATGGTTACTGATATTTTATCTCATAAAGTAATAAAGTATCGTCTATTCTAAGTCTCATAAAGTATCGTCTATTCTAATCCGGATTTCGTAAAGGTCTTTCAACTGTGACAAATTTGGTGCAATTCTCTTCTCAGGTTATAAACGAGTTTGTTCTTGGTAATCAGACAGACGTGATTTATACAGATTTTAGTAAATCTTTCGATAGAGTCAATCACAAACTCTTGATAAATAAGCTTGATCTTATTGGTTTTAGTAACAACTTATTGCGTTGGATATCGACTTATCTTGATAGTCCTATTCAGATTGTGAAATTTGGTATATCCTGCTCTGATCCGATTTTGGTTCCATCTGGGGTTCCCCAAGGTAGCCATATTGGCCCCATTCTATTTCTGCTATTCATCAACGATTTACCAGATTCAATTTCTAGTTCAAATTTATTGATGTATGCAGATGATGTTAAGATATTTTATTCTTATAAAACATCTGAAGATTCAATGCTCCTTCAAAATGATTTGATTAATTTTGGAAATTGGTGTGATATAAATTGCATGGACCTCAATCTTAAGAAATGTAAACATATGTGTTTCTCTAGGTCGAGGGCGATTCCATCCAGTTTTAGTCTTCATGGTTCCAATTTACATACTGTTGAATCCTTTGTGGATCTTGGTATATTGGTGGATCCTAAACTCAATTTCAATAATCACATAATTACAATGGTGAATAAAGCTTATGGCGTGCTTGGTTTCATAAAGCGATGGGCGAAAGAATTCGTAGATCCATATGTAACTAGGCAGTTATATACGTCACTAGTTAGACCTATTCTAGAATATGGGTCCGTAGTGTGGGACCCCCAATACGGGACTTACGTTGATAAGATTGAATCGGTTGAAAAACAATTTTTATTATTCGCTTTAAGACATCTTCATTGGGATAGTGATTTTAGTCTTCCACCCTATACTAGCAGGTTGAGTTTGATAAGACTGCCTACTCTCAAGAGTAGACGTATTATGCTGAACACAACCATGGTGCTGAATGTTATAAATGGTGATGTGCCTTCTAATTTTATTTTTGGATTCAATGTACCTTGTAGACCTTCCAGATATTACCAATTATTGCATATTGATTTTCAACGTACAAATTATGCTTCGGCAGAGCCCATTCGTAGAATGTGCATGGATTTTAACACTTTATATGAAGTTATTGACATTGATGTAGAAATTGATGCAGTTAAATCTAGAAAAATATCTTTTTTAAATGTGTAAGTAGACTAATTTTATTGTTTGCATGTGCCGGCTGTTGAAATTTTTCTGTAGCTGGTATTTCCATCCTCTACTATTAACCCTATCGTTGGCAACCCTATCGTTGGCAAAATGACTTGGACAACTTTGGTTATTGGTGTGAAATTAATTGCATGGACCTTAATTTGAAGAAGTGTAAACATACCCAGCAAAAACTTGGTAAGTACATGTCATTACCACTTGCATTACCAGGTAATGACATATCATTACCCCCTGCATTACATGTAGTCAACAAATAATGACTTACTTATATTGACATAAATATGTACTTATTTGTAAGTTATTTTAAGTCGGGTATTGTAAAATATGCGACAACGCCAATTTTTATTTTCTTACCAAATCAAATTTTCTTCAATAAAAACTGTTGTTGTTGCATATTTTACAATACAAATCTTAAATTGACTTACAATTACATATCTTTTTCAATATAAGTAAGTCATTATTTGTTGACTACATGTAATGCAGACGGTAATGACATGTCTTACATGCTAATGCAATGTACAATGACATGTACTTACAATGTTTTTGATGGGAATATTCCGAGTAAAAAATATGTCTCGTCGTATTTAATTATATATGATGAGTAAATGGTTATGAAAATCATTACTGATAAGGTGTTATTTAACCCCTTATTAAAATGACAATAATAACTACTTATATGTTGGATCTTCGTAAGCGTGTGGGTAAGTAGTTATTTGTTAGCTCTTCGTATGCTTGCATGGAAGTACTTTCCTCCAATATCATGCCCATGTAAAAATAATCTGAAGGGTGGCTAAATGGTAAGTCATTATATATTTTGAATTTCACTTACCCGCCAGGTTACCTGGTAATGAGAGTTTTTGCTGGGTATGTGTTTCTCTAGATCGAAATTGATTCCATCTAAATTCAGTCTTCTTGGTTCCAATTTAGAAACTGTTGAATCCTTTGTGGATCTTGGTATATTAATGGATCCTAAACTTAACTTCAATAATCACATAATTACAATGGTGAACAAAGCTTATGGTGTCCTTGGCCTCATTAAGCGATGGGCGAAAGAATTCTCGGATCCATATGTAACGAAACAGTTGTATACTACACTTGTTAGACCTATTCTAGAATATGGTTCTGTTGTGTGGGACCCCCAATATGGGATTTATGTTGATAAAATTGAGTCCGTTCAGAAACAATTTTTATTATTTGCTTTGAGGCACCTGCATTGGAATAGTGATTTTGTTCTTCCACCCTATACTAATAGGTTGAGCTTGATAAGATTGCCTACTCTTAAGAGCAGACGTATTATGCTGAACACCACAATGATATTGAAGGTGATAAATTGTGATGTGCTTTCTGGATACATGCTTTCTAAGATAAGATTTAACGTACCATTCAGATCTTCCAGATATTACCAATAATTGCAAATTGATTTTCAACGTACAAATTACGCATCTGCAGAGCCTATCCGTAGAATGTGCATAGACTTTAACACTTTATATGATATTATTGACTTTAATGTAGGAATAGATATAGTGAAATCTAGAATCATATGTTATTTAAATCAGTAGTGAAATTCTGTTTTATGTGTGTTCTTTATTTAACTAAACAAAGTTAACACTTTTTATGCATGTATGTATGTACATACCGGCTGTTGATATATATTCTGTAGCTGGTATTCCACCCTCTACTGTTAACCCGCCATGGTTCGGATCATGGTGTGTACGCAATCCCTACGTTATGGGGATGTGGCCCCCGCGGTCGGAAGGGGCGGGTAAGAGTGGCTGCGTTGGGAACGATCGTATAAAAAAAAAAAAAAAAAAAAAAATCCTGACGCAATCCCTACGTCATGGGGATGTGGGTCCCTCGGTCGGAAGGGGCGGGTAAGAGTGGTTGCGTTGGAAACGTTCGTTCAAAGAAAACGATTCTGGTAAATCATTGATAAATTGTAGAAACAGCACGGGGCTAATATGCCTACTGTTACTAAAACAGCTTGTTGAGTTGAGTAAAATCACCCATTATGATCTCTTTAGAATAGCGCACAAGCAGATCAGCAATGTCGCACTCTAAAGCATCAACATTGCCATGAGGGGCATACCAACTCCAACAAGAATTCGATCTGAATCGACAACAATTTCAATAAATAGTTTCAGAAACTCCATAGTTGCTACCTTTGTGAACAATGTTACATTGCAAATTTGTTGAGACATAAAAAGCTACACCACCACCTCGCTGTACAATGAATAGCCAGCAAAATTTATTTTACTGGTGGAAATTTCAGGCTTCAACCAGGTTTCGCTTACGCCGAAAATATTCAATAAACTTCCTTAAAATATATTCCTAATCTCGGTAAGTTTAGATTAACGTTCGCAGAGGTTGAAGCTTTGACAATTAAAGTGCGCAATATTAAGGTTTTCTTTAACAATATTAAATCGAGAGCATTGAAATGAATTATCATGTATAGCCTTATCAAAAGTAAAATTGTTCATCTTCCAAGTAGCGATACTTTTTTCAATAGCCTTTTTTTGACAGATCACGTGTGAGTCGTGTCATGCTGTCATGTTATTTTTGTTAAGTATTGTTTGGCATTTCATCATGGAAAGACTTACGCCTGAACAACGTTTAAATCGTTCAACTTTATTACGAAAATTCACGTTCTGTGAGGAATGTGTTTCGTGCACTTCGCTCAACTTATGGTCAACATAATCGACCTACTGAGCGTACTATTCGCAACACCATCACCCATCTTGAGACCCAGCATTCATTATTGGATAATATTCGACCGAATAGACCACGTCCAGCACGCAGTGAAAAAAAGGTAGCGGTCGTAGCAGAGAGTGTACACGAAGCCCATGGAGAGTCGATTCGGCGCAGTTCGCAGCAACTCGGACTGACGTATGGAACGACTTGGCGCATTTTACGTCGAGATCTTAAATTTAAAGCATACAAAATACAGCTTGTGCAAAGACTGAAGCCGCCCGACCTTCCCAAGCGACATCGCTTCGCTCTATGGGCTCTTGAAAAGTTCCAAGAAGATCCGACGTTTTCGAGCCAAATTTTGTTCAGCGGATGAGGCCCATTTCTGGCTCAATGGGTATGTAAACAAGCAAAATTGTCGCATTTGGGACGAAGAGCAACCTGAAGAGATTCAAGAGCTGCCACTTCATCCAGAAAAAAAAAACGGTGTGGTGTGGTTTGTGGGCCGGTGGAATCATCGGTCCATATTTCTTCAAAAATGATGCCGGTGAGAACGTAACCGTCGATGGCGACCGTTATCGTGCCATGATAACCGACTATTTGATGCCTGAAATTGAAGCTCGTGATCTCGGCGACATTTGGTTTCAACAAGACGGCGCCACTTCCCACACATCGCATCAATCAATGGATTTATTGAGAGAACACTTCGGTGAGCAGAAAATTTCACGTTTTGGGACGGTCGATTGGCCACCAAGATCGTGTGATATCACATCGTTAGACTTTTTCCTGTGGGGATATGTAAAGTCTAAAGTTTATGCGGACAAACCCGCTTCGACTCAGGCCTTGGAGCAAAACATCACGCGTGTCATTCGCCAGTTACCAGTCGAAATGCTCGAACGAGTCATCGAAAATTGGACTCAACGGATGGACCATCTGAGACGTAGCCACGGCCAATATTTGATAGACATAATCTTCAAAAATTAAATGCCAAAGAATGTTCTTTCAAATGATAATAAACATTCCCCATTCAATTTGAAATTTCTGTGTTTTTTTCTTTAAAAAAGTAGGGAACCTCGAAATGGATCACGCTTTATAACAACAATTTTGAATATCCTTAGACGATAAGATTGGATTATAAAAACCAGTAAGAAATTTCAGCCGACTTACGAATCCCCTCACCTTCAGTCCCAACAAATATTTGTTGTGAAGTGAATGCGAAAAATTCACTAAGTAGTATATTTCTACTACTTTTTACTCCAACTACTTTTAGTTATTTTTAGTACAAGTTTATCGCCCATGTGATGGCAATCGCATTTCGCCTAAAATTGGCGATTTCGTTTTCAAAACGCAAAATCGATCCGCTGAATTTTTTTGTAGCAAAACATTTTTGTGTTATTAGATTCAAATTATAAATTGTAGAGAATACATAATTACAACATCCACGTACGCATTTCATTATTATTAAATTTCAAAGGCCATAAACATTAAAGGAAAAAATTTGGCGTTTTGCGATTTCAACTCACGCGATTGTCATCAAATGGGCGTATATTACAACTCTGTAAATATTAATACCGTTTTTAGTTTTCTTTTCTGCTGTAGCATAGTTTAAGTTTTAGTTCTAATAAAGAATTCAACTCAACAGGTTATGGGCTACATGACACGCTTAGAAAAGTTTTCTTTAAAAAGGTTTTAAATAGTGATAAAGTTTTTTTAAATCGTTTAAAGTTGTAATCGGTGGACTATTTAAATAAGTAAAAGATGGCTGGTAGCAACGGAGCATCATTCCAAATAGAGCGACTTCGTGGAAGAGAAAACTTTGATATTTGGAAGAGGCAAGCCAAATCATGTTTGGTTATCAAAGGATGTTGGAAGGTTGTGGAATCTGGCACATCTGTTGAAAAGGATGCTGATTTAAATGAGCGTGCGTTAGCTGAGATCACACTGATGGTCAGCCCCAGCAATTATGGTCACATAGCAAATTCCAAAACGGCGAAGGAAGCATGGGATGCTCTGATGGGAGCTTATGAAGATAAAGGCCTGACAAGAAAGGTGGAGTTGTTAAAACAACTAGTCAACATAAAGCTGCAAAACTACGTCTCCATACATGAGTACATTAACGATTTGGTGATAATTGCAATGAAGGTGAAAAATGCAGGCCTTAATATTGATGATGACTTGACGGCGTCATTAATGTTAGCGGGATTGTCAGACAACTTTAGACCATTAGTTATGGCTGTGGAAAATTCGAAGGAGAAACTAACAGTCGACATGGTAAAAAATCTCCTACTGCAAGACGCTAAGTTCGATGAAACGACCCAAAAGGAAGCTGCTTATCACACCAAAAATCAAAAAAGGGAGAAAAAGCAAATTCAGTGCTACAATTGCAAAGCATTTGGACATATTTCACGAAATTGTCCCAATAAGAAAAATTGGAATGGCGTTGCTAACGGCAAAGGCAAGAAAAAGAGCGACAACAGTAAAGAAGTTTTGTTTGCATCAACCCTAATTGCGTCGCATAGCAGCATCATGAATGCTTGTGCAAAGAGAGAGCAAATCAAAGAGAGCGAGAACACAGTATCTTGGTATGTCGACAGTGGTGCCAGCAACCACATGATGAATAAGGACAGCTATATGTACAACAAATACGACGTAGAGAAAAAGATCATTGTTGCTAACCGAAGCGAACTCGATGTGGAATGCGCAGGCGACGTCGACCTAACTGTTTTTGGAGAAAATGCGAGAGAACATGTAACTGTAAAACATGTCGAATATGTGTCGAATATGTGCCGAGTTTGTGTGCTAATCTTCTCTCCGTTAGACAGATGACCAAAAATGGAAAGCGTGTGATATTTGAAGGGGAGACTTGTAAAATTTTAAACAAGAATGGGGAGCTCGTCGCCGCTGCTACTGTTCAAAATGACTTGTACCGTTTGGACAGTAAGGCAAACAAAAGAGAAGACAGCGTTTTTCTTGTTGGTGATAATTTCGATTTATGGCATCGCAGAATGGGGCACATATGCAACAACAATTTACACAGCGTAAAAGAAGCAAGTATTGGTGTAAGTTATTCAAAAGTGAATTCTGAACCGTGTGTTACATGTGTGAAAGGCAAACAGACTCGAAGACCACATAGAGAAGATGGATCCCGTTCAACAGAATTACTGCAATTGATACTCACTGACGTGGTTGGGCCATTGAAGGATGCATCATTTTCCGGAGCCCGTTATTTTGTTACTTTTGTTGATGACTTCTCAAGAAAAACTTTTGTGTATCCCATTCGAAACAAGTCTGATGTTTTCGAAACATTTGTCGATTTTAAAAAAGTTGTTGAAAACCAGTGCACTCGAAAAATAAAAGTACTGCGGTCAGACAATGGTAAAGAGTACCTTAGTGGCAATTTCACAACTTTTTTGAAAGACAACGGAATTGTTCACCAAACAACTTGTCCTTACTCTCCTGAACAAAACGGTGTAGCAGAACGAATTAATCGTACGCTGATAGAAAGAGTCCGTTGCATGCTAATAGACAGTGGATTGGACAATCGTTTTTGGGCAGAAGCAGCCGTTAGAGCGGGATATTTAATTAATAGAGTTCCATGTCGAAATCAAAACCGAAGCCCTGAAGAAATCTGGACTGGCCGTCGTCCGAATTTAAAATTTATTCGCGTTTTTGGATGCACAGCTTTAGTCCACATTCCGAAGGAAAAACGCCGCAAGCTTGATGTGAAATCCATCGAATGCATTATGATGGGTTACAGCGCCACTAGTAAAGGATACAGGCTGTTCAATCCGCGGGATAACAAAATTATAATTAGCCGTGACGTCGTTTTTTTAGAAAATGGGAAAGTTAATTGCAGAACAAATAACACTGATTTTTACTACCCGGAAATACTGCCAACTGAAAGTGTCAATTCAGGGGAGTGTGTTGGTAGTGAAGAATTGACACATGAGGAAGATAACACACAGCAGACAACTATTGACTCAGATGAACAATTAACTGTTGGTGGCAGCGCTACTCAATTACCAGCTACTGATAATGATGTTCAGGCGAGTGGTGAAAGTGATAGCAGTGAATACTTTGACGAAGATTTTGATTGGCCTCCGAATGATACTGCTTCAGAAGCACCAGAAGGCGATGTCGAGTGGACCCCGAATGCACATGAAAGACGAAGTGTTCCTGTAAATAATGAAATCCGTCGCTCTGAAAGAATATTGAACAAGACACAGGTATCACAAAATTTCTGCGCAATGGAATTTGTTTCTGGCGATCCACAAAACGTAACTGAGGCAATGGCATCCAACTTTGCAACGGAGTGGAAAAATGCAATGCAAGATGAAATTAATTCGCTGTCAGCAAACAGGACGTTAGTTTTAACGAAATTGCCGCCAGGGGAAAAAGCCATAAAATGTAGATGGGTGTTCAAGACCAAATACGACAGTTGCGGAAAATCAGCACAGAAGAAGGCTAGGCTTGTAGCAAAAGGATTTACACAACGCGAAGGTATCGACTATACCGAAACATTTGCTCCTGTGGTCAGGTACGATTCCATTCGTTTTCTGATGTCGCTAGCTGTAAAACATGACATGTATGTACATCAAATGGATGCAGTAAGTGCCTATTTAAATGGTACGTTAAAAGAGACTGTCTACATGCAGCAACCAGATGGTTTTGACGATGGCTCAGGAAAGGTTTGTAAGCTGGTCAAATCCTTATACGGCCTAAAGCAATCAGGTCGTGTTTGGAATGAAACACTGAATCGTGTGCTGCTTGATATGGGCCTTGTGAGAAGTAATGTCGATCAATGTATATACCATAAAGTTGCTGATGGTGTTTTGTTGTACCTAGCTGTATATGTGGACGACATATTAATATTCTCGAACAACATGGAATCGATTAAGTCGCTAAAGAAGAAACTTGCCACTACATTTAAAATGAAGGACTTGGGAGAGGCATCATTTGTATTAGGAATGAACATCACAAGAACGGGTACTTCAATCAAGATTAGTCAATCCAAATATATTGCTGATGTTTTATCTCGTTTTGGCATGAAAGATTGTAACCCATCAGCAACACCGATGGACTACAATCAAAAGCTAACAAACAACACGTCTCCAAAGGATGCCGATGAAAAGAAGCGAATGTCCGAAGTACCATACATGCAAGCTATAGGGTGTTTGCTGTTTGCCGCAAAAATTTCTCGACCGGACATATGCTACGCCGTAAATGTTTTAAGTCGATTCGGATCAAATCCTGGAAAACCACATTGTGAAGCCGTGAAGAGAATAATGCGTTATCTAAAAGGCACAATGGATAAAGGATTAGTGTACAAAAAACAGACAAATTATAACATACAAGGTTTCTGTGATGCCGATTGGGCTGGTAACATTGACGACCGTAAATCTACTACCGGATATGTTTTTATGCATCAATCGGCAGCTATATCATGGCAACGAGAAAACAGAAGACCATTGCATTGTCATCGACTGAAGCCGAATTTATGGCGGTTACAGCAGCCATTCAGGAATCTGTTTCGTTGAAACGCCTCGAAGCTGACCTTATCCCTGGTAGCAGAAATTGCATTACATTGTTTTGCGACAATAAAGGTGCTATACAAGTAGCGGTAAATAGCAACTATTCTTCCAGGACGAAACATGTGGACATCAAAGCTAAATTTATCCGACAGAAAATTGATGATGGAGAAGTGCAGCTGGAATATCTATCCACATCCGAGATGGTTGCTGACATATTGACAAAGGCTGTCTCTCCAAAGAAATTGGATTATTTTAGAGATAAGTTCGGAATTATGTAGATATTTTTTTTATTATTTTGATTGAATTTCAAGTTTTTGTTTCCAAGAATTGAAGTTGGAATTTGAATTTTTACATTCAGGGAGTGTGTTGTGAAGTGAATGCGAAAAATTCACTAAGTAGTATATTTCTACTACTTTTTACTCCAACTACTTTTAGTTATTTTTAGTACAAGTTTATACAAGGTGGCGCAAAAGTAATCCTCCTATCAGAAAATGCTATAAATTTTGCGATTGGTCCCTAATGTCAGTTCTGTTTTGACATTTGTGTAGTAAACACATGCGAAATACACGTTAATAAACAATGTTACGCTACACTGCTCCAGAACGCGGAATATTGCTGACTATGAAGGAAGATGATTTTTCATCAAAAATAATCATGAGTGATGAGGCCCATTTCCATCTTAGCGGGTACGTAAATAAGCAAAATTTACGCTTCTGGGGCACTGAAAATCCACGTGTAACCCACGAAGAGCCATTACACCCGCTCAAAGTCACTGTATGGTGTGCTGTTTTCGCTGGAGGAGTTATCGGACCTTTTTTCTTCAAAGACGTCGCGGGCCAAACGGTTATTGTGAATGGTGAGCGCTACAGAGCAATGATCAACGAGTTCTTTTTGCCGCAACTTGATGAATTGGGATTGGAAAACATGTGGTTCCAACAGGACGGTGCAACGGCACACACTGCACGTGCCACAACCGATATGCTGAAGGATGCATTTCCCGGGCGCCTAATCTCCCGTTTTGGCGATTTGCACTGGCCAGCAAGATCGCCTGATTTGACCGCTCCAGACTTCTTTTTGTGGGGCTTTTTGAAGTTGCGGGTTTATGTCAACAAGCCTCAGACTCTTGCAGTTCTTAAAGACAATATCCGTCAAGAAAGTGAGGACCTATCGCCGGAAGTTTTGGCCAAAGTGATGGAAAATGCCATAAAAAGGGCTCAAATGACAATCAACTGTGGCGGCGGCCATTTACATGACATCATATTCTCGACTTGATGTAAAAAAAATTAAAAGACCAAATAAAAATAATCCACAAGAAGAATCAAAGTTTTTCATTTTTTTTTTAAATTACAGCCAAAAAACATCGAAAGGTTACTTTTGCGCCACCTTGTATTACAACTCTGTAAATATTAATACCGTTTTTAGTTTTCTTTTCTGCTGTAGCATAGTTTAAGTTTTAATTTAATTTAATTTAATTTATTTTCCATCATAGTAACCGAGCCTATATGGCCTTTTACAGTTACAAAAAACAACAATATGTAGACTACTCAAAAATCTTAAATATCTAAATAAATAAAATGACTAAATTATAAAATAAAACAGAAAACAATAGAAAGAGTAGTAAACAACCGAGTAAACAATTTTCTCCTAACTTCCACAGTATATATAAACAGTTATAGAGCATCTAACAATAAGAAAAACTACTCACACACTGTGAGAAAAAAAATTTACAAAAATCAACTTAATTTCATAAAAAAAAAAACATACGTACAAGCTTAACAATTTAATGCAATAAATAATAAAAATAATTAAAAAAAAAAAACTATAAAATTTAAAGAAGATACTAAATCAAATTACGAGGCGACTGAAAAAAAATATTGAGTTATAATAAACATCCCTACTACTCGCGCAAAAAAAAACTACTCTGACAGGCTATATCATCCAATTAGGCAATAGAAAAAATAATAAACAAGAAAAAAAATCAAAAATCATGAAGCTGAGCATATTCAAAGAGCTTATATTTATATGTATGCAACGAAAAACTGAAAGTTCTAAGCGATACCGGTAGATGGTTGTAAATGCGTGCCACTCTCACAAGAAATGACCTATCTAAGGTAGCAGTTAACCTCAGCATAACAATTTGGGTATTTCTTGTTGATCTACCAAAGCTAAAAAGATCCAACATAAATCGCGGCGTTTGCAACTTATGCACTTTATAGAAGTGCAACAAAATTCGTATTTTGATGTAGTTAGAAAATGAGCACCCAAGAAAATCGGTTACATATTGGGAAATGTGATCATACCACTTCACAGTATAAACATATCGCAAAACTCTAATAAAGAATTCAACTCAACAATATTCGCAAATATATTATTTTTTTTTTGTTTTTTAATATGCATTGGTATTAAAGTTATATGCTGTTAACCTTTAGTGCAAAATAGTCGATTTGTGTGGGAGGTACCAAAAGGAGCGTGCCAATGACGCCCATATTTAACTGGATTGTAGGTCATATAAAAGTATTACATTGTGCAAAATTTCAAGTATTTATATTATTCACTGGTATTAAAGATATAAACTGTTGACCTTTTGTACAAAATGATCCCTTTGTGCGGGAGGTACCAAAAAGGGGCGTGCCAATAAAGCCCACTAGGTACTATAAAAGCATTACACTGTACAAAATTTCAAGAATTTGTATGCGCTTGTATTAAAGTTATAAGCTGTTAACTGTTGGTGCAAAGTGGCCCATTTGTCAATAACAGGCACTTTTCTCTGGACTCTAGGCACTATAAAAGCAATACAATGTACACAATTTCAAGTATTTGTTAGGACTGATATTAAAGAGCAGTTAACTTTTGGTGCAAAATGGTCCATTTGTGTGGTAGTTACCAAAAGAGGCGTGACAACTGCCCATTTTTTCTGTGGTGTTAGCGACTAAAACTAATAAATAATAAACTAATACTATGTGTGGAATTTCAGAAGATTCGAGTAAGTAGTATAGAAGTTATTAAAGAATCAATATTTTACGAAATGTTAACCCATTGTGTGGGAGGTACTAGAAGTAGTGGACCAATATGGCAGGGGATAGAGAAAAATATTACCGCATGTGGAGTTGCAAACCAACCGGGTGCCATGAGAATGGTAAGGAAACACGGAATTGTTTAGCACTCATGCACATTGTGCGTGGGAGCGTTGGTCGATGCATGTTTTCACCCAGGTGTTTAGAGCACGGTGGGGTTAAACCTAACGGCAGGAACTCACCTAAATCCAGAATACCTACTGTGCGGACAGACATACAGACAGACGGACGGACGAACGGACATTGCTCAAAGCAAATAATATATACCCTCGGAGCAAATAATATATACCCTCATCTCTAAGGTGAGAAGATAATGAGGGGGTGATATCTACTATACCCCGAGGCAGCCGTTTATAATGATATCGGCTCTTTATAATATTCTTTGCGAAACACGACTTTGTTGCTGTAACAGGCGTATCTCTGTCCGTATCTCTGTCCGCATTTCCGTCCGCAGCTCCCCAATAGATTTTGTAATTAAGGTTTTACATTCTTTTATTTCTGCTTTAGTCTCCTTAACAAAAGCACCAAAATCTCTTCGCAGGCTATTAACAGATTCGTGTATTTTAGTCTGAAATTGATCGATGTATTTTTGTAGTCTTGCTTCAAAGTGGCTGCGAACATGTAAAAGCTGTCTTGCATCAGATTGGCACCGCGATTTGTGTGGCCATTAACACAGTTGTCACATGTATATATCATGGACGGATTGGATTTGATTTCCTCAACAGTAATTTTTACACAATCAATGTGAAAATATTTTTTGCACTTGCAACAACCAATTCTGTAATTTGTTTTGTTCATCTTTAAATTACATTTAGAGCAAATGCAACCGGCTGGAGCCATGTTGTTAAAGATGTAAACAACGTATGATGCAGAAAACGTTGTGCCGTAACCGCCAAAAACAGAAATTTAATGGAGGATTTTTGTGACGTGAGCAAACTATGAAACTGTACTTACATGAAAATGGCTTCGCTTTAAAATCGACGCGTTATATTTTACAGTTATAAAATATTGAAACATGATGCGAATAACCGTAAATAATCGATTTTCATCTTAGATAGTATGTATATTAGGGTGATGACTTTTTGATTTTTTTCTCAAAAATTATTTCCTGTTGCACGAATGAATGAAATTTTGCCTATTAATGACTAAAATAACGTTTATTCCATTTAAATATTGAAAAAGGTCACACACAAACCACTTTGAAATGATATTTTTGTGAAAAATTAAAATTTTTAAAAAGGAAAGTGATTTTTTATTGATATGTGTTTTTCCGTTGGCTACCTGTTAGGGATGATTTTTTACAGAAACCACATTTATAAGCGGTCATTATTTTGAAAGTTTTGAAAAATTTACAACGCACACGTGCTCAAGGTATATAGCCACCGTAAAAAAAGATGCGCCCATTCATAAGTACCAGTCAGTAAAATATTGAAAAATACGTAGTATAAATAGGCAGTGATGCCAACTATTTGCGAAGTAAAAGCGTAATGAAAAATTTAAAAGGCGTAAAAATTTTAAAAGCGTAAAAGGCGTAAAATTCCAGACAAAAAGCGTAAAAAGGCACTAAACTATTTTTCTTTCATTTGCAATAAAAAAGTTTAATTTTACATTAAAAATTTTAAAATAAAAATAATTATCAAATTTGAATCAAAGTTGTTTCCCTAATTAAAATGATACATTTAAACTTTTTGGTTTTTTTGGCGCTTAGATTCATACATTTTAATATTCTGCTAAAATGAATAAAGACTTGCTGAACAATAAGGAATCACTAGCAGATTCGATTTATCCCTATAATAAGTTGATTCTGCTAGTGATTCTGAGTCAATAGACCATTTAGTCTATATTTTATCTGTGAAGACGATTTTCCAGTTATCGATATCTCCAAAGCGGGCTACGCGAATCAAACTGTGTCTGCGTGACCGGTTTTGCCCGGGGTTAAAGATTTTCCCTTCCAAACTGTCATAAGATCTATGGACATTATGTCCCTGGGCGTTATGACAAGCCACCCAATAGTTTAGGGCCTTACAAAACAAAAGTATTATACACTGTACCGCAGAATTGTGTACTTATAAAACCATAATATTTCGGCAATACTTTTGTATAGTATTAAAAAGCTATTTCTTTTACTTTTTGTAAGTCTAAATTTAAATCAAATTTAAACTGCAGAAGTGAAAACAACAATATTCAATATTCAGAGTCAAATGTAAGTGCATAACATAACACGGAGTAGCAAAAATAGTATAATTTCATTATGTTGATCTGACAAATGTACGAAAAGCGTCAAAAGCACCAACAAAAAACATGAGAAGCGTACTTTTTTTTTTGCTTTTTTTTTCGTTTGGCACTAAGTGAACACTTTTCGCGTATTAGGGGCTCTGAAAAGCACTAAATCTGGTGCGAAAAGCACTAAGTTGGCATCCCTGTAAATAGGTATTCATTGATCGATTTGTGTCAATCAACAAGTGCCGACGAACCCGAAGAGTACAAGTAGTTAATTTAGTGAATAGTGAATTATAATTAAGGCCTTTAATAACGACAAGGCCTTTTCCATTTAATTTGTTGAGTAGAATACAACATGTCATTCAAGAAGAGCTCTTCTAACAAGGAGAAGAACAAGGAAACCTGGGCAAAGAACCTAGTCCAAGCGCCATCAAGAAGAGGCAACGTGGCAATTGTTGAAGCACCATTGAGTGAACGGAGTCGCATGCCCCTGAAAAACAAAGTCATTAGACGCTTCAAATTTCTTGAGTCCACTGTCAAAGGACGGAGAGAGAGGGTCGGTCTAATTGCTATAGAGCTTAAAGCCCTATGCAAAACATTGAACTTCCCGCATATATCTGATCAAGCCATTTGTTCAAAACACACAAAACTTCTGGAAGACTACGAGCGCTGCAGAAAAAAATAATACTTTGATTCATTGAAAGAACTGTTTGACATGACCAAGGTAAAAGGCGAATGGATGTGCAAAGAGGATGAGAACGTCTACAAACTTCAAATTGAGAGCAAAGGCCACACTTTCACGGCAAACACATTGAGAGCTTTGAATATCAAGCCGTGGTCCTCAAGAATGAATTTAAATAAATTAAGTTGACTGCGCTCAAATTGAAAGATGGGAAAGCTCAAACAATCGCAGAAGGACTCCAGAATATGTTAGATGACTTCAACCTGTGGGGATCAATTGTGATGATTGTTGCCGATACAACAAGCGTGAATACCTGCAAAAAGACAGGCGTTGTAGTTCGACTGCAGCAAATGTTCGAAGAGAAAAGTCACCCCAAACCCAAGTTCATCAATTGTCAGCACCATGTGCTGGATCGCGTTCTTCGCGTTGTCTTTGACGATGAGCTCCATGGGTCGACTAAATCACCAAACATCGAGTACTTCTTTGTGCAGCAATTATGATCAATTGAAAGCAGCTTTCAGCAATGGTAAAACTGAGATTAAGGAAACAGGCGGCTGGAGAGACGACATGGAGGAGACTCCACCTCACTCGTGTCTTCCGTCACTTCACTGAGAGGAGTGATATCCCTTTTGTAAAGTTTAAGCAGATCCCAAACATCTGCAATGCACGCTGGAACTCTCGTGCCATTCTAGCTCTTCTTGCGTTTATTCTGATGCCTGAAACCCAGAACAGGTTGCGTAAAATCTATTCATTCATTTCTTACTTATGGGCCGATGATTGGTTCAGTAGTCAATTGTTCCGCGCTGAAGATTTTTAAGAACTATCTGTAGCTCTGAATGACTACCCAACAGCTCTCAAATGCTTGAAGACCCACTGGAAAACAGATGAATCTCCAATCAACATTGCCCGAAGCAACCAGTTTCGTTGGCAACCCTGTTCCAATAGTTTGACTTTTCAGTTTGTGCTCCTGTGACAATTTAATTAATTAATTTTAACCGATTCTAATAGGTTCTTGCTTTTTTTTAAATTGTGTTTAAGTACAGATAGGTGTATTTTTTAATAAGTGCAACTATTGTTTTTATTAATTATTTACTTTCTGTGAAAATTCCTGTGTTTTAAGTTGGGATTTATTTGCTATTGCAATTAGATAAGAACTGTTGTGTTCCATTTGTGTCATTTGTTGTTGTTATACTTACTCCTCCTTTCGTGTGTGTGCTTTCACATTGTTTCATTTGTTCAAACAGAGTTGCCATCGAGCATTTTTTCTTTTGCCTAATATTCTCATCTTTAACTCCATATAGTAGAGGGTGAAATATTAAATCTAATTTTCGTGTATTATTGTTTGTTCTTCCTATTCCTGTTTGTTAGTTTGTTTTACAATTAATCTACAATTATAAAATGTCGTGTGTGAATGTAAACTGTAAGATTGTTTCCGAAACCGAACGATCTATAGAGTGTTGGCTTTGTACTAACATTTGGCATGCTAAGTGTGCAGGTTTATCTGCAAAGGTTGTAGATGTTATGTACGGAGATAGTGATAGTGGTCTTAAATAGTGTTACATGAACTGTAGGAAAACTAATGTAGAATTCTATACATTTGTTAAAGAGTATTCTTCGGAAATGGCTGAAATTGGTAAAGAAATGTGGTCATTGTATTCGAGATTTAATAAATATGCATCTCTGTTTGATAGGTTCCCGGAATTGAATGCATTTGTGTGTTCGCTTGACGTTGTCGGACAGAAGCGCAAAAGGTCGACGAAAAAGACGCTTCCTAAGAAGCTAGATGTCGGTACACCGAGTGCTTCTGACCGTACGTCGTTGGATGAGCCTACAACATCATCAGCTTCTGCCAGTGCTTCTTGTTCAGTTTCTGTTGATCAGGAGAAAGTCGCTCTCGCTGTAACACCAAGGGTTCATAAGGTTGTCTCTATACAGGAGGGAAATTCAGTGGGTCATCTTGAAATGAATCCTAAACCTCCTGGAAATGTAGAATCACGAGTCGGTGGGAAATCGAAAAATCTGACTGTGGTCCCAGCCATGAAAGTAGTTTTTGTTTCGCGCTTTGCTCCCGATACATCCTCCGAAGATATACTTTCATATTAGATCTAAGATTGAAGGTGACTTTTATCTTAAGACATTTAAGATTAGTTCGTCTTCCTCTAATTCTAAGTCATCATTTAAGATTATCGTGCAACCGAAGATCTTCGATAAACTGATATCTTCTGATTTTTGGCGTCGTAAGGCATTTGTTAAAGAATTTGTTGATAGGGTCGACAATTTAGCGCAATTACCTTTGAGGCCTTCTAGCTCTAACTCATCATAAAACTCAAAAAACTGAATAGCTCTTTGGTCATAGCTTATCAGAATGTAAGAGGGCTTAATACTAAATTAACCCGACTATTTGCCGATAGCTTTGACTTTGATTTTTCAGTTTTGTGTTTCACTGAGACCTGGTTAAAACCCTCAATATTTGATTCAGAGATACTGTAGAATGAATATGTCCTATATAGAAAAGATCGCACTCAAAAAATTGGTGGTGGAGTTCTTATTGCTGTAAAAAGTTCGCTTTTTTCTGAGCGTGTCATTCATGATGAGATTGAACTTATTGTTGTCTCTATTAATTTATGTAAAGCTAAATTATTGGTTTCAAGTTCCTACATCCCCCAAACTCGGAATTATCTGTTTATGATCGTCACTTAAAGGCTATAGGCAGATTGGTTTTGATGCTGAGGGATGTGGACCATATCCTAATCTTGGGGGATTTTAATTTACCCTCTGTTTCTTGGCTTTCATTGTCAGATACTGAGGCATTTACTCCCTTGAATTCTTCTTCGATTACGTGTGAGTGGACTTATGTTGTTGTTGTTGTAGCAGCTTGGAGACGCCGAGTTGATAATCCTTAAGTCTATTTCTATTACAGACTTCGTTCCGGCATATATCCGATTATCGCGGGAACCTTATGTTGTTTTCATCCACTCAATGTTGTCCGGTTGTAAATTAACATTCGTCTGTTAATATCAGGGAATGGATGTTATTTGAGTGTTGCCGTTTCTATTCTCCACTAGAAGCGCTGCATATCTGTTAATAGTCGTCATGGTGTTATGTCTATTTTTAGCTTCCCTGTTGACTTGTGTGATCAGATGTTGTTGTAGTGGTAGTGCGCCCGGTGAGTTATTTTTAGCTGCAGAAACTCGAATTATGATGAAAACATGAAATGTTGATGTTAAATTTTTCCGGTGCCATGGCTGGGAGTTGAACCCATCACCTTCGGGATCCAAGTCTAACGCACTAACCACTAAGCTACCGAAGGCCACCTTGGACTTATGATGTAGTTAGGCGTTTTTCCGATCTCGAACTGTTGCAGATTAACGGGATCTCCAATTCGTCTGGAAAATTACTTGATTTAGTATTTGTGAATAACGCTCAGATTTTTGTTATTCATAGAATTTCTCCGGTTTCTACCCCGGTATATTTCCATGCAGTATGACATTTCGGACTCTTCTTCTATATACCCCCCACGTGACGAGGGTACAGTTATTTGTTTCAAAACAACAAATTTTGAGCTGCTAAATTCTCTGCTCTTGAATACTAACAGGGATTTAGTTTGTTGTTGTAATCACCTGACTGATATTGATGTATCTATTGAGATATTTTACAATGTCTTGAATGAATGTTTGGTACAATCTGTACCAAAGATTCGTATTAAGAATACCAATAGACCACAGTGGTATTCTTCTAATATTACTGCTCTCAGGAACGTAAAGAGCAGACTATTTAAGAAATTCAAAAGGTCTGGATCCGATGTTGATTACGTCAGGTACTCTGTTGCCAGATCTCAGTATAACATTGAATCACGTAATTACTATGAGCTCTACTTAGAGAAGTTAGATCACAATTTAAAGATGAACCCTAGATCGTTCTATGATTTAGTCAATATGAAACGTAAGTCTAATCCAAGGCCTTCAAGGGTTAGAATTGATGGTGAAGAATTCTGTGGGGATCAGTCAATCGGCGATTGTTTTGCAAAATTCTTTGCATCAACCTATTCTCGTCAACAGTGTCAACTAGGTGTCTCCTACCCTTACAATATTCCATCATTGAATCATTTGAACATTCCTTATTTTGATTTATCTTTCGTATCGTCAAGTTAGGCAAGCTTAAGACTTCTAACAGTGCTGGCCCAGATGGTATATCGAGTGTAATCTTGAAGCTATGTGCTCAAAGTATTGCTGTCCCGCTCACATTGCTTTTCAATAATTCGTTAAAGTATGGATATTTCCCATTTATTTGGAGAAAATCTTTTATAACTCCACTTCATAAATCTGATTGATGTTATGAATTATCGTGGAATTGCGAAATTAATTATAATTTCACAACTTTTTGAAAAAATTATCACTGAGATTTTATCTCATAGTGTATCCCCTATTCTTAGTCCATTCCAACATGGATTTCGTAAGGGACTATGACAAATTTGGTTCAATTTACCTCCCAGGTAATTGATGAGTTCGTTCTTTGTAATCAGACTGATGTGGTTTATACTGATTTCAGTAAAGCTTTTGATAGAGTTAATCATAAGCTCTTACTATATAAGTTGAATCGTGTTGGTTTTAGTAATAACTTGTTGAGTTGGATATCCTCTTATCTTAATAGTCGTGTTCAGATTGTTAAATTTGGTAGTTACTTCTCAGGCCCGATTTTGGTTTCATCTGGGGTACCCCAAGGTAGTCATATTGGCCCTTTGCTGTTTCTACTATTTAAAAATGACTTACCAGATTCAATTATTAGTGATAGATTACTGAATTATGCAGATGATGTTAAGATATTTTATTCTCGTAACACATCTGATGATTCTGTTTTTTTTTTTCTACAAAATGATTAGACAACTTTGGTTATTGGTGTGAAATTAATTGCATGGACCTTAATTTGAAGAAGTGTAAACATATGTGTTTTTGTGTAGATCGAAATTGATTCCATCTACATTCAGTCTTCTTGGTTCCAATTTAGAAACTGTTGAATCCTTTGTGGATCTTGGTATATTAATGGATCCTAAACTTAACTTCAATAATCACATAATTACAATGGTGAACAAAGCTTATGGTGTCCTTGGCTTCATTAAGCGATGGGCGAAATAATTTTCAGATCCATATGTAACGAAACAGTTGTATACTTCACCTGTTAGACCTATTCTAGAATATGGATCTGTTGTATGGGACCCCCAATATGGGATTTATGTTGATAAAATTAAATCCGTTTAGAAACAATTTTTATTATTCGCTTTGAGGCACATGCATTGGAGTAGTGATTTTATCTTCACATAGCCTTTTAACGATACTAATCTTTGTTCAAAAACAGAATGGCGTTTACGCCACTTTCAAAATAAATAGTTCATATCTTATTTAAATCAGTAGTGTAGTGCTGTTTTATGTGTGTTCTTTATATAACTAAACAAAATTAGACACTTTTTGTGCATGTGTGTATATACCGGCTGTTGATATATATTCTATAACTGGTATTCCACCCTCTACTATTAACCCGCCATGGTTCGGATCATGGTGTGTACGCAATCCCTACGTTATAGGGATGTGGCCCCCGCGGTCGGAAGGGACAGGTAAGAGTGGCTGCGTTGGGAACGTTCGTCAAAAAACACAGTGCTGTGAGTGTGCGATCAAAGTTATGCAAGACTTATACAACTCCTGCCGCAACAAGGACAACCTCCCACTGAGATTCATCCTATCCAATGACAACGTGAATATTTAACTTCCTTGTGCGTTTGATGATCCTATGTAATGTTTAGAGCCCGACCGAAGTCGGATTTTAAGGCCGAAGCCGAAGCCGTAGCCGAACTTCGGCTAAATTTACAACCTTCGGCCGAAGCCGAATCTTTAATATTTGTTAAAGAAATGTTTACTTTGCACCAAAAAATTGAGTTTTCAATCCAGTATTTATTTACTTAGCACATAAAATTAAAAACCTTAATGTTATAATGACAAAGAAAGTATTTTTTCTGCAAAGAAAGTATTTTCCTTGTATACTATTTCGATAATTTGAATACAGCTGCCCTGCAGCATAAACAACTGCTCTCTAGCACACAAGTACTTTTCAGCCACTATTTCCAAATTTTTGAAACATCTCGAGTTACAGTATTAAAAAATTTTAATGATTTTTGGACTCAATGGCCCATTGTTATCTATTCGTACTACTTTTACAAGAATGCTTTCACTAGTTGGAGAGCTTTTAGGTGAGGAACTGAGTCATGTTTTTCTTTGTCGTTCTTCCTTTGGTGTCCTTTCTGAAATTATTTTTGTAGTATTGTTCACTTCTTTACACTTCTATGAAGATTTCCATAATAGAGTTTTCTTTAAAAAGTCATATAATTCTATTTTTTTGTACTTTTTGAACAAAAAATCGGCCTTCGGCCAACTTCGGCTGATTTTGTGGCCGAATGCCGAATATTGGCCGAATGTCGAGTTTTGCCGAACATTCAGTCGGGCTCTAGTAATGTTACATGTATGTGGCTCTAAAGCTTGTGTTCAATTATATATCTGCTTACAGTGACTTCAAAAAATTGCCTAAAATGCTGATAAATAAAAATTTTAAAATCATTTGGGCGTGAGGTTTTTTATCGAATCACCTTATATGTAAGATTTTATCTAATCTTAAATAAAAACTCATCTAAATATGATACAGGGAAACGCGGTTCTATAAGTCATCACCCTAATTTATATATGAGAAAACAAGTGAAAAAATGTATGTCTTCTAATCTTAATTATAATGAATATGTATGCATGTACTTATTATAATAATATAATGAAAAAACTCTGTGAACAATAAAAACAGTAATTTACGATTTAATCCACATTTATGTTTTCATAAATTAGTGATCATGATAAACTTGTTTATGAATTTTTAACGTTTCTTCTTAGTTTTTTGTCGTACAAATTAGGATCGCGTTTCACTTACCAATAAGTCTGGTTTATTTAAATCATTCGACAAGTTGCAGTTATTTTCAGCTTCTCCCAATTTTATATTCAAACCAGGTGATACATTGTTTTCCTTCCTAATTTTTTTCATCGGAGTTTGTAGAATTAAGTCGTATTCGTAACTGTTGTTAACTTTTTTATTATTGGAATCATTGTTTTGTGCACTGATAGTTGTAGTATTTGAGAATGACATATTTGAATTTCCGCTTTTAATTCCAATTTTAAAGTTATCCGATTCCGACATACAATTGGCATCTTAAACAAATTATTGAAATTAAAATGTAAATGAAAAAATATTCATGGATATACGGTTTGAAATCCTTACTTTGTTGAATATCTGTCGAAGAGAAATCGATGTATTGAGATTTTATCTCACTTGTAGTATTTATTTCTGTTGCGTGTGCTGAATTTGTAGCTTCATACCCAGCATTTGTTGATTCCTTATTTAAATGGTTTTTAAAATTGATATTGCTATTCAAAATTGTTTTTTGTGCAGCATTGTTGCATTTCTCCATGGGTGCTTTCGATTTGGTTACGTATGTCGTCTACAAAAAAAATTATTTGTAATAAGCCAATGTTTATAATCTATTCTGTTATACTGTGTTTTAATTTTATTACAATAAATTTTATTTACTTCTAGAAACATGTATAAAGCTCCACCAGATAAAATTGTTGAATAGTGCAGTGGTTATAAACTGTGAAGCTATATAAATGTTTCATACTGTATGACTTTAAAACCCACATACCTTATTGTGTTATAATGGGATCAGTTGTAGTACTTATTCCAGGAAACCTTTAAAAAAGTTTTCGAAGAGATTAACAATTAATTAAAAAGAAAAAGTTTAGTAAGCTGACTCTTCCGTATTACTACTCTTCAACGGTAGTTACATTGTAGATTTTTTTTTCAGCCTTTAAACGCTTAGATGAGATGATTAAAAATGAACAAGCCTTTGTGTTATCAAAATAATTTTTGGAAGTTCACACATTGAATGCGATCCAATTATGATGGTTAATCTCTTCAAAAAATACTTTAAAGATTTCTTGAATGGCCACATTAGTTTATTTACAAATTTTCTTTACTATAGGTAGATGCATTAGATGTTACAAATATTTATTTTGTGCCTACAAATTGCATTTCCAAACGACAATTATAAAAATTTAGCATTTAGCGAGCGCTTTTTGTCAACACAAAGGCCAATTGCAAATAATCATCCAACTAATACGGAAAAGTTGTCATTTATCTTTATATGATAATAGACAAATTGGAATGTTTAAAATGCAAAACACACACATGTTACGTTTCTAAAATAACTTTACTTTTTTCCTCTGCAGGTGCACAAAAAACCAAAAGGTAAACAAATTAAATTGTTTTAACGATTTAACTTATCCCGCGGAAATTTTTATTACGTCTTTTTGTTTTTTATAAGTATATAAAATTAAAACATGCGTAATTACAATAAAAACAATTTAGGTCTTGTTAAATCAATCTGTTTATTTGCAAAAAGCGCTTTACATTACATTTTTCAATTTCCTTAAATTAAAGACGTTTAAAAAAGGACAATAAAATTAAATCTTTAATTAAACTAAGAGATGACATATAATGGGTGCAATTTGTAATCAAATGAATACTTGAACTTATACAGAAAAAATAATAATAAAAAAATAAACATATATTTTGTTTGGTCGTTTTGCTTCACAGATTTGACAACACTGGATATGCAATACAATACATCTTTTAAGTGAATGATAAATTTGTACTTAAAATACGCATGATATTCCGAAAGAGCAAACAGTGAAACGACGACAATTGTGTAATCTTAAAATATAATCTACAAATTATTATTAGCCTCAAATATACTAATTTGGTTTATATATATTGAGAAAAATGTAGGAAATTAAATAACTATTGGAACAGTTTGACTTAAAATAGGTAATCTTAAATTTTAAAAGAAATAAAATTATTTAACAATTATATGTATGTACATATGAGGGACACAAATATTTATTGTAATTTCTCAAAGGTTTTTGTTTAAGAAAATTGGTCATTCTTCAAATAAAGGTGGATTTCAATACTGTCAATATCATATATATATATATTTATATATTATATATATATATATTTATTTATATATATATATATATTTATTTATATATATATATATATATATTATATATATATATATATATTATATATATATATATTTATTTATATATATATATATATATAAATATGCTTATCTAATCTAACAACTACTCACTTGTTGTGTTTGATGCACAGGTGTTAGTGGTGGCGGCTGCCCTCCAGTGTTTGAGGGTTGAACTGCCAAATAAATTTTTGTAGGTCCAAGAACTCCTTGTTTTCCACTAGATTCTTGCGCTGTAATAACAATAAATGTTAGAATATTAGTAATTATTTAGAGATAAGCCATAATAGAATAGAAAGGTACTGCATTTTAAATCCTGGGATGTCATAAACATCTACGTCTCATTAAGCAAATTGATACCAATTGCAATTATGAAATTGATATCCATATTGTCACCTACTCTTATACGCTTCAATTAAGATTTCCCGAGGATTTCTTCCGTTCTAGTTTCCCCCACTTCTAATGGAATTTCTTGCGTACTGTTTAATTTTACTAGACTGTCTACCGGAACAGATTTTAAAATGTTTGGAATTCGAGACAGTCATTTTTCTAAACGCTAGAGCGTATGGTCGTCTAAAAAATCGAGTTTTTATAAATGTGAACTCAGATCATTTCTGCTTTGGAAAGCTATTTATGTTTGGAAAGCTATCTTGCACACAAATTTGTTATTTTCATTTGAGAAATATTTGCTCGGAATTTTTTAAGCAAATTGACAACACTGAAATGAACAGCTAAAATTTGGCTCGATTCAGAAAATTGTATTAAACAATTAATAAACAGTAGTGAAGTCGTATAAATTGTGAAGCAGATTGTTTTTTGCGGTCTCCTGACTTGAAATCTGGTTGATTTATTGTATATCGTTTGTTGTATCGCAAATAAAAAAATAAGCAGACGGCAGTAAATCGTTTGGAGAAGCCGCCTTGTTTTACCCGCATTAAAGCTGAACTTATACTGATTTAATTATTTGTGATCTCCAGCAAATTCGTCGTACACTTGATTTTGGGACTCAATTCTGAGCATTGGACGTGAAAGTAGCCCCAAAAATAAGAACTTCTGCATAATTCGTTCAGTCATGTTGGTTCAATTAATAATTTAATGGCCATACGATTTTTTTTTGCTCAAGGTGGATTTAAGCATTTTTTTCTATATTTTAACACAGTTATATCTCGGTATACCGTACGGAAAATCTCTTTTGTGTCTGAAGCAAAGCTGTAGATATTGAATAGGAGAAAAAAAGGCGGAACAAATCTACCCGAAAGAAGTGCATCTCGTGCCTTAGAAATCGCAAAAATTCAAATTTTTTGTTTACCATTTTTCACCTTTTTTGCTCAATAACTGGATTACAAATCCACAAATATGCTTTTTTGGAAGTGCCTATTTACATTACCGTAGGGACGTTTCGTCGATGTTCTATAGGAAACGGTATAATGAAAATACAGAACATAGAAACACAGGTGCATAAACGCTCATAAATGTGCATGGACGCTGAATTGCTCTTCTTGTTCCTTAATGATACCTACTCCGTTCATAGTCAATTTAAGGGATAAAAGGGAAGTGGACTTTTTTTTATTGATGTGTGTTTTTCCGTTGGCTACCTTCTGTTTAATACAGAAATCCCACCTACATTTATGAGTCCTAATTTTTTTTGAAAAGTTTTGAATTTTTTTTAAACGCATTCGTACGTGAACAGTCATATGTGATGATAAGTACCATAAGCGTCAGTAAAATATTGAAAAATACGTAGTATTTTTAGGTGTTCATTGATCGATTTTTGTCATTCAACAAGTGCCGACGAACGCGAAGAGTTTTTAAAATTTAAATTATACTTTAGAGTGAAAAAAATTTTAAAAAGCAGAGAAGCATTCAAAATTTCAATATGGGAAATAACAAGTGCCCAAAAAAAGTCAATCAGGATCAAAAAACTTGTTTACTGAGGAATTCAAAACAGCGTATTGTCATTATTTTGATGAAACAGATTTATGTGGTGCAAATTTTACGCCGATCACAGTGTGCAAAAGTTGTTATAAAACCCTTATAATGCCACAATTTGCGTCAAATCTTAACAAAATTTGGCATATCTGGAAAATTTTATGAAATTTGTGGCAGATTTTGATATATTCGTCATATATACTGATATACCAATTTTGGGTCTAAGCGCCATAAATTACCCGTTTCTCATCAGATCTATAAGTACATACAATTTAGTATATAACGGTTCCTCCAACCAGAATTTAAAGAAAATTGGTACAGATTTAGATATTTCCCAATGTTCCCTTAACATATATTTCCCAATGTTGAATGTAGACGCTTAAAATTTTTCAACTAAGAAAACAACTTTGATACAATTTGACTTTGATACAATTTCTTTTTATTCTGCTCTGATGGGGGCGGATATAATATCGTCTCTCCCGACAAAAGCAATATCGTAGCTTAGTTCCGTTTCACGCTTTTTAAATTTTTCATTACGCTTTTGCTTCGGAAAAAGTTGGCATCACTGGAAAGCTCACACAAAAAATGTCAGCGCAACATCATACCGAAAACGCCAATCTGATTTTCAGAAATTGTATTCCGTTGACGAAGCAAATACGTTCATTTAGTGCCATTATATCCCAGAATTAGTGAAAAAATTAGGAATCGATTATATCGCTGGCGACTGGCGTTTATTCATTGATGGTTCAGTTTCAAGTTTGGAGGCTGTGCTATTGCACAAAACAAACAAAAAACCGTAAATTCCATTGCGATTCAGCACAACTATAAAGGAAACGAAATCAAATACAATGTACACAAAAAATGGAACATTTGTTGTGATCTAAAGGTTGTCAACATAATACATGGGGCATTATATTTATGGACGGTTTTCCAAAATACTTCTGCTTCCTTTGTAATTGGGATTCGCGATACACACGGGCTCGAGAAACCATTAAAATTAAGAAATGAACCTTTGATAAAGGATCTAGATGATATTTTGTTGCCATCGCTCCACATGAAATTCGGAATAGCTGGGAAAGTGGTAGTCAAAGATATTGATGAAGCCTGACTTCTTGAAATCCATTTTTCCAAAACACAGTGAAGCTACAATTTGAAACGGTACGTATCGTTGTCTGTATTTCAATATTGTCATATCTAAATTTGTTCACTTCGATATATTCGCATTACCAATAATTTTTTCGCAAATGCTTTTTTTTATTAGGTTCCACTAGGTGACCATGCCAATGGAAAAACGATTCAAAGGCAAAAAATTGGATGCATTGCATGAACAAAACATGCCCTTGAATATTATGTCTAACTCGGATAATGATGCAGACTCAAAACATGAATATAAACAACCTACGAAGAAAACAAGATCATCAGAACCACAAGTGTCAACTTCAACGAGAATGGATATTAACAATAATTAAAAATGTTCTAAATTTTATTTCCATGCATAGATAAAATATTAAAAATCTTATATTTTCTGTGTAAGAATAGCTGTATTATGTATCGTTATTTTTATTTCCATGCAAAATAAAGTTTATAAAGAAAAAAAGCATATTTCGATACCTCCATTCTAAAACATGCTAAGTCGACTTAGAAATATAATATTCTTTAATGAATCAAAATTCAATATAAAAGGTTCTGAAACTTCACTGTAAGAAGACTCAAAAATGAACGGCTTAAGACTCAATATTTCAAAGGAGTAGTGACACATGATGGAGTATTAAATTGCTTTGGAGATGCTTTTTTCCCTGCTGGGGCGAAACCCATTTTTTACGAACGGTCTCATGACGTAGGGATTGCGTACACCCCATGATCCGGACCATGGCGGGTAAATAGTAGAGGGTGGAAACACCAGCTGCAGAAAAATTTCAACAGCCGGCACATGCAAAAATTCCAATTTTTTTTCTATATATAGATGTGTAGTGAAATTCTAAACAAATAAAATTAATCTACTTACACATTCAAAGAAGAGATTATTCTAGATCTAACTGCATCAATTTCTACATCAATGTCAATAACTTCATATAAATTGTTAAAACCCATGCTCGTTCTACGAATGGGCTCTGCCGAAGCATAATTTGTACGTTGAAAATCAATATGTAATAATTGGTAATATCTGGAAGGTCTATATGGTACATTGAATCTAATCCTAGAAAGAATAAAACTAGAGGGCACATCACCATTTATAACTTTTAGCATCATGGTGGTGTTCGGCATAATACGTCTGCTCTTAAGAGTAGGCAGTCTTATCAAACTCAACCGGCAAGAATAGGGTGGAAGACTAAAATTCAATGAAGATGTCTTAAAGCGGTTAATAAATTCTTTCGCCCATAAGCTTTATTCACCATTTTAATTATGTGATTATTGAAATGTACTTCAGGTTCCATTAATATACCAAGATCCACAAAGGATTCAACAGTATCTAAATTGGAAGCATGAAGGAATCGCCCTCGACCTAGAGAAACACATATGTTTACATTTCTTAAGGTTAAGGTCCATGCAATTTATATCACACCAATTTCCAAAACTAACCAAATCATTTTGAAGGAGCACTACCAAATTTCACAATCTGAATACGACTATCAAAGAAGACGATATCCAACGCAATAAGTTGTTACTAAAACCAATAAGATCCAGCTTATGTATTAGGAGTTTGTGATTGACTCTATCGAAAGCTTTACTAAAATCTGAATAAATCATGCCTGTCCGATTACCAAGAACTATCTCGTTTATAACCTGAGAAGAAAATTTTACTAAATTTGTCACAGTCTCCTCCAAGTACGAAATTTTTAGACGAAGTCATTTTATGAAGGTCTGACACAAACTCTTGTTTATATATAAATTGTGATGTGCTTTCTGGTTACATGATTTCTAAGATAAGGTTAAACGTACCATTTAGATCTTCCAGATATTACCAATTATTGCATATTGATTTTCAACGTACAAATTACGCATCTGCAGAGCCTATCCGTAGAATGTGCATAGACTTTAACACTTTATATGATATTATTGACTTTAATGTAGGAATAGATATAGTAAAATCTAGAATCATATCTTATTTAAATCAGTAGTGTAGTGCTGTTTTATGTGTGTTCTTTATTTATCTAAACTAAATTAGACACTTTTTATGCATGTATGTATATACCGGCTGTTGATATATATTCTGTAACTGGTATTCCACCCTCTACTATTAACCCGCCATGGTTCGGATCATGGTGTGTACGCAATCCCTACGTTATGGGGATGTGGCCCCCGCGGTCGGAAGGGACGGGTAAGAGTGGCTGCGTTGGGAACGTTCGTCAAAAAAAATGTATCGTGTATCTTTTTCTGGCCTCCGGGGAATTAGCAGGCGCACGTGTCGATATATTTGTACACCAATATTATGTATTTTTGGGGCCCAGGAATTTATGTCTAATAGTCTTTCTAATAAGGACAGCAACACCTCCTTCTCGTCTATCATGGCGACCGTAACGGTAGTAGAGCCCGACCGAAGTCGGATTTTAAGGCCGAAGCCGAAGCCGTAGCCGAACTTCGGCTAAATTTACAACCTTCGGCCGAAGCCGTAGCCGAAGCCGAATGTTTTATATTTGTTAAAGAATTGTTTACTTTGCACCAAAAAATTGTGTTTTTTATCAGTTTATATCTACTGCCTACGTATTTATTTACTTAGCACATTAACCTTAATGTTATAATGGCAAAGAAAGTACTTTTTTCTGCATTAAGACCTTGTATACTATTTCGATAATTTGAATACAGCTGCCCAGCAGCATAAACAACTGCTCTCTAGCACACAAGTACTTTTCTGCCACTATTTCCAAATTTTTGAAACATCTCGAGTTACAGTATTAAAAAATGTTAATGATTCTTGGACTGTAATCTGGCAACACTATGCCTGTTTAGTTGTGGCAAATTTCAGCTGATCATATTATTTGGAAAAAAGCGATACTTTATACGATTACTTTGAAAAAATTGGTGTTAAAAGAAAGAGTGAACGTTGCTGTTGCCGAACTTTATAAAGTTTTCTTAAATTTGTGTGTGGAAAAAGTCTTTTTCAACAAACATTTTTCCCTGTCTGCATTTTCCTATAGTTTGCTTTGTGCTTCTTTTACTTATAATGGCGCCTGTAAAAGAAACGTGCCTTTGCGAAAAATGCAAAAAGAACATAACAAGAACGCAAGGTTCTCTTAGATGCTCTGTGTGTGTCTGTGTTGGTTCCATCAATCTTGTACAGAGGTTACCGATAATGGTTTTGCTGCTTTGGCTGGAGCTAAAGGCATCTTTTTTAAATGTGATTGCTGCACCATAACAACAAACTCTACTAATGTGGATGAAACTGTTCCAGGAAATGATGTTCGTTCTTTGCACAGTAAAATTGACCTCATCCTTAAGAAAATGGAGGAAGAAAACAGTGATCTTAAAGCTAAATTGGACGGTATTAAATGTGAGCTGTCCGCAAAAGTTACCGAACTGCAAAAAGATATTTCACACTGCAATGATGCCATTAAAATGGTAGAATCTGCATCTTTGACTAAATTCACTCAAATGGAAATTGAAAGTAATGCTGTACATAGAAAACTAAACCGTGCAGATATTGTTGTGAATGGCTTGCCGGAAGGGCTGGGAAATCTGGATGATTGTGTTATTGCAATTGGGAAGTTTTATGATATTCCTGTATCTAAAGGCGACGTCCACAATGTGTTTTATATAAACCGGGGTAAATCTGTTGTCGTCAAATTTAATTCGGTTCCCGTTCGAGACTCAATAATGAGGAAATATTTTAAAAACAAATCTTTGTGTCTGAAGGATGTAATGGAATGCAATGTCACCAGCAGGGTTTATTTAAATGATCATATGACACCCGCAAATAGTAAACTGAATGCTTTGTGCAAACGCCTTCTGAAGGAGAAGAAGATATCGAAATACTGGCTTGTTCACTCCGATAAACCGATGGTGAAGTTGACGCATTTGGATGCCTTAAACTCATTTAAGGCATTGATATATTTCTAAATATTTTTTTAATTGATCTCATATCATAACTCTTCTTTTTCGCTAATTTTTATTTTTATTCAAATTTATGATTAGCTTTAATCTTGAATTTTATATAAATAATTTTGTTTTGTAATCAAATGTTTTTTGCAATTATTATACATTTTTCCGTCTTCTTATGGTTCCCCAGCAAAACTTTTTGGTATGTAATAGATGATTTATAACGATAATATTGGCCCAGTCGTTAACAATGGTTCCTATATAAAGAATTTGTTTATATTTTCAGACGTAATTGTGTACAATATTTTACCAATATAGTTCAGTAATCTTTATTATTTTTGTAATCTTTATTATTTTTGTTAACGGGCCCAAATTAAATTAATTTATTTTTACTTTTTTATACTTATATTGGCTGGGGAGCCATTAAGTCGAAAATATTATTTAGATATTAGATTAAACAAATTGTTAATATATGTATTAATTTTTCTATTATAAAAACAGGTAAAATTTTATTCTACGTAATATTTTGAAATTGGCCTTATAGGCTTTGTATATTACAATAAATAAATGAATTGAAAATTGAAATTGAAATTGAAATGGCCCATTATTATCTATTCGTACTACTTTTACAAGAATGCTTTCACTAGTTGGAGAGCTTTTAGGTGAGGAACTGAGTCATGTTTTTCTTTGTCGTTCTTCCTTCGGTGTCCTCCCTTCCTTTGGTGTCCTTTCTCAAATTATTTTTGTAGTATTGTTCACTTCTGTACACCTTTATGAAGATTTCCATAATAGAATTTTCTTTTAAAAAGTCATATAATTCTATTTTTTTGTACTTTTTGAACAAAAATTCGGCCTTCGGCCAACTTCGGCTGATTTTGTGGCCGAATGCCGAATATTGGCCGAATGTCGAGTTTTGGCCGTAGCCGTAGCCGAAGCCGAACATTCGGTCGGGCTCTAAAGATAATCAACTATGTACAGCATTAATAAACTTATTAAACTAAAATGTATTATTATGAATTATAAAATAGTTCACAAAAATAATTAAAGATTTAAAAATGGCTCCCCAGCCATATGAATAGAAGAAAAATGTATTTAAAAAAAGGCCCTAAAACAGCTAGGACATGCGTAGAGTTACAAGTTAGTATTACGGAAGAGTGCCGTTATAGTAATCAATAATGTGTCTCTTATATGTAGTATAAGAGTAAGAAAACATTTTCAGTCGGTTAGGAAGACAGTTCCAACTACGCTAGACTCTAACCAAAAATGAAAATTCAAGAGCTGCAGAATAAATAAGGGGGGCATCAATCTGAACATTACGCGTTGAATTAATAAATGAAAATTCATTCACCAAGATTTCAGGCTTTCCTGTTTTCATTATCTTATAAAAATGTAGTAAAAATGTTATAAATGTAGTAATTGTATTCCTATCAATGTATAGTCCAAATATGGGCTTTAGTTGATAAATAAATGAAATAAATAAATAAAAATTAGAGTTGTGTAGTTCGTGAACGAACTAGTTCAATTGAACGGGTCACTGTACTGAACGGTACGAACTAGTTCACACAACTCGTTCATTTCAGCTCAGTAGTTCAACCCTGTCATTTCGTTCTCTTCTCATTTCGCTCTCTCTTCTCATCTGTTATGTGTTGTTTCCATTTTTATGTCATCATGAATGTAGGATTCTTCCTATAAACATGCGTTTGTATATTCAATTCATTCCATTCATGTTCCAATCAGATTCCTTTAATAGCGGCTGATTTGAACTGGTGATCTGAACGAAACAACCGCTGAACTAACGAGCGGTTTACGTAAAGTGAGCTGGTGAGCTAAGCTAAAAAGCCGGTGAGGTAGAGCTGGTAAGCTAAAGAGCTGAAGTGAACTATTGAACTAAATGAACGAACTAGATCACTCAACTGAACTGAACTAAAAAGAGCGATCACTTAAATGAACTAAAGTGCCCAACTCTAATAAAAATACGAGAGTTTAAATAATCCCTAAAAGTACACCCTAAAAATACTAGGGTAAGTTCAGTTACACGCTCATGATCTTGTATTTTCAAATCGAAAACATAACGTACAATTTTTCTTAGAATCCTTTCAATGTTATTAATGTTATAGATCCAAGTCCCAGAAAAAATTTCTATACCATAATTCAGTGTGGACATTAACAACGAATGAGCCAAACGACTTCTTACATGCCTTGGTGTGTAAGCTTTCAAAGAGTATAGTCTTCTTAATGTAATACATACTTTGTTAGTTATTGAATTTATATGGTTACCAAACTTAAGATTATTATCAAGTAATTTAATAGCATCAACCAAGCAAATCATCTGGTTATTGATAACAATTCTAGGATGTGAAACATTATGGTGTCGCGAGTGGAAACTAATAGCTTTTGTTTTAGATGGGTTAATTTTGAGACAATTCAAATACATCCAATTATCTATAGAGCTGAGATGATTATTAATATCAATCTCTAAATTATTATTCTGCAAGGACTCGGCCTTGTACAACAAAAAAATGTCATCAGTAAATAAATATGGTTGACAAAATTCATTTTTCATTAGTGGAATAACGTCGTTGAGATAAGTCAAAAAAAGTATGGGGCCTAAAACAAACCCCTGAGGTACACCAGAAATAATATCACCCACGCTAGAATTTAAGCCATTGATTGAAACATATTGAGACCGATCTAAAAGATATGAGAGAACCAGTTTGCAGGCTGTTTTATAAAAATTATATTTGTCATGTAATTTTCTTACTAAGACAGAATGATTAATACTATCAAATGCCTTAGAGAGATCTAAAGAGACCAGAGTACAACATCCTCTTTTGTCTAATATTCGTCTGATCTTTTAGCAATGGTGTCATGAGTTGCGAAGAAAGAACAGTACGAAACAGACAAATTATTTGTGAAATGTATTTATAAAACATATGTTTACTATTCTATGTTCAATTGTTTTATTCTTTTTGCAAATATTAAAATAATTTTCCATTTTTGTTCCTCTTCTTCCCGTTAATTCACAATAACTGACAACAATTTCTCCAAAAATGAGATGCCATACTGCGAAATATAGGATGCCCAATCTGGCAACACCATACTTGATTAAGACAGGAACACAAGCACCAAACATCATCGGGAACTAATAATGCTTAAAAGTGCTTAGCTCCCCATACAAATTAAGCACCTATGGTGTAACGAAAACACGCCTAATATTGATGGAACTTATTATTTTCTAATTGAATTAGGTAATTAATTAATTTTGAATGCCCTACATTTACGTTTTAGATAAATAAATAATTCTTAAAATTCTCCATTGTTATATTTGAGTTATCTATTTTAATCCTTACCTTTCAATAACTGTTGCTTGACTTGTTGTTGTACCAATGCCAGCTGTTGTTGCGTAAAATCATTTCCAACGAGACCTTGTAGCACTATACGTGGCCCTTGTTCCGTTTGAATTACTTGAGCTGTTACACATTTAATAACAGTTCCCGGAGGCTGTCCTTGTAACAGACTTTCTTCTATTGACATTGTGTTGTTGGGCGATAATTGCTGTTGCTGTTGATGGTGTGAGACAGCTTGTGGTAAAGATTGAAGAGTTTCCTTGAAATAAAAGAAAAATTAATTAGTTGTACTAAAATATATATATTTGGTATTACTTGCTGAACTTGAACGGATTGCGTAATAGGCGCTATTTTTGTGGGAGAAGTTTGACTTTCAATTGGTGTATTTGTTACAATGTGAGCATTGCCATCACTTTGTGTCTTTATATGGGCCACGATTTGCGCTTGATTGTTTCCTAAAGGCTTTATTATAACTTGTTGGCCATTTATCGTCGCCACTTGAAGTTTTCCTTGGGCTAATTGTTGAGCTAACGTAGAATTCTGTACTATAATTTGCTGTTGGTTACTCGTATTACTGGACGTTGTACTACTACTTGAAGATGAAGTGTTAACAGCCTGGTGAGGTGCCTTGAGAGGACTATGGCTGGCTTGACTATCGAGGGAATTTGATGTAATTTGAGGTTGATGTTCGACAACAAGCTGCTTCACAATTTTTGTTTGTGAATTTTGTATTAAATTCGTAGATGACGATGTGCTTTTCTGCACCGTGGGCGATTGTATAACTTGTACTCCCGAGTTTTGAGCAGGTAAAGATCTTTGCGTCACAATAGTTTGTCCAGGACTGAGTATTATTCGCTGACCGCCCACTACAATTTGTTGCTGAACATTGCTCGTGTTTACTATTTGCTGTATTACCTTCTGTGGTTGCTGTGACTCGGTATTCACAGGGACACTACCAGCAGATTGATTTACAACAATTTGTTGCGGATTGTTTGTAGTTTGCGTTGTAGGTTGAATATTTGTCATATGCCCACTAGCTTGCTGTGTAGGCTGAATAATAACTTTTTGACCCTGCGCATTCTGGCCCACAAATAACTTTTGACCCTGCTGTACGATTAGTTGCTGCAGTCCTTGATTGTTACTAATTATTTTAGTGCTATTTGACGGGGAAGATATTACATTGGATACTTTTTGAACAACCGGAGATCCTGAAGTATGTTGATTTATAATTGGACTAGCAAATTTAGACGCGGTCCTTACTGGTGTTGATATAATCTGCAATATTAAAAAATAGTTTAACATTCGTTTTCAAGTTTTTTTTAGGAATAGTTATTTACTTTTTGGACGGCCTGAACACCTCCCGGTGCATTTTTAGGTATTTGTTTAACCGTTATTTGTTTCACTATGGGTGAGTTTGCGGCCTGCGTCACTGTAGTTTTAACGGGTAATTTTTTGCTGATAATTGCTGGAATAATACAAGGTAAAAAGAATTACGTCCTCGAAATTATTGCGTTTAAATGATATAGTACATACATTGGTGACCTCCTCCTTGTGCGGTCGATGAAGAAGAGGTGGTGGTTGTAAGGACATGTAATTTTCCATCAGGCATTTGAATCAATTGCTGTCCAGGACTGAGCCCCCGTACACTAACTTTGCCATCGGGTCCCCTTATAATTTGAACTTTATGTTGTTGAGGTACCTGCGTTGACGATGTTTGGTTTAGGCTGTTGCTTGTTGGCTGGTTGGTACTATGTTGGACTGGATTCTGCAGATAACTCGTTGATGTTGAAGTGGTAGTGTTTACGCTTGCTGTTGATGATATCGATGAAATCGAATTCGCACTCGTAGTACTTGTTCGAGCGGCAGGGGATGCGACATTTTGTTGGATTATCCTTGTTGTGCCATCTGGATTTTTTACAATTACCCGGCGGCTTCCAATAATTTGACTCTTTGCTGAAAAGTTATCAAATACTCCATGAACTTCATAGTATACTATTAAGGAAAACCTACCTTGAGTAGAAGTTCTTGCCAGATCAGGTGGGGCCCTCCTTTGTTGATTCGCAGCGACTCGCTGTATTTTTATTTGTTGTTCATTTTTCTCTTTTACTTCTTCACTAGTTTTAATTGTTGCCAGGCTCTTATTAAGGCCCCCATTGCTGACCATAGATCCATTTGAAGATGTATCACTCTGTCTCTGCTGCGTTACTGATCGCGTTGTTGTCATAATTTTCGCTTTTTCAATCTTCTCACCAATAAATTTAATCTCCCACAATTCTAGTTTATCTTCCTCTACCCATTCTTCGGATACTTGAGGTTCTGTTGGCTGCGGGGATTCGGCTCGCTTTCTTTTTCGCAAACCGGATCTTATGGATGTCACCTCTACAATTATAAATTATTAAACGAATGCTTAAAATGTAAATTTCGTAGCTTACCTCGGATTGTTTTCGGCATTTCCAGCGGTATGACAATTTTTCGCCTTAAGTATTGTGTTCGTTCACCGTACCGCCCGAAATTCTTTAGTTTCAATAGCTCTAAAGTAACAATTTCAGTTTCTGTATTTAGCTGATGTTTTCCATCCGCTGAAGGAGGCTTCGAAATCATGTCGTCCCATCGTAAACAACACCAAAGTATACGAAGTTGCAACGCTATGGCAGAAAGAGTTGTGACGTTCGATGTCCGATAAGACCAACAAGTCTTGAAGAGGGGTCTTGAACATTGATATGGCCAGACAAGCTGATTATTTTTGGCCAATTGATGAAAACCACTGGCGGGAATTTTTCCTCCCACCCTTGCTATTCGTAGCAATTCATATCGAGGTAATATAAGCAAACTCTTCTTGAGTTTATGTGTAAAAAAACTAGATATAAGTGGGAATTTGGAGTAGGGAAGATTCTTTTTAGTTTTTGTCAAAGCCTCCTCCACTCCTTCCTTTTGTTTATCGCTTTGATAAATCTTTGTAATATCCTGATACAGATATAAACGGCCACGACTGGATGTAGCAGAATAAATGCGTTCCTTACCATTTGGATAAAATTCTTTTTCATACTTTATATCTTCCCGTTTCGGAATGCGTGGATGAATGGGAAATCTGCGATTTTGTTTCTTTTGAGCTACGTCCATAACCAAAGTTTGATCAAGGACGTCCTTGGTTCCGATATAGGTTTTAGTTCTGGCTTTTAAGCTTTTCTTACTTTTTTTTGATTGTTGATATTCAGCACTTTCATCCACTGATCCAAGATTTGCGGCAGCAGTCAATGATCCATCATTGGTTGTTTCAGAACTCTCGATTTCCACATTGCTACAGACTTCCATGTTGTCTATGAAGTCAATTTTGTCTTCTCCTCCGAAAACACTCGAGCTGTTGTCAGTATGTTCGATTTCTGATTTTATGTTTTCTATCATAGTGCCACTGTCACCTATACAAGTAAAACACTCCTGCAATAGTTTTGCGTCGAACGTGATGGCTGCACTGCGTGCCTGTTCCCAATCATTTGTCAAATCCATTGGTATATCATCCATCCACTTGTTATCATCAGCGTCATCTGCTGAACATGAGTTGTCCTTTTTTCCTTCAGTTAACTTTTGCTCCAGTATAGAAGGTTTCTTAACTGCGCCGAGTATAGCTGCCACAGTTTCTTTAGATCCTTTTCCTGCCGTGTGTGCTTTTCGCAAGAGAAGTAAAAGCTCTTTTTTAGCACGCGCCTTTTGTAAGCAAAGCGGCGAATAACAAGTATTTTGCGTTATCTGCGAAACGGCATTGGAGTTGGTGTTGCATTCCTTTGTATAACAACGGTATTGCTTAGCAAATCGATTCAGCTGACTGAATTGTAAACGTACACTTTGAATTTTTTTAGCCAATGAATTGACGAGATCCAGATTAACATTAGAACTGTTTTGAGAAACTCCGATTTTCTGAGACTCCACCAGTCTAAGCAATCTTTTTTCAAGATAAGTCGGTGGCAAGGTGACACAGGAGCTATTGTTTGATATTGGTGATAGTTTAGTAGTCGCTTGATCAGACTCTTCGTTTTTCATTGCCATTTGTTCTTCGGCTTCTTTCAGCTGAATACGACGGGACAACAAATCGTCCAAAAAGCATTTTTTTGCCACCTTCGGGTACAAAAGCCTGCCAGGCATGGCAAGTGATTTCGAAACGTCTATTATTCCAATACGTTTGCTATCAACATCATGTACCATTATGTTCCTATAGTTTTCCAAGTAGTAGTAATCATGCCCTTGAAGAGAATTTTTCTGGCATTGCAAAATGAATTTGTAGGTGCGCGGGTCAACCGTCACAATTTCATCAACGTCCTTTCCGTTGGAATAATGAACCTTAACTTTGTAAGGCAGCATGGCCTGTCCACGAACGATGGAACGGCGCACGCGGCCGCAGCGGCGACTCGAAGATAGCCACATCCATCCCCACTGGCCATGAACTCGATATTCTTCGCCTTTCTGTTTCCACACCTGATGTTTGAGACCTAATGTATACTTAATGTAGTTGAAAGCCAGACGGTATCGTTCTTCTTCATCGTCACGTTCCCGCTTTTCTCTCTTCTCTATTTTTTTGCGATCTTCCCGTTCCGCAGCAGTTATACGCCGTAGAGTTGTATGTCCTAATTGCTCATGCCAGACATTAGCAAATACCACATTTTTTATCGAAGCTTGGAACAATAGCATCACTAGCGCGAAATCGGCAGCTGATCTGCAAGACATTACAGCCGAAGTCCAAAGCTTTTTCGAAGTACACCAATTGGGATTCAGGAACGACGAAGCTATATTCTGCTCAAAAGACAACAAAGTTTGACGCAGAGTAGAGATAATATTATCTACTGTGCCCATAGTAACTCCCATCCATTTAAATTCAGAAGCAGTGGTGAGAGAAAATTTGTGAGATAAATGCCTACGCTTATCCCTTTCTTCGTTTCGTTGCGGCTTATTTAATGCTATGGGATTCGATGTGTACTGATTGATATATGTTTTGAACGTATTTTCCATTCCAAGTTTGAAATATTGTGTAAAATTAGATTGTTGTGAGGATTTTTGTCTCGTAAGCATTTTGTTTTCCAAAGGCTTTTGTAAGGCGGTATCAGTGACATCATCGTTGCTTCTATCCGCGTTATCCGGTCGTTCGTCTTTATTCTGTTGGCCATTTTCGATTTCGAGATAGGATTTTTTGTTATGTTTGTATTCATTTGTTAGTGTCTCTGTTATTTTCAGCTGTCGTATTATGTCGTCTTTCAATTCTGTAAGCTGCGAATATAGTCGAGCTTCCAAATCTTCCCCGTCCAGGACGCTCAAGAGCGTCTCGAATTTTGTAACAGTGCTGTAATACCAGACTTGTTCGCACGATTGATCTTCAACGAATATTCTGCGTGCTATGAACCAAAACTTTCTGCCGTGCCGATCTAGACCTAGTGTATCCTGTCGTATTAAAACTCCTTGTTTTTCTTGCGGCAAGATGCAGTCTACAACGCCGCTTACTTTGTGGGACTTGCATATCCCACATTGCCAATCTTCTGTCGGAACGTCTAGCATTGGGGGTTCAACGCACTCCAAATGATAAACGGCGGGACATGTCTCGCAGCATAACAAATCTCCGAGGCGGTGGCAAACACGACAATGATCGTCGTAGTGTATGGGCCCCTCTTGTAGCATAACGTCACGTATGGCATTTGTGGTTAAAAACTGATCTGATAAAAACAGTAGAACACGAATACGATCCTGAACACCCGTGTAAGGATACTCGCCGTTTGACAGTATATTAAAAATATCACGATCAAAAAATGCGTCGCTTTCCACATAACTTCTTAAGACTTCGGGCCAAGTAATGGCGTCAATTAAATACAAACTAATATTTACTGTATCCTTTTGATCCAGCGGACTAAAGTGAGTTCCTTGTACATCCTCCTCACGTAAAATGGCCTTCAAAAGCATTATGTGTATATCGGTTAGCAAAGCACTCTGTTCGTCACAGACAAGGGCAGCACAGAAGTCCTCAAAGCGGAATGGCGAAAGTCGTACTAAATGTCGGAATCTCCTTAGAACTTCATACACACTCAAGGCATCCATTATTTGGTCAATTCCTACAAGTAAGTCATGTGATGTTTCCGGAAGCTCTAGTGGATCATATTCTCTATCTTGTAGCCATACTGGATCGGGACTAGGAGGGCGAGGTGGCCTTCCCAAACCAGTCTGTGTAAAACTGCATATTGAGAATTCTGATTCGCTCTCATTTCCACCATCAATACTGTCCTCTTCAGAATTTGACATTAGTATATCTTCGTCGTCACTTTTGTCTGTTGAATCTCCAAAATCGGATCCATAATGGTATTCTGATTCATAGCCTAAAATATTGATTAGAATTATTATAATTTCATGTAACACATGTTTTTTTTTTATAATTTTATAAATAAATATACATTTTTGTTTTAAATTCTTCAATAAGTCATTGCATTTAATTTACTTTATAAGTTATCTCTTATTATTACTCCAAACTAAAATGCAAAACTCGTCAAATACATTTTGACTAAAAGTTTTTTGTCGAAATTGTAGTTCAATTTGAAAAAAACAACTTACAGTGTAGATCGTGATTTTAAGTTTCAATAGCAAATTTAAGCGAAAACGGATTTTGTTTATACAGTAAACTGACGACATACACAAAACTATTTTTCGATTTTGAAGGCGTTAAAAATTGTTATTAAACATCGTTGAATTATGTCTCCACCAAAAATGGCCAATGGTACCAAAATAAAAAGCGCTGTTAAATCGTAGATCTGTAAGGCTTAAATGTCGCTTGATCATAATGCTCTTAAAGTACATATTTAAATCTAACTAACAAGACTTTCAAAATGAAATTATTATTTTCAAAATGATTTATAATATTTAATTATAATGTAAAGAATGTATTAAAAAAAAGAGAGAATAAGCAGAAATCTCACAACTGCCAATGACTTTTCGCAGAATAAAGCACAAGGGGAAAAATAAGCGCTTTAAAATGCAAAATTTACTTCAATTACATTTAGGTATTGGTAAATAGTCGAATAAACAAATATCAAGGCGAACATTTTTCTATAGAATATTCTAAAATAATAATTTCCAAAAGTTTGCTTTCGGATATAAAATCAAATATATAAAGCTCCAAATATTTATAAATTAAACAGCTTCCCCGGAAATTATTGTGGAAAATCTTTTGAAACATGTTTGGAAATTTTAATACAGTTGTATTGGGATAAGTGAAGTAATTTGTATATTACAATAAATAAAATGAATTGAAATTGAATTGAATTACTTGCAATGTATATAAAAGGGAAAAAGTTATAAATAACTAATTGTGTATTGTGCTTTTCCGCATGGTTAGTTACTGTAATATCCTTCATATCATTAAAATAGGACAAATTTGGCATTTTGACAGTAAAAAATTAAAAACAATTCATTTTTTATTTTCAAATGTTTCTTGGAAACATTGGAGAAGCGACAACAATCCGTAGATTTTCTGGATGGGCCTTTATTATATACATATTAAATTATGGTTAATTTTATTTAGACAAACATGTTCGGGAAAGATTCTCTTAAAAAAATGCTGGCATAACCATTCCATTTATGTGAAGGACATCTGAAAATTAAATATGTTGGGAAGTGCTATTAAGAGCAACGACGACGCCTGTTTAAAGAAATCGCTATTCACAACATGTTTTAATTCGAACACAATGCCTATGATTTCTCCTTTCAAATTAATCCAATCCCTCATTGTTTCATATTGCGGTTGTGATGTCAGCAAATTCATGAAACCTGAATAATTCACATTCCAGTGATTATACTAAAGGACATAAATATTTGTCTTCAGTTGAACTGTAATTGAAGAAAGAGCATTATAATCCTTAACATTGGATTTTCGTAGACCTAGAGGACGTCGTTAAATGTGAGCGAAAAATATAGATTGCTAAAACTACACTTACTTTTCCTGTTTGAATATGAAGTGTTTGCATTAGATTTGCGTCCGCGTCCACGACTTCTGTTTGGTGCCTTCCTGTTGTTGCGACTGCCGTCACTTTCCTGGGGAGAAGAAGCTCTCGAAGCAGATGGCGTGCTTTGAGAGTCGCTATTTTTACTTAGATACTTTGGTTTTTTCAGTAATTGATAATTGAATTTGCTTCCAGCTCGTTCATTAGGAGTCTTTGGAGGTCTACCCCTTTTGCGACTACCACGTCCACTCATTTTCTGTATTTTTCTATAGACTATGGGCTAGTACCAGTGGTAAATGAGATTTATTCGAATATTTGTAAAGTGGATTCGAATCAGCTTCACATCAGTTTGACTAAAAACGGGTGAATGTTTGTTTTCCGCAGAGCATTCCGAAAATTGTTGTTTTTATTTACCACTAGTTGTTACGAATGTTCATCATACTTTCAACGTTTCACTTGCATTATTCTTTTTCCAAGACCACAGCACATTATGTCCGCCATTGTTGGAAATGTATCGACAATTGAAATTCTCTTTAAGGAAGGTATAATTTCACAATCACTTTATAAGCAGTAATAAGTTTTTAGCTTTTGAATGTATATAATAATTAATACTTTAACACCAAAACACTTTTTATTTAGAAATTTAACAAGAGAAAATTTACTACATTAACTCTTGGCGAGCTCGGCAGAACTTATATTTTAAATGTTGGCTGCATTGTTACGTTGGCGACGCTTTTTTCAACGCCGCGTTTTTTCCGTCAACGGCGCCTGTTTTCTCATATAACGACGTTTTTCGCCGTCAACGACCTGAATATTCCGCCAACGGCGTCGTTCATCAACAACGGAGTGTTTTTCTCAATTGTATTTCAAATGTTGGCTGCATTTTTATTTTGGCGTGATTGCCAAACAAAACAAGAGGGGGAGATAGAAATTTATTTTAAGTATTGCCATATTACATAAAAAATCCCAATATGCGCAATTGCGTGAGAAGTGCTGCTTCACACGAGGCAATTTTTTTCCAAGCCATTGTCAACGTTTGTTGGAGAGGGAGGTAGGCGGAAAGAGCTCTCTGCCTCCCTCTCCGACAAACCTCGGAGAGGTGGACTAAGAATGGTCAGTCGGGTAAACATACTTACGAAGCCCTTAACCTTCAGTCCCAAAAAGTAATAGTAAAGTATTTATTTTTTTGTTCTAATTAAATTATTGTCAATTTAAATTGAATATAATAACTTTAAAGTATGCACTGGTATTAAAGTTATGGGCTGTTAAATTACCAAAAGGGGCCAGGCAACTTCGCCCATTTTTTACTGGACTGTAGGTATTATAAAAGCATTACTCTGTACAAAATATCAAGTATTTGCATGTATTGGAATCAACTTTCGGGTGAAAAATGGTCCATTTGTGTGGGAGGTACCAAAAGGGGCGTGGCAACCTCGAGGTGATAGCTACTAATAAACTAAGCCCCTATTTACATTGGCTGAATGTTCAGCAGATTATCGGCGTTTAGTAGGAGAGAGAGGCAGTCGGCAAGAGGGGGGAAAAAACTCTCCCGTACTCAGGCTTATCGGTCTGAACGTTTTGTGTTTTTCACTCGGCCTTTGAAACAACAACAATTCACACAGAAATATCCGAAACAAAATTATGTGTCTAAACGCAGAGGCAAGTTTAAAAGAGAATTAGCGGATAAGCTGCTGAAAAAAATATCCTAGTGTAAATCTGGACTAATAGTAATGGTTAATTCTTTGGCAATCCTTTTTTGGGCAACTCTGCTGTTTTCGTGCAACATTCTGTCAAATATGACCTGCGTGAAGATACCGACGTCGGTAACTTTCGATAACTTCCGATAACTCGAAATAACAGGGTGACCCAAAGTGACTGAACATAATGTCAAATAACAAAATGTATGAATGTATGTGTGTACGTATCAGCTGTTTTGGTCGATTGACAGAAAAGGTTTCCGACGTCGGTCGGTGACCTGCGTGAAGATACCGACGTCGGTAACTTTCGATAACTTCCGATAACACGAAATAACAGGGTGACCCAAAGTGACTGAACATAATGTCAAATAACAAAATGACCTGCGTGAAGATACCGACGTCGGTAACTTTCGATAACTTCCGATAACTTCCGATAACTCGAAATAACAGGGTGACCCAAAGTGACTGAACATAATGTCAAATAAGAAAATGTATGAATGTATGTGTGTACGTATCAGCTGTTTTGGTCGATTGACAGAAAAAGTTTCCGACGTCGGTCGGTGGATGACAGATGTGAAATTATAATTTTTTTCAGAAAATATGAGAAAATAAATTGTGTTTGAGTGTAAAAGGAATATAAGGAATAAAAGACAACATTGCAATGATCATTTTCGTATCCCAAATGCCCTTAAAATATGTAATCCCACCATGTAAATTGTAGATTTCCTCTTTGTCCACTTGTCAAGTCTGGTGGCCAATGGGTAAAGGTATATATTCCTATTTTTATACCACAGAAAGAGGACACCAATAGGAACATTTTCATGTTTCTAGTGTTTCCAGAATCACTTTGTAACTTCCCGAAAGTTACAGATTTCAATTTGGCCACTGGGGGTCAGGACATAAAAGTCGTCCTGGAAGCCAATTGATAAAGGTATATATTCCTATTTTTATACCACTGAAAGGGGACACCAAAACAAACATTTTCATGTCTGGAGTGTTTCCAGAATCACTTATTAACTTCCCAAAAGGTACAGATTTCGATTTGCCACTGATGGTAAGGACACAAAAGTCGTCCTGGAAGCCAACAGGTAAAGGTATATATTCCTATTTTTATACCACTGAAAGAGGACACCAATACGAACATTTTCATGTTTCTAGTGTTTCCAGAATCACTTTTTAACTTCCCGAAAGTTACAGATTTCAATTTGGCCACTGGGGGTCAGGAGATAAAAGTCGTCCTGGAAGCCAATTGATAAAGGTATATATTCCTATTTTTATACCGCTGAAAGAGGACACCAATACGGACATTTTCGTGTCTCCAGTGTTTCAAGAATCACTTTTTAACTTCCCGAAAGGTACAGATTTCGATGTAGCCACAGGTGGTCAGGCCACAAAAGTCGTCCTGGAAGCCAATTGATAAAGGTATATATTCCTATTTTTATACCACTGAAAGTGGACACAAATACGAACATTTTCATGTTTCTAGTGTTTCCAGAATCACTTTTTAACTTCCCGAAAGTTACAGATTTCGATTTGGCCACTGGTGGTCAGGATACAAAAGTCGTCCTGGAAGCCAATAGGTAAAGATATATATTCCTATTTTTATACCACAGAAAGAGGACACCAATACGAACATTTTCATGTCTGGAGTGTATCCAGAAGCACTTTTTAACTTCCCGAAAGTTACACATTTCGATTTGGCCACTGGGGGTCAGGACACAAAAGTCGTCCTGGAAGCCAATAGGTAAAGGTATATATTCCTATTTTTATACCACTGAAAGGGGACACCAAAACAAACATTTTCATGTCTGGAGTGTTTCCAGAATCACTTTTTAACTTCCCGAAAGTTACAGATTTCGATTTGGCCACTGGTGGTCAGGACACAAAAGTCGTCCTGGAAGCCAATAGGTAAAGGTATATATTCCTATTTTTATACCACTGAAAGGGGACACCAAAACAAACATTTTCATGTCTGGAGTGTTTCCAGAATCACTTTTTAACTTCCCGAAAAGTACAGATTTCGATTTGCCACTGATGGTAAGGACACAAAAGTCGTCCTGGAAGCCAATTGGTAAAGGTATATATTCCTATATTTATACCACTCAAAGAGGACACCAATACGGACATTTTCGTGTCTCCAGTGTTTCAAGAATCACTTTTTAACTTCCCGAAAGGTACAGATTTCGATGTAGCCACAGGTGGTCAGGCCACAAAAGTCGTCCTGGAAGCCAATTGATAAAGGTATATATTCCTATTTTTATACCACTGAAAGTGGACACAAATACGAACATTTTCATGTTTCTAGTGTTTCCAGAATCACTTTTTAACTTCCCGAAAGTTGCAGATTTCGATTTGGCCACTGGTGGTCAGGATACAAAAGTCGTCCTGGAAGCCAATAGGTAAAGATATATATTCCTATTTTTATACCACAGAAAGAGGACACCAATACGAACATTTTCATGTCTGGAGTGTATCCAGAAGCACTTTTTAACTTCCCGAAAGTTACACATTTCGATTTGGCCATTGGGGGTCAGGACACAAAAGTCGTCCTGGAAGCCAATAGGTAAAGGTATATATTCCTATTTTTATACCACTGAAAGGGGACACCAAAACAAACATTTTCATGTCTGGAGTGTTTCCAGAATCACTTTTTAACTTCCCGAAAGTTACAGATTTCGATTTGGCCACTGGTGGTCAGGACACAAAAGTCGTCCTGGAAGCCAATAGGTAAAGGTATATATTCCTATTTTTATACCACTGAAAGGGGACACCAAAACAAACATTTTCATTTCTGGAGTGTTTCCAGAATCACTTTTTAACTTCCCGAAAAGTACAGATTTCGATTTGCCACTGATGGTAAGGACACAAAAGTCGTCCTGGAAGCCAATTGGTAAAGGTATATATTCCTATATTTATACCACTCAAAGAGGACACCAAAACGGACATTTTCGTGTCTCCAGTGTTTCAAGAATCACTTTTTAAATCCCCAAAAATTGCAGGTTTCGATGTGGCCAGGAACATATAGGCCGGTACTGTCCTCAACTTTTTGCGTGGAAAATAGTAAACATGCGTATAAAAGAAGCACCTGATAAATCTGAGAGAACACATTATTTAGAAAATAGTAAACAAACTAATTACAAATGTATATAAATACACATTTTATTAAATCAAAGTATTTTTGTTAATCATTTTATTTTTATTAATATTATTTTTTTTTTTTTGCAATAACTCAATACCTGCATTACTCTAATTCAATTTTCGCTCACATGAAAACAAACAAGGTCATTAAAAAAGCGGAAAGATTCATAAAATGTTATTATTTTTTATTCAGAATGTACGCCACAACTAATTGCACGAAATTTGTTATTTGATTTCGCCTAAATAGTCTGGAAATCCATAAATCTGGTCAAAAGCTTAAAATTACTTTACTTTGTTTTTTGCATATCCTGAAAAAGACATGAACATGTGAGTTACGTCATTTTGGATTTCATGTGACGACATGATACAATAATTGTAAAGGTAGTACCTGCGTGAAGATACCGACGTCGGTAACTTTCGATAACTTCCGATAACACGAAATAACAGGGTGACACAGAGAAGCGTAAAACCGTATTTAGAAGGCAAAAGTACGCCTTTTATCAACTGTTATGGCCCACTGACAGTAAAAAAAGTTACCGACGGCTGAAAAATTCTAAATAAATATTAATTTTATTGTGCAAAATTACAAAAATAAATGTTTTTAATGCATGTTACGTACACGACGTGAAACTTGAACAACTTTGGGATCATATTAAATCACCCACATATGGAAATGTGTCATTATTTATCCAAATTATTGATTCCAATTTCCACTGAAGGTCAGGACATAAATAGCTTCCTGGAGATCCAATGGTACAATTTAAGACACCGACTTGTACCTCAAATAAAAGAGGGGATCAAGACGAACACGTTGGTGTGTACTTTGTACCAAGAATCGGTTTTTGGTGGAACAAACTTTCATGATTACTGTAGGAAAGGGGGTGGCAAGGACACTAATTCCTACCGACGGGACCAAAGGACACGATTTAAGATTCCGACTTGCACCTCAAATTAAAGAGGGGATCAAGACGAACACGTTGGTGTGTAGTTTATGCCAAGAATCGGTTTTTGGTAGAACAAACTTTCCCGATTTCTGTATAAAATGGGGCGGCCCAAGGACACTAATTCCCACCGACGGGGCCTAAGGACACGATTTAAGATTCCCACTTGTACCTCAAATGAAAGAGGGGATCAAGACGAACACGTTGGTGTGTAGTTTGTGCCAAGAATCAGTTTTTGCTTGAACAAACTTTCCTGATTACTGTAGGAAAGGGGGTGGCAAGGACACTAATTCCTACCGACGGGACCCAAGGACACGATTTTAGATTCCGACTTGCACCTCAAATTAAAGAGGAAATAAAGACGAAGACGGTGGTGTGTAGTTTATGCCAGGAATCGGTTTTTGGTAGAACAAACTTTAGCTATTTTAGTTTCGAAGTGGGGGTCAGGACACTAATTCCCACCGACGGGACCTAAGGACACGATTTAAGATTCCGACTTGTACCTCAAATTAAAGACGGAATCAAGACGAATACATCGGCGTACTATTTGTTCAAAGAATCGCTTTTTTGTTGAACAAACATTCCAGATCTCTTTTTCGAAGTGGGGGTCAGGACACTAATTCCCACCGACGGGACCTAAGGACACGATTTAAGATTCCGACTTGTACCTCAAATTAAAGACGGAATCAAGACGAATACATCGGCGTACTATTTGTTCAAAGAATCGCTTTTTTGTTGAACAAACTTTCCAGATCTCTGTTTCGAAGTGGGGGTCAGGACACTAATTCCCACCGACGGGACCTAAGGACACGATTTAAGATTCCGACTTGTACCTCAGATTAAAGACGGAATCAAGACGAATACATCGGCGTACTATTTGTTAACAGAATCGCTTTTTTGTTGAACAAACTTTCTCGATTTCAGTTTCGAAGTGGGGGTCAGGACACTAATTCCCACCGACGGGACCTAAGGACACGATTTAAGATTCCGACTTGTACCTCAAATTAAAGACGGAATCAAGATGAATACATTGGCGTACTATTTGTTCAAAGAATCGCTTTTTTGTTGAACAAACTTTCCAGATCTCTGTTTCGAAGTGGGGGTCAGGACACTAATTCCCACCGACGGGACCTAAGGACACGATTTAAGATTCCGACTTGTACCTCAAATTAAAGACGGAATCAAGACGAATACGTCGGCGTACTATTTGTTCACCGAATCGCTTTTTTGTTGAACAAACTTTCTCGATTTCAGTTTCGAAGTGGGGGTCAGGACACTAATTCCCACCGACGGGACCTAAGGACACGATTTAAGATTCCGACTTGTACCTCAAATTAAAGACGGAATCAAGACGAATACATCGGCGTACTATTTGTTCACAGAATCGCTTTTTTGTTGAACAAACTTTCTCGATTTCAGTTTCGAAGTGGGGGTCAGGACACTAATTCCCACCGACGGGACCTAAGGACACGATTTAAGATTCCGACTTGTACCTCAAATTAAAGACGGAATCAAGACGAATACATCGGCGTACTATTTGTTCACAGAATCGCTTTTTTGTTGAACAAACTTTCTCGATTTCAGTTTCGAAGTGGGGGTCAGGACACTAATTCCCACCGACGGGACCTAAGGACACGATTTAAGATTCCGACTTGTACCTCAAATTAAAGACGGAATCAAGACGAATACATTGGCGTACTATTTGTTCAAAGAATCGCTTTTTTGTTGAACAAACTTTCCAGATCTCTGTTTCGAAGTGGGGGTCAGGACACTAATTCCCACCGACGGGACCTAAGGACACGATTTAAGATTCCGACTTGTACCTCAAATTAAAGACGGAATCAAGACGAATACGTCGGCGTACTATTTGTTCACAGAATCGCTTTTTTGTTGAACAAACTTTCTCGATTTCAGTTTCGAAGTGGGGGTCAGGACACTAATTCCCACCGACGGGACCTAAGGACACGATTTAAGATTCCGACTTGTACCTCAAATTAAAGACGGAATCAAGACGAATACATCGGCGTACTACTTGTTCACCGAATCGCTTTTTTGTTGAACAAACTTTCTCGATTTCAGTTTCGAAGTGGGGGTCAGGACACTAATTCCCACCGACGGGACCTAAGGACACGATTTAAGATTCCGACTTGTACCTCAAATTAAAGACGGAATCAAGACGAATACATCGGCGTACTATTTGTTCACAGAATCGCTTTTTTGTTGAACAAACTTTCTCGATTTCAGTTTCGAAGTGGGGGTCAGGACACTAATTCCCACCGACGGGACCTAAGGACACGATTTAAGATTCCGACTTGTACCTCAAATTAAAGACGGAATCAAGACGAATACATCGGCGTACTATTTGTTCACAGAATCGCTTTTTTGTTGAACAAACTTTCTCGATTTCAGTTTCGAAGTGGGGGTCAGGACACTAATTCCCACCGACGGGACCTAAGGACACGATTTAAGATTCCGACTTGTACCTCAAATTAAAGACGGAATCTAGACGAATACATCGGCGTACTATTTGTTCACCGAATCGCTTTTTTGTTGAACAAACTTTCTCGATTTCAGTTTCGAAGTGGGGGTCAGGACACTAATTCCCACCGACGGGACCTAAGGACACGATTTAAGACATCAACGCATGCCTAAAAGGAGATCCCAAAATGGGATCAGAACATCCTGCCCATTCAAAAATTTCATTTTTGTTAAAAAAACATTACCAATTCTGTTTTGCAAATTGGTAGAAATAATTTGAATGTATAATTTGTATGTTCACAAAGGCAAGGTAAGGCATACGTAGTCGTAACTTATATTTGCCGTAGCCGTAACGTTGCCCGCTGAAGCGATTGAAGAACGTGCCATATGACACAGAAATTGACTTAAAAATTTAATTTTATTTTATTTTTATTTGCTCTCATTTTAACATTTTATTATTTATGTAGAATTCAATTGAATATTTATAGAATTGAATAACAAAAACCGACTATTCAAGAAAGCGTCACCTTGCGTTTTTCATCGACAGCATCCATTTACCGCATACCATGGCAACCTTGCATTCGTTTGTACATGGATGATGCTGATACAAATCGCCTGGTGGCGCTTTGTTGAATTGGCGCAAATAGAACACACACACATACCTATGTATGTATGTATACATTTATTTACGAATGGGAAAATGAAAAAGGAGTAACATAAATGGTATGCATACATACCATCGGACCGCAATGCAGAAATTGGTGGAAAAATTCGAGCTGTTGGGACAAGACAAGCTGCTGTAGCCCAAAGTGTTGAAGAAAGCCCAGGTTTGTCCATTCCTCGTCGTTCTTTGGAATTTGGCTAAAGACATGGGTCTTAAGGCTTATAAAGTTCAGTTAGCACAAGAACTCAAGCCGGCCGATCATCAACAACGTCGTGTCTTTGCTGATTGGGTCCTTGAAATGCATGAAAATTATCCGGAATTCCATCGAAAAATCATCTTGACTGATGAGGCCCATTTCCACATCGGTGGCTACGTCAACAAGCAAAATTGTCGCATCTGGGGCTTGGAAAACCCAAGAGTTATTGTTGAGAAGCCTCTACATCCTCAACGTGTAACTGTTTGGTGCGGTTTGTGGTCCGGCGGGGTCATTGGACCTTACTTTTTCGAAAATGAGGTTGGATCAACAGTCACGGTGAATGGATTGCGATATCGATGGATGATTAATGATTTGTTACGGTCGGAGTTGGATGGTATTGATCTGGACAACGTTTACTTTCAACAAGACGGCGCTGCGTGCCACACAAGCAACGAGAACATTGCTCTGTTATGGGAAAAGTTTCTCGATGAGGTGAACACAATTGGCCAACGAGATCTCGTGAAAGATAAGGTCTACGCCAACAGCTCAGCGTCGATTCAAGACCTCAAAGATAGAATTCGTGAGGCCATCGAGGACATAGGGCAACCACTTTGCGATTTGGTTATGGAAAATTTCATGAAAAGCATATGGTATTAAACAAATGAATTGTTGCGAGAAAAGTTTGGAGATTCGATTATTCAAGAAATTGATTTAACTCCATTAGACTATTTCTTGTGGGGTTTATTTGAAGTCATTGGTCTTTCGAAATAAACCAGACTGTCTGAACGAGCCATTCATGATACAACCTGATTTAGTGGAAAAATGTTCGAAAATTGGGTTCATCGAATTCGTTCCTGCAGAAGAAGTCGTGGAGACCATTTGAATGACGTTTTGTTTAGAACTTAATTGCATCGATTGTACTTCACATAAAAAAATAACTTTTGAATTTCCTTAACAATATGTTTTTTTTTCAAAGAAATCATATCACACTTATTGGAAAGCCTGTATATATTTGTTTATATCTAAATCTGAACAGATTTCCCACAAATAAAGCAGTATTCGCTGCCAAATTAAGAAACTTCTTTCCAAAAGCCCAGTGTCGATTCAAGACCTCAAAGGTAGATTCGTGAGGCTATCGAAGACATAGGGCAGCCACTTTGCGATTTGGTTATGGACAATTTCATGAAAAGGATATGATATTAAACAAATGAATTGTTGCGAGAAAAGTTTGAAGATTCGATCATTTCAAGAAATTGTGATATTGAATGGCCTCCAAGAAGTTGTGATTTAAGTCCATTAGACTATTTCTTGTGGGGGGTTATTTGTAGTCATTAGTCTTTCGAAATAAACCAGACTGTCTTCAAGCTTTACAAGTCAATATTGAACATGCCATTTTTCAAAGAAATCATATCACACTTATTGGAAAGCCTGTATATATTTGTTTATATCTAAATCTGAACTGATTTCCCACAAATAAAGCAGTATTCGCTGCCAAATTAAGAAACTTCTTTCCAAAAGCCCAGTGTCGATTCAAGACCTCAAAGGTAGATTCGTGAGGCTATCGAAGACATAGGGCAGCCACTTTGCGATTTGGTTATGGACAATTTCATGAAAAGGATATGATATTAAACAAATGAATTGTTGCGAGAAAAGTTTGAAGATTCGATCATTTCAAGAAATTGTGATATTGAATGGCCTCCAAGAAGTTGTGATTTAACTCCATTAGACTATTTCTTGTGGGGGGTTATTTGTAGTCATTAGTCTTTCGAAATAAACCAGACTGTCTTCAAGCTTTACAAGTCAATATTGAACATGCCATTTTTCAAAGAAATCATATCACACTTATTGGAAAGCCTGTATATATTTGTTTATATATAAATCTGAACAGACTTCCCACAAATAAAGCAGTATTCGCTACCAAATTAAGAAACTTCTTTCCAAAAGCCCTGCGCCGATTCAAGACCTCAAACTTAGAATTCGTGAGGCTATCGAGGACATAGGGCAGGCACTTTGCGATTTGGTGATGGAAAATTTCGTGAAAAGGATGTGGTATTAAACAAATGAATTGTTGCGAGGAAAGTTTGGAGATTCGATTATTTCAAGAAATTGTGATATTGAATGGCCTCCAAGAAGTTGTGATTTAACTCCATTAGACTATTTCTTGTGGGGGGTTATTTGTAGTCATTAGTCTTTCGAAATAAACCAGACTGTCTTCAAGCTTTACAAGTCAATATTGAACATGCCATTCATGACATACGACCTGATTTAGTGGAAACATGTTCGAAAATTGGGTTCATCGAATTCGTTCCTGCAGAAGAAGTCGTGGAGAACATTTGAATGACGTTTTGTTTAGAACTTAATTGCATCGATTGTACTTCACATAAAAAAATAACTTTTGAATTTCCTTAACAATATGTTTTTTTTTTCAAAGAAATCATATCACACTTATTGGAAAGCCTGTATATATTTGTTTATATCTAAATCTGAACTGATTTTCCCCAATTTAAGCAGTATTCGTTGCCAAATTAAGAAACTTCTTTCCAAAAGCCCAGTGTCGATTCAAGACCTTAAAGATAGAATTCGTGAGGCCATCGAGGACATAGGGCAGCAACTTTGCGATTTGGTTATGGAAAATTTCATGAAAAGCATATGGTATTAAACAAATGAATTGTTGCGAGAAAAGTTTGGAGATTCGATTATTCAAGAAATTGATTTAACTCCATTAGACTATTTCTTGTGCGGTTTATTTGAAGTCATTGGTCTTTCGAAATAAACCAGACTGTCTGAACGAGCCATTCATGACATACGACCTGATTTAGTAGAAAAATGTTCGAAAATTGGGTTCATCGAATTCGTTCCTGCAGAAGAAGTCGTGGAGAACATTTGAATGACGTTTTGTTTAGAACTTAATTGCATCGATTGTACTTCACATAAAAAAATAACTTTTGAATTTCCTTAACAATATGTTTTTTTTTTCAAAGAAATCATATCACACTTATTGGAAAGCCTGTATATATTTGTTTATATCTAAATCTGAACTGATTTCCCACAAATAAAGCAGTATTCGCTGCCAAATTAAGAAACTTCTTTCCAAAAGCCCAGTGTCGATTCAAGACCTCAAAGATAGATTCGTGAGGCTATCGAAGACATAGGGCAGCCACTTTGCGATTTGGTTATGGAAAATTTCATGAAAAGAATATGGTATTAAACAAATGAATTGTTGCGTGAAAAGTTTGAAGATTCGATTATATCAAGAAATTGTGATATTGAATGGCCTCCAAGAAGTTGTGATTTAACTCCATTAGACTATTTCTTGTGGGGGTTATTTGAAGTCATTGGTCTTTCGAAATAAACCAGACTGTCTTCAAGATCTACAAGTCAATATTGAATGTGCCATTCATGACATACGACCTGATTTAGTGGAAAAATGTTCGAAAATTGGGTTCATTGAATTCATTCCTGCAGAAGAAGTCGTGGAGGCCATTTGAATGACGTTTTATTTAGAACTTTATTGTATCGATTGTACTTCAGGAGAATATCCCAGTGATAAATCAATAACGATTTTAAGCCCGAAATAAAAACAAACGAAAATAAAATAATTAAAATATAATAATTGAGCATTTTTCGATGTCTTTATGAGGTTTATATAAACAAATTTTAAAAAATTTCTTTAAATAGTTCTTTCCAATATTTTTCAAGATATCGAAAATGCTGAAGGGACGAAAAAAATATGTTGGATGAAATTTAAGACTACTTAACTTTTGATTCTTTTAAGCTATCCTGAAACAATTCGGATGAATGGGTTTCGAGTTATGCAAAAATATGTGGTTCAGTCTCTATTTTTTAGATTTGTATACCCTACACCACACTGTGGTACAGGGTATTATGACTTTGTGCATTTGTTTGTAACACCCAAAAGGAGAAGAGATAGACCTATTGTTTATTATACCGATCGACTTGTAATCACTTTCTGAGTCGATTTAGCTATGTCTGTCTGTCCGTCTGTCTGTGGACGTATTCTTGTAATCAAAGTACAGGTCGCAATTATGGTCCGATCTCAACGAAACTTTGCACATATCTTTTTTTAGGCCCAAGGACGATCCCTATTGAATTTGGTTAAAATCGGTTCAGATTTACATATAGCTCCCATATATATGTTGCACCCGATTTGACATGTAAGCGCTGTAGAAACTGTATTTTATATCCAATCAGTACGAAATTCGGCAGAAAGAGGTTTCTTATTACATGAAGGAATACTGCCAAATTCGGAGAAAATCGGTTCAGATTTAGATATAGCCCCCATATATATGTTACCCCCGATTTGAAATTCAATAGCTGTAGAAACTGTATTTTATATCCGATCACAGCGAAATTCGGCAGAAAGAGGTTTCTTATTACACGAAGGAATACTGCCAAATTTGGAGAAAATCGGTTCAGATTTAGATATAGCCCCCATATATATGTTAGCACCGATTTGACATTCAAGCGCTGTAGAGACTGTATTTTATATCCGATCAGTACGAAATTCGACAGAAAGAGGTTTCTATTTTACATGAATGAGTATTCAGGGAAAATCGATTCAGATTTATATATAAGATTTATATTTATATATAAAAAAAAATCTTTAAATTATGTTTCTATTTTATGGAACACTTTATACATTTTTCCTTATATTAGGATTTTACAAACTGAGTAGCTATTTAGTTATCCTAAATACTTTTCTGTATATCCAATCTGTATTTATATTATTTATTCCTTATGTATTAATTAGGTTTAAACAAATCAACATATCATTATTTACCAATGAGTAGTTTTTTACCCTTGGTTAAAAAGCTTAGTTATATGCATATTGTAATTTATGTTTAATTGGCCAGACGGCTTTGAATTACAAGTTTGTACGAAATAAATGAAATGAAATGAAATAAGCTCCATATATATGTTCCTCCTGATTTGTTTACAAAGCGCTATAGAAGTTGTACTTTACTTCCGATCATTATAAAATTCTCCAGAAAGATGTTTCTCAATTTAGGAACGAATATTGCTTAATTTAGCGGTTATCGGTTCAGAATTAGATATATCTGCATATATATGATCTTACCCATTTACCAATTATTCCAAATTATTATCGCATTGTTAGGGAGGTGTAGGGTATTATATAGTCGGCCCCGCCCGACTTTCTGCCTTTCCTTACTGGTTATATTTTACTTGTTAAATAAACAAGTCTCATCCCTCTAATAGACCATAATGTTCTTAAAGGAAAAGACCTAAGCTCTTGTTTGAGATAAAAAACAAAGAAAATTTGGTTTTTGACAAAAATGAATAATTTAATTAATTAGTTATGTGGAGAGGAAAGGAGGCATTTGGCCAAAATGTCAAAATTCGACACCCTCCACCTCAGATAATCCTCTCCGAATCTCGTTGAAACGTTGTGTCATAACTATTACCCAAAAATAATATACTTGGTGCAAGTTTCATCCCGATCAGAATATGAACTCTCCCATATCTTACAATATTTCGCTAAAATTTTTAGTGAAATAGTTTTTTTACTTAATACGTAAAAAATTAAAATAAATTAGAAACATGTTCGATGATTGTCTGATGTTTGTGGATATACATATAATAACCTGAAATTCTAAATTATAAACAATTGTGACAAACTCCAATAAGTGTGATATGATTTCTTTGAAAAAAAACAAACATATTGTTAAGGAAATTCAAAAGTTATTTATTTTATGTGAAGTACAATCGATACAATTAAGTTCTAAATAAAACGTCATTCAAATGGCTCCACGACTTCTTCTGCAGGAACGAATTCGATGAACCCAATTTTCGAACATTTTTCCACTAAATCAGGTCGTATGTCATGAATGGCATGTTCAATATTGACTTGTAAAGCTTGAAGACAGTCTGGTATATTTCGAAAGACTAATGACTACAAATAACCCCCCACAAGAAAAAGTCTAATGGAGTTAAATCACAACTTCTTGGAGGCCATTCAATATCACAATTTCTTGAAATAATCGAATCTCCAAACTTTCCTCGCAACAATTCATTTGTTTAATACCACGTCCTTTTCACGAAATTTTCCATAACCAAATCGCAAAGTGCCTCCCCTATGTCCTCGATAGCCTCACGAATTCTAAGTTTGAGGTCTTGAATCGGCGCAGGGCTTTTGGAAATAAGTTTCTTAATTTGGCAGCGAATACTGCTTAATGTGGGGAAAATCATTTCAAATTTAGATATAAACAAATATATACAGGCTTTCCAATAAGTGTGATATGATTTCTTTGAAAAAAAAAACATATTGTTAAGGAAATTCAAAAGTTATTTTTTTATGTGAAGTACAATCGATGCAATTAAGTTCTAAACAAAACGTCATTCAAATGGTCTCCACGACTTCTTCTGCAGGAACGAATTCGATGAACCCAATTTTCGAACATTTTTCCACTAAATCAGGTTGTATGTCATGAATGGCACATTCAATATTGACTTGTAAATCTTGAAGACAGTCTGGTTTATTTCGAAAGACCAATGACTTCAAATAACCCCCACAAGAAATAGTCTACAGGAGTTAAATCACAACTTCTTGGAGGCCATTCATTTCATTTATTTATTAACATCAATACAAAGTAAGCCAATTCAATATCACAATTTCTTGAAATGATCGAATCTTCAAACTTTTCTCGCAACAATTCATTTGTTTAATATCATATCCTTTTCATGAAATTGTCCATAACCAAATCGCAAAGTGGCTGCCTTATGTCTTCGATAGCCTCACGAATCTACCTTTGAGGTCTTGAATCGACACTGGGCTTTTGGAAAGAAGTTTCTTAATTTGGCAGCGAATACTGCTTTATTTGTGGGAAATCAGTTCAGATTTAGATATAAACAAATATATACAGGCTTTCCAATAAGTGTGATATGATTTCTTTGAAAAATGGCATGTTCAATATTGACTTGTAAAGCTTGAAGACAGTCTGGTTTATTTCGAAAGACTAATGACTACAAATAACCCCCCACAAGAAATAGTCTAATGGAGTTAAATCACAACTTCTTGGAGGCCATTCAATATCACAATTTCTTGAAATGATCGAATCTTCAAACTTTTCTCGCAACAATTCATTTGTTTAATACCATATCCTTTTCATGAAATTGTCCATAACCAAATCGCAAAGTGGCTGCCCTATGTCTTCGATAGCCTCACGAATCTACCTTTGAGGTCTTGAATCGACACTGGGCTTTTGGAAAGAAGTTTCTTAATTTGGCAGCGAATACTGCTTTATTTGTGGGAAATCAGTTCAGATTTAGATATAAACAAATATATACAGGCTTTCCAATAAGTGTGATATGATTTCTTTGAAAAAAAAACATATTGTTAAGGAAATTCAAAAGTTATTTTTTTATGTGAAGTACAATCGATGCAATTAAGTTCTAAACAAAACGTCATTCAAATGGTCTCCACGACTTCTTCTGCAGGAACGAATTCGATGAACCCAATTTTCGAACATTTTTCCACTAAATCAGGTTGTATCATGAATGGCTCGTTCAGACAGTCTGGTTTATTTCGAAAGACCAATGACTTCAAATAAACCCCACAAGAAATAGTCTAATGGAGTTAAATCAATTTCTTGAATAATCGAATCTCCAAACTTTTCTCGCAACAATTCATTTGTTTAATACCATATGCTTTTCATGAAATTTTCCATAACCAAATCGCAAAGTGGTTGCCCTATGTCCTCGATGGCCTCACGAATTCTATCTTTGAGGTCTTGAATCGACGCTGAGCTGTTGGCGTAGACCTTATCTTTCACGAGATCTCGTTGGCCAATTGTGTTCACCTCATCGAGAAACTTTTCCCATAACAGAGCAATGTTCTCGTTGCTTGTGTGGCACGCAGCGCCGTCTTGTTGAAAGTAAACGTTGTCCAGATCAATACCATCCAACTCCGACCATAACAAATCATTAATCATCCATCGATATCGCAATCCATTCACCGTGACTGTTGATCCAACCTCATTTTCGAAAAAGTAAGGTCCAATGACCCCGCCGGACCACAAACCGCACCAAACAGTTACACGTTGAGGATGTAGAGGCTTCTCAACAATAACTCTTGGGTTTTCCAAGCCCCAGATGCGACAATTTTGCTTGTTGACGTAGCCACCGATGTGGAAATGGGCCTCATCAGTCAAGATGATTTTTCGATGGAATTCCGGATAATTTTCATGCATTTCAAGGACCCAATCAGCAAAGACACGACGTTGTTGATGATCGGCCGGCTTGAGTTCTTGTGCTAACTGAACTTTATAAGCCTTAAGACCCATGTCTTTAGCCAAATTCCAAAGAACGACGAGGAATGGACAAACCTGGGCTTTCTTCAACACTTTGGGCTACAGCAGCTTGTCTTGTCCCAACAGCTCGAATTTTTCCACCAATTTCTGCATTGCGGTCCGATGGTATGTATGCATACCATTTATGTTACTCCTTTTTCATTTTCCCATTCGTAAATAAATGTATACATACATACATAGGTATGTGTGTGTGTTCTATTTGCGCCAATTCAACAAAGCGCCACCAGGCGATTTGTATCAGCATCATCCATGTACAAACGAATGCAAGGTTGCCATGGTATGCGGTAAATGGATGCTGTCGATGAAAAACGCAAGGTGATGCTTTCTTGAATAGTCGGTTTTTGTTATTCAATTCTATAAATATTCAATTGAATTCTACATAAATAATAAAATGTTAAAATGAGAGCAAATAAAAATAAAATAAAATTAAGTTTTTAAGTCAATTTCTGTGTCATATGGCACGTTCTTCAATCGCTTCAGCGGGCAACGTTACGGCTACGGCAAATATAAGTTACGACTACGTATGCCTTACCTTGCCTTTGTGAACATACAAAATATACATTCAAATTATTTCTACCAATTTGCAAAACAGAATTGGTAATGTTTTTTTTAACAAAAATGAAATTTTTGAATGGGCAGGATGTTCTGATCCCATTTTGGGATCTCCTTTTAGGCATGCGTTGATGTCTTAAATCGTGTCCTTAGGTCCCGTCGGTGGGAATTAGTGTCCTGACCCCCACTTCGAAACTGAAATCGAGAAAGTTTGTTCAACAAAAAAGCGATTCTGTGAACAAATAGTACGCCGATGTATTCGTCTTGATTCCGTCTTTAATTTGAGGTACAAGTCGGAATCTTAAATCGTGTCCTTAGGTCCCGTCGGTGGGAATTAGTGTCCTGACCCCCACTTCGAAACTGAAATCGAGAAAGTTTGTTCAACAAAAAAGCGATTCTTTGAACAAAATGTACATTGATGTATTCCTCTTGATACCCTCTTTAATTTGAGGTACAAGTCGGAATCTTAAATCGTGTCCTTAGGTCCCGTCGGTGGGAATTAGTGTCCTGACCCCCACTTCGAAACTAAAATCGAGAAAGTTTGTTCAACAAAAAAGCGATTCTGTGAACAAATGGTACGCCGATGTATTCGTCTTGATTCCGTCTTTAATTTGGGGTACAAGTCGGAATCTTAAATCGTGTCCTTAGGTCCCGTCGGTGGGAATTAGTGTCCTGACCCCCACTTCGAAACTGAAATCGAGAAAGTTTGTTCAACAAAAAAGCGATTCTGTGAACAAATAGTACGCCGATGTATTCGTCTTGATTCCGTCTTTAATCTGAGGTACAAGTCGGAATCTTAAATCGTGTCCTTAGGTCCCGTCGGTGGGAATTAGTGTCCTGACCCCCACTTCGAAACAGAGATCTGGAAAGTTTGTTCAACAAAAAAGCGATTCTGTGAACAAATAGTACGCCGATGTATTCGTCTTGATTCCGTCTTTAATTTGAGGTACAAGTCGGAATCTTAAATCGTGTCCTTAGGTCCCGTCGGTGGGAATTAGTGCCCTGACCCCCACTTCGAAACAGAGATCTGGAAAGTTTGTTCAACAAAAAAGCGATTCTTTGAACAAATAGTACGCCGATGTATTCGTCTTGATTCCGTCTTTAATTTGAGGTACAAGTCGGAATCTTAAATCGTGTCCTTAGGTCCCGTCGGTGGGAATTAGTGTCCTGACCCCCACTTCGAAACTGAAATCGAGAAAGTTTGTTCAACAAAAAAGCGATTCTTTGAACAAAATGTACATTGATGTATTCCTCTTGATACCCTCTTTAATTTGAGGTACAAGTCGGAATCTTAAATCGTGTCCTTAGGTCCCGTCGGTGGGAATTAGTGTCCTGACCCCCACTTCGAAACAGAGATCTGGAAAGTTTGTTCAACAAAAAATCGATTCTGTGAACAAATAGTACGCCGATGTATTCGTCTTGATTCCGTCTTTAATTTGAGGTACAAGTCGGAATCTTAAATCGTGTCCTTAGGTCCCGTCGGTGGGAATTAGTGTCCTGACCCCCACTTCGAAACTGAAATCGAGAAAGTTTGTTCAACAAAAAAACGATTCTTTGAACAAAATGTACACTGATGTATTCCTCTTGATACCCTCTTTAATTTGAGGTACAAGTCGGAATCTTAAATCGTGTCCTTAGGTCCCGTCGGTGGGAATTAGTGTCCTGACCCCCACTTCGAAACTGAAATCGAGAAAGTTTGTTCAACAAAAAAGCGATTCTGTGAACAAATAGTACGCCGATGTATTCGTCTTGATTCCGTCTTTAATTTGAGGTACAAGTCGGAATCTTAAATCGTGTCCTTAGGTCCCGTCGGTGGGAATTAGTGTCCTGACCCCCACTTCGAAACAGAGATCTGGAAAGTTTGTTCAACAAAAAAGCGATTCTGTGAACAAATAGTACGCCGATGTATTCGTCTTGATTCCGTCTTTAATTTGAGGTACAAGTGGGAATCTTAAATCGTGTCCTTAGGCCCCGTCGGTGGGAATTAGTGTCCTTGGGCCGCCCCATTTTATACAGAAATCGGGAAAGTTTGTTCTACCAAAAACCGATTCTTGGCATAAACTACACACCAACGTGTTCGTCCTGATCCCCTCTTTAATTTGAGGTGCAAGTCGGAATCTTAAATCGTGTCCTTTGGTCCCGTCGGTAGGAATTAGTGTCCTTGCCACCCCCTTTCCTACAGTAATCATGAAAGTTTGTTCCACCAAAAACCGATTCTTGGTACAAAGTACACACCAACGTGTTCGTCTTGATCCCCTCTTTTATTTGAGGTACAAGTCGGTGTCTTAAATTGTACCATTGGATCTCCAGGAAGCTATTTATGTCCTGACCTTCAGTGGAAATTGGAATCAATAATTTGGATAAAGAATGACACATTTCCATATATGGGTGATTTAATATGATCCCAAAGTTGTTCAAGTTTCACGTCGTGTACGTAACATGCATTAAAAACATTTATTTTTGTCATTTGGCACAATAAAATTAATATTTATTTAGAATTTTTCAGCCGTCGGTAACTTTTTTTACTGTCAGTGGGCCATAACAGTTGATAAAAGGCGTACTTTTGCCTTCTAAATACGGTTTTACGCTTCTCTGTGTCACCCTGTTATTTCGTGTTATCGGAAGTTATCGAAAGTTACCGACGTCGGTATCTTCACGCAGGTAAAGGTAGTCTCATAAGCCCAACAACAAAAAGTCCGGTACAACCCTGCGTATTTTTGCCATTTTGGTTGTCAAATTGAACTGACAGATAGACGTCAGTGACAGAGTGAGCACAACAACAACAATTCAACAACAAACTCGGAATTTTGTTTGTTAAATAACAAAAGTTAGTGAAGAAAAATAAAAATGTCATAAAATCTCGATTTTGTTTTTTGTTATCTTAATGTGACACCCTCCGGTGGTACTGGCCAAGGTACCTCATCGAAGAGAAGACGTAAAAAGTGCAGTAGTTTGAGATGTGATGTGGCAGTTGCAGTAGCAGCTAAATTCTTCGCCAAGAATTTGGAATCTTGGGCTACAGAAATGCAAAAACCACAAAGGAAACGAAAAGGAATTTTTTGCAAGAAAACAACAAGTACTAAAGACAACGGTTCTCCTCCCCCTTATCGAGTGTAAATAGAGAAACGACGGCCACAGGAGAAACCATGCAAACCATTCAACAGCCTAAGCAACGTGACCGTGTACCGCAATAAGGATAAACGTCACAAACATTCCTGGAACGCAACAATCGAACAGATGAACTGACCGCTTTCTAATGCAATACCACTAGCCTGACACCACTTCCATCGGAGCTCTCCATCTTTCGGTATTTTGAAAAACAATCCATTTCCATGGTCATCACGTTTGTCACAAATGCGACACTTGCGCATTTTTCTTATTAGAAAAGTATATATTTTTTAAAATAAAAACAAACACGCAATATAATTTTAAAACAACAATAATTTTTTATTGTTTTCTCCACTTTATATTATATTTTTTCACTCAGTCTTATTTTTTTCACTTCCTATTACTTTTTTCCAATTTCAATTTAAACTCGTACGTTTCCTTTTTTCGCTCTCCACTGCTGTCAAAAAATGTAAACAAACATTTGGAATGTAAACAATGAGATTGACAACCAAAATGCTGTCAAACACGCCAAAATAAAAAAATTGTAATCAGCTGTTAGCTTGAGACTACCTTTACAATTATTGTATCATGATGTGACGATATATTTCTGGCCTAGGCAACCAGTGTTACCGTTGGAAAATTTCAGAAAGGGGCATAAAAAGGGGATTTTTCCGAAAAACGGGGCACACGTTCATAAAATAAAGTGGCATGCTTTTTAAGGTTCTTATATAAGGCAAAATACAATAAAATCAAAACTTGTACACATTTTCTACAAATTAGTAAAGAAGTTTATAAAAAAAACTATATGTGTGCATGACATTACATATTGGCCTTGTCACAGAGCTTATTATAATGAAATCCAAAGCGCTAAATTATTTTTATTGGTGAATTGCTGCAATTTTCATGTGGACCTGATATATATAATTTTATAAATTGAAAAATAAATTATTCGCACATTTTCTGCTTTTAACTATGAATTTCCGAACGGCATCTGTGATATGTCCCTATATCGGAATGGACGCGATCGGGTTATGCAATATATTCCGATAATAGTACCTGTGTTTTACTCTAAAACAAATTTAAAAAAGCTACACAAAACATTTTGTGATGTATACTATCTAAGTCCAGATTCACACTTGCAATTTTTTCTGCTGAATTGCAGTGTTTGTGGGAGAGGGACGCAGTCGGTAAGGGGGGAGAAAAAAATCTTCCGTACTCGCAATTTTTTTGCAATGCGTTTTCTTTCGCTGTAAAGTTTTTTGACATTTCCACACTGCTTTTCACTTAATATTCGTTGTTTTGTGCTCGGTTCAACATATGTAAATTTGTGCGACATACATTTTAATAAAATTTAATGAACGGTGAAAATTAAAAATTGTCGAAACAGAATACATTGTCTGAACGCAAGAGAATTGCAGAAAAAAATTGCAAGTGTGAATCTGGACTAAGTAAATATATGAAATATCATATATTTTACATTTATTTTTTTATTATTACTTTTTGGCAATTTATTGTCTTCATACGTTATTTACGTACATTAGCAGGTAAAATGCTGTTTAAATAGTGCAAAAATATAATTTTTTACAAAAGTGTCACCAAAAATGTGAAAAGTGGCACATTTAGTATCCCAAAAGAACAGGGGCGCAAAAGTATCACGGCTGAAAAAAAGGGGGCAAAACTGCCCCTTTAGTCACACAACGGTAACACTGTAGGCAACAGTAAGTGTGGCCTAGCGCCATCTAACATTTCCATTGGAAAGTTTGACATTTTTTTAGCATAAACGTACTCGGAACGTTTTCACGTATGACCATCATATGTGTTGTTTACAGTGAACATTTTCGTGCGATCATTTTTCACAACTTTCGACGTGGATTATCACAAGAGTGCATCGATTAACTTAAATCTTTGTATGGCGATGAAGCACCATCCTATAGCACTGTGAAAAACTGGTTTAATGAATTCAATCGTGGCCGACGCCCGCTCAAAGACGAAGGTTGTGAGCTTGTGTCGATTGGTGCCAAGAAATTTTGAAAGAAATACGATCGCGGTGCTTCAAAGGCGTTAATAAGATCGCCACAGGTGACGAATCTTGTATCTATGCGTATGAGCCCGAAACAAAACAGCAATCGACCGTGTGGGTCTTCGAAGACGAGCCAAATCCAACGAAAGTTGTTCGTGGAAGAAGCACTTCGAAGCAAAATGTCGCCTGTTTCTTCGGCAAAACTGTTCATGTGGCGACTGTTCCGCTTGAGCAACATAGGACGGTCAATTCTGAGTGGTACAGCAGAATTTGTTTGCCTGAAGACTTCGGAGAAATAAGAAAAAACGAACAAGAGAAGACGAATCATTGTGCACCATGACAATGCGAGCTCTCACACATCGGCTCAAACCAGAGCCTTTTTGACCGGCCAAAACGTCGAATTGATGGGTCATCCGCCGTACTTTTTTACGGCCAGGTGTTCATGCAATATCGAATGTATGCTGGTGGAAGAAATGCCCAAGGATTCCTCTATTTCATGGTATGTCACATGACGATCTTGCATTATCAGTTCACGCACGGCATCAATGTTCTCTGGCACAACAGCCGTTTTTGGACACCTTCGTCTTTGAGGGAGCGTCGGCCACGATTGAATTCATTAAACCAGTTTTTCACAGTGCTATAGGATGGTGCTTTATCGCCATACAAAGATTTAAGTTAATCGATGCACTCTTGTCGTGATAATCCACGTCGAAAGTTGTGAAAAATGATCGCACGATAATGTTCACGAGTTAATTCAATTTTTTGCCAAATTGATTTTTTCAAGTCAATGTAAACAACACATGATGGTCAGGGTATCTCTTAGTCCGGATTTACACTGGTTGAATGTTCAGCAGATTATCGGCGTTTTGTAGGAGAGAGGGGCAGTCGGTAAGAGGGAGGAAAAAACTCTCCCTCAATGTTTTGAGTTCTTCGTGCAAGTTCAAAGTTCCTATTGTTTTCTGTGCATACAACAACACTTTGACAGACGCAGGACGCAATTCACCGGTATTTAAGAGATGCCCTCATACTTGAAAACGTTCCGAGTACGTTGATCAAGTGTTAGATGGCGCCAGGCAACACTTACTTTTGCCTAGGACAGAAATATATCGTCACCTGAAATCCAAAATGACGTCACCCACATGTTCATGTTTTTTCAGAAGAAGCAAAAAACGAAGTAGTCCCCATTTAGTCCGAATTTACACTAGGCAAGTTTTTTCAGCAGCTTATCATCAAATTCTCTTTTGAACTTGCACGAATAACTCAAAACGTTCAGGGAGAGTTTTTTCCCCCTTCTTGCAGACTGCCTCTCTCACCTACAAAACGCCGATAATCTGCTGAACATTCAGCCAGTGTAAATCGGGACATACATGGTACTTTTTTTTAAGTTACTTATCGACTTATTCTCTTTTGAAAAAGAATTTACGTTTACACACGTGCTTTTTTCAAAAATTCTTATACTTATTTTCATTTGTTTTGTTTCGGCTATCCCTGTGTGAATTGTTGTTGTTTCCAAGTGCGAACGAAAAACACAAAACTATGAATACGATAAGTACGAGTACGGCATACTTTTTTCCCCCCCGTTTCCCACTGCCTCTCTCGCCCACAAAACGCCGATAAGTATACTTAATACTTAAAAAAAAAGTATCATGTAAATGCAGACTAAAGTAATTTTAAGCTTTTGACCAGATTTATGGATTTCCAGACTATTAAGGCGAAATCAAATAACAAATTTCTTGCAATTAGTTGTGGCGTACATTCTGAATAAAAAATAATAACATTTTATGAATCTTTCCGCTTTTTTAATGACCTTGTTTGTTTTCATGTGAGCGAAAATTGAATTAGAGTAATGCAGGTATTAGTTATTGCAAAAAAAAAATAATTATAATAAAAATAAAATGATTAACAAAAATACTTTGATTTACTAAAATGTGTATTTATATACATTTGTAATTAGTTTGTTTAGTCCCCATTTACATGGTACTTTTTTTTAAGTAATTTATCGGCTTATTCTCTTTTGAAAAAGTATTTACGTTCACACGCGTACTTTTGTTTTTCAATACTTAACTTATTTTCATTTGTTTTGTTTCGGCTTTTCCTGTGTGAATTGTTGTTGTTTCCAAGTGCGAACGAAAACACAAAACGATGAGTACGAGTACGGCATACTTTTTTTCCCCCCGTTTCCGACTGCCTCTCTCGCCCACAAAACGCCGATAAGTATGCTTAATACTTAAAAAAAAGTATCATGTAAATGCAGACTTACTATTTTCTAAATAATGTGTTCTCTCAGATTTATCATGTGCTTCTTTTATACGCATGTTTACTATTTTCCACGCAAAAAGTTGAGGACAGTACCGGTCTATATGTTCCTGGCCACATCGAAACCTGCAATTTTTGGGGATTTAAAAAGTGATTCTTGAAACACTGGAGACACGAAAATGTCCGTATTGGTGTCCTTTTTGAGTGGTATAAATATAGGAATATATACCTTTACCAATTGGCTTCCAGGACGACTTTTGTGTCCTTACCATCAGTGCCAAATCGAAATCTGTACTTTTCGGGAAGTTAAAAAGTGATTCTGGATACACTCCAGACATGAAAATATTCGAATTGGTGTCCTCTTTCTGTGGTATAAAAATAGGAATATATATCTTTACCTATTGGCTTCCAGGACGACTTTTGTGTCCTGACCACCAGTGGCCAAATCGAAATCTGTAACTTTCGGGAAGTTAAAAAGTGATTCTGGAAACACTCCAGACATGAAAATGTTTGTTTTGGTGTCCCCTTTCAGTGGTATAAAAATAGGAATATATACCTTTACCTATTGGCTTCCAGGACGACTTTTGTGTCCTGACCCCCAGTGGCCAAATCGAAATGTGTAACTTTCGGGAAGTTAAAAAGTGATTCTGGAAACACTAGAAACATGTAAATGTTCGTATTGGTGTCCACTTTCAGTGGTATAAAAATAGGAATATATACCTTTATCAATTGGCTTCCAGCACGACTTTTGTGTCCTGACCACCTGTGGCTACATCGAAATCTGTACCTTTCGGGAAGTTAAAAAGTTATTCTTGAAACACTGGAGACACGAAAATGTCCGTATTGGTGTCCTCTTTCAGCGGTATAAAAATAGGAATATATACCTTTATCAATTGGCTTCCAGGACGACTTTTATGTCCTGACCCCCAGTGGCCAAATTGAAATCTGTAACTTTCGGGAAGTTAAAATGTGATTCTGGAAACACTAGAAACATGAAAATGTTCGTATTGGTGTCCTCTTTCAGTGGTATACAAATAGGAATATATACCTTTACCTATTGGCTTCCAGGACGACTTTTGTGTCCTTACCATCAGTGGCAAATCGAAATCTGTACCTTTTGGGAAGTTAAAAAGTGATTCTGGAAACACTCCAGACATGAAAATGTTTGTTTTGGTGTCTCCTTTCAGTGGTATAAAAATAGGAATATATACCTTTATCAATTGGCTTCAAGGACGACTTTTATGTCTTGACCCCCAGTTGCCAAATTGAAATCTGTAACTTTCGAGAAGTTAAAAAGTGATTCTGGAAACACTAGAAACATGAAAATGTTCGTATTGGTGTCCTCTTTCTGTGGTATAAAAATAGGAATATATACCTTTACCCATTGGCCACCAGACTTGATTTTGTTCCTCTCCACCAGTGGACAAAGAGGAAATCTACAATTTACATGGTGGGATTACATATTTTAAGGGCATTTGGGATACGAAAATGATCATTTCAATGTTGTCTTTTATTCCTTATATTCCTTTTACACTCAAACAAAATTTATTTTCTCATATTTTCTGAAAAAAATTATAATTTCACATCTGTCATCCACCGACCGACGTCGGAAACTTTTTCTGTCAATCGACCAAAACAGCTGATACGTACACACATACATTCATACATTTTGTTATTTGACAATAGGCATGTTTTCGTTACAAGCTAGCACTTTTAGTTTAGCACTTTGCAACGAAAACAACTGACTTCCACTAACTGGCACATAAGCAATAAATGGCGGATTTTCACTATCTGGTAGCAATGGTGTCATGAGTTGCGAAGAAAGAACAGTGCGAAACAGGCAAAAAATTCGTGAAAAGTATTTATAAAACATATATTTACTATTCTATGTTCAATTGTTTACACTCTTTTGCAAATATTAAAATAATTTCCCATTTTTGTTCTTCTTCTTCCCGTTAATTCACAATAATTGATAAAATCTCTCCAAAAATGGGATGCCATATTGCTAAATATAGGGTGCCCAATCTGGCAACATCATACTCGATTAAGACATGAATACAAGCACCAAACTTCATCGGGAACTAATAGTGCTTAGCTCCCCATACAAATTAAGCACTTATGGTGTAACGAAAACACGCCTATTATGTTCAGTCACTTTGGGTCACCCTGTTATTTCGAGTTATCGAAAGTTACCGACGTCGGTATCTTCACGCAGGTTTCGGGGAAGTTAGCGACGTCGCTAACTTTCGATAACTATCGATAACACGAAATAACAGGGTGACCCAGAGAATTGTAAAATATTATTAAAAACAGAAAACTACTATTTTTAGTCCCCATTTACATGGTACTTTTTTTTAAGTAACTTATCGGCTTATTCTCTTTTGAAAAAGTATTTACGTTCACACGCGTACTTTTTTCCAATACTTAACTTATTTTCATTTGTTTTGTTTCGGCTTTTCCTGTGTGAATTGTTGTTGTTTCCAAGTGCGAACGAAAAACACAAAACGATGAGTACGATAAGTACGAGTACGGCATACTTTTTTCCCCCCGTTTCCGACTGCCTCTGTCGCCAACAAAACGCCGATAAGTATGCTTAATACTTAAAAAAAAGTATCATGTAAATGCAGACTTATCAACTGTTTTGGATCACCGACCAAACAAAAACTTAAGGTAAGTACCCACGATTTGCAGATCGGACAACGTTGCCAGAAAAATGGCGGAAAAATGCAACCCTGTGAATTTACAACCGTCTGAACACACAATTTTTGTTTTGCAACGTTAGCAGAAAAGTCATTGCGAGATAATGTATTTATATTGGCAATCCTGCATATAAATATTTACAACATATATTTTAAATATATAAAATTGTAATGTTTTCTTGCAATCGTCTGAACTGTCAATTCACCTTTGCCTAACAATCTGTCATTGTCCGTATATTTGCAGCACTGGCAGAGTTGATAACGTTTGCCGATCTGGCAATCGTCTATACTCAGCTTTAGCGACGACGAAACAAAACAAATGTATAATGATTTTATTTTGCAGAGTTAAAAAATTATTCATTCTTTTTGCGGAAAATAAGTAGCGAGATTAAAAGCTCACATTGTAAGGAAGACTTACATGTGTCACATGTCCGCGAAGTGCGTCATACTAATAGGATGTCCGGTTGGCTGGACGGGAGAACATGACTCTGGTCAGGACAGCAAATTAGTCCTGGAGGTGAAATAGTATTCCCAGCCGAAAAACAGTTAATACGAAATCAAAGTGGAGGTCAATACGAACGTTTTGGTGTACCACATGTAGGTTTAGGTTAGGGTGGCAGCCGTATTTTTTTTACAAGCTCCCATAGACCAGATTAGGTCCCTAGTGTTACCACGGGCTGAAATGCCCCTCATCGAAACCAACCTGTTTGATATATAAATTTATCGATAGTACGAATATCAGTACTGGAAAGATCTGTTAGGCTGCCTAAAAAGGCCGACCCCAGTATGTCCAGTCGTCGTTTACTCAAAGCGGGACAGTCGCAAAGCAAGTGCTCAATGCTCTCCACTTCTTCCTCATCTCCACAGCTTCGGCAGAAGTCATTGGATTCAATACCCAATCTTTTGGCGTGTTCGCCGATCAAGCAGTGTCCCGTCAGAACCGATACTAACGTAGACAATCGTTTCCTCTCTAGTGCGAGGAGATATTTTGACCTTCTCAGGTCATACCTTGGCCAGATTTGTCTAGCTACCCTGCAGGTGCCGATTTCTGTCCATCTTTCGTTGGACTGCCCGATTGTCTCTTGCCTAAGCCAAAGCTTGCACGTGGATAGTGGCGCACCAATATATGCAAATTCTTCGAGAATTTGTAATGTCGTCCCTTTCCTAGCAAGTTCATCGGCTTTGCAGTTCCCCGGGATGTCCCTATGCCCAGGCACCCATATGAGGTGTATATTAAACTGCTCAGCCATCTCGTTAAGAGATCTGCGGCAGTCGAGGGCTGTTTGTGAATTTAGGGATGTTGCCTCCAGAGAATTGATGGCCGCCTGGCTGTCCGAGTAAATGACAACGACAGTGTTGGTTACTATGTTGCGACTCAGCCACTTGGCGACTTCCCATATTGCCATTATTTCGGCTTGATAGACACTGCAGGTATCTGGTAGTCTGTGAGCTATATCCAGACTAAGTTCCTCACAGTGTACTCCGAAGTCAACCTTTTCATCAAGCTTCGAACCATCCGTGTAAAAGTGGAGATGGTTTCTATTACCTGGTATTCTGCCGACCCATTCATCTCTGGCGGGAATCATAGTGATGTAATTTCTCTCGAAGGTGTACACAGTTGGTATATAGTCCACTCGGTCGGTTACCATAGCACTACACTTTGATATCCTCATGTGACCATAGTTCTTGTACCTCCATATTGATAGGCAGTTTAATCTTATTGCCGCTTTGGTTGCAACTTCTCTCGCCACAATATTAATCGGCAGTATATGGAGTAGGGCTTGTAGAGACTCGGTCGCTGTAGTCCTTAAGACTCCGCTTATGCTCAGGCAGGCAGTTCTCTGAACCTTTGTTAGTAGGTTGGTAATGGTTAGTTTGTCAGTTGCCGTCCACCATACCACAATACCGTATAACAGTATTGGACGAACTACTGCTATATATATCCAGTGGACGATTTTAGGAGAGAGTCCCCACCGCGACCCTACAGCCTTTTTGCAGGAATATAAGGCGACGTTGGCCTTCCTTACACGTTCCAATACGTTAAGTCTAAATAACATTTTCCTATCTAGAATTATTCCTAAAAATTTTGCACTTTCAGAAAAGACTAGATCTGTTCCATTTATCCGAGGTGGAGGGTCCACATGTGGGACATTATTCATCCTAGTAAAGAGAATTTGTAAAGAGAATTCTGTCTTGTTGGGGTTAACGCCCAAACCGCTGCTTCTGGCCCATCTAGCCAACTTGTTCAGAGCCACCTGTAGGATGTCTCTGAGGACGTTTACGAATTTGCCACTCACTGCGATTGCCACGTCTTCCGCATATGCCACGACCTTGCAGCCACAACGTTCTAGATCTAGCAGGATTTCATTCACCGCTAGGTTCCAAATTAGTGGAGACAGTACTCCTCCTTGCGGGGTCCCTCTGTTTACATACCTTGTTACGAGTTGTGCACCCTAGACATGCTGTTATGCGTCTTCTGGTGAGCAGACTTTGAATTAGTCTAATCAAACTAGTGTTAACTTTTAGATGTGAGAGTGCCGCAATTACCGCATCTGAGTGAATGTTGTTAAAAGCCCCTTCTATGTCAAGAAATGCCACCATGGTGAATTCCTTGAAATGCAGGGACGATTCGATAGTGCTCACAAGTTCGTGCTGGGCTGATTTATTTATTTATTTATTTTCTTCAATCATAATACAAAAGCCGTGTGGCCAAAATACTGTATTACATAGTAACAATATAAATCCTGAGAATCAATAATAAAACTAAGTTATACAAAGATTTAAACAATTCCTTAAAAGTAATATTAAAAATTTAATTCGGCTCCCCAGCCATAATACACAAAATAATGATGTTGAAAATTGTATATTTTAAGTAAAGATGGTCCAAAAGAATTAGCAACATATGCAAAAAAATGCAATGATCTGATCTCTAAGTGTTAAGGTGTTCCAATAATTTTAAGCGAAATACATTATTAGAATGAGAGAAGATGCGTAAATTAAATGGTAGTACATTCCAGCATCTGGCAATTCTCACCAGAAATGATCTAGCGTAGATAGAATTTCTAATTCTTGGGATAAAAATTTGCGGGTTCCTTGTGGAACGACTAAAAACAAAGCTCATACATAAACGCAGAGGTTTTCCACTTTTGATGACCTTACGGAAGAAAAATAGTAAACGGAAATTAATATAATCATCAAATAAGCAGCCTAAAAATTGCTTCACATACCTCGAAATGTGCTCACGCCGACCAACATTGTAAACAAAACGAACTATTGAGTTTACAATATGTCTAATTAAAACCATATTCATCCCGATAGTGCCAGAAAATACTTCAAGGCCGTATAAAACTTGTGGCATCAAGACACCATGAGCCAGTTTGCGTCTGGCAAAGACGGGCATGTAGATGTTGGATGTATAAATGCGACGCAGTCCACTCAATACTCTACCGCAAACAACATCAATATGTGTTTTGAACGTAAGCCTACGATCAAGAATCAAACCTAAACATTTAATATTGTCTACACATTCAATTCTGCTATTTCCCACAAATACATTCAAGTTAATGATAGATTGTTCAGTTGGGCCAAAGATTATAGCTTTAGATTTCGAAGAATTAATAGTTAAGGAATTGTCCACAGTCCAATGCACCACTCTTTCGAGGGTCAAGTTTACGTTGTTTTCCAAAATCTCAGAAAAACCACGGTTTCCCTCAAAAAGAAGAAAAATGTCATCTGCATAGGAAAAGATATTACAGGAGCACAAACGTCGAAATAGATCATTAACATAAAGAATAAACAATAGAGGTCCAAGGACAGACCCCTGAGGTACACCTGAAAACAGAGAAAGCAAAGATGATGTTATTCCGTTAGCAGCAACAAACTGAGCCCTTCCACTTAAATAAGAGAAAACCAATCTACAGGCCGACACAGAGAAGTTAAACAAATTCTTTAGCTTATATATCATTTTCACATGATTAATAGAATTAAAGGCTTTGGACAAATCAAGTGAGACAAGTGCACACAACTTATTCTCATTTATAGTTTCTCTAATATCATCCGTTAACCTCAAAAGTAAAGAGGTTGTACTATAGCCCCGACGAAAAGCATACTGGTCATCAGAAATATTTACGGTTTCAGAGGCAAGTATTTGGTTCTTTAGCAAGTGTTCCATAACTTTAGATAGAGCAGGGAGTATCGATATAGGCCTGTAATCATCTGGACCATGAATTATACGAGTTTTCGGAATTGGCACTACTCGAGCAATCTTCCAGCCCGAGGGAAACACAGATGTCGTCAACACTGTATTAAAAAGATCCAAGATGATATTAGAAATATGAGGAAAAATTAGTTTTATAAATCTTATTGATATATTATCAACGCCAACAGATTTAGACTTAACGTTACATAGAGCTTCAAATAATTCCATCTCATTTATGCACCGAAAAGAGAAAGAATCTGACAAATCAATAAAATCATCGAAGTTAACATCAGCGGAAGAACTTGAAGGACCAATAAAAAAATCATTTAAATCATTAACGTCAAGATCAACATCAGAATTGTCATCAACAACACAGCCCGACGCCCTGAGAACCCTCCACATTCCACCCGAATCCAAACCATTGAAGAGCTTAGAAAAATGTTTTCTCCTTCTCCTACGTATGATACCTTTCGCTCTGTTTCGAAGCCGACAGTAAGTCCTCCAGTTGTCCGAAGTGTTATTTTCACGAAACGCAGAAAAGGCCAAGTCCCTGAGAGATCTTGCATATACAATTTCATTCGAGTCCATCCAAGAGTTATGACTAATGTGAATTCTTCTCCTAATTGTAGGTACAAAAGAAAATAAGTCATTAAGAAGGGAACAAAGAAACTCACATTTTTCATCAACACCGGGAACACAAAAAAACAAAGAAAAGTCGCAATGTTGTAGGTAGGAGAGAAGACCATTCCAATCAATATTATTGAAATCGTGAAAATCAATAAACTCAACCTGCCTCTGAACATCAAAAAAGAAAGATCCAAAAATCAGTGCATGATCAGACAAAGAAGGAGACTGGACCTGACTAGAGTAGGTTTTCATACCAGGAGCACTAAGTAGGAAGAAATCAAGTAAAGACGTAGAGTTTCTGCTTACATCATAATGAGTAGGTTTTGAATTATGAGAAACAGACAGACTACAGCGCAAACAGAAGGATCTGAAAAGCTCAGACTTAGTAGGATTAAATAAGTTAATATTAAAATCTCCAACAACGACAATGTCAGAATATTTCAAGAATATGTCGGGGTGATTGTTCTCAAACATCTCCAAGTTTCCATGCGGCAGGTAAACCACCCCAAACAAAAGTCGGGAGTTGCCAAAATTTAACTCGATAAATAATGATTCACAAGAGCTGGCATCAGAGCACATAAAAACAATCTTGTACTTCAGTTTCCTAGAAACATAAAGGCATACACCTCCACCTCTGGTACTGCGATCATTACGAACAAGTTTATAGCCAGGCATAGCCACCGCATTATCTGAAACTGATCCATTTAACCAAGACTCTGAGACTGCAAATAAATCAAACACATTATCTCTCATAATAACTCGTATCTCATCCAACTTATGTAATATACTTCGGCAGTTCCAATGAGCAATTTTTAATTGACCACAAAGGGGTTGTAAAATAGACTTAAAATAAGCATTGTCGCTAATTAATGGACCCAAGTTATCGTTAAGAGACAGGGGAATGAGAAAAGTGTATTATTGTGGGGAACCAAAGAATTTTTAATAATTTAAAACAATCATTAATATATATCATTAAGTAATTCATTATAAAATTCTAATTCTTAAATACTTTTATCAACTGGCCCAGCCAAAGATGAGATCAAAAAAAAAAAATCACAATAAATTTATAAAATGATGGGTTTTATGAGATACAATAAAGGCCCCAAAAGGGATAATAATTAAGAAACGATAAATTTCAAGAAGAAGCAGAAACTCCATTATAAAGCTTCTCACATTCACGAAAATCATAATTCACCTCACTGCCATTAGGCAAGGTCAAAACGGCAATAGGCTTATCAGCATTCTTGATTCTAAACGTGACAATTTTATTGTCCTTACGCAATTTTGCACATAGAGCGTTCAGCTTCCCAGTAGCAGGAGGAAAATGGTCATTCAAAAAAACACGTTTATTTAGATTTACAGCAGCCGGATCCGATATGATGTGAGAAAGCATAAGCGGCTCAGTCTTAACAGACTTGAAGTATTCACCCATAATTGTATCACGTAGCAGTGCAGATGTAAACTTAACCAAAATTGCATTTCCATTATTAATATAATTGACATTGTCAATATCACGAATGGTAACAGGGGTATTGTAGTGTTTTCCGAGATCAATAATAACGTTGGGAAGGCCCCTCAAACCATTGGGGAGACCCTTGATCACAATATCAGGTCTGTTGAGTTTCCTAAATATCAAATTATCTTGTGTTTCCAAAGATAAAATTTTACTATTTGTAGATGTTTCAACATTACGTATGAGTTTACTGCATTCAGTAATCTCCGACTTAATTTCTTTAATGCAGGACGACATCTCTTGCTTAAAATCAGTCACCATTTTAGAAATTTCTTGCAAAACCAGTGCACGCTCCTCATCACCTTTCCTAATAAAGTTGTCGATTTTAGAATTTAGGAGTGAGACTTCCTGGCGTAACACACTGTCTTCATTTCCACCAGAATTTTTAAAGCAGTTGGGACAAACAAAAGAAAGGGATTTGTGTTCCTTTAAGGCAGCAACTCCACCGTCATCTATATCAACACATTTCGTGTGGTACCAAACGTTGCACATTTTGCATAAAATGCCTCCAGTTGTTTTAGTCACATTCGATTGACAAACATTACATTGGTCTTTTTTGGCTCCAGGCATCTCAACTTATTCCAATAAAAGCTCAAATTCACGAATAAATAAAACAATTCGCAATATGGCGGCACAGCAAGCAAAAGAAAATGCAAGGGTATTTGCAACAACGAACAACAGCAACAGCAACAGGAACAATAAAATTGCATAAATTCGCATAAAACCACCACAATTGATAAACTTTTATCACACTTTAATTTATTTATCAGTATTTGATAGAAATTCAGCAGGAAAACAATTTATTGTGATTTAATAGTTAATAAAAATGGAAAAAAAATGACCAGCTGATAAACACACACGTTCACTCAGGCATAGCGTTGCCAATCGGTAGACTTCCCCTTATTGTAAGCATGTTGGTTCCCCGACAGGAGTTTTGTATTCAGGTTTTCCCTAATGAAATGATCTAAAAGTCTTTCCAGACCTTTCAATAGGAAGGAGGATAGGCTAATTGGTCTGAAGTCTTTTGGCCTAGTCTGTGATATCTTTCCCGCTTTAGGTATGAATACCACTTTGGTATCCCTCCATCGATTCGGGACGTATGAAAGCCTGATACAGCCTACATAAATTTTCTCCAGCCAGGGGATAATGTACTTTAACATTTTCTGCATTTCTGCTGGAGTGATGCCATCTGGTCCAGGTGACTTGAAGGGCTCAAAGCTATTAATAGCCCAGCTTATTCTGGATCTCTCAGTCAAGAAGCTAGAGACGCTCGCAGTCCCCTCGCACTCTTGTTCTTCCTGCTGATCCTCGGGTTCTGTTACAGAGTTCCCCGGGAAATGTGTGTCGAGCAGTACATTTAGCGACTGCTCGCTGTAAATATCCCACTGTACAGGGTGAAGCAGATAATATCTTCCTCAGCCTAGCGGCGTCGGAGACCTTTTCTACTTCACCACAGAAGGTATACCAAGAGCGCCTTTGCGCCTTTCTAAGCTCCTTCTTATAGATCTTGAGTTGCTCTTTATAGGCATCCCAATCATTAGCGACCCCAGTAGATTTAGCCTTATTGAATAGCTTGTTGCAGGTCTTTTTCATAGCCGTTAGCTCAGAAGTCCAACATTGGGGTTTAGTTTTACCCTTGTACCTTGTTTTTGGACAGGCTTCTTCAAGGGATCTATTGAATGATATGGTGATATGATCGACCAGATTATCCAGACCGGCTTTGTCATTCGGTTCGTACAGAAGTTTAGAGTTGAGGACTTTCTTGAAATTCTTCTCATACAGGTGCCACTTTATCTTCCTTACATTTCTGTGGACGGCAGGTTTAGGCGCTTTTTCCGCGAGTTTGAACTCAATATAATGGTGATCTGAGAATGAGTCCAGTACATTCCACCCAATAATTTTGTCTGACAGCCGGTCAGTAGCAAACGTTACGTCGAGTACTTCTTGTCTGTCTTTAATTGTAAAGGTCGGTTTATTACCTATGTTACAAATACAAAGGTTGGTAGTTAGAATAAAGTCAAGAAGCGAATCACCCCTATTGTTTCTATCCGTACTACCCCAGATAGTATGATGAGCGTTCGTGTCTGCGCCAATAATCAGCTCGAGCTCGTCAGACGTTGCTTCTTCTACTACTTCCCTGAATAGAGCAGTCGGTACCACAGATTCATAAGGCAAGTAGCTGGAGACCACCCAATATATGCGATTACCGATCTCCAGGCTAGCAGCTGTTTGGTCTTTACCACTTAAATTAGTCAGGAGAAAGATACTTAGATCTTTCCTGGCCAAAATGCAGGTTCTTGGAGTGCCTTCATAGTTGGCCACAAGCAGTTTAAAGTTGGTTGTCCTAATACCGCACACCCTTCCTCCCACTACGTAGGGCTCCTGTATCAGGACGATGTCTACTGCGCCTGTGGACAGGCGCAGCAATAGAGCCGCTGGGGCTTCTTACCATCATTGGTAATTGACAGATTAACATCCACCCCGACAAGGGTGTTATCGAATTCTTCGTCCGTATCGTCGAGAAGCATGTCTCCGCCAGATGCGTCAAAGAGTCCGGAGACTCCCCTCAGCCTCTCTGTGTCCGAAGTAGAGCTTTTGTCCTCAGAGAAGGACGTTACAGATCTTCTGTTAGAGTTGGAGTCACCAGAAATAATAGGCGTGGGTACCTCCGCACTTCCAGAAAGTACCACGGTGGACGACTCGCCTTCTGCAGTGGGAGCTATATCCTGCTTGTATATCTTCAAGACTATAGTCTCGAAGCCATATTGTGGGTTGCACTCTCACTTTGTATATGGGAGGTGGATTCAGCGTTTAGGATAAGATTGACCTGCCGCTTTTTACCATCCGCCTCACCCACCTTGCTGATTCTTCAATTATGGGCCGGCAGACCAGGATTGGAATCTTTTGTTATTTCTAAGATGTCAGCCGGGTTGGTGGGCTCTTCTGTAACCCAGGTGATGGCTCTAGGATGACTAGGGATGTTGTTTTTTTCGACAACATCCAACTGGGCTCCCGGCCACACCTCACCCGCTCGACTCTGAGCAGCCTTATACAGGTCTACTGATCTGGCATCACCGAAATATAAGAGCTTTACTCTCCCCTGATGCCATCCTGCATCGTTGCAGATTGGTGGTTTGCCCGGCATTTCTCTGCGGACATCGAGGTAATGAGCCATAATGGCTGATTGTACATGACTCCATTTGTCCTTGAGGATGGATCCATCCTCACTACTTCTGTCTATAACAGCCATCACTAGACTCTCCTTCGCCACTTCATTGAAGGGCTTGGTGAGTGTCCTGTTGATGGTGACATTAGGGCCTCTTGCCTTTTTCGAAGGCAGGGGTTCATCAGGTGATCTGATTCGTTTTACTTTATTAGCCGTTAACACAGCTGAATTTGTGGCTCTTTCAGCCGACTCATTGGCCTTAGAAGCATCTATGACGCCTTTAGCCCAGGTAAGTGACCGAAACCTCAAACAGCCTCCAACTTCGTCAAAACTCTGAGCGCTACACGATGCTCATTGTGCTTCCGTTTTGACGGCCGGACATGACGTTTTCCCCTCACCGCACCACCTGTTGTGAGTACATGGGGGAGATTTTCACCATTTTTGGTGTGGTCGGCTTTGGCCAAGACCAACGGACGGACAGTCGGACGATTGGGTAACCGCGCTCCATCGGAACACGAAGGCATCCCCGTCAATAGAATTTATTTTTATTTTGTCTGTATTAGGCCGTAATAGGTACTACGATGTAGGCCTTACGGACTTTGTACAGATTTTTTCTATTGCGTAATAGATACTGGTAACTGTCCGCTATGTGATAAACACGTCCGTTCACTGCGAATGATCAGCAACGAAAAAAACCAGTAACCAGTAACCCAAAGTTGTTTTTGTCAAACAAAGTTTCCAGTTTCACGCTGGGGTCAGGACATAAATTTAGTCCTGGAGGTCAAATAGTAATCCCCGCCGAAAAACTTTGAATTGGAAATCAAAGTGGACAATAATACGAACATTTTGGTGTACCACATGTATCCCAAAGTTGTGTTTTGTCTAACAAAGTTTCCATAGTTGTGTTTCACACTGGGGTTCAGGACATTAAATTTAGTTCTGAAGGTCAAATAGTAACCCCAACCGAAAAACTTTGAATTGGAAATCAAAGAGGACATCAATACAAACATTTTGGCGTACCACATGTATCCCAAAGTTATGTTTTGTCGAACAAAGTTTCCAAATTTGAGTTTCCACGGGGTGTCAGGAAATACATTTAGTCCTGAAGGTCAAATAGTAATCCCAGCCAAAAAACTTTGAATTGGAAATCAAAGTGAACATCAATACGAACATTTTGGTGTACCTCATGAACACAAAAGTTGTGTTTTGTCTAACAAAGTTTCCGGATTTGAGTTTCACACTGGGGGTCATGACATAAAATTAGTCCTGATGGTCAAAAAGTAATCCAAGCCAAAAAAACTTTGAATTGGAAATCAAAGTGGACATCAATACGAACGTTTTGGTGTACCTCATGAACCCCAAAGATGTGTTTTGTATGTTTCCAGATTTGAGTTTCACACTGGGGGTCAGGACATAAAATTAGTCCTGAAGGTCAAATAGGAATCCCTGCCGAAAAACTTTGAATTGGAAATCAAAGTGAACATCAATATGAACATTTTGGTGTACCTCATGAACCCCAAAGTTGTGTTTTGTCTAACAGAGTTTCCAGATTTGAGTTTCACACTGGGGGTCAGGACATAAAATTAGTCCTGAAGGTCAAATAGTAATCCCAGCCGAAAAACTTTGAATTGGAAATCAAAGTGGACATCAATACGAACGTTTTGGCGTACCTCATGAACCCCAAAATTGTGTTTTTTCGAACAAAGATTCCAGATTTGAGTTTCACACTGGGGGTCAGGACATAAATTTAATCCTGAAGGACAAATAGTAGTCCCAGCCGAAAAACTTTGAATTGGAAATCAAAGTGAACATCAATACTAACATTTTGGTGTACCTCATGAACGCAAAAGTTGTGTTTTGTCGAACAAAGTTTCCAGATTTAAGTTTCACACTGGGGGTCAGGACATCAAATTAGACCTGAAGGTCAAATAGTAGTCCCAGCCGAAAAACTTTGAATTGGAAATCAAAGTGGACATCAATACGAACATTTTGGCGTACCACATGTATCCCAAAGTTGTGTTTTGTCTAACAAAGTTTCCAGATTTGAGTTTCACACTGGGGGTCAGGACATAAATTTAATCCTGAAGGTCAAATAGTAATCCCAGCCGAAAAACTTTGAATTGGAAATCAATGTGGACATCAATACGAACATTTTGGCGAACCACATGTATACAGATTTGAGTTTCAAACTGGGGGTAAGGACATAATATTAGTCCTGAAGTTCAAATAGTAATCCCAGCCGAAAAACTTTGAATTGGAAATCAATACGAACATTTTGGTGTACCTCATGAACCCCAAAGTTGTGTTTTGTTTCCAGATTTGTGTTAGAAAACAAATGCTTTACTACTTATGTATGTAAACAACAATTCGCTTTAACAGCGTATAACAAAACGTATGCGTAGTCCGAGCGCTATAACTTTATTTGGAAAGACTAAGCTAAATATAGTTAAATGAGTTCTTTGATAAAAAATAAAAGAACACAAGTGTAAATGTTGCTTCTCTGTTGTATTCCAGGAATAAACCTCCCAAGACCGGCTGCCTTGCAGAAGAAAAAGAGGCACTGAAATAATTCTTTGCCGGCATGTACAACAACAATCATACCCTGATGAGTTGGCCGATTTATATAAAACAAAGACAGTGGCTCCAAGCAGCAAATTGAAGTTTTTAAATCCGTTCATTGGACAAGATGAACTAATTCAAGCTTCTGGGAGGATACCAAATGCGTCATTTTTATCTCTAGAAGCCAGGCAGCCCATTATTTTGCCAAAAACTCTTCATTTCACGAGGCTATTGGTAGAATCCTACCACAAAAGGTTTTGCCACATAAACACAGCCACTGCTATGAGTGAGATTCGCCAGAAATACTGGGTGCCATCACTGCGTCAACTACTCAACAGCATCCAGAGTCGATGCACAACCTGCAAAATCCGTCGAGCAAAGCCACGTCAACCCCAAATGGCCGCCTTACCTGTGACCGAGTTTCTCCATACGTCAGGGCCTTCACCTATACAGGACTGGACTATTTTGGCCCAGTAACGGTCTCTATTTGCCGACAGCGTGAAAACGATGGATTGCCCTTTTCACCTGCCTTCACCTGGAGATAGCAACTGATCTGTCTAGCGATGCCTGTCTAGTATGTATCCGGTACTTCATCAACAGAAGAGGAGTGCCCATAAGTATAAGAAGCGACAATGGGATATATTTCGTCGGCATATCAAAGGAATTACAAGGTACGAATAAGTTCTTGGATAATAATAATTTCTCTTCAGGTTTGACGGCACTCGGAATCAAATGGACTTTCAACACGCCAGTAAATCCCAATGAAGGCGGCTTTTGGGAGCGACTGGTTAGAAGGCTTTGTTCATCATGTTGAAGGAGCAGGCCCCAAAGCTCGAGACTCTACAATCGTTTCTGATAGCAGAAAATATGGTGAATTCCAGACCCCTGACTCATTTGCCTGTGACCCCAGAAGATCCAGAACCGCTGACTCCGAAACACTTTCTACTTGGATGCACAAATTCGACGCAATCTCCTGCACCACATGAGCCAAGACTGATGTGTTTGCGAAAGCAGCAACAATGGCTGAGTGAATATCTTCCGGAACTTACACGGCGAACGAAATGGCGTTTTCCATCACAACCGTTGAATGTGGGCTGCCTGGTCTTTATCTGCGACCCTGATCTCCCAAGAAGCCAATGGAAGCGAGGACGTGTTATTGAACTGCATAAGGGCAAAGATGGTGTTGCCGCTCAGCCGAAGTACGAGCAGACGCAGGAGTCTACCGCCAGTGTCGAAACTGGCCATTCTTGACGTCGAGCCGGATGCGAGAGAAAGTGAATCCTCCCCCTCTGGGTCAGTTCACGGAGGCGGGGATGTCGTCGAAGGCAACCCTGTTGATGGTAAGGGTAACCCTGCAGTTGGCCATGCTTGAGCGAATGTCATGTTGGACAAAAATGGCTTTAGGGCATCTCCTAAATACCGGTGAATTGCGTCCTGCGTCTGTCAAAGTGTTGTTGTATGCACAGAAAACAATAGGATGAAACTTGAGTTTGACAGACGCCGGACGCATTCACATTTAAGAGATACCCTAAAAAATCCCAAGCTCTAGTCAATGAATATAGAAGATGTGCCATCGCAAGTTTGTTTACATTTTCTCGAGTTACGAACGAATAGAAATCATTTTTCAACCGCGAAAAAATAGTTTTCTGGTGCCTTTTCTTAAAGTCCGTATTCACACTTGCAATTTTTCCCCGCTGAATTGCAGTGCTTGTGGGAGAGGGACGCAGTCGGTAAGGGGGGAGAAAAAAGTCTTCCGTACTTGCATTTTTTTTGCAATGCGTTTTGTGTTTTCCTTCGCTGTGAAGTGGTCATTTTTTCAAAAACAATATAATATAAGAAGACATTCCTGTTGCACATATCGATTGATATTAATTTTGTAATCATGATAATTAACAAAAATCGGGAAATTGGGTCGGAAAATACATCAAAAACCTTACTCGTTGAAATCAAATTCCTATTCGTTCGTAACTGATACTTACTCGCTACGGGAAGGAATGTCTTCTTATATTATATTGTTTTTGCCTAAAACTTCATTTTTTATTTTGTTATTGGCAATCCTAAGAATTCAAATCATATAAATAGGCCCTTAAGGCAAATACTTATCCTTTCTGTTTGTGTTACCAATAAAACATGTACATAAGTGTTTGTAAAGAAATATTACTTTATTAAATCAAAATGTTCGAGTGTTTTTTAAATTTGTATTTGTGAATATTGTAAAATTAAATTCTTTATTTATCTCTTTAAATAGTTCAGATTCACACTTGAAAAAAATCTTCCGTACTCGCAATTTTTTTGCAATGCGTTTTGCGTTTTCTTTCGCTGTAAAAATTTTCGACATTTCCACACTGCTTTTCATTTAACTGCTGCTTAACACTGCTTAACATTTTAATAAAATTTAATGAGTTTTAATGAACGGTGAAAATAAAAAATTGTCGAAACAGAATACGTTGTCTGAACGCAAACACAACTTCAAAAGAGAATTGCAGAAAAAAAATTTTTTCTGCAATTCTCTTTAATGTCAAAAAAAAATGACCACTTCACAGCGAAAGAAAACACAAAACGCATTGCAAAAAAATTGCGAGTTCGGAAGATTTTTTTCTCCCCCCTCACCGACTGCGTCCCTCTCCCAAAAACACTGCAATTCAGCACAAAAAATTGCATGTGTGAATCCAGACATAGTAAATAAACCAACAACTCCCAAATATCCAAAATAAACACAGTTTTATGCCTTAAAAATTAATAAATAAATATCGGCGTTTCAAATTGCAAAAATACCTCTTTTTCTTCTTGAGGGCTGCCGGTCTTGGGAGGTTTATTCCTGGAATACAATAGAAAAGCAACAGTAAATATTAAGTCTGCATTTACATGATACTTTTTTTTAAGTATTAAGTATACTTATCGGCGTTTTGTAGGCGAGAGAGGCAGTCGGAAACGGGGGGGAGGGGGAAAGTATGCCGTACTCGTACTTGTCGTACTCGTCGTTTTGTGTTTTTCGTTCGCACTTGGAAACAACAACAATTCACACAGGAAAAGCCGAAACAAAACAAATGAAAATAAGTGTAAGTATTGAAAAAAAAGTACGTGTGTGAACGTAAATACTTTCCAAAAGAGAATAAGTCGATAATAAGGCATTCACACCAACCCGTTTTGGCTCATTGAGATGTTTTCGAGCCAAAACGAGTTGCTTTCCCCTTATAGAAATGTCAATTGAAACCGTCTCAATCGGCATGTTTTTCTCAATAACACGTCCCAAAACTGCATGTTGAAGTATGTGAACCCCCTTAAGTTGTCAATATGTCGCACACTGAACATATACATTTCAAATTTTGTCAACAATAAAAATGGAAGCAACTATTGAAATGGAATCGAATAGTTGAATTCTCGTTGTGCATTGATTTGTGAGCGCCAAATAATTTAACAATGCTTTTTTGGTACTTTCCATGTCTCTTTTTTATATTTTCAGTAAAAGTTGTTTGTACACAATAAGTTGACATATGACATTTGAAAACATAATAAATGTCATAATTAAGCAGGCAACATGTGTGAACGTTGAGATGTTTTCCCAAAACAAATGAGCCAAAACGGGTTGGTGTGAACGCCTTATTAGTTACTTACAAAAAGTACCATGTAAATGGGGACTAAGCAAATTAAATATTTTCTCTTCCACACACATGCATACCATGGCAACGCTCCATTACTTGGCAAATATGGTGCTGCTTTGGTAAACCAGGCGCCGCTAGCTATGTTGGCGCGAATACCACACACACATGCACAGTCATTTACGAATGGGAGAATGTAAACAAAAGTGATTGAATGATTTCAGCAGAAATACACACGGACGGACATGGCAAAATCAAAATTGTCTAGGCAGTATTTCGTTTTTTTTTTTTGTTAATTTGAGATATGATGCCAGCTTTGCATAATTACGTGACTATTGGCACAACCGCATTCTTATCGAATCCATCTCGTTTAAATGTGTAAAACTGTAAGTTATCCCAGTATATACAATGAAAAGGCTGCGATGTTAGATCTCACTATTTTCTGCCTACATTTTAATTAGATGTTAACTAGCAATCCTGGTGAAGATCCTGAATGTCACGCCGCTAAACTGTTGGAAGTTATCATTTTGCAATGCAAAGGACAAATTGATTCCGTAATAATACCTGTTTTTGTGGAATAGGCCTTGTGATGCTTAACAAGAGAAGTACAATCATCCGAATTGCAATTTGACGACATATTTTCGTTAATTACGAGAACGTTTCTTTTGTTATCAAGTCCAAAGGCAAACTGAACTGTGTTAACGCGTAATACATTTTTAACACTTGTTTCTGCATTAGAACATAGGCTTTAGATTGGTCGTTCAATAAAGTCAACATAAGTATAAATAATGGACAATAAAATATGCATGGCTTCGTTGAGTGGAGCTCGTTCTCCGGAGTGTTTACATTCGTAAGTTTTAACCAATTGGTATATGGTAATTAAAGCACCGTTCCATATTTTGATTTCGGGGTTTTTCAAATAAATGCTTACATTTTCCACCACTGGGAGCCAAATTACGGGAAGCCTTTTTTATTATGGAATTTAGGCAAACATCCAGTTGAAGGCTAGGTATTTTAAAGAAGATATTTAACAATATTTCTAGAGTATATAGTACTCTTTATTGAAGCTTTGGGGTCACATTTCTTGCACTTCTGTGAACAAGGGGTCAACACATTGGCCAAAATTACCAAGAAACCGTTTTGGAAGTTGTTGCGAAACCTCTTAACCTGCGCCGGCACATACGGCTAAAATTACCTAGACATGGCTTTAAAACAATTTGCCAGCTTCATTTCTTCTGATGAATGGCTCTCTGGCAGCCCTGATTTAAACCCACTGGATTACAAATTGTTGACAGTTTTAGAGGACAAGATCTGCCACAATAGATACCACAACATCGATTCTCTTAAGACTGCTTCGATTCATGCTGTGGACATTTTCCCAATGGGACGAGGTGCGTGCGGCTATTGATGATTGGTCAGTGTGACTTAAGGCATGTGTGAAGGCCAAATGCGGAAATTTCGAATAAGTGCTTGCTTTTTGTATAGAATATACATATGTATGTATGTCAATAAATACATATAACCACAGACCTTAAATTATACAGATGTGCCGTCCACAGACCTTAAATTATACAGATGTGCCGTCAGCGAGAAACGTCAAAATCTATCAGCTACGAACGAATAGGAATGAAATGTCACACGCGAAAAAACACTTTTCCGCGGACATAGTTTGAACTTTCTTTGCACTAATCAATTAATATTAATTTTTTAATTGTGACAATTACAAAAAATTCGGGAAAATCGGTCCGAAATCCGCGGAAAAACTCACTCTTTGAAGTCCTACTCGTTGAAATTTCTATTCGTTCGTAACTGACAACTTACTCGCTCCGGGATGGCATATCTTATTATTCATTATTTTTGGTGCCGTCAGCGAGAAACGTCAAAATCTATCAGTATTTTCTTAAGTTTATATTTTCGAGAGGGACTTTATCATCGATATCTTTACAAATTAGTTTAGTATAATGGCTGGTACAATATTGAATCGTCACAAAATCTAATTATCCCACAAAGTTCAAAAGGTTGTGGCACTTGATCAAGTATTCCTGTATGTTTGCCATTCCATTAAATTGTGCTAAAATTGAATTAATAATAGCATAACTACAGTCTGTGACAATTCGTTTGCAGATCGGCCATTTGATTTTATTTCTTTGGGAAGCTTCTTGAATGTAATGTATAAATATACCGTTTTCATAGCTAGTGTGGTGCATCCGCAACCGGAAGAATTTTACCTTCGTCAGGCAAGTGTGCAATTATCGAATATACGCCCATGTGATGACAATCGCGTGAGTTCGAATCGCAAAACGCAAAAAATTTCCCCTTCAATTTTTATGGTCTTCGAAATAAAATTTTAATAAAATGCACACATGGATGTAGTTATTTATCACTGTAATTTATAATTTGATTTTAATAAATCCAAATTGTTGTGCTAAAAAAGAATTAAGAACATGCATTTTGCGACTTGAAATCACAATCGCCAATTTTAGGCGAAATGCGATTGCCATCACATGGGCGATAGAAATATTCGCTTATTTGCACATTTTATTGCTTGTACAACACCGCCGGTAGCATCAATGCGCAACGTAAATTGTGCGTTTTCCATCAGTAAAGAGTTGTAGTTGTGCAACATTTGTAGCCCTTCTATTGTAAACAAATAAACTTGCAGCGGTTAAATGTTGAATAAAATGCTGATAATTTGTTTCACTCATAATGAATGCATCAATGAATGGGTGTTTATCGTAATCAAAATGGCCCAATGCTTCTGATCGAATTTTTCTTATTGTTGGAAGTAAACGAACATTTTGTTGTTTTCCAACTATTCTCTGGGCTTTCGATTGATTGTTGATTGCCTCTTTCCTGTATAATAAAGCTTTTTTATTTAATAATTGTGATTTTATAAGATGGCGCTTGGGACCTCTGGTCTGAAAAGTTTTTTTAATTCCGATTTGATGTTTCAGCTCTTCTTTAGATCTGAAAACTTTACATATTTCTCTTTCTAAAGATAATTTCAGTATAAAACTGCAACACGCCCGATCATTGCAGTAAGCGTAGAGTATAGAATATATTATTATCTTCACTGAATTTACATGTTTGAACATTTAAATCACAAAAATTATTAGACTTTTGTAAGCAACGCGAATAAAGTCCAACAGGATTTTTTCGCAGAAAAAACGTCGTTGTCATATAAAATTTTTTGGGCCCCATTGCATTTAAAGTGGCAGTCTTCATACTTACAATTTTTTAAAGAAGCTCTTTTTTTGGCTTGGTCTTCTCCTACACTACCCACCATTCGGACACTTCTATTCGGTTTAATATTTGGATTGGGGGCTTACGATATGACTTCAAAAAATCAGCTTTAAAGCTTTCTTCTTGAGTACCACACAGGCCTTTGTTGCATATAAGAGAGCACATTTCCCATTCTTAAATGGTACGGTGCAACACAGGATTTCCCAACGCTTTCAACATTATGGCTCCCCACAACCATGTAAAAAATTTCACACAAACAAATTATCGCAAATTATATTTATTTTTTCATTTGAAATTTCGTTTAAATTATATTTATTCTTGAAAATTTCATCGAAATTTAATTTTTCTGCAAAATTTCGTAGAAAATTCATTTTTTTAGAAATATCCATTGAAATTTCATTTCTCTATAAATAAAACGTTGAAATTAAATTTTTCTACAGAATTTCGTTGAAAACAGAATTTTCTAGAAAATTTTATAAAAATTGCACATTTGTAGCCAATTTCATCAAAATGAATATTTTTTAAAAAAAATCTCTTAAAATTGCATTTGTTAGAAAATTCCTCAAATTTTTATTTTTCTGGAATATTTTCTGATTTTTTTTTTTAATTTTTGAAAATGAATTTTTCCACAGAATTTCGTTTAAATTTCATTTCATAAAAATTTGGTCGAAATTTAATTTTTCTGCAAATGTTTTTAAATTTGAATTTTCTAGAATTGTCGTTGAACTACATTCAACGAATTAAAGGTCGATAGGCGTATAAAGGGCCACTGAACGGATCGATCAATGAGTCGTTTAAAGGACGATGACTCCTGATTAGTGGCCACTGCCCGGAATAAAGATCATCGACTTTATTAAAACCTAATGATGGAAATTTGCAGAAATATTCTAGAATTTTTTTTTAGAAAAATGCAAATTTTGACGAATTTTATTAAAAATTAAAATTATAAATAACAAATAAACACACCTATCAATTTTCTTAATTCGAATTTTCTTGTCTAGGACCCAACTTATACAGTATAATGGGTGGATTCTTCAAAAATTAAGAAATTCAACTGACTGTGATGGTTACTTCAATTCGTTTAGCATTTTCAATGTCGCCCGTTTGTCTACTGCCAAGTCTCACAATAACAGTGGGTTTTATGACCCAAGCGTGAATGTATGCAGGTGAATGAAAAGTGTCGAATACATTTAATATCATAAATGGAGCTTGCGATATGAAATTGCTAAAAAAAAATTTTTAAAACACTCTAGGTATAAGAAATTTAGCATTCTGTTTTTTTACCAAAAAAATCGTTCTTGAAACAATCCATTACTTATTTTATTGGTAATTTTGTTAGCAATTTGAAATTTTATTGTCGCCTATTGGTGTACAGTATGTGTTTTTATGACCCAACCGTCATAAAACCGAAAAATACTTGGGTGTAGTATAAATTTAAAGAAAAAATTTGTACTGTATATAATATGATTTTGCAATTTTTTGACATTCTTTCGAAAATCAAACACTTCTCTCATATGAAATGCATTATGTTTGTTAATTCTATTTTTCATTGCGTCATTGTTTGTTCACTGCAAAGAATCATAAGTTCCGTGTGTTTTTATGACCGAACCGTCATACATTAAAATTGCAATATACATGGATGTTGTTTAAATGTGAAATACTTTGGGTCGATCTTTCAAATGCATCAACGAATGATGTTACATGCATACATACATATTTGTAACTCATACAAGTGACCCTTGTTTTCATAAACTGAAATAATTTTAACAAAACACGAACAGAAATTTGAAATTCTAATTATGCCATTAACGTTAGATATTTCGACGAACTTAATTTTAACCCTCTAACGGGAAAAAGGTAAATTTTAATGATAGGAGGTCGTGAATTTTTTTCCTGGGATATATTTGCACAATAAGAAATAATTCGAGGAACAAATTCAAAAAAATTATGTTTAGGGGTGACTGGGGGGAAAATACGAATATACCAATGACTGCCTCAGGGCAGTCTTGACCGTTTAAGGTAAAATAAGTCAACATATATCGTTCCATTCATTTTATGATTATTATTTTGAAAATTGATTAATTCTATGAGTAAATGGAAATATTAGCTGATATTATATATTACATATTAATTATATATAAACATTCATTTCTTACATATGTGTGTATTTAGCAAATGAAGAATTTGGTTCAGAAAAGAAAAATATATATACTAATTTTTGTTATGATAATCATAAAAACAATTTTTTGAGTTTGAACAACACACATTAAGTTTACACTTTTTGCAGAAACATTGAGTTTCAGACGTTTTACAAAATTTACACTTTTTTACCGCTATATTCCCTACGAAGCCAAATGGGAAAGTGATCAAATCCATCATATCGTAGGTTTTCAGTAGGATGCTTGACTTTTTTACCTGTTGTTAAGCCTTCAAATTGAAGAGTTTGCAATGATGGACGACCAACTGAACGTTTTTGGGTGACAAGTCCAGTTGCAATTTCCTCACGGAATATCGGTAGTTGGAGTACTTTTTGTGTCTCATTGCTTCCGATTTTGTTTTCCTCATTTATACGACGATATAAAATGTATGAATTTGTTACTGCCATATCGATGAAGTGATAAAAATTCTTGTCATAATATTTCGTGTTTTGGCCCTTATGTGGTAGCGACCCTTTAAACCGTTCATCAAGTCGACCCCTCCCACATGACGGTTATATTCGGGGATTACTTGTGGACACTCGACCTCCACAACTTTCTTTAATTTTCTCTCATACCGAGGTACTTCAGGTGCATTATTATCTTTCCTTCTCTTTAATTTGGTTGTCTAAAGGAAGTTTACAACGTAGTAAACGCTTAGATCGTACTGTACCCAAACTGTAAATCCCTCTAGCTCGTAAATATACTTACAAAGGCAGTGATGTACAAAAGTTGTCGAAGTATATTATATGATTCACAAAGTCTGGCACACTTTGCGAAAGACGGACGACGACATTTGCAGTTGCTCCAAGGTCGGGGGTTACTGGTAAAATCACATTGTCACCAGCTCCATTGTATATTTCGAAGCGGTAGGCATATCCACTTGAGTCGCACAGTACAAATAATTTTATTCCCCATTTGTGGGGTTTATTGGGCATGTACTGCCGAAGGTGGTGCTTCATTTTAGTACTGCACATCTGTTCATCAATACATAGTCTAGACATTTTTGGCATTGAATCAAAGCGTCCATTCATACCATCCGCAAGGTGCCGAATACGAAATAACGGATCATATCCCGGTTCACCTTTTCTGACACGTTTGGATTCATCTTGGAAGGATAGATACATTTTTATCGATATAAATCTTTTCAGCGACATAGTATTTTGAATTTGTGGAAACGCGTTTTTTCCCCAATAGCTTTCTAAATTTGGGTAACGATACACGGACATGAAAATTAATATTCCCATATATTGGCGAATTTCCTGAGATTCAACTTTGAATGTTGTATTTATATTTGCTACCAAAGCATTTCTGTTTGTTTCCTTTACAATAATTTCTATTCTGTAAAGAAGTGCAGAAATATATCTATAGGTTTCATCATACTTTTGATAGTTGGTGGCAAAGATGTATTTCCACGAAATGCCACTTCGTTCACGTGTAAACACATCGATGTTTTTTTCCAAGTTATATTTGAAAATTCTTTGGAGTCCTTTTTAAAATCAGATAATTCTGAAAGAGAACTGTACCTTTATTTTTTAATATATTGAAAAAATATTAACAGTACCTGATCCAATAAACCCTCCATTTGAGGGAAAGACAGATGGACCTGTTTCTTCTAGGCTTGGTAAAGGGGATATCGTTCTTTTCCTAGAAGATTTAAAAGATGAAGAAGTGCACGGATCAGATATTTCACTGATTAAAATATTGTTGGAGGTGGCTGCATTATTAGGATTCTGAAATGGCAATGATTCAATACCAATTGAATCAACATTTCCCAAAAAATTGTTATAGGCGTAATCAGGATCATAATAAAAATCTTCACTGCCAGAATCAGAAATTTCTTCATCAGATACAACTGAATCCATAAACCCTTCCTCATCAGTCAGAACTGCAAGATTTAATCGTTTATTGCGATTAAATATACTTTTCCTTTCCATGTTTTACTTAGAAGTCCACAAATCTGCACAAATACATATATTCAATCATAATAAAAACAAATAACCTTACAAATGTACCCATAAACGGGGAAGGCTGCCTGGAGGCAGCCATTCGTTTTTTGTATTTAGCACATACCACATTGACTTTTTGATGCTAAATACATTTCCACAATCAATAAATATTCTACAACTACTTACCAAAAATTATTCACAAGAATTGTATATTTCTAAATGCGAGTTTTTGTGTAATACAAATTTATATTTTTCACAAATAATTATTTGTAGATTTTCACACATTTGCTGCACAAAACTTTTGACAGAATAAGCAAATATGATTCGATTAACTTCAAACAAAAACATAACGGTAAACAGAATGGCAAAAGACATAATAGAAAAGATTGCACTGAAAAAACGTTTCGATACAATAAGTAAAAAACCGAAGGCTGCCTTGAGGCAGCCTTATCCGTTACTGGGTTCATTTTAAAAAATCCTCGAATCAAATTGTTTCAGATATAAAAAAGGTCTTTTAAGGCATAATGTTAATTACGTACAGATTTGTTTAAGATTCAAATAGAATTTATTTAAATATGAATGTTTTTAATTCACTAATTTTATAAATTGCATGATGTCCATAGAATAAAAATAAATGTGTTTCTACCTTCAAATATAACTTCTAGATTTCAAATTTGCCTTTCTTTAATTTCAGTTTCAAAAATTACATTTCCATTAAAACTTTTATGACTCTTTTCAATCTGAATCTGAAACAAAGTTATTTCATATGATATATCTACTGAACATTCATTTTATTTTACAGAAACACTAGAAACGTTAGTAATGGGTATTTTCCTATAACAATTTTTAAAACAATGTTTATAGAAAATGTAAGTTTAAAAATATCTGCGCTTACTATATTTATTCCACATGTATTGTTAATTTGTGTACTCTCATCATTTGGAAAAACTTCCTGCGACTTATTTTCAGCAATGTGCAAAACATCTTCAGAGTTATGTTTATCTGAAGGCTTTGTGGGTGTTCCAAGAAGAGCGCAATTTTTTAATTACTGATGCAGCAATTGAATTGTTTCTCTGGCTGTATGACATGTGGCGCCGTCTTGTTGGAACCACATGCCCTCCACATTCATTTCTTCAATTCTAGGCAAGAAAAAACTGGTTATCATTTCACGATACCGAACACCATTGACTGTTTGCGCTTGACCTGCCTCAAAGGTCCAATGATTCCTCCAGCCCAAAAACCACACCACACAGTGACACGTTGAGGATGCATTTGCTTCTCGTGAATCACTCGAGGATTTTCCGCACCCCAAATGCGACAATTCTGCCTATTGACGAAGCCATCAAGATGAAAATGGGCCTCGTCACTGAAGATGATTTTATCGGCAAAATCAGCATTTTCATGTTGTCTCTCCAATACCCAATTAACGAACTCCCTTCGCTGTCCTTCTCCATTTTTACTAACCTCGTACCTTCTACTAACAAACAATAACAATTATTCAAATGTCAAACAATGACACTTCGAATGTTGCGAGATTTAAAAATTGCGTTCTTCTTGGGACACCCTTTATAACAAAAAATTTTTGTGCTTTCCATTTCAGGAGTAAAAAATTTGTCTCTACGTTTTTATCCTCGTACAAAATGTTTTCAAATGGAACCTCGGAGATTTCAATATTTTCATCTGTAATTTTTGATAGCAGTATTTTCTAAACCGATTGACATTTTTGAAATGTACGAATTATTCGCCAAAACTTGAGAAATATTTTCTGCATTCTCACTTAATTGTATTTTTGGCTCTCTTTGCTTAGCACATCCATCTTGAGAAACGTACGAATGTTCCACGAGAATGTTCGACACAATTTTTGTGCTTTCGATTTCAGGAGTGAGAAAACTTGTCTCCACGTTTTCATCCTCGCACAAAATGTCTTCAACTGGAACCTCGTAGATTTCAATATTTTCATCTGCAGTAATCGCATTACTTTCTAAACCGAATAGTATTTCGGAAATGCATGACTTATTAGACAAAACTTATCACTTAATTGTATTTTTGGTTCTCTTTGCACAGCACATTCATGATTGAAATAATTTCATTGTGATTAGATTCGTTTGTGACTGGATGGCCGATTGTTTTTCCTTCTACTATGATTATTTGCGGGGATACAGCCAGTGAATCATTTACTCTTTCGTCAATACATACAATCACCAACTTCTTTTTCTTGTGTCACAGAAGCATTTACCATGAGCTTTGCATGGTATGAAATTATTTTACTATTTTTTCTTGTATTTCTAAGGCGATGATGCTTTGGTGCATTTTCATTTATTACCGATTCAAATGTACCACTTATGTCACGGTAATAATATAAAAGATCATTCAAATTATAATTCTTTAATAGCAAGTTTAATACGATTTTATTTATTTTTGGCATATTTAGATTTAAATATTTAACTAAAAGAAAACTAATTTTACTAATTTCAAAAGTTGTACTTTTTAATATTGGCTAAACACTTTTTTTCGCTTAGATAAACTTTGCGACACATACAAAACTGATACATACATGTAAATGTAATAAAGCTAAGGTTAAGGATAATAATGTTACCACTACCGTTATTCATATTATAAGAATGATCGTATAGAAAACGAGTGAAATAGATATCGTTATTGTAGTGAGCATCTATCTCTTTCGTGATTATAGCGTTGCCACATATGCAAAAAATATCAACTTATAAAACAGCAACCTAACAAAAAAGTGTTCCGTTTCGGTACGTTTTTATTAACAAATATTTTGAAAAATCAGAATAATCGTCCCTGTGCTGGTTTTAACATCCCACTAAAGCACGGTACTAAGTTCCGGTTTCACGCTGAAATCCCATACAAAAAACAAATTTGTGAAAATATGAGTGAAATTTTTTCATTTGTGGTACTATGTTTTCCAACGTGAGAAATTTACATTTTTCGCCGCCACAAATTAATTGAACGCCGCAACAAATTGAAGCCGCCAGCATTGTACTCCTATTTATTTATATTCATATTTGTCCAATGAGTCGGCCGAAAGAGCCACAAATTCAGCTGTGTTAACGGCTAATAAAGTAAAGGGAATCAGATCACCTGATCAACCCCTGCCTTCGAAAAAGGCAAGAGGCCCTAATGTCACCATCAACAGGACACTCACCAAGCCCTTCAATGAAGTGGCGAAGGAGAGTCTAGTGATGGCTGTTATAGACAGAAGTAGTGAGGATGGATCCATCCTCAAGGACAAATGGAGTCATGTACAATCAACCATTATGGCTCATTACCTCGATGTCCGTAGATAAATGCCGGGCAAACCACCAATCTGCAACGATGCAGGATGGCATCAGGGGAGAGTAAAGCTCTTATATTTCGGTGATGCCAGATCAGTAGACCTGTATAAGGCTGCTCTGAGTCGAGCGGGTGAGGTGTGGCCGGGTGCCCAGTTGGATGTTGTTGAAAAAACCAACATCCCTAGTCACCCTAGAGCCATCACCTGGGTTACAGAAGAGCCCTCTAACCCGTCTGACATCTTAGAAATAATAAAAGATTCCAATCCTGGTCTGCCGGCCCATAACTGGAGAATCAGCAAGGTGGGTGAGGCGGATGGTAAAAAGCGGCAGGTCAATCTTATCCTAAACGCTGAATCCACCTCCCATATACAAAGTGCGAGTGCAACCCTACAATATGGCTTCGAGACTATAGTCTTGAAGATATACAAGCAGAATATAGCTCCCACTGCAGAAGGTGAGTCGTCCACCGTGGCACTTTCTGGAAGTGCGGAGGTACCTACTCCTATTATTTCTGGTGACTCCAACTCTAACAGAAGATCTGTAACGTCCTTCTCTGAGGACAAAAGCTCTACTTCGGACACAGAGCGGCTGAGGGGAGTCTCCGGACTCTTTGACGCATCTGGCGGGGACATGCTTCTCGACGATACGGACGAAGAGTTATCGAACCCTTGTCGGGGTGGATGTTAATCTGTCAATTACCAATGATGGTAAGAATTCTACAGATTAACCTCCATCACGCTAAAGCAGCCTCAGCGGCTCTATTGCTTCGCCAGTCCACGGGCGCAGTAGACATCGTCCTGATACAGGAGCCCTACGTAGTGGGAGGAAGGGCGTGCGGTATTAGGACACCCAACTTTAAACTGCTTGTGGCCAACTGTGAAGGCTCTCCAAGAACCTGCATTTTGGCCAGGAAAGATCTAAGTATCTTTCTCCTGACTAATTTAAGTGGTAAAGGCCAAACAGCTGCTAGCCTGGAGATCGGTAATATATTGGGTGGTCTCCAGCTACTTGCCTTATGAATCTGTGGTACCGACTGCTCTATTCAGGGAAGTAGTAGAAGAAGCAACGTCTGACGAGCTCGAGCTGATTATTGGCGCAGACACGAACGCTCATCATACTGTCACCCGATATTATTTGCCTATGTTCGTTGATGTCTGTCTGGCAACGCTTGTCTAGTTTTCTTTTTACTTGAATTCCCTTTTTGACACATTCCTTTTTGTTTGACAGACGACAGACACAACACTTAGTTTTAGTTCGTATTTGACATTCAAACCGATCGTATCGACTCTCCATATATTTAATCATTCATAACTATTAATTACATTTCTATTCTAAATAAACGACTTATACTCTTGTAAGAGAAGCTGCGTTATTATTTTAACATCGAATGCTATTCGTGGTCAGTGTCACTGCCTCCCACTCATCCATCCGCATGACAATTTTCAGAAGTAGGATTTTCGGAATTTAGAACACTCGCGAATTTGTTTGGTGTTAGTCGGTAAAACACACACACATACGGGCAGACAAAAGAAATAGAAGAGACGAGAGAGTGTTGTGAAATTGATGGTCGTCGTATGGAGAAGTTGACGATAGTAGTGCTGAAAGAAAAACTACGCAACGCCGGTTTGAAAACATCGGGAAGAAAAAGCGAACTCATAAACCGTTTATATAGTGCGAATATTCCAGGGTGTAACGACGTAGAAACAGCCCACGATATGGAAGAGAAAAATAAAGAACAGCAGAATTTGCAGAACATCGAAAGTGTACCAACGACAACGGAGAATATGGTGGGGTGGTTGCGGAGTGACGTTTTGCGTCTCCAGCGGACTATGGAGTCGCTCACTCAGCAATTGCAAACGTATTCGACGACGACGTCGACGATGGGTACAAATATGTTGCTGCCGCAGAATTCTGTTGCGAAGGAAAACGGGAACATGACAACCGACGTTTTGGTTGCGAAGAGAGGTGCGCAGCAACAGTATGCAGACATGAAGGTCAGTGATGCTGTTGTTGATTGTTTTGATGTGAGTGCTGCTGCTTGTGCGCGTACACACACATTAACAACGAGTCCAGCGCATGCGCAGGCAGTTACCTCTGTTGAGACGAATATGCATAGAAAAGTACACAACGTACCAACAACAACACAGCGATATGATATGGGTATGTCGTACATCAATACAGCACAGTCGAACTTGCTTGACACCACGAATGTGTTCGGACAGCAACCATGCCAGACAATGCCTGTAGCAAATGTATGCATGCCAAATCATGCGAATGTGGTGCAGACACCAAAGTGGCCGTTACATATGTCATCAATGCAATATTCAAATTCAACGGTCGTACAGCCGAATACTCCGATTGTGTCGTCTTCGATAGGTGGCGCGACTATGCCTAATATGTTTGGGTTTACGCCGAAGTATGTTGTGCCGAATAACAATGCGTTTGCCGCTAATAATACAATGACACCGAATGTAACTAATTATCCGCCGGTTGGTTTTAATAATCAGTGCAGTGTGCGTGAAGTTGTTGATGCTTTGCCAACATTTAACCCTAATAGTGACGTTACCACTTCAGTTCAATTTATTGAAAGGGTTGAAGAACTAAAGGAAGCATATCGTTGGAATGATGGAGTAGTGTTATTCGCGATTCGAAGTAAATTATTAGGTGCCGCGGGACTATGGATTAACGCTCAACCAGTTTTTAGGAATTGGTATGATTTTGTAACCGCTTTTCTAGACGATTTTCCGTGCGTAATAAACAGTGCCGATATACATATTGAAATGATGAAAACAAATCAAAAGAAATTTGAAGATTTAGTGGATTATTATTATAATATGTTGGCAATCGGTCGCCGGGGACAACTCGATGATAACGCGATAATAAGATATGTGATTAATGGTTTGGAGGACGAAAGTTTGCGCAAGTCGTTATCCGCTATGTCATTTGTAAAGTGTTCTGATCTATTGATATCTCTACAAAACGTTGCAATGAGCGCAAAGAAACAATTACATGCTCCGCCGACACAGGTCAAACAATACTTTCCAATGAAAAGGGATATCGAACGGAAAGATAAAGAGGACCCAAGTGCAAAACCATCTTCTAGATCAGGTCCAAAGTGTTATAATTGTCGGGAAATTGGACATATATCGCGAAACTGTCCCAAACCACCGCGAAAACCGAAAGATCTTGTTAATGCTATTGTGAATCAAAATATTATGACGAAGAACGTTAAATTAAATGATCAAGAGTGTAGCGCATTGATAGATTCAGGAAGTGCTGTGTCTCTTGTGAAACGATCCGTCGCGTGTAAATTGAATTGTGAAGTAACACAATGTAACAAAACGCTACAAGGTTTCGCTGGAGGAGAATATAAGTGCGCGAATAAAATGAAAGACATTAAAGTGACAATTGATGAACAGTGCTATAACTCTGAACTATTTATAGTTGATGATAATACCATGACATACGAAGTGATAATCGGGTTGGACATTTTGTCAAACGGTCGCGTAATTATTGAAAATGGCAATTGCCAAGTGTATGCTATAAATGACAATAAGATACAGTGTGATGATAATTTACGGGACGATGAAAAGAACAAACTTGTGCAATTATTGAATAAATATGAGAATTGCTTTAGCGACAACCTAAATGAAATCGGAAAATGTGGCACGTTAAAGATGGAGATTTCGGTTACATCTCCCAAACCAATTGTTCGAAAGCCGTACGCGATACCGATTCCGAAACAGCAGGTTGTTGATCGTATTGTCAGTGAATTACTGGACTTGAATATAATCCGTCAGTCATCGTCATTATACGCGTCCCCGATCGTATTGGTACCGAAAGCTAATGGTGAAGACCGGTTATGTGTTGATTATCGGGCATTGAATGCCGTCACCGATAAACAACCTTGGCCGATGCCTACTGTAGATGGCGTGCTAGCAACTCTCTCAGGTAAGAGATATTTTACTACACTTGATATGATGTCGGGTTACTACCAGATCGAAATTGCGGAAGAATCGAAAAAGTTTACTGCATTCATCACTAATAGCGGACATTTCGAGTTCAATCGTATGCCGTTCGGGCTTAAGAACGCGCCGAGTATGTTCCAGAAGGTCATGATGAAGGTTATAGAGCCGTTGAAGGGGAAGGTGGTAAGCTATGTCGATGAGGTGATAGTTGCATCCAATACGTACGAGGAGGGTCTAGACAACCTAGAAGAATTTTTGCAAGTTATTCAACGAGAGGGGCTGACGCTCCGAATTTCAAAATGTTTCTTTATGAAAAGCAGCGTAACATTCTTGGGACATGAAGTTGACGAAAATGGCATTAGACCCGGCCGAATTAAAACCTTAGCCATTGGAGAATTTCCAAGACCGACAAATGTTACCGAGATAAGACGTTTCTTGGGATTGACTGGGTATTTCCGTAAATTTGTGAAGAAGTATGCCCATATTGCTTCCCCGTTGACAAGATTGACTAGAAATGAAGTCGCATTCAATTGGTCTGTCGAATGTGAGGACGCTTTTGTGAAATTAACCAATGCCATAACTCATGAACCAGTCCTGGGTATTTACGATATTTCCAAAGAGCATGAACTTCACACCGATGCGAGCAGTTTTGGACTGGCTGACATTTTGATACAACGAGAGGGTGATGGAACAAAGAGGCCTGTAGCGTACTTCAGTCGAGTTTGCAGTGATGCCGAGAGCAGATACCATGCGTATGAGCTGGAAATTCTGGCAGTGGTCGAAGCATGTGAAAGATTCCGATTATATCTCCTTGGTAAGCATTTTACGATCTATACTGACTGTGCTGCCATTTCAACTATGAAAACCATGACCCCAATGATTCCACGAGTGTCACGTTGGCTTTTGAAGCTGCTCGAATATGATTATACCGCTTGTCATCGTCCAGGAAGGCTAATGGCTCATGTCGACGCGCTGAGTCGCGCTCCGGTAGAACAGTCGGCTGAAGCAGAGGACGTGACATCGAAGCTGATGGTGGTCAACATCTCAACACAAGACTGGATACTTACTATGCAAACACAGGATGCCGAGTTGGGACAAATAGTAGCTGTATTGAAGGGTGAGGTAGAATCGGCCCAGAAAAGGAATTACGCCAATGAATTTTCAATTAAAGCACACCGGCTGTATAAGAAAAACAACGAAGGAAAGGAACTGCTAGTCATTCCACGTGGATTAAAATGGCGAATTGTTAAGCTTTGCCATGACGACATTGGACATCCAGGAATAGATGGAACTGTGAAGAAAATTGGTCAACATTTTTGGTTCAGACGAGTTCGAAATTTCGTTAAAGGTTACGTGAAATCATGTGTCGAATGCTGTTATAGCCGAGGACCAGCACGGAAGGAATGCCAGCTGTACGGAATGGAAATCCCGCTAGTTCCATTCGAAGTGATCCATATGGACCACTTGGGACCATTCATCAAAAGTCGACGAGGTAACGAGCATATACTGGTGATTGTCGATGCAATGACACGTTATTCCGTCATTGTTCCTGTCAAATCAACAAAGACGCAACCGGTAGTGGATGCTCTGAATTATCTTACACTATATTTTGGGTTGCCTAAGCGAATCGTCACAGATCGAGGTACCGCTTTTACCTCCACCGTGTTCAGCGAATACTGCACCAACCACGATATTCAACATATAAAGGTAGCTGTACGTACACCACGTTCTAACGGACTTGCTGAACGAGTTAATCAGTCCGTCCTATCCTATTTAAGAACAACATCGAATTCAAAAGACTGGGACAAAGAGCTACGTAACGTGCAGTGGAAGATTAATACAACGATCAACTCTACAACGAAATATTCTCCTATGAATCTTATTTACGATTTTCCGTTGAGGGATATCAGCGCCAACAAATTATTATCAGCCGTTCATGATGATAATATATACAACGAGAACTCAACGACGACGGAACGACGTGAAGACGCAATTAAGAACATTACATCAGCTCGGAAAGGTTGGAAAGAAAGATTTGATGCGAAGCACAAAACACCTCATCAGTACCAGGAGGGCGATTTAGTTCTGATTGAAAGTGCGATGCCTAGCACTGGAGAATCTCGAAAACTTGATGCTAAATATAGAGGCCCATATGTGATTAAGAAAGTTTTGAGATTTGACAGATACGTTATAGAGGACATCGAAGGTGCGCAGAGGAATCAACGCAAATTCAACACTATTGCCAGCAGCGACAAATTGAAACCGTGGTGCGCTTTGTTTCCAGAAGTTGATGATGACTACCAGAATGAAACTGATGATGAAGATGAGCCTGTATAACTCGAGGACGAGATATCGTCAGGGTGGCCGAGCTGTCACCCGATATTATTTGCCTATGTTCGTTGATGTCTGTCTGGCAACGCTTGTCTAGTTTTCTTTTTACTTGAATTCCCTTTTTGACACATTCCTTTTTGTTTGACAGACGACAGACACAACACTTAGTTTTAGTTCGTATTTGACATTCAAACCGATCGTATCGACTCTCCATATACTTAATCATTCATAACTATTAATTACATTTCTATTCTAAATAAACGACTTATACTCTTGTAAGAGAAGCTGCGTTATTATTTTAACATCGAATGCTATTCGTGGTCAGTGTCACTGCCTCCCACTCATCCATCCGCATGACGATACTATCTGGGGTAGTACGGATATAAACAATAGGGGTGATTCGCTTCTTGACTTTATTCTAACTACCAACCTTAGTATTTGTAACATAGGTAATAAACCGACCTTTACAATTAAAGACAGACAAGAAGAACTCGACGTAACGTTTGCTACTGACCGGCTGTCAGACAAAATTATTGGGTGGAATGTACTGGACGACCACTCATTCTCGGATCACCATTATATTGAGTTCAAACTAGCGGAAAAAGCGCCTAAACCTGCGTCCACAGAAATGTAACGAAGACAAAGTGGCACCTGTATGAGAAGAATTTCAAGAAAGTCCTCAACTCTAAACTTCTGTACGAACCGAATGACAAAGCCGGTCTGGATAATCTGGTCGATCATATCACCATATCATTCAATAGATTCCTTGAAGAAGCCAGTCCAAAAACAAGGTACAAGGGTAAAACTAAACCCCAATGGTGGACTTCTGAGCTAACGGCTATGAAAAAGACCTGCAACAAGCTATTCAATATGGCGAAATCTACTGGGGTCGCTAATGATTGGGATGCCTATAAAGAGCAACTCAAGATCTATAAGAAGGAGCTTAGAAAGGCGCAAAGGCGCTCTTGGTATACCTTCTGTGGTGAAGTGGAAAAGGTCTCCGACGCCGCTAGGCTGAGGAAGATATTATCGGCTTCACCCTGTACAGTGGGATATTTACAGGATGAGGCAATGTACTGCTCGACACACATTTCCCGGGGAACTCTGTAACAGAACCCGAGGATCAGCAGGAAGAACAAGAGTGCGAGGGGACTGCGAGCGTCTCTAGCTTCTTGACTGAGAGATCCAGAATAAGCTGGGCTATTAATAGCTTTGAGCCCTTCAAGTCACCTGGACCAGATGGCATCACTCCAGCAGAAATGCAGAAAATGTAGGCTGTATCAGGCTTTCATACGTCCCGAATCGATGCAGGGATACCAAAGTGGTATTCATACCTAAAGCGGGAAAGATATCACAGACTAGGCCAAAAGACTTCAGACCAATTAGCCTATCCTCCTTCCTATTGAAAGGTCTGGAAAGACTTTTAGGTCATTTCATTAGGGAAAACCTGGATACAAAACTCCTGTCGGGGAACCAACATGCTTACAATAAGGGGAAGTCTACGGAATCAGCCCTGCACGAACTTGTGAGCACTATCGAATCGTCCCTGCATTTCAAGGAATTCACCATGGTGGCATTTCTTGACATAGAAGAGGCTTTTAACAACATTCAACGTTAACACTAGTTTGATTAGACTAATTCAAAGTCTGCTCACCAGAAGACGCATAACAGCATGTCTAGGGTCCACAACTCTAACAAGGTATGTAAACAGAGGGACCCCGCAAGGAGGAGTATTGTATCCACTAATTTGGAACCTAGCGGTGAATGAAATCCAGCTAGATCTAGAACGTTGTGGCTGCAAGTTCGTGGCATATGCGGACGACGTGGCAATCGCAGTGAGTGGCAAATTCGTAAACGTCCTCCGAGACATCCTACAGGTGGCTCTGAACAAGTTGGCTAGATGGGCCAGAAGCAGCGGTTTGGGCGTTAACCCCAACAAGACAGAATTGGTGCTCTTTACTAGGATGAATAATGTCCCACATGTGGACCCTCCACCTCGGATAAATGGAACAGATCTAGTCTTTTCTGAAAGTGAAAAATTTTTAGGAATAATTCTAGATATGAAAATGTTATTTAGACTTAACGTATTGGAACGTGTAAGGAAGGCCAACGTCGCCTTATATTCCTGCAAAAAGGCTGTAGGGTCGCGGTGGGGACTCTCTCCTAAAATCGTCCACTGGATATATATAGCAGTAGTTCGTCCAATACTGTTATACGGTATTGTGGTATGGTGGACGGCAACTGACAAACTAAACAGCGTTAAACATTGAGCGCCGCAACAAATTGAATACCGCAACACACGCACTCCCAGTTGTTTATATTTATTTTTGTCCGCAAGAAATTCAACTGTTGTAAATATTAGAAATAAAATTTCCTAATAAAGAATAATAAATTAAATAATCTTCCGAAATAAAGAAAAAGAATGCAAAGATGTGAAAGGAAAATAATTATGTTTATGAAATAAACCAGAAGAGCGAAATTCCAATTGGATTGCAGTACAAAAGCAAACAAAATGTGCAAAACACTGGAAGGACATGTAACTAAATGTAATAATGTGGAATTTGTCGTGTAATTAGATATGTACCGTTATGTTTGTATGTTTAGAAAAATTGTATGCAAAAGCCTGGAGAAACATTATGGACAGCTAACGCTACCAAAGCAGTAGCACAAAGGAATTGGACAGTGCCTGTGATCTCGATTTGGAAATGGTTGTAAAGAACATACATATATTGTTTTTGCCAGCCATAGAAGTTGAAAGAAGATATTCTTTTTATGGATGGAAGTATAATTTATATATGTCAACAAATATAATGTAAATAAAACATATTTTTCGGTTCATCAAAACACCATTTTATTTATTTCTATTCGTACAACAGTAGGAAATTATTTTGTTATTTATAACATTGTACTACCCTGGCTTTTGATGCCCACATACATCGCCACCGCAACAACACAAAATAAATAATTTATGTATACCATTAGCACAATGATCTCCAACAATATTTCCTTTCTGGCATTTTAATTAACTATTTTCTAAGTCGGCATTATTCGAATTAATTGTTTATTGATAAGAATTTTAACTTTTGTTTGTTTTCAAGAATATTAGCAAAAAGAAAAAAATGGACATACATATACACACATACTCGTACATACATATAAAAGTGACACTTTGGCACACACACACTTCCAAACTGCAATGCGACTTTAGTAAAAAAGCGTTCCATTTTTCAACTCGAAATAACATTTTGCGAAATTTTTTCGTGCCGAAAAAACATAGTACCCACCTTAAGCTGGGACGTACCGCAACATTGAATGGTGGTATCGCATAATCATAGTGTTCGATATTTATTGTAAAATTTGAAGATACCCACCTGAGTGTGCCTCCACTAAACTGTCCAAATGTCTTTTAAACTTTGGTAAATATTTCTGAACATAAACATGAAATTCTGAACTTGGATATTTATCTATTCTTTTTAGTTTTCATTCAAATGGCTATCAATTTTTTAGTACTAAATTGGAAACGACCTCATTTTTGTTTCCATTACCATCTCAAATAGCTAACATTTCAGAACAGCTAAACAAGAGTTTCACTAAAAAACATAATTTTGATCACTTTCCGCACAAAACGCGCAAAGCGCACCTATACTACATGTTAAAGGACACTTTAATAAACAATCGTGCGTTTAAACTTTCATGAACACGCGAGTACATCTATAACTTTTACTCAACGACACACAAATAACATGAGGTTATGTATCTCTAAAATACCACACCACATAAACACGAAATAACAACGACACAGACAAAACAATTATGAATTATGTTATAATAATTATAAACAACATACCTTGAGCTTGATTTAAAATTAAATACATTTTTAGTTTGGAGATTTCCAGTATCAAAGATATTGCCAATATGTTCTCAAGAAGTGCTTAAAAACACGTGATTGAACTTTTAACTTTGACCGCATGGTGAAAAACAGGGTTGCCACCCAAGTTTAAAAAATATATTTTCTTGGTCACCTATAGGGTTGCCTTTTCGAATATAAATATAGTTCTGGTAATTACTTAAGTTTATTTTTTGAATTTATGCCAAAAAAAATGGATTTGGGACCAGTGTGTAATGGAAGAATATCCATGCAAAGTATGGAGTGCAGATAGGCTCACAAAAAAACATTTATGTCTTCAGCATCAATAGTATCAGTATTTGCAGAAGGTAATTAATTAGTTTAATATTTATTAAAGATACAATATTTGTAATTTGCAGCAAGACTATTAGGCCTTCATGGATCCACATTAATTCTTGAGTGAGATGGATCTTAGATTTGTAGTGATACGGTTCTCCAATATTATTTAAAATCGAATAACATTTGATGCTGCTGGAAAATGGCGAATGGACAGAAAGAAGCACATGTAGTGCATGAAGCACTGCGACCGTGCAAAAACGTGCGTTTAAACTTTCATGAACACGCGAGTACATCTATAACTTTTACTCAACGACACACAAATAACATGAGGTTATGTATCTCTAAAATACCACACCACATAAACACGAAATAACAACGACACAGACAAAACAATTATGAATTATGTTATAATAATTATAAACAACATACCTTGAGCTTGATTTAAAATTAAATACATTTTTAGTTTGGAGATTTCCAGTATCAAAGATATTGCCAATATGTTCTCAAGAAGTGCTTAAAAACACGTGATTGAACTTTTAACTTTGACCGCATTGTGAAAAGCAGGGTTGCCATCCAAGTTTAAAAAATATATTTTCTTGGTCACCTATAGGGTTGCCTTTTCGAATATAAATATAGTTCTGGTAATTACTTAAGTTTATTTTTTGAATTTATGCCAAAAAAATGGATTTGGGACCAGTGTGTAATGGAAGAATATCCATGCAAAGTATGGAGTGCAGATAGGCTCACAAAAAAACATTTATGTCTTCAGCATCAATAGTATCAGTATTTGCAGAAGGTAATTAATTAGTTTAATATTTATTAAAGATACAATATTTTTAATTTGCAGCAAGACTATTAGGCCTTCATGGATCCACATTAATTCTTGAGTGAGATGGATCTTTGATTTGTAGTGATACGGTTCTCCAATATTATTTAAAATAGAATAACATTTGATGCTGCTGGAAAATAGCGAATGGACAGAAAGAAGCACATGTAGTGCATGAAGCACTGCGACCGTGCAAAACTGGGGTAAACGACATAAGCACAACCAACCACTACCAATACGTTTATCCAATTTGAAAATACTGAATATTGAACAGCGATACCAACAAATTCGGCGGTAATCGGCAGCCCGCATCTGGAAGATGAATGCATCGAGTAATATTTACGTAAATTTTAGTGACAATTCCATTAGACACCACAGATAAGGAATCTGATGCAACTACAATGACCAGCGGAGTTCTGTTAATATATCAATGGGTATTTTAAGATCAGTAACGGAGAAAGCAATTACAAAGTATCCTGATTCATTTTTTGAGAAGGATACTGATGGAAATAATGAGAAATAGGAGCCATTTTTTGAATCGGTCCATTATTGCAGTACACTAGAATTTGATCCAAAAATAACGTTTAAATAACGAAGACGCTCGAAATTGTTGCAAAAAACTTGTTCCAACCCACACCATTCAGAAATGATTTCATCGTTAGAATACAAAAAAAATTCTGAAAAGTTTATATGTAAAAACAGTTAATTCGGAAGAAAAACAACAAATTTGTTCTTATATAAATGAATGTTTTCACTGCAAAGAACAAATATTAAAAATTAGTGGTCGCACATTTTTGAGCGGGAATAATTATATAATCACTTTAAAGAGCTAATTTCAATGGACTCAAGCTCATTTATAAAAAAAATTAAGAGCAGTCAACAACAAGGTTTACTTTATTTGCAAAAATCAAGAAATCACATTTGCTAGATTTAGAACAATCTGAAGATGTCGGTATAATGTCGGAAATCACAAAATATTTCGGAGACGATTTATGTTTTCTTCAAAAGAATTATTAGGTAAATTCTTAAATATATAATTTAATGAATCATATGAGGATATACAGGGTGGAGCGCGGTAATTTGCTTATTTGGGAATGAAAAAAAAAGTTATGAACCTTAGAAAAATTGATTTTATATTTTAATTATATTGAACATTAAGGGAATTATTAAACTACATGGTTTTAAATTGGGTATCTGGCAAATGTCGACCTTCGCTATCCACACACTGCTGCATACGTTTTCTGAAGTTTCATGAACTCTAACAAGCATGTCGACAGGTATTCTGCCAATTTCAACCTCAATATTGTTAATTAGGTCTTGCAAGTGCGGAGGTACCCACGCCCATTATTTCTGGTGACTCCAACTCTAACAGAAGATCTGTAACGTTCTTCTCTGAGGACGAAAGCTCTACTTCTGACACAGAGGGGCTGAGGGGAGTCTCCGACACGCTTCTCGATGATACGGACGAAGAGTTCGATAACACCCTTGCCGGGGTGGATGTTAATCTGTCAATTACCAATGATGGTAAGAATTCTACAGATTAACCTCCATCACGCTAAAGCAGCCTCAGCGGCTCTACTGCTGCGCCTGTCCACAGGTGTAGTAGACATCGTCCCGATACAGGAGCCCTACGCAGTGGGAGGAAGGGTGTGCGGTATCAGGACACCCAACTTTAAACTGCTTGTGGCCAACTGTGAAGGCTCTCCAAGAACCTGCATTTTGGCTAGGAAAGATCTAAGTATCTTTCTCCTGGCTAATATAAGTGGTAAAGACCAAACATCTGCTAGTCTGGAAATCGGTAATCGCATATATTGGGTGGTCTCCAGTTACTTGCTTTACGAAGCTTTAGTACCGACTGCTCTATTCAGGGAAGTAGTAGAAGAAGCAACGTCTGAGCTGATTATTGGCGCAGACACGAACGCTCATCATACTATCTGGGGTAGTGCGGATATAACAATAGGGGTGATTCGCTTCTGGACTTGTAACATAGGTAATAAACCGACCTTTACAATTAAAGACAGATAAGAAGTACTCGACGTAACGTTTGCTACTGACCGGCTGTCAGACAAAATTATCACCATTATATAGAGTTCAAACTCGTTGAAAAAGCGCCTAAACCTGCCGTTCACAGAAATGTGAGGAAGACAAAGTGACACCTGTATGAGAAGAATTTCAAGAAAGACCTCAACTCCAAACTTCTGTACGAACCGAATGACAAAGCCGATCTGGATAATCTGGTCGAGCGTATTACCACATCATTCAATACTTCCCTTGAAGAAGCCTGTCCAAAAAGAAGGTACAAGGGTAAAACTAAACCCCAATGGTGGTCTTCTGAGCTAACGGCTATGAAAAAGACCTGCAACAAGCTATTCAACAAGGCTAAATATACTGGGGTCGCTAATGTTTGAGATGCCTATAAAAAGCAACTCAAGATCTATAAGAAGGAGCTTAGAAAGGCGCAAAGACGCACGTGGTATACCTTCTGTGGCGAAGTGGAAAAGGTCTCCGACGCCGCAAGTCTGAGGAAAATAATATCAGCTTCACCCTGTACAGTAGGTTACTTGCAGGATGAGGCAAATAACTGGACAAAAAACAGCGAGCAGTCGCTGAATGTACTGCTCAACACACATTTCCCGAAGATCAGCAAGACCAACAAGAATGCGATCGTTGTAGTTTGTTGACTGAGAGATCCAGAATAAGCTGGGCTATTAACAGCTTTGACCCCTTCAAGTCACCTGGTCCAGACGGCATCACTCCAGCAGAAATGCAGAAAATGCTAAAGTACATTATCCCTTGGCTGGAGAAAATGTATGTAGGCTGTATCAGGCCGAATCGATGGAGGGATACCAAAGTGGTATTCATACCTAAAGCAGGGAAAATATCACACACTAAGCCAAAAGACTTCAGACCAATTAGCCTATTCTCCTTCCTATTGAAAGGTCTGGAAAGACTATTAGATTATTTCATTAGGGAAACCCTGGATACAAAACGCCTGTCGGTGAACCAACATGCTTACAATAAGGGGAAGTGCACTATGAAATCGGGTCTGCATTTCCAGGAATTCACCATGGTGGCATTTCTTGACATAGAAGGGGCTTTTAACAACATTCAGTCAGATGTAGTAATTGCGGCACTGTCACATCTAAAAGTTAACTCTACAGATCTAGTCTTTTCTGAAAGTGCAAAATTTTTAGGAATTATTCTAGATAGAAAACTGTTATTTAGACTTAACGTATAGGAACGTGTTAGGAAGGCCAACGTCGCCTTACATTCCTGCAAAAGGCTGTAGGTTCGCGGTGGGGCCTCTAACCTAAAATCGTCCACTGTTATACGGCATTGTGGTATGGTGGACGGCAACTGACAAACCAACCATCACCAACCTACTAACAAAGGTTTAGACCCCAGCCTGCCTGAGCATAAGCGGAGCCGTAAGAACTACAGCGACCGAGTCTTTACAAGCCCTACTCCATATACTACCGATTAATATTGTGGCGAGAGAAGTTGCAACCAAAGCGGCCTATAAATGTGGGGGTACAAGAACTACGGTCACATGAGGATATCAAAGTGTAGTGCTATGGTAACCGACCGAGTGGACTATACGAGAATACCAACTGTGTACACCTTCGAGAGAAATTACATCACTATTATTCCCACCAGAGATGAATGGGTTGGAAGAATACCAGGTAATAGAAACCATCTCCACTTTTACACGGATGGTTCGAAGCTTGATGAAAAGGATGGCTTCGGAGTACACTGTGCAGAGCTTAGTTTGGATATAGCTCACAGACTGCCAGATACCTGCAGTGCCTATCAAGCCGAAATAATGGCAATATGGGAAGTCGCCAAGAGGCTGAGTCGTAACATAGTAACCAACACTGGCGTTGTCATTTACTCGGACAGCCAGGCTGCCATCAATTCTCTGGAGGCAACATCCCTAAATTCACAAACAGCCCTCGACTGCCGTAGATATCTTAACGAGATGACTGAGCAGTTTAATATACACCTCATATGGGTGCCTGGGCATAGGTATATCATGGGGAACTGCAAAGCCGATGAACTTGCTAGGAAAGGGACGACATTACAAATTCTCCAAGAATTTGCATATATTGGTTCGCCACTATCCACGTGCAAGCTTTGGCTTAGGCAAGAGGCAATCAGGCAGTCCAACAAAAGATGAACAGAAATCGGCACCTACAGAGTAGCTAGATAAATCTGGCCAAGGTATTACCTGAGAAGATCAAAATATCTCCTCGCACTAGAGAGGCAAAGATTGTCTACGTTAGTATCAGTTCTGACGGGACACTGCATGATCGGCGAACACGCCAAAAGATTGGGTATTGACTCCAATGACTTCTGCGGAAGCTGTGGAGATGAGGAAGAAGTGTAGATCATTGAGCACTTGCTATGCGACTGCCCCGCTCTGAGTAAACGACGACTGGACATACTGGAGTCGGCCTTTCTAGGCAGTATAACAGACCTTGCCAGTACCGATATTCGTACTATCGTTAAATTTGTATATCAAACAGGTTGGTTTCGATGAGGGGCATTTCAGCCCGTGGTAACACTAGGGACCTAAACTGGTCTATGTGAGCTTGTAAAAAAATACGGCTGCCACCCTAACCTAAAATGGACGACAACAAACACACCGTTCATGGCATTTGTCAGTAAGTATATTCTTAGATATACACTAGGATTTTCTCAGAAGAGTTCGGAAAGTAAAAGGTTACTGCTCCCACCTCATATTATAAAAAGTTTAGATCAAATCACTTCATCCATATCTTTGAAATTCACGAAATTGTATCGACTTCTGATTTGGAGAAAACATCGAGAAAGTTTCCACATTTTGTGATCAGATAATAAATGGAAGGCGGAGAAAACAAGCCGAGAGTGTACTTGGTGAGGGGGCAGCCGCTCCACCAGGTGAAGAGCTGGCAAGGATTTCGGTAAAAATCCCACTTTTTTTGGCACTCCCGTCCGGAACTCTGGTTTGCGTCGATTTTATCACAGGTGAGCGACATCATTTTGAATATGCCGAGAATTTGCCATATTCAACTCTAAAGACACGTATGTTGTAGGAATTCTCTGTCTCGGAACTGAAAAGACTGAAGAAACTGTTGCAGGACATGGATCTTGGAGATTTACGGCCATCTCAACTGCTACGGAAATGAAAAATCTGGCCGGCAACCAAGTTGACGATGCATTGTTGAAATCTATGTGGATGACACGTCTACCAAACCAACCAGCGAACCGCTTGACAAAATTGCATTAATGTCCGATAGCCGAGGTTAACGACAACTCTTCAGTGCGTGCAATTTCGACAGCAGCTGCCATATCAACCCCGGATACGTCACTGGCACAGCAGATAAACGAGTTATCTAGGGAAGTCGCCAACTTTGAGAAAAAGTTTGTTACACAAAGTATATCAAATTTATACTCATTTTAAAGGAGACGTTTCACAGAATCTGTTAGAGAAAATCCGAAGCCAAAATTTTAATTGGTGTGGTTGCCACCCTTCTACGATTTGTACCTTTTTACATAAATTTCAAAAGTTTGATCGATTTTCTCCAATCGCAAAGCTAAATTGTTAATTTTTTTATTTATTTGTATTAGGGTGTAACAAAATCGACAGCAAAGGGAATCCCGAGCGCGGCTTTTCATATCGAAGATATAGGACTAAATTGGGAATTGAGGGATTTTCCATTAGAAATTTCCACATGTTGCATTTGATTATTATTTCTAATATCATAATAAAGAACTTGAAAAAATTCATCGAAATATGTACATACATTTTTAAGAATTTGATGCCGTATTTACGTTTCTGTCTAATGCAAAATATATTTTTTTAATTTTCCCTACCTTGTATTTATTGGTTATTATATCAGCCAATATGCACTGATTTTTTGTAGATCACATGTTTTTATCAAACAATAATAAAATTTAGTAAGATTTACCTTTCAGAAAATATTGTTTTATGGCACTATTTCTAGGAAACCCTTAATCATTGTCAGGTATACAAATATTTGTTATAATGTTCATTCATATATGTAGTTAATAATATTCATTCATATATGATTTTTGTAATTTCCCATATTACATGTACAGGCTGATGAATATTGCTACATTAAGAAACTCAAATAAGTTTTTTTCGGTGTATGGAATTCAGTTTTCTTTTATTCACGTTAAAGCTAATTAAATTTAATTAAATATAGCTTAATTTGTTTTAAAAATAATGGAATTTAAATGCCCCCCCCCCTGCTCGTTGATGCAAGTGCGGCATCTTACCAAAAAGTTGTTCATTACTGCTTGGAGAGTTGAGAAGGGAATAGCCGCAATTGTTTCTCGAATGGATTGCTTTAGTTCATTCAAATTTGTTGGTTTTGCTTTGTAGACTTCCTGTTTGCAATAACCCCACAAGAAAAAGTCAGGTGCAGTAAGGTCAGGCGACCTGGGGGACCAACGGAATGTGGAGTTTCTGGATATCAGCTTATTGGGAAATTTTCGCCGCAATTCTGTCATAACAGGCCGGGCTATGTGAGGAGTTGCACCATCTTGCTGAAACCACACAGAGTTGAAAGAAATTCTCATTCGGCGTAATTCTGGATAGAAAAACTCTCTTAACATGCTCAAGCAACGGCCTCCAGTAACTGTAACGGTGTGACCGTTTTCTTCGAAGAAGTAGGGCCCGACAATGCAGCGTGATGAAACTGCACACCACACTGTGACACGAAGTGGATGCAATTCCGTCTCATGGAGTATCTGTGGGTTGGAAGCACTCCATATTCGACAATTTTGTTTGTTTATGTTGCCGTTTAAAACGAAATGGGCCTCGTCAGACATGAAAAGACAGTTCAACATGTTTACGTCCTCTTCCACCATTTGAAGTATCTTTTGGCAAAATTCCAAGCGAATCGGGAAGTCTGCTGAGTTCACATTGTTGGCCATTTGAATTTTATATGGGAATAACTCCAAATCTTTGTGCATAATTGACTGCAATGACTGTCTGCTTATACCCATTTGAGCAGATAAGGTGCTTGTCGAAACTCTTGGATTGTTTTTTATGGCATCAGCTACAGCAGCGATTGTTTCCTCCGTCCGAACTGAAGGGTTTCGATGGTAAGGTCTTCTGTTGACTGTCCCATGCTCGGAAAAATTGTTAACAAGTCTCTTTATGGTCCATCTGCTCGGAGGATTGCCGCCAAACGTGCCCCTATACCCTCTTTGAACCGAAACTACGGACTTCAGTGCGTAATAGCGGCGGACAATCCAAATTCTTGTTTCAGTGTCCCAGTTATTCATTTTTGTTTTTTGGTAGCAGCTTTCATGAGCCACCCTGTATCGGGTAGAAATGTCAGGTATATTATTGTTTTTATATAAATACTAGCTGAGCCCGGTGCGCTTCGCTGCCCATGTCAAAATTAGCGTTGTAGAAACTGTATTTTATATCCGATCAGTACGAAATTCGGCAGAAAGAGGTTTGTTATTACATGAAGGAATACTGCCAAATTCGGAGAAAATCGGTTTAGATTTAGATATACCCCCGATTTGACATGTAAGCGCTGTAGAAACTGTATTTTATATCCGATCAGTACGAAATTCGGCAGAAAGAGGTTTCTTATAACATGAAGGAATACTGCCAAATTCGGAGAAAATCGGTTCAGATTTAGATATAGTCCCCATATGTATGTTACCCCCGATTTGAAATTCAAACGCTGTAGAAACTGTATTTTATATCCGATCAGTAAGAAATTCGGCAGAAAGAGGTTTCTTATTACATGAAGGAATACCGCAAAATTCGGAGAAAATCGGTTCAGATTTAGATATAGCCCCCATATATATGTTACCCCCAATTTGACATGTTAGCGCTGTAGAGACTGTGTTTTATATCCAATCAGTACGAAATTCGACAGAAACAGGTTTCTATTTTACATAAATGAGTATTCAAGGAAAATCGATTCATATTTATATATAATCTCCACATATATGTTCCTCCAGATTTGGTTACAAAGCGCTATAGAAGTTGTACTTTATTTCCGATCATTACAAAGTTCTCCAGAAAATGTTTCTCAATTTAGGAACGAATATTGTTTAATTTAGCGATTATCGGTTCAAAATAAGATATACATACACACACACACCACATTTACCAATTATTTCAAATTATTATCGCAATGACCCTTATCGCATTGTTAGGGAGGTGTAGGGTATTATATAGTCGGCCCCGCCCGACTTTCTGCCTTTCCTTACTGGTATTAGTAATAAATTCACTGAATGAAAAAATACCGAATTCAGTGGAAAGTCCAGAAAATAGAAATTCTTGTTTCATTGGTCATGCATCACATTATCATATTGCGATTGTATTGGAGTGAGCAGCTGTAATTATCGCATACCGAGCATTTTTGTTCATGTATTTCCTATATAATACTTGCAAGATATATCAAAATATGGGCTGTGCCACGCCCACTGGTCCTATTCCGCCCATTTGTAAGCCAATCACGTAGACTGCTACCAGATACATATACGCAAAATTTCAACACTCTCGCTAACAAAATGAGCAAGACAATTCAATTTCAAAATTTGGCTTATATGGGCGGTGGCACGCCCATTGGTCAGATCCCGCCAATTGTTGGACCAATCACGTGGACTGTCACCAGATACATATGTACAACATTACAGCACTCTAGATAAAAAATTTTGCATGATATAGCAATTTCGAAATTTGGCTTATAAGGGCGGGGCCACGCCCATTGGTCCGATCCCGCCCATTTTCTGACCAATTACGTAGAATGCCACCAGATACATATACACAACATTGCAGCACTCCCGCTAGCAAATTGTGCAAGACATCAAAATTTGGTCTATGTGGGCGGGGCCACGCCCATTGGGCCGATCCCGCCCATTTTTGGACCAATCACGCAGACTGCCACCATATACATATACACAAAATTCCAGCAATCTCGCTAACATATTGTGCAAGATATCAAAATGTCAAAATTTGGATTATATGGGCGGGGCCACGCCCATTGGTCCGATCCCGCCCATTTTTGGAAAATTCACATAATCTGCCACTAAATGCATACACAAAAAATTTCAGCACTCTAGCTAAAAAATTTTCTCAATATCAAAATTGGACCCATATGGGCGGGTCCACGCCCACTTGATATATCGAAAATTCAAGTACCCTATTTTCAGCACCCCCTTCACATGTACATTCTGTGAAAATTTCAAGATCGATCTAGCCGTTTAGACGTCTATACGGAACAAACAAACCCACAAACACTCTCTTTTATATATGGGGAAAACACGTCAAAAGGCCCACTTTTTTAATTTTGGTCCAATTGGAACCAAAGTTGGTGGGGTTGTAGGGGTACCGCGTACATGACCTGTACCAAAAATACACCTTCATAAGATAACAGATTACGAAGATACAGGGTGTCAAAGTTCGAAATTTTGACCCTTGTATCTCCTTAACGCGTTGGCCGATTTTATTAAACAGTGTCGAATATTAAAGATTTTTGGAAATGAAGGAAATGTACTTTGTAATTTTTTTTTGCAAACATTAAAATTTTATACTTTTTTCTCGCGCTATAGGTTTATCTCGCGATTTTAAGTGATATCCTCTGATGGGATCCTGTATCTTTGAACTAAGAAAATGAAGCCTGCTTTGTTTACTATAATAATGCGAAATTTTGTAGTGGGATAATGACCGCAACCAAAGATATTAATGTTTTAAATGCCTAACCTACAAGCTTTTTCTAAAATTTTCAGGATTTTAAAGAAAGTTTAATTTAAGATCTTGATCAGAATCGCGTTTAATAAAATTTAAGTGTGCTATTTCATAGCCGTATATGTTAGAGCTATGAAAAAATATGTTGAACAAAATCGCCAATTGATTTTTTACACTGGCTTACAAATATGAAAAAAATATATATTGGAGACATCAAGACACAATTGTGGACATATTTCACTTTGAAATTTAAAAATCTGCAAACTTACATTAAAACGCGTTTATATTTTATGTAATTTATGTTAAGTTTTATTCTTTTGCCCACGAAAGCTTATCGCTCACTCACTTCAAGAGTGACATAACTCAAAATTGAAAATTGCCAAGATGTGTAACTTTAAGTCCGTATAAAAAGATAAGTAGCATGAAATAAGATGTTAAAAAACGCTTGAATAATCCGAAATATGGTTGTTTACTTATAGACCAAATTTCGCTGAGATTAATTTATGGACATTTGCAAAATTCGCATTTTTGTAAGGCAACCTCAAAAATTTAAAATTTTGAGTTATGTCACTCTTGAAGTGAGTGAGCGTTATGTGTTCTAATGAACAAGAATATTGTTTACAAATTAAAGTTGAGCCTTGAATGGGAATGAAACAGTGATACATTTGAGTACCTGGAATTGTTTTGGCACAAGCAAATCAAGGTTTTAAATATTCCACGGTTGCTGAATGAGAATCTTTATCAACAAAGAATACTGCAGTCTCTTTGAGTGTTTTGGTTGCCCATTGATACAGATCTTCTGCTGAAATAATTGCGTCTTTTGCCGATACTTGCAGGCTGGTTCTAGCAGCAAGCCTTTTTATGGTTCCTCCAATTCCATCGCATGGACCCTTTCCGTGTGCTGTCGCGTGGAAGTGCCATTCGCAAGGAACCCCAAAATCGTTTTCATGATGTAAAATATTTGAAAAATTGTACTTGTTTTTAAAATGTTGTGTCGCGCCGTCTGTAAAATAATATATTTTTTGAGGAGACCATTTGGCTTTTAATGTTTTCATTATTATTTGCTGAAACTCAGCTGCAGCTGTGTCATGAGATAAGTTATTTGATATAACGGCCATGCTCTTGTGCTTTACTACACCGTTTTCGCTGTAGTAGTAAACTATGGTGAAAATTGTTGCTTGATTAACGTTCCAACAAATGAATAGTTTTCGGCAAAATCACACAAGACCAAAAATTCCCCGTTTTTCAAACTACTTTTAAGGTGTTTAAGAAATTTTGACTGTTCTTTTGCAATAAAGTGGTGGGTTTTAAGTTTATTAAGACGCACGCAAAGTCTTTCGGTAAATTCTTCAACTTCTGCTGTTTCAGTGTGCAATGCGCTCCTGTCGGTTTGTTGACATGACTGGTATTCGATTTTGTCAATGGATTTTTCGTATAACATTGCATTTAAACGTGTTCTTAAATTAACTATTCCTGGACATTGAGCACATTTGTTTAGATAACATCTGGGTGAAGCTTTGTCACAAATTACCATTCTTAACGCATCTTGATAACTCACAATTGGATCATTTGTGTTTCTTGTTAATTCCTTTATTTGTATTGCTTCCAACATAAGGTGAACATTTTCATGATGAGTGCAGACGCAAACCGTATGAGTTCCGCTGGAGCCAGCAAGTACACAATTTCGCGTACTCAATTGTGAAAATTTAGACAAACCTATTTCAATGTTTGGATTCTGAGATTTAAATTCCGAATATAGTTCAGATAAATTACACAAAATTAGTCTTTTCTGAAGATGTTTGCGGGAACCATCACTTTGTTTTACAGAAACGCAGTCCTTCATACCAGGTAGTACGCGGCTGTATTCGTCATCATTATAAAATTGTACAACTAATGATTCTGTTTCAGAAGAAATAGTTTTACCTTTCTTTGTTTCTACCGTTGTTAAAATTCCGTTTGCAACTACCAATTCCTTAGCTAATCTTGCGAGCTTTTCAGTTGTTCCAAATTCTTTTGCCACTTTTCGACGTGTCCAAGACTTTGGAGCAAGTGTTAAAAGTAACAGTTTTTCAGAATTACTTGAAGAATGTTGAAACTTGTCCTTAATTTGTTCCAAAGTTTCAATTGCTGCCATATGATAATCATCATCACAAACAGATGCTCGTTTATTTTGCTCCGACTTCATTGACAACTTTTTCCGGCAGGAACCACATACCTTAGCATTAAGCGGAATCGCATATTGTTCTTTAAAATGTTCTGGGACGCTTCTTAGATCAATACTATTCTCGTGATTTGCCTTTTTAAAGGGATTGCAGCATTTGTAGCTCGAACAATGTCTCCTTTTCATGGTGACAGTTTATCAGACGTTTGAAACAAATGTTATTATGTTATCACTATAGACCGATATATTCATTATTTTGACCATCGAGTTTTTGTAAGCCAGTGTAAAAAATCAATTGGCGATTTTGTTCAAAATATTTTTCATAGCTCCAACATATACGGCTATGAAATAGCACACTTAAATTTTATTAAACGCGCTTCTGATCAAGATCTTAAATTAAACTTTCTTTAAAATCCCGAAAATTTTAGAAAAAGCTTGTAGGTTAGGCATTTAAAACATTAATAACTTTGGTTGCGGTCATTATCCCACTACAAAATTTCGCATTATTATAGTAAACAAAGCAAGCATCATTTTCTTAGTTCAAAGATACAGGATCCCATCAGAGGATCTCACTTAAAATCGCGAGATAAACCTATAACACGAGAAAAAAGTATAAGATTTTAATGTTTGCAAAAAAATTACAAAGTACATTTCCTTAATTTCCAAAAATCTTTAATATTCGACACTGTTTAATAAAATCGGCCATCGCGTTAAGGAGATACAAGGGTCAAAATTTCGAACTTTGACACCCTGTATCTTCGTAATCTGTTATCTTATGAAGGTGTATTTTTGGCACAGGTCATGTACGTGGTACCCCTACAACCCCACCAACTTTGGTTCCAATTGGACCAAAATTAAAAAAAGTGGGCCTTTTGACGTGTTTTTCCCCATATATAGATAGCATCTTGGAGAATGTACATTAGGCCGGGTCGATTTGTGGGGAGGCAAAAAAAGTCGCCATTGCTCAGTGAAAATCGTATTCTAGGGATCAAAATAAGGAACTTTGCCGAAGAAACCATACCTCTAAAACGAATTCTGATGTCCCGGAATTTGGGTCGAACTTTTGGGTAGGTGCAAATTTTGAAAAATCCCACTTTGACCCATTTAGAGTGTTCAAATAGAGTCCAAATGTATGACCGACCCCCACTAACTTTGGAGGCCCGACCCACCCATGCCAGTGGCACACCCCTGGAACCCCCTGGGGGTTCCATACATTTGGACTCGATTGCAGCACTCTAAATGGGTCAAAGTGGGATTTTTTCCGGGACATCAGAATTCGTTTTAGAGGTATGGTTCCTTCGGCAAAGTTTCTTATTTTGATCCCTAGAATACGATTTTCACTGAGCACTTCACTGAGTGGGGGTCGGTCATACATTTGGACTCAATTGGAGCACTCTAAATGGGTCAAAGTGGGATTTTTTCGTTTTAGAGGTATGGTTCCTTCGGCAAAGTTTCTTATTTTGATCCCTAGAATACGATTTTCACCGAGCAATGGGCGATTTTTAAATCGACCCGCCCTAATGTACATATATCATTACCAATTTTGTAAGTATGACGTTAACATTTAAGAACTCGTCACTATTTTTTATTTTGTGTGAAATCCCATTTCACACTTTTGAGGAAAAAGTCCGTACAATAGTAGAATTTATCGAAGGAACCTATAAAACTAAAGTATTAAAAAGCGAAATCACAAAAAATTGTTAAAACATTTGATGTAAAGTGGACAACAGCAAAATCGCGTTCTAAATTTCTTGAAAAATATTCAGATTGGCTCGAACAACATACATTTAACAGTTTGTACTTCATCTGTTTGTCCACCCCATAAACCTTACGAAGATGTATCGACAAGAACTAAGAAGAGGCGTTTGTCCAATAATCTTTTGGCAATGACTACTGAAGAAGTTACGGATACTTTTAAGGCAATGTTGAAAAAAGAGAAACAACCAACTGATGCATTAAAAATTGCTGGTGTTCTTCAAACAGCATCACCGAAACGTCTAAGGAGAATTGTTGAGAGTATTCCGACACCATCATCTAAGTCAGTTTTTACGGATGAAGAAGCACTTGCTCTTATGCTACAACTGAGACTCAGCAAAGACAACTACAACACACTTAGGAAGGCATTGTGCGAAAAAGGAGTCGATGTCTTACCTTCATATAACAAAATAAAGGACAAAAAGAAGTCTATTATTCCTTCACCGCTACAAGTTTCACCAAGTAGAGTCAGTATTGGTCTTCCTAACCTTCTGGAAAATACAGCATCGAGAATAGTTTCCACTCCTGAATACAAACAAGTATAAACAAGTCCGAGCGGGACAGATTATGTCTTCTAAGCATCATTACAGTCTCCTTCATCCTAAATTTTACTATGGTCGATGGGAAAGTTTGCAATGCTGTTACGGGAACATCATCTACGTGGAGATGTACACTATGTGGAGGAAAAAAATGAATTTTCGGATTTATCGAAGAACCCAACAATTAACACATATGCTCTAAAATTTGGAATTTCCCCATTACATGCTCGCATACGGTTTTTAGAACATTTCCTACACATAGCATACCATTTGCATTATTATAGTAATCCAAGAGAATGTAAACAAATTACCGGACAAAAAGGAATTAAAAGCATCGAGAGAGTTCCAGAAAAAAAGAATTCAAGAGAAATTTTGGAAAGAGACTGTATTAAATCCTGTTCTATCTTTAATAAGAAAAATATGGATATGTTACCGATCTTTGACATGTGACAATCCTGAGGAATACAAGGATTTACTTTATCTCCTAGACATGGATTATTCAGATTATTTTACAGGAATAAAATAATAAAATATATATTACAGAAATAAAATAAGAAAATAAATTATTTTTCTCAAGAAGTGGGTCTTTCGCTTACAAAATGGGTATACACAAATTTAAGGCAACAAGAGTCACACCAACGTTTTATAAAGGCCGACATCTTTTATCCTTCTTACTCAATTTTATGATTGTTCTTCTTACTAAATTTTATTATTGTTTGATAAAAACATGTGATCTATAAGAAATCAGTGCATATTGACTGAAATAATAACCAATATGTACAAGGTAGGGAAAAATTAAAAAAATATATTTTGCATATCGACAGAAACGTAAATACGGCATAAAATTCTTAAAAATGTTTTGTTGCTTGCTTGCTTTTATTCGGTCTGCAAATCTTTGTGATTCTAACTGTTTCTATATTATTATAGAAACAAGTATTTTATACATGCCGGTGTATAAATATGTATTAAAATTGGCAGCACACATACTGGATCATGATTTCTGAGCCGCGACACTCGTTATCAACAGTTCTGCTGCAGTTGTATGGGAGATACGAAGCTCTATATGGTTGATTTCTACACACAAGCGAATGAGAAATCTTTGTGAAACCACACTTCTCCAAAATCTTCCAAAAACAACTGTTAACCAAAGTTAATACAAAACACCAGCCATGTCCAATGAGAAGCAAATTTTGCTCCATCAAATGGAAAATTACCACACTATGCAGAAAAGCTTGTATGGTTTTTGACTGCACTAAGTGTAGTTGTGGTGAGTCAGAAGACTCGGGATTCCCTTTGCAGTCGATTTTGTTACACCCTAATACAAATAAATAAAAAAAAATACAATTTAGCTTTGCGATTGGAGAAAATCGATCAACCTTATGAAATGTATGTAAAAAAAGGTCCAAATCGGAGAAGAGTGGCAACCACACCAATTAAAATTTTGGCTTCGGATTTTCTCTAAAAGATTCTGTGAAATGTCTCCTTTAAAATGAGTATAAATTTGATATACTTTGTGTAACAAACTTTTTCTACAAGGCCTAAATACAAATTGGACTTTTTCAAAAATTTGACTTTATAGGGCCATAACTTTCTTATACCTTGACATATCTTATCAATTCTGTTTTTCATGATATTGTACATTTTATTGGCAATCCATAAAAAAACACGCAAACAAAATCGGTAAACTTTTGACTGAGATATTCAAGCTATAAAATGTTTATTGTAGGTCTGGTCTAGGAGTATCCACAGAACGCCACACAAATCGGACACTCCATTCAAAAGTTAGAAGCCGATGAAAATTGTGTGTACTCGAGGTGGTCAACTTTAGGGCCCTGTAGCTCCGCCCCTGTATGAGAGAGGGGCCCAAGTTCCGAAATTAAACTCTCTAACACCTCTTGTATACACACCTAAAATTTCATCGCCATACTATAAGTGGTTTTGAAATGGCAGAATGATGTCCATTTTAGCCCACTGTGCGATGTAGGCATTCCAGACTTTGTACAGATTTTTTTTGCGATTGTGTAATAGGTGCTTCGTAGCAGATTTAACTATCCGCTCTGTGATAAACATGTCCGTTCACTACGACTGATCAGCAACGATTCCGACTTTGGTCAGCACATTAATTTTCAGCCATCCGCTACCTCTTTAATAGCAAAGATTTCTGCCTGGTAGACACTACAGTGATCAGGCAGTTTTTTTTCCTCAGGAAGGACACCAAAGCCCACTTGGTTATCAAATTGGAACCGTCCGTATAAAAGTTAATAAATCTCCTCTGTCCTGGGATACGACCATTCCATTCTGATCTATCAGCTATAAGAGTGAGATACTTCTTGTCAAAGAGTGTAATCAACAGTGCCCGGAAGGTCAGGCATTCTGTCTAGAATGACACTATGTCCGTATCCATTTCCTGACCATAGTGACAGTTCTCTAAGTCTAATCGCAGTACCTGCGGCATATTGCACTGCTATAATATCTAGTGGCATTAAATGTAGTGTAACATTTAGTGCCGCAGTTGGTGTCGTTCTCAGCGAACCAGTGATACATATAGCAGCCATTCGCTGAACCTTGTTTAGTATCGCTGTTCTTCAGAAGAAAGTAATATGTAGGAAGCCATACCACTGTGCGACGTGACACTGACGTTAAAAATTCTGAATTTTGTCGTATGCGAGATATTGCTAGAGCGCCACACTTTATGCAAAACTTGGGAAGCTGGTCATGCTTTATTTATGGGAATATTTATGTCCTCCTCAGTACCTCCACTTTTTGATAAAATGCTCCACAAGTAGCAGATGAGTTTATCCGTAGTATTTTTGTTTTCCCGATGTTGATTTTAAGACCAACTGCATTCGCATTTTTTGAACGTTTCTCAAGTTTTAACTTTATATCGGACAAGTTTTGTGCTAACAGACATACATCATCTGCGTAATCAACATCGTGTATTTGATTTTTTAATGACCACTGAATACCGCGAGGTATTCTGAATACCGTTTGCTGCAATACAAAGAGCACTCAGCCTTGTTTGACACCAATGTGAATTTGAAATGGCGTACCAACTGCACCATTAAAGTTGACTCGAATGTCTGCATCTCGATAGGGTCCTTAAATATGTTTTTTATTTTGTTTGGTATGCCTAATGCCTCCTACAGTGCAGATTGTGACACAGTATCGACGGCGCTTAATAATTGACAATTGTATTCAGAGACTGCTCAATGATGATGCGTAAAGTATTGAGCATGATCTGCCTCTTCTAAGTCTTGCCTGTTATTTGCGCAAGGTTGTTTCAACAACACGTAGGATTCGGTTGAGAATTATTTGTGCAATGACTTTACCAATTGCATTGTGTAATATTATGCCGCGCCAGTTTTTACAGTCGGTCAAATCTTCTTTTTCGGCAACTTCACGATCTCACCATCTTTCCAAGTCTTAGGTATTTGTTCTGTTCTCCACACCTCCTATAACATTGTTGTTATATGCGAGATTGTAGCAGTTACATCGTACTTAAACAGTTCAGCCTGGATACCGTCTGGGCCTGTCCATTTTTTATTCCTGACGTACGATATTTCTGATGCAACTTTTTCTTCAGCTGTTTCCTTTTTGCTATTTCCATCCAGGAGTTTTCGCTTATCCAGGGAGAGCAATTTCTTTTGTAACGTCCTAATGCTGATTGTGCCGGGGATTTGCATTATTCTGCGATAAAGGGCTAGTCATGTGATTGATATATTTCCAATTTTTCTACCAGTATGTTATTGTACTGGGTTTGTATCTGCGGATTTTGCAACTAATATACGTTATATTTGGGTTTAGATTTCTGTTTTGAAATCCAAACATGGTCGCTATAGATATCGGCACCTCTTCGAGTTTTTACGACCAGAAGTGAGACAACAAAAATGTGTACTTATAAAGATGTAGTCAATTCAGTTCTTATCTCCACCATCAGGGGAAGTCTAATAATATTTATGGGAAATCTGGTACCGATCACGGGAGCATCCTTATTGTTCAGCCAGAACCTAGCGCGGGTGTGCCCATTATTGATTTTAAGTTTTCATTGCTTGACCCAACTTTTGCATTTAGATCTCCCAGAACGATATTAATTGTATTAAACTTGTAGACGTTTCAGTAAAAGAGTTGTTTTCCATGTATGGTTTATTAGCCTATAGCAAAACATTAATTATTTTAGGGCCGTGAAAGGGACCCCTATTTCCTTGATTGCCACTTCAGAGGGACATTTTCTTTACTCATCTTCCTACTTCCTGAGGCGTTTTTTTAGCTAACATTAATTATGTTAGGGCCGTGAAAGGGACCCCTATTTCCTTGATTGGCACTTCAGAGGGACATTTTCTTTACTCATCTTCCTACTTCCTGAGGCGTTTTTCTAGCTATTCATGACATCACTCATTTCCTTAATCCTTTCTCAACCGGGGATGGCGGATTTCTTGACATATTTTAGGGGACCTAGTTGTCGTTCGTCGACGGAAGACTATTTTTGTATCACGTCTATCGTGCGACACTCTATCGAAAATATTTGTTCCTTTATAAAATCTAAATGTACTGAATATACGGATAATGATTGTACTGCGTTTAAGTTTAATTATCATAGACCCAAAGATATTTATTCATTTAAAATACTTGTTCCAATTAAGCTGTTTGATGTTTCAGCTAGTGAATCTTCTGGTGTATGTTATGTTGAGCCCCACCCCAAAAGACTAGATGCATCCATTTCAATTCTTTACAAAAACGTACGTGGCTTGAATACTAAACTACGGCTCATACCTAAACAGTTTTTCGTGTGATTATGATGTATTTGTTTTATTTAACAATTGTTTGTTTCAACAACAACTAAAAAGAATAAATCTTGCAGTCCACCGTGGTTTACGAAGGAATTACGAAGTTTGAGGAACAGTAGGAATTAGCTTTTTAAAAAATTTAAAAAAGATTGCTCTGGATTGAATTACCATATTATGTAAATGCTCGCAACAGATATAATAATTTACTACTTAGAATGTATGAAACATGAACTAAACTGTAATGGACTTTGCGAAGTAAAATAAATATACAAAAAGAGTTGCTTCAATATTATAGGAAAAATAAATCACATACGATTTGACTTAAAAAAAAAGAAAAAAAAAGAATTATAGCATGCGATTTGTTGCCTTATTGTGAATTTAGAGTTTCTGATTAGCTTAAAACTATTGCAGCATCATTGTGACCGGTTCTCGATAAGCATCCATATGGTTTTGACAACCTAGTCACGCTACGATTACCTTTTTACTTGATAGCGAAGCTTCTTGGGTACGACAAATAGCCCGTAACTTCCTTTACCGTTCATCAGCCCACTAGTGAAGACTTCTGGCTATGTTTTTTTTGTTCAAGAAAAGTTAAAAAGTTTGGTAAATTTCTAAATTCGCGGAATTATTACTCGCGTACAACGAAACCCATTTTAAGGTAAAGTTTTTCACCATTCCACAAATAGCAACATATTTAAACTATTTGAATAAATTTCCATAAAGGCTACACGCTCCACCAACTTTGGGTAACTCTCGATAGGAGAATCATAATCAAATCTTGTCCCCGACATTGTCGCGTGGACTTATTTTTCGGAGACTCGTGAACGCTAACTTCTTTGACAAGTCAAATTGCCCCGAGGCGGAGTGAGCCCTCACTCTACAATTTAATTCATTCTGTTCAAAGAATAGCCCAAAACCAGACTCGACAAATTGAATGCAAGGCATCCCACTGAACTTCCATATCTCACGCAAAAGCAGAAACGACGTTCCATAGAATTGAGTAAGATTGAGAGACAAAGTTCTCAAAGCCTGCGAATCAATTACCTAGTGACAAATATCATTTGTACAGGAAAAATACGGATTTTCCGGGTTGTCCACGAAATTTGGTATTAATCGACATAAATCTTAACGTATAAGGAAGATTTCGGTGCAAATTCTTGTGCCATTTGAAGATCTGGTGTGAAATAATCGGTGCGCTAAGTTGCGTAAGAACAATCAAAAAAATACGAACCAGAAATAATTACACACAAAAGGAGACCTAATAATTATTTACCCTGCATTGATTCTGTTTTATCATTAACCATCACCGTACGGTACCGTTGCAAAGCAGAAAAGGCGACGCAAGCCATAAAAACCCAGCAGAGGTTCATCTTCGTCGTCTACCAAAACAACTGCAGGCAGACAGCCCTTGAGACCAGACTACAGCGGGGAGTATAGTCTTAAATTAAACTTAAAACCTATTTAATTAAGAAAGCAATAATCTTTAAAAAAATTTTTTTTGAGAATGTGCGATAATTGACTAGTATGCCCGAACGTTTCCAATATTGTGTAGAGTGCTGTTATATATAAAATGTGCGAATAATAATACCCAGTTACGTTTAAATCTAAATTTTAATTAAATATTTAGAAGAGTGAATAAGAATCTGCTTGTCACTGTGCTTTTATATAGTAATTTATTCATGATGAACACTCGAGTGATTGGAACCCTTGTTGCTGCTATTTAATTGTACACAATTCTTAAAATTTTTTTTCAATTCAACTACTAAAATTGCATTGGTGTAATCATTCCCACATTTTTGAATGTTTTTAAGATACAAATCATTTGAGGTATGATATGCTCGGAATATTTACTCTAATCAAACCTAACAGTAGTGCAACCAAAAGTGCAAAGAGAAACATCACCAAACAGCTTATCGTATGTTCTCTCAGTAATTATGTGTACTCTTTAAAGTATCACTCCCTCTCTATGTTTTGGATTTTTTTTGTCTGTTTGGTGATTTCATTTTTGCATTGATAACATCTAGTATTACACAGTGACGACTGCGACTGCTGAAAGAAATAGTTTTTTTTTGTTTTTTCAATTGATACGGGTTCCCTACAATGCAGGGAGGCATATTCCGCATATCACCTCATAAAGATTTTTTTGTTTTTAATAATTTTGGTAGTACATATTTAAATTTGTATAATAACGTATTTTTAATAAGAGAATTTTGAATATTGTCCCTGCACTAAGACAAATCTTTAGTATAAATTAGAATTATAAAATTAACGAAATCGTACTTTTCATATTCATAATCGGGTTTACATATTAATACTTATGTACTTAATTATCTTTAAAATTATGTTTTTTAAGAATTTTGAATTTAAATAAATAATTACTACATCGAAAATGCGGTGCTAAAATTATAAAGAGTGCGGTGCTAAAATTATAAAGAGTTATGTGGGGTTCTAGGAAAATACTTTAAACGCCACTAGAACAAAGGATAGGGAGGGTAAAGAGGCGAAGCTCTCCAAATTCATCAAGGAGTTGCAATAATTTCCGACCAGTTTCCAACCAATAATCCGTTTGCTTTTTAATGATGTCGTTGCTGATCATTCGCAGTGAACGGACGTGTTTATCACATAGCGGATAGTTACCAGTACCTATTACGCAATAGCAAAAATCTGTACAAAGTCTTTAAGGCCTACATCGTAGTACCTATTACGGTCTAATACAGACAAAATAAAAATAAATTCTATTGACGGGGACGCCTTCGTGTTCCGATGGAGCGCGGTTCCCCAATCGTCCGACTGTCCGTCCGTTGGTCTTGGCCAAAGCCGACCACACCAAAAATGGTGAAAATCTCCCCCAAGTACTCAAAACAGGTGGTGCGCTGAGGGGGAAACGGCATGTCCGACCGTCAAAACGGAAGCACAATGAGCATCGTGTAGCGCTCAGAGTTTTGACGAAGTTGGAGGCTGTTGAGGTTTCGGCTCTTACCGAAAAACAAAAAGAGTCACTTACCTGGGCTAAAGGCGTCATAGATGCTTCTAAGGCCAATGAGTCGGCTGAAAGAGCCACAAATTCAGCTGTGTTAACGGCTAATAAAGTAAAACGAATCAGATCACCTGATGAACCCCTGCCTTCGAAAAAGGCAAGAGGCCCTAATGTCACCATCAACAGGACACTCACCAAGCCCTTCAATGAAGTGGCGAAGGAGAGTCTAGTGATGGCTGTTATAGACAGAAGTAGTGAGGATGGATCCATCCTCAAGGACAAATGGAGTCATGTACAATCAGCCATTATGGCTCATTACCTCGATGTCCGTAGAGAAATGCCGGGCAAACCACCAATCTGCAACGATGCAGGATGGCATCAGGGGAGAGTAAAGCTCTTATATTTCGGTGATGCCAGATCAGTAGACCTGTATAAGGTCGCTCTGAGTCGAGCGGGTGAGGTGTGGCCGGGTGCCCAGTTGGATGTTGTCGAAAAAAACAACATCCCTAGTCACCCTAGAGCCATCACCTGGGTTACAGAAGAGCCCTCCACCCCGCCTGACATCTTAGAAATAATAAAAGATTCCAATCCTGGTCTGCCGGCCCATAATTGGAGAATCAGCAAGGTGGGTGAGGCGGATGGTAAAAAGCGGCAGGTCAATCTTATCCTAAACGCTGAATCCACCTCCCATATACAAAGTGCGAGTGCAACCCTACAATATGGCTTCGAGACTATAGTCTTGAAGATATACAAGCAGGATATAGCTCCCACTGCAGAAGGTGAGTCGTCCACCGTGGCACTTTCTGGAAGTGCGGAGGTACCCACGCCTATTATTTCTGGTGACTCCAACTCTAACAGAAGATCTGTAACGTCCTTCTCTGAGGACAAAAGCTCTACTTCGGACACAGAGAGGCTGAGGGGAGTCTCCGGACTCTTTGACGCATCTGGCGGGGACATGCTTCTCGACGATACGGACGAAGAGTTATCGAACCCTTGTCGGGGTGGATGTCAATTACCAATGATGGTAGGAATTCTACAGATTAACCTCCATCACGCTAAAGCAGCCTCAGCGGCTCTATTGCTGCGCCTGTCCACAGGCGCAGTAGACATCGTCCTGATACAGGAGCCCTACGTAGTGGGAGGAAGGGTGTGCGGTATTAGGACACCCAACTTTAAACTGCTTGTGGCCAACTGTGAAGGCACTCCAAGAACCTGCATTTTGGCCAGGAAAGATCTAAGTATATTTCTCCTGACTAATTTAAGTGGTAAAGACCAAACAGCTGCTAGCCTGGAGATCGGTAATCGCATATATTGGGTGGTCTCCAGCTACTTGCCTTATGAATCTGTAGTACCGACTGCTCTATTCAGGGAAGTAGTAGAAGAAGCAACGTCTGACGAGCTCGAGCTGATTATTGGCGCAGACACGAACGCTCATCATACTATCTGGGTAGTACGGATATAAACAATAGGGGTGATTCGCTTCTTGACTTTATTCTAACTACCAACCTTAGTATTTGTAACATAGGTAATAAACCGACCTTTACAATTAAAGACAGACAAGAAGTACTCGACGTAACGTTTGCTACTGACCGGCTGTCAGACAAAATTATTGGGTGGAATGTACTGGACGACCACTCATTCTCAGATCACCATTATATTGAGTTTAAACTCGCGGAAAAAGCGCCTAAACCCGCCGTCCACAGAAATGTAAGGAAGACAAAGTGGCATCTGTATGAGAAGAATTTCAAGAAAGTCCTCAACTCTAAACTTCTGTACGAAACGAATGACAAAGCCGGTCTGGATAATCTGGTCGATCATATCACCACGTCATTCAATAGTTCCCTTGAAGAAGCCTGTCCAAAAACAAGGTACAAGGGTAAAACTAAACCCCAATGGTGGACTTCTGAGCTAACGGCTATGAAAAAGACCTGCAACAAGCTATTCAATAAGGCTAAATCTACTGGGGTCGCTAATGATTGGGATGCCTATAAAGAGCAACTCAAGATCTATAAGAAGGAGCTTAGAAAGGCGCAAAGGCGCTCTTGGTATACTGCTTCACCCTGTACAGTGGGATATTTACAGGATGAGGCAAATAACTGGACCAAAAACAGCGAGCAGTCGCTCAATGTACTGCTCGACACACATTTCCCGGGGAACTCTGTAACAGAACCCGAGGATCAGCAGGACCAACAAGAGTGCGAGTGGACTGCGAGCGTCGCTAGCTTCTTGACTGAGAGATCCAGAATAAGCTGGGCTATTAACAGCTTTGAGCCCTTCAAGTCACCTGGACCAGGTGGCATCACTCCAGCAGAAATGCAGAAAATGTTAAAGTACATTATCCCCTGGCTGGAGAAAATTTATGTAGGCTGTATCAGGCTTTCATACGTCCCGAATCGATGGAGGGATACCAAAGTGGTATTCATACCTAAAGCGGGAAAGATATCATACACTAGGACAAAAGACTTCAGACCAATTAGCGTATCCTCCTTCCTATTGAAAGGTCTGGAAAGACTTTTAGATCATTTAATTAGGGAAAACCTGGATACAAAACTCCTGTCGGGGAACCAACATGCTTACAATAAGGGCAAGTCTACAGAATCAGCCGTGCACGAACTTGTGAGCACTATCGAATCGTCCCTGCATTTCAAGGAATTCACCATGGTGGCATTTCTTGACATAGAAGGGGCTTTTAACAACATTCACTCAGATGCGGTAATTGCGGCACTCTCACATCTAAAAGTTAACACTAGTTTGATTAGACTAATTCAAAGTCTGCTCACCAGAAGACGCATAACAGCATGTCTAGGGTCCACAACTCTAACAAGGTATGTAAACAGAGGGACCCCGCAAGGAGGAGTATTGTATCCACTAATTTGGAACCTAGCGGTGAATGAAATCCTGCTAGATCTAGAACGTTGTGGCTGCAAGGTCGTGGCATATGCGGACGACGTGGCAATCGCAGTGAGTGGCAAATTCGTAAACGTCCTCAGAGACATCCTACAGGTGGCTCTGAACAAGTTGGCTAGATGAGCCAGAAGCAGCGGTTTGGGCGTTAACCCCAACAAGACAGAATTGGTTCTCTTTACTAGGATGAATAATGTCCCACATGTGGACCCTCCACCTCGGATAAATGGAACAGATCTAGTCTTTTCTGAAAGTGCAAAATTTTTAGGAATAATTCTAGATAGGAAAATGTTATTTAGACTTAACGTATTGGAACGTGTGAGGAAGGCCAACGTCGCCTTATATTCCTGCAAAAAGGCTGTAGGGTCGCGGTGGGGACTCTCTCCTAAAATCGTCCACTGGATATATATAGCAGTACTTCGTCCAATACTGTTATACGGTATTGTGGTATGATGGACGGCAACTGACAAACTAACCATTACCAACCTACTAACAAAGGTTCAGAGAACTGCCTGCCTGAGCATAAGCGGAGCCTTAAGGACTACAGCGACCGAGTCTCTACAAGCCCTACTCCATATACTGCCGATTAATATTGTGGCGAGAGAAGTTGCAACCAAAGCGGCAATAAGATTAAACTGCCTATCAATGTGGAGGTACAAGAACTATGGTCACATGAGGATATCAAAGTGTAGTGCTATGGTAACCGACCGAGTGGACTATATACCAACTGTGTACACCTTCGAGAGAAATTACATCACTATGATTCCCGCCAGAGATGAATGGGTCGGCAGAATACTAGGTAATAGAAACCATCTCCACTTTTACACGGATGGTTCGAAGCTTGATGAAAAGGTTGGCTTCGGAGTACACTGTGAAGAACTTAGTCTGGATATAGCTCACAGACTACCAGATACCTGCAGTGTCTATCAAGCCGAAATAATGGCAATATGGGAAGTCGCCAAGTGGCTGAGTCGCAACATAGTAACCAACACTGGCGTTGTAATTTACTCGGACAGCCAGGCTGCCATCAATTCTCTGAAGGCAACATCCCTAAATTCACAAACAGCCCTCGACAGCCGTAGATCTCTTAACGAGATGGCTGAACAGTTTAATATACACCTCATATGGGTGCCTGGGCATAGGGATATCCCGGGGAACTGCAAAGCCGATGAACTTGCTAGGAAAGGGACGACATTACAAATTCTCGAAGAATTTGCATATATTGGTGCGCCACTATACACGTGCATGCTTTGGCTTAGGCAAGAGGCAATCAGGCAGTCCAACGAAAGATGGACAGAAATCGGCACCTGCAGGGTAGATAGACAAATCTGGCCAAGGTATGACCTGAGAAGGTCAAAATATCTCCTCGCACTAGAGAGGAAACGATTGTCTACCTTAGTACAGGTTCTGACGGGACACTGCTTGATCGGCGAACACGCCAAAAGATTGGGTATTGACTCCAATGACTTCTGCCGAAGCTGTGGAGATGAGGAAGAAGTGGAGAGCATTGAGCACTTGCTTTGCGACTGTCCCGCTTTGAGTAAACGACGACTGGACATACTGGGGTCGGCCTTTTTAGGCAGCCTAACAGATCTTTCCAGTACTGATATTCGTACAATCGATAAATTTATATATCAAACAGGTTGGTTTCGATGAGGGGCATTTCAGCCCGTGGTAACACTAGGGACCTAAACTGGTCTATGTGAGCTTGTAAAAAAAAATACGGCTGCCACCCTAACCTAAACCTAAACTAAAAACCTTGCTTTTTAAATTTCACAGTCGTTCAACATTGGGGCTTTTGTTTTTGTTTTGTTTGACGACATTAATCCAGTAGGAATTGTAATATTGTTTAAAAAAATAGGGAGTTTTAATCATATTTTCAACTAGGAAATCAGTAATACTCACCGGTCCATTACAAAACCTAAAAATGTTTACTCTATTGTAAATTCGAAAAGAATGACTACTGGTTTCCCTAGTTATATGAAATGTGGGTCGTCGGAGCCTTCTGATTATGGTAGAATAGTAGATAAGTATGCGGATTTTTTTTGAAACTACCGGGTCAATAAGAGCGCTACAAAATTTTTTTTAAATAAAACAAAAACGGTTTTGGATATCAATGAAATTCTTTATTCCTGTGAAAGTACGTTCGATGCCATTATGTATGGATCTCGATTTCTTTTGCATGGCCACCACGGGCACGCTTGCAGAAGTCCAGACGCTGAACCCAATTTTCGACGGTTTTCAAGCATAAATCGGCCGATACTGCTGCAATTTCACGTTCGATATTCGTACGAAGTTGATCAATCGTCGCTGGCTTGTTGCCATAGACCATAGACTTTACGTAGCCCCACAGGAAATAGTCTAACGGCGTCAAATCGCACGACCGAGGCGGCCAATCGACTGGACCATTTCGTGAGATAACACGTTCTCCAAACTTGGTTTCCAATAAATTGTTTGTGGCATTCGCTGTGTTGCTTGTGGCGCCATCCTGTTGGAACCACATGTCCTCCAAGTCCATATCATCCAATTGGGGCCAAAAATATTCGGTTATCATTGAACGGTAGCGATTCCCATTCACAGTAACGTGCCGGTCTTGATCATTACGGAAGAAGTACGGCCCAATGATGCCGCCGGCCCATAAACCGCACCAAACCGTAATTTTTTCGGTATGCAATGATGACTCATGGAGTACGTGTGGATTGCTGTCTGACCAATAACGCATATTTTGTTTATTGACGAAGCCATTCAGCCAGAAATGAGCTGAAGATTATGACGACCATAAATTGGACGTAGCGCTCTTAACGTTGAGGCCACTGACTCCAAATTTCGGTAGTAAATTTTAATAATTTCGACTCGTTGTTGGCTCGTATATCTTTCCATCATGAAATGGCAAACCTTACTGAAGAGAAATGTCAAAAGAGCGGCAAAAAATATGGCGTCGTTTGCTGTCCCTGTCGGTCTACTTTTGTAGCGTCCCTGTTTAAAGACCCTTTACATATGTTGGCAGCAGGTATGTAAAATGACTATTTGATTTCTGTACTTTTCGTTTGAACAAAAATAACTTTTTAGACTCCCACGGTACCTGTTTAAGTATGAATTTTTCCTTAAGTTTCGCTTTGTCCATTTATATCTCTCTGTGCATAGATTGTACTATTTGTCGTATGGACTTACTCTTTACAATCTGCCTACTCCTTGTTATTGCATCCTTGCAATATTGCCTTTGCGGATTCTAAGCAGATTATCGGCGTTTTGTTCGAGAGAGGGGCAGTCGACAAGAGTGAGGAAAAAAACTCCCTAAACGTTTTGAGTTCTTCGTGCAAGTTCAAAAGAGAATTTGATTGCCTAAAAATCTGGACTAAGGAGTAACTATTAGTTTTATTTCTAAGACAGCTTTCGCCGCCACCTCACTCCATCTTGGCTTTTTCGTTGGAAAACTTCTCGTCTTGATAAGTACCTTGCTGTACAATGCTTGTTACAGGTAAATTTTGTTACCACCACCTCGGCCAAATACTTTATATTAAAATACTAAAACACCTGTGTTTCATTTCTTTTTTATTTACACGCAATCGGCGTAAACATTGGTCGCATCGAACCGGATTCGAGCCAAACATAACCGCGGCGTATTTTTTGGTGACATTAATCGGTGTCTTTTTTGTTACAGCCCAAAACATCATCCATCCAAACATCCAGCCATATAGTCATTATACCCTACACCACACTGTGGTACAGGGTATTATGACTTTGTGCATTTGTTTGTAACACCTAAAAGGAGAAGAGATAGACCCATTGTTTATTATACCGATCGACTCAGAATCACTTTCTGAGTCGATTTAGCCATGTCCGTCTGTCTGTCTGTCCGTCTGTCCATGTATTCTTGTAATCAAAGTGCAGGTCGTATTTATGGTCCGATTGTGATGAAATTTAGCATAGTGGTATTTTTTGGCCCAAGGACGATCCCTATTGAAATTGGTAAAAATCGGTTCAGATTTAGATATAGCCACCATATATATGTTACTCCCGATTTTACATGTAAGCGCTGTAGAAACTGTATTTTATATTAGATCAGTGCGAAATTTGGCAGAGAGGGTTCTCTTATTACATGAATGAACACTGCCAAATTCGGGGAAAATCGGTTCAGATTTAGATATAGTCCCCATGTATATGTTTCACCCGATTTGACATGTAAGCGATGTAGAAACCGCATTTTACATCCGATCTTTATGAAATTCGGCAGAGAGAGTTTTCTTATTACGTGAATAAACACTACTAAATTCGGAGAAAATCTGTTCAAATTTAGATATAGCCCCCATATATATGTTTTACCCGATTTGACATGTAAGCGCTGTAGAAACTGTATTTTATATCAGATCAGTACGAAATTTGGCAGAGAGAGTTCTCTTATTACATGAGTGAACACTGCCAAATTCGGGGAAAATCTGTTCAGATTTAGATATAGCCCCCATATATATGTTTTACCCGATTTGACATGTAAGCGCTGTAGAAATTGTATTTTATATCAGATCAGTACGATATTTGGCAGAGAGAGTTCTCTTATTACATGAATAAACACTGCCAAAATTCGGGGAAAATCGGTTCAGATTTAGATATAGTTCCCATATATATGTTTTACCCGATTTGACATGTAAGCGTTGTAGAAACTGTATTTTATATCAGATCAGTACGATATTTGGCAGAGAGAGTTCGCTTATTGCATGAAAAAACACTGCCAAATTCGGGGAAAATCTGTTCAGATTTAGATATAGTTCCCATATATGTATATGTTTCACCCGATTTGACGTGTAAGCGCTGTAGACACCATATTTTATATCCGATAAGTACGAAAATCGGCAGAGAGAGTTTTCTTATTACATGTATGAACACTGCCAAATTCTTACCGGAATTCCCATTTTCGCATTGATAGGTAGGTGTAGGGTATTATATAGTCGGCTCCGCCCGACTTTCTGTCTTTCCTTACTGGTTTTAAGTTAAATTTTTGTTTTCAATAAAGAGCAGGTTTGTATAGTGCAGTGTGTGTGTGCTCGGGATATAAAGTGTTTAGGTTAGGTTAGGTTAGGTTGAAGAGAGGAGACGTTTAAACGTCTCATGTCCATGGGCATACACTTAAGCCAGTGGTTCGGCCTGTTGTGCTCTCCTTATTTATGATCTTTTTATACCTCACGAGTTACAGAAAATCGGTACTAGACACGAATTTTCTCAGTATCTTCCAGTCATATTCTCTGAGATGAGTCAAGTCTGGTAATATGTCGGACCCGAAATGTTGGGATCTTGAATGTGTGAAAGCCGGGCAGTGACACAGAAAATGTTCCATCGTTTCGATGTTTTCTCTGCATGCCCTGCATTCGTCGTTTCCTGCTAGTCCTATATAAAGTGTTTACAACAATAACAATTGTTTTGTCTGTCAGGCCGTTTACCAACGCGTCGTGATACCCTTCCCGTTTATTCCCTTTCGGTTTCTAGTGCTCGATTTCGCGACTGCAACCTGCACTTACATATAGACGTGGACGGACGTTGCCGAAAAATAATAAACAAGAACCAAAACAAACCTAAGCGAAAGTGCATTTTTTTTCGTAGTTAAGTGGTGGAAAATTAAATTAAATATTCTTACGCGAATAATAACAAAATAAAGTGTTAAAATAATTTAATTGTTTTTTTTTAAATCTTCCTAAAAAAGCCTTCGTTTGTTTGTTTGCATTAGTAATTATTTCCAAATCCACCCTTAAATACTAATAATTTCATAATAATTGGTTTGTTTATTCGCGTCGTTCTCGTAATATACATACATATATCCATATATATGCTCAAATATACGTAAACATACGAACGTCTGTGCTGTGAGTATATACATATACATACATTAATACATATTTTCCTTTCTGGCCGCGCTCGCTCGTTTTGCGTTGATAGTATATATATACACATACTCATATACACAACAGTACATACGTACGTTCAAGTCGGGCTTCTGTTTTGATTTTTGGTTCTCTTTTGTAGTTGCGCTACACTGAATTTAGTCGGTCGATTGTGTTCACTACAACGTTTGTTACATATAATGATATTTTGGTTGCAAATGTTATAGGATCGTGTTCGAAACAATTTTAAAGAATTTTTTCTGAAAAAGAAGGAAATCGCGTGCAACCTACATTCGGCCAATTCGGCTTTTTTAAATAAAAGTGTGTTTTTTTATCTTTTAATTTTTCGATTCGATTGATTGACTATTTCGCTGGGTTTTCGGTACATAATCAACGTGCACCCTACAGTCGGTCCATTCGACATATAATCGAAATTCAAAATATTTTTTAAAAATTTGTGAAATTTACGTTTTCGGTCTTTCTTGATATCTACGTGCTAGAATCGGTATTTTTTCTTTTCTTACGTAGTAGACCGGTAAATTCATTTATTTTTGCAAGCAAATTTTGAAAATAACATTTTGAAAATTCGGTACTCCGCGAGATGTTTTTTTGCATTTTTGGAATTTTCGTACATGTTTATATATATTTATTAATGTTATTTATTATATTTACCTTGTGCAAATTTAAATTAAATTTTTTTGAATTGTATTCGAACATTCATAATTTTGCTATTTTGGCGTGTAGTGTCTGAAATATTTACAAACTTCGAGAGATGCAGGGAAAGACGACATCGACTTGGCGGACACAAAATATGACGTGTCGTACCAAACTTACATGCATTGTCTCTCCGCCATTTTTAGAAAGCTAGCGATTTTTAAACGAACACGTCGGTCGTCCTTGAATTCTTCCAAGAGTGGTTCTGTTATTTTATTGGCATTCATCCACCTCTCAAGGACACACGACATACAGAATCAGCGTAGAAAATAGTTCTAGTAATTCGCGTATGTATAGTGATCCACCAATAAGTGAAGATGTGCATAACCTAGCGCTTCAGTCGTGTGACACCGACGTTTTTGAGGGCGATTTCTTATCGTGCCCCACATTTAGGGACTTGTTTACGGCCGTATACATAAACAAAACGCGTCTAAGTGACATTGGGCGCTTGTGTCATTTGGTGAGGAAAACCAGTGGAGAAGCTCGGGAGATTGTCTCGAAATTTCCCCTATTATATAGTAGCTTTGTTCTGGCATGGAAAGCATTGAAAGGCACGTATGACAATCCCCGGCTTCTCGTGCACAACCAGTTGAAAATTTTGTTCTCACTTCCGGTCCTTGAAAATGAAACTAGTTCAGGATTAAAATCAATCCAGCGTGGAATAAATGGATGTCTCTCAGCGATGTCCATTTATGAGGTGTCCACCGATAAGTGGGATCCAATCGTATCCTTTATTTGTCTTCAGCGATTACCTAAACTCACGCAAACTTTGTGGGAGCAAAGCATCAGGGATAAATCTTCTCTTTCTGACGGAAAGAATTCGAACTCTTATGTGTCTTCACGGTATGAGGGGAGTTAAACAGCCAAGACGCTCGAATGTCAGGACAGTCCATTCCCATTTTTCTAATGCGACTTCATCGGGGTCTTCGCGTTCTTCCCCTAACTTGGGTTGTATTTTATGCCCCAATCAAAATCACAAAATTTACGTGTGCCCACGATTCTCCACTTTCTCGCCCTCTGATCGATTTACTACAGTCAAGCGTCATCGTTTATGTGTTAATTGTGTTCGCAAGGGACACGAGGTCAAAAATGTGATAGTAAACGTCGTTGTTCCAAATGCAATCAGAACCACCATACCTCACTGCATCGCGACGAACCCACTACGAGTACTTCGGCTCAAGTGGCAAAGACAACCCGCGAGAATCCTCCAGATTTTAGGCCTGGATCAACCAATCCTTCTGCTCCTCCACTTGAACATTGTGAACCATCCACATCGGCTGGAAGCGTTTCGCGCCATGTCTTTCATGCTGCGCAGAACAAAGCAGTTCTTTTGGGAACAGCGATGGTGCATATAGTCCACCGTGGTATTTCGTATCCTGCAGGGCATTGATCGATCCAGCTTCTGAGTCCTCTTTTCTGACAGAGCGACTTCAACACCGTTTGCGTCTTCCCGTGCATTCTACCAATGCAACAATTTCGGGGGTTAATTGCGCAGTTTCGGCCACTTCCAGGAGCATATGCACCTTGAAGATTGGAAGCCCTCTCGAAACTTCGGTCACTTTGAGACGCCGGCTTTAGTCTTACCCTTTATTTCTGGAGATTTGCCGTCTTTCCAAGTCACATCGGACTACAAGGCTCAGCTGCCAGACCTTCGTTTCGCGAAAGTTTATTTGTTCGATTCGCGTCCTGTCGATATTTTGTTAGGTTCCGACTTGTACCCGAGGATTTTGTTAGAGGGCACTATTCCGATTTTGTCGGGATCCTTGTTGGCCCAAAAGTCTATCTTCGGTTGGCAAGTCACTGGTCCTGTTCCAGTCTCCCAAGTTCTAACATTTGCTGCTACTATTCGGATATCGGACGAATATTGTAACCCTACAACTCAAAGCCGGTTTAGATACGAACGTTTTAAGTAAATTTTTTCGCAACCTTGTCCTTGTCAAGGAAACCAAATATTAAGGTAGTTTATGACAGGGGATTAAATGAATATGTGGAATTCGACCATATGAGGCCAGTATTCCCCACTTCGGAGGATACTTTATCTTGCTACTTGCCTCACCACCCTGTCATAAATCCGGACAAGCAGACGACTAAACTTCGCGTAGTGTTCAATGCTTCGAACGCAACTTCCAATGGGAATAGTTCGAACGACGTACTGTATGTTGGACCCACATTACAGTTGGGCATAGTTCTTTTGATACTCCGGTGGCGGACCTTCAGATTTGTATTCAATTTGGACATAACGCATATGTATAGGCAAATTCGTGTGGACCCTCAATATACACCCCTTCAGAGGATTATATTTCGCGATTCTGAAACGAAGCCGGTCCAGGATTATGAATTACAGACAGTGACATTCGGTGTTAATTGTGCCCCTTATCTATCCATACGGACTCTTTTGAGGTTAGCCGGCGATACTGAGATAGAACTCCAGCTCGCGGCGCACATTTTGCGCAAATATTCACTTGCGTAGACGATGTTTTAGCAGGTACCCATGATCTCGAAACCGCAAGGGCAGTTAAGGATCAGTTAATTTCGGCACTTGCTTCAGCAAAATTTGAGCTTCGGAAGTGGACTGCTAATGATAAAGCCATCCTCGATCGGTTCTCACCAGAACATTTGCCCAATTAGATTCCTTTTATTTCGATGTGAATCCTATTGCGACTTCCGGCTGAACTTCATGTATTTTCGGATGCCTCAGGAAAGGCATACGCTGGGGTAGTTTTTATTCGCATTGCATGCCGAGATTGAAAAGTGGTTGCTCATTTGCTGTTCTCGAAGACCCGAGTAGCCCCAATAAAATCAACATCATTGCCTCCTTTGGAACTTTGTGGTGCCGTTTTATCGTCGGAACTTCTGAAAACTATAGTTCGAGAAATTGACTTAGAATTTTGACAAGTCTACTGTTGGACAGACTCGACAATAGTTCTTTCTTGGTTGAGGAAGACTCCTTCAACGTGGACTACGTTTGTGGCGAATAGGGTGTGTCGAATTCAAGAAAACGTCGGGAATCACAATAGGTACCATGTAAAATCGGAAGACAACCCTGCCGATCTGGGAAGTAGAGGCCTTTCTCCGGCAGACCTAGCTGCATCCCCTTTATGGTGGCATGTGCCGCAATGGCTTAGTAGAGATAAATCGGAGTGGTATATTCGGGACCTAAACCCCCGGGAAACGGATGTGGTAGTCCGTGTGGTACAGAGTCACGCCTAATTTTTCTCAACTTATGATGATATATTGGAGAGATTTTCGTCCTTCGATCGTGTCCTTCGTGTAATTTCTTACATGTTCAGGTTTTTCCGAAGAACTCATCGCAATTGTAGGAATCGGTACCATTATTCGAATTCGTGTGTTTCCGCGTCAGAGATAAATGAAGTGCGAACTCGCTTGACTGTTATAGCTCAGAAGGTGAATTATGCGGATGAATATCATGCTTTAATAGACAGGAAACCGCTACCTTCTAAAAGTGCCCTAGCGACGTTAAATCCCGTCCTTGACGAAAGTGGGGTTATACGAATGAATGGTAGATTGGCCCGTTCCCCCACTCTTTCCTACACTGAGAGGCATCCTATAATTCTGCCATACAATTGTCGTTTTGTAAAGCTTTTGGTGAAATTCGTTCATCTTATTTCCGTGCATGGCGGAAATATTTTGATGTTGGGTATCCTTCGAATAGAGTATTGGATCCCCCGTTTGAAAACCCTGATCCGGTCTGTGGTACATCAATGTAGGACTTGTGTTTTGGAGCGGAAACGTTGTAGCAGTCAACTTATGGCTGCTCTCCCTTCAGAGAGAACTACACATAATAGGGCGTTTACAACAACCGGTGTTGACTTTGCTGGACCATTTGATATCAAATCATTTACAGGGCGAGCTTGTAAGATTACAAAGGGGTACGTTTGTGTATTTGGATGTTTCCCCACCAAGGCTATACATTTAGAAGCAGTATCCGATTTATCCACCGCCAATTTCTTAGCTGCATTTCATCGTTTTATTGCTCGTCGTGGGTGTCCTCGTTCCATATTTTCGGATAATGGTACGAATTTTGTCGGCGCATCGCGAGAAATTGAAAAAAAAGTTCGGGTGTTTGTTCGAGAATGTTGCGATTCAGTTTCCTCTACGTTTGCGCATAAAGGACTGCATAAAGGACTGTCGTGGCAGATCATTCCTGCAGGGGCTCCACACATGGGTGGACTTTGGGAATCGGGGGTCAAGAGTTTTAAGCTACATTTTCGCAACCAAGCTCGAAACCTCAAATATACATTCGAAGAATTGGCGACAGTTTTAGCCAGAATAGAGGCGTGTCTCAATTCTCGCCCTCTTTGCACTATGTAGGATAGTCCGCATGAAATAGTCACGTTGACCCCAGGCCATTTTCTAATCGGCGCCCCCCTTCTCGCTCCTCCAGAACCATTAATCACGGAAGAACCCCTGTCAATGGTAAATCGGTTTAGGAAAGTCCAAGCCCTTACACACCAATTTTGTTTAAGATGGAAGGAGGAATATTTGAAAATCCTTCATAAGCGATAAAAATGGAAATTTCCGGAACGCGAAGTAAAAACGATGATATAGTAGTTATCCGTCATGAACAGCTCCCGCCAACTTCGCGGAAAATAGGTCGGGCCGAGTGTGTGCATCCTGGCACTGACGGTCACATTCGCGTCGTGGACGTTCGAACGGAGAACGGCGTTGTGAGGTGGCCTGTCGGTAATTTTGACCGATCCAACCTCGGAAAATGCTTAACCTATTTTTTCTCGCAGCATGGAAAAAATCAGCTTATTCACCGACGACTTGAAAGATTCAGTGGAGAAAAAAGTCTCACCAGTACCAGAACCCCTAGAGGCACCGCCGCTGCTCCCGGTTGTCAGCGTCGAGACGGCAACCGAACCGAAGAGTGACACAACCACGGAGGGTTCGTGGCGACTTCGAGTTCGTTGCGGTATCGGTGTCACGTTTGTGGCGATAAGCACCCGCTTCGGTTTTGCTGGAAATTCCTAAGGTTATCCCTAGTGAAACGTCTTCGCGTGGTCGTCCAGTATGGGTACTGCTCCCGCTGCCTGGCGCAGTCCCATCGGACCAGAGACTGTTGCAGTAAAGGCCGATGCAAAAAGTCTGATGTTCGTCCGTCACATAGTGAAAGTAAAATGTCCCGTCCGGGTCCAAATTGTAATTCAGGTCCGCCCGAAAAATATCGAGGCTAGGCAAACTTGCTCACCGGTGCCAACATCATCAGTGCAGTGAGTACGCTGCCCTTAATAAGCGTTGTCTCACTGTCCTCTAGTCTGGTGGTACATGTAAAGTCCACAACGTCGTCCATCCCAGTCCGAGCTGTGCTTGATCCCTGCGGGAAACAGAGCCAAAATTCCTCCGCCCTAATAAAAGGTTTACAGCTTCCAATTTCACATCTTGATGGGGTCCCGTTATGCCGTATTACGATAGCGTCTGCATAAGACCCCAAACAGACCCTAACGTTGACAGCCAGGGTGTGTAGTTTGGAACATGTCTTCACACCACCTGAATCGGTGCCGGAACGGATACAGGAGTCCTACCTCGGTTTGCCTTTGGCTGACCCTCAATTTTACAAAAGGGGCCGGGTAGCCCTGGTACTCGGTCCAGAGATGTATGCCCAAATAATCACCACCAGAGTGCAGACGACCCCAGGACTACCAGTGGCCCAGTATACCATCTTCGGCTGGGTCCTATCCGGAGTTTGTAATGCCTAATTGTGGGGTCCCTAATGACTCTCATGTATCATAAATGGTCCCTAATGACCTATTCGCTTGCGGTCCCTAATGACCATTAACTTCTCGCGGTATATGTATATGATGGCCAACCCGCTTGCGGTCCCTAATGACCTTTCCTTTACGCGGGGTCCCTAATGACCCAACCGGTTACTATTTATATTTCGGTCCTGGCAATGCTGGTGTTGCCAGATGAAAACTGAAGCTTCCATTGGAAAGTATGACATTTTTTAGCATAACTTCACTCAGACCGTTTTGTAATTTGAGCGCGAATTGTTTTCGTTAGCGTGTGTTGAAAATTCACCTCCAAAACATGGTTTTTGAACGCTTCAGCAGCTGCTTCAGGCGTCGAAAAACATTGACGAAGCAGTTTTTTCTTGATGTGAGTGAATAAGAAGAAGTCATTGGGTGCCAAATCAGGACTGTACGGCGGATGACCCATCAATTCGCCGTTTTGGCCGATCAAAAAGACGCATGTTTGAGCCGATGTGTGAGAGCTCGCATTGTATGGTGCACAATGATTCGCCTTCTCTTGTTCGTTTTTCGAATTTCTCCGTAGACTTCAGGCAAACAAATTGTGATGTGATAATTGTGTGTGAGAATTGACCGTCCTTCGTTGCTCAAGCGGAACTGTCGCCACATGACCAGTTTTGCCCAGAAACAGGCGACCATTTGCTTCGAAGTGCTTCTTACACGAACAACTTGCGTTGGATTTGGCTCGTCTTCGAAGACCCACACGGTCGATTGCTATTTTGTTTCGGGCTCATACGCATAGATCCAATATTCGTCACCTGTGACGATCTTATAAACGTCTTTTGAACCACCGCGATCGTATTTTTTCACAATTTCTTTGCACCAATCGACACGAGGCTTTTTTTTGAGCGATTGTCAAATTGTGCGTGATCCAACGAGAACAAACCATTTATATGGCCAGGTGTTCTTGCAATACCGAATGTATGCTGGTGGAAGAAATGCCCAATGATGCCTCTATCTCACGGTATATCACATCACGATCTTGCATTATCAGTTCACGAACGGCATCAGTGTTCTCTGGCACAACGGCCTTTTTTGGACGACCTTCGTCATTGAGCGAGCCTCGGGCACGATTGAATTCATTACACCAGTTTTTCACAGTGCTATAGGATGGTGCTTCATCGCCATACAAAGATTTAAGTTCATCGATGCACTCTTGTCGTGATAATCCTCGTCGAAAGTTGTGAAAAATTATCGCACGAAAAAGTTCACGAGTTAATTAAATTTTTTGCCAATTTTTTTTTTCAAGTCACTGTAAACCGCACAAATTATGGTCGTACGTCAAAAAATTTGAGTACGTTTATGCTAAAAAATGTCAAACTCTCCAATGGAAATGCCAGATGGCGCCAGGCAACACTAAGTCCAGAAATATATATAGCAGCCCTCGTATATATAGCTTATATAAATAAACACATATCGAAAAAAACTAAAAAAAAACAAAACAAACATGAATGAATGTACATATATGTGGTTTTGATTGTTTTATTTAGAAAATGTTTATTTAATTAAATGAATTATGATGACAAAAGTTTAAAGATAATTAATGCAATTCAGTAAAATATGATTTGATTTGCTTCTTAACGTCGTCACGATCGTGAATAGACTGACTCCATGTGTGTTGTTGCTTGTTGCATTAGACATCATTCTCTCGCTCCTTCTCTTCCCACAATTCGGCCATTCTGCGGGAAATTCGTCTCGAATTCATCATCGTCATACTCGGATTCTGTACACCAAGGCTTCATGTATTCGGCATATGTTGTATTCCTCGAGCCATCAGCTACACCACATTTCGAAACGTTGTATGTGTCGTTCGCCTTCACCTTTACTACCTCATACGGTCCTAAATATTTTGGTTTTAATTTGAGACCAGGACCAAACTGAGTCCGTTTGATGGCGACAAAGTCTCCTACTTTATATTTGGTAGCCTTTTTACGTCTCAGGTTCTACGATTTGCAATTCTCGGCCTGAACCTTCGAAATTTGATCGTTGGCACATTGTCTGGTTATGTCTCTATCTTCATTAAAATTTGAGATCATCTCCTCTTCAATCAAGTTTATTATTTCGGTCTGCTCAGGAGTGTGCATTTTTACACCAAACAGCAACTCAAAGGGCGTTGTGTTAATACTTTTGGACACCGTTGAATTAAGCACCTGTTGAACATTTGCGACATGCTTATACCATCTTGAAGGGTCGTCTACACTTAGTTTGGACAAAACAGCGATGATACTCGCATTCAGCCTTTCAACTTGTCCATTAGCCCGCGGCAAACCAGTCGTTGTGAGAAAGTGTTTAATATTCTCAGATTCGCAATAACTTTTGAAATCTTCCGAGGTAAACGCAGTTCCCCTATCTGAGATAATTTGGATTGCCAAACACTGTGCTCTGAGATTTCAATTTTGCTATAACCCCCTTGTTTATGTAGACTTCGTTGGATATAGCCAGCAGATCTTTGTGAATGCGTCAGTTACGGCAAAGATATGCTTATACAGCTTACTCGTGGAATCCAAGGGTCCTAGATGGTCGACGTGATAGGTATATAACGGTTGATGTTCTTTGGGAAGTGGGTGCAGCTCACCTTCCTACTTTCCGCGTTTTCTGTTGTTGATAATGCAGGGTACACAATTGGACAAATGGTATTTTATTTTCTCTTCCAGATTGGGTATATAATATTCACGTCGTATAACCTCTTTAACTTTGCTTACAGAAAAATATCCCTTCTCATGTTTTGGTGTTCCCTTTGGAACACCAAAACTTCGTAATCATCAACGTATCTGTATAAAACGTTACCTTTCAAAAAATAACTGTCATGGACGCCATTATCCTAGAGAATGTCTATTACGACCAGCAATGCATCGTCCTGTTGCTGTGCTTTTCCCAATCTTATCAAACTGTTGTCTTCTCTTATAGCCATTATTGGGTATCTGCTCAGAGAATCGTATTCTTGAAGAAGTAGTACCCATCTAGCCACTCTCGTACATAAGTCCTTCTTCTCCATTGTCTTAGCGAAAACATTACAATCAGATATTATTTTAAAATGAAGACCAAGCAGGTACTCTGAACTTTTTTAGAGCCTCAACTACAGCAAGTATCTCTAGCTCATAACTTGAATACTTTCTCTCGGCATCCGTAGTTTTCATACTCATGTAATAAACTGGATGTAGATTTTCGTCGTCAGGTGATTTTTGAACCAGGATTGCGCCATATCCGTCCATCGATGCGTCGGTGTGGACCTCAGTCTCATTTTGTGGGTTGCATATGTGTAGAACAGGGGTTTCCGTCAGTACCTTCTTCAATGTATTAAAAGCAGAGATTTGTTCCGTGTTCATTTCAAACTTCACGCCAGACTTGGTCAAATCACTCAAAGGCTTCGCGATCAACGAGAATTGTGGAATAAATTTCCTGAAATAACTGGCGAGCCCTAAGAAGCTCTGAAACTGTCTGACATCAGTTGGGGTTGGAAACTTCAACACGGCGGTAATTTTAGACTTACTTCCTCCAAATGTCTTAAAGCCTCCTCTTCGTCTTTGCCAGGTATGATTACATCGTCGACGTACGGAAGTGCGATGCCTCTACGAGTTAAGTCACTGCCCGTTGTGAGTAACGAATGTCGTATATTTGCGACTCGCTGCTGATACCTCGACGTGAAAGAAACCGTTCTTTAAATCGATCGTGCTGAGCACCTTAGCGTCTTGGAGTCAGTCTAATTGGTCTTCGATTAGTGGTTTATTTATCCTTCTATAATCGACGCATAGTTTAAACGACTGCTGAATTCCGACACAGAGTTCTCGATGATGCCCTCTTCCAACCACTTATCAATCTGTTCGTCAATTGCTTTCCTTTCAATCATTGGCAGTCTACGCGGTCTTGAAAATATGGGAGTTTCCTCACTCAAAACTATGCTCATTTCGATAGTCGTAGACTTGCATTTTGTTAGTTCATAGTTTTTAACCAGATCTAGTACTCTTTGTTTTGCATCATGACTTGCGGCTAGATCCACATCCACCTCGCTATCCGTATCAACAAAAACATGTATCTGCATCATGTTGTGCAATCCAATATTTGGATCGTTTTTGATCTTTTTAAATTTCAAATCATTCGCCGTAATTTCAACTCGGACGTGTGAGCAAAACTCATTTCCCAGTATGATATCTACATCAAGTGCATGGTACCACATGGAATGTAATATTGCAATCCTCGTTGTCGATTTCAACATTATAAGCGAAATTTCCAACCGACCAAATAAAAATTCGATTTTGCCAATCTGGGTCTGTTCAAGGAATCGTAAATTTTTTCGCTTACCACATTAAACTTGCTACCTGTGTCGAATAAAGCCAGTCAAGAGTTTCCAGAGAATTTCACAATCATTTTCATTAGGTTAGGTTGAAGAGAGGAGACGTTTAAACGTCTCATGTCCATGGACATACACTTAAGCCAGTGGTTCGGCCTGTTGTGCGCTCCTTATTTATGATCTTTTTATACCTCACGAGTTACAGAAAATCGGTACTAGACACGAATTTTCTCAGTATCTTCCAGTCATATTCTCTGAGATGAGTCAAGTCTGGTAATATGTCGGACCCGAAATGTTGGGATCTTGCATGTGTGAAAGCCGGGCAGTGACACAGAAAATGTTCCATCGTTTCGATGTTTTCTCTGTATGCCCTGCATTCGTCGTTTCATGCTAGTCCTATGCGATGAAGATGTGCTTGTAAGCTTGAGTGTCCCGTTAGAACACTCATCATCTTACTAATATCAGAAGACTTCTTGTTTTCTTTTCATTTGGGTCACCCAACAGTATCTTTGCAGTCATTTTCATTATATCATTCGCAATAAAGGTCGAAGGTTGGCTTTTTTTGTCTTACGGGGACACTGTCTTGAGATGTGACCAAACTCGTTACAATTAAAACATTGTTTGCCCTTTTCTTTGTTGTCGCAGCTTTTGGATGTGTGGCCCTTTTCGCCACAGTTAAAACACAACTCCTTCATATCGTTCTTCACGTTCGTTTTAGGGTATTGCGTTTGTTTAAAATCAGTTTTCGGCTTAAACTTCTGCTGCAAAGTTCCGTAGCACTTTAGTTTGTCTTTGAAATCTTTAAAATTTTTCGCGCCATATAAAATCGACTTATTAGACTCTTGCTTCATAAAGTTTCCATTTCGATGTCAATCTTACATTGTTTTTGTTGAGGTATTCATTCCAAGTTGCATTTATGCTATACTTTGCTGTGTCGTTTCGTTTCACAATATGGTTGTGGAAGGACATTTTGGTAGTCAAGGTTACTCTAATATATGTATGTATATTCATGTACAATCATTACCTCTTGTTGCCTGTATGTCCAATACTCTTTCCTAGACAGCCTTCCACCTTTTCTACACTGAAAAAAAAAGTAATAAAATTAATGATGGCACATTCTTAAATTAAGTATGCGGCCTCGGCATTAATTCAATCACAATTTTCGTCAAAATCATGAAAATTTACATGTTTTGTACGATATTTTCCTTAATCTAAAGTTTTTTGAATTTGAATTAATCACTATGTAATCATTAGTTTTGTGTACGCCCTTCTTTAACTGTAAGCCTTTAAATTAAAGAAAAAAATCATTAAATTTGTGACAATCCGCATTATTTTATGTAATATTTCAATACTTTTTAGGATTTTCTACATTAAAACAATGACGTAGCCACGTCATAGTTTTAATGCCAAATCGGACTTAATTGACAGTATGAGATATTTGAGTAATAAATTTAAGGCTGAGCTCCCCATAAAGGAAATGGTGCTTGGTAATAAATTTTATGACTCTTGCCATTATTTTTAAGAATACATACTTTTAAAATAGCTCTCTTTCTCCGAGAATTATTCATATATGTGTATGCATGTATGTGGCTGTGGCTTGATGATAAGGAAAAGGGATAGATGTTGTGCGTCTTAGTTATTTTGGCTGTATGTCATTTATGGTGATTTACACACAATTATGAAAGAGATGTTGTTAGTAAGTTATGTGAAGAGAATTATGCGCGAACACTACAAAACGAATTGGGCAAACAAAATAAGAATAACAGGTTTTGTAATACTGAAAGTGACAATAAGCAAAATTTATAGAAATGTTAAAATGTTGTATTATAAAACTGAAGCAAAAATTATTGGCAAATTATGGAATTAGGAAAACACTTTTGTTAATAGTAAATATTTATTAAAAATAACAGCTGACAGCGCATAAATTAAGCAAAATGTAACATTATTTCTCGAAATATGGAAATGTATTATAAATACGCTGGTTAACTTTTTTTTGAGACACGGGGTTCACAGCCGATTATGATATATATGTAATACAGTTCTTTCCCTAAAAGGTAGTTTCTTTGAACTTCCTCTAGTTCTCGCGATTAATCGCTATTTACAAAAATAGAGAGGTTGCGACACATATTATAGCATAACTCAAGAATCTTTTATACGAATTATTTCGGGAAAGTTTTAAATAATGCAAAATTAAGTAAACTTCTTCTAATACCAACTTTTTATCCGTTCGGCGATATCTTACGAGATAGCGTTAAGCCCTATTTTTTGAGAAAATTATAATTATTTGTAAAAAACGCGTAATATAAATGTCAAAAAGTATTCAATAATTAAATTTTTATTACTGTATCGTAATGCACGATAAAATGAAACTAATCCGAAGGAAATTGAAGCACATCTTCAAAAGTGAAGAGAAGCGTTCACAACTTTTCTTCTTCTCATAAAAACGCTTCTCATAAAAACGCTTCTTTTCAGAAAAGAGAAGCGTTTTTATGAGATTTTCTGTGAAATTTTTGATCGGGACATTATCTTAAGGTGAAATAAATTTCGGGGTAGACTTAATAAATTTGATACAACTTTTTAAGTTATGCATTGGTTTTTTTTCGTAATGATCTAATCTTAATCATGACCGATCAGGTTTTATGAAAAGTTAATAAACATTTTATAATTGATCATTTGTCGTTGTTTTTATTACGCGTTTATTTCAAAATTATTAAAATTTTGTAAAAAAAATATGAATTTTTAGCACTATCTTGTAATATATCGTCGAAACAGCTGAACGGATGAAAAATGTGTGTTTGAAGAAGTTGAAGACTATTTAATATTGGATCATTTAAAACTTTCCCAAAATAATCCGTATAAATTATTCCCGAGTGTGTAGCACTCTCTATACTAAATATCGCGAGAACTAATTCAAAGAAACTGCATTTAAGGCTAAGATCTTTATTATCTCATATATCCAAATAGGCTGCGAAATCCTGTGCCACAGCAAAACTATTTTATTTTTCTTGAGCTGTGTAATTAATAATTTGTTATATAAATATAATATATTTTTTAAATTGTTTAGTAAAACAATTTTTGAATGGGTCTATTATGAGCATTTGTGTCGTTGAAGAGTGAACAACTATACCAAATATTTCAACGTAAGTATTATATGAGGAAGATTGAAATATATCTCATATTTTCCAAAATTTTCTTACTGTGATATGATGAAATTTATTTGACCCGTTTTTGTACATAAATCATTCTGTTCGATTTCTTTTCAGATTATTTTATTTTAGATCGCGCAATAAACTTTGCTTGAAACTATGAAAAATGTAGTGGGGATCTAAATTTACAAAGTGAAGCAAATAATTGAAAACTACAAATTCTATGATATGTAAAACTAATTATATAATATTTATTTTATACAAATTCTATTTAAATTCCAGGCAAATTCCTTGTTCAAATCATTGATGTCGGTTCCAATGCAAATTGTTCTTGGACAATAAATAAAGAAATTAAACCCACTACAGATTTACAAATCCATACCAAATATTTGAACAAGGTCAAACATCAAATATTTCGGTAGTGCGTTGGAGGGCTTGTCTTTAGACAACTAAACTATTGTTTTTAATTATAAAATGTTCAAAGTTTTCCGTAATATGTATTATAAATTTTTTGTATTTCCAATAAAAATATAACAATTCCAATTTTTAGAAAGATAAAATGTTGTGTTTTTGAAGTTAACACTATACAGGGTGGCTGATGAGATGATCGATACTTTGGTACTTTTTAGTGCGAACCTTACTCTGCGAACCTTGTGGTTTTTTCGTCGCGTATTGTAAGAAAACGAAATTGCTGGAAATATGTAAGTAGACGTACGTGTACATACAAAAGTGTAATTTTATTTAAATATTTTTTACTTTTCCATATTATTCCGAAAATAATTTCATTATGGGCAGTAACAGTTATTTTGCTTAATGAAAACTCATATCTGAAACAAATAAAAAATAAAGTGTGGACATAAATAGTTTGGCAAATCAAATCACAAAAGAAAAAAAGGGATACATAAATGTATAGATTTCGTGCGTGTAGATTTCACATATGTGTATGCATGTATGTGGTTGCGGCTTGATGATAAGGAAAAGGGATAGATGTTGTGCGTCTTAGTTATTTTGGCTGTATGTCATTTATGGTGATTTACACACAATTATGAAAGAGATGTTGTTAGTAAGTTATGTGAAGAGAATTATGCGCGAACACTACAAAAAGAATTGGGCAAACAAAATAAGAATAACAGGTTTTGTAATACTGAAAGTGACAATAAGCAAAATTTATAGAAATGTTAAAATGTTGTATTATAAAACTGAAGCAAAAATTATTGGCAAATTATGGAATTAGGAAAACACTTTTGTTAATAGTAAATATTTATTAAAAATAACTGCTAACAGCGCATAAATTAAGCAAAATGTAACATTATTTCTCGAAATATGGAAATGTACAGGGTGGCTGATATGTATTGCAACCAACTTCAGGTTGCTATCATTTCTAAACCGCTAGTCTGATAGCTGACAGATTTATTTCAGTGACAGTTCATTTTTTTGTTTACAAGCTTACAAAAGCAGTTTGATTTATTGCATTCAGAAAAAAAGTTATTCGTGATGGAATTCAAGCGTGATAGTGTGCTTGCTTTATATTTGGGTGGAAAAATACAAGTGGCTATCGTTAGAGCCCTCCAGCATTTAAATGTGAATAAATCTTTTGTTTCTCGTACCATTGCTCGTTACCGTGATACTGGCAGTGTTGCATCGCGTCCAAAAAGTGGACGAAAAAAACGGTAACAACACCAGAAATGATCCGAAAAGTGAAGGCCAGATTTGATCGAAATCCACGCCGCAGTGGTAGAAAAATTTCTCGTGAGCTGAACATATCGCGAGAACGGATACAACACATATTAAACAATGAGCTTGGACTAAAGCCATTGAAGTTCCAAAAAGTGCAAGAGCTCACCGATGCACAAAAAAATGTTAGAGTGGCCACTTTCGCTTGCACGAAAGTGGCCAGTTACCGAATTTGGTTTTCTCCGATGAGAAACCATTCCAAATTGAGCAGTTTGTGAACAAACAAAATGATGGGGTTTACTTGCCAAAGAGGTCAGCTGAAAATTTACACCTTCGATTGGCCACCAGAACTCAAGCGCCGCCGATGGTAATGGCGTGGGCCGCCGTAACGGCCGATGGTCGCTCAAAATAAATGTCGAATATTATCGGGAAAATGTCCTAAAGACAGTATTGAAGCCCTGGGCAGACAAACATTTCGGCTGCAGACCATGGACATACTCAGCACGCGTCAACCAAGAATGGCTTAAAAAGGAGGTTCCTCGCTTCATTTCTACCGCACAATGGTCACCAAGATCTCCGGATCTCAATCCGTTGGACTTTTGCGCCTGGGGCATTTTAGAGAGTAAGGTTCGCACTAAAAAATACCAAAGTATCGATCATCTCAAGACAGCGCTTCGCCGGGAATGGGCCAAAATACCGCAGAGCCACTTTCGTGCAGCGTGTGATGGCTTTGTCGGCCGTGAAGACCATAATTCGAGCCAAAGGTGGCCAATATAAACTGTTTCTAAAATTTTATGTTATTTCCGACATTTTTTGCCTTTGAACAATAAAATTTAAAAAAAATTAAAAAAATATAGCGCTTTACTTTGTTGCATTACATATCAGCCACCCTGTATTATAAATACGCTGGTCAACTTTTTTTTGAGACACGGGGTTCACAGCCGATTATGATATAGATGTAATACAGTTCTTACCCTAAAAGGTAGTTTCTTTGAACTTCCTCTAGTTCTCGCGATTAATCGCTATTTACAAAAATAGAGAGGTTGCGACACATATTATAGCATAACTCAAGAATCTTTTATACGAATTATTTCGGGAAAGTTTTAAATAATGCAAAATTAAGTAAACTTCTTCTAATACCAACTTTTTATCCGTTCGGCGATATCTTACGAGATAGCGTTAAGCCATATTTTTTGAGAAAATTCTAATAATTTGTAAAAAACGCGTAATATAAATGTCGAAAAGTATTCAATAATAAATGTTTATTACTGTATCGTAATGCACGATAAAATGAAACTATTCCGAAGGAAATTGAAGCACAACTTCAATTCAACTTCAAGTTATAGCTAAATTAAAAAGAAAAGAGAAGCGTTTTTATGAGATTTTCTGTGAAATTTTTGATCGGGACATTGTCTTAAGGTGAAATAAATTTCGAGGTAGACTTAATAAATACGATACAACTTTTTAAGTTATGCATTGTTTTTTTTTCGTAATGATCTAATCTTAATCATGGCCGATCAGGTTTTATGAAAAGTTAATAAACATTTTATAATTGATCATTTGTCGTTGTTTTTATTACGCGTTTATTTCAAAATTATTAAAATTTTCTAAAAAAAAATATGAATTTTTAGCACTATCTTGTAATATATCGTCGAAACAGCTGAACGGAAGTTGAAGGCTATTTAATATTGGATCATTTAAAACTTTCCCAAAATAATCCGTATATATTATTCCCGAGTTATGAGAGAGTGTGTAGCACTCTCTATATTAATTATCGCGAGAACTAATTCAAAGAAACTACATTTAAGGCTAAGATCTTTATTATCTCATATATCCAAATAGGCTGCAAAATCCTGTGCCACAGCAAAACTATTTTTTTTTCTTGAGCTGTGTAATTAATAATTTGTTATATAAATACATATAATATATTTTTTAAATTGATTAGTAAAACAATTTTTGAATGGGTCTATTATGAGTATTTGTGTCGTTGAAGAGTGAACAACTGTACCAAATATTTCAACGTAAGTATTATATGAGGAAGATTGAAATATATCTCTTATTTTCCAAAATCTTCTTACTGTGATATGATGAAATTTATTTGACACTTTTTTGTACATAAATCATTCCGTTCGATTTCTTTTCAGATTATTTTATTTTAGATCGCGCAATAAACTTTGCTTGAAAATATGAAAAATGTAGTGGGGATCTAAATTTACAAAGTGAAGCAAATAATTGAAAACTACAAATTCTATGATATGTAAAACTAATTATATAATATTTATTTTATACAAATTCTATTTAAATTCCAGGCAAATTCCTTGTTCAAATCATTGATGTCGGTTCCAATGCAAATTGTTCTTGGACAATAAATAAAGAAATTAAACCCACTACAGATTTACAAATCCATACCAAATATTTGAACAAGGTCAAACATCAAATATTTCGGTAGTGCGTTGGAGGGCTTGTCTTTAGACAACTAAACTATTGTTTTTAATTATAAAATGTTCAAAGTTTTCCGTAATATGTATTATAAATTTTTTGTATTTCCAATAAAAATATAACAATTCCAATTTTTAGAAAGATAAAATGTTGTGTTTTTGAAGTTAACACTATACAGGGTGGCTGATGAGATGATCGATACTTTGGTACTTTTTAGTGCGAACCTTACTCTGCGAACCTTGTGGTTTTTTCGTCGCGTATTGTAAGAAAACGAAATTGCTGGAAATATGTAAGTAGACGTACGTGTACATACAAAAGTGTAATTTTATTTAAATATTTTTTACTTTTCCATATTATTCCGAAAATAATTTCATTATGGGCAGTAACAGTTATTTTGCTTAATGAAAACTCATATCTGAAACAAATAAAAAATAAAGTGTGGACATAAATAGTTTGGCAAATCGCATAGGAGCAACAAAAGAAAAAAAGGGATACATAAATGTATAGATTTCGTGCGTGTAGATTTCACATATGTGTATGCATGTATGTGGTTGTGGCTTGATGATAAGGAAAAGGGATAGATGTTGTGCGTCTTAGTTATTTTGGCTGTATGTCATTTATGGTGATTTACACACAATTATGAAAGAGATGTTGTTAGTAAGTTATGTGAAGAGAATTATGCGCGAACACTACAAAAAGAATTGGGCAAACAAAATAAGAATAACAGGTTTTGTAATACTGAAAGTGACAATAAGCAAAATTTATAGAAATGTTAAAATGTTGTATTATAAAACTGAAGCAAAAATTATTGGCAAATTATGGAATTAGGAAAACACTTTTGTTAATAGTAAATATTTATTAAAAATAACTGCTAACAGCGCATAAATTAAGCAAAATGTAACATTATTTCTCGAAATATGGAAATGTACAGGGTGGCTGATATGTATTGCAACCAACTTCAGGTTGCTATCATTTCTAAACCGCTAGTCTGATAGCTGACAGATTTATTTCAGTGACAGTTCATTTTTTTGTTTACAAGCTTACAAAAGCAGTTTGATTTATTGCATTCAGAAAAAAAGTTATTCGTGATGGAATTCAAGCGTGATAGTGTGCTTGCTTTATATTTGGGTGGAAAAATACAAGTGGCTATCGTTAGAGCCCTCCAGCATTTAAATGTGAATAAATCTTTTGTTTCTCGTACCATTGCTCGTTACCGTGATACTGGCAGTGTTGCATCGCGTCCAAAAAGTGGACGAAAAAAACGGTAACAACACCAGAAATGATCCGAAAAGTGAAGGCCAGATTTGATCGAAATCCACGCCGCAGTGGTAGAAAAATTTCTCGTGAGCTGAACATATCGCGAGAACGGATACAACACATATTAAACAATGAGCTTGGACTAAAGCCATTGAAGTTCCAAAAAGTGCAAGAGCTCACCGATGCACAAAAAAATGTTAGAGTGGAAAGAGCCACGGAGTTGCTTCGCTTGCACGAAAGTGGCCAGTTACCGAATTTGGTTTTCTCCGATGAGAAGCCATTCCAAATTGAGCAGTTTGTGAACAAACAAAATGATGGGGTTTACTTGCCAAAGAGGTCAGCTGAAAATTTACACCTTCGATTGGCCACCAGAACTCAAGCGCCGCCGATGGTAATGGTGTGGGCCGCCGTAACGGCCGATGGTCGCTCAAAATAAATGTCGAATATTATCGGGAAAATGTCCTAAAGACAGTATTGAAGCCCTGGGCAGACAAACATTTCGGCTGCAGACCATGGACATACTCAGCACGCGTCAACCAAGAATGGCTTAAAAAGGAGGTTCCTCGCTTCATTTCTACCGCACAATGGTCACCAAGATCTCCGGATCTCAATCCGTTGGACTTTTGCGCCTGGGGCATTTTAGAGAGTAAGGTTCGCACTAAAAAATACCAAAGTATCGATCATCTCAAGACAGCGCTTCGCCGGGAATGGGCCAAAATACCGCAGAGCCACTTTCGTGCAGCGTGTGATGGCTTTGTCGGCCGTTTGAAGACCACAATTCGAGCCAAAGGTGGCCAATATAAGCTGTTTCTAAAATTTTATGTTATTTCCGACATTTTTTGCCTTTGAACAATAAAATTTAAAAAAAATTAAAAAAATATAGCGCTTTACTTTGTTGCATTACATATCAGCCACCCTGTATTATAAATACGCTGGTCAACTTTTTTTTGAGACACGGGGTTCACAGCCGATTATGATATAGATGTAATACAGTTCTTACCCTAAAAGGTAGTTTCTTTGAACTTCCTCTAGTTCTCGCGATTAATCGCTATTTACAAAAATAGAGAGGTTGCGACACATATTATAGCATAACTCAAGAATCTTTTATACGAATTATTTCGGGAAAGTTTTAAATAATGCAAAATTAAGTAAACTTCTTCTAATACCAACTTTTTATCCGTTCGGCGATATCTTACGAGATAGCGTTAAGCCATATTTTTTGAGAAAATTCTAATAATTTGTAAAAAACGCGTAATATAAATGTCGAAAAGTATTCAATAATAAATGTTTATTACTGTATCGTAATGCACGATAAAATGAAACTATTCCGAAGGAAATTGAAGCACAACTTCAATTCAACTTCAAGTTATAGCTAAATTAAAAAGAAAAGAGAAGCGTTTTTATGAGATTTTCTGTGAAATTTTTGATCGGGACATTGTCTTAAGGTGAAATAAATTTCGAGGTAGACTTAATAAATACGATACAACTTTTTAAGTTATGCATTGTTTTTTTTTCGTAATGATCTAATCTTAATCATGGCCGATCAGGTTTTATGAAAAGTTAATAAACATTTTATAATTGATCATTTGTCGTTGTTTTTATTACGCGTTTATTTCAAAATTATTAAAATTTTCTAAAAAAAAATATGAATTTTTAGCACTATCTTGTAATATATCGTCGAAACAGCTGAACGGAAGAAGTTGAAGGCTATTTAATATTGGATCATTTAAAACTTTCCCAAAATAATCCGTATATATTATTCCCGAGTTATGAGAGAGTGTGTAGCACTCTCTATATTAATTATCGCGAGAACTAATTCAAAGAAACTACATTTAAGGCTAAGATCTTTATTATCTCATATATCCAAATAGGCTGCAAAATCCTGTGCCACAGCAAAACTATTTTTTTTTCTTGAGCTGTGTAATTAATAATTTGTTATATAAATACATATAATATATTTTTTAAATTGATTAGTAAAACAATTTTTGAATGGGTCTATTATGAGTATTTGTGTCGTTGAAGAGTGAACAACTGTACCAAATATTTCAACGTAAGTATTATATGAGGAAGATTGAAATATATCTCTTATTTTCCAAAATCTTCTTACTGTGATATGATGAAATTTATTTGACACTTTTTTGTACATAAATCATTCCGTTCGATTTCTTTTCAGATTATTTTATTTTAGATCGCGCAATAAACTTTGCTTGAAAATATGAAAAATGTAGTGGGGATCTAAATTTACAAAGTGAAGCAAATAATTGAAAACTACAAATTCTATGATATGTAAAACTAATTATATAATATTTATTTTATACAAATTCTATTTAAATTCCAGGCAAATTCCTTGTTCAAATCATTGATGTCGGTTCCAATGCAAATTGTTCTTGGACAATAAATAAAGAAATTAAACCCACTACAGATTTACAAATCCATACCAAATATTTGAACAAGGTCAAACATCAAATATTTCGGTAGTGCGTTGGAGGGCTTGTCTTTAGACAACTAAACTATTGTTTTTAATTATAAAATGTTCAAAGTTTTCCGTAATATGTATTATAAATTTTTTGTATTTCCAATAAAAATATAACAATTCCAATTTTTAGAAAGATAAAATGTTGTGTTTTTGAAGTTAACACTATACAGGGTGGCTGATATGTAATGCAACAAAGTAAAACGCTATATTTTTTTAATTTTTTTTTAAATTATATTGTTCAAAAGCAAAAAATGTAAAAAAAAACATAAAATTTTAGAAACAGTTTAGATTTGTTCTAATTGGCCACCTTTGGCAAAAATTATGGCCTTCTAACGGCCGACAAAGCCATCACACGCTGCACGAAAGTGGCTCTGCGGTATTTTGGCCCATTCCCGGCGAAGCGCCGTCTTGAGATGATCGATACTTTGGTACTTTTTAGTGCGAACCTTGTGGTTTTTTCGTCGCGTATTGTAAGAAAACGAAATTGCTGGAAATATGTAAGTAGACGTACGTGTACATACAAAAGTGTAATTTTATTTAAATATTTTTTACTTTTCCATATTATTCCGAAAATAATTTCATTATGGGCAGTAACAGTTATTTTGCTTAATGAAAACTCATATCTGAAACAAATAAAAAATAAAGTGTGGACATAAATAGTTTGGCAAATCGCATAGGAGCAACAAAAGAAAAAAAGGGATACATAAATGTATAGATTTCGTGCGTGTAGATTTCACATATGTGTATGCATGTATGTGGTTGTGGCTTGATGATAAGGAAAAGGGATAGATGTTGTGCGTCTTAGTTATTTTGGCTGTATGTCATTTATGGTGATTTACACACAATTATGAAAGAGATGTTGTTAGTAAGTTATGTGAAGAGAATTATGCGCGAACACTACAAAAAGAATTGGGCAAACAAAATAAGAATAACAGGTTTTGTAATACTGAAAGTGACAATAAGCAAAATTTATAGAAATGTTAAAATGTTGTATTATAAAACTGAAGCAAAAATTATTGGCAAATTATGGAATTAGGAAAACACTTTTGTTAATAGTAAATATTTATTAAAAATAACTGCTAACAGCGCATAAATTAAGCAAAATGTAACATTATTTCTCGAAATATGGAAATGTACAGGGTGGCTGATATGTATTGCAACCAACTTCAGGTTGCTATCATTTCTAAACCGCTAGTCTGATAGCTGACAGATTTATTTCAGTGACAGTTCATTTTTTTGTTTACAAGCTTACAAAAGCAGTTTGATTTATTGCATTCAGAAAAAAAGTTATTCGTGATGGAATTCAAGCGTGATAGTGTGCTTGCTTTATATTTGGGTGGAAAAATACAAGTGGCTATCGTTAGAGCCCTCCAGCATTTAAATGTGAATAAATCTTTTGTTTCTCGTACCATTGCTCGTTACCGTGATACTGGCAGTGTTGCATCGCGTCCAAAAAGTGGACGAAAAAAACGGTAACAACACCAGAAATGATCCGAAAAGTGAAGGCCAGATTTGATCGAAATCCACGCCGCAGTGGTAGAAAAATTTCTCGTGAGCTGAACATATCGCGAGAACGGATACAACACATATTAAACAATGAGCTTGGACTAAAGCCATTGAAGTTCCAAAAAGTGCAAGAGCTCACCGATGCACAAAAAATGTTAGAGTGGAAAGAGCCACGGAGTTGCTTCGCTTGCACGAAAGTGGCCAGTTACCGAATTTGGTTTTCTCCGATGAGAAGCCATTCCAAATTGAGCAGTTTGTGAACAAACAAAATGATGGGGTTTACTTGCCAAAGAGGTCAGCTGAAAATTTACACCTTCGATTGGCCACCAGAACTCAAGCGCCGCCGATGGTAATGGTGTGGGCCGCCGTAACGGCCGATGGTCGCTCAAAATAAATGTCGAATATTATCGGGAAAATGTCCTAAAGACAGTATTGAAGCCCTGGGCAGACAAACATTTCGGCTGCAGACCATGGACATACTCAGCACGCGTCAACCAAGAATGGCTTAAAAAGGAGGTTCCTCGCTTCATTTCTACCGCACAATGGTCACCAAGATCTCCGGATCTCAATCCGTTGGACTTTTGCGCCTGGGGCATTTTAGAGAGTAAGGTTCGCACTAAAAAATACCAAAGTATCGATCATCTCAAGACAGCGCTTCGCCGGGAATGGGCCAAAATACCGCAGAGCCACTTTCGTGCAGCGTGTGATGGCTTTGTCGGCCGTTTGAAGACCATAATTCGAGCCAAAGGTGGCCAATCTAAACTGTTTCTAAAATTTTATGTTATTTCCGACATTTTTTGCCTTTGAACAATAAAATTTAAAAAAAATTAAAAAAATATAGCGCTTTACTTTGTTGCATTACATATCAGCCACCCTGTATTATAAATACGCTGGTCAACTTTTTTTTTGAGACACGGGGTTCACAGCCGATTATGATATAGATGTAATACAGTTCTTACCCTAAAAGGTAGTTTCTTTGAACTTCCTCTAGTTCTCGCGATTAATCGCTATTTACAAAAATAGAGAGGTTGCGACACATATTATAGCATAACTCAAGAATCTTTTATACGAATTATTTCGGGAAAGTTTTAAATAATGCAAAATTAAGTAAACTTCTTCTAATACCAACTTTTTATCCGTTCGGCGATATCTTACGAGATAGCGTTAAGCCCTATTTTTTGAGAAAATTCTAATAATTTGTAAAAAACGCGTAATATAATTGTCGAAAAGTATTCAATAATAAATTTTTATTATATTATAAAATGAAACTATTCCGAAGGAAATTGAAGCACAACTTCAATTCAACTTCAAGTTATAGCTAAATTAAAAAGAAAAGAGAAGCGTTTTTATGAGATTTTCTGTGAAATTTTTGATCGGGACATTGTCTTAAGGTGAAATAAATTTCGAGGTAGACTTAATAAATACGATACAACTTTTTAAGTTATGCATTGTTTTTTTTTTCGTAATGATCTAATCTTAATCATGGCCGATCAGGTTTTATGAAAAGTTAATAAACATTTTATAATTGATCATTTGTCGTTGTTTTTATTACGCGTTTATTTCAAAATTATTAAAATTTTCTAAAAAAAAATATGAATTTTTAGCACTATCTTGTAATATATCGTCGAAACAGCTGAACGGAAGAAGTTGAAGGCTATTTAATATTGGATCATTTAAAACTTTCCCAAAATAATCCGTATATATTATTCCCGAGTTATGAGAGAGTGTGTAGCACTCTCTATATTAATTATCGCGAGAACTAATTCAAAGAAACTACATTTAAGGCTAAGATCTTTATTATCTCATATATCCAAATAGGCTGCAAAATCCTGTGCCACATCAAAACTATTTTTTTTCTTGAGCTGTGTAATTAATAATTTGTTATATAAATACATATAATATATTTTTTAAATTGATTAGTAAAACAATTTTTGAATGGGTCTATTATGAGTATTTGTGTCGTTGAAGAGTGAACAACTGTACCAAATATTTCAACGTAAGTATTATATGAGGAAGATTGAAATATATCTCTTATTTTCCAAAATCTTCTTACTGTGATATGATGAAATTTATTTGACTCTTTTTTGTACATAAATCGTTCCGTTCGATTTCTTTTCATATTATTTTATTTTAGATCGCGCAATAAACTTTGCTTGAAAATATGAAAAATGTAGCTAAATGTACCAAAACGCAGACGTGCGATAGCTAGCCAAGCAATAATTTTCTTCTTCTTATTCTCACCCAAGCGATCATGTTTTTAATTTGGTTCATTGTCACTTATCGTTTGGGTAAGAAAGCTCTTTTCTTCATCGTCTTCCTGTCAAAGACCAATATTACCTTCATGTTGTTATTGACATTTCTTAAAGCTTTTTCCACACGAAAATATCAGAACGGGGGCAACCCTATCTAACAGCTGTAAAAGTTGCAACAGCTGTTTCTAGACGATGAGAAATAATTAAAAAACCGAAAACAAACACAATTGTTTGTTTGATAGATCATTTATGTATATATAGGGGCTATATCTAAATCGGAAACCTTCTGCACCCATTTTAGTAAGTCCTTGAGTTAAAAAGGAAGTTCTTGCTAAATTTCCTAGTGATCTGAGCATAATTGTGACCTGTACTCGGTAACAAGGATACTTTTATAAACAGACGGACGGACAAAACCAAACCAATTCAGAAAGATATTCTAGGTCGATAGGTATAATAAACAATTGTTTGGGTCACCTAATTTAAGGTATTACGAAAAAATGTAAAAAACAACAGTGTGGTTGTAAGATTTCAAAACATTTTATACAAACTAATAAAAAAACATTTTTTTGAAATTTTGGTGGATACTTCAGCAAAAGATACATGTGAATGTTGTTTGGTTCATTTATCCATTTTTTATTCATTTATCCAACAATTTTCACTTTATCATTCAAAAGGGCGGTAAACATAACCGACACGAATGAATTTTTCTGATCGTCTAATTTGACATTTCATTTCGTTCGTTGTTGTCTTATATGAACCAAAATGTTGGCGATAATTGAAAGCTTCTTTGTTTACAATCAAAATAAAGTGTGCAAAAACCAAAAATTTCATTCGCTTGCCAATAGACGTGCGAAGTGACAAAAAATAAGTTACAAAAACAGGCCCTAAATTTACAAAGTGAAGCAAATAATTGAAAACTACAAATTCTATGATATGTGTTTTACAATTATATAATATTTATTTTATACAAATTCTATTTAAATTCCAGGCAAATTCCTTGTTCAAATCATTGATGTCGGTTCCAATGCAAATTGTTCTTGGACAATAAATAGAGTAATTAAACCCACTACAGATTTACAAATCCATACCAAATATTTGAACAAGGTCAAACATCAAATATTTCGGTACTGCGTTGGAGGGCTTGTCTTTAGACAACTAAACTATTGTTTTTAATTATAAAATGTTCAAAGTTTTCCGTAATATGTATTATAAATTTTTTGTATTTCCAATAAAAATATAACAATTCCAATTTTTAGAAAGATAACATGTTGTGTTTTTGAAGTTAACACTATACAGGGTGGCTGATATGTAATGCAACAAAGTAAAGCGCTATATTTTTTTAATTTTTTTTAAAATTTTATTGTTCAAAAGCAAAAAATGTCAAAAAAAAAAAAACATAAAATTTAGAAACAGTTTAGATTTGTTCTAATTGGCCACCTTTGGCAAAAATTATGGCCTTCAAACGGCCGACAAAGCCATCACACGCTGCACGAAAGTGGCTCTGCGGTATTTTGGCCCATTCCCGGCGAAGCGCCGTCTTGAGATGATCGATACTATGGTATTTTTTAGTGCGAACCTTACTCTCTAAAATGCCCCAGGCGCAAAAGTCCAACGGATTGAGATCCGGAGATCTTGGTGGCCATTGTGCGGTAGAAATGAAGCGAGGAACCTCCTTTTTAAGCCATTCTTGGTTGACGCGTGCTGAGTGCGATGGTGCTGAGTCCTGTTGGAATGTCCATGGTCTGCGGCCGAAATGTTTGTCTGCCCAGGGCTTCAATACTGTCTTTAGGACATTTTCCCGATAATATTCGGCATTTATTTTGACCCCATGGTCGATGAATACGAGCGGGGAGCGACCATCGGCAGTTACGGCGGCCCACACCATTACCATCGGCGGCGCTTGAGTTCTGGTGGCCAATCTAAGGTGTAAATTTCCAGCTGACCTCTTTGGCAAGTAAACCCGATCATTTTGTTTGTTCACAAACTGCTCAATTTGGAATGGCTTCTCATCGCAGAAAACCAAATTCGGTAACTGGCCACTTTCGTGCAAGCGAAGCAACTCCTTAACTCTTCCAGTCTAACTTTTTTTGTGCATCGGTGAGCTCTTGCACTTTTTGGAACTTCAATGGCTTTAGTCCAAGCTCGTTTTTAATATGAGTTGTATCCGTTCTCGCGATATGTTCAGCTCACGAGCAATTTTTCTACCACTGCGGCGTGGATTTCGATCAAATCTGGCCTTCACTTTTCGGATCATTTCTGGTGTTGTTACCGTTTTTTTCGTCCACTTTTTGGACGCGATGCAACACTGCCAGTATCACGGTAACGAGCAATGGTACGAGAAACAAAAGATTTATTCACATTTAAATGCTGGAGGGCTCTAACGATAGCCACTTGTGTTTTTCCACCCAAATAAAAAGCAATCACACTATCACGCTTGAATTCCATCACGAATAACTTTTTTTCTGAATCTGAAGATCAAAATGCTTTTGTAAGCTTGTAAACAATAAAATGAACTGTCACTGAAATAAATCTGTCAGCTATCAGACTAGCGGTTTAGAAATGATAGCAACCTGAAGTTGGTTGCAATACATATCAGCCACCCTGTAAATAGCATTAAGCACCTTTTCTATGAATATAAAATGATTTCAATGGTTCAAAGAAAATGATTCATTAATAAGAGTAAAATTATAATAAATACAATGTAAAGAATATTCCATATATATTTAAAAAAAAACTATATTTAAATCCATGTATGCCTTAAATCAATGACTAGTACATTCTAACATCAAGGACAGACATTTTAAATTTTATTACGATAATGTTTGAAATTTTATGATATTTTACTACAAATAAGCACGTGTCATACTTAAATTTACGCCAAAACTTGCTTATTTTAAGACCAAACATAATTAGTTTTATTATACAACTAGCTGGACCCGGTCTACTTCGTTGGCCCAGACTTCAGATTTCCGATCCCGTTCATTTTTGGACTAATTACGTAGACTGACACCAAATATGTATGCACAAAATTACATTGATCTCTCCAACAAATTGCTCAAGATATATCAAACACAAAATTACAGCAGTCTCGCTAACAAATTGTGAAAGATATATCAATTTAAAATATTGACTTATATGGCCGGGGCCACGCCCAGTGACCATATCCCGCCCATTTTTGGGTCAATCACGTTGACAACCACCAGGACCATATACACAAAATTACAGCACTATCGCAAATAAATTGTGCAAGATATTCCAATTTCAAAACTTGATTTACTCGGTCGATGCCACGCCCATTAGTCTGATCCCGCCCATTTTTGGACCAATCACGTAGACTGCCAACGGATACATATACGCAAAATTTCACCACTCTCGCTAACAAATCGTGTAATATATCTCAATATCAAAATTTGGCTTATATGGCCTGGGCCACGCCCGTTGGTCTGGTCCCGCCCATTTTTGGACCAATAACATAGACTGCCACCGGATACATACATATGAACTAAATTGCAGCACTCTCGATAATAAATTGTCTAAGATATCTCAGCTTCAAAATTTGGCTTATATGGGCGGGACCACGTCCATAGGTCCGATCCCGCCCATTTTTACCAATAACGTAGACTGTCACCGGATAAATATGCACTAAATTGCAGAACTCACGCTAACAAATTGTTCAAGATATCACATTTCTAAAATTTGGCATATAAGGGCGGGGCCACGCCCATTGGTCCGATCCCGCCCATTTTCTGACCAATTACGTAGAATGCCACCAGATACATATACACAACATTGCAGCACTCCCGCTAGCAAATTGTGCAAGATATCAAAATTTGGTCTATGTGGGCGGGCCCACTCCCATTGGGCCGATCCCGCCCATTTTTGGATCAATCACGCAGACTTCCACCATATACATATACACAAAATTCCAGCACTCTCGCTAACATATTGTGCAAGATATCAAAATTTGGATTATATGGGCGTGGCCACGCCCATTGGTCCGATCGCAGACTGCCACCATATACATATACACAAAATTCCAGCAGTCTCGCTAGCAAATTGTGCAAGATATCAAAATTTCAAAATTTGGTCTATGTGGGCGGGGCAACGCCCATTGGGCCGATCCCGCCCATTTTTGGACCAATCACGCAGAATGCCACCATATACATATACACAAAATTCCAGCACTCTCGCTTACAAATTGTGCAAAATATCTCAATTTCAAAATTTGGCTTATATGGGCGGGGCCACGCCCATTGGTCCGATTCCGCCCATTTTTTGAAAATTCACATAATCTGAGACTAAATGCATACACACAAAATTTCAGCACTCTAGTTAACAATTTTTCTCAATACCAAAATTTGACCCATATGGGCGGGTCCACGCCCACTTGATATATCGAAAAATCAAGTACCCTATTTTCACCACGCCCCACACATGTACATTCTGTGAAAATTTCAAGAAGATCGGTCTAGCCGTTTAGACGTCTATACGGAACAAACAAACATACAAACAAACAAACCCACAAACAGACACTCTCTTTTATATATATAGAAGTTCTAGATTCTATGAAATGCCTCCTCAAAACAAGTAGTATTCATGTCTTTAAATTATCTATAAAACATTCTTATTTTTTTTTGCGATTGTCTTTGGCTCGATATCATTGCCGAAATCTTAAACTTTACGACAAATTCATTGATTTTCAGTACGCTTTTTTTAGTGTAAATACAATCATCTGGGATTTTTCCATATTTACTTCCATGCCCCATTGACTGCAATAAAGTTCTAGGTTAATATCCACATCATCTGCGAGAATGACCAGATCGTCAGCATACATTAATAGCCTTACATTTGTTTCTCCGACATTTATACCTCCTTCAAGAAAGTCGTGGAGATCATTGAGATACAAGATGAACAGTAGAGGTGACAGCAAGCATCCTTGTTTTACTCCTGAGTGTGTTTCAAATGCACTTGATAATTAATTTCCTGTCCAAACTTCAGCCATAGTGTTGCTATATATAATCTCTATCAGATTTGTCATCTTGCTCGATACACCCATTCTGTTTAACATACATATATAACAATCTTCGTCTGGGGACTTTGTCAAATGCTGCTTTAAAGTCCTCAAAGAATGCGTATACCTTTTTGTTGACTATGAAATTTAGATGAACTATTGCTGTTAAGTTATAGACGTTATCAATCGTTGAGTACGCTCTTCTAAAACCTGCTTGGTACTCATTTATGATATTATACTTTTCCAGCCAATTGTTGGTAATACAATTTGTAAATGATATACCTCTGTAGTTCTTTGGATCGTTCACGTCGCCTTTTTTATGGATTGGGAAAACAATACACTCGTCAAATCGATCATCTATACTTCCCGATTCAAATATTGAGTTAAAAGTTTTTGTCATTTCCTTTATGAAAGCCGTGGACGCGTTTTTAAAAAATTCGTATGGGACACGATCTTTTCCAGGCGCCTTGTTTACTTTCATTTTTTTTCAGAATATCCGTGACTTCTGTGGCACATATCGGCTGGTCTAGATCTTCATCTGTTATAAAATCGGGTGCATATTGTATGTCGTTTGATGTCTCAGGGGGATTTAACAGAACTTGGAAATAGTTTTTGAATATTTCAGACGATATGTTTGTTCCACGTATGTAGCTCTGACCTTTAATTTCTCTAACGAGTTGCCACCGATCTCACTATAGTACTCTAGTTTTCTGTTTTTACAAATTTCTTCATAGATTTTCTTTGATTGTACATAGTTCACCTTGTCCGTTTGATTATTAGTTTTCCTGTAGACATTTAGCATTTTAAAAGAATTAGTTCTGGCCTTGTAGCATATACGGTTAAACCATGGGGTTTTGAATTCTTCATTCCTATTATGATGCCGGGGTTTAATAGCGGAATCTTTGATTACATCAACCAAATTTTTCATGGAAAGGGTATTATTTGTATATTTTAATAAGTTTCTGTCTAAATTTCCCATATATCTTTCTTTTCCTTCATCCTGCCATTGCAATTTAGGATGTAGGTTAATTTTTTCCGATCTCCTCCAATCCACATTGAAATTCAGTCGTAGTTTAATGGGCATATGGTCTGACCATATCTTTGACTCCACTTCAAATGTATCTACATATCTTAAAAATGATTGGGATATAGCGCAAATATCGTTTACTGAATTTCCAATAGCATTTATGAATGTAAATTTGCCGATATCGTCTCCAAGCGTTCTTCCATTCAGCATTATAAGTCCATTATCATTGAAAAACTCGATGAGCCGATTTCCTTTTGAATTAAGTACATGGTCCTGTGATTTCCTGGTTGGTAGTGCCGCAGGGAAATCTAAACTATTCATATCATATATTTCTTGCTCAATATTTCCAACTCTGACATTCGTGTCTCCTATGAACACAAGATTCGACTCATTTGTAGCCTGGATACTGTCTTTAATATCATGGAATTTTTCATCCTAGTTTGCTCCTCGAATATATACAGGCATAATACGCTTGCTACTTTTAGTCTTATTATATCGACTTCACCTAGGGATACTAAGCTGTGTTCTATGTCCGATTGTTCCAGGTCCTTTCTTACACCATATATATATCCACCACTTGATCTGCCGTATGTATTAAAATGTTTCGCTGGTCTCCAGTACAAATGAAAATTCATGAAATATTTTGCCCATTTTGTTGTAACTTCATCTACAATATGTGTCTCAATTAATATTGTGTATTGCATCTATAATGTATTGCATCAAAGCATCATCTTCGATATTTCCACGTGAGGCAAGTTCTTTCATTTTCAAAAAATATTCCTGGTAGCACTATTCGTTGTCGATTTGAATTCTTCTTCCAATTTCATTTTCAAAACTGCCCAAGATGTTATGCCACGTTCACTCGATATAAATATCGAGGCCTTTCAACGATCGTTTGGCGAAAATATACTTTTGGAACTCATCCCACCCCATGATCGACGCAGTCTCCTCAAACTCCTCTATTCACACACTCACTGGCAAGTTTCCTGTACCCTCGATTGATCTAATCGAGTCTTCGATATCGCGGAAATTCAGAGAAAACTTTGGCGCGGCATCATACTGTGACAACGCATGTCCCAAACTACGTTCATTATTGTTTCCCCGTGTACGATGTGGTTCACAGATGTTCTCATTTCGTCTGCCTATCTCTCTATGCTGCAACAAAATTTCGTATCACCCGGCCCAGCGTCTGTTGTACTGCCATAACTTGCTACACTACACGCCTGCATTATTGTACGATCGCCGTTATCGTCGTCATTCTCGTCTTCATCGTTGTCTTCGTCAATTTCTCTATCCTCGTCGCCTTCGAGACTTAACAGAGTACCTCTACGCAGATTTTTGAAAATGTGCACAAACAAGTCATCCGCACTGTAGTCTATACCCAGCACGCTGCACATAGATACCAAGTCCGCAGTACTCATGTTCGCCTTGACGTATGTAGCCTTGTCCGCAAACTTCTTGCTGTCCTCTCCATAATCGAAGCCGTCGAACATTCGTAATCGTTTTCTGTTCCCGCGGTCACCCTCAAATTCAAATACAAATTTATGCATAGCAACCACCACCTTACGCTTTGCAGTTTTCAAACGACTGTTCACCGCCACAAAATCTCCTAATGATGCCAAGATGTTGTTCGTGTTGTTGTTTGCTGTTTCTGTCGTCGTTCCACAAGAAACAAAAAGAAACTTCCCCTCCGTCGTCGTTTCAACAGCAGAATCACTCCTTTCGTCTTTGTTGATATATGCGTAGTCAATATACGCCGTATCTATGCACACTCACACGTCTTCAAAGTACCCTGGAGATCATTGAGATACAAGATGAACAGTAGAGGTGACAGCAAGCATCCTTGTTTTACTCCTGAGTGTGTTTCAAATGCACTTGATAATTAATTTCCTGTCCAAACTTCAGCCATAGTGTTGCTATATATAATCTCTATCAGATTTGTCATCTTGCTCGATACACCCATTCTGTTTAACATACATATATAACAATCTTCGTCTGGGGACTTTGTCAAATGCTGCTTTAAAGTCCTCAAAGAATGCGTATACCTTTTTGTTGACTATGAAATTTAGATGAACTATTGCTGTTAAGTTATAGACGTTATCAATCGTTGAGTACGCTCTTCTAAAACCTGCTTGGTACTCATTTATGATATTATACTTTTCCAGCCAATTGTTGGTAATACAATTTGTAAATGATATACCTCTGTAGTTCTTTGGATCGTTCACGTCGCCTTTTTTATGGATTGGGAAAACAATACACTCGTCAAATCGATCATCTATACTTCCCGATTCAAATATTGAGTTAAAAGTTTTTGTCATTTCCTTTATGAAAGCCGTGGACGCGTTTTTAAAAAATTCGTATGGGACACGATCTTTTCCAGGCGCCTTGTTTACTTTCATTTTTTTTCAGAATATCCGTGACTTCTGTGGCACATATCGGCTGGTCTAGATCTTCATCTGTTATAAAATCGGGTGCATATTGTATGTCGTTTGATGTCTCAGGGGGATTTAACAGAACTTGGAAATAGTTTTTGAATATTTCAGACGATATGTTTGTTCCACGTATGTAGCTCTGACCTTTAATTTCTCTAACGAGTTGCCACCGATCTCACTATAGTACTCTAGTTTTCTGTTTTTACAAATTTCTTCATAGATTTTCTTTGATTGTACATAGTTCACCTTGTCCGTTTGATTATTAGTTTTCCTGTAGACATTTAGCATTTTAAAAGAATTAGTTCTGGCCTTGTAGCATATACGGTTAAACCATGGGGTTTTGAATTCTTCATTCCTATTATGATGCCGGGGTTTAATAGCGGAATCTTTGATTACATCAACCAAATTTTTCATGGAAAGGGTATTATTTGTATATTTTAATAAGTTTCTGTCTAAATTTCCCATATATCTTTCTTTTCCTTCATCCTGCCATTGCAATTTAGGATGTAGGTTAATTTTTTCCGATCTCCTCCAATCCACATTGAAATTCAGTCGTAGTTTAATGGGCATATGGTCTGACCATATCTTTGACTCCACTTCAAATGTATCTACATATCTTAAAAATGATTGGGATATAGCGCAAATATCGTTTACTGAATTTCCAATAGCATTTATGAATGTAAATTTGCCGATATCGTCTCCAAGCGTTCTTCCATTCAGCATTATAAGTCCATTATCATTGAAAAACTCGATGAGCCGATTTCCTTTTGAATTAAGTACATGGTCCTGTGATTTCCTGGTTGGTAGTGCCGCAGGGAAATCTAAACTATTCATATCATATATTTCTTGCTCAATATTTCCAACTCTGACATTCGTGTCTCCTATGAACACAAGATTCGACTCATTTGTAGCCTGGATACTGTCTTTAATATCATGGAATTTTTCATCCTAGTTTGCTCCTCGAATATATACAGGCATAATACGCTTGCTACTTTTAGTCTTATTATATCGACTTCACCTAGGGATACTAAGCTGTGTTCTATGTCCGATTGTTCCAGGTCCTTTCTTACACCATATATATATCCACCACTTGATCTGCCGTATGTATTAAAATGTTTCGCTGGTCTCCAGTACAAATGAAAATTCATGAAATATTTTGCCCATTTTGTTGTAACTTCATCTACAATATGTGTCTCAATTAATATTGTGTATTGCATCTATAATGTATTGCATCAAAGCATCATCTTCGATATTTCCACGTGAGGCAAGTTCTTTCATTTTCAAAAAATATTCCTGGTAGCACTATTCGTTGTCGATTTGAATTCTTCTTCCAATTTCATTTTCAAAACTGCCCAAGATGTTATGCCACGTTCACTCGATATAAATATCGAGGCCTTTCAACGATCGTTTGGCGAAAATATACTTTTGGAACTCATCCCACCCCATGATCGACGCAGTCTCCTCAAACTCCTCTATTCACACACTCACTGGCAAGTTTCCTGTACCCTCGATTGATCTAATCGAGTCTTCGATATCGCGGAAATTCAGAGAAAACTTTGGCGCGGCATCATACTGTGACAACGCATGTCCCAAACTACGTTCATTATTGTTTCCCCGTGTACGATGTGGTTCACAGATGTTCTCATTTCGTCTGCCTATCTCTCTATGCTGCAACAAAATTTCGTATCACCCGGCCCAGCGTCTGTTGTACTGCCATAACTTGCTACACTACACGCCTGCATTATTGTACGATCGCCGTTATCGTCGTCATTCTCGTCTTCATCGTTGTCTTCGTCAATTTCTCTATCCTCGTCGCCTTCGAGACTTAACAGAGTACCTCTACGCAGATTTTTGAAAATGTGCACAAACAAGTCATCCGCACTGTAGTCTATACCCAGCACGCTGCACATAGATACCAAGTCCGCAGTACTCATGTTCGCCTTGACGTATGTAGCCTTGTCCGCAAACTTCTTGCTGTCCTCTCCATAATCGAAGCCGTCGAACATTCGTAATCGTTTTCTGTTCCCGCGGTCACCCTCAAATTCAAATACAAATTTATGCATAGCAACCACCACCTTACGCTTTGCAGTTTTCAAACGACTGTTCACCGCCACAAAATCTCCTAATGATGCCAAGATGTTGTTCGTGTTGTTGTTTGCTGTTTCTGTCGTCGTTCCACAAGAAACAAAAAGAAACTTCCCCTCCGTCGTCGTTTCAACAGCAGAATCACTCCTTTCGTCTTTGTTGATATATGCGTAGTCAATATACGCCGTATCTATGCACACTCACACGTCTTCAAAGTACCCTGCAAGCAATTCGGTAGTCGACTACGAAAATAACGCACTTCTAGTTCATTTTTATGACCTAACTATAAGCTAACTACAATGTAATGCATATTCGGTGCAATGAGTTTGTTTTTTGGAATTATTTTTTTTTCTGGTTAAAGGGAATTTAACTGTTAACAGTTAATTTTTTGTTTTGCTATTTGCAATTTTGTTTTACATATTTGTCATTTTTGTGTGGATTGTAGAGTGAAAAGTTGTGCTCAGCCTCGTGCGTGCTTTAACATTTCTGCTGGAGTGATGCCATCTGGTCCAGGTGACTTGAAGGGCTCAAAGCTATTAATAGCCCAGCATATTCTGGATCTCTCAGTCGAGAAGCTAGCGACGCTCGCAGTCGTCTCGCACTCTTGTTGGTCCTGCTGATCCTCGAGTTCTGTTACAGAATTCCCCGGGAAATGTGTGTCGAGCAGTACATTGAGCGACTGTTCGCTGTTTTTGGTCCAGTTATTTGCCTCATTCTGTAAATATCCCAATGTACAGGGGATATTTACAGGAACTTGTTCGAATTTTCTATTTTTTCAAGAAGTATTTATTTACTCATGAATATCTATTTTGTCCCCTTCAAAGTAATTCCCCTCGGATATAACACACTTCTGCCAACGTTTTTTCCAATCCTCGAAGCACTTCAAATAATCATTTTTTGTGATCTTTTTCAGCTCCTCCTTCGATGCCGTCTTTATCTCCTCAATCGTGGCGTAGCGTCGTCCTTTCATGGGCCTTTTCATTTTTTTCGAACAACAAATAGTCACAGGGGGCTAGGTCAGGTGAATACGGTGGCTGCGGCACCATTACTGTGTTGTTTTTGGCCAAATATTCGCGCACAAGCAACGATGTGTGTGCAGGGGCGTTATCATGGTGCAAAAGCCAGTTTTTGTTCTTCCACAAATCCGAGCGTTTTTGGCGGATTGCTTTGAGCAATTTGCGCATAACTTGCTGGTAATATTCTTTATTGACCGTACTACCCTGTGGCATGTACTCATAATGCACCGACTCATAATGCGGCGACCCGACTCATGCCCAAATCATTGGTTAAAATCGAATGGCACGAGCCAATCGATATGTTTAGATCCTCAGCAACTTCTCTAATGGTAATTCGTCGATTGGCCAATATTATTTTATTCACTTTATCAATGTTTTCGTCTGTTGTTGACGTGCTTGGGCGTCCGGCACGCTGTTCGTCCTTCGCATCTTCTCGGCCCTCTAAGAACATTTTATACCACCGATAAACGTAGCTTTGGTCCAAGGTAGCTTCACCATATGCCACAGTCAACATTCGGAATGCGTCAGCGCACTTTATTTTGTTTTTCACACAAAATTTGATGCAGATTCTTTGATCCATTTTCTGAAATAGATAAAAGTCGAAGACAAGCTAAAACACATCCAAGCACAACAGCTGTCAAAAATGAACTAAACATTCAAAATTGCCGACCTTGTCAGCATAAGTAAGGGACATGAGTACCAACATAACGCTACAAAAATATCAAAAATCAAATACACGTAGCCCGCGGAAATTAAAAATTCCCGATATTTTTTGAACATACCTCGTATTTTAAAGCATTACATATATTGAGTATTGATTAATGCAAAGTACTTATGCTCATTAGGGAACATTCTAATTAAAAGAGGTACAACGTAAAGTATTTCCTAATTTTCTTTGGTTTGTTTTTATTCGACCTTTGTAATATCCAAACTGTTTTACGTAATAGTAAAGTTGACCTCGAGGTTGACTATTACTTAAAACAATTTGAGTATTCCTAATATCACATTTAAAAATTTCACAACATTTTATATAATTTTTTTTGCACTTTCTTTAAAACTGTTAATTGTTTCGTTATCTATATTATGTGTTGAAATATACAAATCTGCGTCTGTTCCACAATATATTTAGGTAAGAGGTATGTGATTTTCTTCAATGTTCAGATTTGATATCTCACAGGCATCCAAAATATCTTTTTTGTGAAAATAACATGCCATTTGACGGAACAAAAATGTCAACCTTGTTAAAAATATATGTATTCGTGCATCTTCTGATTGCATCTCTATATTGACAGCATTAATCATTTTTAATACATAACGCTGAAATAAAAATATTAATTTATAAAATAGATTTTAAACCCCGACGACAAAAACGTTATTTTTTCCTTTTTTAAAATTTCTTCGAAATCATCCAAATTGAAGTAGTACTGCAGTGGTTCTTATTGCTCCAAAATTCTTTCAACTACTTCTTGTCGGAATATTCTTGAAATTACTTCAAATCGTCCCTGCGACTTGCGCTGTTACAGAAATGTGCATTTAAATAATTCATGAACGTGTAAATTTTGCAATGAATCACGTTCTTTGATGCCCCATGTGAAGCCAGATAGTATATCACTTACACATACATTTGTGTACAAATGTGGAACCAAATTTTTAAATTTAGTTTGCACACCTTTTACAGTACCCACCATATTGGAACAGTTATCAGTTGTAATGCCTACCATGTTCTTTATGGGAATGTTGTTTTCATTCAACATTTTCATAGTGCTTTAGAATATACCGTTTTCTGTCGAATCTTCCAATTTTACAATGCCTGAAAATCTTTCACGAAATTGACCATCATATATACGAATAATCATCACCAAATTCCTGGAGATGCTGCAATCTGTGCTTTCATCTAATGTCAATGAATAATAATTTACTTTGCAAAAAACTGCAATAGACTTGCTGTTTTCTAATCCAGTTATATTTGTCAAAATTTGTTGGCCTTTGCTTCTATTAATGCTGAATTTCTTGGCAATTACTGAATCGGCTACTCCTTCTTTTATGATGTTGTTGAGGTGGTCCAAAATGAACGTACAGCAGTGCGAAGTTATAATTTTTGTCTCGCAGTGTTGTCAGAAAAGTCATTGTGAGATAATTTTCAAATTGTTAGATGTGCCAAGTTTATGCATGAAACAAGGCGCCATTGTCAGCAAAACATTTTATTGGGAACACTGACTATAAAATATTTTTATTGGCATATAAATATTTACAAAATATATTGTAAATATATGAAATTGGAAGGTTTTCTTGCAATCGTCTGAACGGTCAATTCACCTTTGCCTAACAATCTGTCATTGTCCGTACATTCGCAGCACTTTAACAGGGTTGATAACGTTGTCCGATCTGGCAATCGTGTGTACTTAGCTTTATGAAATCCTTAACTTTGATTTCACCTCAAATATAAAATTAACTTACGAAGAAGTTTTAAAAAGTTATCTTCGAAGAAGTTTTAAAAGGTTTATATTCTGTAAAAAGTACTTATTCTCCTGGACCTGATGGAGTTCCATCAATTATATTAAAGAATTTTGCTGAAGCTGTATGTATACCTTTGACCCATTTATTTAACAGTTCTTTGTCATCTGGATATTTTCCTAGTTTGTGGAGGGAGATTTACATATCACCTTCATGTAAAAATGGAAGTAGGTTCAATATTGAGAATTATAGATGCATTGTGAAACTAAGCGCTATTTCGAATCGATATGATTAGGCTTGTTCATGCACTCGGCTCCATAATTTCTGTGCACCAACTTCATATACTTATAAGTCTTTTTCCAATGGACATCAGACTGATGTTATATTTGCAGACTTTAGTAAGGCTTTTGACACTGTGAATCATAATATATTATTGTATACTATTAAGTTTATCTGTTAAAATGGATTTTATCATATCTCTCTTATAGAAAGAGTACTATTTAAAGGGCAGTTATCACGAAGTATTCTTGTCACATCGGGTGTTTCACAAGGCAGCCACCTTGGGCATGTTCTCTTTGCACTTTATCTTATGGTGTTTCCTTTGTGCCAAAAAATGCTATTTTTTTTCTGCCTTTCCCCCAAAAATGCCTATTTGTTTTCGTTTGTAAAAATAATGCTGCATTGTGAAAGGGTGTCGTTTTCTTTTGTAAAAATTGTCACACTTGCACGATGCAAAAATTCAACATTTCAGCCCTGCATTTAATCCAAGGGGTGGACGCTGCTCTACAAAACAGATGATTTTAATCGATATGACAAACTACAGGCTTTATCTCACCACTTTTGCATTCGTTGGAAGGAGGAATACCTCAAGAACTTGCACAAACGCTACAAATGGAAGTTTCCAGAACGCAGTCTACAAACGGGAGATTTAGTAGTTATTCGAAGCGAGCAACTACCGCCTAGGGCGTGGATATTAGGTCGTGTTATTAAAGATTGTCCCTAACAACGCAGGGGGTTGTCAAGCGACCGATCACAAAATTGGTTTCCCTATTAAATTAGTTTTTTCTCTCCCTCTCTGTCTCTGTCTCGCGATCGCGTTCTTCAACGCAGAGAAATGGAAGGTATCAAGGAATTGTTCTCTGGTGACCTGTCCTACTTGGATATCGCGATGCTCTCGGATGAGGAACGCGAGATCGAGACCGGTCCAGACAGTAATCCTAGCAATGCTGTAGCGACTGTTGCCCATATTATTTCAATCATGGCAATTATCGTAACGTCCTCTCCCACAACCGATTCATCATCTACCCCTGCTCCCGATACCGCTCCAGCCACAGCCTATGTAGTAGATAGTAACACTGTCTTTCCAACCCGTAACAACTCCGCATCGCATGCCCCTTGTATTGTCTGCCTCTAAGAGGCACCCTTATATTTTTGTAAGACTTTTAAAAACCTGAAGTATGAGCAGGAGCTGCCTAGGTGGCAACCACCGCTCAAATCAGTGTCCGACCCTTACAAAATGTCATATTTGTAAGAGTCGACATCATACGCATACACTCTCCCTCAAATGTCGTCCGAGGGGCTTTCGTATGAGTTGGCTACAGAGGCCGAGACGACTAAATGGGTGACTCCACATCACACATAAATAAATAAATCAGATTTTTTCAAAACAAATGACCATAAGAGACATCACGAACAATTAGAGCCCGACCGAATATTCGGCTTCGGCTACGGCCAAAACACGACATTCGGCCACAAAATCAGCCGAACTTGGCCGAAGGCCGAATTTTTGTTCAAAAAGTACCAAAAAAATAGAATTATATGACTTTTTAAAGAAAATTCTATTATGGAAATCTTCATAGAAGTGTACAGAAGTGAACAATACCACAACAATTATTTAAGAAGGACACCAAAGGAAGAAGGACGAAGAAAAACATGACTCAGCTCTCCAACTAGTGAAATCATTCTTGTAAAAGTGGTACGAATAGATAATAATAGCCATTGAGTCCAAGAATCATTAAAAATTGTTAATACTGGAATCGAGATGTTTCAAAAATTTGGAAATGGTGGCAGAAAAGTACTTGTACCCAAGTGTGCTAGAGAGCAGTTGTTTATGCTGCTGGGCAGCTGTATTCAAATTAAGGAAATAGTATACAAGGTCTTAATGCAGAAAAAAATACTTTCTTTGTCATTATAACATAAAGGTTTTTAATTTTATGAGCTAAGTAAATAAACTGAAAAAAAAACACAATTTTTTGGTGCAAAGTAAACAATTCGTTAACAAATATAAAACATTCGGCTTCGGCTTCGGCCGAAGGATGTAAATTTAGTCGAAGTTCGGCTACGGCTTCGGCCTTAAAATCAGTCTTCGGTCGGGCTCTACGAACAATTGAATTTTAGAAATTCATGAAGAGTTGATGAAATTTAGGAATAGTTTTGTTCCTACCAATCGATTATTACAGATTATTACAAAATTGTTTGATGCACTACTTTTACTGTTAAATTTTTTCCGACATATTTTTTTATTTTCTGAATTTGTCTTTTGACTACAAGAAAGTACACAACCTTAGGTGTAGTTTAGTGTTAGGTTAGGGTGGCAGCCGTATTTTTTTTATACAGGCTCACATAGACCAGTTTAGGTCCCTAGTGTTACCACGGGCTGAAATACCCCTCATCGAAACCAACGTGTTTGGTGTACAAATGTATCGATAGTACGAATATCGGTACTGGAAAGATCTGTTAGGCTGCCTGAAAGGCCGACCCCAGTATGTCCAGTCGTCGGTTACTCAGAGCGGGGCAGTCGCATAGCAAGGGCTCAATGCTCTCCACTTCTTCCTCATCTCCACAGCTTCTGCAGAAGACATTAGAGTCAATACCCAATCTTTTGGCGTGTTCGCCGATCAAGCAGTGTCCCGTCAGAACTGATACTAACGTGGACAATCTTTGCCTCTCTAGTGCGAGGAGATATTTTGATCTTCTCAGGTCATACCTTGGCCAGATTTGTCTAGCTACTCTGCAGGTGCCGATTTCTGTCCATCTTTCGCTGGACTGCCTGATTGCCTAAGCCAAAGCTTGCACGTGGATAGTGGCGCACCAATATATGCAAATTTTTCGAGAATTTGTAATGTCGTCCTTTCCTAGAAAGTTCATCGGCTTTGCAGTTCCCCGGGATATCCCTATGCCCATGCACCCATATGAGGTGTATATTAAACTGCTCAGCCATCTCGTTAAGAGATCTGCGGCAGTCAAGGGCTGTTTCCTCCAGAGAATTGATGGCAGCTTGGCTGTCCGTGTAAATGACAACGCCAGTGTTGGTTACCATGTTGCGATTCAGCCACTTGGCTACTTCCCATATTGCCATTATTTCGGCTTGATATACACTGCAGGTATCTGGTAGTCTGTGAGCTATATCCAAACTAAGCTCTGCACAGTGTACTCCGAAGCCAACCTTTTCATCAAGCTTCGAACCATCCGTGTAGAAGTGGAGATGGTTTCTATTACTTGGTATTCTTCCAACCCATTCATCCCTGCGGGAATCATAGTGATGTAATTTCTCTCGAAGGTGTACACAGTTGGTATACGCGTATGGTCTACTCGGTCGGTTACCATAGCACTACACTTTGATATCCTCATGTGACCGTAGTTCTTGTACCTCCACATTGATAGACAGTTTAATCTTATTGCCGCTTTGGTTGCAACTTCTCTCGCCACAATATTAATCGGTAGTACATATATGGAGTAGGGCTTGTAAAGACTCGGTCGCTGTAGTCCTTAAGGCTCCGCTTATGCTCAGGCAGGCTGTTCTCTGAAACTTTGTTAGTAGGTTGGTGATGGTTAGTTTGTCAGTTGCCGATAACCATACCACAATGGATGGATATATATATCCAGTGGACGATTTTAGAAGAGAGGCCCCACCGCGACCCTACAGCCTTTTTGCAGGAATATAAGGCGACGTTGGCCTTCCTTACACGTTCCAATACGTTAAGTCTAAATAACAGTTTTCTATCTAGAATTATTCCTAAAAAGTTTGCAGTTTCAGAAAATCTAGATCTGTTCCATTTATCCGAGGTGGAGGGTCCACATGTGGGACATTATTCATCCTAGTAAAGAGAACCAATTCTGTCTTGTTTGGGTTTACGCTTAACCCGCTGCTTCTGGCCCATCTAGCTAATTTGTTCAGAGCCACCTGTAGAATGTCTCGGAGCACGTTTTCAAATTTGCCACTCACTGCGATTGCCACGTCGTCCGCATATGCCACGACCTTGCAGCCACAACCTTCTAGATCTAGCAGGATTTCATTCACCGCTAGGTTCCAAATTAGTGGAGACAGTACTCCTCCTTGTGGTGTCCCTCTATTTACAAACCTTGTTAGAGTTGTGGATCCAAGACATGCTGTTATGCGTCTTCTGTTGAGCAGACTTTGAATTTGTCTAATCGAACTAGAGTTATCTTTTAAATGTGACAGTGCCGCAATTACTGCATCTGAGTGAATGTTGTTAAAAGCCCCTTTTATGTCAAGAAATGCCACCATGGAGAATTCCTTGAAATGCAGGGACGATTCGATAGTGCTCACAAGTTCGTGCAGGGCTGATTTTGTATACTTCCCCTTATTGTAAGCATGTTGGTTCACCGACAGGAGTTTTGTATCCAGGTTTTCCCTAATGAAATAATCTAAAAGTTTTTCCAGACCTTTCAATAAGAAGGAGGATAGGCTAATTGGTCTGAAGTCTTTTGGCCTAGTGTGTGACATCTTCCCCGCTTTAGGTATGAATACCACTTTGGTATCCCTCCATCGATTCGGGATGTATGAAAGCCTGATACAGCCTACATAAATTTCTCCAGCCAGGGGATAATGTACTTCAACATTTTCTGCATTTCTGCTGGAGTGATGCCGTCTGGTCCAGGTGACTTGAAGGGCTCAAAGCTATTAATAGCCCAGCTTATTCTGGACCTCTCAGTCAACAAGCTAGCAACGCTCGCAGTCCACTCGCTCTCTTGTTGGTGCTGCTGATCCTCTGGTTCTGTTAGAGAGTTCCCCGGGAAATGTGTGTCGAGCAGTACATTGAGCGACTGCTCGCTGTTTTTGGTCCAATTATTTGCCTCATCCTGCAAGTAACCCACTGTACAGGGTGAAGCTGATAGTATTTTTCTCAGCCTTGCGGCGTCGGAGACCTTTTCCACTTCGCCACTGAAGGTATACCAAGAGCGTCTTTGCGCCTTTCTATGCTCCTTCTTATAGATCATGAGTTGCTCTTTATAGGCATCCCAAACATTGGCGACCCCAGTAGATTTAGGATTGTTGAATAGCTTGTTGCAGGTATTTTTCATAGACGTTAGCTCAGTAGTCCACCATTGGGGTTTAGTTTTACCCTTGTACCTTGTTTTTGGAAAGGCTTCTTCAAAGGAACTATTGAATGATGTGGTGATATGCTCGACCAGATTATCCAGACCGGCTTTGTCATTCGGTTTGTACATGAGTTTGGAGTTGAGGACTTTCTTGAAATTCTTCGCATACAGGTGCCACTTAGTCTTTCTCGCATTTCTGTGGACGGCAGGTTCAGGCGCTTTTTCAGCGTGTTTGAACTCAATATAATGGTGATCTGAGAATGAGTGGTCGTCCAGTACATTCCACCCAATAATTTTGCCCGACAGTCGGTCGGTAGCAAACGTTACGTCTAGTACTTCTTGTCTGTCTTTAATTGTAAAGGTCGGTTTATTACCTATGTTACAAATGCTTAGGTTGGTAGTTTGTGTAAAACTCATAAGTTTTGGAAAATATTCAGTGCCTGCAAACGGTTTTGTACCTTGGAGTGTTTTGTTTGTCACACCCGATACGGAGAATATACAAAATGTTAAATCTAATACATTTTATGTAGATATGCATATATCATCTTTTGTGTAAGTTAGGTCAAGGTTATATATGTAGTATAAAGTAATCAAATAGTTCAGTATCGATGCAATATTTACGCAAGAATTTGCATTCTAAGATTTGACACACCCGTTACGATAACACCGTAAATAATTTTTAATCGATTAAAAAATGTTGCCTATTTATTAATTTTATTTCAAGTATGAAATTCAATAATAGAAAGCAGAAATTTCATTATAAATTGAAAAAACAAATATATGGTATGGGGGCAATCATTAAAAGAACGATGAAGGTCCATAAGGTAATTTTAAATCAGCCTATTCATTGTTACAAGGTTTTGATTGGTTCTGGAATAAAAGGCATAATTATATTTCTCAAATGGATTTAACGAATATTAATATATTTTAGAAAATGTGTGGAAAACTAAAAAAATCAAGAATAACCAACCTAAACATTATTTTGAAAGGAGTTCTGCTTTTAATATTCCATCGTGACGCACAGCGTATTCTAATATGGAAATTAATTCGTTGTAGGAAATGAAAAATAGAATTGTCATAAACATTGATACAAACGAGAAAGCGTTTTTAAGTTGTCAAAACCCGTTTTTGGCAACGAATTTTGTATTTGTATTTTTTACTTTATGTGAATATGATTTAGTGAATAAAACGACTTCCATTTTGTTTTTCGCAGAAAAAAAACTAGTTTTATAGATGCATGTTGGCTAATAAATCCCGGACAATATTTCGTTACTCCTCCAAATTGAGACTATGTCTCACCCGTTACATTGGCATGTCACACCCGTTACATATTAATATACTTACTAAAAAATATAATAATAATAATTTAAATTATTTTGAATGAAGTCTACAATATACACTATACTCCAGAGATACCAACAAAATTTAGTTTTAGTTGGCAGTACATGCAACATTTTTACAGTATGCAATAAAGAAAGCGGCTGATTAAGATTTAATCAAAACGTAAGGTCACACCCGTTACGGTGATATATCAACCATTTTTTTATTTAAAATATTATTTAATTTCCTTGAATGTCAGTAGGTAACACTTAAGTAACGGGTGATCCAAGTAGAGATACTTTTTTCAATACCCTTTTTTGGACAGATCACGTGTGAGTCGTGTCATGATGTCATGTTATTTTTGTTAAGTATTATTTGGCATTTCATCATGGAAAGACTTACGCCTGAACAACGTTTACAAATTATTCAGTTTTATTATCAAAATAATCGGTTGCCAATTGCGATAAGTAACATTTTTTATATAAAAAAAAACAATTTCCAGTCGACCCACGACCTTCTGTTCTTTTTTCTTTAAAAAAAGTAAGGAACCTCGAAATGGACCACGCTATATATCTACATTAACCACCCTTTTTGTCGTTATAAATTATATAGATCAAAATCAGATAGATACTCAGTAACACTGTCACACCCGTTCCGTTGGAATCACCCAAATGTAAATTGTGTAAACAAATTTTAGTTAAGCAGTATCATATAGTCGGCACCGCCCGACTTTAGCCTTTCCTTACTGGCAGGGACGTATCCAGGGGGGAGGGCCCGCGTGTTTTTTTTTATGAATAAAATTTACAATATCATGAAAAAAAGAATCGATAAGATATGTTAAGAAATAAGAAAGTTATGTCCCTATACCTTTACCCTTGTCGGGGTGGATGTTAATCTGTCAATTACCAATGATGGTAAGAATTTTACAGATTAACCTCCATCACGCTAAAGCAGCCTCATCGACTCTATTGCTGCGCCTGTCCACAGGTGCTGTAGAAATCGTCCTGATACAGGACCCCTACGCAGTGGGAGGAAGGGTGTGCGGCATCAGGACACCCAACTTTAGACTGCTTGTGGCCAACTGTGAAGGCACTCCAAGAACCTGCGTGCAAGTATCTTTCTCCTGGCTAATTTAAGTGGTAAAGACCAAACATCTGCTAGTCTGGAGATCGGTAATCGCATATATTGGGTGGTTTCCAGTTACTTGCCTTATGAAGCTGTAGTACCGACTGCTCTATTCAGGGAAGTAGTAGAAGAAGCAAGGTCTGACGAGGTCGAGCTGATTGTTGGCGCAGACACGAACGCTCATCATACTATCTGGGGTATGATTCGCTTCTTGACTTTATTCTAACTACCAACCTAAGAATTTGTAACATAGGTAATAAACCGACCTTTACAATTAAAGACAGACAAGAAGTACTAGACGTAACGTTTGCTACTGACCGGCTGTCAGAATGTCCTGGACGACCACTCATTCTTAGATCACCATTATATTGAGTTCAAACTCGCTGAAAAAGCGCCTGAACCTGCCGTCCACACAAATGTGAGAAAGACAAAGTGGCACCTGTATGAAAAGAATATCAAGAAAGTCCTCACCTCCAAACTTCTGTTCGAACCGCATGACAAAGCCGGTCTGGATAATCTGGTCGAGCATATCACCACATCATTCAATAGTTCCCTTGAAGAAGCCTTCCAAAAACAAGGTACAAGGGTAAAACTAAACCCCAATGGTGGACTTCTGAGCTAACGGCTATGAATAAGACGTGCAACAAGCTATTCAACAAGGCTAAATCTACAGGGGTCGCTAATGTTTGGGATGCCTATAAAGAGCAACTCAAGATCTATAAGAAGGAGCTTAGAAAGGCGCAAAGACGCTCTTGGTATACCTTCTGTGGCGAAGTGGAAAAAGTCTCCGACGCCGCAAGGCTGAGGAAAATACTATCAGCTTCACCCTGTACAGTGGGTTACTTGCAGGATGAGGCAAATAATTGGACCAAAAACAGCGAGCAGTCGCTCAATGTACTGCTCGACACACATTTCCCGGGGAACTCTCTAACAGAACCAGAGGATCAGCAGGACCAACAAGAGAGCGAGTGGACTGCGATCGTTGCTAGCTTGTTGACTGAGAGGTCCAGAATAAGCTGGGCTATTAATAGCTTTGAGCCCTTCAAGTCACCTGGACCAGACGGCATCACTCCAGCAGAAATGCAGAAAATGTTGAAGTACATTATCCCCTGGCTGGAGAAATTTATGTAGGCTGTATCAGGCTTTCATACATCCCGAATCGATGGAGGGATACCAAAGTGGTATTCATACCTAAAGCGTGGAAGATGTCACACACTAGGCCAAAAGACTTCAGACCAATTAGCCTATCCTCCTTCTTATTGAAAGGTCTGGAAAGACTTTTAGATTATTTCGTTAGGGAAAACCTGGATACAAAACTCCTGTCGGTGAACCAACATGCTTACAATAAGGGGAAGTCTGCTGAATCAGCCCTGCACGAACTGGTGAGCATTATCGAATCGTCCCTGCATTTCAAGGAATTCATCATGGTGGCATTTCTTGACATAGAAGGGGCAGTAATTGCGGCACTGTCACATCTAAAAGTTTACTCTAGTTTGATTAGACTAACTCAAAGTCTGCTCAACAGCAGACGCATAACAGCATGTCTTGGGTCCACAACTCTAACAAGGTTTGTAAACAGAGGGACTCCACAAGCAGGAGTACTGTCTCCACTAATTTGGAACCAACGGTGAATGAAATCCTGCTAGATCTAGAATGTTGTGGCTGCAAGGTCGTGGCATATGCGGACGACGTTGCAATCGCAGTGAGTGGCAAATTCGAAAACGTCCTCCGAGACATTCTACAGGTGGCTCTGAACAAATTGACTAGATGGGCCAGAAACAGCGGTTTGGGCGTAAACCCAAACAAGACAGAATTGGTTCTCTTTACTAGGATGAATAAAGTCCCACATGTGGACCCTCCACCTCGGATAAATGGAACAGATCTAGTCTTTTCTGAAAGTGCAAAATTTTTAGGAATAATTCTAGATAGAAAACTGTTATTTAGACTTAACGTGTTGGAACGTGGAAGGAAGGCCAAGGTCGCCTTATATTCCTGCAAAAAGGCTGTAGGGCCCTAAAATCGTCCTCTGGATATATATAGCAGTAGTTCGTCCTATACTGCTATACGGCATTGTGGTATGGTGGACGGAAACTGACAAACTAACCATCACCAACCTACTAACAAAGGTTCAGAGAACAGCCTGCCTGAGCATAAGCGGAGCCTTAAGGACTACAGCGACCGTCGCCTTATATTCCTGCAAAAAGGCTGTAGGGTCCTAAAATCGTCCACTGGATATATATAGCAGTAGTTCGTCCTATACTGCTATACGGCATTGTGGTATGGTGGACGGCAACTGACAAACTAACCATCACCAACCTACTAACAAAGGTTCAGAGAACAGCCTGCCTGAGCATAAGCGGAGCCTTAAGGACTACAGCGACCGAGTCTCTACAAGCCCTACTCCATATACTGCAGATTAATATTGTGGCGAGAGAAGTTGCCACCAAAGCGACAATAAGATTAAACTGCCTATCAATGTGGAGGTACAAAAACTACGGTCACATGAGGATATCAAAGTGTAGTGCTATGGTAACCGACCGAGTGGACTATATACCAACGGTGTACACCTTCGAGAGAAATTACATCACTATGATTCCCGCCAGAGATGAATGGGTTGGAAGAATACCAGGTAATAGAAACCATCTCCACTTTTACACGGAGGGTTCGAAGCTTGATGAAATGGTTGGCTTCGGAGTACACTGTGCAGAGCTTAGATTGGATATAGCTCACAGACTACCAAATACTTGCAGTGTCTATCAAGCCGAAATAATGGCAATATGGGAAGTAGCCAAGTGGCTAAGTCGCAACGTAGTAACCAACAATGGCGTTGTAATTTACTCGGACAGCCAGGCTGCCATCAATTCTCTGGAGGCAACATCCCTAAATTCACAAACAGCCCTCAACTGCCGCAATTCTCTTAACGAGATGGCTGAGCACTTTAATATACACCTCATATGGGTGCCTGGGCATAGGGATATCCCGGGGAACTGCAAAGCCGATGAACTTCCTAGGAAAGGGACGACATTACAAATTCTCGTAGAATTTGCACATATTGGTGTGCCACTATCCACGTGCAAGCTTTGGCTAAGGCAAGAGGCAATCAGGCAGTCCAGCGAAAGATGGACAGAAATCGGCACCTGCAGAGTAGCTAGACAAATCTGGCCAAGGTATGACCTGAGAAGATCACAATATCTCCTCGCACTAGAGAGGCAAAGATTGTCCACGTTAGTATCAGTTCTGACGGGACACTGCTTGATCGGCGAACACGCCAAAAGATTGGGTATTGACTCTAATGACTTCTGCAGAAGCTGTGGAGATGAGGAAGAAGTGGAGAGCATTGAGCACTTGCTATGCGACTGTCCCGCTCTGAGTAAACGACGACTGGACATACTGGGGTCGGCTTTTCTAGGCTGCCTAACAGATCATTCCAGTGCCGATATTCGTACTATCGACAAATTTGTATATCAAACAGGTTGGTTTCGATGAGGGGCATTGCAACCCGTGGTAACACTAGGGACCTAAACTGGTCTATGTGAGCTTGTATAAAAAATACGGCTGCCACTCTAACCTAAACCTATGTCCCTATAAAGTAAAATTTTTGAAAAAAAGTCAAATTAGACTTTTGGCGGAAAAAAGTCTAATTCGTATTTAGGTCTTGTAGAAAAAGTTTGTCACACAAAGTATATCAAATTTATACTCATTTTAAAGGAGACGTTTCACAGAATCTGATAGAGAAAATCCGAATACAAAATTTTAATGGGTGTGGTTGCCACCCTTCTCCGATTTGGGCCTTTTTTGACGTAAATTTCAAAAGTTTGATCGAGCTAAAGCAAAGCTAAATTGTTAAATTTTTTTTCATTTATTTTTATTAGGGTGTAACAAAATCGACTGCAAAGGGAATCCCGAGCGCGTCTTTTCATATCGAAGATATAGGACTAAAAGTAAAAATCCCATTTTTGGCGATTTTTTATGTATTTTTTTGGGAAATTAAGGATTTTCCATTAGAAATTTCCACATGGAGCGTTTGATTATTATTTATAATATCAAAATAAAGAACTTTTAAAAAAATTCATCGAAATATATACATTTTTAATAATTTTATGCCGTATTTACGTTTCTGTCTATATGCAAAATATTTTTTTTTTAATTTTTCCCTACCTTCTTGTACTTATTGGTTATGATTTCAGTCAATATGCACTGATTTCTTATAGATCACATGTTTTTATCAAACAATAATAAAATTTAGTAAGAAGAACATTCATAAAATTGAGTAAGAAGGATAAAAGATGTCGGCCTTTATAATACGTTGGTGTGACTCTTGTTGCCTTAAATTTGTGTATACCCATTTTGTAAGCGAAAGACCCACTTCTTGAGAAAAATAATTTATTTTCTTATTTTATTTTTGTAATATATATTTTATTATTTTATTCCTGTAAAATAATCTGAATAATCCATGTCTAGGAGATAAAGCAAATCCTTGTATTCCTCAGGATTGTCACATGTCAAAGATCGGTAACATATCAATCTTTTTCTTATTAAAGATAGAACAGGATCGGAAGATACAAATAGATTTACAAATATATCTTCATTTTGAAATTCTGTTGAACTTTTTCGGGAGTGAAATTGCTGAACATTTCGAAAATCGCGATTTCGTGCCTCCTGGGCTTCTTCCGTAAGCTCGCCTAAAGGGAGAATATGCAATGATATCTCCATGAAGCAATACTTTATGTACTGTTCGGGTCATATCTTTCCATGGATACAGTTTTATTAGATGTTTCGAAAAACCCAGACAGTATTTTCCTAATTTTTCTGCATTCACTTCGTTCTTGCTGTTGATTGCCATTAGAATTATGTTGATTTTTCTCAGTAATTCCATATAAATTCCTGTGATCTTAGATGGGATTTCATAATCCTTGAAGAAACGCCTTGCAATGTTACCATCATGTGTATTTCCATATCCCACTAGTGGTTTGTCAACATTTAATCCAGTCTCTTTCCAAAATTCTTCTCGAATTCTTTTTTTCTGGGACTCTCTCGATGATTTTAATTCCTTTTTGTCCGGTAATTTGTTTGCATTCTCTGGATTACTATAATAATGCAGATCGTATGCTATGTGTAGGAAATGTTGTAAAAACTGTATGCGAGCATGTAATGGGGAAATTCCAAATTTTAGAGCATATGTGTTAATTATTGGGTTCTTCGATAAATCCGAAAATTCATTTTATTCCTCCACATAGTATAGTGTACATCTCCACGTAGATGATGTTCCCGTAACAGCATTGCAAACTTTCCTATCGAACATAGTGTAATTTAGGATGAAGGAGATTGTTAAGCTGTAGTCTAATATTTTGATTGATATGGGTTCCAACTCCTTAATTTCCTTCTCAATATGATCAACAAGGTTTTGTGTTTTGGTAGCCGACTCTTTTGTATACTCAAACCATATTGGTCTAGTTTTTTGATCCTAGAGTCGAACTTATCCAAATCTCATCAAAACTAGTTGAGGGACAATCCGTGTCTTCTCTCTTTCTTAATCTGAGGGGAACTAATGATGCCGTGAACACACTACTATAATCTGTCCCGCTCGGACTTGTTGATACTTGTTTGTATTCAGGAATGGTTGATAAGCCATCACATCCCCACTGGCACATAAGTTGCAAGTCACAATTATCCATTGTACTCAGCTGTTCTGTAGTAAGAGTGGAAACTATTCTCGATGCTTTTTTTTCCAGAAGGTTAGGAAGACCAATACTGACTCCACTTGGTGAAACTTGTAGCGGTGAAGGAATAATAGACTTATTGTTGTCCTTTATTTTGTTATATGAAGGTAAGACATCGACTCCTTTTTCGGACAATGCCTTCCTAAGTGTGTTGTAGTTGTCTTTGCTGAGTCCCAGTTGTAGCATAAAAGCAAGTTCTTCTTCATCCGTAAAAACTGACTTAGATGATGGTGTCGGAATACTCTCAACAATTCTCCTTAGACGTTTCGGTGATGCTGTTTGAAGAACAGCGGCAATTTTTAAAGCATCCGTTGGTTGTTTCTCTTTTTCAACATTGCCTTAAAAGTATCCGTAACTTCTTCAGTAGTCATTGCCGAAAGATTATTGCACAAACGCCTCTTCTTACTTCTTGTCGATACGTACATCTTCGTAAGGTTTATGGGGTGGACCAACAGATGAAGTACAAACTGTCAAATCTGTGTTGTTCTCGAGCCAATCTGAATATTTTTCAAGAAATTTTGAACGCGATTTTTCTGTTGTCCACTTTACATCAAATGTTTTAACAAATTTTTGTATTTTTGTGATTTCGCTTTTTAATACTTTAATTTTATAGGTTCCTTCGATAAATTCTACTATTCTACGGACCTTTTCCTCAAAGGTGTGAAATGGGATTTCACACAACATAAAAAATAGTGATGAGTTCTTAAATGATAACGCAATACTTGCAAAATTGGTAATGATATACATTCTCGAAGATGCTATATTTATATAAAAACAATAATATACCTGACATTTCTACCTGATACATGTAAAATGGGAAATTACAAAAATCATATATGAATGAATAATATTAACTATGTGAATGAACATTACAACACATATTTTTATACCTGTCAATGATTAAGGATTTCCTAGAAATAGTGCCATAAAACAATATTTTCTGAAAGGTAAATTTTATTATTGTTTGATAAAACATGTGATCTATAAGAAATCAGTGCATATTGACTGAAATAATAACCAATAAGTACAAGAAGGTAGGGAAAAATTAAAAAAAAAATATTTTGCATATAGACAGAAACGTAAATACGGCATAAAATTATAAAAAATGTATATATTTCGATGATTTTTTTTAAAAGTTCTTTATTTTGATATTAGAAATAATAATCAAACGCAAATGTGGAAATTTCTAATAGAAAATCCTTAATTTCCCAAAAAATACATAAAAAATTCCCAAAAATGGGATTTTTTACTTTTAGTTCTATATCTTCGATATAAAAAGGGATTCCCTTTGCAGTCGATTTTGTTACACCCTAATAAAAATAAATAAAAAAAATTTAACAATTTAACTTTGCGATTGGAGAAAATCGATCAAACTTTTGAAATTTATGTAAAAAATGTCCAAATCGGAGAAGGGTGGCAACCACACCAATTAAAATTTTGGCTTCGGATTTTCTCTAACAGATTCTGTGAAACGTCTCCTTTAAAATGAGTATAAATTTGATATACTTTGTGTAACAAACTTTTTCTTCAAGGCCTAAATACGAAATGGATTTTTTTCGCCAAAAAATCTCCAAAAATGGCATTTTTACAAAAATTTGACTTTATTGGGCCATAACTTTGTTATTTCTTGACATATCTTATCGATTTTTTTTTTCATGATATTGTAAATTCATTAAAAAATTATTGGCAATTCATTAAAAAACACGCGAACAAAATCGGTAAACTTTTGACTGAGATATTGGCTAAACTCCAAGGCAAAGTCGGCGAAAAAATGAAAAATTCAAATTTAAAATCCACATATCTCGGAAACTGTCCAAGATATCTTCAAGCTATAAAATGTTTATTGTAGGTCTGGTCTAGGAGTATCCACAAAATCGGTCACTCCATTCAAAGTTAGAAGCCGAAGAAAATTTTGCCCAAGTTCCGAACTTAAACTCTCTAACACCTCTTGTATACACACCTAAAATTTCATCGCCATACGATTAGTGGTTTTGAAATGGCAGAAGTATGTCTATTTTGTTCCATTTTAGCCCACTGTGCAACGTTAGATTACAATACATACTTGTACCGCTTTTTTATGTGTAGCTATATCGCAAATCAGACAAATACCACCGCATGCAGTTCTCTGATTCAAATAAAAAACGTTACCATAATTTTCTTGAACAGTAGTTTGTAAAAATTAACAAATGAAAACAAAATTTGTTATGACCTACCAAACAAAATTTCCTTTTAGTTTTTATAAATAACACAAAATCTGAACATCAAAATTGATTTTTTTGACATCCCATGTTGAACTTTAATTAATGTGACTCATATGACTCTGATAAAAATGTTGTATAAACTGACCGTAAAGTTTTTTCTTTTAAAAGGGTGGCCGGAAGTTCTTCAATTTATTAATCAATAAATATATATTAGGTAAATTTCAGGTAATTTGTCATTTTTGTAGTTTCAAGAGTTAAACAAATTATAGTCGCGAATTTTACAGACTGACCGTAAAATGAAAAGGTTTTTATTTCAGCAATCAATTCATATCTACAACGAGTAGGTGTTAAGGCCCAAATATAATATGCATGAACGGACTTAAGCCAACTTAAGCAACGGTGCGAGTACATATAAATCATATGTGACAAACCATAATGTACTTACGTGAACTTTTCGTTAAGTTCTCTCAGTACTCATTTGCCTTAGCAAGGTCCGAAACTCAACGCACATTCCGTACAGAATTACTTAAGTTAGCTTATGCATATTATGGTTGGGCCTTTAGTTACAAACAATTTATACTTGTGTCGAATTCACATTCTCCAAGACAAATAAAATGTTCCTAATATTTCGGCATTAACTGTATGCACATGAACATATACACTTATGTATATATATGTATCTATCTACCTCTTATCTAATCTTAGCATTTTCTTCGATAAAGAATTTCAATTTTCGAGGAATGTTAGTTGAATGCCTCAGTATTCCAACAACTGTTTACCACATCGTATTGAATTAGTGTTAATCATAATTTTGAATATAAATAGTTATTACAATACAATTCGGGATATTTTCCAACATTACGAAAAAATTACTTAATGCTCAAAAATATTCTCTCATATAGGTATTTCCTGAAGATTATTTATTCAATTGGTTTAAAACGAGTTTTCGGATACTATAAGTAACTACGGATTAAACGTTCATACACAAATATGGCACACTTTTTTATCACAAAATTGCTACCATTATTGATATTATATCTATGTTATGGACATGCATTCGAGGAAAGCCTACCGACTACGAGTGTCGAATCTGAATATGTGTACGTAAGTACTTCTATTTATAATATGTTTCCTATATAAATACATATATTACTAGTACGTATAATAGCAAATATTAACAAAATACCAGGCGGAATGTAAAGGTTTTGCGATTTTAGTAAATGTTTGGTGGGAAAGGTTGTAGGTAAAATTCTGAATTTATGTGCCATGTGCAATTAGTTATTCAATAAATTGCTTATGACAAGCCGTTAAAATGTAGGAAATCATATATTCTAGGTATTATGTTTATTCATCTACTGCAACTGTAATTCAAACATGAACAAATACTATCTGTACAATTTACACATTTCACTTTTATGTCTTACATATTCAGCAGCTTATAATTACATTTTTGCAATCACGGCAAGTTTGGCAATGCCAAACACAAATTTTTTCAGAATTTGTGCGCTTCTCTATGTGCAAAATGAAGAAGAAAGTGAAAAGAAGTCGAAATAGTGACCTTAAATACAGTAACAATATCAGTACAATTTGTATCCATGTTTGCAAATTTGCATTATACATTGAAAAAATTATACTAAAAATCATTGCAATTTTCTTAACTTTTAAGATTTTTTCTTTTATTTGGCTCGAAAGACAAATACCATTAAAATAAGTACATCTTGTGCGACATTTAAAGTCATTAATCTATATATATAAAAGAGTGTTTGTTTGTGTGTTTGTTTGTTCCGTATAGACGTCTAAACGGCTAGACCGATCATCTTGAAATGTTCACAGAATGTAACAGGTGGCGCAAAAGTAATCCTCCTATCAGAAAATGCTATAAATTTTGCTTGGCCCCTAATGTCAGTTCTGTTTTGACATTTGTGTAGTAAACACATGCGAAATACACGTTAATAAACAATGTTACGCTACACTGCTCCAGCTCGCGGAATATTGCTGACTATTTATTTGACCAATAACTTTTTAAATTACAGCCAAAAAACATCGAAAGGTTACTTTTGCGCCACCTGTTACATGTGAAGGGGGTGCTGAAAATAGGGTACTTGAATTTTCGATATATCAAGTGGGCGTGGACCCGCCCATATGGGTCCAATTTTGATATTGAGAAAATCTTTTAGCTAGAGTGCTGAAATTTTTTGTGTATGCATTTAGTGGCAGATTATGTGAATTTTCCAAAAATGGGCGGAGTCGACCAATGGGCGTGGCCCCGCCCATATAATCCAAATTTTGAAATTGAGATATTTTGCACAATTTGTTAGCGAGAGTGCTGGAATTTTGTGTATATGTATATGGTGGCATTCTGCGTGATTGGTCCAAAAATGGGCGGGATCGGCCCAATGGGCGCGGCCCCGCCCACATAGACCAAATTTTGAAATTTTGATATCTTGCACAATTTGCTAGCTAGAGTGCTGGAATTTTGTGTATATGTATATGGTGGCAGTCTGCGTGATTGGTCCAGAAATGGGCGGGATCGGACCAATGGGCGTGGCCCCGCCCATATAATCCAAATTTTGAAATCTTGCACAATATGTTAGCGAGAGTGCTGAAATTTTGTGTATATGTATATGGTGGCAGTCTGCGTGATTGGTCCAAAAATGGGCGGGATCGGCCCACTGGGCGTGGCCCCGCCCATATAGACCAAATTTTGAAATTTTGATATCTTGCACAATTTGCTAGCTAGAGTGCTGGAATTTTGTGTATATGTATATGGTGGCAGTCTGCGTGATTGGTCCAAAAATGGGCGGGATCGGACCAATGGGCGTGGCCCCGCCCATATAATCCAAATTTTGAAATTTTGATATCTTGCACAATATGTTAGCGAGAGTGCTGGAATTTTGTGTATATGTATATGGTGGCAGTCTGCGTGATTGGTCCAAAAATGGGCGGGATCGGCCCAATGGGCGTAGCCCCGCCCACATAGACCAAATTTTGATATCTTGCACAATTTGCTAGCTAGAGTGCTGGAATTTTGTGTATCTGTATATGGTGGCAGTCTGCGTGATTGGTCCAGAAATGGGCGGGATCGGACCAATGGGCGTGGCCCCGCCCATATAATCCAAATTTTGAAATTTTGATATCTTGCACAATATGTTAGCGAGAGTGCTGGAATTTTGTGTATATGTATCTGGTGGCATTCTACGTAATTGGTCAGAAAATGAGCGGGATCGGACTAATGGGCGTGGCCCCGCCCTTATAAGCCAAATTTCGAAATTGATATATCTTGCACAATTTTTTATCTAGAGTGCTGTAATGTTGTACATATGTATCTGGTGACAGTCCACGTGATTGGTCCAAAAATTGGCGGGATCTGACCAATGGGCGTGCCACCGCCCATATAAGCCAAATTTTGAAATTGAATTATCTTGCTCATTTTTATATAGGAAATACATGAACAAAATGCTCGGTATGCGATAATTACAGCTGCTCACTCCAATACAATCGCAATATGATAATGTGATGCATGACCAATGAAACAAGAAATTGGAAATTTTATAAGTATACATTTCTATTTTCTGGACTTTCCACTGGATTCGGTATTTTTTCATTCAGTGAATTTATTACTAATACCAGTAAGGTAAGGCAGAAAGTCGGGCGAGGCCGACTATATAATACCCTACACCTCCCTAACAATGCGATAAGGGTCATTGCGATAATAGTTTGGAATAATTGGTAAATGTGTTGTGTGTGTATGTATATCTTATTTTGAACCGATAATCGCTAAATTAAGCAATATTCGTTCCTAAATTGAGAAACATTTTCTGGAGAACTGTGTAATGATCGGAAGTAAAGTACATCTTCTATAGCGCTTTGTAACCAAATCTGGAGGAACATATATATGGAGGTTATATATAAACCTGAATCGATTTTCCTTGAATACTCATTCATGTAAAATAGAAACCTGTTTCTGTCGAATTTCGTACTGATCGGATATAAAATACAGTCTCTACAGCGCTAACATGTCAAATTGGGGGTAACATATATATGGGGGCTATATCTAAATCTGAACCGATTTTCTCCGAATTTTGCGGTATTCCTTCATGTAATAAGAAACCTCTTTCTGCCGAATTTCTTACTGATCGGATATAAAATACAGTGTCTACAGCGCTTGAATTTCAAATCGGGGGTAACATATATATGGGGGCTATATCTAAATCTGAACCGATTTTCTCCGAATTTGGCAGTATTCCTTCATGTAATAACAAGCCTCTTTCTGCCGAATTTCGTACTGATCGGATATAAAATACAGTTTCTACAGCGCTAATTTTGACATGGGCAGCGAAGCGCACCGGGCTCAGCTAGTATACTTCGTATATAAAAGAGAGTGTCTGTTTGTGGGTTTGTTTGTTTGTTTGTTCCGTATAGACGTCTAAACGGCTAGACCGATCATCTTGAAATTTTCACAGAATGTACATGTGTAGGGGATGCTGAAAATAGGGTACTTGAATTTTCGATATATCAAGTGGGCGTGGACCCGCCCATATAGGTCCAATTTTGATATTGAGAAACATTTTTAGCTAGAGTGCTGAAATTTTGTGTGTATGCATTTAGTGGCAGATTATGTGAATTTTCCAAAAATGGGCGGAATCGGACCAATGGGCGTGGCCCCGCCCATATAAGCCAAATTTTGAAATTGAGATATTTTGCACAATTTGTTAGCGAGAGTGCTGGAATTTTGTGTATATGTATATGGTGGCAGTCTACGTGATTGGTCCAAAAATGGGCGGGATCGACCCAATGGGCGTGGCCCCGCCCACATAGACCAAATTTTGAAATTTTAATATCTGGCGGGATCGACCCAATGGGCGTGGCCCCGCCCACATAGACCAAATTTTGAAATTTTGATATCTTGCTCAATTTGCAATGTTGCGAATATGTATCTGGTGGCATTCTACGTAATTGGTCAAAAAATGGGCGGGATCGGACCAATGGGCGTGGCCCCGCCCATATAAGCCAAATTTTGAAATTGATATATCTTGCACAATTTGTTAGCTAGAGTGCTGTAATATTGTGCATATATATCTGGTGGCAGTCCACGTGATTGGTCCAAAAATGGGCCGGATCGGACCAATGGGCGTGGCACCGCCAATATAAGCCAAATTTTAAAAATTTGATATCTTGCACAATTTGTTATCGAGAGAGCTGGAATTTTGTGCATATATATCCGTTGGCGATCTACGCGATTGGTCGAGAAATGGGCGGGATAGGACCAATGGGCGTGGCCCCGCCCATATAAGCCAAATTTTGAAATTTAGATATCTTGCACAATTTGTTAGCGAGAGTGCTGTAATTTTGTGTATATGTGTCTGGTGGAAGCCTACGTGATTGGTCTAAAAATGAGCGGGATCTGACCAAAGGGCGTGGCCCGCCCATATAACCCAAAATTTAGCTATCTTGCACAATTTAGTAGCGAGAATGCTGTAATTTTGTGTATATGTATCTGGTGACAGTCTACGTGATTAATTAAAAAATGGGCGGGATCAGAATGCTGTAATTTTGTGTATATGTATCTGGTGACAGTCTACGTGATTAGTTAAAAAATGGGCGGGATCAGACTAATGGGCGTGGCCCCGTCCATGTAAGCCACATTTTGGAATTGAGATATCTTGCACAATTTGTTAGCGAGAGTGTTGTTATTTTATGTATACGTATTTGGTGGCAGGATTTGTGATTGGTTCAAAAATGGACGGGATCGGAAATCGCAATCTGGGGCAACGAAGTGGACCGAGTCCAGCTAGTCATCTTTAAATCAGGATATCAATCACCTTTGAAAAAATTACGACTTATACTTAGATGAAAAAAATCACTTAAATCTACTACGTCTTGTGCTTACATTAAATGACTTTAGATTAAGTACACAGAAAGAAAAAATTGAGTAATCCGTACTTGAATCAAGCCGTAGCGGTGTCAGAAGTACGTTAAGTGCGGATTTTCTTAAACCAAGTACAAAATACTTGAATCAAGTACGGATTTTTAAGCCCTGAATTCTTAATCTTAGCGCTTATTAAGCCTGATTAGGCTTGATTTTAAGCCGAAAAATTCTTATTTTAAGCATAAAGCGATTGATTTTAGAATTTTATCGGATTAATTTGAGTGCGAAACGGGCTTCAATGAAGCAATTTTTGATTGAATTAAGCCTGCCCAATACTTGATTTGATTTACTGATAATACTTGATTTAAGCCTGATCAGTTCTTGATTTAATCCTAACCAATACTTGATTTAAGCCAGATCTGTTCTTGATTTAAGCATGGTCATACTAGATTTATTGTGCTTTCGTCGGTTTTATACCTATGTACCATTTATATTAATTATACCATTTTTGCCACTGTATTGCAAAGAATGCAATTTTTTAAAATGGTATGTCAAAACACAATTGCTTGACAGAAAAAGTAAAAGTTTTGCTGCATTTATTCGATTTAAATATGAAACATATAAGGAATGGCATCAACGAAACGAATAAGAATTATTAACAACTTCAAAAAACTAAAATCAAAAAATATCACGCCAAGTAATGTATTTGCCAACACTGCTTGAGCGAGAAACGAATTGGATATGGTCGCGCACGAAATGTACATATACGTACATCTCGACAATTTATATGCATGTGTGTTTGATGTTGCGTCAGCCAAAATCAACCACTTGCATGAGAGTGGTTGAGAGGGTAATTTTATTGTGATCTATATTGGTTCTGTCTCTCAGAGATTAAAGTAAGCTTTTTTTTCTTACATTAAGCCATATTAGGCCTAATTTTCCTTTTCAAGAAATGTTTACTTGATTTCAAGCATTAAATGCTTATTGTAAGCCTTTCAGCGCTTGATTTTTTCAATTTAAGCCGATTTATACTTGTTTTAAGAAAAACTTAGTACGAACGTACTTAAATTTTTAAGTACGATTTCGGCTTAAATTAAGAATTTTTTACATGAATTTAGTATGACATTTTTCTTTTTGTGTACTTTCTGTAATTAAACCAAGCACATGCTGTACTTGCCACAAGTGTAAAATATTTTTTTTATTATTTAATTATTTGTTTAAACGATTTTGGTAATTTTTATTATTTGCATCTTTATAAAATTATTATTTTTTAAAACATTTGATTTCGATAAATAGTTTATTCAGTAGCATACCCGTACATAAGTGAGGAATACTTCTTATTCGTTTGGGAGAAGCTAGGCCTCTTAGAACTGGTGTTTTAAAGCTGAACCTTGACGAATGATTGGTGTTGAGCTGTCAATTAATTGTATTTACCATACCTTCTTGTAAAAAAGTTTGAATTCTATAATATTATAGAGACAAAGATGTTCTTATGCAGGGTTACCATACGTCATCCTTTCGGAGGACATGTCCTCCTATTTAACCAGAGTCCTCCCTCCCTTTTCAAAAATGTTGGATTTGTCCTCTTTTGGTACAAATTCAAATTTTTCACAAACAGTAAACCTCTTCATGAATTAAACTGCAGTTAACTTGTGATTCAAAATGAACAATATCGGTACATTTAGCCCAAATATGGGCATTTCCGTGGGTCGCGAACATACGTACGTATGCTTTTGATGTACAAAAACTATAGAAAACAAACATTTTCCCCGCATTTTTTTGGTAATTTGATAGCATATTGGTAACTCTATGTTAGGTGCAAAAGATGGGTTTCATCGAGTTTTACCGCCTGACCCACGACGTCGAACGTTAACGTTCGATTTGCGACCCACCAACAGGCACCAGAACGACAAAGCGAACGAAAATCTATGCGATCGAAAACGTAAGCATTTCAGTACCAATTCGGGGCCCACTAACTTTTCTTTGTGTCATCTACGCGAACAAAAATGTCAAAAGCACTCACTAGCATTTACGTTGTCGCGTCCAATTAAAATAAAAAATAAGCAAAAAATAAAATGGAAAATAAAAGGTATGTAAAACCGTGAAATATAATTAATTTCTTGCATTTTAATCATATGAATATGTATATATTAATTTCAGCGTAAAAAAAGTCAACTGCAGTCAATGGTTGACTACATGGAGGAAAATCCAGCGTTCGCCAGAGGACTTCCAGTATAGGTAGTAGCAAGAATTCCACGGAGGAGCAGTGGAAAACTCTTGCGCGGAAATTAAATACATTGAGACCTCCCGTACGTACCATTGCTGAGTGGAAAAAGCTATGTGTTGTTTTTGCTTACATATTTCATTTACAGACTTGGAATCGCGCACAAAAAAAGATTGCGGACAATAACCGAAGCATTCATGAGACTGGTGGCGGTCTTTACCGTGTGAATTGCCTATCGGATATGGAGCTGGTAATTGACCGTATAATGTTTCTGAACAAAGCGTCAACTCCACCCGGCACGATTTTCGGATACGTGGAAGGAAATGCCGCTGTTCCGGCGATTGATGATTGCTTCCGACTACACTATGCAACAAAATTTTTGTCCAAGGGATGTGTATAACAGTTTCTGGTGTAATTAGGTGTCACAAACACGAAAAAAATATTAATTCCAGCTTTCATGGAAAGTACATTCAGTATTTGGACCATAATTTTATAAGTATACGCCTGATTGAGCCGTGTTATGCCTCAAATTAAAGGGAATTATGAGGGCTACATATGCAACACTTTTTCCTGGTATAAAAAAAAAGAAAAAAATCGAAAAAATTATTTTATCACATTCTTAAAAAGCCGGCATGCTCGAAGAAAACACTGTATATTTGAAAAAAATCTATGGATAGATGTAAAAGTTATGAGCCATTTTGTAAATGTTAGGGAAATTAAAAAAAAATCTTGTTTCATATTTTTTCGTTTTTTAATGATGTTTTTGCTTATATTGAATTCGCCATATGTGAGAGAGACATATAAGAGACATTGCACTTGCATTTTATTTTATGAGGATTGATGTCAGACATTATAAAATTATAGAGAGGACGAGGTTTTATGGCCGTTCATAACCCTCCATAAAATATGATATGTAATGTGAGAGCTATATTGGATGAGATCCGCTCAGATAGAGGGTCATTCAACAATATTTGTGTTTTTTTATTTATGAGGTTTCCATTCAGTTACGCCTTTTAGGGGCATGGACATCCCAGTCGTATATACAGGTAGTAAAATTATATGTTCGCAATACAAAGTAGTACGCGGCAGTCTTGAAAATATTGGGTGTCTATTTTCGAAGCAAACTATATGTCAGCTACAGCTACTGCAACTTATGAACCTTAAACCCGGAATTTGTGAACGAAATTTCTTATTAATAAATTAGTGTAATTCAGCGCTTTAAAGAGATAAGTCGATTTTCTGAAAAATATTACAATGTTATATTTCAAAGTATGAGTAAAAGGCAAAGAACTTTTCTATGTGTAAATGATCCCTACAATTTCTGCTACATCTGCGGAAAATATGTAATTAAAAAAATCGACGTGCGTTTAGTAAAATAATAGAAGAAATATATGTGTAATATTTTGGTATACGAGTTAAAAATATGAACGAACCGTGGACACCTAGTATTTTGTGTAATTCGTGCCATGTAAATCTTACTCGTTGGACTAGTGGAAGAATGCGGTAAGTACTTTAAAATTAATGTATTACAATGTTTTGTGGAATAAAACGTTTTAATTTTAGACTTCACGTGCAATTTGGAATGCCAATAATTTGGGACAACCATTCATTCACGATACGGACTGCTATTTTTGTCTAAGTTAATAGATTGTAGTAGGAAGTGTCCAAGTTACCTATACTTGCCTAATAACGGAAACATCATCAAGTTCAACTGAGTACTCAACTCTGAGCGATTCAAGTTTGGGTCAGAAGTCATCGCTTTTAACTCAGTTTCAACTCATTGGTCTAGTGAGAGATTTGGAAGTGACCAAAGATAAGGCAGAACTACTTACATCTGGGATGAAACCGTACAATATTTTGGCCTCAGATGTTAACATATCATATTATAGAGTCCGTGATATACCTTACAAACAATTTTATACAACTGTACAACAGATGCTTTTGCAAGGACATTCCCGGATTGTTCGAGGAACTTAATCAAACATACAATTCAAAGGAATGGATTGTTTTTTTATATTTGTGTATATAACATATATGTATGTATTCTTTAAACTAATTTTTCGTTTATGTATTCATGTATTTTTTTCTATTTTTTTTGTCCCAGGATTTTTTTTGAAAAATATCTACTTTTTCCAATTTGTTTAATGACTGTTACGAAACCACTGTTTCTAAGTGAAAGAGATATTTACAACATTATTAGCCGACATTAATAGCTTCAATTTAACGTATAAGTCGACCTAATCGGGCATATACTCCAAAAATTATAGTGCAAATACTAAGCGTGCCTTCGACGATAAAGTATTTTTAATAACAATTTTTTTAAAAAAAATTTATCCATAAAAAATTTTTTGTTTTGATTTTATGTAACAGTATGCCACAATCTATACAAAAAAATAATTTTTAGGTCTAGGACACAAAAAAATGTTTTTTGTTGCGTAGTGCTATTGGTAGAAACACCGCCAAGAGGAAACACAGTCATCTCGGTTATCACACCTACCAGGCATGAAGGTAGCCACCAGCCGCATCGAAATCCACACACCAGTCAACAACAGCAACGCATTCAACAGCCATATACCAGTCAGCAACACACTCTACAACCATATACTAGCCAGCAACACAATCAACAGTCATCCCAGCGGCGGAATGCATGAGCTATAAGGCCTTATATCAGGCCTTCTTAGTCATGACGGAGGCCTTCCCTACACATTACCTGTTCCTTTCCATTTAACATTGCGTGAGAGTGGGAGGCAAGGCCTTCCTTTCCATTTCCCTACAAGAATGCCTCCAGAAGGCCTTCATAGATAAGGGATAACGCATGTCAGAAAAAATCATGCCTTCCGGAAGGACTATAAAAGAAGGTCTGCTGAAGGCTAATTTAAATAATGCATACATCATGTCTGAAAAAATCAGGCCTCGAAAGTCTTCGAAGTTTTGATAGACGCCCATCTGGTTCTTCCGCTGCAGAATTGAAAAAATGATACTAATATTAATTTTTTTAGTAACTATTATTTTTATTTTGATGTTTCTTTTATTTGCATAACACACAAAAAAATAATTTAATTCAACTTAAAAAGTATAAACCAAAAAAAAAAAAAAACAACAAAATAATTCAATTCAATAAATAACCTAAAATCTTTTATTATTTAAAACCTTTAAAACACCCGAAACGATGAATGCAAGATCAGAAGCTGATAACAACTGATAGCGTTTTATGAAAACTGTTTTTGGTTTTGTTTTTTCTTGCTTTTTTCATCCCCCTCTCTAAGCACAAGTTCTTGTTGTTGTGTGTACGAAAGTGATAGAATTTAACAAGATGATTTGTCCCGCGGCGATTGTTTTTTTGCTTGTTTTAAGACAGATTTTTTTGTAATTATGTATCACAATTAAAAAATTTTTATTGATTGATAAGTGCAAAAAAGTAAAAAAACTATTCCCGCGTTTGCAAAATCATTTCTCCTCGTTCGTAACTCAAGAAAATTTAAACAAGCGCGACGAACCGTCTTGTTAATTTGCATTCCCTTCACATTACGTTGGAATTTGTATAACGGCATACTTCGTTTTGTTGTTGCTGCTCTTTCATTTGTGGTATTTAAGCACGATGGACTACGAACCACTCACTTTTGCATTCCCTCTGCCTTCGTTTTAGAAGGCCTTCTTCAGGCTATCAAAAAGGAAGATTACAGGTATGTTGAGATTTACATAGCGTTTATTGTTTTTGCTCTTTCATTTGATAAGAACTATCGACGATGAACCACTCTCTCTTACATTCCCTCTGTCTTCGCTTTAGAAGGCATTCTTCAGGCTATCAAAAAGGAAGATTCTTTGCTGGGATTTGGATAACGTATTTTTTTGTTTTTTTTTTCATTTGTTGTATTTGTTATGAACGCTGGACTACGAACCACACGCTCTCACATTCCCTCTCCATTCTTTTAGATGTCCTGTATCATGCCTGATATTGGCATGCCTTCAACAGATCAATAATCATGCATTTGGCAGGCCTTACATAGGGAAGTCCTTGCCGAATAAGGCCTTCCGCATGTCTTATATATGGAAGGCCTCGCAATTTCCGCCGCTGGGATATACCAGCCAGCAACACACTCAACATTCCAGCCAACAACAGCAATACACTCAACATTAATACAGCAGTCAACACACCCAAAAGCCACACAACAGCCCCACATTAGCCAACTACATTCACACAAAGAACCACACAGCAAACAACCCAACAATAGCAGCGCAGTCAAGAGCCTCACACTTCAAAAAAACCAATAGCCAGCCACAACAACAACAACGGCAACATGAAGTGGTTGACGATGAACTGCCTGGTTGTTCCTCGACAAAAAAGCGAGATTTTGCGATGAGCAGATTGTGTTTATTTGCCGCCAACTAAAAGTGGGCGAGGAGGCAGCAGGCTTTGCTAAAGGGCAGTCAGACGCCGTACACATTTTCGCGGATGCTGGGAAGAAAATAGCAGATGCAGGAGTAGCGCAAGCAGAAGCTACCAAAGCGCAAGTAGAAGCTTCCCAAAGAATTGCAGCTGCTTTAGAAATGCAAAACAAATTGCTACAATCATTCATTGTAGAATTTAAAAACAAATAAATAAACACACACAAAAAAATAGCTTTTAATTACATATAGGTTTATTGCTATACTCTTCCGTATTGGGAATCAAGTGGAAAATCGCCTTCAATGTTTCGCGTTCTTCCGTCGGACTAGGCTTCCTTATCCATAGTGGGCAAATCCAATCCTCAAACAACAGCAGACATTCCCGAATAATCCGGCCTGCCGATGATTTTGCTGTTAAGGACACGTTTTCATTGCCCACCGTTTGCTGGTAACTCACCGTGGCCACTAACCGCAAAAATGTTGCCAGCTTTATATCTGGCCGAATATAAGTGCTTCGGAACCCCGGAGCCCATTTGAATGAATCTGAAAGGGAAAGTACTTATGAACGTTTGTATTTACATGTATGCATATTTAATACTTACAGGATTGTGGGCATCTCAAGAACATTAGATACATATTTCCCGTAAATGCCTTCGTGGAACGTGTACTTCACTCTCTGCCAATAAATATACAGTTTTTTTAGATTCTTGTTGAATTGGCACCATTTTCAGTCACTCACAATACGTAAGGCTATGCGAACGAAAACTCAGAAGTTAGTGGGTCGCTATGTCATGAGAAAGTGAGTAACTGGCTTTCGTTCGCTTAGATCTTCTTGCGACATCGTGAGTCAGGCGGTTAGTTTTCATAATAATAGCAATAAACATGTGGTCACGAACGTACGCGAAATAGAAGTCAACTTTGACTGAATCTAGTAACATGAAAAAATCTGCGAAATGGAACGGAATATTCTAAAGCTATTAATTTATTTTAAAAGAGGATTAATGTAGCTTTCTGTCAAGTATTTACACAATAAATTATCTCTTTTGTTTTTTTTCTAATTGGCTTAGGTGCCGGTCGCGAACATACGATTTTCACATGTGTTTTAAACGTTAAATTAACCGTTAATCGAACTTTTTTTTTGGTCTAGTTGCATTTTTCTCTTCTTAATTGAGTGTAATAGAGAGATTTTGTAGAAAGAGTGCAAACATAAAATATTTGTAAAATAATTAAATATACATAAATAAAAATGTGTGTGTATCAACTGAGATATGCTATGAAACCATTGTATTTTAAAGATTTAGACATTTTTTATTCATTATTTTATAATTATTCACAATAAAATAGGATGATAACCGCATTTTATTTTTCGGCCCTGGTTGGCCATATACATCCCTTCATACAAACAACGGTCATCATAAGTCCATGTTTTGATTAGCCCCCATACAAAGGCACCTCAAGACTTTACTTCTTAACGCAACAAACACAACAATTTTCAACGAATCGGCATGAAATTTGGAAATGGCTCAGAATATTTAATATCGACCTATGTAGTTAAAAATAAAATGTTTATAAATAAGTTAAATAAGATCTCGCCATAAATTTATTTCCAACATTTTTTTTAAAAAATTTTATGGGTATTTTAATTTTAGAAAAAAATTAAAAAATATGAGTTTTTGGTTTCTACGAAATTTGTAATTGCTCTCGAACGGCTGATTTTTGCAAAGTTTACGTTATTTTAAAGAGGACAACGCGCAATCTTTCGTAAAGGAAATTTTTTCGAAAAATTAAAAAACGATTTTTTCAAATTTGCACATAATATGCGCCAGACTCTCATATTTGACCCAGACCCAGACAGAAATATTTGGAGACTCAATATTTGTAAATGTTTTGTACGACATACTAAGACTGGTCTGGCAATTTTTGACGTGTTTTCTGTTTCTACACATACGAGTATGTATGAATCCTTTTGCAACCAGTGTTTTTTTTTTAACCATGAACTATAAATATGATTACTCGATTTGATTACTATATCCGATCGCTCCGATAGTGTATTTATATTAAAGTTGGCATATCTATTCAAAATATTTATGAGTTAGCATTTTTAATAACGGGGAAAAAATATAAAACGTTTCAAAACCGGGAAATTTGTAAGCCTTGAAATGTTTTTTATACAAATAACTCACATTTTTCAATGGTAATGTACTTCGAATGTATCAAAATAATTAAAACTCAATGTTTTTGTATAAACTTTCAGCTTTGTAACATTTTGAAAAGAAAAGAAAGCAAAAAACAGAAAATATAACAATTAACAAAAAATTAATAATGTTCTACACTTAAAAATTTATAGATTAAATTTGTTTAATTTAAATAGTTTACCAAAGTCAGCACTGTAGTTCAATACATTTAAAACTTTTAATTTGTTTTTATGTTGTGCAGAACATCCATGTGAAAGAAAATCAGGCTTTTAACTACGTCGCCATATGTTTCTGTTAGACGTCAAATAATTTTTTTGGGGAATAGATGTACTGATGTTGCATCATGTTTCTCTTCTTGGATATTACAACGAAGCAATAATGTCGATGTTAGATTCATTTTTTTGATATATAACATAAGGATGAAGTGTAGCCTGGCTATTTGACCAGTGCTAAGACTGTACAGCATCTTGAGTTTAGAATGCGTATTTTTCCGAAAAAATTAAGGTTGTTAAAAAATCTCCTTCTTCTAAATTGAACTTTAGGAAACTCAAGTGATTCTCGATTTTTTGGTTGAGTTCGCACCTGAAAATATATTTTATTTATGAATTAAAAAGTATTTAATATATACGTTTCTGAAGAAACTTACCTGTCTGTGCAAGTCCATTGCATAAAATCAATTTCTTTTATATTTGAATCTGCAAAAAGTTTTAGTAAATCATTTGATATTGGTGAAAATCCTGGGCAATTTTCACAAATTAGCATATTGCAATATTTGCTGGGTTTCGAACAATTCATTTGACTTGCTGTGTTAAAAACGAAGCTCGTTTTTAACACTTGAAGTTTCAACTTTAGATTCTGGTGTATTTTGCAGACACAAACATTATGGCTGCCGCTACATCAAACGGGTACGCAGTGCAGTGGTCTTAACATTAAATTTAGACAAGAATATGTTCGTATCCGAATTATGTGGCACAAAATTTTGAGTGTAGTTCTATCAAACTGCAGATTAGTAATATTTTTGCATGGTTTTTTATTCCGTCTACTAAAGTCTTTCGTGCCAGGCATTAAATTTAACGAAATTAAGATATCTTTATATGTATCTGGTGGTAGTCTTTGTGATTGCTCCAAAAATTGACGGAATCTGAAATCTGCGGTAACGAAGTGGACCGGGTCCAGCTAGTATATTTATATAAAGTAATGTTATGTACTTTGTGGGATCAAAAAAGTAGATATTTGTTTTCATTCTTTGTCAGAATACAGTAATTACAAAAGTTTTATCATTTGTCTCGTGAGAGTCTGGCGCATATTCTGTGTACATTTTAAAAAAATCGAAGGGGGAGCAATTGTTTTTAGAATTTTTTTTAAAATTTGTTTGCGCATTTGTCCTGTTTAAAACAACGTAAACTTTGCAAAAATCGGTTCAGCCGTTCGAGAGCAATTACAAATTTCGTGAAACCCAAAAATTAATTTTTTCTAAAAATAAAATACCCATAAAATTTAAAAAAAAAAAAATGGAAAAAAATGATGGCTAGATCTTATTTAACCTATTTATAACTGTTTATAAACATTTTAGTTTATAAACAGTTATTTTTTAGTTTATTTGCACCCAAAACAGTTGACATAGTGGAGGGTATATCAGATTTGACTTGTTTATTATTATTAACACCTAAAAATACTGGGGTTAGAGCCATTTTAAAGTACACCATTCCACTCAGTATCGCTATATTAGTCGATTTAACCATGTCCGTCCGTCTCTCTTTCCATTTAAAGTTGTTCGTTAAGTACAGGTCCCATTTTCACTCTGATCTTGCTGAAATTTGGCAATACGGACTCTTTCACACCTGGGAAGAAATTGGTCAAAATCGATTCAGATTTAGATATAGGCCCCATATATATTTTCTTTCCGAATTGGCCTTTTAGCGCTATAGCAGTTGTTTTTTATTTCCATCACTTCGAAATTTAGCACGATGGAGTTTCTTTATCCAAGGACCCACATTGTCGAATTTGATGTAAGTCGGTTCAGATTTAAATGTAACACTCAAGTACAAACCTTGCCAAATTTGAAGAAAATTGTTTCAGATTTAGATATAGCCTCATATATATGTACCTCATTGCGAAAACACTATGTAAGGGCCGATGTTGAATGTGAACCTAAACGTCAAGTTTTTTTCTGCATTTCATTCGACATTTCTCAATTTCAGATTAACTCAATTTGAGCCATGGAAAGATACACAATCGAGCAACGCGTTAAAGTTTTTTAAGCCTTTTACGAAAATGGGCGTTCAAATCAAAATTCATTTCGTGCACTTCGTGATGTTTTTTTGATCAGCATAATCGACAAAATGTGTCCACAATCGGGAGAATTGTGCGCCAATTTCAGCAAACCGGGTCTGTAGGCTTATAGGCTGGCGACTTTATCGGGCCATACTTCTTCGAAAAGAGGCCGGTCAGGCAGTTACTGTGAATGGTGTTCGCTATCGTGAGATGATAACGAACTTTTTATGGGCCGAATTGGAAGATATGGATGTGGACAATATGTGGTTTCAACAGGACGGCGCCACTTGCCACCCAGCTAACGAAACAATGGCTCTTTTGCGCAACAAATTCAATGGCCGTGTTATTTCACGTCGTGGCGATGTCAATTGGCCGCCAAGATCATGTGATTTGACACCGTTGGACTTCTTTATTTGGGGTTATTTGAAAGAAAAGGTGTACGTCGATAAGCCAGCAACAATTCAAGAGCTAAATATGAGATAATTCGGCACATTAACGGCATAGACCCTCAATTATGCCTCAGCGTCATCGAAAATTTGGAGCATCGGATGGAGGTGTGATGCCAAGGTCGCGGCGGCCATTTGGCCGATATTTTGTTCTATCCATAATTGAAGCATTACAATATTATCATAATAAAAAGAAATGACAATAATTTCCTAAATAATTTGTGTTTTATTCAAAATCAACATCGGCCTTAAAATGTAACCACCATTTAGAAACCTTAAGCTCCTAAACATTGAGTATGGATTTAATATATAAATATGTACCTCCGATTTGGCATATAAGCGTTATAAAATAAAAATTGTTGGACAAATTATTATGATTAGGAAAAATAACATTTATAAAAATTGATTATATTTCGTCTTATTGTGCTCCAAAAGGGTGGTGTCACAACGTCGACTCTGCCCGACTTTTAATTAACGTTTAAGTTGCCGTCCGGTGCAGACCTTTAGTTCGAAAGGAATTTGATTTTTTGGATTTTAATTTTACTCTGTGATAACCACACAACAAATACAAAATGGCTAAAGACGGTGCCGCTGATCCCTTCAACTTCATTAAGGATTTCGCTGCTGGTGGTATTTCCGCAGCTGTCTCCAAGACTGCCGTAGCCCCCATTGAACGTGTCAAGTTGCTTTTGCAAGTACAAGTACAAATGTTCTTCTTTTCTGGCACAAAAGTCCTCCTTTCCGAAAAAAGTTTATGTTAACCCTGTTTTTATGCAGACCAAAACAAAGCAAACGATAACACAATATGTGATATTTTATTTATAAGAGTTACAAAAGTTAGGATACATATATTTACATTACAATAAATTTACTAAGACATTAAATTCTTTCTGCAAATACGCAAATTATCTTTTATTTGTTCGGCTTAAATATGAATAACTAGCTGGATCCGGTCCACTTCGTTGCCCCAGATTGAGATTTCCGATCCCGTCAATTTTTGAAACAATCACGAATCCTGCCACCATATACACATAAATAAAATAACAGCACTCTCGCTAAAAAATTGTGCAAGATAACTCACGCCACGCCCATTGGTCCGATCCCGCCCGTTTTTGAACCAATCACGTAGACTACCACCAGATACATATACACAGAATAACAACACTCTCTCTAACATATTGTGAAAAATATCTAAATTTCAAAATTTGGATTATATGGGCGTACCACAATCACCCCCACACATGTACATTCTGTGAAAAGGTTGATATATATATTTCTGGCCTACACTAAGTGTTGCCTGGCGCCATCTGACATTTCAATTGGAAAGTTTGATATTTTTAGCATAAACGTACTCAGAACGTTTTGACGTACGACCATCATTTGTGTTGTTTACAGTGACTTGAAAAAATCAATTTGGCAAAAAAATGGAACTAACTCGTGAACATTTTCGTGCGATCATTTTTCAGAACTTTCGACGTTGATTATCACGACAAGAGTGCATCGATGAACTGAAATCTTTGTATGGCGATGAAGCACCATCCTATAGCACTGTGAAAAACTGGTTTAATGAATTCAATCGTGTCCGACGCTCGCTCAAAGACGAAGGTCGTCCAAAAACGGCCGTTGTGCCAGAAAACATTGATTGCGTGCGTGAACTGACAATGCAAGATCGTCATGTGATATTCCGTGAGATAGAGGCATCCTTGGGCATTTCCTCCACCAGCATACATTCGATATTGCATGAAGACCTGACCGTAAAAAAAGGTTTGTTCTCGTTGGATCCCGCACAATTTGACAATCGCTCAAAAAAAGGATCGTGTCGATTAGTGCAAAGAAATTTTGAAACAAGTAAGAGAGTTTCAGTCGGGTAAACCGACTAAGGTATACCCTCACTTTGTGAGTAATGTAATATTGAATATTACTCGAATTATTCTGTCAATTTGTGTGGGAGGTACCAGAAGGGGTTTATCAAATACACCTTTTTTTCGCTGAACATTAGATACTTTAAATTCATTGCCCTGTGCCGACTTATAAGCATTTATGTGCACTGGTATAAACGTTATGAGACATGAAATTATGGTATGATTTGGGCATTTTGTGTGGGAGGTACAAAAAGGGGCGTGGCAATAACGCCCAATTTTCACAGGGCTATAGACACTATAAAAACATTACACTGTACAAAATTTCAAGTATTTTTATACACTGGTTTTTATACACTGGTTTTTATACACTGTTAACTTTTGGTGCAAAATGGTGCTTTTGTGTGGGAGGTACCCATTTTTCTCGAGTTGATAGCGACTAATAAGCTAATACTATTTGTGGAATTTCAAAAGATTCGAATAAGCAGTTATTAAAGAATCAATATTTCACAACATTTTAACCCTTTGTGGGGGAGGTACTAGAAGGAGTGGACCAATATGACCCATCTTCGAACTTAGCCGGAGATAGAAAAAAATATTACCACGTACCAAATTTGAGGTCAATCGGTTACTCCTTTCGAGAGTTATCGTGCGCACCAGCCAGCAGACAGACAGACGGACGGACATTACTCATTCGACTTAAAATGACCCAAAACGGATTTCCTCCGAACATACTTGGGGTCTTAGGTCACTCCTTCGACGTGTTACACTTTTTTCCGTAGCAAATGATATATACCCTCGTCAAACTAAAGTGAGGGTATAAAAATACGATCGCGGTGCTTCAAAAGACGTTTATAAGATCGTCACAGGTGACGAATCTTCGATCTATGTGTATGAGCCCGAAACAAAACAACGAAAGTTGTTCGTGGAAGAAGCACTTCGAAGCAAATGGTCGCCTGTTTCTTCGGCAAAACTGGTCATGTGGCGACCAGTTTTGCCGCTTGAGCAACGTAGGACGGTCAATTCTGAGTGGTACACCACAATTTGTTTGCCTAAAGTCTTCGGAGAAATTCGAAAAACGAACAAGAAAAGCCGAATCATTGTGCACCATGAAAATACTAGCTCTCACACATCGGCTTAAACCAGCGCCTTTTTGACCGGCCAAAACGTCGAATTGATGGGTCATCTGACGTACAGGCCTGATTATTCTTATTCACTCACATCAAGAAAAAACTGCTTGGTCAACGTTTTTCGACGCCTGAAGCAGCTGTTGAAACGTTCAAAAACCAACCCACTGTAACCAAAACAATTCGCGCTCAAATGACAAATCGGCCTAAGTGAAGTTATGCTAAAAAATGTCACACTTTCCTATGGAAGTTCCAGTTTTCATCTGGCAAGACCAGCATTGCCAGACCGAAATATAAATAGCAACCCGTATATGGTACAAACAAACAAACACACATTCTTCTTTAGATTGTTAATTATAATTATCATAATCATCCGTTTTTATACAGACTTCACATACATCACAATAAATTTACATGAAATTCTTTCTGCAAATACGCGAATGATATTTTATTTATTCCGCTTTAATATGAATAATTGTTAATTATACTTATCATAATTATCCGTTTTTATACAGACTTCACATATTATGCATTTTCCATTATGCATTTTCTATTATTCTATAAAAAAATCTCAATTTTCAAAAATTGGATTTAGCATATTTGCATGGGTAGCTACCGATATTCTATTTAACGCACAAAATTACTGTTTATTTATTCATTACGGAAATATTTGCAATTTAATTCGACAGCGGAAAAACAATATCTTTTTCGTTCATTGTTTTTCTATTTTTTCGGATTTATCAGGTTCGTTCTTGAGTATACACATTTACGGTCTTTTTGCATTGTATTTGTAAAAGTAGTAAATTCGTAAACGCACAGAAACTCCACCCGCTAGGAAACGGAACTAGTTCGGAACCTGTAGAATCACTAGTTCCAAGGTAACCATGACTAGTTCCTTCCTAGATTACTTCCAATGTAAATAACTGGTGAATTTAACATGGACTTGTCATTGGAGGTAACCAATTGACTCCCCACTGCATTACCTGTAATCAGAGGCACCACCAGTTTTATTATACTAGCTTTTCATATCACTCATAGTAATCATCTTCACAGCTAGTTTTTATATGTTAACTATGTAGGTGATTCATTCAGCACAACTGCAGAACTAGTGCCCCCGCACTAACTATTTATCCAATCGTTGGGAACTATTTTCTATTATAGTTATTGGTGCCTACCTTTAAAGGGAAATAATTTTTTATTTCATCTTATTTCTTTTTTATTTCAGTTTTGAAACAGGCACAAGTACCAAAATTTTTTTTTTGTAAAACAGTTTTTTTAGACATATAAATTAAAAACGATACACGATTCAACAACGCATTGAAATTATTAAAATTCGAAAATCATCGAAAAATCATCTTGACTGACAAGGCCCATTTCCACCTCGGTGGCTACGTCAACAAGCAAAATTGTCGCATCTGGGGTTTGAAAATGTGGTTGCATCAATAGTTACGGTGAATGGATTGCGCTATCGAGAGATGATTAATGATTTTTTTTGGTCGGAGTTGGATGGTATTGATCTGGACAACGTTTACTTTCAACAAGACGGCGCTACGTGCCACACAAGCAACGAAACCGTTGCTCTGTTACGCGAAAAATTTACGGATCGTGTTATCTCTTAAAGAGGTGATCACACTTGGCCACCGAGATCTTGTGATTTAACACCTTGCGACTTCTTCCTTTGGGGACCAGAACGATAAGGTCTACGCCAACAGCCCAGCGTCGATTAAGGACCTCAAAGATAGAATTGGCGAGGCTATCGAGGACATAGGGCAGCCACTTTGGTTATGGAAAATTTCATGAAGAGGATATGGTCCTGTAAGCGCGGTCGTGGTGGCCATTTGGCTGATGTTGTTTTTCATTATTAACGGCATACCTTCCTCTTTATTGTGAAATAAACATCCGATCATTTATCTCAAAAAATTGAATTTTTCTTTGAATACCAATATAACACCTCTTGTTGGAAAACCCTTTACCAATATTTAAATAAAATTAAAATTCTTCAGTCGTTTTTCAGTTTTTCGAGCGTTGAAAATAATACAAAATACTTAATTTCAGTTCTCATTTTCCGATTGTGTGTTTTTATTGATGCATACTTTCTTAAAATATCGTTTCTTTTGCAGTTGCATGGCTTTGCGTAGAAATGATTCATTAGGGTCAGAACTACCGAGTTTGTTTAGAATTGACTCTGTAATTAGAACAAACTTAAATTTGTATACATAATTACCGTAAAATTATAACCTCTGGGATGCGACTGTGGAATGTTTGTCGCAAAACAACCACTCCACAACAAAGCATCAGTTTTTGGAATAGCGGGACATTTTTATTTTCCCCTTGTTCTTTTTTTTTGAGATTATTGTTAGTGGAAATATGTGATGTTACGATCGTTAGAATTATTTCTTCTCTGTCTCTCTTAGCAACGTGGTTTTTTAATGTTTGACCCTTTTCTGCATTTCTTAGACCTAGTTGAGTAATTACTTTTTGCATATAGATAAATATCTGGCCCAGCCTTACATTACACGTAGTCAGTTCAGTAACTGCTTGATACGAACTCACTTCATTTTTTCGATGTTAGCATTACATGTAATGGAATTATGAACTAGGGTGGACAACATGGTTACCAATAACTAGCTACGGAACTAGAATGTTGTTGCAATTGACTACTTTGCGAACTGGCGGGCACTACTATAAATGTGCGAAACATATTTTATGACTCCTTTTGTTATCATTCGCGTAACTACAACGCACACACTTACAATTTTTAATGTACCCCTTTCTGTCTCATCATCGTATGAGCAGACAATCCATGTTTCTAGACAATGTATTTTCGACCACCTGTAAATTATCATCACCACTTACATTGTTTTAGATGGGACACACACTGTCTACAAACAGCCGCCGAAATTGTTGCTATTAATGTAGAATTTAAAACGTCCACTCGCACAAGCGCACACAACTTTTCTCTACCACCACTCCACAAGAACTGAATCCAAAAAATTCCAAACAATCTTCACTGTAACGCTCACTATTATTCTAAATTTTTCGAACAAAAAGAGTCTAAATTGTCCTATCGCAGATAAAAACGATCTCTTAATTTAAAAGATAACTAATCCTCAATTCTGCTTCACCCTGTACAGTGAGATATATACAGGATGAGGCAATAACTGGACCAAATACAGCGAGCAGTCGCTCAATGTACTGCTCGACACACATTTCCCGGGAAACTTCCTAACAGAACCCAAGGATCAGCAGGACCAACAAGAGTGCGAGTGGACTGCGAGCGTCGCTTGCTTTTTGACTGAGATATCCAGAATAAGCTGGGCAATGCTTGCTTGTTGACTGAGATATCCAGAATAAGCTGGGCAATTAACAGCTTTGAGCCCTTCAAGTCACCTGGACCAGACGGCATCACTCCAGCAGAAATGCAGAAAGTGGTAAAGTAATGGTTTCGTTTCTTGACATAGAAGGGGCTTTTAACAACATTCACTGTCACATTTAAAAGTTAACTCTAGTTTGATTAGACTAATTCAAAGCCAGCTCAATAGAAGATGCATAATAGCGTATAAGGAATGCCAACGTAGCATTATATTCCTGCAAAAATGCTGTACGGTCGCGGTGGGGCCTCTCTCTTTAAATCGTCCAATGGATATACATATGTATATAGCAGTAGTTCGTCCAATACTGTTATACGGCATTGTGGTATGGTGGACGGCAACTGAAAAACTAACCATCACTAACCTACTATCGAAGGTTTAGAGAACTGCCTGCGACTGAGTCTATACATGCCCTACTCCACTATATACCTATATACCAACTGTGTACACCTTCGAGAGGAACTACATCACTATGATTCCAGCCAGAGATGAATGGGTTGGCATAATACCAGGTAATAGAAACCATCTCCACTTCTATACGGATGGTTCGAAGCTTGATGAAAAGGTTGGCTTAGGAGTACACTATGAATAACTTAGTTTTGATATAGCTCACATATTACCATATACCTGCAGAATCAAGCCGAAATAATGGCAATTTGGGAAGTCGCCAAGGGGCTGAGTCGCAACATACTACCCTCATTGTACTGGTTTCGATGAGGGGTATTTGAGCCCGTGGTAACACTAGGGGCCTAAACTGGTCTATGTGACCTGGTAAAAAAAAATACGGCTGCCACTCTAACCTTAACCTAAATTCAATGATACCAAAAACAGGACTGAAAATTAAGGTTATATTGTCTTTAAAAACATTACATGGGATTTCTGCAATTTTAAGGAAAAAATCTAACAAACTATTAAAATTTATACTTGAGGTAATGACAGTTGCTCTACTATGAATTATTATTTCTTTAATTTTATTACGTAACGTTATTACAACATGACATAGCGTTATAGACATCTTATCATAGAAGTAAGGAATTTTACTTTAAACTAATGAACATTTCTTTGAAATCAATTAAATTTTGTTAAATTTAAAGAAATTTGTTCTTCCAACAAAGACATTAAATCTTTGATTTAAGGGCAAATTTGTTTTTAATTTCAGGTCAATATTTTTTCAGTGTACGATAATGACGCGCCGAAAATATTTGATTCGCCAACACCTTCCACGGATTCATTCATACTTACTAAATCGAAGATAGCCTGAACGATGGATGACAATTGGGTTTGGAGGACCACCATCTCTCCCATTTTTGTCACGGTACTCCCCTGAAGCTTTTTTCGCACATACAATTTATTGTTTACCCAAACCTAAATATGAACAAAAAATAAGAAAATTGAGATGCACAGTATATATAGAAGGCTTCGAAATAGAAGAATACACTTCGAGGAGTATTTCTCCCAAAACACCCGACACCCCGCTCATCACCTTACTTCTGAAAATATCCCTCCAAAAATAATGCTGTATTTAAGTCGTAGAACTCCTCACAATTCACCTTTATGGCAACCCCAATGGTTGTTTTCATCGAGGATACATTTTTGTGCACACACAGTGTAATTATTTAACACATTTATGAGTCAATAATTACACTTCCTTTTTATTTCATTGCATTCATCATCGTAAGGGAGCAAAACAGCTGTTTTCTGTGAACAAATATTTCCAAAAACGGTACAATCGATAAGGTTATTTATTTTTCGAAGTCTCGACATTTTGTGAAAAATGTGCATGATCCCAATTTTGATAAAGGGATTTTTTTCTAGGAAATTTAGCTACGCGATTTATTATTTGGTGAAAATTTATTTAGTTTTTTGTTGAAAAGATTGTGATAGCCAGATTCTTATCCTATAATCCTTAATATTATAAAATCATTTGTTGGCCTATTTGTTTGTTTTTTTACGAACGGTCCCAACGCAGCCACTCTTACCCGCCCTTCCGAACGAGGGGCCACATCCCCATGACGAAGGATTGCGTACACACCATGATCCGGACCATGTCGGGTTAATAATAGAGGGTGGAAACACCAGCTACAGAAAAATTTTAACAGCCGGCACATGCAAAAGTTCAAATGTTTTTCTGTATATAGATGTGTAGTGAAATTCTAAACAAATAAAATTAATCTACTTATGTTTAGTAGTAAAACTTATTTTTTTTGCCTTTCCAAAAAAGAACGCTTTATTTTCAATTTTAACCTCAGTTTTTATTCGTAAAAAACTTAAGAACGATATATGTAAGTATGTATGTAAAAAAATTAACAAATCACTATGGGTAACTTTCCAGATTTTCTGGCCAAAACCTCTTAACGTTCAGTTATCGATCTCAAATTTGTACACAATGTCAGCCGCATGTAAAGGACACATTCAGTAAGAATTGGAACTGGTGGAACTATTTGGTCACAAATTTGTAGCATACTTACATGAGTGTAGTCCTAGTTCTTGGAATATATCATTAGGTGGTTAAAATGCAATACAGCGGTTAAAAATGCACTTGCAAGATGCAGTAAATAAAAAAATAATTATATATTTTTTTTACAAGAAAAGGCATTTAGAAAGTGAGTACACATAGTAGGAAATACATGTCTTTAACTTTTTATGAATAAGGCCCTAAATGAGAATGCAAGAATTGAATTTTGAGGGACATATCGTCGCTTGGATGACCAACCGACGTAACTGACCATTTTTCAGAAATTGAGTTAAGGCCACCATTCGATTTGTCTAGTCGAAGTACAACGTGTGTATAAATTTTGTGCATATATATATTACCGTTTTCTCAAAAAACGGTAAATAATTTTAGACGTAACTGACACAATGCAAAAAATTATTTTCACCAAGAGACGTAAGTGCTATATGTCACTTAATAATTCGTTCTCCTGAAATGTTTGTTCATTATTGCAAAAACTTATGGAGTACTTGGTGGGCCCAACCCACTCGTTGCTAATTTTTGGACCGATTACGTTCGAAACGGGATCACGGTCCAGTCCCAATCGTCAGATAACGACAATAGGAATCTCGATAATCCAATCGTAGTAGGTAGGAACAGTAGGAATCACTAAGAAAATAACTCCAAATTGGCTTATTTGGGCGGGGTCACGCGTCCTCAATCAATAACTAATATAGCCTATGTCACCCGCTAGGGTAATCTGAAGATTCCCTGAAAACTTCATCAATATCGGTCCAGTTATTTTGGAGTCCATACGTAACAACAAACACATCAATTTATATATATATATATAGATTCCGTATACTAATGATTAAATAATAAATTATTAGGATGAATATAAAAGTGTCAGTAATTATATCCCGATTATAAATATATAATGAAAACGTGATGTATTTTCGATTGAGAGGTGGCTTTCCGTCTCTTGGAATAACATTTTAATATCCTAACGAATAGAGTGCCCATTTGAAAATAATTTAATAACAATAACGCCTATTTTTTTAATATATCATGGGAACTATAAAAGAATTAAACTTCATAAAATGTCAAGTATTTACGAGTATATGAACTGGAATCAAAGTCATCAGCCGTTAACTTTTTCTGTAAAATGATCCATTTGTTTGGGAGATGCCAAAAGGACGTCGCAACTTGGGTTATTTTTCTCAAGATGATTGCGAGAAGAAACTATTACTATATTTGAAATTGTGGAAGATTGTGGCGTGGGGGTGGTACTCGCACCCTTAGCCCTACTCTACCATATTTAACCCTCTTTGCAATATCGTACCATATTTTACCATTTTTGCACTACGGTACCATACTTAACCCTTTTTGCCCCACTGTGCCATATTTAACACATTTTTGACCCACTGCACAAATTTAATTTTTTCCCCCACTGTACCATATTTAGCACTTTTTGCCCCACTGTACCATATTAAAAACAGTTTTTTCCAACTGCACAATATTTAATTTTTCCATCACTGTACCATACGTAACCTTAATCTTAACCATATTTAACACATGTTGCCCCACAATATTAAACACATTTTTGTCCCACTGTGCCATATTTAACACATTTTTATCTCACTGCACAAATTTAAAATATTTGCCCAACTGTACCATATTTAGCCCTTTTTGCCCCACTGTGCCATATTTAACACATTTTGACCCACTGCACAAATTTAAATTTTTCCCCCCACTGTATCATATTTAGAACTTTTTGCCCCACTGTACCATATCTAACATAGTTTTGCCGCACTGCACAATATTTATCATTTTTCCACCATTTTTGCCTAAAAAACTCCTTGTGTCTACGTTCCAATGGCTACCTCAAGCCAAATTATACGATTCAAGCTCTTGCCATTTGGTCTTGGCTTTGATGCCATATTTATCCCTATTTGTCCCAATGTGCGCGAAAATTTTTTAATTTCGAAAAATTGTGATTCATACCGAATCTTCGCCCAAGACCCTACCCTCACACGAAATGTTGCAATTCTAGCTCCAGCCGTTTGGATTTGGCTGTGATACCATATTTTTTCTTTTTTGACCCATTGTGCGCCCAAAATTTCGAAAAACCCTTCTATATTGCACGACTATATAGCAAGGACTACCATCCTACTAAATTTCATGTCTCTAGCTTTAGCCGTTTGGGCTGGGCGGTGATCAGTCGTAACTGACATTAACTATATTTTTTTTTCCCACAAAGTGACGTAACTGCATTGTTTATGAAAAAAAAGCTTTATAATTAATTTTTTTATTTTTTTGTTAATAATATTTTAAAAGATGGAGTTAAGTACACAATGAGAAAAGCAAATTGGAAATATAATAAATATTACGCCGTCGGGAAGAAGGAACATTGTCTCAAAAACAGATAAACTGCTCTCCTGAACAATTTTGAAAATGTCAGTTACTGCAGTTGGTCATCCAAGCGACGATATTTACACCTGCTGGAATACATAAAGCGAAAAATAAGTTGGAAGAATACATACATATGTGTTATACATATACATAAATATAATAACATAAATATCGGCTATCGCAGAGGCATAAATACCAACAGCTTTTAAATCGCAACAATTTTCCCAGTCATGTTCATATTTTATGTATTTTATCAATTTAGCCATTGTTTCGTATGATCCTTTAGTGTTGAGAGCATGAGCAATGGGAATCGACGGTTTCTGATTTCCCTTGTGTAAAAGTACTGCTTTCAAACTTTCTTTACTGCTGTCAACAAGTAACCGCCATTCCTTTGAATTGTATATTTGATTAAGTTCCTCGAACAATCCGGGAATGTCCTTGCACAATCATCTGTTATCCACAGTTGTATAAAATTGTTTGTAAGGTATATCACGGTCTCTATAATATGATATGTTAACATCTGGGGCCAAAATATTGTACTGTTTCATTCCAGTTGCAAGTAGTTCTGCCCTATCTTTGGTCAGTTCCAAATATCTCACTAGATCAATGAGTTAAAACTGAGTTAAAGGCGATGACTTCTGACTCAGACTTGAATCGCTCAGAGTTGAGTACTCAGTTGTACTTGATGATGTTTCCGTTACTAGGCTGTTTGCTATACCTGGACACTTCCTACCCCAATCTATTAACTTAGACAAAAATAGCAGTCCGTATCGTGAATGAATGGTTGTCTCCAAATCATTGGCATTCCAAATTGCACGTGAAGTCTACAATTAAAACGTTTTATTCCACAAAACATTGTAATACATTAATTTTAAAGTACTTACCGCATTCTTCCACTAGTCCATCGAGTAAGATTTACATGGCACGAATTACACAAAATACTAGGTGCACGGTTCGTTCATATTTTTAACTCGTATACCAAAATATTGCATATATATTTCTTCTATTATTTTACTAAACGCACGTCAATTTTTTTAACTACATATTTTCTGCAGGTGTAGCAGAAATTGTCGGGATCATGTACACATTGAAAAGTTCTTTGCCTCCTACTCATACTTCGAAATATAACTTTGTAATATTTTTCAGAAAATCGACTTATCTCTTTAAGGCGCTGAATTACACTAATTTATTAATAAGAAATTTCATTCATAAGTTCCGGGTTTAAGGTTCATAAGTTGCAGTACCTGTAGCTGACATATAGTTTGCTTCGAAAGTAGACACCTAATATTTTCAAGACTGCCGCGTACTACTTTGTATTGCGTACATAAAATTTTACTACCTGTATATACGACTGGGATGTCCATGCCCCTAAAAGGCGTTACTGAATGGAAACCTCATAAATAAAAAAGCACAAATATTGTTGAATGACCCTCTATCTGAGCGGATCTCATCCAATATAGCTCTCACATTGGATATCATGTTTTATGGAGGGTTACGAACGGCCATAAAACCTCGTCCTCTCTATAATTTTATAATGTCTGACATCAATCGTCATAAAATAAAATGCAAGTGCAATATCTCTTATATGTCTCTCTCACATATGGCGAATTCAATATAAGCAAAAACATCATTTAAAAACGAAAAAATATGAAACAATATTTTTTTGAATGTACATAATGGCTCATAACTTTTACATCTATCCATAGATTTTTTCAAATAGACAGTGTTTCCTTCGTTAGCATGCTGGCTTTTTAAAAATGTGATAAAAAACTTTTTCGATTTTCTCCTATTTTTTGTTTTTTTTTTATACCAGGGAAAAGTGTTTTAAAAAAAAAATATTTTTTTTTCTCATATTTTTGACGACTGTTACTAAACCAAAGATTCTACGTGAAAGCGATATTTGCAGCATATGTAGCCCTCATAATTCCCTTTTGAGGCATAACACGGCTCAATCAAGCTTATACTTGAAAAATTATGGTCCAAATACTGAATGTACATTCCATGAAAGCTGGAATTTTAAAAAAAAAAATTACCATAACAATTTTTTTAATATTTTTTCGTGTTTGTGACACCTAATTGCACCAGAAACTGTTATCCACATTCCTTGGACAAATATTTTGTTGCATCAGGGACGTATTAAACATAGGCATAAACTATATACAATTTTCAAAATCACTCAAAAAAAAAAATAAATAAAACACGAAAAATATTTGGAAGGCAGTTCAAAAAAAAAACAATATTAAAGCGTAAAAAATGGTAACAGTAAAAGTAATAACAACTAAAAAATAAGAAAAGTGCATGTTTCACGATTTTTTGATTGGTTCTTCCAGACAATTTGGCGTTTTAGGAGTCTGAAAAATGCCAAAAGCACTTACATACATGGTAGTACTGGCCTACGCTCTGTTGACCAGTAAAATTTATTTTACTCTAGCTCTCTCTTGTCGTCACTGTTTTGATGATTCACTGGACTGACCAAAGAGCCACACACTTGAAAATTTGGGTTTTGGCCAGAAAATCAGGAAAATTACCCATAGTGCAATGTAGGAAAAATTCAGTTAAAAATGTAGTGTTGTAACTATGTGTAACTCAACTTATTTTGTTTTCAATATGTAAATTTACAAATGTATTTACAATGTTTTCTGTTTATTCTAAGGGTCGCGTTACTTTAATTATAAATAAGTTTAGAGCAAAACGTTAGCACTTTATAATTTTATTCACTTAACACTTTATCACGGGAGAGAGGCGCACGAGTTTAATTGGGGATCGGTAAAAGACTGATTACTTGTGCTTACCATCTACGAGTATAGGCCCAACTATAATATGCATAAGCTAGCTTAAGCAAATGTGCGAATGCATGAAATCGTATGTGTCAAACTATAATGTACTTAAGTGAACATTTCGTTAAGTTCTCTCAGTTCCCATTTGCTTAACCAGGGTGCGAAACTTAACGCACATTCCGTACGGAATTACTTATGCATATTATATTTGGGCCTTATCTCTTCTAAGCTCACCTAACGACTTTCGTTAAGCTACAGATGGCATTCGGCAAGTAAACAAACAAATAAACAAAAGGGAAATTAGAGTAATGCGTGCATGCAATGAGTGCTTTAGAGTGATGAGTGCATAGGTTATGCATGTATGGGCATATAAATGCATTCGCATTTACACACCTACACATAATGCCGCGCAGCAGTGGACGTTTCACACTGATGTTCAAAAGTGCGATGTCACCTTTGAACATTCTCAAACCGCATCCAGTTTTGGGGCCTGTCACGGATCCAAGGCTTGAATAGTAAATGTTGATGGAAATGCGATGGCGGGTCTGAGTAGGGTCGAAGTTGTAGAGTACTGGATACCACAGCATCTGTCTTCAGGGTATATGGTCAGGGTCGTATAATGGTACTTCGTGAGTTGGATGAGTCACGACTCGGGGTTGGGCTAGGCAACGAAGAAACCATATCTAGGATAGAAGAGATGTGAGTACCAAGTTCTTCTACGTTAGGTAAGGTTAGGTTAGGTTGAATAGAGGAGACGTTTAAACGTCTCATGTCCATGGACATACACTTAAGCCAGTGGTTCGGCCTGTTGTGCGCTCCTTAATTATGATTTTTATACCCCACGGGTTACAGAAAATCGGTACTAGACACGTATTTTCTCAGTATCTTCCAGTCATATTCTCTGAGATGAGTCAAGTCTGGTAATATGTCTGACCCGAAATGTTGGAATCTTGCATGTGTGAACGCCGGGCAGTGACACAGAAAATGTTCCATCGTTTCGATGTTTTCTCTGCATGCCCTGCATTCGTCGTTTCCTGCTAGACCTATGCGATGAAGATGTGCCTGTAAGCTTGAGTGTCCCGTTAGAACACTCATCATCTTACTAACCTCGATCTTGTTTAGTTTCAGAGAACTACTTGCTTTCTTCTCATTTGGGTCACCCCAAAGTATCTTTGCAGTTGCTCCTACTGTTGCTCTATTCCACACAGTTTTGTGAGCCATCACTGCCCAGTGCTTTAACTCAACCTTCATGGCTTCGAAAGGTTTCCAATTTTCCAAGTTTATTACTCGAAGTTCTCTGCCCTTTGAAGCCAAGCTGTTTGCTCGCATGGGCTGCGTAATTATCAGTCTAACACTGTTCTGGATTTGACCTTTTCCGATGTTATTGCTTTGATCGCCATTTGGCTATCTGTGAATATGTTGGCATATTTAGGCTTTGTGGTATTACTGAGCCAGTTAACACACTCCGTGATTGCTCAAACTTCTGCTTGAAATACTGTGTTATGGTCTGGGAGGCGGAAGTAAAGTTCGACTTCTGGTTCATCAATAAAAAGTCCCAGACCCGCCCTTCCTCCTTGCATGGACCCATCAGTGTAGCAGCTGGTTCCAACTGGCACATGAGCTAGTGGTCCGTTTTCCCAGGAGCGTCTGTCTGGCACGAACGAATCACAGCTGTATGCCGCACTTCAGGAATGCGGTCGGAGATTTCCGTTGTTTGAATATGACCGACCAGTGATTATAATATCTTCTGATGGTACGACTTCTGGTCTCGATTTATCCATTCACCCATCAGACGTAGACGTCTTGCTGTGAGGGCTGCCTCATACTTTATACGGATATCTATTGGTTGGATGTGCAGTATAGTCTCCAACGCTCTTGTTGGTGCGGTTCTAATTGCCCCGCATATGCCTAGAAAGCACATACGTTGCACTTTTTGCAATGGTATTACGTTGTACTTTTTGTCCATTGATGTCCACCACACTACAGAGGCGTAGGTTTTTATTGGTCTAATCACGCTCATGTAAAGCCAGTGTGTCATATTTGGACGTAGTCCCCATTTTGAACCTATAGCTCTTCTGCACAACGGCCAACATCTGTTGGCCTTTGTAACTCTTTCTTCAATATGATCATTCCAGTACAGTTTCTGATCCAAGATTACTCCCAGCTATTTTACCTTTTTAGATATGGCAATATTCTTATCCAGGAATCGAGGCACGGTAAAAAGATGAATCTTCCTTTTCCTTGTAAATAGACATATTTCTGTTTTGTCTGGGTTGACATTTAATCCCCTTGGTTGTGCCCAGTTATATGCTAAGTTAAGTGCCTCCTCAGCTCTTCTGCATAGTTGGTTTGGATGTGTGCCCCTTAGAAGTATTATAACGTCGTCTGCATAACAGACTGGTTTAAGTCCTTCATTGGTGAGGCCTTTAAGGAGACTGTGTATCGTCGTAACCCATAGGAGAGGCGATAAAATGCCCCCCTGAGGTATAGCACGATTTACCTTGTCTATGATTTGTACGTCATATGACCCACAAATAATCCACCTATTCCTTAGCATATTGTTGATCCAGTTTATCAACGCCCGGTCAACCTGAAACCTCAATGTCTATACAAACGGCAAGTGTGTACATTTCTTCACTGAAGGAGTGTTCTATGTGGTGTACTACTTCATGTAGAGCTGTTTCCACTAATCTTCCTTTAACAAATGCGTGTTGCTTGAATTTTAGCTTGTGATCGGCCGACTAATCACACCGTTAGCTGTCCGAATGCCAACAACCCTAATGTTTTTGTCACTTCCTACATACGTTTTTATGATACGGCCCAGTTTCCATTCAACAGGGGCTAATTTTCATCTTTTATGACAACCAACTCATTTTCTTTTAAATTTTCTGTCTGATATTTCCACTAATATCGCCGATGTAACTCATTTAAACACTCCGTTTTCCATCTCTGACAAAAATATTGAGAAATAATGGTCAATCGTTTCCATCGATTGGCAAGGTTGATGTTTCCGCATGAAACATCCGGTTCTGTTGGTGTCAAAATCGAAGTTCCTATACGAAAATGAGCTGGTGTAAGCGGATTTAAGTCGGACGGTTCGTCGCTGGCTGGACTTAGGGGTCGAGAATTAAGACAGGCTTCAATTCGCGCTAAAATGGTCGAGAATTCTTCAAAGGTAAAATTCATTTGAGGTATGAACTTTCGCAGATGTGTTTTGAATGATTTAACTCCAGCCTCCCATAATCCTCCCATATGAGGGGCACCTAAAGGAATAAAACTCCACTCTAAATTTTGATAAATATTGTTCTGGGTAGCATCTTTTTGAAGATTCTTCATAAACTCTAGCCTATCCTATAGTGAGGACATAATATGGGTTTGAGTCTGGTGTTTATAACAAAACACAAGTTCGACAATTATGAATCACCTTCTTGACTAAGGGCTTCAATCTAAATATCCAGAATTCAGACCTGATTACGCGAGTCATGAGTTGATTTCCGCCATGCATTGTAATTTTGTGAATAAATTCTACTAACAAAAGGGCTAATCTCGATTCGTATGGGATAAGAATTGGATGGCGCTCGTTATATGTAAGTGATGGGGACTGAACAAGGCGGCCATTTGCTCTGATGATTCCTTTTGAATCAATAAATGGATTGAGAGATAAAAGACTGCTACTACGTGAAAGTCTTTTCTTTTGGGTTAAAGCTAAATAATCCTCTGCGAAATAATGTTTCTGTGTAAACCCAATAAGACGATCTTTGACATCCTGCATTTCACCATGGGTGATTTCTGCTGAAGAAATTCTAGGTCGGGTACGATTGACGACGGGTCCGATTGACGCCGGTATTTCAAACAACGAATCGCAAATGCTAAGTCTTTATATGCTCTAGAGATAGAAGAGAGTCTATTTAAGGGATCCTCAAATATGGCTGTCGAGAAAACTTTAACTGCTTTTGCTTCTAACTCGGTGTCGTTCATAATTTCGTGTCTAGGCCATCGGTCTTTTGGAAACTTCAGCCATTGGGGTCCACTCCACCACAAATGATGTGACTGCAAATCATTTGGCGAACATCCTCGACTGGCTACATCAGGAGGAGATGCTTTCTGAATATACATATATGCTTCCAATTTTCATTTCCCACATTATCTAAAATGTCTGAAATTCTATTTCCTACAAAGGCACTCCATGAACAAGGTGTTTTTTTGAGCCATGCTAGCACGATCATTGAGTCGGTCCAAAAGTGGGTTGAAATATTTGCAATTTGTAAGTTAGGAACCACCGCTGTGGTTAATTTTGCAGAGAGAACGGCTCCGCATAATTCAAATCTATGCAGAAATATTTTTTGATGGGTGCTAATCCAGTTTTCGCTGCCAAAAGAAACGTGTCGACTGTTTGATCTAAATGTTCTACTCTAATATAAAGAGTCTCGGCGTAAGCGCTTTCTGAAGCGTCACAAAAACCATGCACTTCAATTTTACTTGAAGGTTTGAATCTGATCCACCTAGATACTGAAACTGAATTTATTGAGGGACAATTTTTAATGAAACTTTTCCAATTCATTCGAGTTATGGGCTTCAACGCGTCGTCCCAATCTACTTTATCCAGCCAGACTTGTTGCATGATAAGTTTCGCTACGATGATTAGTGGAGGCAGCCATCCACATGGGTCAAAAAATTTGCCAATTGTTGAAAGGACTTCTCTTTTGGTGCACAGTTCCCTGTCTTCCTGGGTGGTGATTTGAACGTAAAGTTATCAGCCGAAATGTTCCATCGGATACCTAGAGTCTTCGTTGAAGTTCCTTCCGAAATATCCAACCAGTTGACTGGCAAGAGTGAGTCAGGTGGCAGATCGCTAAGTAGATTGGGGTCGTTGAAACTCCATTTCTTCAATTCAAAATCTGCTGAGCCATGGCTGCTACTAATTCCTTCATAGACTTAATGGACCGCCAGCTAAAACGTCGTCGACATATACATTTTGTTTGATAATTTCTGAGCCTAAAGGGAACGTTTCTTTACTATCTATAAGGGTACTATGAGCGAGAAATGGGGCGCAATTAATTCCGATGATGACTGTTGAAAGTTTGATGTCTTCAACTGGGTCCTTTGCTGATTTTCTAAAAAGAATTCTTTGAAATGGGCCTGACTTGGGTCGATTTGTATTTGACGATACATTTTGGTGACGTCCGTTTTGAATACGTATCTAAAAAACCTCCATTTTAAAATCAGCAGTACTAAGTCCAGTTGAAGAATAGGCACTGGATGTAAAATGTCATTAAGACTTTTCTTATTTGACGTGGGACTTGTCGAAAACTACCCTAAGTTTAGTGGTAACCCTATCTGGTTTAATAACTGCATGATGTGGCAAATAATAGTGAGGGATCTTCTCGATTTCCTGGGGTCCCAGGCTTTCATCAAAACGAGGATCTGCTAACTCGAGTTGAGTTCTTTCTCTATGCTGATTTTTATCTAGGGTGCGCGACGGCAAATTAGAAGGAAGGGATTTCAAAACGGGTGCCCAAACTTCTAATTCAAAACTAGGGTTTGACGAGAACAAAGGTTAAAAAGACAATATTTTGTTGAAGTTTCTGAAACGGTTTCACTTAAACCGGTAACATGAACAAGATTCTTCCTAGTTGGAAGCTTCAATTTGTTTGTAATCTTCTCCGAAATAAATGTTGATTGAGATCCAGGGTTGATAATCGATCGAGCGTCATGTCGCTGTCCTCTAGATTCAATTTGAACAATTGCTGTGAAGAGTAATGTTTCTTTCGATTGCTGCTGACTAAGTTGTGAATTTTCCTTGAGACTTAGAGTCGTTATACTAGGAGTTTGAAAACTAGGTGTGGACTGTAAACTAGGAGTGGATTGTACTAGGGTGGCTAGAGCTGCCGCACTGGTACTAGGTCGTACGTCATCTCTAACCGGTTGTGGATTTGTAGGTCGGGTCTCGTTACCCTTATGTAATAAGTGTGATGTCTTTGATTACATTCCCCACACGTGAAACGACTCTTACAATCTCTTACACCATGATCCGAAGTGATGCAGTTATAACAAAGATTGTAAATTTTTACTAAGTGAATGCGATCATTACGTTTTTCCCAAGGGATTGTGGACAATTTCGTAACAAATGGTTTGCCTTACAAATTTGGCAACTCGGTCCATTTGTACGACTACTAGGTTGCGTAGATGTGTTAAATATGTTGCTGTTGTTGAATCTTCTTTGCGAACTTTGAGTCTGTTGCGAAACGTTTGTTTGAAATTACTTAACCCTAATAAATCGAGACCACAAGTCGTACCATCAGAAGATATTACAATCACTGGTCGGTCATATTCAAACAACGGAAATCTCCGACCGCATTCCTGAAGTGCGGCTTACAGCTACCTGTGAATCGTTCGTGCCAGACAGACACTCCTGGGAAAACGGAACACTTGCTTATGCGCCAGTGGGAACCAGCTGCTACACTGATGGGTCCAGGCTAGGAGGAAGGACAGGTCTGGGACTTTTTATTGATGAACCAGAAGTCGAACTTTACTTCCGCGTCCCAGACCATAACACAGTATTTCAAGCAGAAGTTCGAGCAATCACGGAGTGTGTTAACTGGCTCAGTAATACCACAAAGCCTAAATATGCCAACATATTCACAGATAGCCAAATGGCGATCAAAGCAATAACATCGGAAAAGGTCAAATCCAGAACCGTGTTAGACTGTAAAAGAACGATAAATAATTACTCAGTCCATGGTCAACTGCGTATTTTCTGGGTACCGGGACACAACGGAGTGATTGGGACATAACGGAGTGATTGGAAATTAACGAGCAAACAGCTTGGCTTCAAAGGGCAGAGAACTTCGAGTAATAAACTTGGAAAATTGGAAACCTTTCGAAGCCACGAAGGATGAGTTGAAGCATTGGGCAGTGATGGCTCACAAAACTGTGTGGAATAGAGCAACTGCAAAGATACTGTGGGGTGACCCAAATGAGAAGAAAACCAGTAGTTTTCTGAAAGTAAACAAGATCGAGATTAGTAAGATGATAAGTGTTCTAACGGGACACTCAAGCTTACAGGCACATCTTCATCGCATAGGACTAGCAGAAAACGACGAGTGCAGGGCATGCAGGGAAAACATCGAAACGATAGAACATTTTCTGTGTCACTGCCCAGCTTTCACACATGCAAGATCCCGATATTTCGGTTCCGACATATTGCCAGACTTGACTCATCTCAGAGGATATGACTGGAAGATACTGAGAAAATACGTGTCTAGTACCGATTTTCTGTAATCCGTGGGGTATGAAAATCATAAATAAGGAGCGCACAACAGGCCGAACCACTGGCTTAAGTGTATGTCCATGGACATGAGACGTTTTAAACGTCTCCTCTATTCAACCTAACCTAACCCTAATGTCCTTCCTACTATAATCGGGTCTAGGCTGATTATTTTTGGAGAAATGGGGCTTAATATTTCATACAGATCCTAAGTATTGAACTTGTGCGTTAAAAATTCATTCAAATCTCTCCAAGACGGTAGTATGGAACAATCTTCCAAACCGTTTTCAAATTCTTCTAAGAAGTTTCTCGGCAGTTTCGTAGAAGTAAGGTAAACTAAAATTGGGTCCCATCCTTTTACATCTACTTTGTGTGTCTCTTACTTTGAGTGTCTCTAGTGTCAGAACGCAACCGTCAATAGTGCGTTGAAGTTTTTGGATCGAAGTTCCTGAATCTGCCGAAACTGGTGGTAAACTAAGTAAAGTCTTTAGCTGTTCATTAACCTGCATTCGTTTATTTTCGTATCTATTTTCCAATTTCCATATTTCCTTCTCTTAAATATTTTCTTTGTCAAATTTTAAACTGACTAAATTTCAGGAAACTTTTTTTGATATTTTCTTTTAACAATTTTTGTGAGAATTTACTTCGCCAAAATTGGCCAATCTTTTACAGCCCGATTTATAAAAAAAATCTTGACGAAAGTAATTTTCTGTAGACTAGTGTATTTTCAAAAAAAATATCAATCAACTTTTTAGCAAAAAAAAAAAACAAATTTTGTAGGAAAGTGCCTTTTCCAACAAAAAATATCAATCGACTTTTTTGACAAAAACAAATTTTGTAAAAAAGTGTTTCTTTTTCCAAATAAATAACAAACAATAAAAAAACGAATTTTGTAGGAAAGTCATTTTTCCAAATAAATAACAAAAAACAAAAAAAAGAATTTTGTAGGAATTATAAATTCCTCGACCAACTTTATTTTTAGTAGTAAAGTGTAATTTTAAAAATTATCACTTAATAAATTCCTCGACCAAATTTATTTTTCGTAGTAAAGTGTAATTTTAAAAATTACCACTTAATAAATTTTTCGAGCAAATTTATTTTCGTAGTAAAGTGTAATTTCCGAAAATTACCACTTAATAAATTTTTTAGCAAATTTATTTTTCGTAGTAAAGTGTAATTTCCAAAAATGACCACTTAATAAATTTTTCGAGCAAATTAAATTTTCGTTGTAAAGTGTAATTTCCAAAAATTACCACTTAATAAATTTTTCGGCAAATTTATTTTTCGTAGTAAAGTGTAATTTCCAAAAATTAGCACTTAATAAATTTTTCGAGCAAATTAATTTTTCGTAGTAAAGTGTAATTTCCAAAATTTACCACTTAATAAATTTTTCGAGCAAATTTATCTTCGCAGCAAAGTGTAATTTCCAAAAGTTACCACTTAATAAATTTTTCGGCAAATTTATTTTTCGTAGTAAAGTGTTATATCCACAAATTAGCAATTAATAAATTTTTCGAGCAAATTTATCTTCTTAGCAACGTGTAATTTCCAAAAATTACCACTTAATAATTTTTTTGAGCAAATTTAATTTTCGTTGATTAAACTTTTTTGGGACCGATTCAATCGTAATATCTTAGGTCCCGTAATGGGGGTCCCAAAGACCCATATTCTAGAATATGTCTAACTATGGAAGTATACAACTGCCTAATTACATATGGATCTACAAATTCTTTCGCCCATCGCTTAATGAAACCAAGAATTCACCATTGTAATTCTGCGATTATTGAAATTGAGTTTTGGATCCATTAATATTCCAAAATCCACAAAGGATTCAACAGTATCTAAATTGGAACCATGAAGACTAAACCTAGATGGAATCGCCCTCTACCTAGAGAAATGCATATTTTTACATTTCTTAAGATTAAGGTCCATGCAATTTATATCACACCAATTTCCAAAACTAACCAAATCATTTTGAAGGAGCATTGCATCTTCATTTGATTACCAAGAACGTCTGTCTGATTACCAAGAACAAACTCGTTAAATTTGTCACAGTTGAAAGACCCTTACAAAATCCATGTTGGAACGAACTTAGAATAGACGATACTTTATGAGATAAAATCTCAGTAACCTTTTTTTAAAGTTTTGGAATTCAATGTCATTAGTTATGTCAAGAAAGACACGTTCTGATGACAGCGAACTAACAACAGCGATAAGGACACCACCACCAATTTTATTAAGACAATCTTTTCTGTATATTATGTATTCATTAGATACAATTTCCGAAGCAAATATATTAGGTTTTAGGTCTCGGTGAAAGACAAAACAGAGAAATCGAAGTCAAAGCTATCAGAAAATAAGCGGGTTAATTTGGTATTAAGCCCTCTTACATTCTGATAAGCTATGAGTAAGGTTAGGTTAGGTTAGGTTGAAGAGAGGAGACGTTTAAACGTCTCATGTCCATGGACATACACTTAAGCCAGTGGTTCGGCCTGTTGTGCGCTCCTTATTTATGATCTTTTTATACCTCACGAGTTACAGAAAATCGGTACTAGACACGAATTTTCTCACTATCTTCCAGTCATATCCTCTGAGATGAGTCAAGTTTGGTAATATGTCGGACCCGAAATGTTGGGATCCTGCATGTGTGAAAGCCGGGCAGTGACACAGAAAATGTTCCATCGTTTCGATGTTTTCCCTGCATGCCCTGCATTCGTCGTTTCCTGCTAGTACTATGCGATGAAGATGTGCTTGTAAGCTAAGCTATGACTAAAGAATTTATTAGTTTTTTGGCAAGTTGGAATGCCTCGCAGGTAAACGTGCCAGATTATCTAACCTATCCACAGATTCTTTTACAAATGCCTTTAGAGGCCAAAAATTGTGATATATGAACATATCAAAGATTTCAGGTTGAACAATAACCTTAACCGATGATCTGGTCGTGGTTGAAGGTAATCCCATCTTGGCTGTCTTCAGATAGAAATAACCCTCAATCTTAAATCTAATATACTCGTCTAAATCTCCAGAGGACGTATCTAAGGCAAATCGTGAAACAAAAACTACTTTCTTGGCTGGCACCACATTCACTGTTTTCGCTTTCCTATTTGCTCGTTGCGTCGTATTGCCAGTGGGGCAGACCAACAAATTTTTAAAGTGAAGTTGTTGATGGTTTGGCTTGAGGTCATGAATTATTTAAAAAAAATGGTGTTTAAGTTATTTTAAATTTTAAATTTTATTGTTTCCAATATTTCGATTGTCTTCGACAATCATCATCAGGGAAATTCACTTTAAAATACAAATAAAAAATTAAAAAACTTAAAAAAACAAGAATAAAAGCACAATAATTACATTTGAAACAAAACTATAGACTTCTTCTCCTCGGAGTTTATAATCAACTAAACAATTTTTTTTCTTCGTCCGTATTTTTCAACTAGATTTCTGTAAATCTGCGCACAATGGTCCGTATCAGTCTTATAATTCATTCGTTTGTCATTCGGTACATTTATAACATGTAGCATTTCTGATGTATATCTCCTTTTGTAATGATTCTCCCGTGTCAAAATGTCAACTTCCTTAATATTTAGTTTGTGTCTCGTCGAAGTGCAATGTGCTGCAAGTGCCGTCTTTTGTTCGATAGGTTTATCAGTTGCGTTCGGATCAGACTTGTGTCTGGAAATCCTGGTCTTTAATTTTGATTTAGTCGTGCCACCATATACCTTCTGGCATATGTTAGTCTTGTCACCCTCACAATTAATCTTATAAACTATGTTCGATTTGACCTCTTTTTTGAGTTTTGTTTTGGTGTTACTGAAGAAATTGTTCACAGTATTGTACGTCCTATGTTTTCTTTTCGGCCTTCTTGTTGTCGCTGCTTTACATGACTTATTAGTTCATCGATCGTTTTTCTCGGAAAATCTTTCGTTTCTAAAATGTGTCTTATTTTGTCTTCATTGGTTTTATGAAACATTGGATCACTAATACTAAGTACTCTGCTGAGTACGTCGTCGTGTTGATTTTTATTCGTCTAGGGTGTTTTAAGTAAAAATTTATCAATAGTCCGAATGCTGTTTTCTTTTGATACCAGTCTAACTTTAATATGTTGCCTTGTCTGAGAATAATTGTATCCAGGTATGGTAATTTGCATTCCTCTTCTTGCTCCATTGTATATTGAATCTGTCTGTTGTATGCATTTAGTATCGTCAGAGTATTTTCGGCTTCTATTCTCTTCACAATACATAATAGATCGTTCACATACTTGGGCCTTTATTCATAAAAATTTAATGAAGGTTTGAAGAACGGTTTAACACTGCTAAAGCGTTCCTCAAACCTTCTTTAACTTTATGGCCCTGTTCAATAATTTTGGTTTTATCAGTATATTGGGACGACTACCACAGAAGACTCAAAGAATACAATAAAATCATTAGATCGGCGAAACGTAACTCCTGGAGCCTTTTCTGTGAGCAGGTAGACAGCGTTAACAGCATGTCTAAAATGAAAAAGTTCCTCTCAAAAACTCATGCCCAAACCGAAACACTGGTGGATGACAAGGGGAAAAGTATGGAAACTATAGAGGATACCGTAAGGCTCTTGATGAAAACTCATTTTCCGACTGGTAATGCAGGACCAACAGAGGATCAGTTACAGAATGAAAATGTATTACATCAAGTACCTATTACGGATATAACAGATGGTATGGTTAAAGAAGCGATAAAAAGTTTCTCTCCCTTTAAGGCTGCGGGACCGGATGGAATATTTCCAGCACTTCTGCAGAATGAGGTGGATATGGTTTCAACTCATCTGGCTGGAGTGTTCACTGCATTCCTAACCCATTCTTATACCCAAAAAAACTGGCAGAAATCAGGAGTGGTCTTCATACCAAAGCCTTGCAAGGCGAGTTATACGACCCCAAAAGCTTATCGACCCAATAGCCTAACTTCTTTCCTGTTAAAAGCAATGGAGCGAATAATTGATGACATGGTCAAAAGCAAAATAGCGGATGACAGGCTAAAATTCAAACAACACGCCTATGTCAAAGGAAGATCAGTGGAAACAGCTCTGCATGAGGTAGTGCATCATTAAAGAAATGTACACACTTGCTGTTTGAATAGACATTGAGGGCGCATTTAACAATGTGCAGACCGATACACTATCCAGTCCTTAGACGAGTTTCAAGTTGACCGGGCGCTGAAAAACTGGATCAACAATATGCTAAGGAATAGGTGGATTATTCGTGGGTCATATGACGTAAAAATTAGAGACAAGGTAAATCGTGGTATACCTCAGGGGGCATTTTTTCGCCTCTTCTATGGGTTACCACGATACACAGTCTCCTAAAAGCCCTCACCAATGAAGGACTAAAACCAGTCTGTTATGCAGACGACGTTGTTATACTTCTACGGGGGCTTTCATCCATATCTATTATGCAGAAGAGCTGAAGAGGCACTTAACATAGCATATACATAACTGGGCACAACCAAGGGGATAAAATGTTAATTCAGACAAAACAGAAATATGTCTATTTACAAGGAAAACGAAGATCCCACGTTTTACCCGGCCTCGATTCCCGAATAGGAACATTGCTATAACTAAAAAGGTAAAATACTTGGGAGTAATCTTGATCCGAAACTGTACTGGAAAGATCATATTGAAGAAAGAGTTACAAAGGCCCACAGATGTTGGTCGTTGTGCGGAAGAGCTATAGGTTCCAAATGGGGACTCCAAGTATGACTCACTGGCATTACATGAGCGTGATTAGACCAATAATCACCTACGCCTGTATAGTGTGGTGGACATCAATGGACAAGAAGTGCAACGTAATACCTTCGCAAAAAATTCAACCTATGTGCTGTCTAGGCATTACCGGGGCATTTAGAACTGCACCAACAAAGGCGTTGGAGACTATACTGCACATCCAACCAATAGACATCCGTATAAAGTATGAGGCAGCCCTCACAGCAAGAGGTGGGTGAATGGATAAATCGAGACCACAAGTCGTACCTTCAGAAGATTTTAGAATCTCTAGTTGGTCTCATTCAAACGCCAGAAATTTCCGACCGAGTTCCTGAAGTGCGGCTTACGGCTACATGTGATTCGTTTGTGCCAGACAGACGCTCCTTGGAAAATGGAACTTTGGCCCATGTGCCAGTGGGAACCAGCTGCTACACGGATGGGTCTGGGACTTTTTATTGATGAACCAGACCTTCCGCCTTCCTGACCATAACACGGTATTCACAGATAGCCAAATGGTCCGCCTCCCTGACCATAACACGTTATTCACAGATAGCCAAATGGCTATTAAAGCAATAACATCGGAAAGGGTCAAATCCAGAACTGTGTTGGACTGTAAAAGAACGATAAATGATTACTCAGCCCAGTATTTGCTGGGTACCAGGACACAACGGAGTGATAGGAAATGAACGGGCAAACAGCTTGGCTTCAAAGGGCAGAGAACTTCTAGTAATAAACTTAGTAAATTGGAAACCTTTCGAAGCCACGAAGAATGAGTTGAAGCACAGGGCAATGATGGCTCACAAAACTGTATGGAATAGCGCAACAGTAGGAGCAACTGCAAATATACTGTGGGGTGACCCAAATGAAAAGAAAACAAGAAGTCTTCTGAAACTAAACAATATCGATATTAGTTTTAGGTTAGTGTGGCAGCCGTACTTTATTTTTGTACAAGCTTACATAGACCAGTGTAGGCCCCTAGTGTTACCACGGGCCGCAATCCCCCTCATCGAAACCAACCTGTTTGATATACAAATTTATCGATAGTACGAATATCGGAAAGATCTGGTAGGCTGCCTAGAAAGGCCAACCCCAGTATGTCCAGTCGTCGTTTACTCCCAGCGGGGCAGTCTCATAGCAAGTGCCCAATGCTCTCCACTTCTTCCTCATCTCCACAGCTTCTGCAGAAGTCATTAGAGTTCATCGCCTCTCGTGAGAGATCTGCGGCAGTCGAGGGCTGTTTGTGAATTTAGGGATGTTGCCTCCAGAGAATTGATGGCAGCCTGGCTGTCCGAGTAAATGACAACGCCAGTGTTGGTTACTATGTTGCGACTCAGCCACTTGGCTACTTCCCATATTGCCATTATTTCGGCTTGATAGACACTGCAGGTATCTGTAGTCTGTCAGCTATATCCAAACTAAGCTCTGCACAGTGTACTCCGAAGCCAACCTTGTCATCAAGCTTCGAACCATCTGTTTAAAAGTGGAGATGGTTTCTATTACCTGGTATTCTTCCAACCCATTCATCTCTGGCGGGAATCATAGTGATGTAATTTCTCTCGAAGGTGTACACAGTTGGTATATAGTCCACTCGGTCGGTTACCATAGCACTACACTTTGATATCCTCATATGACCGTAGTTCTTGTACCTCCATATTGATAGGCGGTTTAATCTTATCGCAGCTTTGGTTGCAACTTCTCTCCCCACAATATTAATCGGCAGTATACGGAGTAGGGCTTGTAGAGTCTCAGTCGCTGTAGTCCTTAAGGCTCCGCTTATGCTCAGGTAGGCTGTTCTCTGAACCTTTGTTAGTAGGTTGGTGATGGTTAGTTTGTCAGTTGCCGTCCACCATACCACAATGCCGTATAACAGTATAGGACGAACTACTGATATATATATATCCAGTGGACGATTTTAGGAGAGAGGCCCCACCGCGAGCCTACAGCCTTTTTGCAGGAATATAAGGCGACGTTGGCTTTCCTTACACGTTCCAATATGTTAAGTCTTAATAACAGTTTTCTATCTAGAAATATTCCTAAAAATTTTGCACTTTCAGAAAAGATTAGATCTGTTCCATTTATCCGAGGTGGAGGGTCCACATGTGGGACATTATTCATCCTAGTAAAGAGAACCAATTCTGGCTTGTTTGGGTTTACGCCCAAACCGCGGCTTCTGGCCCATCTAGCCAATTTGTTCAGAGCTACCTGTAGAATGTCTCGGAGGACGTTTTCGAATTTGCCACTCACTGCGATTGCCACGTCGTCCGCATATGCCACGACCTTGTAGCCACAACGTTCTAGATCTAGCAGGATTTCATTCACCGCTAGGTTCCGAATTAGTGGAGACAGTACTCCTCCTCTGTTTACAAACCTTGTTAGATTTGTGGACCCAAGGCATGCTGTTATGCGTCTTCTGTTGAGCAGACTTTGAATTAGTCTAATCAAACTAGAGTTAACTTTTAGATGTGACAGTGCCGCAATTACTGCATCTGAGTGAATGTTGTTAAAAGCCCCTTCCATGTCAAGAAATGCCACCATGTTGAATTCCTTGAAATGCAGGGATGATTCCATAGTGCTCACAAGTTCGTGCAGAGCTGATTCCGTAGACTTCCCCTTATTGTAAGCATGTTGGTTCACAGACATGAGTTTTGTATCCAGGTTTTCCCTAATGAAATAATCTAAAAGTCTTTCCAGATCTTTCAATAGGAAGGATGATAGGCTAATTGGTCTGAAGTCTTTTGGCCTAGTGTGTGATATCTTCCCCGCTTTAGATATGAATACCACGTTGGTCGGGATGTATGAAAGCCTGATACAGCCTACATAAATTTTCTCCAGCCAGGGGATAATATACTTCAACATTTTCTGCATTTCTGCTGGAGTGCCATCTGGTCGAGGTGACTTGAAGGGCTCAAAGCTGTTAATAGCCCAGCTTATTCTGGATCTCTCAGTCAACAAGCTAGCAACGCTCGCAGTCCACTCGCATTCTTGTTGGTCTTGTTGATCTTCGGGTTCTGTTGGTGAGTTCCCCGGGAAATGTGTGTCGAGCAGTATATTCAGCGACTTCTCGCAGTTTTTTGTCCAGTTACTTGCCTCATCCTGCAAGTAACTCACTGTACAGGGTGAAGCTGATAGTATTTTCCTCAGCCTTGCGGCGTCGGAGACCTTTTCAACTTCGCCACAGAAGGTATACCTTTCTAAGCTCCTTCTTATAGATCTTGAGTTGCTCTTTATAGGCATCCCAAACATTAGCGACCCCAGTAGATTTAGCCTTGTTGAATAGCTTGTTGCAGGTCTTTTTCATAGCCGTTAGCTCAGAAGTCCACCATTGGGGTTTAGTTTTACCCTTGTACCTTGTTTTTGGACAGGCTTCTTCAAGGGATCTATTGAATGATGTGGTGATATGCTCGACCAGATTATCCAGACCGGTTTTGTCATTCGGTTCGTACAGAAGTTTGGAGTTGAGGACTTTCTTGAAATTCTTCTCATACAAGTGCCACTTTGTCTTTCTCACATATCTGTGGACGGTAGGTTCAGGCGCTTTTTCAGCAAGTTTGAACTCAATATAATGGTGATCCGAGAATGAGTGGTCGTCCAGTACATTCCACCCAATCATTTTGTCTGACAGCCGGTCAGTAGGAAACGTTACGTCTAGTACTTCTTGTCTGTCTTTAATTGTAAAGGTTGGTTTATTACCTATGTTACAAATACTTAGGTTAGTAGTTAGAATAAAGTCAAGAAGCGAATCACCCCTATTGTTTATATCCGTACTACCCCAGATAGTATGATGAGCGTTCGTGTCTGCGCCAATAATCAGCTCGACCTCGTCAGACGTTGCTTCTTCTACTACTTCCCTGAATAGAGCAGTCGGTACTACAGCTTCATAAGGCAAGCAATATATACGATTACCGATCTCCAGACTAGCAGATATTTGGTCTTTACCACTTAAATTAGCCAGGAGAAAGATACTTAGATCTTTCCTGGCCAAAATTCAGGTTCTTGGAGTGCCTTCACAGTTGGCCACAAGCAGTTTAAAGTTGGGTGTCCTGATACCGCACACGATTCCTCCCACTGCGTAGGGCTCCTGTTTAAGGACGATGTCTACTGCACCTGTGGACAGGCGCAGCAATATAGCCGCTGAGCTGCTTTAGCGTGATGGAGGTTAATCTGTAGAATTCTTACCATCATTGGTAATTGACAGATTAACATCCACCCCGACAAGTGTGTTATCGAACTCTTCGTCCGTATCATCGAGAAGCGTGTCCCCTCCATATGCGCCAAAGAGTCCGGAGACTCCCCTCAGCCCCTCTGTGTCAGAAGTAGAGCTTTCGTCCTCAGAGAAGGACTTTACAGATCTTCTGTCAGAGTTGGAGTCACCAGAAATAATGGGCGTGGGTACCTCCGCACTTCCAGAAAGCCGTGTATCAACCACGGTGGACGTCTCACCTTCCGCAGTGGGAGCTATATCCTGCTTGTATACACGACTATAGTCTCGAAGCCCATATTGTAGGGTTGCACTTGCACTTTGTGTATGGGAGGTGGATTCAGCGTTAAGGATCAAATTGACCTGCCGCTTTTTACCATCCGCCTCACCCACCTTGCTGATTCTCCAATTATGGGCCGGCAGACCACGATTGGAATCTTTTATTATTTCTAATATGTCAGCCGGGTTGGAGGGCTCTTCTGTAACCCAGGTGATGGCTCTAGGGTGACTAGGGATGTTGTTTTTTCGACATCCCTGGGCACACGGCCAGACCTCACACGCTCGACTCAGAGCAGCCTTATACAGGTCTACTGATCTGGAATCTCTGAAATATAAGAGCTTTACTCTCCCCTGATGCCATCCTGCATCTTTGCAGATTGGTGGTTTGCCGGGCATTTCTCTACGGACATCAAGGTAATGGGCAGAGAATGAAGCCGAGAAAAAATTGGCGGCGGCGGCTGCCATTGAAAATTATAAATCGGCGGCGGCGGCTTGATGGCTTAGCCGACATAAAATTGACATTGGCGGCTCTGTGATAGTCATTTTTACACGCTGAAAAAAATCGCTTCTGTAGTATATTGTCCCAAACATATTCTGCTTGAAATATACATATGTTTGGGGTACATTTCAAATATAATATATTTGACACACACAAATATTATATGTTTGGGAGGATATTGTTTTAAACAAAAATATGTTCCCATTCTAATATTTGTTTATTTGGAACTAATATTTCCGCAACAAAGATTAATTTGTATTTATGTATATTGGCAATGTATCAATGTCCTAATTTAAAGACAAGTATTCTGTTTTCAGAATGTTTATAAAATGTAATTAAAATTTAAAAGGTATAATCTTTCGTAAATATAAAATGCATTTACGGATTTAAAAAAATAATGAATTTTATTTATTTATAAATTAAAATACATTTTTAGCTATATTTTTGCACGAAAATTAGGAAAAATTAAATAAAATCCGAATAAGTCAGAAAAGTTTTAAACATCCTTTTTAAATAAAATATATTTGGAAAACTTCTTAAACAATAGTTTTGTTTGTGTGTAAACACATATTTTATTTGTAAAAGTCAGTTTGCAAATAAATTATGTTCAGTCGCCGCCTGTCGTAGCGAACGGACGTGTTATCGCAGAGCGGATAGTTTTTAACCTATTACGCAATACCTATTCACCTACCTACTACGCAACCAGGAGGTAGGTTGAATTGGATGCATCGGTCTCTGGACAGATATTTCTGAGCTCAGTCTGGAAGGCCTATACCGACGTACCTATTACGGGCTAATACTGGCTATGGGGGTGTCTCCCCCAACCAATTTATGATTAAATCAAAAAAGACGAAGGAGATTACGGTGCAGGGGAGGGAAAACCCAGTGCCGGCGACAAGCGTTGATTCACTCACGAGTCATGTGTCGTCGTTATCGAACAATCGTGAGCAAGCAACTTCTACGAGCTTTGGTGCCTTGGATCCAGTAGTCGAAAATGAAACAAGAGCACATCCAGCCGCAGGCAAAACAAATGACAAGACAGATGAAGCAGAACCCAGCCGGGGCTTTAAGCAACCCCAGCCTTTAAAAGCCAGTGGGGACTCTGAATCATCAAATGAAAACAATATCACTATTGTTGCTAACTCAAAGAGACTGTCAGGGGCACAAAGAAGGAAACTGAATAAGTTGAACCGACAGAACCTATTACGGGATGAACCTGACAATTCTACCTCCAACACAAACATGGAGGCCGCTAAAAGAGTCAGGTCTCCCGAAGAACAAAGCGCTGTGAAAGTGACTAAGAAGAAAAAGGGCTCGCCGTCTTCCAGTAATTCGGAGAAGCCTAACGTAACCACACAAAAGGAGGTCTCTAGTCTGGGTCCTTCGATCGTGGGCGGTAAAGTTGACCCAGTAACGCAGGTCAAGTCAACCAAATCATCCGTTAAGGATGAGGCTTTAACCAAAAAGACTCTACAGACACGGAAAAATCAATTGGCCATAAAGAAGGGTAAGAAGCCACCGTCTTATTCTAATATAGCTAAACAACATTTTCGAGGCGATCTATGCTACGCCATAATTGAGAGCAGTAGTGCATCTGGCAGAATCCCCGAAGACCAAAAGAGTAACTTCGAAGATTTGGTCTATACGAGGGTAGCGGAATACGTCCTCGAATCTAAGGATGAACCACCAATCGAAGTAATGAGTTGCAAGTTTGAGAGGGGGGTTAAGGCTGGCATCACAACGCTGCGCTGGTGTCCTCGTAAAACTTGTGGATAGCTTCCCCTCACCATGGGACGACGCAAAGCTAAAATTGGTAAGGAAAAGCGACATTCCTGATCTCATAAAAACGACCCTATATGTTAAGGGATGTCCCAGTAATTTCTCATCAGAGTACATACTCGACATCATTGGCAAACAGAATTCAAAACTTTCCGTGAGAAAGTGGGAAGTCTTCTATAGGAAGGATGATACCGAGGGTACTCTCCTCGTGTTAGGCATAGACCCAGAATCCAAGAACAATCTTGTCATGGCGAAGGGCATAGCGTACTTCTTGATCTGGACAGTCTTTTTCAAAATTGGAAAGGTCCCGATTGGCAGGACAAATGAATCGAGTCCAAATATACTGTCTGATGAGGCAAACACTGGCATTGAACGGATGGAGACAAGTGAGACAGTGCCAAAAACTGATGTGGAAGTAGTCAACAACACCACCAGTTCACCAATAGTACCGCCACTTTTGCAGGAAGTTCCCAGCAGAGGTGGTGATCAATTCAAACCAATGAGGGAGCGACAAAAAATAACACCGCCTCCCAAAATTGTCGGCTGGAAGATGGTGTAATAGGTAGTGAACGAAAGGAGGAGAATGACCCACTACCAAATGGGGTGCCACCAGATAGGATAGACTCCCAAAAGAAAATTTTACTGGAAGGACAATGATTGAGGTCATCCAGATAAACCTCCACCGGAGCGAGACAGCATCCAACGCTCTGATGGACATCATAAATAAAGGCAGGGTTCATATTGCTTTAATCCAGGAACCATGGACAACTAGCAACAAGGTTACTGGATTAAACCATGTGAACTATAACCTTTTCTACGCTAACACAGGTACTCGTCCAAGGACTTGTATTCTGTGCCATAAAAACTTATGTTTTATTTTCTCTCCAGAGTTGTCAACATCGGACGCAACGGTGCTGAGGCAAGGTAATGGAAATATGTACCTGGCGTCAATATATCTGCCATTCGATGCGCCGACATTGCCACCTACGTCGGAACTACAACGTCTGGTGAGGGAATCCAAACACACAAGTAATGAGTTATTAGCTGCATGTGACGCCAACTCACATCATATCGCTTGGGGTAGTACTAACACCAATAAAAGGGGACACGCCCTTATAGAATTTTTGAATACAAATGACCTCATAACTCTTAACATAGGAAACACTGCAACCTTTGTTAACAAAATTAGGGAAGAAGTATTAGATATAACGATATGTTCAGAAAATCTTATTGATGAGATTCGTGAGTGGAGGGTTTCGGATGAACACTCCTATTCAGACCACCGTTATATAAGGTTTAAAATTGCACGGCCACCGCCAAATCCCATAAGTTTCCGTAATAAGGCTAAGACCGACTGAACTAAATTCGGAAATCTACTTAGAAATCGATTGGGGCAGCCTACGCGCGATTTTCTATGTGCAGAAGACATTGATATCAATGTGAAGAAGATTACCGAGGCTCTTGTAAAATCATTCGAAGATAGTTGCCCACTTCGAGAAAGGAAATCTGCCTTTGAGAAACCCTGGATGACAGGACAAATTCGCTCGATTGGCAAAGATGTCCGCAGACTTTACAACAGAGCTCGACGTAAAAAACAATCAGTATATTGGGACGACTACCACAGAAGACTCAAAGAATACAATAAAATCATTAGATCGGCGAAAGGTAACTCCTGGAGGATTTTCTGTGAACAGGTAGACAGCGTTAACAGCATGTCTAAAATGAAAAAGTTCCTCTCAAAACCTCATGTCCAAACCGAAATACTGGTGGATGAAACGGGTAAAAGGATGGAAACTATAGAGGATACCGTAAGGCTCTTGATGAAAACTAATTTTCCGACTGGTAATGCTGGACCAACAGAGGAACAGTTTCAGAATGAAAATGTATTGCATCAAGTACCTATTACGGATATAACAGATGGTATGGTTAAAGAAGCGATAAAAAGTTTCTCTCCCTTTAAGGCTGCGGGACCGGATGGAATATTTTCAGCACTTCTGCAGAATGAGGTGGATCTGGTATCAACTCATCTGGCTGGAGTGTTCACTGCATGCCTAACCCATTCGTATACCCCAAAAAACTGGCTGGAATCAAGGGTGGTCTTCATACCAAAGCCTGACAAGGCGAGTTATACGACCCCAAAGGCTTATCGACCCATTAGCCTAACTTCTTTCCTGTTAAAAACAATGGAGCGAATAATTGATAACATGGTCAAAAGTAAAATAGCCTATGTCAAAGGAAGATCAGTGGAAACAGCTCTGCATGAGGTAGTGCACCACATAGAAGAGTCCTTCAGTAAAGAAATGTATACACTTGCTGTTTGCATAGACATTGAGGGCGCATTTAACAATGTACAGACCGATACACTTATCCAGTCCTTAGACGAGTTTCAGGTTGACCGGGCGCTGAAAAACTGGATCAACAATATGCTAAGGAATAGGTGGATTATTTGTGGGTCATATGACGTAAAAATTAGAGACAAGGTAAATCGTGGTATACTTCAGGGGGCATTTTATCGCCTCTTCTATGGGTTACGACGAAAAGCCCTCACCAATGAAGGACTTAAACCAATCTGTTATGCAGACGACGTTGTAATACTTCTAAGGGGCTGTCATCCAAATCTATTATGCAGAAGAGCTGAAGAGTCACTTAACATAGCATATAACTGGGCACAACCAAGGGGATTAAATGTTAACCCGGACAAAACAGAAATATGTCTATTTACAAGGAAAACGAAGATCCCACGTTTCACCCGGCCTCGATTCCTGAATAAGACAATTGCTATAACTAAAAACGTAAAATGCTTGGGAGTAATCTTGGATCAGAAACTGTACTGGAAAGAAGGCCCACAGACGTTGGTCGTTGTGCAGAAGAGCTATAGGTTTAAAATTGGGACTACGTCCAAATATGACTCACTGGCTTTACATGAGCGTGATTAAACCAATAATCACCTACGCCTGTGTAGTGTGGTGGACATCAATGTACAAGAAGTGCAACGTAATACCTTTGCAAAAAATTCAACGTATGTGCTGTCTAGGCATAAGCGGGGCATTTAGAACTGCACCAACAAAAGCGTTGGAGACTATACTGCACATCCAACCAATAGACATCCGTATAAAGTATGAGGCAGCCCTCACAGCAAGACGTCTACAAGTGATGGGTGAATGGATAAATCGAGACCACAAGTCGTACCATCAGAAGATTTTAGAATATCTCGTTGGTCACATTCAAACGCCAGAAATCTCGGACCGCATTCCTGAAGTGCGGCTTACAGCTACCTTGGATACGTTTGTGCCAGTCAGACGCTCCTGGGAAAATGGAACTTTGGCCCATGTGCCAGTGGGAACCAGCTGCTACACGGATGGGTCCAAGCGAGGAGGAAGGACGGGTCTGGGACTTTTTATTGATGAACCAGAAGTCGAACATCTTCACAGATAGCCAAATGGCGATTCAAGCAATAACATCGGAAAGGGTCAAATCCAGAACTGTGTTGGACTGTAAAAGAACGATAAATGATTACTCAGCCCATGGTCAATTGCGTATTTGCTGGGTACCAGGACACAACGGAGTGATTGGAAATGAACGGGCAAACAACTTGGCTTCAAAGGGCAGAGAACTTCGAGTAATAAAATAAAAAAAAATTGGAAACCTTTCGAAGCCACGAAAAATGAGTTGAAGCACTGGGCAGTGATGGCTCATAAAACTGTGTGGAATAGCGCAACAGTAGGAGCAACTGCAAAGATACTGTGGGGTGACCCAAATGAAAAGAAAACAAGAAGTCTTCTGAAACTAAACAAGATCGATATTAGTAAGATGATGAGTGTTCTAACGGGACACTCAAGCTTACAAGCACATCTTCATCGCATAGGACTAGCAGGAAACGACGAATACAGGGCATGTAGAGAAAACATCGAAACGATGGAACATTTTCTGTGTCACTGCCCGGCTTTCACACATGCAAGATCCCAACATTTCGGGTCCGACATATTACCAGACTTGACTCATCTCAGAGAATATGACTGGAAGACACTGAGAAAATTCGTGTCTAGTACCAATTTTCTGTAACTCGTGAGGTATAAAAAGATCATAAATAAGGAGCGCACAACAGGCCGAACCACTGGCTTAAGTGTATGTCCGTGGACATGAGACGTTTAAACGTCTCCTAACCTAACCTAACCTAATATATTAATATATGTTCCAAAGTTAAGCTCTGGTATATATTCATAACTAATGGATGTTTTTAAGTTAATCGTAAGATATTGTGAAGTGAAACAAGTAACATGGTTAAGTTCGGCCATGCCGAATCTTATACGAACGCTACAGCTTTTAGCCAAATTTTAGGCCTCTTTAGCCAAACTCTTAATCTAAAAAAATGGTATTTATGGCTTAAGCAAGCCTTTTTGGGAGCGACAGCTACAGGTGGACTATAACAAAATATGAACCGATTAAAAAAAATTTTACTGTGATGAATTCTTGCCTAAGTAAAATAAAAACTGCAAATGCTTAGAAAATGTGGTATTTATGGCTTACATACGTATATTTTCGAGCGGCCTCTATAGGGAGACTCTAACAAAATATGAAATATGAATGTAAAATTTTTGATGAATTTTTGTCAAAATGGAATACAAACTGCAAACCTTCAGCTAAATTGCTTTAAAAATGTGGTATATGTGGCTTAAAACCCATAATTTGGAGCGACCTCTACAGGGGAGCTATTTCAAAACATTGACCAATATGGCCCATTTGCAATCCCAAACGACCTGTAACTATAAGAAGAATTTATACCAAATTTGATTAATCTAGCTCTATTATTACAGACTGTAGTGTAATTTCAACAGATAGACAGACAGACGGACATGGTTAAATCGTCATAGAATTTAACGACGATCAAGAATATATATACTTTATAGGGTCGCAGATCATATTTCAATATGATAAGTCATAAAACTGACGCTAGGTAGCTCTATGATATACTCGATTTTCAAAGTATGCTAAGTCGAAACTGGTTGTTTTCAGGAGAGGCGAATCGTGGTCTTAGTGAAATTGTAAATTTGTGTAGAATTACCTTGTAATTTGTTTTGAGCCTAACTTCATTGAATTAATGGATTTGACTGAAGGCAGTTTAGAATTTAAAAATGCAATAACGTACCAAGTCGACTCAGCATTCTATACAATGGAGGTATTAATTTATATGTAGTATTACAATTCTGTAATACTCCATTGTTTTTTCCCAAAAATATTTGTTTCTCTATGTGTACATAATCTAATAATAAATAAAAAATAATAATATTTCCTTAAACAAATAATTTTCATAATTATTTTTCTATTACTATCAATATTCTCATTTCTATAACATGTTAAGCTCCCTCTTGTGACAATAAACGAATCAAAACGAAAATCACTTTCCATATCGTCCCCCCCCCAATAAATGAATAGGGTATAATTTATTTGTCGTTTCGAGAAAATCATATTTGAAGTTTTTGTGATATTGAAACTCGATATCGGCACGTAGGCTTTTATTAATGAACAATCAATTTCAAACACCCAATAACCCAATTTGTGGTAGTAGAATTTCCCCAAATTTGTGTAAGAGGAATTTCCCCAAATTTTTACTAGATATACAACCAATTGCGTAGATTATTAAAATGCAATAAACAATAATAGTGTTTATGTGTATACATCATTCTTCTATTGAGGGGACGATATATCTGTTATATGGTTATTTGCTTATCAAAAATGTAAATTGTATCTATCCATATTTTAAAGTTTTTCTATTGAACGGCGGCTGTGTTTCAGCCGATTTTAGCCGCAAATATCGGCGGCGGCTTCGGCTGGTGAAAAAAGGTCGGCGGCTAAAATCGGCGGCTCGGCTCGGTGGCTTCATACTCTGGTAATGGGCCATAATGGCTGATTGCACATGGCTCCATTTGTCCTTGAGGATGGATCCATCCTCGCTACTTCTGTCTATAACGGCCATCACTAGACTCTCCTTCGCCACTTCATTGAAGGGCTTGGTGAGTGTCCTGTTGATGGTGACATTAGGGCCTCTTGCCTTTTTCGAAGGCAGGAGTTCTTCAGGTGATCTGATTCTTTTGACATTATCACATCTGAATTTGTGGCTCTTTCAGCCGGCTCATTGGCCTTAGAAGCATCTATGACACCTTTAGCCCAGGTAAGTGACTCTTTTTGTTTTTCGGTAAGAGCCGAAACCTATACAGCCTCTAGCTTCGTCAAAACCCTGAGCGCTATCCGGTGCTCATTGTGCTTCCGTTTTGACGGTCGGACATGACGTTTTCCCCTCACCGTACCACCTGTTGTGAGTACTGGGGGGAAATTTTCAACATTTTTGGTGTGGTCGGCTTTGGCCAAGAATAACGGACGGTAGGACGATTGGGGAACCCCGATCCATCGGAACACGAAGCCATCCCCTCAACGAATTTATTTATTTCTTTTGTCTGTATTAGTCCGTAATAGGTACTACAAAGTAAGCCTTCACACTTTGTACAGATATTTTTTTTGCGATTGCGTAATAGGTACTGCGTAATAGATTTTATTTATCCGCTCTGTGCTAAACACGTCCGTTCACTACGACTGATCAGCAACGACTATATGTATATAGAACAAACGTTGTTATACTCGCCAAAACCTACAAGAAAAATAGTATAGCGGTTTTTGTTTTTTTGACTGTCGCACTGTGTAATTGGTTGGTCGTGCGTCTTCAGGAGGAGGTGCCAGCGTGCCACAGGTGCTATGGTTTCGATCATATGATCCGCGACTGCAGGCAGAGGCAGAATGTATGTAAGAGGTGCGGATCAGTGGGACACACTGTCTATCAGTGTCCCAATGAGGCGAGGTGTAGAAACTGTGAGCTCCGAGGGTATATGGATACCGTGCTACTACTAGCGAGTAGCATTCCGGTTATCCTCGGTTTGGATGCAAATGCGTCCTCACGTATGTGGTTCTCTAAGATGAACAGGCATTCTGCTGGTCATCAGAATCACATACGAGGAGAGACGCTCACCGAGTGGATGGTGAGGCGTGGAGTAGGGGTGCTGAATGAGCCAAGCGATCTGTATACCTTCGATGGGCCCAATAGGATGAGTGACATTGACGTGACGGCTGCGAATGTGCGCGGTGAATGATGTGCAACTTGGTCGACGTCGTGAGACTCGACCGAGCAGAATCAAGTGGTGGACCCAGGAGCTTGAGATGATGCGGCGGAATTAAGCGGAATTAAGCGGAAAGTTGAGTATCGTGCTGGTCTTCGGACGTTCAAGGACATGTTGATTAGGAGTGAAGAGGGACATCTTAGGAGTATTGTACAGGACAATAGGGATGACCCATGGGGGTTGGCTTATAGAATATGTCGAGGGCGTGACTAGCAGGGCGACATGGCGTGTTTTAGTCGGGCTGAGGGGACGTTACGATCTTGGAAGGAAAGCGTGGATGAACTGTTGGGGGTTCTCTTTCCGGGTGCGGATCCGGTTAGTTATTCTCCTCCTTGTGAGGCTATAACTGACCCTCCAATCCTGGAAAGACATGAGGTTTCGGACAGTGTCTATCGGGTGAAAAGTAGGAAGTCACCAGGTACAGACGGTATTACTGGAGAGATGGTGAAGGCCATCTGGAAGGCAATACCAGAGTACCTGGATAGTATCTACCAGAGGTGCTTAGTAGATGGCTTATTCCTTGGAAGATTGCCCGAGTTGTTGTGCTGCTTAAGTCTCCCGACAAGGTGAGGAGTGATCCTCGCTCTTATCGGGGCATCAGTCTTCTCTCGGAGCTTGGAAAAGTTTTCGAGAGAATAATGGTGTCACGGCTTAAGCAGCGCATCGATGAGAGCACTCTCTCTGAGCGACTGCAGTTTGGATTTAAGTCTAACCGATCTACCGAGGATGCTTTAATGCATGTAAGTCGTAGCGTTAGCGAGTCGACAGCCAAGTATGTGCTGGGTATATTTGTCGATTTCCGAGGTGCATTTGATAATCTCCTTTGGGACAGCGTGCTCCAGAGATTAGTTCAGATTGGTTGCTGTGAGCTTAGGCTTTGGCAAAGCTATTTTGAGGATAGGAAAGTTTGTGTGGTGGGTGCCAGCGGCACAGTTTGGAAGGAGGTGACACGCGGCTGTCCCAAGGGTTCTATTTGTGGTCCATTTATGTGGAACCTCATGATGGATCCCTTGTTACAGTCGCTTGCCGCCTCTTACAAGCTGTGTGCATACGCTGATGACCTGCTCATCTTGATCGAAGGCCAGTCTCGTGCTGAGCTGGAGAGAAAAGATGCGGCGGCCTTGTGTACTGTCTGTGAGTGGAGTGCACGTGTTGGCGTCGAGGTGTCGGTGGAGAAGTCCTCGACAATGTTGCTCAAGGGCAAATTGTCTGCGGGGCGTCCTCCACTCATTCGTTCTGGCGAGGATAGTATCCGGTATAGGAGTGAGGTGAAATACCTGGGTATTACAATGCGTGAGAAGATGAACTTCCTTCCTCATCTGAGTGCTGTTAGAGCCAAGTTGACCGAGATTGTGGGGAGAGTCAAATGCATGCTTAGGAGAGACTAGGGCCTTAGCAGGCGTGCTGTCCGCACCATATATCATGGACAGTTTGTTACCTGTGTAACTTATGGTGCATCTATATGATGCGAGACAGTACTGACTGCTCATGGCCTTCGCAAGGTCTTATCGTGCCAGAGGGTGGCGATGTTGGCTTGTATGCCAGTATAACGTACGGTGTCCACAGACGCATTGCAAGTGTTGCTGGGTGCACTCCCACTTGATCTGGAGGTGTTGCGTTGCGGCATCACATTCCGGATGAAGAGGGGCCTGCCACTTCCAAGTTTGGTTTCCTGCTGATCAGCTGGTAGAAGGGGATGTTAGGAGGAACAAGGAACTCTTGGATGAGTGCCTTGTGTCTAGGTGGCGGACAAGATGGGCAGAAAGCGATAAGGGGCGGGCGACGTACGCTTTTATTCGTGACCCGACGTCTGTTAGGGAGCGGCCAGACTTTGGCTTCAGTCTGAGTCTCGGCTTTTTACTGACGGGACACGGCTCTCTCAGTGCATTTTTGCATGCGAGAGGTCTGTCCGATAGTCCGGACTGTGGTTGTGGGAGGGGACCCGAAGACTGGCGGCATATACTTACGGAATGCTCGCACTACGATGATGTTAGGGATTTAGCTAGCATGGGAATCTTCCACTCCCAGGGGGTGTGGGATTTCAGTAGGGTTGTAGAGGACGACCGGACGTTAAGGGCAATGGGCATTTTTGCTCGTATTGTATTTAATAGGAGACGACTAAGAGACATATAGTGGAGGTGACTGATTGCACTACTGTCGGCATAGCCTGCCCAGTCGGTTGTTTCCTCCATCTGCGCCCTGATGCTGACGTTGTTGATGCCTGCCGATGTTCCTGGTGTTGAGGTAACTGTTGATACCTGTATGTTTGATGTTTGTTGTCGTTCACCCGTGAGGGTGTTCATGTTTATTGTTGTTTTATGTTTTTGTGGGTCACTGATATCCAGTGACTGCGTGTTTGTCCGGAGCGGCGTCGCGGGTCACGATAGTGACCGGTGAGTCATCCGTGAGGACGGCTGTGTTAATTGTTGTGTATGTGTTGTTCATTATTTGTTTGATTGTTGTTTACAAACAAAATTTTGAACTATAGGCCACCAGTCCCGGACCTTTTTTGGAGGACCAACTGGTAGTAGCTTCGGCTACGAAGTCTGACCGGAGACTATAATCTGGTAACACGGGAGCCAGGAGCCCCTGGAACTTCGGTTCCAGCCTGGCTGTTGGTGTGGCCCCTTGGGGAGAATTTCGTGGTGACTGTGGTTTAGACCCAAATCGCGGGGAGAGCGCAAGCTCGATGTGGAGTTGCATTTTCAACCGGGTGTCATGACCCATAGAATGGAAGGAGTTTAGGTAGACTCCGCCCTTAACCAAAGGGGACGACATGCCAAAAACATGAAGTCGAATTGGTACTCATACACTTGTGTGTGGGGGCGTTGGTAGACGCATTGTATTCACCCTGTGTTAAGAGCACAGTGCGGTAAGGCCATTGCGGCGGGTACTCACTTAAAACACTCGACTCCTATGTCCGTCCGTTGGTCTCGGCCAAAGCCGACCACACCAAACATGGTGAAAATTTCCCCCAGTACTCACAACAGGTGGAGCAGTGAGGGGAAAACGTTAGCACAATGAGCACCGGATAGCGCTCAGAGTTTTGACGAAGTTGGAGGCTGTTGAGGTTTCGGCTCTTACCGAAAGCAAAAAGAGTCACTTACATGGGCTAAAGGCGTCATAGATGCTTCTAAGGCCAATCAGCCGGCTGAAAGAGCTACAAATTCAGCTGTGTTAACGGCTAATAAAGTCAAAAGAATCAGATCACCCTGCCTTCGAAAAAGGCAAGAGGCCCTTATGTCACCATCAACAGGACACTCACCAAGCCCTTCAATGAAGTGACGAAGGAGAGTCTAGTGATGGCTGTTATAGACTGAAGTAGTGAGGATGGATCCATCCTCAAGGACAAAAAGAGCCATGTGCAATCCGCCATTATGGCTCATTACCTCGATGTCCGAAAAGAAATGCCGGGCAAACCACCAGTCTGCAACGATGCAGGATGGCATCAGGGGAGAGTAAAGCTCTTATATTCGGTGATGTTGCTCTGAGTCGAGAGGGTGAGGTGTGGCCGGTTGCCCAGTTGGATGTTGTGGAAAAAAAACAACATCCCTAGTCACCCTAGAGCCATCACCTGGGTTACAGAAGAGCCCTCCAGCTAGGATGACATATTAGAGATTATAAAAGATTCCAATCCTGGTCTGCCGACCCGGGCGACCAATTGGAGAATTAGCAAGGTGGGTGAGGCGGATGGTAAAAAGCGACAGGTAAATTTGATCCTTAACGCGGAATCCACCTCCCATATACAAAGTGCAAGTGCAACCCTGCAATATGGTTTCGAGACTATAGTCTTGAAGGTATACAAGCAGGATATAGCTCCCAATGCGGAAGGTGAGCCTTCGACCGTGGTTGATACAAGGCTTTCTGGAAGTGCGGAGGTCCACACGACCATAATTTCTGGTGACTCTAACAGAAGATCTGTAACGTCATTCTCTGAGGATGAAAACACCACTTCGGATACTGAGGGAAGTCTCCGGACTCTTTGACGCATCTGGCGAGGACATGTTCCCCTATGATACGGACGAAGAGTTCGATAACACCCTTGTCGGGGTGGATGTCAATCTGTCGATTACCAATGATGGTAAGGATTCTACAGATTAACCTCCATCACGCTAAAGCAGCCACAGCGGCTCTATTGCTGCGCCTGTTCACAGCTGCAGTAGACATCGTCCTGATCCAGGAGCCCTATGTAGTAGGAGGACGGGTGTGCGGTATCAAGACACCAAACTTTAAACTGCTTGTGGCCAACTGTGAAGGCACTCCAAAAACCTGCATTTTGGCCAGAAAAGATCTAAGTATTTTTCTCCTGACTAATTTAAGTGGTAAAGACCAAACAGCTGCTATTCTGGAGATAGGTAATCGCATATACTGGGTGGTCTCCAGTTACTTTCCTTATAAAGCTGCAATAGCGACAGCTCTCTTCAGGGAAGTAGTAGAAGAAACAACGTCTGACGAGCTCGAGCTGATTATTGGCGCAGACACGAACGCTCGTCATACTATCTGGGGTAATACGGATATAAACAATAGGGGTGATTCGCTTCTTGACTTTATTCTAACTATCAACCTAACTATTTGTAACACTGGCAATAAACCGACCTTTACAATTAAAGACAGACAAGAAGTACTAGACGTAACGTTTGCTACTGACCGGGTGTCAGACAAAATTATTGGGTGGAATGTATTGGACGACCACTCATTCTCAGATCACCATTATATAGAGTTCAAACTCGCTGAAAAAGCGCCTAAACCTGCTGTCCACAGAAATGTGGGGAAGACAAAGTGTCACCTGTATGAGAAGAATTTTAAAAAGGTCCTCAACTCTAAACTTCTTTATGAACCGAATGACAAAGCCGGTCTGGATAATCTGGTCGAGCATATCATCACATCATTCAATAGTTCCCTTGAAGAAACCTGTACAAAAACAAGGTACAAGGGTAAAACAAAACCTCAATGTTGGACTTCTGAGCAAAGACGCTCTTGGTATTCCTTCAGTGGCGAAGTGGAAAAGGTCTCCGACGCCGCAAGGCTGAGGAAGGTACTTTCCACTTATCCTTGTATGGTGGGGTATTTGCAGGATGAGGCAAACAACTGGACAAAAAACAGAGAGCAATCGCTAAGTGTACTGCTCGACACACACTTCCCGGGGAACTCATCAACAGTGCCCGAGGATCAACAAGAGGTAAACCACACTAAAATGGAGAGTAAAATTTTCGCGTATGCCCATCAATTCCTTTTTTGTATTTCAGCCAGATGGACGGCTTCAGCTAAGTCTTGATTTTCACTTTGAAGAACGCGACTTAATGATAATGCCGAGCAGTGAACTGAATGATACCTGCCATGGACCGAAACTTGAAAATCCAACTTTTTTTAGCCATCAATAACTGAAATGTAGATGTTGTGGTTTTCTGATCAGACCAGGTGGAATGCATTTATTCCAAAGTATTTTTCAACAGATTCATGTTGTTCTACCCATCGAGTTCGCAATACCAAAATGTTAAGGTGGTTCCATCGCATGACTGAGCCTGTAAATAAATATATATAGGATGTGGGTGGGTTGGTCTTTACATTTCGTACCTAAAAAATAACACAATACCTTCGGTGGTAACCCATGTCTTGCCGCCAAACTATTTGGCACTACATCGACTATACTTGCTGTATTGCCATATATGCCTTCTTTATCCTGTCTTCTCAATCCCATATGCCTTCTTTATGCCGCCTTTTCAATCCCATATGCCTTCTGAAATCCCTTTCTTTTTCCTTTTCTTTTCTTTTCTTTTCTTTTCTTTTCTTTTAGATATCCAAAAACGAACCCTTAAGAACAACAATAACATTTAATTATTTCAGTCAATTTATTTACATATATATGAAATGAATATATACATATGAAATTAATAGTATTAGAAATTGCTTATTGGAGAGCTATTTGCCTTTTATGATGATGAAGAAAGTGGTATACGGTTTGGATAGTGCCGAGACAATTTCTAACTGAGACTACTTTGCGTGCGTAACTTAAGCTATGTACTGAAGATTGTGAGATCGGATTATCAACCCTGTTACAGTTCTGCCAATGTAAGGACAATGGCAGATTGTTAGGCAAAGTTGAACTGGCAGTTCAGACTATTGCAAGAAAACCTTACAATTTCATATATTTTGTGAATATGCAAGATTGCCAATAAAAATATTTTATAGACAGTGCTCCTAATAAAGATGTATGTCATGTACTTCTAATAAGGATGTTGTCAGATGCATAAACATAAACTAAACAATCAATGCCAGACGTTTCGAGGAAATTTAAAATAACTTCAGCCAAACCTTTTCCATCGATCTGTTTTGTTGGGACGAAACTCTAGAAATCTTCGCAAACTTTATATCGCCCATCGTTTTCATTAAGGTACCGAACACACATTGAAACTTGGCCAACCCCTGAAATATCAGCTAATTCATCCGCCATGATGCATGATGGTGAACGCTTTGGAATTATTGATTCTCTCAAAAAGCTGTCGGTGTATAAGACACGATTGTCAGATCGGATAACGTTATCAAACCTGTTAGAGTGCTGCAAATTGACGGACAATGACAGATTGCAAGGCAAAGGTGAATTGTCAATTCAGAGTTGTCAATAAATAGTTTCTCTGACAATGCCGCCATTGTCACATGCAACTTCGCACATCTGACAATCAAAAGTGTCTGCAAACTTTCTCGCATTGGTAACGTTGTGTGTTTACACTATTGCCAGATGTCTACCAATATTATTGTCTTACATTAACTTTTTTGCCAACGTTGCAAGCGATGCCTGAAGTGGGTTTTTGACCCCAATAAGGGGTTTAGTCAATGAAAATTGGGATAAAAAAATATTAGGGGTTTGGGGTTTTATTAGGGAATTTTGTAAAATTTATTGGGATTTCTTGGTGTTATTGATGCAATATAAATATTTTCATAAACTAAAGAAATGCTGTAAGTTGGTAAGTATTTATACGACAGAATGAATTTTTAATTGAATGATTTGATTGTAATCCTAAAATTTTTGACTATTTAGAGTCCTTAGTAAACAAAATACTTTCCTGAAAATATAATGTTTTTCTAACAATTTTTCAGAACGATGATTTTACTAAATCTATATTGATTTCACCAAATCTTAGGTTAGGTTAGGTTAGGTTGAAGAGAGGAGACGTTTAAACGTCTCATGTCCATGGACATACACTTAAGCCAGTGGTTCGGCCTGTTGTGCGCTCCTTATTTATGATCTTTTTATACCTCACGATTTACAGAAAATCGGTACTAGACACGAATTTTCTCAGTATCTTCCAGTCATATTCTCTGAGATGAGTCAAGTCTGGTAATATGTCGGACCCCAAATGTTGGGATCTTGCATCTGTGAAAGCCGGGCAGTGACACAGAAAATGTTCCATCGTTTCGATGTTTTCTCTGCATGCCCTGCATTCGTCGTTTCCTGCTAGTCCTATGCGATGAAGATGTGCTTGTAAGCTTGAGTGTCCCGTTAGAACACTCATCATCTTACTAATATCGATCTTGTTTAGTTTCAGAAGACTTCTTGTTTTCTTTTCATTTTGGTCACCCCACAGTATCTTTGCAGTTGCTCCTACTGTTGCCCTATTCCACACAGTTTTATGAGCCATCACTGCCCAGTGCTTCAACTCATTTTTGTGGCTTCGAAAGGTTTCCAATTTTCCAAGTTTATTACTCGAAGTTCTCTGCCCTTTGAAGCCAAGCTGTTTGCCCGTTCATTTCCAATCACTCCGTTGTGTCCTGGTACCCAGCAAATACGCAATTGACAATGGGCTGAGTAATCATTTATCGTTCGTTTACAGTCCAACACAGTTCTGGATTTGACCCTTTCCGATGTTATTGCTTTAATCGCCATTTGGCTATCTGTGAAGATGTTGGCTCGAACTTCTGCTTGAAATACCGTGTTATGGTCAGGGAGGCGGAAGTGAAGTTCGACTTCTGGTTCATCAATAAAAAGTCCCAGACCCGTCCTTCCTCCTCGCTTGGACCCATCCGTGTAGCAGCTGGTTCCCACTGGCACATGTGCCAAAGTTCCATTTTCCCAGGAGCGTCTGTCTGGCACAAACGTATCACAGGTAGCTGTAAGCCGCACTTCAGGAATGCGGTCGGAGATTTCTGGCGTTTGAATGTGACCAACTAGATATTGTAAGATCTTCTGATGGTACGACTTGTGGTCTCGATTTATCCATTCACCAAATCTTAACTTCGTATTAAAATATACACCGAGCCTTTGCAGGTACTATTAAGTATAATTTTCCATCAAATGAAATGCTGAAAAAATTTAATTTAAACACCATTTACAATATATATGAGACTTGAGGTGTTGATGGTAACGCTGAAGTATATAAACTTTTTAATGTGTACATATGATTACAACATTACAATATACGAGTACATTCATAATTATTTTAAATTATTTCTTGAATCCTTAGTAATTTCATAATATTTCACCTAGTGTGTGGGAATATTTTCGTACAGAACTCTAAATTTACCTATCTCTGGGATTTTTCTCAACATTTGTAAAAATTGTCATATCTACCTAACCTCTTCGTGCAATTGAAGATATTAATACCAATGAAAAGCTCTGATACTCCTCTTCTAAAAATATGTATGTCCTTGTGGTGACGGAGTTCATGCTTAATCCTTGAATATCCAGGAAAAATATCAATTTAGGTATTTAATTGTTTGGTACTAAAGGTTCAATCTATTCAAACTAGAACTGACCATATCCTTTACAAGAAGATATGGCAATATAAACAAATGGCAATTTTGAGAAAAAAAATTTTGAAATAGGTAAATTTAGCTCAGTAAAATTAATTTAGAAAAACCAACAAAGTCCAAAAATTCGCACGTATTGAGGAATTATGTGTGTTTTCGATTCATTTAATTTTGAATACGATTGCATTGCGTTTCGTGGTGAATTTGTCAAGTGACTATTCAATTTGGAATCTGTTATCGCCCGATACCTTAGCAAGGCTCTAAAATTGCCATAATTTTGAATAGTTTCTTTTGAATCGATTCTGCAAGTATCACAGCTTCCTCTTAGTGCTAAGCCTTCTCGACCACAAAGGATGACTGTTTGAACTACTGCTTCCAATTCTTTCTATTTGCGTTTACGAACTGCTTTTCATGAATTTGTTATTGTTTATCGATGGACGCTGTGGCTTGATTATCTACTTAGATCTCATATCAGCTTTCAACACACTGTTTCTATGGTATTGGAGTAATGAGTGCTGGCGAAATACTTCAAGCGCTTTTTTCTAACTAGTAAATGGCCTTGATACCATTCAAATTTCCCGGATAGTATAGGCTTTGACTTACTTTTACTAAAATATATCTGTCATTTATTAAATTGTGCCAAATATTTAATATTTGACACACACAAAAATTATATGTTTGTGAGGATGTTGTTTAAAACAAAAGTTTGTTTTCATTCAAATATTTTTTATTTGGAACTAATATTACCGACACAAAGATTAATTTGTTTTCAGTGAATTTTAAAAAAAAATATGTTTGTAAAATTCGATTAAAATTTAAATCGTATAATCTTTCGTAACTACGAACTTTATAACTCGTATAAATTGAATTAACGAATTGACAAAAAGTAATGTATTTTAATATTTATAAATTAACAATTAGTGCTGTAAAACAGAAATTAATCCTGCTTATGACATTTTATCTATAAAGCATAACACAAAATCTAGGAAAAAAAAATAAAACTAAAATTCGACAGTCTTAAACTTTTTTTAAATATAATATATTTGGAGAAATTCCCAATCAATAATCTGACTTGTATACAAACACATATATTATTTGAGAAAATTAGTTTGCAAATATATTTAGTTGTAATATATTAATATATGAGTTACAAATAAATTTTGTTGATTTTCAAATATAATTTAGTTGCTCAGAAATATATAATATTTAAAAATTTGTGTTCCAAATATATTTTCTTTCGATTCAAACATATCAAAAAAGGCGATTTTGCCCCGTGTATCAAATTTGTGGAATGTACTTTTTCCACAACAAAAAGATATGATTTTTTTAAAAAAATTAGTTCGAAAAAATACAGTCAATGCTAACAAAGTTTGTTAAAATCAATACTGCACAGTATGTAAATCACATTGATACACGCTGAAAAAAAAATCGCTTCTGTAGTATATTGTCCCAAACATATTTGGCTTGAAACATATATATGTTTAGGGTAGACTCTAAGCATGTAATATTTGGTACATACAAAAATTGTGTATTTGGGAAGATGTTGTTTTAAACAAATATTTGTTTACATCCCAATGTGACTGCTATTTGTGAAACAAATATTTATTTGCATTTAAATATTCATAAAATACATAAATTGTGTCAAATTTTTCAGTAATTCAAAGTTAAATTTGTAGAAATTTTTAATGTTCATAAAAAAAAAATAATATCTGAATCATATAATCTATAATCTAAAGTACTTAAAGAATTGACAACTAATGATGGCTTTGAATACTCAGAAATTTTAAATGATCGATTTAAAACAGAAGGTAATGCTGCATATGGTATCATAACTGGGAGGTAAAATTCGAAACCAAGGAAAAATTTAAACTGAAATTTGAAAAACTCAGCAATAGTTTTGGAAACCTTTTTTAAATAAAATATATTTGGAAAAATTCCTAAATAATAATTTTATTTGTATTTAAACACATATTTTATTTGAGAAATTTAGTTTGCAAATATAATTTGTTGTAATATATTAATATATGCGTTCCAAATATATTTTATTGATTTTCAAATAAAATGTATTTGCTAAGAAATATAAAATATTTATAACTTTGTGTTCCAAATATATTTTCTTTCGATTCAAACATATCAAAAAAGGCGATTTTGCCCCGTGTACATCTCCAAAGTGTCAATACTTCACGATCCATGTACTTACATGTAGTGAACACTCAATGATCATCCGGTTTGATTAAATGTTTAGCTAGTGCCTTTGCAATTGGATTGAATCTACTTCTTATTTCAAATAATTTTACCATTCAATAAATAAATTTCGTTTATATACGAAATTAAACGTATACATATACATATGTATTTATAAATATAAAAATATTACTGATTTATACAAATCAATTTAAAGATGAAGTAGAATTTTGATTTTTAGATAGCATTAAACGGCTGTTTTCATCCAATTCGAAAAAATAATTAACTAACTCTTCAGTTTTATAAAGTAATTTTCTATCGCATTTCGGCTTTGGGATTGCTAAAATTCCTTGTTCAGACCACAATTTCTTTGAAGTTCTTACTTCCCGCTCAGAAGCACCGAATTCCATCATAACATGGTCGTGTCCCCAAGTTGGTGGGGAAAGGGTTAGTAATTGATTTTTTCTTTTTTATCCAGCTCTGACAAAATTGAATCACCATCCTATTCGCTGGCTGGATTACGATACTTTTTACATCCAGTCCGCTCAACGCCACTTTCACGGTCTTCACAATTCAGATATTTAAATTGCTTTTTGGATTTTGGAAGTTGAATCGAACATTTTATGCAAATTTTCGCTTCCTTTGGCAAATTAAAATTGCTCCACAGGTTTTCGGATATTTTGAGTACGGTTTTAGGGTTATGACTTTTAATCCCAAATGCATCGCGTTAAATATGGATTAAGTCTGCTGGACTCCATTGTTGTTAGAAGATGTATTGAAAAATGTAAATAGTTTTCTTTATACTCGTATACGTATGTATTTTCAATTAAAACTTGGTTTGACGAGGTCTGGTATGCCGTCCAATTTTGATATTGAGAAAATTTTTTAGCTAGAGTGCTGAAATTTTTTGTGTATGCATTTAGTGGCAGATTATGTGAATTTTCCAAAAATGGGCGGGATCGGACCAATGGGCGTGGGCCCAACCCATATAATCCAAATTTTGATATCTTGCACAATATGTAAGCGAGAGTGCTGGAATTTTGTGTATATGTATATGGTGGCAGTCTGCGTGATTGGTCCAAAAATGGGCGGGATCGGCCCAAAGGGCGTGGCCCCGCCCACATAGACCAAATTTTGATATCTCGCACAATTTGCTAGCGGGAGTGCTGCAATGTTGTGTATATGTATCTGGTGGCATTCTACGTAATTGGTCAGAAAATGGGCGGGATCGGACCAATGGGCGTGGCCCCGCCCTTATAAGCCAAATTTCGAAATTGATATATCTTGCAAAATTTTTTATCTAGAGTGCTGTAATGTTGTACATATGTATCTGGTGACAGTCCACGTGATTGGTCCAAAAATTGGCGGGATCTGACCAATGGGCGTGCCACCGCCCATATAAGCCAAATTTTGAAATTGAACTATCTTGCTCATTTTGTTAGCGAGAGTGTTTGCGTATATGTATCTGGTAGCAGTCTACGTGATTGGCTTACAAATGGGCGGAATAGGACCAGTGGGCGTGGCACAGCCCATATTTTGGTATATCTTGCAAGTATTATATAGGAAATACATGAACAAAAATGCTCGGTATGCGATAATTACAGCTGCTCACTCCAATACAATCGCAATATGATAATGTGATGCATGACCAATGAAAGAAGAATTTGGAAATTTTATAAGTATACAATTCTATTTTCTGGACTTTCCACTGAATTCGGTATTTTTTCATTCAGTGAATTTATTACTAATACCAGTAAGGAAAGGCAGAAAGTCGGGCGGGGCCGACTATATAATACATTGCGATAATAATTTGGAATAATTGGTAAATGTGGTGTGTGTGTGTATGTATATCTTATTTTGAACCGATAATCGCTAAATTAAGCAATATTCGTTCCTAAATTGAGAAACATTTTCTGGAGAACTTTGTAATGATCGGAAGTAAAGCGGCTCGTTTTTTAGTCTTTGAAAACTTTTTGGAACAAAAACACATTTTAACAATTAAAACTAGTAGTAAAAATGCTTAATTCCAAATCATTTGGTGGGGGGGGGGGGGGGGGGTTTGCATATATATGTTGCGCCACTATCCACGTGCAAGCTTTGGCTTAGGCAAGAGGCAATAAGACAGTCCAACGAAAGATGGACAGAAATCGGCACCTGCAGGGTAGCTAGACAAATCTGGCCAAGGTATGACCTGAGAAGATCAAAATATCTCCTGCCACTAGAGAGGCAAAGATTGTCTAAATTAGTATCAGTTCTGACGGGACACTGCTTGATCGGCGAACACGCCAAAAGATTGGGTTTTGATTCTAATGACTGTGGAGATGAGGAAGAAGTGGAGAGCATTGAGCGCTTGCTATGCGACTGCCCCGCTCTGAGTAAACGACGACTGGACATACTGGGGTCGGACTTTCTAGGCAGCCTAACAGATCTTTCCTGTACCGATATTCGTACTATCGATAAATTTGTATATCAAACAGGTTGGTTTCGATGAGGGGCATTTCAGACCTTGGTAACACTAGGGACCTTAACTGGTCTTTGTGAGCTTGTATAAAAAAGAAATACGGCTGCCACCCTAACCTAAACCTAAGATGCTATTATGGGGGCTATATCAAAACATTGACCGATATGGCCCATTTGCAATCCCAAACAACTTGCAACTATAAGAAATATTTCTATCAAATTTGATCAACCTAGCTCTATTATTACGGACTGTAGCGTGATTACAACAGACGGACAGACGGACATGGCTAAATTATCTTAGAATTTTACGACGATTAAGAATACATATACATTATGGGGTCTCAGATCAATATTTAGAGGTGTTACAAACGGAGTGACAAAATGAATATACCCCCATCCTATGGTGGAGGTTATAAAAAGTAACATTGGTTGTTGTAAATATTTTTTGTGTACTTATTTTATCAAACAACGAGGCTTCGATGACTACTAGCATGCAACTGAACAATTTTGTTTTGTTTTTTATGCTCTCTGTTTTTATTTTCGTTGACGCTCGGGCTGTGTACAAGGTATGTTCAAAAAATATCGGGAATTTTTAATTTCCGCGGGCTACGTGTATTTGATTTTTGATATTTTTATAGCGTTATGTTGGTACTCATGTCCCTTACTTATGCTGACCAGGTCGGCCATTTTGAATGTTTAGTTAATTTTTGACAGTTGTTGTGCTTGGATGTGTTTTAACTTGTCTTCGATTTTTATCTATTTCAGAAAATGGATCAAAGAATCTGCATCAAATTTTGTTTGAAAAACAAAATAAAGTGCGCTGACGCATTCCGAATGTTGACTGCGGCATATGGTGATGCTACCTTGGACCAAAGCAACGTTTATCGGTGGTACAAAATGTTCTTAGAGGGCCGAGAAGATGCGAAGGACGAACAGCGTGCCGGACGCCCGAGCACGTCAACAACAGACGAAAACATTGATAAAGTGATTAAAATAATATTGGCCAATCGACGAATTACCATTAGAGAAGTTGCTGAGGATCTAAACATATCGATTGGCTCGTGCCATTCTATTTTAACCAATGATTTGGGCATGAGTCGGCCGCTAAATTCGTGCCAAAATTGCTCAATTTGGACCAAAAACAGCATCGCGTTAACATTGCTCAGGAGATGTTGAACTCGGTCCGTGACGACCCAAATTTGCTCCAGAGGGTCATAACTGGTGACGAATCATGGGTTTATGGTTACGACGTGGAAACTAAAGCTCAATCATCCCAATGGAAGCTGCCGCATGAACCAAGACCGAAAAAAGCGCTCCAAGTTCGGTCGAACGTAAAGGTTTTGCTCACAGTTTTCTTTGATTGCAGGGCCGTGGTGCATTATGAGTTCTTGCCACAGGGTAGTACGGCCAATAAATAATATTACCTGCAAGTTATGCGCGAAGCAATCCGCCAAAAAACGCCCGGATTTGTGGAAGAACAAAAACTGGCTTTTGCACCATGATAACGCCCCGCACACACATCGTTGCTTGTGCGTGAATATTTGGCCAAAAACAACACAGTAATGGTGCCGCAGCCACCGCATTCCCCTGACCTAGCCCCCTGTGACTATTTTTTGTTCCCAGTTCCCAAAACTGAAAAGGCCCATGAAAGGACGACGCTACGCCACGATTGAAGAGATAAAGACGCCATCGAAGGAGGAGCTGAACAAGATCGCAAAAAATGATTTTTTGAAATGCTTCGAGGATTGGAAAAAACGTTGGCAGAAGTGTATTATATCCGAGGGGAATTACTTTGAAAGGGACAAAATAGATATTCATGAATAAATAAATACTTTTTGTACGTACATGAAAAAGCCGATTAATCTTCGTTGTTCTAACAAGTGTTTGGGCACCACTGGTCTAGAATGACACTATGTCAGTAGCCATTTCCTGACCATAGTAACAGTTCCCTGAGTCTAATCGCAGTATATGTGGTATATTGTACTGCTATAATATCTAGCGGCAATAAATGTAGTATAACATTTACTGCCTCAGTTGGTGTCGTTCTCAGCGCAACAGTGATACATAAGTATAACAGCCATTCGCTGAACCTTATTTAGTATCGCACAGAAGGTGGTTGTATGCAGAGCTGTCCACCAGACGACATTGCCATATTGCCCTTTTACTGGTATATAGCGCTATCAGAGCCTTCTTTGTTCTTTCCAAAAAGTTGTGGTTGATGTGCAACTTCCTGTCCAGTAAAATACCTAAGTATTTTACGCTTCCAGAGAAGGGAATTTCAATAACCCCAAGGAGATAGTCGTAACTCTTGGTACCTTATTTCTCCTGGTGAAAGAACTAGTTCCATCTTGATTGGGTTAACACCAAGATCATTACCGGAAGTCCTCCGACCCAAGAAGGGCCTATGTAGGATGTATCATAAGTAACCTGAAACTTCAACAACGCTGACACCCATCTACAGCAGAGGAGACCGAACACACCATTGGGGCGATCCCTTGCTGACAAATCTTTGGAGGTCAGTTCACCTTAAGCTAGCTGAAATGCGCCTCTTAATTAGAAGGTTATGAATGAACCTACGTATACTGCTATCAACCCCCCTTCCTAAGGACGTAATTATAGCGGCTGGATTTATGTTATTGAAGGCCCCCTCTATCTCTAAGAAAGCTACCATAGTATTCTCATATTCCTTAACAGAAAGGGATTCTTAAAATAAGCTCATGCAGGGCGCTTTCGGTGGATTTGCCCTTGCTCTAGGCAAGCTGTTGAGTAAACAGTAGCATGTGATCCATTTTAGTACTAAGGTAAACATCTACTTATATTAATCTCCCCAGAGTTTTAAGGAGAAATGACGATAGACTAATTGGCAGGAAATCCTTAGTGTGGGACGGCTCCCCGCTTTTGAGATGAAAACAACCTTGGTTTCTCTCCATTTTGTTGGTATGTAGGCCTGATTGACACAACATGTGTTTATCTCTCAGAGCCAGGGAGCAATTGTATCAGCCAATGCCTGTAGCTTCGCCGGAGAATTTTTGTCTGGTCCTGGCGACTTAAAATGTTTAAAGCTTTTGATAGCCCAAATAATTCTGGTAACAATTTCGCTAGCAACCTCTGATGGCTACACTTCAAAGGAATCACCCACCTGAAGTATTCAAAGCCTCTTCAGAGTTGCGCGGGAAATGTGTATCCATGAGCAATCCCAGCCAACCCAATAGTACAAGGTGTTGAGGCTAAAATTGTCCGTAACTTTGAGGCGTCGGATGAGCTTTCTACGCCATTACAGAAATCTATCAAGGATTTATATTGAGCATTTCTCAACTCTTTTCTTGTGCCGTCTAAGCCTTTGCCCCATTAAAGAGTTTCCTACAGCACTTCCTCAACATAACTAATTGAGACGACCAAGATCGGTCGTTGTTTGCCCCTTGGCTTTTGTTTGGGACATGTGGCTTGTAACGAATCGTTTAGGGTTGCGGTGACTCGTTCCTTCTATATCCCGGATATTTTGTATCTTCATTTCAGGAGCTTTAGAAAGAGACTTGTTGAATGTATGCCAATTAGCCTTCTTAATATTGAATGGGAAGACGGTATCGGAAAAGCTATGAGTATCCAAAACATTCCATTCAGAAATCCTTCCACTTAAATTCTCGGACACAAAGGTGACATCGAGAAACATCTGTCTGTTTCTAGTAATGAAGGTAGGTTCATGCCCTCTATTAGAAATCACAAGGTTACTACTTATAATATATTGGATAAGTAAATCGGCCCTGTCATTGATGGCAGTACTACCCCACATATAATGGTGTGCACTGACATCACTACACACAATTAGGTCCTTGTTGTTCTCGTTTGTTGTTTTGTCTGAGTGTTATATGCCATGTAAACGGAGGTCAACCAATCATGAGAGTTTTCTAAATCAGGGCTGGCTGATACTATGTCTTCACTACTGAAAGAAGGCGCCTTTACACCTTATAGTGTAAAGGCGCTATGTCTAGTTTTCCAAATTTTACCGGAGAAATAAAATACTTTAAATTTTTTTATATTAAATGTTAAAAACTTTAAATGAATTTTTGGTGGTTTTCGTTCCCTTTTCAATCCCAAATAATCAAAATTGAAGATATATATTTACTGCCGAGTGGTAGGCTTTTTGTGACTTAGCCTCGTTTCGCTTACGTCTATTACATGTTCCATTAGACTTAGCACAATTTCTTGTAAACAACATTGCAATTTCTTCTTATAATGTTTAAGAAACAATTTTTCTTTGTATATTTTCTTCTTTATTAACCTACATTTTAACCAAATAGGGACTTATTGGCTTTACAGACTTCTTTAAATTGTACTACATTTATTATACCCTCATACTACATTTATAACACCCTCGTATATATCATTTGCTACTGGCCAAAAGTGTAACACATCGAAGGAGTTCCCTAAGACCCTAAGCATGTTCGGCGGAAACCCCCGGGCGTGACCCCGTTCATACAAGTCCAATTTTTGAATTGAGATATCTTGCACACATTTTTGGCGAGAGTGCTGTAATTTTGTACATATGTATCTGGTGGTAGTCTACGTGATTGGTGAAAAAATGGTCGGGATCGGACCAATGGTCGTGGCCCTGCCTATATAAGTCAAATTTTGAAATTGAGATATCTTGAAAATTTTGTTAGCGAGTGTGCTGTAATTTTGTATGTATATATCTGGTGGTAGTCTACGTGCTTGTTCCAAAAATAGCCGGGATCGGACCAAAAGGCGTGGCCCCGCCCATATAAGCCAAATTTTGAAATTCAGATATCTTGCACAATTTGTTAGAGAGAGTGCTGTAATTTTGTGCATATGTATCTGGTGGTAGTCTACGTGATTGGTCCAAAAATTGGAGGAATCGGATCAATGGGCGTGGCCTCGCCCATATAAACAACATTTTGAAATTGAGGTATCTTGCACAATCTGTTTGCGAGTGCGCTGTAATTTTGTGTATATGTGTCTGGAGGAAGCCTACGTGATTGGTCTAAAAATGAGCGGGATAAGACCAAAGGGCGTTGCCCCGACCATATAACCCAAATTTGAGCTATCATGCACAATTTAGTAGTGATAGTACTGTAATTCTGTTTATATGTATCTGGTGGCAGTCTACGTGATTAGTTCAAAAATTTGCGCGATCAGACTAATGGGCGTGGCCCCGCCCATGTAAGCCACATTTTGAAATTGAAATATCTTGCACAATTTGTTAGCGAGAGTGCTGTTATTTTATGTATCAAAAATGGACGGGATCGGTGATCTCAATCTGGGGGCAACGAAGTGGACCGGGTCCAGCTAGTACTTAATAAATCACAACTACAAAATCGCATTCCATGCGTTTGAACAGTTGTGTTGGACTGGACTTTTTTACATTTTTACGACTTAAACATATCTAAATACAATATAACTGTAGTTTTTGTTTTTGCAGTTTATGTATTCTCATATCCTCTTTCGTTATTCCGCAAAAAAACATATTGATAAAAAAAGGACCTAGCGCCTTTACACTCTAAGGTAGCGATATACCATTTCGCAAAAAATAAAAAAATTGCCTATATTTTGAAAATATAATTGATAAAGGAAATCGGTCAATATTCTGCACTGATATTAAGAAAATGCTACTACAGGGTCAGGAAAAAAATAAACACTCAATTTTCAAATGCAGACAGAAACGTAAAAACACCATAAAATATATAAAAATTGCCATATTTCAATGAAATATAATGTATGTATTTCCAAAAGCCAATTTCATAATTCCCAAAAGAATTTCGAAAAATTGTTGGTCTGTGTTTTTGTTATTCTGTCAGAATTTATTTTGGTTTGAGACCATATGTTTCAGTTAATTTCTGTCTATTGCAAAAAAGAGAAACAAATACAATAATTGGTAGAGAGTTTTAACTGCTGGGTAGAATTGACTGCAGTTTCGAGAGACACCACTCTATCATCTTCAGAATTCAGTAGCAATAGGTATATCTTTAACTTAAATCAGCTGAAATACTTATGGAAGCAGTAAATTGAATTTAACAAGAACTGCTAACCAAACCCGTATTTTGCCGAACTAAGTCAACATACTAAAACTCTCATACCAATACATTTTTGTTTTTTGCTTGGGTTCGCATCGCGAACCACGAAAACAAATGTAGTTTTGTCAGCGGCTAATGCCGACGTCATCGTACCTCATGTGTTTGTATGTGTTGTTGTTATTTATTGTTGGTCTGTGCTTTTGTGTTCAGTCCGAATTTATTTTGGTTTGAGACCATATGTTTCAGTTACTTTCGGTCTATTGCAAAAAAGTAATAGAAACAAATACAAAAATTGGCAGTTTTAATTGCTTGGTAGAATTGACTGCAGTTTCGATAGACACCACTCTGTCATCTTCATAATTCAGTAGCAATACTGTATGTCTTTAACTTAAATCAGCTGAAATACTTATGGAAGCAGTAAATTGAATTTAACAAGAACTGCTAACCAAATCCCTATTTTGCCGAACTAAGTCAACATACTAAAACTCACATACCAATACATTTTTGTTTTTTTCTTGGGTTCGCACCGCGAACCGCGAAAACAAATGTAGTTTTGTCGTCATCGTACCTCATGTGCTTGTATGTGTTGTTGTTATTTATTGTTGGTCTGTGCTTTTGTTATTCAGTCCGAATTTATTTTGGTTTGAGACCATAAGTTTCAGTTACTTTCTGTCTATTGCAAAAATAAGTAAGCTTCCTTTAAGATTATAGTAAATATGTTATACTTTTTTAATTAACTTCTAAAACTCGAATAAATAATATACTTTTTTCCTAAAAAAATAACAAAAATTGGATTTTTTGAAAATATAACTGCAAGTGGCCATAATTTTTATTCTATTGGGTATATCGAACCAAATTTTTTTTTTATAAAGGAAATTTTATTGCAATTTCACACGTGTTGACGTGGATGAAATCGGTGCATATTTTGCTCTGATATTTACAAAATACTAGCTACTAGAAGGCACACAAAGTTTCTATGAAGCGGACAATAAAGACGAGACACATACACGCTTCAACAATTTCTTCTCCCGAGGTGGCCAACTTTGAGTCACTGCAGCTCCGACATAGTTGTTAAGCCAACAATTTTGTATTTAATTTCAACAACTTTGTTGGTTGAACAGTAGGTGAAGGTTAGATGAAGATGTGCTTGTAAGCTTGAGTGTCCCGTTAGAACACTCATGATCAATTCTCGATCTTGTTTAGTTTTAGACAACTAGTTACTTGTTTTCTTCTCATTGAGGTCACCCCACAGTATCTTTGCAGTTGCTCCTATACAGTTCAGGATTTGACCTTTTCCGATGGTATTGCTTTGATCACCATTTGGCTATCTGTGAAGATGTTGGCATATTTAGGCTTTGTGGTATTACTGAGCCAGTTCACACACTCCGTGATTGCTCGAACTTCTGCTTGGAGTACCGTGCGGTCTGGGAGGATCATCAATAAAAAGTTCCAGACCCGTCCTTCCTCCAAGCCTTGGCCCATCAGGGTAGCAGCTGGTTCTCACTGACACATGAGGTAGTGTTCCGTTTTCCCAGGAGCATCTGTCTGGCACGAACGAATCACAGGTAACTGTAAGCCGCACTTCAGGAATGCGGTCGGTTGTTTTGAATATAACCGACCAGTGATTGTAATATCTTCTGATGGTACGATTGTGGTAATATCTTCTGATGGTACGATTTGCTTTATCCATTCGGCTATCACTTGTAGACGTCTTGCTGTGAGGGCTGCCTCATACTTTATACGGATATTTATTGGTTGGATGTGCAGTATAGTCTCCAACGCTCTTGTTGGTGCGGTTCTAATGCCCCGCTTATGCATAGACAGCACATACGTTGCACTTTTTGCAATGGTATTACGTTGTACTTCTTTGCCATTGATGTCCACCACACTACAGAGGCGTAGGTTATTATTGGTGTAATCACGCTCATGTAAAGCCATTGTGCATATTTGGACGTAGTCCCCATTTGGAACCTATAGCTCTTCTGCACAACGACCAACATCTGTGGGCCTTGGTAATTCTTTCTTCAATATGATCTTTCCAAATCAGTTTCTGATCCAAGATTACTCCCAGGTAGTTTACCTTTTTATATATGGCAATATTCTTATCTAGGAATCGAGTCCGGGTAAAAGGATGGATCTTCGTTTTCCTTTAAAAAAACATATTTCTGTTTTGTCTGGGTTAACATTTAATCCCCTTGGTTGTGTCCAGTTATATGATATGTTAAGTGCCTCATCACCTCTTCTGCATAGTTGGTTTGGATGTGTGCCCCTTAGAAGTAATATAACATCGTCTGCATAACAGACTGGTTAAAGTCCTTCATTGGTGAGGGCTTTAAGGAGACTGTGTATCGTCGTAACCCATAGGAGAGACGATAAAATGCCCCCGGTGGTATACCACGATTTACCTTGTCTCTAATTTTTACGTCATATGACCTACAAATAATCCACCTATTCCTTAGCATAGTGTTGATCCAGTTTTTTAGCGCCCGGTCAATCTGAAACTCTTCTAATGACTGGATAACTGTATCGGTCTGAACGTTGTTTAAAGCACCTTCAATGTCTATACAAACGGCAAGTGTGTACATTTCTTCACTGAAGGACTGTTCTATGTGGTGTACTACCTCATGTAGAGCTGTTACCACTGATCTTCCTTTAACATATGCGTGTTGTTTGAATTTTAGCTTGTCATCTGCTATCTTTCTTTTGAAAATGTCGTCAATTATTCGCTCCATTGTTTTTAACAGGAAAGAAGTTAGGCTAATAGGTCGATAAGCCTTTGGTATCGTATAACTCGTCTTGCCTGGCATGCAGTGAAAACTCCAGCCAGACGAGTTGAGCAGATCTGACTGTAAAATCACTAAATCTTTTGGCCAGCCATATCGAAATCTCTGTCAATGTCCTACTCTATCAAGTCGAAGACATCGCTACCTACATAGGTGATTACACGATACAAAATCTGGAATCTCTAGGTACATATTTTCATTGCCTTGCCTCAGCACCGTTGCGTCGGATGTTGACAACTTTGGAGAGAAAAGAAAACATTTATGGCACAAAATACAAGTCCTTGGACGAGGACCTGTTTTAGCGTAGAAAAGATTCTAGTTCACATGGTCTAATCCATTAAGCTTGTTGCTAGTTGTCCATGGTTCCTGGATCAAAGCAATATGAACCCTGCCTTATTTATGATGTCCATCAGAGCGTTCGATGCTGTCTCGCTCCGGTGGAGGTTTATCAATCATGATGACCTCAATCATTATATTTCCAGTAGAAGCTTCTTTAGGGAGTCTATCCTATCTGGTGGCACTCCCTCATTTTTTGGTAGTGGGTCATTCTCCTCCTTTCATTCGCTACCTATTACATCATCTTCCCTTAGACATTTTTGGAAGGCGATGTTATTTTTTTGTCGCTCCCTCATTGTTTTGAATCGTTGTGTGGCTTCTTTTTTTGATCACCACCTTTGCTGGGAACTGCATGCAGAAGTGGCTGTACTATTGGTATACTGGTGTTGTTATCGACTACTTCCACATCAGTTTTTGGAAGTGTCTTACTTGTCACCATCCGTTCACTACCAGTGTTTGCCTCTTCAGACAGTATATTGGACTCGATTCATCTATCCTGCCAATCGGGACCTTTCCAATTTTGAAAAAGACTGTCCTGATCAAGAAGTACGCCATGCCCTTCGCCATGACATGATTGTTCTTGGATTCTGGGTCAATGCCCAACACGAGGAGAGTACCCTCGGTATCATCCAACTTATAGAAGACTTCCCACTTTTTCACGGAAAGTTTTGAATTCTGTTTGCCAATGATGTCGAGTATGTACTCTGATGAGAACTTAGTGGGACATTCCTTAACATATAGGGTCATTTTTATGAGTTCAGGAATGTCGCTTTTCCTTACCAATTTTAGCTTTGCGCCGTCTTAAGTTGAGGGGAAGCTATCCACAAGTTTTACGAGGACACCAGCGCAGCCTTGTGATGCCAACTTTAGCATCAGAACACCCCTTTTAAACTCGCAACTCATTACTTCGATTGGTGGTTCATCCTTAGATTCGAGGACGTACTCCGCTACCCTCGTATAGACCAAATCTTCGAAGTTACTCTTTTGGTCTTCGGGGATTCTGCCAGATGCACTACTGCTATCAATTATGGCATAGCATAGATCGTCTCGAAAATGTTGTTTAGCTTTATTAGAATAAGATGGTGGGTACGTACCCTTCTCTATGCCCAATTGATTTTTCCGTGTCTGCAGAGTCTTTTTGTTTAAAGCCTCATCCTTAACGGATGATTTGGTTGACTTGATCTGCGTTACTGGATCAACTTTACCGCCCACGGTCGAAGGGCCCCGAATAGAGACTTCCTTATGTGTGGTTACGTTAGGCTTCTCCGAATTTCATTTGATGATTCAGAGCCAGAGTCCCCACTGGCTTTTAAAGCCTGGGGTGGCTTAGAGCCCCAGCTAGGTTCTGCTTCATCTGTCTTATCTTTTGTTTTGCCTGCGGATGGATGTGCACTTGTTTCATTTTCGACTACGGGTTCCAAGGCTCGTAGAAGTTGCATGCTCACGGTTGTTCGATAATGACGACAAATGACTCGTGAGTGAATCAACGCTTGTCGCCGGCACTGGGTTGTCCCTCCCCTGCGCCGTAATCTTCTTTGTCTTTTTTGGTTTAAATTGTTTGGGGAGACAATCCATATGTCAATATAGGCCTTCAAGACTATGCTCAGAAATTTCTGTCCAGAGACCGATTCACAGCTACCTGTGATTCGTTTGTGTCAGGCAGATCGTGCGACAGTCTGAACCTGTTGGTACACGGATGGGTCAAAGGATGGATGGGTCCGATGAACTTTTTATTGATGCACCAGAAGTCGAACTTTACTTCCGCCTCCAGACCTTAACACGGCATTTCAAACATAAGTTCGAGCAATCACGGAGTGTGTGAGCTGGCTCGGTAATACCACAAAGCCTAAATATGCCAACATCTTCACAGATAGCCAAATGGCGATCAAAGCAACAACATCGGAAAGGGTCAAATTCGGAACTGTGTTAGACTCTAAAAGAAAGATAAATGATAATTCAGTCCATGGCCAAATGCGTATTTTCTGGGTACCAGGACACAAAGGCAGAGATCTTCGAGTAATGAACTAAAAAAATTGAAACGTTTCGAAGACACGAAGGATGAGTTGAAGCACTAGACAGCGATGACTCACAAAACTGTGTGGAATAGCGCAACAGTAGGAGCAACTGAATAGACACTGTGGGATGAACCAAATGAGAAGAAAACAAGTAGTTTTCTGAAACTAAACAAGAGCGAGATTTGTAAGATGATTAGTGTTCTAACGGACACTCAAGCTCATAAGAACATCTTCTTTGAATAGGACTAGCAGAAAACGACGAATGCACGGTGTTTAAGTTCAAATTGAAAACTATCTACCAAAATGCGTCTGGCAACATAGTTGCGTACAGACGTGCTCCTGTTAAAGCATATAAAGCGAGTTAGACGATATTAACAAGCGATTTGGTTATAATTCTAAGTTAACGTTCATTGCTAAAGTGTAACTTTTTGCAAAAAAAATAATCAAGTTAAAAACATAGTGGTTGTTCATAAATAAACAAAGGAAATTTACAAAAACAAATATCCGTGCATGTCTCTCACTCCCTCCGTTGAGAGGCGGCTAAGTCTTAAGGCTGGGTTAGGCAAACGTAACCGCAACGCCCCCGTGGCGTAACGAATCAGTTGACTCAATCTGACATATGGAAATCAGTGTTATCGATTAGCCAACGGAAACGGACGGCTGATTCTGCTGAAATTTCATTTGGACGGTACGTTTACGTGCATTTGCAAACAAAATTAGTTAAATAATAAAAAAGAGAATAAATTATGCGAAACAGCGCGCATTGTTTCTCACCCCAGTTGTCAAATAGTGAAACAAATCAAACATAAATGCTAACAAATACAATGAAAAATAACGAAGTGCCTAAAAGGATGTCTTCAAGTATAGTAGCTAATCCGAATGGAAATATTGTTGCCACTGCAACAGGAACCATCCCCAAAAGGTACAAATCCAAACAGTACAACGGGCAAAGATAATAAAATTCAATCAGGTATATCGAAATCTGTAATTTCTGGGGATTTAAAAAGTGATTCTGAAAACACTCGAGAAATGAAAATATTCGTATTGGTGTCCTCTTTCAGTGGTATCAAAATAGGAATATACCTTTATCAATTGGCTTCCATGACGACTTTTGTGTCCTGACCACCAGTGGCTAAATCGAAACCTGTAATTTCTGGGGATTAAGAAAGTGATTCTGGAAACAATCCAGACATGAAAGTGTTCGTATTGGGGTCCTCTTTTGGTGGTATAAAAATAGGAATATATACCTTACCAATTGGCTTCTAGGATGACCTTTGTGTCCAGGCCCCCAGTGGCCAAACCGAAATCTGTAACTTTCGGGAAGTTAAAAAGTGATTCGGGAAACACTCGAAACATGAAAATGTTCGTATTAGTTTCCTCTTTCAGTGGTATACAAATAGGAAGGTATATACCTTTACCAATTGGCCTCCAGACTTGGTTTTGTTCCTCACCATCAGTGGACAAAGTGGAAATCTACAATTAACATGGTGAGATTACATATTTCAAGGACATGTGGGACACGAAAATGATCGGTGCATTGTTGTCATTTATTTCTTATATTCACTTTACTCTCGATAACAATATATTTTCTAAAAAATTATAATTCCACATCTGTCAATCGACCAAAACAGCTTATACGTACACACATACATTTTGTTATTTGACATTATGTTCAGTCACCCTGTTATTTCGTGTTATCGGAAGTAATCGAAAGTTACCAACGTCGGTATCTTCACGCAGGTAAAAATCGTTTAAAGTCTCACAGCCGAATTCATAAAAAATCCTAATTATGATTTAAAGTGCACTTTAGTTAACAAACACTTTTGGCGTAATAAACGATTATTAAAAAATCGTATTCATAAACAACATTTTAACTAACAAACATTTTAATGACTTCGTCAATGTAATGCTGGCAACACCATCTTTTTCACACACCATTTTCTCTCTTAATGATGCATTAATAGGATTATCAATTGTAATAGTAGTCGAATATATAATTTATTTTATTGTTTATTTTAAAAACGACTGTATTAATTAACAAAAATGTATGCTCACTTGTCCAATAAAAAAAACAACTAAAGATTAAATAAATGACGAATTCAGATAATTTTATTTATTACATACAAAAAGGTATTCGAATAACGAATAATATATAACACATGTTGATTGTTTACATATCAATAGTGAATTTTGTACAATTTGCATTTCTTGTGTTGCGGGTTTGCAACAATAAAAGTTGTTGGTCTTTTATGAAACAACATAGAAAAAATGGATGCGAAAATTAATTTATTATTACCGATTTACAATTCGGTAATAGGAAGATTGCAAAAATGCATTTCATATACCGATGTACGCAGAATCATACCCAGAGTCGATTTAGCCATGTCCGTCCGTCTGTGACAATCAAAGTACTGCTCGAAAAAAGGAACCAATCATTAAGAAATTTTTGGGACAAGGAGCAGCTTATCTTGCACAATGCCTTTAACTCTTCCCGGAAAAATGCGATAAATCGGTCCACGTTTTGATATACCTCCCATTTAATGGTACATTTCGTTTTGACATAAACACGTTCTAGAAGGCACAGTTACGTAATTTATTCTTTTTTTTTCTAATTTTAGCCTAAAGCATTTCTAGATAATATGTTCAAAAACAGTCTTATAATTTAATTAAAAAATTCCATAAAAATGTTTTGCAAATGCACACGAAGAAAATGCAAATGTCACTTTAACAAACGCTTAAATTAGGGTCGAACCTATATTAAAATCCACGCATTTAACAATGGTTTACAAAAGGTGTTTTAGGCTAATAATCGTTTATGAATACAGTTTTAACAAATTTAGCTTAACAAAGGTTTGTAAAGCTGTTTAAAGTTTTTATGAATACGGCTGTCAATGGTAGAGGTGGGAAACTATCAATGGGCACTATCGATAGCTTAATTTTTTTGTGACTATCGATTGTTTTGCGCTATGATTATTTAATATTTTAAAACTATCCATATTTTTGGCCACTATCGATAGTGAAAACGAAATGATCCGACACTAAAGGCCCAGTTAGGCAAACTTAACCGTAACGCCCCCGTAGCGTAACGAATCAGCTGATTCGATCTGTCATATGGAAATCAGTGTAAACGATTAGCCAACGGAAACGAAACGTAAACGGACGGTTGAATCTGTTGAAATCAGAATTAGAAGTTCTGTTTACCTACAATTTGACAACAGCTGATACCACATGTTGTTTACAATTACAATTGACATAAGTAAAGTGTTTTCCATTAAGGACATACGAATTTTATATATTAATAAAACACAGAATATTTAAGATATAGAGTTCAAATTTATTCTAGGTGTAGTGCAAATGTTACATTTTAAGAATGAAATTTCGCGTTGGATGTTGTCCCTGAGCTCGTCTAAAGTTGTTGACTTAGACCAAGGATATTCCTCAGGAGAAACGCCGCATCGGCAATAAAAAATGAGGAAAGGCTTCAGAGGATGCTGACGATAATGGTTTACTAGGAGGTACAGGTACTGTACCTAAAATAACTGTTTGGCCAAACGGAGAGTACTGCAATATAGCTGTATTTAATTTAAATTAAGAAATGGAAATTGTTTGTATTAAAATAGATTATAAATAAATTGAAGTTTAATGGACATACCCCCATCGTGTTGGCTGCCATAACTTCCAACATTAACTGATATGAATGTATAGTTAGCATCGCAGATTCCCATACAATTCGGCATATTCCACATTCGTTGAAAATCATTGGCAATGTGTTTGTACTGCTGTGTAGTTTGTTCACTTAAATAAATCGGCGAAAGCAAGCGCCACAAAACTTCACTGTCCGGTTTTCGCCCAGTCATTGTTTATAGGACGTCCACCCCATCTACTTATCCGACGATATTTTCTTGATTACTTTTATTGTAAATTCTGCACAGATTAAAAAAAAACACAAATTTATAAACATTATTTTTAACTTCATTTTTGATAAACCGAAACAAAAAGAAATTCCTTTTTTTTTTTTGTTTACTTATGTGTTGTTGTTGTCAGAACATATGACTCGTTTTCTCAACGTTGGCTAATCGCTCAAACGGGCAACGTTACGGCAACGGTAAAGATAAATTACGGTTACGTATGCCTAACCCGGCCTTAAGATTGTATAATTAGTCCCCATTTACATGGTACTTTTTTTTAAGTAACTTATCGACTTATTCTCTTTTGAAAAAGTATTTACGTTCACACACGTACTTTTTTTCAATACTTATACTTATTTTCATTTGTTTTGTTTCGGCTTTTCCTGTGTGAATTGTTGTTGTTTCCAAGTGCGAACGAAAAACACAAAACGATGAGTACGAGTACGGCATACTTTTTTTCCCCTGTTTCCGACTGCCTCTCTCGCCCACAAAACGCCGATAAGTACACTTAATACTTAAAAAAAAGTATCATGTAAATGCAGACTTAAAGAGTCCGGCAAGTTCACAAATGCAAACAAACACACAGATTATCAAGCCAACCAAAGATCCAGCAAAAGCGGTTCGAACGTTTGGATGCATTTTTAATTAAGTTCCGACAAAAACACACAAATGCCTAACATGCCAAAATCACATAAAAAAGTGGAAACACGTCAAATCTTCTAGACAATTAACAACAAGGCACAGTCTACAATAAGGGAGTACAGAACTGGGTTTAGCTCTAACAAGAAAGAATGTTCAGCAAAACTGGACATTTTTAACGCGTATACATTAAAAAAATGGAAGTAAGAATTTTAGTTTTTCTGCATTGAAATCAGAAAATAAAAAGTTGTTTTGTTTTTTTAAACAAATTGAATTATTTATTTTACATATAAAAGCTTTTCTTTGAGGGCTATTAAAATTCGATAGTATCGTCGATATATCGATATTTTTGTTAAGATTTAATAGTTGAGAATCAATATATCGAGGCTTCTTTAAAACTATTGAAACTATCCGATAGCGCCACTATCGATAGTTTGCCACCTCTTCTCAATGGTTTATTCGCAATGACAATAACCCAAACAATAGTATTCTAGGTAAGATTTGTCCACATATTGTTATTTTCACTGTTTAATAATGAAAGATTCAATAATAATAAATGTAATGAATTGGAAAATAAAAACTATCTACCGATATCAATGCGACTTTGTGCGAATATACGCACAAACGTCAGAACTGCTGATCTCTAGTTTTAATTTTTACAAAAAATTAACCCCTTCAAGTCCGTAAACTTTTTATTTGATTGGTAGCCCCAAATGGGTTAAAGCGAATTAATTGCCATAGAAATGATCCTACACTCTTATTTTAACCTCAAAAGCTGAAATTATCACGAAAATAGCCATTTTGTAAATTTTATTCGTAATAAGTGCACAAATCCAAAACAAATGTAATATTTTTCGACTTTGAATTTTTATTTTCACTTAAATTTGAACAATTTTATAGAAAAATTTACAAAATGTCAAAATTCTTAAAAATTTCAGCTTTTGATGTTGAAATAATGCGTGTATGATAATTTTTATGAAAATTAATTCGCTTAACCCGTTTGGGACCAACAACCACATAAAAAGTTTGCGGCCTTGAATGGGTTAATTTTTTATAAACATTAATCCAGAGATCAGAAGTTCTATGACGAGCCATAGAAAGAGAAAATCGGACCTAAATTGTAGAAGTTATTTTCGATTTTGTAAAAATGCACTAAAAATTGCACTAAAATTGAGGAAAAAGTGACTTTATATTGCAATTTTGTTAAAGGAAGTCACCTCGCCCTATAAAAAATGGTCCAAATTTTAATGTCCAGTGGTCAATTCCTAAAAGTAATAAAAATTGGCAATTTTATTAAGTGAAAACCTGATTTTTTGAGGTTATTTCAACCGCAAATAGCCCCTAAATTCGAGATCGCAGAAATGAAATATTTTGCTAATATACTTAAAACAAACCAAATTTTCATATAAGCTTTGATCAACGCCAACTTTTTTTTGACGCCGCTACTGTAATATACATACATACATAAAAAGTGTCTAATTTTGTTTAGTTAAATAATGAACACGCATATATCTATTCCTACATTAAAGTCAACAATATCGTATAAAGTGTTAAAGTCTATGTACATTCTACGGATGGACTATGCAGATGCGTAATTTGTACGTTGACAATCAATATACAATAATTGGTAACATCTGGAAGATCTGAATGGTACATTTAACTTTATTTTAGAAAACATGTAACCAGAAAGCAAATCATAATTTATAACCTTCAATATCATTGTGGTGTTCAGCATCAATTCAATTCAGATTATTTAACCTTATTCTGTTTACATTTGTAGCTTAAAGTCTAGTTTTCTTTTTCTCCTCTAACATACATATGATGTTTCTATCACGCAGTCCTACACACTAATCAACAGGAAGAAAAACAAAAGATGTGAGTAGAGGGGGAGGAGGGAGTAGAGGGAGCAACAATATAGAGAAGTCCTGGATCTGAGACAGGAGAGATAGTCCGTGGAGAGAAAGAGAACGCACACACTCAATATCAGGGAGTCATTGTTCGGTATTGTAGACCACATTCCGGAAGTCGTAGGTCCCTGACCTTCTGTGGTAAAACAGAGTTTCATCGTCCTGGTCGAGAAGCAGCCCGGCTTCTTGTAGTGGTGTTCAGCATAATTCTACTGCTCTTAAGATTATGCAATCTTATCAAGCTCAACCTATTGTTATAGAGTGCAAGAACAAAATCACTACTACTGCAGATGCCTCTAAGTGAATAATAAAAATTGTTTCTGAACGGATTCAATTTTATCAACATAAATGCCATATTGGTGTTCCCATACAACAGATCCATACTCTAGAATAGGTCTTACAAGTGAAGTATACAACTGTTTCCTTACATATGGATCTGAAAATTCTTTCGGCAATCGCTTAATGAAGCCAAGAACACCATAAGCTTTGTTCACCATTGTAATTATGTGATTATTGAAGTTAAGTTTAGGATCCATTAATATACCAAGATCCACAAAGGATTCAACAGTTTCTAAATTGGAACCACGAGACTGAATGTAGATGGAATCAACTTCGATGTAGAGAAACACTTATGTTTACACTTCCTCAAATTTCACACCAATAACCAAAGTTGATCTTTTTAGGGAAACAAAGAATTTGTGTTATGAGAATAAAATATCTTAACATCATCTGCATAGAACTAATTATTGAATCTGGTAAATCATTGATATATAGTAGAAACAGCAAAGGGCCAATATGACTACATTGGGGTACCACAGATGAAACTAAACTCAGGCCTGAAAAGTAACTACCACTACCAAATTTAACAATCTGAACACGACTGTTGAGATACGAGGATATCCAACTCAACAAGTTATTACTAAAATCAATACGATTTAGCTCATATAGTAATATTTTATGATCAACTTTATCAAAAGCTTTACTAAAATCAGTATAAACCACATCAGTCTGATTACAAAGAACGAACTCATCAATTACCTGAAATAGTGACCTGTAAGCGCTTTTTTTGTCCGGTAAGCGCTTTTTTTTGTCCGGTGAGCCCTTTTTTTGTCCGGTAAACCCTTTTTTCCGGTAAGCGCTAATTTGGTACGGTAAGAGCTTTTTTTGTCCGGTAAGCGATTTTTTTAAATTTTAAGTGGCCCACCATTATATATTATTTTTTTAAGAAGAAATAACAAAACAAATTGATTTTTAATTTAATTTTATTGGTTCAAATATAATTCATATTCTTTTTCGAATTGATAAGGACAAAATATCATTTGTTGCTCCATCATATTATTTGTTAGTATAGGCAATCGTGTAAATCTCCCAACTAATATTATATATTGGAATTACTAATTAATAGTAAATTGAACCGAATTTTTCATAGTTGAAAGTCCCTTACGAAATCCATGTTGGAATGGACTAAAATAGATGATACACTATGAGCTAAAATCGCAGTGATCATTTTTTCAAAAAGTTTTTGACTTATACTTAATTTCGCAATTCCTCGATAATTCATAACATCAATCAAGCTTCCAGATTTATGAAGAGGAGTTATACAAGATTTTCTCCAAATAAATGGGAAATGTCCATACTTAAGGATTTATTGAAAATCAATGTGAGCGGGACAGCAATACGTAAAGCACATAGCTTCAGGATTACGTTCGGTATACCATCTGGGCCAGCACTGTTAGTTGTCTTATGCTTGCCTAAACTTGACGATACGAAAGATAAACCAAAATAAGGAATGCTCAAATGATTTTCAATGATGGAATATTGTATATGTAGGAAACACTTAGTTGGCACTATTGACGAGAATAGGTTGATGCAAAGAATTTTGTAAAACAATCGGCGATTGACTGATCATCACAGAATTCTAACCTTAGAAGGCCTTGAATTAGACTTACGTTTCAAATTGACAAAATCATAGAACGAGTTAGGGTTCATCTTAAAATTGTGAGTTAACTTCTCAAAGTAGAGCTCATAGCACTTACGAGATTCAATGTAATACTGTGATCTGACTAATAGTAATTATCCTCCGGGGTAGAAACGGGAGAAATTCTATGAATATAAAAAAGCTGAACGTTATTTACAAATACTAAATCAAGAAATTTTTCAGACGAATTGGAAATCCCGTTAATCTGAAATAACGGGTGATCCAAGTAGAGATACTTTTTTCAGCTTTTTTAGCCTTTTTGACAGATCACGTGTGAGTCGTGTCATGCTGTCATGTTATTTTTGTTAAGTATCGTTTGGCATTTCATCATGGAAAGACTTACGCCTGAACAACGTTTACGCGTGTCATTCGCCAGTTACCAGTCGAAATGCTCGAACTAGTCATCGAAAATTGGACTCAACGGATGGACCATCCGAGAGGTAGCCGCGGCCAACATTTGATAGACATAATCTTCAAAAAATAATGCCAAAGAATGTTCTTTCAAATGATATTAAACATTCCCCATTCAATTTGAATTTTCTGTTTTTTTTCTTTAAAAAAGTAGGGAACCTCGAAATGGATCACGCTATGCCACTCAAACGTGATTGAAGAAGAATTCAAGGGAGTAAATGCCTCAGTATCTGGCAAAGAAACAGAGGGTAAATTAAAATCACCCAAAATTAAGATATGGTCCACATGCCTCAACATCAAAACCAATCTGCCTATGGCCTTTAAGTGACCATCATAAACAGATAATTCCGACTTTGGGGGAACATGAAACCAATAATTTAGCTTTACCTAAATTAATAGACACAACAATAAATTCAATATCATCAGTTTCATCAAGAATGGCACGTTCAGAAGAAAGTGAACTTTTTACCGCAATAAGAACTCCACCGCCAATTCTTTGAATGCGATCTTTTCTATATACATAGAACATATTCGTTCTACAGTATCTCTGAATCAAATATTGTGGGTTTTAATCAGGTCTTAGTGAAACACAAAAATGAAAAATCGAAGTCAAAGCTATCAGCAAATTGTCGGGTTAATTTAGTATTAAGCCCTCTTACATTCTGATAAGCTATGACCAAAGAGCTATTAAGTTTTTTGATGAATTAGAGCTAGAAGTCCTCAAAGGTAACTGCGCTAGTTTGTCGACCCTATCAACAAATTATTTAACAAATGCCTTAGACGGCCAAAAAATAGAAGATATCATTTTGTAAAAGACCTTCGGTTGCACGCTGATCTTAAATAATGACCTAGAATTAGGGGAAGATGAACGAAGCTTGATGTCTTAAGATAAGTGTCACCGTCAATTTTGGATCTAATATAAAAGTCTATATCTTCGGAGGATGTATCGGGAGCAAAGCGTGAAACAAAAACTACTTTCTTGGCTGGGTCCACAGTCAGTTTTTTCGATTTCCCACCGGCTTGTGATGCTACATTTGCAGGAAGTTTATGATCCATTTCAATATGAACTACTGAATTCCCCTCCTGTATAGAGACAACCTTATCAACCCTTGGTGTTACAGCGAGAGCAACTTTCTGCTGATCAACTGAAACAGAACAAGAAGCACTGGTAGAAGCTGATGATGTTGTAGGCTCATCCAATGACGTACGTCAGATGCACTCGGTGTAACGACATCGAGCTTCTTAGGAAGCGTCTGTTTGGTCGACCTTTGCGCTTCTGTCCGACAACGTCAAGCGAACAAACAAATGCATTCAATTCTGGGAACCTATCAAACAGAGATGCATATTTATTGAATCTCAAATACAATGACCACATTTCCTTACCAATTTCAGTCATTTCCGTAGAATAATCTGTTACAAATGTATAGAACTCTACATTAAAAATTATACAGTTCTTGCAACACCATTTAAGACCACTATTACTATATCCGTACATAACATCTACAACCTTTGCAGATTAACCTGCTCACTTAGCATGCCAAATGTTAGTACAAAGCCAATACTCTATAGATCGTTCTGTTTCAGAAACAATCTTACAGTTTTCATAAACACATGGCAACTCTGTTTGAGTAAATGAAACAATGTAGGGAGCACACACACGAAAGGAGGGAGTAAGTATAAAAACAACACATGACGCAAATGGAACACAACAGTTCTTATCTAATTGTAATAGCAAACAAATCCCAACTTAAAACAAGGGATTTTTACAGAAATGTTAATAATTAATAATCATAAATAAGGAGCGCACAACAGGCCGAACCACTGGCTTAAGTGTATGTCCATGGACATGAGACGTTTAAACGTCTCCTCTCTCAACCTAACCTAACCTAATAATTAATAAAAACAATAGATGAACATATTAAAAAATACACTTATCTGTACTTAAACACAATCTTTTGAATTCGGTTAAAATTAATGAATTAAATTGTTACGGGAGCACAAAGTTAAAATTCAAACTATTGGAACAGAATTGCCAACGATTGTATTGTATATTATTTTTTTAATTTTTAATATATCGCTCAATCACTTCAAGAGTGACATAACTCAAAATTTAAAATTTTGGAGGTTGCCTTACAAAAATGCGAATTTTGCAAATGTCCATAAATTAATCTCAGCGAAATTTGTTCTATAAGTAAACAACCATATTTCGGATTATTCAAGCATTTTTTAACATCTTATTTCATGTTACTTATCTTTTTATACGGACTTAAAATTACACATCTTGACAATTTTCAATTTTGAGTTATGTCTCTCTTGAAGTGAGTGAGCGATATATATTTTATTTAAAAAAAAATTTGAATTACATGTATATTTTTTTTCATTCACCGAACAGATTGCTAAGTAATATATCTTCATTTTATTTTACAGGCTAAATCAACTGAGTTGCCGCTCATTAATACGAATGGATTTCCTGACAATTGTTCTCAGCGGTCAAAAGACAGCAAACAGCCGCTTTATAGCCGAAATTCACGTTTCAAAAAATGTTGCCCCATTGGTGAAAGCTTAAGTATGGCCGATGATGATCAAAATGGAGCAATGTGTGTTTCGACAGAGAGAAACATAAATACAAACGTTCTTAATGTAACGCTGTTCGATAATTGTATAGAAGACATGGAGTCAGAATTCAATCTTCCTTTTGAGATAGGAAATCCTTGCAACACGTATGTCCACCAAATTAGTACTTAGTACCTTCAACGAAGTATTTATAACGATTATCTACTAATGGCAATGAAACAAAACGGAATGCTTTAAATTTCCATGGAATATTTTTTGAATGTAATGCAAATGCGTTTTAAGAATTTTCCTTACAACGTCTACAACCGTCGTTCGTACCTACCCTTCTTCACTGCGTGCTGGACGTTGTCTATTCGGTCGAATATTATTCAATAATGAATGCTGGGTCTCAACATGGGTGATGGTGTTGCGAATAGTACGCTCAGTAGGCCGATTATGTTGACCATAAGTTGAGCGAAGTGTACGAAACACATTCCTCACAGAACGTGAATTTTCGTAATAAAGTTGAACGATTTGTAAACGTTGTTCAGGCGTAAGTCTTTCCATGATGAAATGCCAAACAATACTTAACAAAAATAACATGACGGCATGACACGACTCACACGTTATCTGTCAAAAAAGGCTATTGAAAAAAGTATCTCTACTTGGATCACCCATTAGCTTTATACTACTTGTATTCTTAACGGTTCTAGGCTAATCAAATCGACACCAGTTGCGCACTCGTTGTTTTTTCATGGTTGTATACCACTTTATTTAAAACTTTTTTCTTAGTTCAGCTTCTTTTAATTTATTAAAAATAAATTCATAAAAACTGTAGAAACTTAAAAGAAAAAATTCAGAATTAATAAAGTACATTTACATTTGTTTTTAAATAAACTTTTAATAATTTAATTTGTTGCTGTTGTCCTTAGTTCGCAGCTCCGGTTGTTTATTCTCAGCACTTTGTCGGAACTGCTTCTTTTTGCTCAACTGCATCGCTTGCCGTAGTACCTGCTTCAGATTTTTTTGTCCAACAGATGGTAGGGTTATGATGGAATCTGGAAACGGTTTTAATACACGTTTTTGCTTTCCTTTACTTTTGTTTTACTTACTATGAATTTGTAATTTCACTGTAATATTTTCGGATAAAGAAAGCAATTAAACTTTCAAAAACCACACACTTAATGAAAAAATATTTGTAGAAAATCATAACTTGTCAACTCCGCAATCGATTCCAATTAATTAATTCTTGTTTTTGTTCTAACAAGCAAACAGTAGAGGGTGAGTTTCGCTCATTGTGTGGTGTTTTTTAAAACTCAGGAGCAAAAGTCGCTCTTGGGAGAGCGAAATTCGCTCGTAAAGCAGCTCAGCCAATCGCTTTTCTTATTTCTCTGTTGGACCAGGCACAAAGGCGAGTGGGTTTGCAGCTGTCACATTGCAACTAGTAAATGAATGGTTCAATACGCAACTAGATATCATTTTAGCTGCAGGATAAGTACTTTATATTGATGGTGTTGCGTACGAAGGAGATGGAGACTATGCAAGCAAGAAATGTACATAATTTAACATATTTCGATTTTATAGTAAAGAAATTAATTTTAAACCTTTTAACTATTTGCGCATGAAATATTGTTAGCATAAAAATAATTTTATAAAAATATCAATATTTTTAATGTGTGTAGGCATTCAAATTATGGGAAATAATTCAGTCGGAATGCTTGTAGATGATGTGCTCTGTGCTATACAGGGGCGGAGATACAGTACCTAAAAATGGGCCACAACGGGTACACAAAATATTTAAATGCGTTCAGCTTTTATTTTTCTCGTTTGCTTCCAAACATTTTTTCGCGAGTATTCTACCAACCGACGTCTACGAAGAGCTTTTTACACATAAGAGTTTACAGCGATTTCTTTCACTAAACTTTTCTAAACTGACAACAAAGATATACTTAAAAAAATTGTCATATATTCATTTTTAAATATTTTTAATTTTGTTGTCAGTTCAGAAAATTTGATGTGAGAGAAATAGGTGTATATACAGCACTGATATTGACAGAATATTTTTCAAATTCAATCAATACTAGCGTCAATCGCCCAAATAAACAAATGTTAGTTTTTGTTGTGGGAAAAATTTGGGTTTTGGGCAAAATGACATCTGCAATATGTCATTTTGTACAATAGGCACTTTTTTTCTTTTTTTCCCAACATGCAAATCAACGTAAAATGCATCATGAAATAGACCATTTACTCTGTACGTCCCTGTAAGTCCCTTTGCCTGCCGGCCCTCGACCGGTGTTATAGATTTTCTCCCCTGGGGTACGTCCAAAAACGACTACGCGATCAAAAGTAACTTTGCGTGGACGGGCTTAAAGATTTTCTCTTCTAGGGTATGTCCAAAGACAACTATGCAGACCAAACATAGCACAGAAGGAGTGTCCAGTGAGTTCTACACAGAAATGTGGCGACGGACAGTGTTACTTATATTACAAATCCATTATGCTATGCTTTATATTTATTAAAATGTCATATAAAGGTTTTTCCATTAAGGACATTTAGGTTTAGGTTAGGTTAGGGTGGCAGCCGTTTGTCCCTAGTGATACCACGGGATAAAATGCCCTTCATCGAAACTAACCTGTTTGATATACAAATGTATCGATAGCACGAATATTGGTACTGGCAAGATCTGTTAGGCTGCCTAGAAAGGCCGACCCCAGTAGGTCCAGTCGTCGTTTACTCAAAGCGGGACAGTCGCATAGCAAGTGCTCAATGCTCTCCATTTCTTCCTCATCTCCATAGCTTCTGCAGAAGTCATTGGAGTCAATACCCAATCTTCTGGCGTGTTCGCCGATCAGGCAGTGTCCCTCGCCATAACATTAATCGCCACAACATTAATCGGCAGTACATGGAGAAGGGCTTGTAGAGACTCAGTCGCTGTAGTCCTTAACGCTCCGCTTATGCACAGGCAGGCAGTTCTCTGAACCCTTGATAGCAGGTTTGTGATGGTTAGTTTGTCAGTAGTATAATCAACGTAGAGTGATGTGACAATGCCGCGATTGACGCATCTGGGTGTATGTTGTTAAAAGCCCCTTCTATGTCAAGAAACGCCGCCATGATGAATTCTTTGAAATGTAGGGACGATTCGATAGTGCTCACAAGTTCGTGCAGGGCTGATTCTGTTGACTTTCCCTTATTGTAAGCATGTTGGTTCCCCGACAGGAGTTTTGTATCCAGGTTTTGCCTAATGAAATAATCTAAAAGTCTTTTCAGACTTTTCAATAGGAAAGAGGATAGGCTATTTGGTCTGAAGTATTTTGGCCTAGTGTGCGATATCCTCCCCGCTTTGGGTATGAATACCTCTTTGGTATCCCTATCGATTCGGGATGTATGAAAGCCTAATACAGCCTACATACATTTTCTGCAGCCAGGGGATAATGTACTTTAACATTTTCTGCTGGAGTGATGCCGTCTGGCCCAGGTGACTTGAAGGGCTCAAAGCTGTTTATAGCCCAGCTTATTCTAGATCTCTCAGTCAACAAGCTAGCGACGCTCGCAGTCCACTCGCACTCTTGTTGATCCTGTGGATCCCCGGGCTCTGTTGATGAGTTCCCCGGGAAATGTGTGTCGAGCAGTACACTTAGCGATTGCTTGCTGTTTTTTGTCCAGTTTTTTGCCTCATCCTGCAAATACCCCACTGAACAAGGAGAAGTGGATAGTACCTTCCTCAGCCTTGCGGCGTCGGAGACCTTTTCCACTTCGCCACAGAATGAATACCAAGAGCGTCTTTGCGCCTTCCTAAGCTGCATCTTATAGATCTTGAGTTGCCCTTTATATGCATCCCAATCATTAAAGGCTCCAGTAGATTTCGCCTTGTTGAATAGCTTGTTGCAGGTCTTTTTCCTTGCCGTTAACTCAGATTTCCACCATTGACGTTTAGTTTTACCCTTGTACCTTGTTTTTGGACAGGCTTCTTCAAGGGAACTATTGAATGATGTGGTGATATGCTCGACCAGATTATCCAGACCGGCTTTGTCATTCGGTTCATAAAGAAGTTTAGAGTTGAGGACCTTTTTAAAATTCTTCTCATACAGGTGCCACTTTGCCTTCCTCACATTTCTGTGGACAGCAGGTTTAGGCGCCGGTCACCCGGTCAGTAGCAAACGTTACGTCTAGTACTTCTTGTCTGTCTTTAATTGTAAGGGTCGGTTTATTGCCAATGTTACAATTAGTTAGGTTGGTAGTTAGAATAAAGTCAAGAAGCGAATCACCCCTATTGTTTATATCCGTACTACCCCAGATAGTATGATGAGCGTTCGTGTCTGCGCCAATAATCAGCTCGAGGCCGTCGTACGTTGCTTCTTCTACTACTTCCCTGAAAAGAGCTGTCGGTATTGCAGCTTCATAAGGAATGTAACTAGAGACCACCCAGTATATGCGATTACCAATCTCCAGACTAGCAGCTGTTTGGTCTTTACCAGTTAAATTAGTCAGGAGAAAAATACATAGATCTTTTCTGGTCAAAATGCACGTTCTTGGAGTGCCTTCACAGTTGGCCACAAGCAGTTTAAAGTTTGGTGTCTTGATACCGCACACCCGTCCTCCTACTACATAGGGCTCCTGGATCAGGACGATGTCTACTGCACTTATGGACAGGCACAGCAATAGAGCCGCTGAGACTGCTTTAGCGTGATGGAGGTTAATCTGTAGAATTCTTACAATCATTGGTAATCGACAGATTGACATCCACCCCGACAAGGGTGTTATCGAACTCTTCGTCCGTATCATCGGGGAGCATGTTTCCGCCAGATGCGTCAAAGAGTCCGGAGGTTTATTTTTTTATTTTTATTTATTTTCATTTAATCCAACCGAGCCAACAGGGTCTATATGTTGATAGATATACAATAAATTAGTTCAAAATAATAAATTAATAACAATTATTAAAAAAAAGAAGCGAACTTACAAAACTAATGACCGTAACGCACATTTTTTTAAACAATAATACTAAAAGACAATTTGATATGGAACGGTGAAAAGTAATTGTCAGTAACAAACGAAACGACGTTAAAAATCATATTTTACAGGCGCTGTTCATGAAAATAAGCCAATAATTTATTTTTAAATGTCTGAGGACAAACAAAAATTTTTAATGTTAGGAGTTAACGAGTTCCATAGTCTTGCAAAACGGATTACAAAAGATCTTTCAAATATATTATGAGCAAAATTTTCTATAAGAATTTGAGAATTTCTAGTGGAATTCAAGAAGTGAAAATAAGGAAGCAGATATAATGGTTGGCCATGTTTTAGCAAATTGAAGAAGAAATAAAGACTTCTACTTTGCAGAAAATGCTCCAATGAGCAACCCAAGAACTGCGAACTGAAATGTGAGTAATCACGTCTGCTGCACCCACCATACACATACCTCAAAACACCATGAAAACATGAGGTAAGCTTAGTAATATTTGTTCTATTCGTTCCCATATATACCTCAGCACTATATAGTACATGAGGCATGAGTAACGAATGAGCCAGCATATACTTTATTTGTGTGGGTAAAATTACGTTGAGGCTATATAATTTTTTAAGTATTTGATTTAATTTAGAGCAGATATGCGCTATGTGCGAGAACGTTCGCACAGAAATGACGAAACGAGTTTACAAGAGGAACGAGATAGATTAAACTGCTGATAAAGCTTAGAACAGAGGATACCGTGATCTACGGAAACGAAAGTTTTGCTTAGATCCAGAGCAGCAAGGATACCGGGATATCCTCTATCAGTGGCACGTCTAATATCATCAGTAAGTTTAATCATCAGTGAGGTAGTACTGTGATGCTTTCTGAAACCCGATTGACAAGAATCCACAAGAGAAAAGTGATCTAAATGATTCATTAACTGGTCTTTAATTAGTAATTCGAAAGCCATCGATAAAGCTGGCAAAATAGAGATTGGACGATAATCGGCACAATTCAAACCAGAAGTTCCTTTTTTACGCAGTGGTGTAACTCTTGCTAACTTCTAAGCCAACGGGAATTTACTTGTCATTAAAATAGTATTAAAAATGTGTTGTTGTTGTTGTAGCAGCTTGGAGACGCTGAGATGATAATCCTTATGTCTATTTCTACTACAGACTTCGTTCCGGCATATATCCGATTATCGCGGGAACCTTGTGTTGTTTTTTCATCCACTCAATGTTGTCCGGTTGTAAGTTAACATTCATGTGTAGAATGTGTTGCTGAATGTGGGGAAAAATTATCTTAATAAATCTAATAGGAATGCCATCAGTACCTAAAGCATTGGACTTAATTCTAAATATTGCACTGTGTAAATCGACTAGATCAAAGTTCCTAAAGTAAAGACTATCATTACGCGAATCGGAAAATATGTCAGTATTAAAACTAGGAACATAAATGGACGAAACAGATGTAAAATGAGTATTTATTAAATTAGGATCTATATCACAGTTATTATCACAGAGGTTATCAGAATCAAGTCCACCTGTCGATCTAATTCTAGAGCACAATTCTCTAGGATCTGTTGTGCCATTAAAAATACGAAGCCCATAAGAACGTTTAATACGTCTTATTGTACTTCGGGCTATAGATCTATACATTTTGTAAATATTACGGTTTCTATCACAGTCATTCTCAATAACAGCTCGAAAAGCTAGGTCTCTATTAATAATCGCCTCTTTGACTTCTCTGTTATTATACCATTTAGGTTGACCGTACGTTATTACATTAGTTCTCTCAGGAACATGGTTATAATAGAGGGAACTAAGTATATCGTTCAAAAAAGATAATTGCACATCAGAATCGTTAGTCGTATAAATAGGGAAGAAGTTGGAAGAATATATATCGTTCAGTAAACTATCGAAATTGATCGAGCTATAATCACGGTAAGTTCTGTAAACGAGCTCATTGTTAGTGGGTACCTTATATTGCATTAGCATAAAAGCATGATTTGAATTAAGAGCGGGGAAGTTGAACTGACTGCTGCGCATGACAGAAGAAGGATTACTGACTAAGGAGTAGTCTATAATAGAGCTAGAATTCTGGAATCGGTCAAAATGAGTGGGTATATTATTATGGAGTACAGACAAATTACAACGAGTTAACATAAGCTTAAGAGACGAAAATTTTCTTAAATTAGATATATCACAGTTAAAATCACCCAAGATAATTATGTCTGGAAATCTTGTAATAATGTCAGCGATGTGGCACTCTAAAGCTTCTATGTTTCCCCTAGGTAAATAAACTATTCCGACAACAAAACTGCGGCTTGCTGAAGTAATATGTAGAAACAAAGATTCGCAGGATTGATCAGACATGGATGTTAATATTTTTGCTTTGAGATTGCATGAAACATCGATCGTTCCTAAAAAGCCTGTACCCCGAGATACTGACTGTTTTGTTAGGCACGTAAGATTTTAGCCATGTTTCTGATACCCCGATAATGTGTAAATGTCCACTGCTTAGTAAATTATTGACCTCATCAAACTTAGAAGATAAATTGCTAGGTTTTAATGACTGAGCATTAAAGAACCCCATATTTAAGTAGCCTGGAACCGAGCAAAATCTCTTAATATAAGAATCGTCACTGACAATCTCACCAATAGAATTAGCCAAAATCATTCATGGCGTTCAAAAAAATGTGCGTTAGTGTAAATAAATATAAACTTAATATTAAAAATATCATATTAAATTAAAAGTAACTTTGCTGACTAAACATATATGAAGACAAAGAATCTAGATTGTAAAAATCGGATTAGACAGATAAATCTATCTAACCGATTCTCACCCACCCACCCTTCCAAATCTAGATTATGATTAAACCAAAAAATACGAAGGAGATTACGGCGCAGGGGAGGGAAAACCCAGTGCCGGCGACAAGCGTTGATTCACTCACGAGTCATGTGTCGTCGTTATCGAACAATCGTGAGCAAGCAACTTCTACGAGCTTTGGTGCCTTGGATCCAGTAGTCGAAAATGAAACAAGAGCACATCCAGCCGCAGGCAAAACAAATGACAAGACAGATGAAGCAGAACCCAGCCGGGGCTTTAAGCAACCCCAGCCTTTAAAAGCCAGTGGGGACTCTGAATCATCAAATGAAAACAATATCACTATTGTTGCTAACTCAAAGAGACTGTCAGGGGCACAAAGAAGGAAACTGAATAAGTTGAACCGACAGAACCTATTACGGGATGAACCTGACAATTCTACCTCCAACACAAACATGGAGGCCGCTAAAAGAGTCAGGTCTCCCGAAGAACAAAGCGCTGTGAAAGTGACTAAGAAGAAAAAGGGCTCGCCGTCTTCCAGTAATTCGGAGAAGCCTAACGTAACCACACAAAAGGAGGTCTCTAGTCTGGGTCCTTCGATCGTGGGCGGTAAAGTTGACCCAGTAACGCAGGTCAAGTCAACCAAATCATCCGTTAAGGATGAGGCTGTAAACAAAAAGACTCTACAGACACGGAAAAATCAATTGGCCATAAATAAGGGTAAGAAGCCACCATCTTATTCTAATATAGCTAAACAACATTTTCGAGGCGATCTATGCTACGCCATAATTGATAGCAGTAGTGCATCTGGCAGAATCCCCGAAGACCAAAAGAGTAACTTCGAAGATTTGGTCTATACGAGGGTAGCGGAATACGTCCTCGAATATAAGGATGAACCACCAATCGAAGTAATGAGTTGCAAGTTTGAGAGGGGTGTTTTGATGCTAAGGCTGGCATCACAACGCTGCGCTGGTGTCCTCGTAAACCTTGTGGATAGCTTCCCCTCACCTTGGGACCGCGCAAAGCTAAAATTGGTAAGGAGAAGCGACATTCCTGAACTCATAAAAACGACCCTATATGTTAAGGGATGTCCCAGTAAGTTCTCATCAGAGTACATACTCGACATCACTGGCAAACAGAATTCAAAACTTTCCGTGAGAAAGTGGGCATAGACCCAGAATCCAAGAACAATCTTGTCATGGCGAAGGGCATGGCGTACTTCTTGATCTGGACAGTCTTTTTCAAAATTGGAAAGGTCCCGATTGGCAGGACAGATGAAGCAAGTCCAAATATACTGTCTGAAGAGGCAAACACTGGTATTGAACGGATGGAGACAAGTGAGACACTGCCAAAAACTGATGTGGAAGTAGTCAGTAACACCACCAGTTCACCAATAGTACCGCCACTTTTGCAGGAAGTTCGCAGCAAAGGTCGTGATCAAAATAAAAAGAGCCACAAAACGATTCAAAACAATGAGGGAGCGACAAAAAATAACACCGCCTCCCAAAATTGTCGACTGGAAGAAGGTGTAATAGTTAGTGAACGAAAGGAGGAGAATGACCCACTACCAAATAATGAGGGGGTGCCACCAGATAGGATAGACTCCCAGGACAAATTCGCTCGATTGGCAAAGATGTCCGCAGACTTTACAACAGAGCTCGACGTAAAAAACAATCATTATATTGGGACGACTACCACAGAAGACTCAAAGAATACAATAAAATCATTAGATCGGCGAAAGGTAACTCCTGGAGGATTTTCTGTGAACAGGTAGACAGCGTTAACAGCATGTCTAAAATGAAAAAGTTCCTCTCAAAACCTCATGTCCAAACCGAAATACTGGTGGATGAAACGGGTAAAAGGATGGAAACTATAGAGGATACCGTAAGGCTCTTGATGAAAACTAATTTTCCGACTGGTAATGCTGGACCAACAGAGGAACAGTTTCAGAATGAAAATGTATTGCATCAAGTACCTATTACGGATATAACAGATGGTATGGTTAAAGAAGCGATAAAAAGTTTCTCTCCCTTTAAGGCTGCGGGACCGGATGGAATATTTTCAGCACTTCTGCAGAATGAGGTGGATCTGGTATCAACTCATCTGGCTGGAGTGTTCACTGCATGCCTAACCCATTCGTATACCCCAAAAAACTGGCTGGAATCAAGGGTGGTCTTCATACCAAAGCCTGACAAGGCGAGTTATACGACCCCAAAGGCTTATCGACCCATTAGCCTAACTTCTTTCCTGTTAAAAACAATGGAGCGAATAATTGATAACATGGTCAAAAGTAAAATAGCCTATGTCAAAGGAAGATCAGTGGAAACAGCTCTGCATGAGGTAGTGCACCACATAGAAGAGTCCTTCAGTAAAGAAATGTATACACTTGCTGTTTGCATAGACATTGAGGGCGCATTTAACAATGTACAGACCGATAAACTTATCCAGTCCTTAGACGAGTTTCAGGTTGACCGGGCGCTGAAAAACTGGATCAACAATATGCTAAGGAATAGGTGGATTATTTGTGGGTCATATGACGTAAAAATTAGAGACAAGGTAAATCGTGGTATACTTCAGGGGGCATTTTATCGCCTCTTCTATGGGTTACGACGAAAAGCCCTCACCAATGAAGGACTTAAACCAGTCTGTTATGCAGACGACGTTGTAATACTTCTAAGAGGCTGTCATCCAAATCTATTATGCAGAAGAGCTGAAGAGTCACTTAACATAGCATATAACTGGGCACAACCAAGGGGATTAAATGTTAACCCGGACAAAACAGAAATATGTCTATTTACAAGGAAAACGAAGATCCCACGTTTCACCCGGCCTCGATTCCTGAATAAGACAATTGCTATAACTAAAAAGGTAAAATGCTTGGGAGTAATCTTGGATCAGAAACTGTACTGGAAAGATCATCTTGAAGAAAGAGTTAAAAAGGCCCACAGACGTTGGTCGTTGTGCAGAAGAGCTATAGGTTTAAAATTGGGACTACGTCCAAATATGACTCACTGGCTTTACATGAGCGTGATTAAACCAATAATCACCTACGCCTGTGTAGTGTGGTGGACATCAATGTACAAGAAGTGCAACGTAATACCTTTGCAAAAAATTCATCGTATGTGCTGTCTAGGCATAAGCGGGGCATTTAGAACTGCACCAACAAAAGCGTTGGAGACTATACTGCACATCCAACCAATAGACATCCGTATAAAGTATGAGGCAGCCCTCACAGCAAGACGTCTACAAGTGATGGGTGAATGGATAAATCGAGACCACAAGTCGTACCATCAGAAGATTTTAGAATCTCTAGTTGGTCACAATCAAACGCCAGAAATCTCCGACCGCATTCCTGAAGTGCGGCTTACAGCTACCTGTGATACGTTTGTGCCAGACAGACGCTCCTGGGAAAATGGAACTTTGGCCCATGTGCTAGTGGGAACCAGCTGCTACACGGATGGGTCCAAACGAGGAGGAAGGACGGGTCTGGGACTTTTTATTGATGAACCAGAAGTCGAACTTCACTTCCGCCTCCCTGACCATAACACGGTATTTCAAGCAGAAGTTCGAGCAATCACGGAGTGTGTGAACTGGCTCAGTAACACGATAAAGCCTAAATATGCCAACATCTTCACAGATAGCCAAATGGCGATTAAAGCAATAACATCGGAAAGGGTCAGATCCAGAACTGTGTTGGACTGTAAAAGAACGATAAATGATTACTCAGCCCATGGTAAATTGCGTATTTGCTGGGTACCAGGACACAACGGAGTGATTGGAAATGAAAGGGCAAAAAGCTTGGCTTCAAAGGGCAGAGAACTTAGAGTAATAAACTTGGAAAATTGGAAACCTTTCGAAGCCACGAAAAATGAGTTGAAGCACTGGGCAGTGATGACTCACAAAACTGTGTGGAATAGCGCAACAGTAGGGGCAACTGCAAAGATACTGTGGGGTAACCCAAATGAAAAGAAAACAAGAAGTCTTCTGAAACTAAACAAGATCGATATTAGTAGGATGATGAGTGTTCTAACGGGACACTCAAGCTTACAAGCACATCTTCATCGCATAGGACTAGCAGGAAACGACGAATGCAGGGCATGCAGAGAAAACATCGAAACGATGGAACATTTTCTGTTTCACTGCCCGGCTTTCACACAGACCAGAGAGAACTTAACGTTCAAAAAGTTCACTTAAGTACATTATAGTTTGGCACATACGATTTCATGCATTCGCACAGTTGCTTAAGCTAGCTTATGCATATTATAGTTGGGCCTTTAAGCAAATGGGAACTGAGAGAGAGCTGAGAGAACTGAACTAAAAGTTCACTTAAGTGCATTATAGTTTAGCACATACGATTTCATGCATTCGCACACTTGCTTAAGCTAGCTTATGCATATTACACAGTCCGACAAAATAAACTCAAGTTGAGAAGCAAATGACGCGATACTATTTTTCCTGTGGGTATTGTCGAGTAAAACACGAATCTTTTTTTGGAATTCCCCGGACACCCCCAAAATCCGGATCTACGGCTAAAAAACCGATGTTCTTGGCTTTTTCCACTTAAACGCCTATAACTATCTTTATTATTAACTGATTTGTATATTGTGTTTATTTGAAGCTGTAGGAATATTGATTTAGTTGCCATACAAACACATTTTTTTCATTTTTGTCCGTCATTTTCTAGCTTAGGCAATGTTTCTGCCGTTTATATTGTGAGATACCCGTACAATTAAATAATATACATATATAGTATATTTTATGAGGAAAAAAATGCAAACAGTCTCTTAAAAATCCGTTTGCAATTGACAGAGTTATTAAAGTTTCATTAATCCAATGTCATAAAGCCCAAAGATTTTTGGGTGACGTTTTTCATTCAATAAATGTAAAAGTTTGCAAAGCAAAATTTTGTTTTCGTGGCTGGCATTCGGTCAGGGTTAAAGATTTTCTCCTCTGGGGTATATCCAAAGTGTCTTTGCGTGGCCGGCCATAGACCGGGGTTAAAGATTTTTTCCTCTGGGTATGTCCAAAGATCTCTACGCAGACATTTCGATAGTTGTATTCAATAATATATTCTATGAGACATTTTACTTTGGTCTGCGTGTTGGTCATTTAATAATAAATTGGTTTTTGCACTTTGGTCGTTATGACATAATATTCTTTTTTGGGCGAAAAAAAATTAAAAACAAGTAGGAAAGTTCAGTCGGGTAAACCGACTTATGAATCCCCTCACCTTGAGTCCAAAAAAAATATTAGTAAATTTATTTATTTTTTTGTTTTAATTAAATTATTATCAATTAAAATTGCATTTAATAACTTTAAAGTATGTACTGGTATTAAAGTTAAAAGCTGTTTACTTTTGGTACAAATGGTCCATTTGTGTGGGAGGTACCAAAAGGGGCGTGCCAATTACGGCCACTTTTCTCCTCTGGGGTATATCCAAAGTGTCTTTGCGTGGCCGGCCATAGACCGGGGTTAAAGATTTTTTCCTCTGGGTATGTCCAAAGATCTCTACGCAGACATTTCGATAGTTGTATTCAATAATATATTCTATGAGACATTTTACTTTGGTCTGCGTGTTGGTCATTTAATAATAAATTGGTTTTTGCACTTTGGTCGTTATGACATAATATTCTTTTTTGGGCGAAAAAAAATTAAAAACAAGTAGGAAAGTTCAGTCGGGTAAACCGACTTATGAATCCCCTCACCTTGAGTCCAAAAAAAATATTAGTAAATTTATTTATTTTTTTGTTTTAATTAAATTATTATCAATTAAAATTGCATTTAATAACTTTAAAGTATGTACTGGTATTAAAGTTAAAAGCTGTTTACTTTTGGTACAAATGGTCCATTTGTGTGGGAGGTACCAAAAGGGGCGTGCCAATTACGGCCACTTTTCTCTAGACTCTAGGTACTATAAAAGCATGACACTGTAGTAGCAAATAAATACAAGGTGGCGCAAAAGTAATCCTCCTATCAGAAAATGCTATAAATGTCAGTTCTGTTTTGACATTTGTGTAGTAAACACATGCGAAATACACGTTAATAAACAATGTTACGCTACACTGCTCCAGAACGCGGAATATTGCTGACTATTTATTTGACCAATAATTTTTTAAATTACAGCCAAAAAACATCGAAAGGTTACTTTTGCGCCACCTGTTATAAAATAAAATTAATTTGTTGCTATTTTTGTTGTGAATGTGAGTGATACAGCAGGTTTTTCAAGTTTTGGGTAACTGTTTCAGCGGGCAACGTTACGGCGGCGCTAAAGTTAAATTACGGTTAAGTTTGCCTAACCCGGCCTTTACACTTTTGGCTCGTAGCAAATGATATGTACGCTACTCTCTAAGTTGAGAGGATAATTAACCTATTGTTGAAAATTACATTTTGCCCAAAACCCAAATTTTTCCCACAACAACCACTTACATTGATTTTTTTGGGTCATATACATATGGTCATATACGTTTTTTAAGTTTTGGGTAACTGTTTCAGCGGGGAACGTTACGGCGGCGCTAAAGTTAAATTACGGTTAAGTTTGCCTAACACGGCCTTTACACTTTTGGCTCGTAGCAAATTATATATACGCTCCTCTCTAAGTTGAGGGGATAATTAACCTATTGTTGAAAATTACATTTTGGCCAAAACCCAAATTTTTCCCACAACAACCACTTACATTGATTTTTTTGGGTCATATACATATATGGTTTTGAACAACAACGGGCTTCAAATTCAATTTTCTTCATATAGCAATTTTTGTTGTTAAGACAGAAAATAATATGAGAAACAAATCGCTATATATTCCACCATGATGTTAACAAAAGGATAGGATCGGGAAAAAAGAAAAATTCACTTTTCAATTGCAGATGTCTCGGGAAATATACGAGATAACTCTTAGGAGCTGAACAATTTTTTGTAGACCTCAGTTAGTACCATGCGCACAAATAATATTTTTCGAATCAGACGACAAATACAAAAGATACACGCATTTAAACCCTAATATGAAGTCAGAATGGTCCATTGGCTTAGCAATTAATTTCTGCTGGGGAGGGCTAAAGCCTCCCAATACAGCCGTATTCATGAAAACTTAAAACAGCTTTACAAAGCTTTGTTAAGCAAAATTTGTTAAAACTGTATTCATAAACGATTATTAGTCTAAGACAACTTTTGTAAACCATTGGTAAATGCGTGGATTTTAATATAGGTTCGACCATACTTTAAGCGTTTGTTAAAGTGACATTTGCTTTTTCTTCGTGTGCATTTGCAAAACATTTTTATGGAATTTTTTAATTAAATGAAATAAAATATTAAAAGACTGTTTTTGAACATATTTTCTAGAAATGGTTTAGGTTAAAATAAGAATAAAATACGTAACTGTGCCTTCTAGAACGTGTTTATGTCAAAACGGAATGTACTATTAAAAAGGAGGTATATCAAAACGTGGACCGATTTGTCGCATTTTTCCAGGAAGAGTTAAAGGCATTGTGCAATATAAGCTGCTCCTTATCCCAAAAATTTCGTAAGGATTGGTTCCTTTTTTCGAGCAGTACTTTGGGCATGATTCTGCGTCCATCGGTATATAAAATGCATTTTTGCATTCTTCTTTTTCCCATATTGTAAACTGGCAATAATAAATTAATTTTCGCATCCTTTTTCCTATATTGTTTTATAAAAGACCAAAACCTCTTATTGTTGCAAACCCACAACACAAGAAATGCAAATTGTACAAAATTCACTAGTGATATGTAAACAATTAACATGTGTTATATGTTATTCGTTATTCGAATACCTTTTTGTATGTAATAAAAAAAAATTATGTATCTGAATTCGTCATTTATTTGATCTTTATTTGTTGTTTTTATACCCTACACCACACTGTGGTACAGGGTATTATGACTTTGTGCATTTGTTTGTAACACCTAAAAGGAGAAGAGATAGACCCATTGTTTATTATACCGATCGACTCAGAATCACTTTCTGTGTCGATTTAGCCATGTCCGTCTGTCTGTCCGTCTGTCTGTCCGTATGTCCATGTATTCTTGTAATCAAAGTGCAGGTCGTATTTATGGTCCGATTGTGATGAAATTTAGCATAGTGCTCTTTTTTGGCCAAGGACGATCCCTATTGAAATTGGTTAAAATCGGTTCAGATTTGGATATAGTCCCCATATATATGTTTCACCCGATTTGACATGCAAGCGCCGTAGAAACCACATTTTACATCCGATCTTTATGAAATTCGGCAGAGAGAGTTTTATTATTACGTGAATGAACACTACCAAATTCGGAGAAAATCCGATCAGATTTAGATATAGCCCTCATATATATGTTTCACCCGATTTGGCATGTAAGCGCTGTAGGAACTGTATTTTAAATCAGATCAGTACGAAATTTGGCAGAGAGAGTTGTCTTATTACATGAATAAACACTGCCAAATTCGGGGAAAATCGGTTCAGATTTAGATATATATGTTTATATATACCATACATATACCATATATATGTTTCACCCGATTTAACATTTAAGCGCTGTAGAAATCGTGTTTTATATCCGATCACTACGAAATTTAACAGAGAGAGTTCTCTTATTACATGAATAAACACTGCCAAATTCGGGGAAAATCGGTTCAGATTTAGATATAGCCACCATATATATGTTTCACCCGATTTAACATTTAAGCGCTGTAGAAATCGTGTTTTATATCCGATCAGTACGAAATTTAACAGAGAGTGTTCTCTTATTGCATGAATAAACACTGCCAAATTCGGGGAAAATCGGTTCAGATTTAGATATAGCCACCATATATATGTTTCACCCGATTTAACATTTAAGCGCTGTAGAAATCGTGTTTTATATCCGATCCGTACGAAATTTAACAGAGAGAGTTTTCTTATTACATGTATGAACACTGCCAAATTCGGGAAAAAACGGTTCAGATTTTAACATAGTCCCGATATATATGTTACACCCGATTTGACATGTAAGCGCTGTAGAAACCGTGTTTTATATCCGATCAGTACGAAAATCGGCAGAGAGAGTTTGCTTATTACATGTATGAACACTGCCAAATTCTTATCGCAATGCCCATTTTCGCATTGGTAGGTAGGTGTAGGGTATTATATAGTCGACCCCGCCCGACTTTCTGTCTTTCCTTACTGGTTTATTTATTGGACAAGTGAGCATACACACATTTTGGATGTGTTTGAATTGAAAGAAAATATATTTGGAAACGAATTTTTTAAATATTATATAGTTGTTAACAAACAAATTTTATTTGAAAATCATGAAACTTTGTTTGGAACACATATAGTAATATATTAGAACAATATATATTTGCGCACTGACTTTCACAAATAAAATATGTATTTACCCACAAACAAAGTTATTGTTCAAGATGCTTTCCAAATATATTTTATTTAGAAATGATTTTTTTAAACTTTGCTGAATTTTTCGTATCTGAGTTAGTTATTCCTAGATTATAGTTAAAATGTCTTTAGCAGCATTAGCTGTTGTTTTACATCAATACATTTTAATTTATAAGTATTCCAATTCATTACTTTTTGTCAATCCATCAATGCAATTTATATTTACGAAAGATTATACGATATAAGTTTTAACTAAATATATAAAATTTATAAAAAAAATGCTCTTTGAACATCTGAAAAACACAAAACTTGTCTTTAAGTTAAGTCATTGATACATTGTATCATTGAGTATTTTCGGTTATGATAAAGGCAGAGCTTTATTTGTAATAACGTATATTACCATGTATCAGGGTGGCGACAAGGCCGGTGCGAATATTACGATAGTAAAAACTACAAGTGCTCAGTAGTCGAGCCAAAGACAAGTAGATGTGCGCGAGAGTAGTGCAAAAACAACGACTAGTAGTAATGTGCGCGATAGTATCGCCGAACAAAGACTACAATTGACTACTTTACACGGAGAGTGCTCGACTAGAGTTGGGTCGTTCCGGAACGAACTCGTTCAATTGAACGATTCCCTTGAAGGAACGATTGGAACTGGTTCCTGCTATGTCGTTCTTTTAGTTCCATCGTTCACTTCGGATTTTTTGCTGTTATTCATCTTTCGTTCATTCGCTCCTTCATTTTACCATTCTTCTCTTTCGAACAGCTGTTTAATTGTTGCCAAATTTACCGAACAATGATTTCTCTAGTGCTGTCACACTAAATTTATTACAAAATTAAATGCTGGTGTCGTTCGGAGGTATCAATCTTTTACCTTCATTAGTCTTTTTCACGGGGGTGCCCAGATTACATACACATCACATGTCTAACAATTGTTATTTAAATAAAATCAGCAGAACATAAATAAATTAAAAATATATTTTCAATTTCAAAATTCAATTGGCAAAATTGTTTTTATCATGTTCATAAAAGAAGACTGAACGAGTAAACAAACCGCTGTTGTGATGTTTGACCGAATGAATGTCATTTGAACGAAGGACCCAAAAGGAACGATGGAACGAAAAGACTGAACGAGTTCCTTTACCGGAACGGAACGAAAAGGACCGGTCCGTTCAGGGAACGATAATGCCCAACACTATGCTCGACAACGACTAGTGAACGCAGAGGCTCGTTAGAAGAGTCAGTCTCCTTAGAAAGTGCGAGGAAAGAGAGAGAGAGACCAGAGGATAATGCCAGGCAGCCACACAACAACCACCGCCCAGTGGCAATCTGCACTCTAACACATCCGTACTAAGCGAATTAGGTCTCCGAAGAGAGGTGTAGAGGAGATTCCAGTGATGTCAATACGCGACCGGTATTGATCAGGCGCGGGAAGTTGAGACAATGCTGCGTACGTGAACATTGCCGGCCACCTTGCAACATCCGACGATGTTGCAATATATATGAAATAAACTACAACTAATATTAGGTTAGGATAATGCAAGTCAGCCACACAACAACCACCGCCCAGTGGCAATCTGCACTCTAACACATCCGTACTAAGCGAATTAGGTCTCCGAAGAGAGGCGTAGAGGAGATTCCAGTGATGTCAATACGCGACCGGTATTGATCAGGCTCGGGAAGTTGAAACAATGTTGCGTACGTGAACATTGCCGGCCACTTGCAACATCCGACTATGTTACAATAAAAAGTAAGTAAACTACAACTAATATTAGGTTAGTAAATTAGGAAGGAACGTAAATTCAGTTTCCTAGTGAGAATTCAAAAAAAATCAATGCGAGTTTCAAAAGTATATTAAGAATTAGTAAAATTATTAATATAGGCGATGCTAATCTAATTGCGATTTCGAAATAAGTTTGAGTTTAAATAGACTACTACGAAAATTATAGATGTGCGACATCAATTAGTAAAATAAATTCGAGAACAATAATTTCAAGTTTCTAATTGATTTTAGACGATTCGAATCCGTAAAATCCCGATAACGAAAATTACTATAAATTCTAGTTGAAATAATTTATAAATTCACGATGTGACCATTTAGAAAAAGTGAGGCGGGTGTCAAAATGTGACCAACAAACAAATTCAAATAAAGGTGCGACGAAAAATACAAACGAAGGTGAATCTAGCAAGTAATGATATCGAACCTACGAGGTGTGATGGAATTCAAGTTCGGTTCTCAGACCAACGATTGAAATTCCCGAAAGGCAGAATATTTCCTGCTTCCGAATTACATGTTCTACTGCCAGGGGTGAAGACCGCGGCTGGGCTTGTAGAATAGTTAAAAAGGGCGGAAGGAATTGGTCCAGTTACGACATAACCGAAAATGGTATTTTGAGCCAGTAGTGAATCAAGCACAATTCGTGGGGGTTCAGCCAAAAGAATTTTCGGATACAAATCAGCACCAAGTAGAACGTCTATTGGGCGATTATCCAAAGAATCAGCCAATCGCAGACTGGCGAGGCGAGATTGGATGATGGTAGCAAACGAAGGCGATGGCAAATTTCCAGAAATGTTCGGAAGAACGTGGGCTACCGTATTTAAGGTGTGCGATGGATCTAAGGGCGAAGCGATTTCAAGAGAACAAATTTCTCTTGAATTGCCCAATAGAGTACAGTTTAGTCCTGAAACTCCAGCGTTCGTAGAACGCGTCGAAATACCCAGTCGTTGCCGAAAGCGGTCCGTAATTATGGACGTCTCGGAAGATGGGTCAATAAGAGCCCGAGCAGGGTACGTAATATCCTAGTGAATGACATTCACGGTGGCAGTCCCCAAGAGCACATTTGTATCTTGGGTGGTATGAAATACCTGTCTACTTATGGTGGGTTTTACGATCGACGAAGTGGAGGGAGAAGTTTTTAAATTCTGGTCCAAGAAGGGATCTTTAACTATAGGTGGGAGGGGGGGCGACGGAGGCACAAACCGAGCAGATCCCACATTTCGATGGAGAAGGGTGTGGTGACGACCATTGCACGTAGCGCAATTGTGCCTACTATTGCAGGTTTTCACTGCATGTCCTCGTGAAAGACAATTCACGCAGCACACATGCTTTTTTATGACCGAAAATCTATCACTAACCAAAAGGTTCTTGAATCGAGAACAAGAACGCAATACGTGACTCTGCTGGGGACAAAGCACACAACACGTGTTCGAAGGTGAACGGCGAGGACTCAAAGGGGAAACATTCGTAGAATGTAAAGTTGTGTCCTTCACCGCGGGCTTTTTCTCAGAGTCTGAATTCTATCCGTGAGGAAAGAATCTAAGTCGTGCCAGGAGGTTAGGGACGACTTATTTTTTACACTCTGTTCCCATAGAGTAACCGTAAGTTTAGGCAAACGACGGAGGCATTGAAAGACCAATATGGGATCCCAATGGTCAGTTACGACGTCGTAGACTGCCATTGTCGTAAGACACCCATTTATTCCACGTTGTATGGTCTTTAAACCCGTGCTAGTCTCGCGGTCTAGCACGGGAAGATCAAAGAGGAGCTTTAGGTGACTATTAACAAGAATGCGTTTGTTGTCATACGCATCTTCCAATGCTTTCCAGGCCAAAGCGAAGCTCCTGTTGGTGAGAGGGAATCTCAAGACTATTTCCCTTGCCTCACCGCTGGTTTTTTGGACCAGATGACAAAGCCGTTCAATATCACTAAGACGCGAATTGTTTATAAATATCGCCGAAAAGAGGTCCCGAAACGTAGGCCAAGTAACGAAATCCCCATGGAAAACTTCAATGTCGATAGGGGGCAAGTTCAATTTATGACGACTGTCAGAATTTTCCAAATTAGACATTGTACAATATTATAAAATTAGGACCGAATATAGGGTACGCGAAGGTACACGACTAAACAAAATGCGGTAAACCACAAGGAAAACGACAACAAATTCCACAAAAAAATAATTAAATTTTTATTTTAATCAACAAGACTGACCGTAGGGTGACTATAGTTGACTGTAGAGTGCAACGACAAGATTAAACAACGAAGTAGTCAGCAAGAAATTATAAGATAGAAGGGCGCGAACGAAAAAAATAATACAATAACATTTTATAATGAAAATTTCCAATTTATGTCCAATTGACCGAATGTAGGGTGTACGGAGTCGTATACGACCGAATGTAATTAACGAGTAGCGTACCACCCAACGCTATTCCCAAAAATAGCACGAGAAAAAATATTTAATTTATTTTCCAAAAGACGTAATATTTGTCTGTTTCGACTATTATTCCTACTGGGATATGAAACCAAGCTCAGGTGACGACGACTCTCTAATTCGAGTATGTGGGTGCGTACGTGTGTGTTTCTTTTCGAGTAACAAACAACAACAAATGCAATGCGAAGTTGTTGGCGAGAGACGCACAAGCTGTCGGTAGGGGGAAATGTAATCGACCGATTCGATTAACGAAGTAAACGAGAGCAAGAAATAGGAGCTAATTTTATGACGCCGACTTTCGCACCTTTTCTAATGCCAGACGGTTGGAGAGTGTTCCTGTTTTTGTTGTAATTAAGCTAGATAGCCTCTCATGCAGTAGGGACAACTGCACTGAGATTGGAAATAAATACAACAATGCCGAATGTACAAATAAACGGGCAACACACTACACAACGAAATATGTAAACAAGAATTGTTCTAATATTTAACGCGAACAAAACAAATCGAAATGAAATATTAAATAAATCAAAGCGAACAAAAATAATAAAAGTAATTTGGTACGTGGTTTGCCGGCAAGGGAGGGGGGTAAACAAATCAACGAAGTCCCTTCTATGACAAACTCCGCACCAATTACAATAACAACGATAGCTCAGTAGTGGGGGGAATGATGTGTGTGTTCACGTATGTATGTAGTGACCGATGTTGGCGATGCAGTAATGCAAAGGGCGAAATAGAATAAATAAAACACAAGATTTAGTATTTTCGGATATGATAAAGGCAGAGCTTTATTTGTAGTAACGTATATTACCATGTATCAGGGTGGCGACAAGGCCGGTGCGAATATTACGATAGTAAAAACTACAAGTGCTCAGTAGTCGAGCCAAAGACAAGTAGATGTGCGCGAGAGTAGTGCAAAAACAACGACTAGTAGTAATGTGCACGATAGTATCGCCGAACACAGACTACAATTGACTACTTTACACGGAGAGTGCTCGACAAGGACTAGTGAACGCAGAAGCTCGTTAGAAGAGTCAGTCTCTTTAGAATGTGCGAGGAAAGAGAGAGAGACCAGAGGATAATGCCAGGCAGCCACACAACAACCACCGCCCAGTGGCAATCTGCACTCTAACACATCCGTACTAAGCGGATTAGGTCTCCGAAGAGAGGTGTAGAGGAGATTCCAGTGATGTCAATACGCGACCGGTATTGATCAGGCTCGGGAAGTTGAGACAATGCTGCGTACGTGAACAATGTTTATTAGTTAAAAGGCTGTTTATGAATACGACTTTTTAATAATCGTTTATTAGGCCAAAAGGGTTTGTTAACTAAAGTGCACTTTAAATCATAATTTGGATTTGTTATGAATATGGCTGATAGTATTGCTGTATTCGTATTAGTTCAAGGAAGGACCCTATGTAGAAAAATTTAGTATTGGAGAAATCGACGTGGGCGGCCAATGCGACCCCCCCCCCCCCATGGAACAAAATTTAGGATTGATGAAAGCGGTTTTGATTTGGGTTTCTGGGTTCATTTGGTCCAATGAAGGAAGCTATTAAGGGAACTTTAGGATTGGTCAAATGGGCGTACAATCTCATAACTAGTTTTACAGCACACATTTTTAATTTATACACGGGGGGAAATCGTAATTTTTGGTATGTTTGAATTGAAAGAAAATATATTTGGAAGCGATTTTTTCAAATACTATATATTTGTTAACAAATAAATTTTATTTGAAAATCAAGAAATCTTGTTTGGAACGCATATTTTAATATATTAGAACATAATATATTTGCTAACTGACTTTCACAAATAAAATATGTGTGTACCCACAAACAAAGTTATTGTTTAAGAAGTTTTCCAAACATATTTTATTTAAAAAAAATTTTAAAACTTTGCTGATTTTTTCGAATTTTAGTTAGTTTTTCCTAGTTTTCGTTTTAAACTTTATAGCTAAAAATGTCTTTTAATTTATAAATATTCCAATTCATCACTTTTTGTCAATCCATCAATGCAATTTATATTCACGAAAGATTATACGATTTAAGTTTTAATTAAATTTTAAAAACATTTAAAATTTATAAAAAAAATTATCTTTGATCACCTGAAAAACAGAAAACTTGTCTTTAAATCAAGGCATTGATACATTGCCAAAATAATTAAATACAAATTAATCTTTGTTTCGGAAATACTAGTTCCAAATAAAAAATATTAGAATGGGAACATATTTCAGTTTAGAACAATATTCTCCCAAACATATAATATTTATGTGTGTCAAATATTATATATTTGGAGTGTACTCTAAACATATGTATATTTCAAGCCGAATATGTTTGGGACAATATACTACAGAAGCGTTTGTTTTCAGCGTGTAAGTATTCCACTCCACTCACTTTTTGTCAATCCATCAATACAATTTATATTGGGGGGTTTCCAGTTACTTGCCTTATGAAGCTGTAGTACCGACAGCTTTCTTCAGGGAAGTAGTAGAAGTAGCAACGTCAGACGAGCTCGAACTGATTATTAGCGCAGACACGATTGCTCATCATACTATCTGGGATAGTACAGATATAAACAATAGGGATGATTCGCTTCTTGACTTTATTCTGACTACCAACCTTACTATTTGTAACATATGCAATAAACCTACCTTTACAATTTACGACAGACAAGAAGTACTGGACGTAACGTTTGCTACTGACTGGCTGTCAGACAAAATTATTGGGTGGAATGTACTGGACGACCCCTCATTCTCAGATCGCCATTATATAGAGTTCAAACTCGCTTAAAAGGCGACTGAACCTGCTGTCCACAGAAATCTGAGGAAGACAAATTGCCACCTGTATGAGAAGAATTTCAAAAAAGTCCTCGACTCTAAACTTCTGAATGAACCGAATGACAAAGCTGCTCTGGATAATCTGGTCGAGCATATCACCACATTATTCAATAGTTCCCTTGAAGAAGCCTGTCCAAAAACAAGGTACAGGTTAGGTTAAATAGAGGAGACTGTTCAATTACCAATGGAACACCTTCGAGCTCCGAGCTTACCCTTACTTTGTTCTCGTACCTTCACCGTTGGCTGTTTGTTTATGGCACCGGCCGGTGGCTCGCACGTTCACCCAGAATCGCAATGGTTTGCTGCTATTCCGTCTGCTTGTAGGAATCCTCCACCATTCACGTCAATGGTGAGAACACATAACAGAATCAGCGACGGTCGGGCTGACTGGCTGACGTTCTTCCATTCGCTATGTGAATTTTACCCGCAATCAAGTGCCGGGACTTTGTCACCAATAAATAAAACTCGCGTTGTTCTCGTTTTATTACAAATGCACTGGTTCACAGTTTTGATATTTTATTAATAATAGTAGAGCCAAGTTGTTTATATACAGCGCTACTGTTTTGGCTCGACTTAAAAGAAGTAATGTTGAGGCGGCGTGTTACGATGATTGCTTGTCGTTTTGCTAATGCCTCGATGATGAAAAATAAAAAAGGTGCTTAGCGATTGATTGCTCAGTCGCTGCGGGATGAGATGAGTGGTGTCTGCGCCGAGTACATTTTGAGTGCACACTCGAAGGGCTCTCTTTAAGAGCATATTACGAGTATTAGAGGAAAATATATGAGGGCAGAAATGAATGTTCTTATTACCACTTAGTTCATGTAGACACGGGGGAGGTTGCCAGAGATGGGCGAACCCCAACCCATCTATACATGAACATCCCGGCCGCCTTGTGACGATATCGTAACAAAATATAAGTAATTAAACTAATTTACATAGAATTCAATGTTTTGATATGAATATATACATTTCAGTACTTTAAAATTAAATTAAGTATGCTAACTGCTGAGCAGATTAAGGCCTCGAATTGAGACAAATGAAAAAATGAACTTAAACTATAATCCATGAGAAAAGGAACTTATTGATGGTAGAGCCAAATTATTCATCTTCTTCTGTGGTGTCTTTCTCCATCTCACCGAAAAACGACCAGCCAAACACGGTATCTTGGGCGAAGGGAAGTTCTCCTTCTGATTGGGGTAACCCACGGTAAATTTTGCCAGCGACGTCAGAGCCAAGTATTATGGAGCACGGGTATGGTACGTGGAACCCGTGATCGGCTAGTACCTTATCCTGGCTCACTGCTATGATCTTTTCGGATTTGAGTTTGCAGCTAGGGGCCAAAATATTATTTCCTAACCGCCGATTGAGGATGACTTCCACCGACCGCCGTTCGTCGCGCAAGCAAGTGAGCCAAACAGTTATTTTAGTGCGGCACTTTTCCCAAGGGATTGGGAACGTATCGGTGGGCATGTAATAACTTGCGGGATTTCTCGGCTCCAGAAGCATTCGTACGTGAGCCCGTTGTTGCGGTGCCACGCTGCTCCACATGACTGCCCATGCTGTCATCGGAACCCACGCTGTTTTCTCGAAGTTGGGGAGGTGGAGCAGAGTGTGATGAGGCTCCCAGCATCGGCTACATACATCGCGAGATGAACATTTTGGAAGTTGATGGGATAGTCCGAGGCAATTATCACAAGCTCGGTGCTGCTGTACTATGTATCGTTTCTCGACCGGGGAAATGGTTAGGAATCTACGACACTTCTTAAAACCGTGTCGTGAGCTGCACATTGGGCATAGAAATTCCTGATTGTAACTCATGGTTCTGATTAAAGCAGAAAAGAAAATGTCACGTCCCGGATATAGCTTTACAATTCTTCCCAATCGCCAGTCGGTGGGACATATGTTTTCCTGGCGGATTACCACCATGTCATTTAGGGACATATTTTCGAGGGGCGATTTCCACTTGAATCGCTTATTTAATTCTGATAAATGTTCCGTTTTCCAGCGGCGACAGAATTCTTTTTGGGTAATTTTTATCTTCCTCCACCGGTTAAGAAGGGCGAGTTTTGAGGAAATCTCTTCTGGCTCTGCGGGAGCCAGAGGCGATGAGCCAATGAGAAAATGCCCGGGTGTAAGGGCAGACAAATCATCTGTCGGAAATTGGGGCTAAAGGCCTCGAATTGAGGCAACATTCAATAGAAGCAAGGATTGTGGCAAACTCTTCAAATGTATAGCATGCTTGCCCAGAGATCTTTTTGAAGTGGGTTTTGCAACTTTTAACGCCTTCTTCCCATAGTCCCCCCATATGGGGAGCACCAGCTGGTATAAAATGCCATTCCAGCCGTTGGAAACCGTATTTGGTGACCGCTTCATCGCCAAGCTCAGAGACAACTTTCTTCAGGCTGACATTCAATTCTTTTGCCGCACCAACGAAATTCCGACCGTTATCAGAGTAGATCTTGAGAGGGCAACCTCTCCGAGAGATAAAACGAGTCAGAGCAGCCAAGAAGGCCGGCGTGCTTAGATCGCTAACTGGCTCTAAATGGATCGCTTTAGTGCTGAAACAAATGAACAGACACACATAGCCCTTTGTTAGGCGGCAGCCACGGCCGTGGAAGTTCTTTATATCAAAGGGGCCAGCATAATCAACGCCTGTAATGGTAAAAGGCCGACTGAAAGTAGTTCTTTCTTGAGGTAATGGAGCCATGATCTGACCTTGGCGAACTTTTCGAGCTAGAACACATTCTTTGCAGTTATTTATGCGGGTTTTTATCGTTTGGCTTGAACGATAAATATCTCCAGTCTGACAGTAGCGAGGGTTAATTGAATGCCTCCGTGGAGAGTTAATTGGTGGACAAACTCGACGTATAAATATGCCAGTCGGCTTTTATAGGCCAATATTACCGGATGCCTTTCGTTATACGAAAGAGCCGTGGTTGAGCCAAGACAACCGTTCGCTCTTATGATCCCGTGTTGATCTAAGAACGGAGTCAGGGTGAGAAGAGAGCTGCTGGACGGTAAAATTTTCCTTCGCTGCAGACACTCGTATTCCGCAGGGAAATATGTTTGCTGGGATAAAGAGAAGAGTCTAGATCTCACATGGGCTAATTCGGAAAATGATAGTTTCACGGTTTTGGGCGCAAAAGTCTTTTTTAGAGAAGGATGCGTTCTCTTATAAAAGCGGAATATGTATCCGATAACACGTAATGCTCGGGCTAGACAAGAAAACCGATCTAAAATGTCTTCAACCTCAGCTGACCTAGCAATATGAACCTTTACTGGTTTGGCTTCCAATGTAGTGTCCTGTATCTGAGGAATTACGGGTCAATTACTTTTCTGCTATTTAAGCCAGGGTGGTCCATGCCACAATAAGTCAGAACCCTTTAGTTCTAAAGGGGTCAGCCCCCGGGTTGCTAGATCAGCGGGATTTTCAGAAGTCCCTACATGCCTCCAATTGCTACAGATTTTATCCTGAATTATCGCCACTCTATTGGCGATAAAGGTTGCCCAATTATGTGAAGGTTTTTTGAGCCAAGATAAACCAAGAAATCAGAAAGATTCGCCAATAAAAGTGCACCACAGAGTTCCAGTCTTGGAACCGATGTTTTCTTGATCGGGGCTACATTTGACTTGGAGACAAGTAACTGAGTGTGTACATGTTCTCCACCGTCAACCCTTATGTATAATGCTGCAGCATAAGCAAGCTCTGATGAGTCACAGAACCCATGAAACTCTACCTTGCATGATGGAGAATAACTTATCCACCTCGGAATTTTAATATTGTCTATCTCGTGATAGTTTGAAACAAACGTCTTCCATTTTATTAGGGTTGGGTTAATTGGATCATCCCATCCAATTTCGTCGAGCCACATCATCTGCATAAGAATTTTTGCGGTTATCACGACGGCCGAGAGCCGTGGATCAAATAGCCTAGCTATTGCCGACAGTACTTCTCTTTTTGTAAACGATTCTCTTTGAGCTAATTTTTCCGTTGCGAAATAAAATAAATCTTCCTTCGCGTTCCATCTTATTCCTAGTGTTTTTGCAGTACTTTGGTGATCAAAATCTATGAACTGATCATTTAGAAGATGATCACGAGGCAAATCGTTTAAAATGTCTTTATTATTGGAAGTCCATTTCCGTAGTTGGAAGCCAGCGGACTCCAATATTCCGATTAACTGATCTCTAGCTTCCTTTGCCCCTGCGACTGTATGAGATCAAACCAAAGAGTCATCTACGTACATATTCTGTTTGAGAATATTAGAGCAAATTGGAAGTTGCTCTTTCTCATCTTCTGCTAACTGCAGCAGAGTTCTCAGAGCTAAAAATGGGGCACAATTGACACCAAATGTAACGGTCTTCAACTCATAGTCTTGTATCTCCTCATCAGGAGATAAACGAAACAAAATTCGCTGATAAGAGGTATGCTTTGGGTTGACGAGTATTTGCCTGTACATTTTTGTAATATCGGCGCCAATTCAGAATCATGGATATTATGTCTCTTTGAAGTACTGGGCCAACATATAAAGCGTCGTTTAGACTTTTGCCATTTGCCGATGGACATGAGGCGTTAAAAACGACTCGTAACTTGGTTTTGTGTAAAAATAACTTTCAGAGTCATTCTTTGGAGATTCAACTTTCTCCATGTGCCCCAATGATACATATTCCTTAATTACCTCATCATACATATCTTTAAGCTCAAATTTTCGAGCTAAAGATTTCTCATTCCTTAGAAATTGACTGAGGGCCACATATCTATTCGCATTTCTTCCCGAATGTAGTGGGTTCTCTGGCCGAAATAGCAAATTGACAACATATCTGCCGTCTGGTCTTCTAATTGTTGTTTCTTTATAGATTTTCTCGCAGACTTTATCCTCCTCGGAGATAATCGGTTTCCTTGAAACCTGCTCAATCTCCCAAAACTTCGCCAACTGCTCATCAATTGACACCCTGGTGCAGTGAGAAACTCTGGCTACATGCCTAGAGTTTGAACTACTCTTTGGGCCAGTAATAATCCACCCAAAAAATGTTTCCTGGCCACAAGTGATCCCAAAATTCCGTGTTCTACTCCCTTAAGCAGAATTGACGGATGTAAATTTCCCCCTAGGAGAATATCCACTGGGCCAGTTTCATAAAAATGAGGATCTGCTAATTCTAATTTTGGCATCTGTTCTGGTTTTACATTCTGAAATGAATGAGTTGGCACATTTCCCGTGACTTCTTTCACAACAAGTGCATCTGTTTCTATCGAAAAGTTTGGCTTTGTTGTAGAGCCAAGCTTGAAAAATGCTATCTTAGAGCGTTTCGCCAGATATTCACCATTCCATTTGCCGATGGACATGAGGCGTTAAAAACGACTCGTAACTTGGTTGTGGTGCTTTCTGGCTTGAAGACACCATGATGAGGCAGATAAAAATAACTTTCAGAGTCATTGTTTGGAGATTCAACTTTCTCCATGTGCCCCAATGATACATATTCCTTAATTACCTCATCATACATATCTTTAAGCTCAAATTTTCGAGCTAAAGATTTCTCATTCCTTAGAAATTGACTGAGGGCCACATATCTATTCGCATTTCTTCCCGAATTTAGTGGGTTCTCTGGCCGAAATAGCAAATTGACAACATATCTGCCGTCTGGTCTTCTAATTGTTGTTTCTTTATAGATTTTCTCGCAGACTTTATCCTCCTCGGAGATAATAGGTTTCCTTGAAACCTCCTCAATCTCCCAAAACTTCGCCAACTGCTCATCAATTGACACCCTGGTGCAGTGAGAAACTCTGGCTACATGCCTAGAGTTTGAACTACTCTTTGGGCCAGTAATAATCCACCCAAAGAATGTTTCCTGGGCCACAAGTGATCCCAAAATTCCGTGTTCTACTCCCTTAAGCAGAATTGACGGATACAAATTTCCCCCTAGGAGATTATCCACTGCGCCAGTTTCATAAAAATGAGGATCTGCTAATTCTAACTTTGGCATCTGTTCTGGTTTTACATTCTGAAATGAATGTAAAACCAGAACAGACTTTTATAATCGTTGAATATTCTTAGATATGAACGTATCATCTGAGCATGGGTCAATTAAAGCTCTCACCTTGTGAGATAAACCATCTTTAATGATATTAACCCAAGCTGTAGCTAACAAAGTCTTGTTAGAGACTGTAGTGTGGTATGCCCTCACATCCCTCGAAGTTGAAGCTTCCTCAGTGGACTGTAAATTTTGATTTGATGAGTTTTGGGCCACATTTTTCTGATCTGCTGTGCTAGCATTGCCCTGCTGTGTGGATCTATCAAAATGCAGAAGTGTATGGTGCTTTGAGTTGCACTTTCTACAATTTTTTTACTGTAGCATTTGTCAGACGTATGACCGGGGGCTAAACAGTTTGTGCAACTCCGTTCTTTCCTTACGAAAGACAATCTATTTTTAGCATTCATGCTAAGAAATTTGGGACAAGACCTCAATAAATGGTTCTCTTTGCACATACTGCACTTTGAACCGTTCACCTTTGTGTGATGAACTTTGTATTGTTTTGGTTTTTCGTAGTTGTTAAACCTTTGGCGAGGGACAGATTCGTTCTTTCCCATCATATCACACACGCTTTCTAACGTCTGAAATCTTTCACATAAAAATGTACTTAAATCATTCCATTTAGGTCTTGGGAATTAATGGGTTAAATTCGCCCATGCTATGTCGAAACCTTCTGCTGTAAGCGGTATGTGCTTATTTATTTCCCTTGCTTCCCACTTGTTTTCTGGAACAAGTGGTACAATTTCTCCACAGGGCTAAGTTTCTTGTTGTTCACGTAAATTGCCGTGAAAAGGTCTCCAAAGCTGGGCCAAGTGACGTAATCGCCATGAAAAACCTCCGTATCACATGGTGGTACACTAACATAAGAAGAATAATTGGATTTTTGACTTACAGGAGGTGGTTTAATTTTCTCCTTCCATTCTCCTATGGTCATACAACTCATATATTTCGTGCTAACTTCTGCTTTTCCCTTCTTAATAGTAGCCTTGTCAGATTTTTGGCAGTCCGGGTCAGTATTACATTTCTTGTAAATTCTCTTCCACTCTGACCACAGGTCCTGAATCTCCTGGCTCTCTGCTTCTATCGTCACCTCATTGTATCTACTCGCATCCGTATCTTTCATCCTCTTTTCATGTGCGATAATTTCGTCACATTGAACCAAAAACTCTTCCAATAAACCCATATTGCTAAATTTGTAACTAAAAGGGGGCTCCAAACTTTTATTCGAGTCAATATAATTTAATTCCAGTTAGAGGAGAATGTGGTGACAAAATGATGTGCCAGTGACACACTGTGCATACAAACTATCTGACAAATTGAAAAAATGAATTGGCGACTTGATGGCTGAATATTCCGTTTATCATTTCAATGAAATTTTTCAAAAAATAATTTTTTTTGGTCTTCAAGGTGAATGGAAATTTAGTAACACCAAATTAAGAGCCAAGATCATATTCGAATTCTGATTTATATATATAAATATTTATTTTCTGAAATAATTTGTCCCACTGTGTGATTTATCCAAGAGCAAAAGTAAATTATCCAGAAGGAAAAGTGACTTCTAAAAAATATTATTAATTCTACGATTAAAATCTCCTAGTTCCTGAGCTAAATAAAATTATTTCCGAGGGAAAATAGTATTCCTCCACATTTTCCCCTTATTGGTCAATTATATGCAATTTATTTATTAACGTCGAGGCAAACCAAGAAACTAATTTTCCGCTATCAGAGACAAAGATGTTAGTACCGTCTCACAATATATTTAAATTCTTTAAGAGAAAAAATCACCGTCTTAAAACCGGAAAAAAATCCATAGAGTCGAAACTGTATAACTCTTCACACTGCCTTGATTACAATCGAAACGTAGTTTAAAATCACGAGCTAAATATTTATACTTGTGAGTTAACAATTTCATAAAAATTTATTTTGTCCCTAACACGTCGCTTTGCACCACCGAGTGTTTATAATTGCCCAAATACAAATATTTTCAAATAAAAATATTTTCTTGTTTTTTCCAGTTTGAGCCACTGTGCACCAAAAAGAATTTTTCTTCAAACTGGTGTGTACATACATACATACAATCGAAGTCAAACACATGGAGCTAAACCGTATTTTCTTCTTTAAACTGTGTTTGCCTTTTTTCTTTTCTATAGGCCCAGTTAGGCAAACTTAACCGTAACGCCCCCGTAGCGTAACGAATCAGCTGATTCAATCTGTCATATGGAAGTCGGTGTAAACGATTAGCCAACGGAAACGAAACGTAAACGGACGGCTGAATCTGTTGAAATCAGAATTGGACGTTCCGTTTACGTACAATTTGACAACAGCTGATACTACATGTTGTTTACAATTAAAATTGTATGTTCACCGAGAAAAGAAAGAAAATAATTTATTAATTATTTGTTGTTTAAAAGTGCAAATAAACATGAAAGACGAATATTTGATTTCATTGGCACAGTCGCACGAGTATTTATACAATAAATATAATCCAGCATATAGGATATCTGAAAAAGCGAGAAGCAAGCAAGGAGCTTGCTTCTCTTAACAGCCGTATTCATAAAAAATCCTAATTATGATTTAAAGTGCACTTTAGTTAATAAACACTTTTGGCCTAATAACCGATTATTAAAAAATCGTATTCATAAACAGCATTTTAACTAATAAACATTTTAATGACATCGTCAATGTAGTGCTGGCAACACCATCTTTTTTACACACCATTTTCTCTCTTAATGGTGCATTAATAAGATTATCAATTGTAAGAGTAGTCGAATATATAATTTTTTTATTGTTTATTTTAAAAACGACTGTATTAATTAACAATAATGTATGCTCAATTGTCTAATAAATAAAAAAACAACAACGAAAGATCAAATAAATGACGAATTCAGATAAATTTTTTTATTACAGGGTGGCTGATATGTATTGCAACCAACTTCATGTTGCTATCATTTCTAAACCGCTAGTCTGATAGCTGACAGATTTATTTCAGTGACAGTTCATTTTTTTGTTTACAAGCTTACAAAAGCATTTTGATCTATTGCATTCAGAAAAAAGTTATTCGTGATGGAATTCAAGCGTAATTGTGTGATTGCTTTATATTTGGGTGGAAAAACACAAGTGGCTATCGTTAGAGCCCTCCAGCATTTAAATGTGAATAAATCTTTTGTTTCTCGTACCATTGCTCGTTACCGTGATACTGGCAGTGTTGCATCGCGTTCAAAAAGTGGACAAAAAAAAAACGGTAACAACACCAGAAATTATCCGAAAAGTGAAGGCCAGATTTGATCGAAATCCACGCCGCAGTGGTAGAAAAATTGCTCGTGAGCTGAACATATCGCGAGAACGGATACAACACACACGGATACAATACCCGGATACAAAAATTAGCTTGGACTAAAGCCATTGAAGTTCCAAAAAGTGCAAGAGCTCACCGATGCACAAAAAAAGTTAGACTGGAAAGAGCCAAGGAGTTGCTTCGCTTGCACGAAAGTGGCCAGTTACCGAATTTGGTTTTTCCGATGAGAAGCCATTCCAAATTGAGCAGTTTGTGAACAAACAAAATGATCGGGTTTACTTGCCAAAGAGGTCAGCTGAAAATTTACACCTTCGATTGGCCACCAGAACTCAAGCGCCGCCGATGGTAATGGTGTGGGCCGCCGTAACGGCCGATGGTCGCTCCCCGCTCGTATTCATCGACCATGGGGTCAAAATAAATGCCGAATATTATCGGGAAAATGTCCTAAAGATAGTATTGAAGCCCTGGGCAGACAAACATTTCGGCCGCAGACCATGGACATTCCAACAGGACTCAGCACCATCGCACTCATCGCACGCGTCAACCAAGAATGGCTTAAAAAGGAGGTTCCTCGCTTCATTTCTACCGCACAATGGCCACCAAGATCTCCGGATCTCAATCCGTTGGACTTTTGCGCCTGGGGCATTTTAGAGAGTAAGGTTCGCACTAAAAAACACCAAAGTATCGATCATCTCAAGACGGCGCTGCGCCGGGAATGGGCCAAAATACCGCAGAGCCACTTGCGTGCAGCGTGTGACGGCTTTGTCGGCCGTTTGAAGGCCATAATTCGTGCCAAAGGTGGCCAATTCGAACAAATCTAAACTGTTTTTAAAATTTTATGTTATTTCCGACATTTTTTGCTTTTGAACAAAAAAATTTAAAAAATAATTAAAACAATATAGCAGTTTACTTTGTTGCATTACCTATCAGCCACCCTGTACATACAAAAAGGTATTCGAATAACGAATAATATATAACACATATATATCACTAGTGAATTTTGTCCATTTTGCATTTCTTGTGTTGTGGGCTTGCAACAATAAAAGTTTTTGGTCTTTTATGAAACAATATAGAAAAAGAGGATGCGAAAATTAATTTATTATTACCGATTTACAATATGGGAAAAGGAAGAATGCAAAAATGCATTTTATATACCGATGGAATAATATATATCACTAGTGAATTTTGTCCATTTTGCATTTCTTGTGTTGTGGGTTTGCAACAATAAAAGTTTTTGGTCTTTTATGAAACAATATAGAAAAAGAGGATGCGAAAATTAATTTATTATTACCGATTTACAATATGGGAAAAGGAAGAATGCAAAAATGCATTTTATATACCGATGGACGCAGAATCATGCCCAGAGTCGATTTAGCCATGTTAGTCCGTCTGTCACAATCAAAGTACTGGTCGAAAAAAGGAACCAATTCCTACGACATTTTTGGGATAAGGAGCAGCTTATGTTGCACAATGCCTTTAACTCTTCCTGGAAAAATGCGACAAATCGGTCCACGTTTTGATATACCTCCCATTTAATAGTACATTGCGTTTTGACATAAACACGTTCTAGAGGGCACAGTTACATATTTTATTCTGTTTTTCTAATTTTAAGCTAAACCATTTCTAGAAAATATGTTCATGAACAGTCTTATAATATTTTTTTTCATTTAATTAAAAAATTCCATAAAAATGTTTTGCAAATGCACACGAAGAAAATGCATATGCCACTTTAACAAACGCTTAAAGTAGGGTCGAACCTATATTAAAATCCACGCATTCAACAATGGTTTACAAAAGGTGTTTTAGGCTAATAATCGTTTATGAATACAGTTTTAACAAATTTAGCTTAACAAAGGATTGTAAAGCTGTTTTAAGTTTTTATGAATACGGCTGTAAATTTATAATCTGCTTCAGGATTCTTTTGACGACAGTACGAGACAATCATTGCGCCAATCTTCTTCATTGTGGGTTAATTTGACAGCAATATAAGCGTCTCTACAAACGTGAACTTATTTATAGATAGAGATTGGATCAGGGTTACCATACGTCCTCCTTTCGGAGGATATGTCCTCCTTTTTAACGTTTGTCCTCCCGTCCTCCCTCCTTTTTCAAAAATGTGGTATTTGTCCTCCTGTCACTGATTCAAATGTATTTTTATAGTTCAGCCAATCGTGACTTTCATTATTCAAAGTTCCATTTGAATGAGTGACGCAAAGGTGGAATTTATTAGTTTGTATATACAATGGCGGATTTCAAGCCAAGTGGGCGAATTTTCAATACCGATGTCTTCTGATCATGATGAAACTTGCCCGAAGTTTAGTCCTATTGGATAGTAGTAATGACACAAAATTTCAACCAGGTAGGTTAAGGACTGTCCGAGTTGGAGGGTGTTGAATTTTGACAGTGGCCTTTTTTCCATCCATACAACTAATTACCTATTGTATTTAGAAAATTTTGACAAAAGTGTTTTCGATAGCCTTTTCTAAAAAACTTTTTTAAAAACTAAAAAAAAGATCTCAAAAATTCTTGTTTTTTGTTTTATTCGATCTGCTTTCATAGTACATATTTTGTTCTTACACTTAGGCTCAAGATCGTCATTGTTGTTTTCAGTATATGAAAACAACTTTGTTAAAAATTAAAGAAAAAGTAAGTGACATGTATTGGGGGTGGTTGTAATGGTTGGATAGATAGATTTATCTGTATTTTTTTACGATATTAAAAATTGTTTTCACATACTTGTCAAAAACTATGTTTTTATTAAAAATTTTTTGCTCAAACGAAAGCTTATGTCATTGGAATTAATAGCTCAAAGGCGATTTGTGGAATGCCACCTTATAATTGATATAAAAAAGGTGATCAATATTTTTCAATGATTTTTGCCTTTATTGAATTTTCTGTCGCGGTCCATTCTGTGCCGACCCAATTTTTCTACACATTTTCGATTGTTTGGCCCTAGTGTAGTACTTATCCTTCCCGTCTCCCCACAAACATAGTCCAACGTAGTCAATTCGTATATGCAAAGCGGCCTTAGTTTAAACAGCAACCGCTAGATGGGTCACACATATAACAAAGATAAACATCTAAAAATAGAGGTTGAACCACCTATTTCATCATAACTCGAGAACTATTTATCCTAATTACTTCAAGAATGCTTTAAATAATCCTAAATTAAGTATACTTCATCTTCTTTTAATATCAATTGTTCATCTGCGGTTTCATAGAGATCTTACAAGATATTGCGAAAAATACACACTTTTTAGAAAATGTTAATAACCTTTTAAAAATTAATTGTTGATCATAATAAAATATTTATTTTTTCCAATAACTGTTATTTTTATCCCCTCACCTTAGAGAGGAGGGTATATATCATTTGATTCGAGCCAAACGTGTAACACATCGAAGGAGTGACCTAAGACCCTAAGTATGTTCGGCGGATATCCGTTTTGGGTCATTTTAATTCGAATGAGCAATGTCCGTCCGTCCGTCTGTCTGCTGTCTGGTGCGCACAATTACTCTCCAAAGAAGTAACCGATTGACTTCAAATTTGGTATGTGGCAATATTTTCTTCTATCTCCGGCTAAGTTCGAAAATGGGCCATATTGATCCACTCCTTCTAGTACCTCCCCCACAAAGGGTTAACATTTAGTGAAATGTTGATTATTTAATGACTTCTGTACTACTCATTTCAATCCTCTGAAATTCTACACATAGTATTATTTTATAAGTCACTATTACCTAGAGAAAAATGGGCGAAGTTGCCACGCCCCTGTTGGTACCTCCCACACAAATGGACAATTTTGAACCAAAAGTTGAAAGATTACAACTTTATTACCAGAACACACATAGACTTGAAATTGGGTACAGTGTAATGCTTTTATAGTACCTAGAGTCCCGAGAAAAATGGGCGTTATTGGCACGCCCCTTTTGGTACCTGCCACACAAATAGACCTTTTTGTACCAAAAATAACAGCTTTTAACTTTAATACCAGTGCATACAAATACTTGAAATTTTGTACAGTGTAATGCTTTTAAAGCACCTAGGGTCAAGCGAAAAGTGGCCGTAATTGGCACGCCCTATTTGGAACCTCCCACACAAATGGACCACTTTGTACCAAAAGTTAACAGCTTATAACTTTAATTGTATATAGAGTCCAGAGAAAAGTGACCATTATTGTCACGCCCCTTTTGGTACCTCCCACACAAATGGACCACTTTGTACCAAAGATTAACAAATTTTAACTTTAATAGCAGTGAATACAAATACTTGAAATTTTGTACGGTGTAATGTTTTTATTGTATATAGAGTCCAGAGAAAAGTGACCATTATTGTCACGCCCCTTTTGGTACCTCCCACACAAATTGACCATTTTGTACCAAAATTAAACAGCTGTTAAGTTTAATACCAGTACATACTTTAAAGATATTAAATGCAATTTAAAGTGAAAATAATTTAATTTAAACAAAAAAGTAAATAAATTTACGAATATTTTTTTTGGACTGAAGGTGAGGGGATTCATAAGTCGGTTTACCCGACTGAACTTTCTTACTTGTTTATTTAAAAAAATGTCCTCCGAATGTTCCAAGGGCTGTTTGTAAATGTGACTAATGTCCTTCCTTTTTGGCACAAATGTCCTCCATTCAGAAAAATTTTTATGGTAACCCTGGATTGGATTGGATTTGGCTGAGTCCCTCTTCAATGGAAATAGACATAAGTAAAGGGTTTTCCATTTAGGACATAAGAATTTTATATATTAATAAAACACAGAATATTTATGATATAGAGTTCAAATTTATTCCAGGTGTAGTGCAAATGTTACATTTTAAGAATGAAATTCAATTACGGTCATATGACCACCACGAGCCCGTCAACAGCGATCTATTCTTTGAACCCAATTTTCCACCACTCTTGGACACATTTCGACCGGAACGTTGGCAATTTCGCGTTGGATGTTGTCTCTGAGCTCGTCTAAAGTTGTTGACTTAGACCAAGGATATTCCTCAGGGGAAACGCCGCATCGCCAATAAAATAATGAGGAAAGGCTTCAGAGGATGCTGACGATAATGGTTTACTAGGAGGTACAGGTACTGTACCTAAAATAACTGATTGGCCAAACGGATTAAAATAGATTATAAGTAAATTGAAGTTTAATGGACATAACCCCCATCGTGTTGGGTGCGATAACTTCCATCGCAGAGTCCCACACAATTCGGCATATCCCACATTCGTTGAAAATTATTGGCAATGTGTTTGTACTGTTTGTTCACTTAAATAAATCGGCGAAAGCAAGCGCCACAAAACTTCACTGCGTTCTAAAATAATATTTCGAATTGTTGTTTTCCCCAGCTTGTGACTTCATGCAATCGATTGTATGCAACAATCGTGACCCAAATATCTACAATTTTAAAGAATAGAATGTTAATATTTCCCAACTTGGAACCATAGGATAAAGCAATATTTGACATACAGTGGTGTTATTGCTAGTCTCTCTGCCGGTCTAATCCGTTGCTTTGGCGTAGTTAACTCATATTTTATTAATGTTAATAACAAATCAAAAACTGCCATAGGCATTCTAGTGTCCGGCTTTCGCCCAGTCATTTTTTATACGACGTCCACCCCATCTTCTTATCCGACGATATTTTCTTGATTTACTTTTATTGTAAATTCTGCACAGATTTAAAAAACACAATTTTATAAACATTCTTTTTAACTTCATTTTTAATAAACCTAAACAAAAAGAAATCGCGGCTTTTTTGTTTACTTGTCAGAACATATTGTTTGTTGTCAGAACATATGACTCGTTATCTCAACGTTGGCTAATCGCTCAAACGGGCAACGTTACGGCAACGGTAAAGATAAATTACGGATACGTATGCCTAACCCGGCCTTATCTCTCTGCCTACGATTGCGAGCTGTGCGTTTATACAACTGTATGTGCACCGGTGAGCGAAAATCACAACTTCGTGAGTTGCAACCGAGAGCCCTTTGTTGTCTCCTTTGCAATTTCTCTCACCACTAGATAGATGACCGCTGCGATCGAAGACAAATAACACTAGCCAACAGTCGTTTTGTTATTTGGTTCTAGCATAGTTTTTCTCATTGATTTTGACCTACTGAACACGAAAATGAGTTTTAAAATTTTTTCTGTCGATTGGTTTTCGAGATACAAATTTTTGAACTTTTTTTTTAAATTTTTGGAGGTACACTTACAATTTTGAGCATATCTTTTGTCTTCTTTGACGTATTTGATCCTACTACTACTCAAATTAAAGCAATCTACAACTCATTCTCAGAAAATTTTCAAATCGGGTGAGTAGTTTTGATGTTGGCGGCTTAAAAAGGTTAAAAAACTGCGTTTTTTTAGTAAAAATGTGGCAGAAAAATTCATATAAAAATTCATATAAAATATAAAACGCGATGCTAACAGCGATTTTGGTTTTTTTACGTATAGCTGGCATTTTTCCAAAGAAAATAAGCACTTACTTAACAAAATCTGACAACAAATGGCGGACTTATAATTTTTTTGGTAAAAGACCGAAATTCCGCTATTTCACGATATTTTGATTTTCATTATTTGCACAGCTTACCTACCCAACGCAAACGAATAAATACATTTGAACTTAATTTAAAATAAACAAATTAGTCTTAGTATATTATTTTTTAATTTATTTAGAGCACTACATACTCAATGTATGGCACAATTAGAAATGGATGTGCCAGGTTAGCTAAACTAACGAAATTAACCAAATCAACGCCCAAAAAAATGAGTAGAAACAAAGATATAACTGTACATTTTATGCCATGTGGAAAAACAGCTGACTTCTTCTTTGTTTTTTGTATTCGCTGCAATTGGTCTCACGTATTAGGGTCCAAATGTAGTCACCCATCATAGCCGTGTCATAGATGCCCTGATAGCGTCGTTCCATAGCCTTCAATTCCTGATGAAAGCGCTCGCCGTGTTCGTCGCTCACGTCTCCTAAATTCTCAGGGAAAAAATCCAAATGAGAATGCAGAAAGTGTATTTTAAGTGACATGTGCACTCCTACCCAAAAATGAAAAAAAAACGAGAATTAAAACGCTATTTAAATTAACATTTGTTTCAAAAAAAACCTACCCATTGCTTCATAGTTCTTTACCAGATCCTCAACTATGTCCTTATAATTATCGCTTTTGTTGTTTCCTAAAAAGTTTTCCACAACAAGCCTGAAGGAATTCCATGCTGCGGCTTCGATGGGTGATAACAGCTTCGGGAATGTTTCATCTTTCAACATTTTTTTTATCTCGGGTCCTGCGAAGACTCCTTCTTTAATTTTTGCCAGCGAAAGGTAAGGGAAAATTGACCGTAAAAAGGCAAAAGCTTCACCTTCTTTGCCCAATTTTTTGGCAAAATTTTTTATCAAACCCAATTTTATGTGCAGCGGTGGAAGTATTATATTTTCACGGTTCTCTATTAGTGGTTTGCGCTGAACATTCGCTTCTCCAACTACAGGTTTCGTTCGTTCCGGCCATTTTTTTTGAATATAATGCTGATCATCAGCGCGGCTATTCCAAAGGCACAGAAAACAGCAATGTCGCGTATAGCCTCCTTGGAGTCCACACAGAATGGCCACAACTTTGAGGTCGGCGCATATTTTCCAATTATATTTGCTATACTCTATGCATTTCAGCAAAATGTTCATAGCTTCATAGTTCTCCTTTGAATGAACCGCATGAGCAATAGGAAGAGATGGCTTTTCATTCCCATTATGTAAGAGAACTGCCTTCAAGCTCTCTTTGTTGCTGTCAATAAACAACCTCCATTCATTGGGGTTGTGAATTTGGTGAAGCTCTTGGAACAAGCCGGAAATGTCGCTGCAAAAACATATTTCGTCTTTCTTTGTATAAAATTTTGCATACTGCTGGTGACGCTTCCTGTACGCTGTTACTTTCACTTCTGAATCCGCAAATCCACACTGTACCATCCGAGACGCAAAAAGTTCGGATTTCTCCTTAGTGAGACCAAAATCGCGCACCCAATCGTTTAGTTCGGCCTGTGACAGTAATTTTCGCTTTCTGCACGCCCCAAATTCGCTTGCACTTGGCTCGGACTCTTGATCTGACGATTCTGCTTTTTGAAGAGATGCACCAGGGCACACTGGATATGGTACATCATTCGAATGTGGTACTGGAAGTGCAAACGATCCCACTTGAGCGTAGTTCCATTTTAAAAATCTCCCTACCTCACTGTTTGTGGTGAGGCAAAAATAACAGTCTGTGGAATGGCATAGCGGCTTTTTCCACATCATTGGTGTATCGAATTTCATATGGCGCCTAAAATTAAAATAAATTACTATATTTGCTTTGCTTAATGTGTTTAAATAAAAATTCTTACCTTCCGCCAGCTGCCCAGTTGGTTAGGATTATATAGCAAAGATCACATAGCGACTTAGGTGTCCATGGTTCTGTGATATTTGGTGAAATACCAAAATAATTCAAATAGTACAATTGCACTGCTGGAGTACACGTGTGTGCGTGATTATTCTTTATAAACTCGCCACAAACATTGCAGAAATTGTCTGGATTGTTCAAACACTCGAACACACGTAGTCTTTTACTCATTGTCTTACTTGTTGGGTAGGTATTATATGCACTTAAATTCAATTTGTTTCACTTTTTACTCGTACTACTCGCGTTCGTAGACACTTGTTGAATGACAAAAAACGATAAATGAACACCTATAAATACTAAGTATGTTACAATATTTTACTGACAGGTACTTATGAATGGGCGCATCTTTTAAGGGTGGCTATATACCTGATTCAGCAAGTGTGCGTTTCAAATTGTGGAAAAGTTTCCAAATAATGACCACTCACAAATGTGGGGGGAATTTCTGTAAAAAATCCGATACAGGTAGCCATCGGGAAAACACACATCAATAAAAAAGTGTAATTCCCTTTTTTCCCTTTAATTGACTGTGAACGGAGTAGCAGTCATAAAGGAACACGAAGAGCGTCCACGCACATTCAGAAGCGTATATTACTCTGCAACCACAATCATAAAAATTAAATAACTATTTGTGTATTACTTATTTTTTTAATTCTGAGAATCATAAAAATTACGTAAACGTTTTTTCCAAACAATTTTGTACATGTAAAGTGGGTTTGCCAAAATTCGTATCGTAAAATGCACCTGTGTTTCTATGTTCTGCATTTTCATTATACCATTTTCGACGAAACGTCCCTACGGTATTGTAAATAGGTTTTTTACAATTATGAAATATTTGTGTTATTAATATTAATTTAAAAATTTTATCAAAACTGCAAAGTGCTGTGACATTTGAAAAAAATTTCCAAAAAAAAAAATTGCTGATTTCACAAAATTTTTGAAATTTCACGTCCCTTGCCAGAACAGAAGACATTAACCCAGGGTGGTGAAATTTTGAACAGAAGTAACTTATGTATAGGAGCAACTGTTCCGTTCTATTCCAAAAGGATTATAAAAAACTTGCTTTTTCGATCCCTCCTAGTAGGTTTGCTGTGCAAATAATGAAAATCAAAATATCGTGAAATAACGGAATTTCGGTCTTATACCAAAAAAATTATAAGTCCGCCATTTGTTGTCAGATTTTGTTAAGTAAGTGCTTATTTTCTTTGGAAAAATGCCAGCTATACGTAAAAAAACCAAAATCGCTGTTAGCATCGCGTTTTATATTTTATATGAATTTTTCTGCCACATTTTTACTAAAAAAACGCAGTTTTTAACCTTTTTAAGCCGCCAACATCAAAACTACTCACCCGATTCAAAACTACTCACCCGATCAAATACGTCAAAGAAGACGAAAGATATGCTCAAAATTGTAAGTGTACCTCCAAAAATTTAAAAAAAAAAGTTCAAAAATTTGTATCTCGAAAACCAATCGACAGAAAAATTTTTAAAACTCATTTTCGTGTTTAGTAGGTCAAAATCAATGAGAAAAAGTATGCTAGAAACAAATAACAGAGAAAATTTTGTTATTTGTGACCTAGTGTAATTATGTACATGTGTACGTACTTACGCTCGAAAGTGCGAGGGCACTAACCGGCAGAGGCAGTATTTATGGGTTATAACATACATGTGTTAGTCTGTATATACATATGTAAGAACCAACGGCGCTTTGAGAAACGGTTCTTATATATTTAAATTGATTGTTTTACTGTGTTCTCTATGACCACGTTTTTCAATGTTTCATCAAAAATCTTATTTAGATTAGTTTCCCGAGCAACAAATTCCAAAAGAAACTCAACCGAGTTCAAATGAAACTCAACCATTTATATATTTTAAATGTTAGGGCCAAATTTACAGCACAATTGGGCAAGTAGCACGTACGTACCTTAAAATTCCGGTCTCTCGTTCTTCCTCACGGCTTCGATAAGGACCAAATGTTCAATTACCAATGGAACACCTTCGAGCTCCGAGCTTACCCTTACTTTGTTCACGTACCTCGTAGCTTCACCGTTGGACGTTTGTTTATGGCACCGGCCGGTGGCTCGCACGTTCACCCAGAATCGCAATGGTTTGCTGCTATTCCGTCTGCTTGTAGGAATCCTCCACCATTCACGTCAATGGTGAGAACACATAACAGAATCAGCGACGGTCGGGCTGACTGGCTGACGTTCTTTTTTTTACCCGCAATCAAGTGGCGGGACTTTGTCACCAATAAATAAAACTCGCGTTGTTCTCGTTTTATTACAAATGCACTGGTTAACAGTTTTGATATTTTATTAATAATAGTAGAGCCAAGTTGTTTATATACAGCGCTACTGTTTTGGCTCGACTTCAAAGAAGTAATGTTGAGGCGGCGTATTACGATGATTGCTTGTCGTTTTGCTAATGCCTCGATGATGAAAAATAAAAAAAGGTGCTTAGCGATTGATTACTCAGTCGCTGCGGGATGAGATGAGTGGTGTCTGCGCCGAGTACATTTTGAGTGCACACTCGAAGGGCTCTCTTTAAGAGCATATTATTAGAGGAAAATATATGAGTGCAGAAATAAATGTTCTTATCAGAGTTCGGAAAAAACACTAAGGAACGGTTCGTTAGCGTTCTGTACCGTTCCTTCGTCGCGAACGGAACAGTATCGCAACACTTACAAGAGAACAGAATACACTAAACATTTTTTAGTGTTACTGTTTGCGAACGGTACGACTACGATAACGTACCGTTCGTAGAACACGACGAACGGTACACTACGATAACGTACGGTTCATAGAACAGTATCACTACGTCGTAGTGATACTGTTCTTTTGAACAGAACACTAACAGTATCACTACGTTTAGCGCTCCGTTCTTTTTTATATTTGACACCACAGGTCGCAAATATGAAGCAATATTAATGAAAATTGCTAGAGTTATTTCTTAAACCAGGGACGATCCCAATTTAAAATGGGGCATATCGGTCCATACTTTGATATAGCCCCCATACGAAGGTCCCTTTCGATAAGACATATTTACGCACTAGAGTGTGCATTTTTTAACCGACCATGCTGAAATTTAAATATTTGTACTGTGAAAATTAGGCATATCGGTCCATAATTTAATATAGCTTCCATACGAAGGTCCCTTTCCATAAGACATATTCACGCTCTAGAGAGCGCATTTTTTAACCGATCATGCCGAAATTTGATGGTATGTTTATTTTATTGCATTCAATCATGCCTAGTGAAAATGATGCATATCGGTCCATTTTTTGATACAGCCCCAATACAAAGCTCGCTTTCGACAAGACATATTTACGTTATAGAGGACGAATTTTTTATCCGATCATGCCGAAATTTAAATATATATGCTTTCTATTGCATATAATCATGTCTAGTGAATGTGCCTAATTTTCACTAGGCCCGATTGAATGTAATACACAGTACAAATATTCAAATTTCGGCATGATCGGTTAAAAAATGCGCTCTCTAGAGATTAAATATGTCTTATCGAAATGGACTTTCGTATGGGGGCTATATCAAAGTATGGACCGATATGCCCCATTTTAAATAGGGATCGTCTCTGGGTTAAGAAATAACTCTGTACCAATTTTCATTAAGATTGCTTCATATTTGCGACCTGTGGTGTCGAATATAAAAAAGAACGGAACGCTAAACGTAGCGATACTATTCTGTTCAAAAGAACAGTATCACTGCGTCGTAGTGATACTGTTCTATGAACCGTACGTTATTGTAGTGGTACCGTTCGTCGTGTTCTAAGAACGGTACGTTATCATAGCGGTACCGTTCGCGAACAGTAACACAAAAAAATAAATAACGTTAGTGTTCTCTGAAGGAACCGTTCCTATAACGTACTGTTTTTTTCTGAACACTGGTTCTTATTACCACTAAGTTCATGTAGACACGGGAGAGGTTGCCAGAGATGGGCGAACCCCAACCCATCCAAAAATGAACAGAGACGTTTAAACGTCTCATGTCCAAAACAAGGTACAAGGGTAAAACTAAACCTCAATGGTGGACTTTGGAACTAACGACTAGAAAAAACAACGCAGCGTGTATTGGGTCCACAACTCTAACAAGGTTTGTAAACACAGGGACCCCACAAGGAGGAGTACTGTCTCCCCTAGCGGTGAATGAAATTCTGCTAGATCTAGAATGTTGTGGCTGCAAGGTCGTGGCATATGCGGACGACGTGGCAAATTCGAAAACGTTCTCACAGACATCCTACAGGTGGCTCTGGACAAGTTGGCTGGATGGGCCAGAAGAAGAGGTTTGGGCGTTAACCCAAACAAGACAGAATTGGTTCCCTTTACTGGGATGAATAATGTCCCACATGTGGGACATTATCTAGTCTTTTTGAGGAATTTTTCTAGATAGGAAACTGTTATTCAGACCTAATGCACTGGAACGTGTAAGGAAGGCCAACGTCGTCTTATATTCATGCAAAAAGGCTGTAGGGTCGTGGTGGGGCTGCTCTTCTAAAATCGTCCATGGGATATATAATGCAGTAGTTCATCCAATACTGATATACGGCATTGTGGTATGGTTGGTTGACAAACTACCCATCACCAACCTACTATCCAAAGGTTCAGAAAACTGTCTGCCTGTGCATAAGCGGAGCCTTAAGGACTACAGCGACTGAGTGTCTACAAGCTTCACTCCATATACTGCCGATTAATATTGTGACGAGAGCAGTTGCAACCAGAGCGGCACTAAGATTAAACTGCCTATCAATATGGAGGTACAAGAACTACGGTCATATGAGGATATCAAAAACCATCTCCACTTCTATACGGATGGTTCGAAGCTTGATGAAAAGGTTGGCTTCGGAGTACACTGTGAAGAACTTAGTTTGGATATAGCTCACTGGCTACCAGATACCTGCAGTGTCTATCACGCCGAAGTAAAGGCAGTATGGGTAGTCGCGAAGTGTCTGAGTCGCAACCTAGTAACCGACACTGGCGTTGTCATTTACTCGGACAGCCAGGCTGCCATCAATTCTCTGGAGGCCACATCCCTAAATTCACAAACAGCCCTCGACTGCTGCAGATCTCTTAACGAGATGGCTGAGCAGTTTCATATAAACCTCATATGGGTGCCTGGGCATAGGGATATCCCGGGGAACTGCAAAGCTGATGAACTTGCTAGAAAAGGGACGATAACATTTTCTCGAAGAATTTGCATATATTGGTGCGCCACTATCCACGCTTGCAAGCTTTGGCGTAGGCAGTCCAACGAAAGATGGACTTTCCGGTACCGATATTCGTACAATCGATAAATTTGTATATCAAATAGGTTGGTTTCGATGAGGGGCATTTTAGATAGTGGTAACACTAGGGACATAATCTGGTCTATGTGAGCTGACAGGAGCCATAATGGCTGATTGCACATGGCTCAATTTGTCCTTTAGGATGGATCCATCCTCACTACTTCTGTCTATAACAGCCATCACTAGAGTCTCCTTCGCCACTTCATTGAAGGGCTTGGTGAGTGTCGTGTTGATGGTGAAATTAGGACCTCTTGCCTTTTTCGAAGGCAGGGGTTCATCAGGTGATCTGATTCTTTTGACTTTATTCGCCGTTAACACAGCTGAATGAGTGGCTTTTTTAGCGGACTCATTGGCTTTGGAAACATCTATGACGCCATTTGCCCAAGTAAGTGACTCCTTTTCTTTTTCTGTAAGAGCCGAAACCTCAACAGCCTCCAACTTCGTCAAAACTTTGAGCGCTATCCGGTGCTCATTGTGTTTTCGTTTTGACGGTCGGACATGACGTTTTCCCCTCACCATACCACCTGTTGTGAGTACTGGGGGGAAATTTTCACCATATTTGGTGTGGTTGGCTTTGGCCTACGGACGGACAGTCGGACGATTGGGGAACCCCGCTCCATCGGAACATGAAGGCATCCCCGTCAAGCGAATTTATTTATTTTTTGTCTGTATAAGCCCGTAATATGTACTACGATGAAGGCCTTCCCGACTTTGTACATCTTATTTTTTTTGCGATTGCGTAATATGTACTGCGTAATAGGTTCTAACTCTCCGATCTGCGATAAATACGTCCGTTCACTACGACTTTATATTTATCAAGTTATCAAGTATGTATTGTAATAATTGCATCATCCAACGACACAACCTCGTCGATCGAATGTCCAAGCGCGACTGAATGATAGTGAACTCTCATTTAGTGTGTGTGCTCATGTACACGTGAGAGGAAAAACCCCCGGTTGTGCTTTTGCCCATCGCTGAAATAGAATCATTAAGCTGCTCTGTTGAATCTCTGCTGCTGCTATCAACATCTGCTACCCCCACCACATTAACTGTCTTACTATGGCACACACTCGCTAAATGTCCGATCTTATTACAGTTGTGACACTAGCTATTCTTATACCTGCATTTGTCGCTTGTGTGCAGTGTTACCGTTGTGCGACTAAAGTTGCACCAATAATCAGCTCGACCTCGTCAGACGTTGCTTCTTCTACTACTTCCCTGAATAGAGCAGTCGGTACTACAGCTTCATAAGGCAAGCAATATATGCGATTACCGATCTCCAGACTAGCAGATGTTTGGTCTTTACCACTTAAATCAGCCAGGAGAAAGATACATAGATCTTTCCTGGCCAAAATTCAGGTTCTTGGAGTGCCTTCACAGTTGGCCACAAGCAGTTTAAAGTTGGGTGTCCTGATACCGCTCCTGTATCAGGACGATGTCTACTGCACCTGTGGCGCAGCAGTAGAGCCGCTGAGGCTGCTTTAGCGTGATGGAGGTTAATCTGTAAAATTCTTACCATCATTGGTAATTGACAGATTAACATCCACCCCGACAAGGGTGTTATGCGTCAAAGAGTCCGGAGACTCCCCTCAGCCCCTCTGTGTCAGAAGTAGAGCTTTCGTCCTAAGAGTAGGACGTTGCAGATCTTCTGTTAGAGTTGGAGTCACCAGAAATAATGGGCGTGGATACCTCCGCACTTCCAGAAATCTGTGTATCAACCACGGTGGACGACTCACCTTTCGCAGTGGGAACTATATCCTGCTTGTATACCTTCAAGACTGTAATCTCCAAGCCATACTGTAGGGTTGCACTTGCACGTTGTAGGTGGTGGAGGGAGGTGGATTCAGCGTTAAGGATCAAATTGACCTGCCGCTTTTTCCATCCGCCTCACCCACCTTGCTGATTCTCCAATTATGGGCGGGCAGACCAGGATTGGAATCGTTTATTATTTCTAATATGTCAGCGGAGTTGGAGGGCTCTTCTGTAACCCAGGTGATGGCTCTGGGGTGACTAGGGATGTTGTTTTTTCGACAACATCCAACTGGGCACCCGGCCACACCTCACCCGCTCGGCAGAGCAGCCTTATACAGGTCTACTGATCTGGCATCACCGAAATATAAGAGCTTTACTCTCCCCTGATGCCATCCTGCATCGTTGCAGATTGGTGGTGTGCCCGGCATTTCTCTACGGACATCGAGGTAATGAGCCATAATGGCTGATTGCACATGGCTCCATTTGTCCTTGTGGATGGATCCATCCTCACTACTTCTGTCTATAACGGCCATCACTAGACTCTCCTTCGCCACTTCATTGAAGGGCTTGGTGAGAGTCCTGTTGATGGTGACATTAGGGCCTCTTGCCTTCTTCGAAGACAGGGGTTCATCAGGTGATCTGATTCTTTTGACTTTATTAGCCGTTAACACAGCTGAATTTGTGGCTCTTTCGGCCGGCTGATTGGCCTTAGAAGCATCTATGATGCCTTTAGCCCAGGTAAGTGACTCTTTTTGTTTTTCGGTAAGAGCCGAAACCTCAACAGCCTCCAACTTCGTCAAAACTCTGAGCGCTATCCGGTGCTCATTGTGCTTCCGTTTTGACGGTCGGGCATGACGTTTTCCCCTCACCATACCACCTGTTGTGAGTACTGGGGGGACATTTTCACCATGTTTGGTGTGGTCGGCTTTGGCCAAGTCCAACGGACGGACAGTAGGACGATCGGGGAACCCCGCTCCATCGGAACGCGAAGGCATCCCCGTCAACGAATTTATTAATTTTTTTGTCTGTATTAGCCCGTAATAGGTACTACGATGTAGGCCTTCCAGACTTTGTACAGATTTTTTTGCGATTGCGTAATAGGTACTGCATAATAGATTTTAACTATCCGCTCTGTGCTAAACACGTCCGTTCACTACGACTGATCAGCTGGGGTTCGTCGCCTGACCTTACTGCACCAGACTTTTTCTTGTGGGGTTATTGCAAACAAGAAGTCTACAAAGCAAAACCAAAAAATTTTAATGAACTAAATAAAACCATTCGAGAAACAATTGCGGCTATTCCTGTCTAAACTCTCCAAGCAGTAATGAACAACTTTTTGGTAAGATGCCGCACATACATATATCAGCGAGCAGAGGGGTGCATTTAAATTCCACTATTTTTAAAACTAATTAAGCTACATTTAATAAAATTTAATGAGTTTTAACATGAATAAAAGAAAAATGAATTCCATACACTGAAAAAAAGTTATTTGAGATCAGCCACCCTGTACATCAATGCATAACATATTAAAATTAGTCGCATTAATATAACTCTTCAGGTTTCGCTGAAATCAGTGTTCGATTTGTTTGCTTTGAAAGCGACTTCTTTTTTTTGTCGTATGCGAATATCTTTGTTTTTTGTAATTATATTCAAAACGAACAATTGGCCAAAATCGGCAATAGCACCAAATATAGTGCTAATCAAGAGCTATAAGTTTCGTCTTTTGTCAAAATAAAATAATGTTTCGGCATATGTTTTTTTTTCACTTTGAATGCGTACGATTGTAGCATTCGACATTGGAGAAAAGCCCATATATTAAGTGGACGTGGTCCCGCCCATATAAGCTAAATTTTGAAATGGAGATATCTCGCACAATTTGTGAGCGAGAGTACTGCATTGTGTGCATATGTATTTCGTGGCAGTCTACGGGCTTGGTCCAAAAATGGGCGGGATCGGGCCAATGGGCGTGACTCCGGCCATGTAAACCATATTTTGAAATTGGGATATCTTGCAGAATTTATCAGCGAAAGTGCTGTAATTTTCTGCATATATATCTGAAGGCGGTCTACGTGATTGGTCCAAAAATGGACGGGACCGGGACCAATGGGCGAGGCCCCGCCCATATAGACCAAATTTTTAAATTGAGATATCTCACACAATTTGTAAGCGAGAGTGCTGCAATTTTGTGCATATGTATATGGTGGCAGTCTACGGGATGGGTCCACAAATGGGCGGGTTCGGGCCAATGGGCGAAGCCCCGCCCATATAAGCCTGACTTTTAAATTTATATATCCTGCACAATTTGTTAGCGAGTGTGCTGTAATTTTTGCACATGTATCTGGTGGCAGTCTACATGATTGGACCGATAGACGTGGCCCCACCAAAATAAGCCAAATTTTGAAATTGGGATATCTTTCACAATTTTTAGCGAGAGTGTTGTAATTTGTTGTATATGTATCTGTGGTAGTCTACGTGATTGGCCCAAAAAATGGGCGGGATCTGACCACTGTACGTGCCAACATTTGAAATTGAGGTATATTGCACAATTTGCTAGCGAGAGTGCTGTAATTTTGTGTATATGTATCTGGTTGCAGTCTACGTGTATGGTCCAGAAATGACGGGATCGGACCAATGGGCGTGGTCCCACCCATATAAGCCAAATTTTGAAATATCTTGCACAAATTGAGATATCTAGCGAGAGTGCTGTAATTTTGTGTACATGTACATATGGTGGCAGTCTACGTGATTGGTCCAAAATGGGTGGAGTCGCACCAATGGGCTTAGCTCCGCCCATATAAACCAAATTTTGGATTTTAGATATCTTGCACAATTGTTTAGCGAGAGTGCTGTAATTTTGTGCATATGTATGTGGTTGCGAATGGGCGTATCGTAATAATGGGCGTGGCCCATACAAACCAAGTTTAGAAATTGATAACTTGTAAATTTTATTATCGATAGTGCTGTAATTTTGTGTACATATATGCATTTGATGGCAGGCTACGTAATTGGTCCAAAAATGGGCGGAATCGGACCCGCCCTTATTAGGCATGTTTTGAAATTGATATATATTAAACAATTTGTTAGCGAGAGTGCTGTAATTTTGTGTAAATGTATTTGGTGGCAGTCTTCAGGATTGGTCCGAAAATGGACGGGATCGGAAATCTGGGGCAACGAAGTGGACCGGGTCCACCTAGTTTATAATATATACAGTTTATATAGCTTTCTGGCGATTATTTAAATGCAAATCATGCCTTACACTTATTTTTTCTGGCAACCAAGGTTAGTTAGGGTGGCAGCCGTTTTCTTTTTTTTTTCTTCAGCTCACATAGACCAGTTTAAGTCCCTAGTGGTACCACGGGCTAAAATGCCCTTCATAGAAACCAACCTGTTTGCTATAGAAATGTATCGATAGCACAAATATTGGTACTGGAAAGATCTGTTAGGCTGCCTAGAAAGGCCGACCTAGTAAGTCCAGTCGTCGTTTACTCAAAGCGGGACAGTCGCATAGCAAGTGCTCAATGCTCTCCACTTCTTCCTCATCTCCACAGCTTCTGCAGAAGTCATTGCAGTTAATACCCAATCTTCTGGCGTGTTCGCCGATCAGACAGTGTCCCGTCAGAACTGATACTAACGTAGACAATCTTTTCCTTTCTAGTGCGTGGAGATATTTTGACCTTCTTAGGACATACCTTGGCCAGATTTGTCTAGCTACCCTACAGGTGCCGATTTGTGTCCATCTTGCGTTGGACTGTCGGATTGCCTCTTGCCTAAGCCAAAGCTTGCAGGTGGATAGTGGCGCACCAATATATACAAATTCTTCGAGAATTTGTAAAGTTGTCCCTTTCCTAGCAAGTTCATCGGCTTTGCAGTTCCCCGGGATATCCCTATGCCCAGGCACCCATATGAGGTGTATATTAAACTGCTCAGCCATCTCGTTAAGAGATCTGCGGCAGTTGAGGGCTATTTGTGAATTTAGGGATGTGGCCTCCAGAGAATTGATGGCAGCCTGGCTGTCCGAGTAAATGACAACGCCAGTGTTGGTTACTATGTTCCGACTCAGCCTCTTGGCGACTTCCCATATTGCCATTATTTCTGCTTGATATACACTGCAGGTATCTGGTAGTCTGTGAGCTATATCCAAATAAAGTTCTTCACAGTGTACTCCGAAGCCAATCTTTTCATCAAGCTTCGAACCATCCGTATAGAAGTGGAGATGGTTTCTATTTCCATGTATTCTGCCATCCCATTCATCCTTGGCTGGTATCATAGTGTTGTAGTTCCTCTCAAAGGTGCGCTCCGTTGATATATAGTCCACTCGGTCGGTTACCATAGCACTACACTTTGATATCCTCATGTGACCGTATTTCTTGTACCTCCACATTGATAGGCAGTTTAATCGTAGTGCCGCTTTGGTTGCAACTTCTCTCGCCACAACATTAATCGGCAGTATATGGAGAAGGGCTTGTAGAGACTCAGTCGCTGCAGTCCTTAACGCTCCGCTTATGCACAGGCAGAAAGTTGTCTGAACCCTTGATAGCAGGTTTGTGATGGTTAGTTTGTCAGTTGCCGTCCACCATACCACAATGACGTATTGGACGAACCACTGCTATATATATCCAATGGACAATTTTAGGAGAGAGGCCTCACCGCGACCCTACAGCCTTCCTGCAGGAATATAGGGCGATGTTGGCCTTCTTTACACGTTCCAGTACGTTTAGTCTGAATGACAGTTTCCTATCCAAAATTATTCCTAAAAATTTTGCACTTTCAGAAAAGACTAGATCAGTTCCATTTATCCGAGGAGGAGGGTCCACATGAGGAACATTATTCATCCTGTCTTGTTCATCCCAAACGGCTGCTTCTGGCCCATCGAGCCAACTTGTTCAGAGCCACCTGTAGAATATCTCGAAGGATGTTTTCGAATTTGCCACTCACTGCGATTGCCAGGTCGTCCGCATATGCCACGACCTTGCAGCCACAACGTTCTAGATCTAGCAGGATTTCATTTACCGCTAGTTTCCAAATTAGTGGAGACAGTACTCCTCCTTGTGGGGTCCCTCTGTTTACAAACCTTATTAGAGTTGTGGACCCACGACATGCTGTTATGCGTCTTCTGTTGAGTAGTCTTTGAATTAGTCTAATCAAGCTAGAGTTCACCTTTAGATGTGACAATGCCGCTATTACCGCATCTGGGTGTATGTTGTTAAAAGCCCCTTCTATATCAAGAAACGCCACCATGGTGAATTCTTTGAAATGTAGGGACGATTCGAAAGTGCTCAGAAGTTCGTGCAGGGCTGATTCTGTAGACTTTCCCTTATTGTAAGCATGTTGGTTCTCCGACAGGACTTTTGTATCCAGGTTTTGCCTAATGAAATAATCTAAAAGTCTTTCCAGACTTTTCAATAGGATGGAGGATAGGCTCATTGGTCTGAAGTCTTTTGGCATAGAAGGCGATATCTTCCCCGCTTTGGGTATGAATACCAGTTTGGTATCCCTCCATCGATTCGGGATGTATGAAAGCCTAAGACAGCCTACATAAGTTGTCTGCAGCCAGGGGATAATGTACTTTAACATTTTCTGCTGGAGTGATGCCGTCTGGTCCAGGTGACTTGAAGGGCCCAAAGCTGTTTATAGCCCAGATTATTCTAGATCTCTCAGTCAACAAGCTAGCGACGCTCGCAGTCCACTCGCACTCTTGTTGGTCCTGTTGATCCTCGGGCTCTGTTGATGAGTTCCCCGGGAAATTTTTATCGAGCAGTACACTTAGCGATTGCTCGCTGTTTTTTGTCCAGTTGTTTGCCTCATCCTGCAACTACCCCACTGTACAAGGAGAAGTGGATAGTACCTTCCTCAGCCTTGCGGCGTCGGAGACCTTTTCCACTTCGCCACAGAAGGAATACCAAGAGCGTCTTTGCGCCTTCCTAAGCTTCTTCTTATAGATCTTGAGTTGGCCTTTATATGCATCCCAATCATTAAAGGCTCCAGTAGATTTCGCCTTGTTGAATAGCTTGTTGCAGGTCTTTTTCCTTGCCGTTAGCTCAGAAGTCCACCATTGAGGTTTATTAAGTTTTTATAAAAAAGTAAAAGTAATTGAGTTCGAGGTCTAGTTTGTTGTTTCTTTTTTATTTATTCAATATTTCGATCCCCTTCGTGGATCATCATCAGGAATTCTACAAACATAATTACATATTTTTATACATTGTAACATACATTCAACAATTACGACTTACGAAAAAAAAATTAAATTTAAACACTTAGAAATTACAGCGACGTGCCAAACTTCTTACTCGTCATCTCGTGTCGCACTGGCGTGGGTGGATGTTTTTATTTCTTCTTTTACCAATAAGAAGTTTGTAGCTCTGAGCGAGGTTGTCGAGATCGGTTTTTGCGTTCATTCGTCGTGTTGTATGCGTGCACTGTATGTGCAACATCTCGAGAGTCATGCGTTTGTTGTAGTTGTTTTCGCACTGTAATATTTTTGTACTCTCGAGGTCTGCCGTGTGCCCTTCGGTGACACAGTGGTTTGTAAGTGCTGTTCGTTGTGTTGTTTTGTTGTGTCTTAATTTTATGTCGGAGCGGTGACCAGACAGACGTGTTCTTAGTTTGTTTTTGGTAGTACCTATGTATATTTTGTTGCAGTTGTTGGTGTTCTTTCCGTTACATTTTATACAGTATATTAAGTTTGACATATCCATATTGTTTGTCTTGGATTTTAGATTTGTAAATAACTGTTGGAGAGTATTATTAGTTTTTGGAGCTATTTTAAAGTTCTTGTTATCAATGCAACCAGATTTCTCGAATCTCTCTGATAAATTTGGTATGTATGTAGCCGATTTGTATATTAAAGGTTCTTTATCTTTAATTGTTTTATTGTTTCTTTCGGATAATAACTCTACGATGGATTCTTTTGGGAAACCATTTTGACACAAAATTTTTTTTAATTTTGTATATATTTTCATTGTAGAAAACTACATTGCTGATGTTCAAAACTCTATCGATAAGGTTCTTAGCTGTGTTGTATATGATCTTTTTTGGGTGCGTCGAATGAAAATTGACATTTCTGCCGGATGCAGTAGGCTTTTGGTACCAATTAAACCTTATTTTATTATCTTGTCGCACTATTAGTGTATCCAGGTATGGGAGTTTGTTGCAGTTTTCTAACTCTATGGTGAATTGTATATTGGAGTTAAAGCTATTGAAATTCGTCGAGATGTTGTTTATTGCACTTCGTTTCGCTATCCCAAAAAGGTCGTCCACGTATTTTGTCAAAATCTTAGGTCTAGTATCACAGTTGTTTAGGCATTCTTCCATCACAATATCAGCTATGATGGGGGATGCTGATGAACCCATCGGTAAGCCACGTTCTTGTTGATAGAACTTGTCCTTGTATTGGAAGTACCGATTATCCTGGATTAGCCACAGAATTTAAATATTTTCATAAAAAGTCCTTTAGTCATATTTGTATATTTTTCTATAGTTGGCCACTTCTTATCGATAATCCTTACAGCAAAGTATACAGGTATACTAGGGAACAGGGAAATTGCGTCAAGTGAGAACATCATTTCGTCATCATTTATCACAGTATCTTTAACTTTTTCTTTAAATTCCATTGAATTTTTGATATTGTATTTTGATTTTTCGGTTACCTTGGTTAAAATCGATGTAATATATTTACAAAGTGCGTTAGCTGGGGCGTTTTTTTGGGAGCATATCGGTCTTAATGGGTATCCTTCTTTGTGTATTTTTGGCAATCCGTATATGCGTGGTGAAATAGCTATTTCAGTTTTCATTCTTCTTCTTTCCTTATCATCGATTATATTTTGTGTTAATAATTCTTGTACCAGTTCGTTGTTCATTTTTTGTAACTTGTTGTTTGAGGTTTAGTTTTACCCTTGTAGCTTGTTTGTGGACAGGGAACAATTGAATGATGTGGTGATATGCTCGAGCAGATAATCCAGACCGGCTTTGTCATTCGGTTCATAAAGAAGTTTAGAGTTGAGGACCTTTTTAAAATTATTCTCGTACAGGTGCCACTTTGTCTTCCTCACATTTCTGTGGACAGCAGGTTTAGGCGCTTTTTCAGCGAGTTTGAATCCTATACTCTGGCAACCAAACCATGATAACTTATCTCTATGCTAAATCGTTGAATGTTATTTCCATATTGGCAAATCCGAAAAACTGTATACCAGTATACGTTATTGGTCGAAACCATGACAACTTATCCCTATGGTAAGTCACTGAAAATTATTTCCATATTGGCAAATCCGAAAATTACAAAAATGTAAAAAATGCCAAGTGTGTAATGAAATCATTATTTTGCGGTACATTCTAACAATCTCACCAGTGAAATGACACGTTCAGAGGGTTCTATAAAACATAAATTATAACATTATATAAAACTATTTCCGTTTTAACGTGCCCAAATTGTTGTGTAATAAGAGCTAATTTAATATCCTTAAATATTCATCTTTCTTAATGTATTTCGATTTTTCTCATTACTCTGCAAACTTAGCTAAAAAAACATGCAAATTCACTTTAACCCGAAAACTTAGTTCCATTTTGTGTTACATCTGCAACGGAACTTTCGCCGCGAATATCGCATTCATGAAAAATATTTAGGTAAATATTTAAATGTCATTTAGAAAAACTCTGAAATAATTGTTGTTGCTGAAGGTTATATGAAAATATTGCATTCAGAACGCCAACGGGATGTATATTAGTAAAACAAAATGCGTAAGAATTTAACGTCCGCAACCCAGGATTTGCCCATGTACACTCTAACGCATCCAAACGGCGGAAATTGTGAGACTTTCCATATATAAGACAAGAAGAAGGCCTTATTCGGCAAGGACTTTCCTTTGTAAGGCCTGCGAAAAGCATGGTTATGCCGTTATACAAATTCCAACGTAATGCGGAGGGAATGCAAATTAACAAGATGGTCCGCAGCGTTTGTTTAAATTTTCTTAAGTTACGAACGAAGAAAAATGAAAAATCAAACCCACTTCTTAACATTTTTGCACTTATCAATCAATAGTAATGCTTTAATTGTGAGACATAATTACAAAAACATCGGTCTTAAAACAATCATCAAAGTCAATCGCTACGGGATGAGTCATCTTGTTAAATTCTATTACCTTAAGTTGGTTCATACAAGAACATCAACGTGTGTTTAGAGAGGGGATGAACAAAGCATATAAAAGCCAAAACCAGTTCTCATAAAACGCTATCAGTTCTGTTCTAGCGTTGATCAGTTCGGGTAAAACAAATAGAAACAAAAGTCAAAATAAAACAAAAATAATAGTTATAAAAAATTTTAATATTAGTATCTCTTTGTAGCATTTTCAGTTGTGCTCCAGAAGAATCAGATGGCTTTCTACTTTTACCAGGTCTTTTCTCAAGCCATTCTATAAGCTGTTTTTTCTGACATGCAATAAGCATTCTTTTGGGAAGGCCTTCTAAGGTGCCATTGGGTTTATGCTGTGATAAATCACCGCAAACCATGTGTCATAGAACGGAAATGATATCTTAACCATATTATGGCCACAATTTAAGCGACTTTTGCTTAAACGTAAAATGTTTTTTTTATCCACCACATGTGTCGCATTGATATCAGCTCAGCTGAGCTTGGATTAGAACACCATCGGGAATGTGAATGGCATCATCTGACTGTCATCGTTTGTATTGTTTTTGGTTTGATGAATTATATTTCAACTCAGCCAAACCGCATACGGCACTCTGACAAAATAAAATATTAAAATAATTCAAAAAAAAATAAATATTTTCTTATTTAAGTCCGACCATCCTGGTGGGGACTGAAAGTGTTACCACGGGCTGAAATGCCCCTCATAGAAACCAACCTGTTTGATATACAAATTTATCGATAGTACGAATATCGGTACTGGAAAGATCGGTTAGGCTGCCTAGAAAAGCCGACCCAAGTATGTCCAGTCGTCGTTTACTCAGGGTAGGGCAGTCTCATAGCAAGTGCTCAATGCTCTCCACTTCTTCCTCATCTCCACAGCTTCTGCAGAAGTCATTAGAGTCAATACCCAATCTTTTTGGCGTGTTCGCCGATCAAGCAGTGTCGCGTCAGAACTGATACTAACGTCAGGTCATACTTTGGCCAGATTTGTCTAGCTACCCTGCAGGTGCCGATTTCTGTCCATCTTTGGGTGGGCTTTAGAAGAGGTAGTGAAGAGCTTCAAACATATCCGCCGACATACTGCTTCTTGAGTCACATCGAGGCCAAGAAACGATTTATCAGTTTTGAAAGGCACTTCGCTCATAGCCCCTCCAGAGCTAATAGTCGAACTTTATGTCACCACCTTTTCATTCCTTGGAAGAGTGAATACCACCAGAACCTGCATACTCGTAAAGCAAGCAACTACTACAAAATTGATTCCCCTAGTAAATTAGTGTTTTTCTATATCATTCAGGCGTGATCGCTCCCACTGACCCAATTGATAATGTGGTAGCTATTCCGGTTACCCCAGCGGTTGTAAAAAGAGACACTAACATTTTCTGTAGAGCTTTAAAAAAGTTGAGACACGGGCAGAAGTTGAGGTTGCTTTACATATCTCTGTTGCTCATTCCGGAGCCGGTCTTGGACGTCCATCGAGAACATTTTCCTGGTTTTCACCTGGCGGATCCGGAGTTTTGTCGGTTGAAAGGGGTCGCAATCGCTGTATGTCCCGATGTCAACCCACAAGTAAAGTAAATACTCACAATGAAAACAATCGAGATATATTTCCTATTTATTTATTAAGTTATAATTAATTTGTAGTATAAATTCTTATTTGTTATATACTTTCTTGTTTAATTGCAACAGCATCATGTTGCAAGACGAACGGCAATGTTTAATTTAATAATTTGTCATTAACTTGTGTAGAACGATTTATATATCGATATCCTTGTTGAATTGTGCGTTGGAAACTGACAACTATGCATCAATGCGATTTTATGCGAACATACGCACAAACGTCAATTTTGATAGTTTGCAACGAGTGCATCTGGTCGCATTTCTCCGTCCTGTTGGTTTGGCTTCATTTTATAATATTTTGTTGTTGGCAAATGTACTACGAAACATTGTTTTTAGATTTCACTATTGGAATGAACCCATCATCAATAATTTTCCTTTTTTTGTGTGCGTCAGGCTTTGATTAATTTGGAGAAGCTCATAGTTCCTTCTGGTACGTTCCTGTTTTGTTTCATAGGCATACATACTTAAAGATAACAATAAACATTTTGACAAATCAGTTCTATATAAAGCATAATCCTTATACATAGTTCGTTGTTTGTGGTATCATAAAGTAAATATCCTTCTTATTGGGAAATTTATAGATCTTTTTTATATAACAACGAAGATGATTTATTCTTTGTTGTACAAGATGGCTCGCTGCTGGTAATGGATCCACATGCAAACGACACGTACAATCTGGAAAGCAAATACTGTGTAGACATAGAGAACACGTCTGGCACAACGTACGCAATCGTATGTATTACAGCAGTACAGGATCATATAAATCGGAGTCAAATATTGATCGTTGCTATTCTTATGCTGATATCTATACCATGTCTACTCATGGTGTCCTATGTACATTTTCGGATAACGGAACTGCGGACGTTGCATGGGATGACACTGAGCGTCATGTCCGCGTGTTTAGCCACGGGCTATTTTCTGTATTCTCTTGTACACATATTCAAACTGGATGAACGAGACATTGGTTATGCAGTACAATTCTTTATTTTATCGTACTATTTTTGGTTCTTCTGCCTTTGTAGCAATGTGTCCCTCAATATTTGGTAAGTTATTTGTATTTTTTTGTATTCCATCTTATATTTAGACTTTTGGGCTGGATTTTATACTCAGTCCCTGGGAGTGCGTTATAACCATACACGCCTGTAGTACAGGGTGGGCCATTTAAAATTTAATTTTTCAACTTTCTAGTTTTATTGGAAAGGTTGAATATTGTCATTTAATAATGGAAAACAATATCACTCATGTAGTCATACGACTGGCTCGGCAGTACCTCATCCGATCAACCCAATTTTTAAGTAAATTTTCGATTGTTTCGGGTCGAATCTCTGCCTTGTTGTCTGTGTCCGCTAGAAGCTCGTAAATACTGCGTGCCACCGATGCCCATACGCCTCATCTAATCGACCGACCTTCCAGTTGCCAGTTTTAAGCTCGGGATTGCAAACCTTCAGCATCTTAGTCACGGATTCCACAATGGCTGGTATAGCCGGAATCCATACATGCGACCGTCATCCTTGTTGACAACATCCAGCGCCGCAACCGGCCAGATTTCACCAATTTTCTTCAAAGCGCAGCGATAGCACTCAACATATTACTTAATCGTATTAGTTTTATGTGTCCCTGATAGCAACCTGCGTCGACACAATCGGGAGGCGGACCCGGCATCGCACAGTGCATTCTCTATCTCACTCCACCTGCTCATGGGGATGTTGCCGTCTTCCTCTTCCCTGTTGATGATCGCCTGTATCAAGCTGTCCTTAGTAATGTCAGCGAACGACCGAGGAGCAGCGTTACCACTAAACCATTTGGTCCTTTTGGATGCCGGCGGTTCATCTGGAGAGCGCAGTCTTTTGATTGGCTGCTGCCGTATGGCCGTTGATGCGGTATCCTGTTCTTCAGAAATACTCCGTGCCCACTTCAGGGATTCCCTCTGCTTGTTGGGCAGAGATGCAGGATCGGCTTTCTCAAGTCTCTCAAGGAACATGAGAGCCATGCGCCGTTCATTAAACTTCCTCTTTGAAGGACGGGTATGCTTACCATAAGAAACCCAAGTGTCAGGTAATGCAGCCGCCTTAGAAGAGGTCTTTGGATCACTTGGCTTGTTTCCAAGCCAAGGTTTAGATCCTCGTGTATTTTTCGTCGTCGTATTCGTGGTATCGTTGTCAGTTCTTGTATTAGTAGTCATATCGGCCGGTTGTTGTAGTGTGTCCGTTTTTGTTTGTTTAAAGGGTTGCATATAGTTCCCACGAGTTTGGGAGGTAGTTTAGGTCCATCACGTCATAGCTGCCAAAAACGTAGAAACCCCTGCCTGCGATATTCTAACTACACGCAAAGAAAAAAATTTGTTTCTGCGAAACGAAATATTAGACAACTACAATTATCGTTTACGACGACTGAAATTCTTTTGGTCAGATCAAAAAATTGCTTACGCGAAATAAGTTTCTGTCACAACAAACGAAATTCCAGTTCCGGCAAACGAGAATTGTAGTTGTCTAATATTTCGTTTCGCAGAAACGAATTTTTTCGTTGCGTGTACCAACCTAACTACACTTATCCCTCGATTTACACAATAGTGTAAACCGAAATTCCAAATTGTTCAATGAAAAATAGTGTATAGTGATTGGTCCAAAAATGAGCGGGATCGAACCAATGGGCGTGGCACCGCCCATATAAGCCAAATTTTGAAATTGAGATACCATGCACAATTTGTTAGCGATAGTGCTCTAATTTTGTGCATATGTATCGGGTGATAGCCTACGTGAATGGTCTAAAAAGTAACGGTATCTGATCAATGGGCGTGGCCCCGCCCATATAAACCAAATTTTGAAATTGAGATATCTTGCACAATTTATTATCGAGAGTGCTGCAGTTTTGTTTATATGTATCTGATGACAGCCTACGTGATTGCTCCAAAAATGGGCGGGATCAGACCAATGGACGTGGCACCACATTTTGTTAGCGAAAGTGCTGTAATTTTGTGCATCTCATGCAGTCTACGTGATTAAACAAAAAAGGGTGTGATTCAACCAATAGGCGTGGCCCCGCCCATATAAACGTAATTTTGAAATTGAGATATCTTGCCCAATTTGTTTAAATGAGCGCTGTATATTGTGTATATGTATCTGGTGGCAGTCTACGTGATTGGTCAGGAAATGGGACGGATCAGACTAATTGGCGTGGCCCCGCCTATATAAGCCAAATTTCGAAATTGAGACACATATCTTGCACAATTTTTTAGCGAGAGTGCTGTAATTTTGTGAATATGCATTTGATGGCAGTCTACGTAATTGGTTAAAAAATGGGCGGGATCGGACCAAATGGCGTGACCCTGCCCATATGAGCCATTTTTTGGAATATATCTCGAAAATTTTGTTAGAGAGAGTGCTGTTATTTTATGTATATGCATTTGATGGCGGTATTCGTGGTTGATCCAAAAATGGACGGAATCGGAAATCTGAAGTCTGGGGCAACGAAGTGGACCGGGGCCAGCTAGTATCTATATATATAAAAGAGAGTGCCTGTTTGTGGGTTTGTTTGTTCCGTATAGACGCCTCAACGGCTGGACGGATCTTCTTAAAATTTTTACAGAATGTACATGTGCGTGGGGTGGTGAAAATAGGGTACTTGAATTTTCGATATATCAAGTATGCGTGGACCCGCCCATTTGGGTCAAATTTTGATGTTGAGAAAATTTTTTAGCTAGATTGCTGAAATTTTGTGTGTATGCATTTAGTAGCAGATTATGTGAATTTTACAAAAATGGCCGGAATCGGACCAATGGGCGTGGCGTGGCCCCGCCCATATACGTCAAATTTTGAAATCTTACACAATTTGTTACAGAGAGTGCTGAAATTATATTATTAATTATATAAATACGCAAGTATATGTATCTGGTAGCAGTCTACCTGTTTGGTCCAAAAATGGGCGGGATCGGACCAATGGGCGTGGCCCCGCCCATATATTCCAAATTTTAGAATTGTGATATCTTGAACAATTTGTTAGCGTGAGTGCTGAAATTTAGTGCATATGTATCCGGTGGCAGTCTACGTTATTGGTCCAAAAATGGGCGGGATCGGACCAATGGGCGTGGCCCCGCCCATATAAGCAAAATTTTGAAATTGAGATATTTTGCACAATTTATTAGCGAGAATGCTGTAATGTTGTGTACGTGTATCTGATAGCAGTCTACGTGTTTGGTCCAAAAATGGGCGGGATCGAACCTATGGGCGTGGCCCCGCCCATATAAGCCAAATTTATAAATTGAGATATTTTGCACAATTTGTTAGCGCGCGTTCAGTAATTATGTGCACATGTTTCTGGTGGCAGCCTTCATGATTGTTCAAAAAATGGGCGGGATCGGACCAATGGGCGTGGTCACTCCCATGTAGGCCAAATTTTGAAATTGAAATATTTCCCACAATTTATTAGTGAGAGTTCTGTAGTTTAGTGTATATATATCTGGCGACAGTCTACGTGATCGGAGCGGGGTCGGACCAATGGGCGTGGCCTCGCCCATATAAGACAAATTTTGAAATTGAGATATTTTGCACAATTTGTTAGCGCGCGCTCAGTAATTATGTGCACATGTATCTGGTGGTCCACGTGATTGTTCCCAAAATGGCAGGGATCGGACCAAAGGGCGTGGCACCGCCCATAAAAGCCAAATTTTTAAATTGAGATATTTGCACAATTTATTGCCGAGAAGGCTGTATGTAGTTTTGTACAAATGTATCTGGTGATAGTCTACGTGATTGGTCTAAAAATGAGCGGAATGAGACTAAAGGTTGTGACCCCGCCCATATAAGCCAAATTTTTAATTTGATATATCTTGGACGATGTTTTAGCGAGAGTGCTGTAATTTTGTGTATATGTATTCAATGGCAGTCCATGTGATTTTTCCAAAATTGGACGGTATCGGAAATATAAAAGCCGGGGCAACGAAGTGGACCGGGTCCAGCTAGTATAATATATAATTCCTAAGAGTATGTTAAAATAATTCAAATGGTTCCTATTCCATTTAAATATGATATTCAGTTACAAAACCTAAACCGCAAGAATTTGGACAAACTGTAAAAGGCCATAATTAACCAACTGTCTAGTAGAATACGTGTTCCAAATTTCATTGAAATCGAAAGGGTCTTGTATCCAAATGATCATTGTATTTAATATTCAATGCACTCATCGTCACTGGATATTATTTCTGTAATTTTTCTTTCGACCACATGAATTAGGGACTAGTTTAGATGGTCTCGAACAACTGAGTAGATTTATTGTTTAATTCTTTAAAAACATCTTGATATTGTGCTAAGCCTTGCGTTATATATCTTTAGAATTCTCCCGCACAGCTTGTGAGCTGTGCAAAATACGTATAAAATAAATATTTGCAAAATACGAATAAATATTGAGTTTTTACTAAATATTGAATTCGTATCCTAAATTTGTGTCAAAAAAGTTGAATACATATTAACATCTGCCATATTTCAAGAAGATCGGTTCATATTTATATATATACCCCATATATATGTACTACATCCCGCATTTAAGGTCTATAGGATCCGAATATATGAACAATTTAGAAAATAACAGTATTTTGAACCAGGAAAGAACGTTGCCAAATTTGGAAAATCGGTTTAGATTTATATATAGCTCCGAAATATACTTATATATCGATGTTTAAAAAATGTTGGCAGATCATTATCATTAGAAAAACAACATTGATAAAACTTGACAATATTTCTTCTCATTCTGTCCCGATAAGTGTAGGGTATTATATAGTCGTCTGCTACAGACTTTAGCCATTCCTTACTGGTTTTTAAAGAGTAACGTTTAATTTAAGCAATCAAAAGTAGTACTGAGTTTTGCGTTGAAACCGATACAATGTAAATGGACGTATATACGGTACCAGTTGTCACTTGGTAACCAACATTCTGTGAAGCACTGGTGGCTTTACATAAAAATTTTGGAGAACTGATGAATAATTCAAACTTAGACGGCAATAATTCAAACTCAGACGGCATCAGTCCAGATTAAATGCAAAAAATTTTGAAGGCTTTATCAGTCTCTCATACATCCCCAATCGATGGAGGGGTACCAAAGTGGTATTCATACCCAAAGCGGGAAAGATATCGCACACTAGGTCAAAACACTTCAAACCTATTAGCCTATCCTCCTTCCTATTGAAAGGTCTGGAAAGACTTTTACATTATTTTATTATGGAAAACATGGATACAAAACGGGGAACGAACATTCTTACAATAAGGGAAAGTCTACAGAAGCAGCCCTGCACGAACTTGTGAGCACTATCGAATTGTCCCCGCATTTCAAGGAATTCATCATAGTGGCATTTTTAGACATTTAAGGAGCTTTTAACAAAATTCACTCAAATGCGGTAATTGTGGCACTGTTACATCTAAAGGTAAACTCTAGCTTGATTAGACTAATACAAAGCCTTCTCAACAGAAGACGCATAACAACGTGTCTTGGGTTCACAACTCTAACAAGGCTTGTAAACGGCGGAACCCCACAAGGTTCCTCGCCTAATTTGGAACCAAGCGGTGAATGAAATTCTGCTAGATCTAGAACGTTGTGGCTACAAGGGCGTTGCATATGCGGACCTCGTGGCAATCGCTGTGAGTGGCACATTCAAAAACTTCCTCAGAGACATCTTACAGGTGGCTCTGAACTAGTTGGCTAGATGGGAGAGAAGCAGTGGTTTGGGCGTTAGCCCAAACAAGACAGAATTGGTTCTCTTTACTAGGATGAATAATGTCCCACATGTGGACACTCCTCCTCGGATAAATGGAACAGATCTAGTCTTTTCTGAAAGTGCAAAATTTTTAGGAATAATTTTAGATAGGAAAATGTTGTTCAGACTTAACGCACTGGAACGTGTAAGGAAGGCCAACGTCGCCTTAAATTTCTGCAGGAAGGCTGTAGGGTCGCGGTGGGGCCTCTCTTCTAAAATGGACCATTGGATTTATATAGCAGTAGTTCGTCCAATACTGTTATACGGCATTGTGGTATGGTGGACGGCAACTGACAAACTAACCGTCACCAACCTACTATCAAAGGTTCAGAGAACTACATGCCTGTGCATAAGCGGAGCTTTAAGGACTACAGCGACTGAGTCTCTACAGGCCCTTCTCCATATACTGCCGATTAATATTCTGGCGAGAGAAGTTGCAACCTGAGCGGCAAAGTGTAGTGCAATGGTAACGGAGCGAGTGGACTATATACCAACGGTGTACACCTTCGAGAGGAACTACATCACTATGATAACAGCCAGAGATGAATGGGTTGACAGAATACCAGGTAATAAAAACCATCTCCACTTCTATACGGATGGTTTGAAGCATGATGAAAAGGTTGGCTTCGGAGTACATTGTGAAGTACTTTATTTGGATATATGTAGCTCACAGAATACCAGATATCTGCAGTGTCTGTCAAGCGGAGATAATGTCAATAAGGGAAGTCGCCAAGTGGCTGAGTCGCAACATAGTTACCAACACTGGCGTTGTCATTTACTCGGACAGCCAGGATGCCATCAATTCTCTGGAGGCCACATCCCTAAATTCACAAACAGCCCTCGACTGCCGCAGATCTCTTAACGAGATGGCTGAGCAGTTTAATATACACCTCATATGGGTGCCTGGGCATATCCCGGGGAACTCACAAATTCTCGAAGAATTTGCATTAGTTTAGGTAAGAGGCATCAGGCAGTCCAACGAAAGATGGACAGAAATCGGCACCTGTAGGGTAGCTAGACAAATCTGGACAAGGTATGACCTGAGAAGGTCAAAATATCTCTTCGCACTAGAGAGGAAAAGATTGTCTACGTTAGTATCAGTTCCGGCGGGAAACTGCCTGATCGACGAATACGCCAGAAGATTGGGTATTGACTCCAATGACTTCTGCAGAAGCTGCGGAGATGAGGAAGGAGTGGAGAGCATTGAGCACTTGCTATGCGACTGTCCCGCTTTGAGTTAACAACGACTGGACATACTGGGGTCGACCTTTCTAGGCAGTCTAACAGATCTTTCCGGTACCGATATTCGTACTATCGATAAATTTGGATATCAAGCAGGTTGGTTTCGATGAGGGGCAATTTAGCCCGTGGTAACACTAGGGACTTAAACTGGTCTATGTGAGCTGACAAGAAAAAAACGACTGTCACCCGTTTATAACGGGTTAGATTTAAAAATGGTGCCCAAGTTGGATACCTACAACATTTTTGTGTAAAAATTTAACCTTTTTGAAGTCTACATAACTTTGAACGGAATATCTGATTTGTATGACATAAGTACCATTCGCCCCTTCTGGTACCTCTCACACAAATTGTAACAGTTGTATGAAATGTTTAAAAATGAGAAACTCATTAAAGTAAATATATAAATAAAGAGGGATACTAGAAGGGGCGTGGCAATAACGCTCACTTTGCACTGGACTGTAGTTACTGTGAAAACATACACTGCACAAAATTTCAAGTATTTGTATGAAAGCTGTGAACTTTTTGTACAAATTGGTGGAGGTACCACAAAGAGTAAGCGGATATGGTTGACAGATGGACGGACACTAATTATTTCATATTTTTTTAACCCCCTAAGTCTGCATGGTCTTCTAGTATACTCGTGTAAAATTTCATTGAAATCGAAAGGGTCAGATATTTAAATTGTAAATTTTGGGTCGTTTTATTTTGGAATTACCCGTACCTGTATCTGAAATATATTTTGCTTCAAACGCAGAAAACTACTTTCTGTTTCGTGGGGTAATATAATTTTGGTATGTAACTTCGAATACGACATGAAATTCCTTGGGATTCCATTAATGCCCTATAAACGAATAACTGAACGGAAACCTAATAAAACAAATAAGAAACCACAAATATTGTTTATTGCCTTTCTACCTTTGTTGATCTCATTCAATGTAATTCTCATATTGTACATACAGTTGTATGGATAGATACGTACGATCATAAAATATAGTCCCCTCGACAATTTTATAATGGCATCAAATAGTCAATGCTCATAAAATAAAAGTGAGGCACAATGCCTCATTTGAAAGTCAGTAAGCAATAAGCGAAGCAAAAACATTATTCGAATACGGAAAATATGAAACACTATTTTCTTTTTAATTTTCCTTACTTCTACAAAAAGTACTATAATTTCTTCAAATAAGCTTTGTTTTTTCGTTAGATTTAAATTTTTTCATAAAAAAATTTAAATAAAATATTTTTTTTCGTGTTTAGGATTCCCAATTACACCACAAAGATATATGTACAGACCTTAGACAAAAAATTTGCATAGTGTGATCAGTTCGGTGCATTATTTTAATAGGCAATTAATAACACAAAAAATATACAGAAAATAATATATTTTTCGGACGGAAAAAACAAATATAACTTTTTAAACTCGAGTAACCACGATGACGATTTTGGGGTAAAAGCTGATTGACATTTCTTTGTTACCTCGCATGACAAAGGGGCGTGTGACGGCGTTGGCGTTGGTGGCACAATAAAGAGACTGACTTTCCGAGCTGTCTTACCGGATAAAGATGTATCCACTCCTAAATATATGTTCGATTGGCCAAATCGTTTTTCCAGAGAAATGATTTTGACTACTCAACGACGGAATATCACATTCAGTACAAAAAGTGTTTAGAATTGTGTTATACTCGTAATGATGTGAAAGCAATAAAAAACACTCGTAAATATCACGCTTTTTACCCAGCCTCCAGAAATACACTTAATTGTAAGATTACAAAAATAATATTTTCAAATAAAATTAAACTTGACCATCTTTTTATAAAACCCAATAAACCTTTAGCCTTAGTGATGCATGATTCTATATGGAGTTTAAAATTTAATTCGGAATCAAGTAGAACATCTAGATCATTAAAAATTTTAAAATTTTCTAAAGTATAGTTCTAAGTATTTTCTAAGCATAGTTCGTTTGCAGGATGGGATAACAGAGACATGTGATTGATATCACACCAAGCCACCAATTTATCTAGGTCACATTGTAGAGGCGATGCGGCATCCCTAGTCTCAAATGATAAAAAACAACTTCACGTCATCGGCATACATTAAGATTTTAGATGAAGGGAAGATAGAAGGAAGATCGTTTATATATAGATTGCATAAAACAGGACCCAAGTGGCTGCCTTGAGTCCAGATGTGACTTTTATAATACGGAACAGACTACTTTTGAAACAAACCCTTTGCGTTCTCCCACTTAGATACGAAAAAACCCAATTTAACAAGACGGGGGAATCCTAATTTGTCAAGTGTATGTGTCAATCGATTGTGGTTTACAGTGTCAAAGGCTTTACTAAAGTTCGTATATATCACATATGTCTGATGTTTACATAGAAATGAACTAAAAACATGTGATGAAAATTACATTAAGTTTGTTACTGTATACCTGCCTTCCATAAACCGTGCTGGAAAACAGAGATAATATTTCTAAGCGAATGAGAAATTCTTTTTCTAATCAATTTCTCAAAAAGTTTCGGTATTGCACTTAATTTAGCTATTCCTCTTAATTATCGATATTAAATATACCACCTTTCTTATATAATGGAATAATATAACTTTCCTCCCAATAATCAGGGAACAATCAGAAGCTAGAGACTTATTAAAGAGGTTAGTTAAAGGGATGTAAAGCTCATGACACTTTTTATACCCTACACCACACTGTGGTACAGGGTGTTATAAATTTGTATTATGCAGATGTTTGTAACACTTAAAGTATTCCGATCGACTCAGAATCACTAGCTGAGTCGATTTAACCATGTCTGTCATTCCGTCCGTCCGTATGTCCATCTTAAGTTGTTCGTCGACTACAGGTCGCAATTTCACTCCGATAGTTCTGACATTTTGCAGTTTGGAGTCTTTCGCAGCTGGAAAGAACCCTATTGAATTTGGTTGCAATCGGTTCAGATTTAGATATAGCTCCCATATATATCTTTCGTCCGATTTGGCCCTTTAGTCCTATAGAAGCTGTATTTTATATCCCATTGTTTTGAAATTTAGCATTGCAGAGTTTATTGACCCATGGACCAACAATGCCGAGTTTGAAGAAAATCGGTTCAGATTTTGCTACAGATGCAGAGGAGACGTGACAAATGTAAATTGTGTAAACAAATTTTAGTTGAAGTAAACACTGGATATTTCATTGTTATTCAACCTTAACAGAGTGGTGTAGGGTATCATATCGTCGGCACCGCCCGACTTTAGCCTTTCCTTACTGGTTTAAGATAAAATTAGGAACACCATCAGGACCGGGTGAGAAATTGACATGTAGAGATTTAAAGAATCAAGAACTTCTCAATAGGATAATGTTATTTGAGAAACAAAAGTATATGACGAAATATTATAAGGGTATACAGAATTTAAGGAAGAATTTTCTTTGTAAGAACTTTGAACAAATTCGGAAAACATATAAGATATTTCAATATCAATATCACGATGGCTCATGACCTTTGTACCTCAACGAATTAGGATATCCTTTTGTTTTTCTTTTCGAGTTAACAAAATAATAAAAGCTCTTAGGATCAGTGTTAAATCTAAGTTTCATCTTGTAAATGTAATCATTAAACACTTCTGATTGCAATTATTAATCCTACATTTAGCAAACGAATAATTAATACAATCTAAAGGAGATTTACTCTTTTGAAATTTTCTATACATTTTATTCCTGTAATTTCTTAAGCGTCTTAATTCCTTTGTAAACTATGTCGGTCCACTGTCACCCACCTTCTAAAGGGAGATCGGAACAAATAAGACTATGCAACAAAAATTTTGTCCAAGGGATGTGGATAACAGTTTCTGGTGTATTTTGGTGTCACAAACACGAAAAAAATATTAAAAAAAATTTTAAGGTAATTTTTTGTTTAAGTTCCAACTTTCATGGAAAGTGCATTTCGTATTTGGACCATAATTCATCAAGTATAAGTCTGATTGAGCCTTGTTATGCGTTAAATTAAAGGGAATTATGAGGGCGACATATGCTGCAAATATCACTTTCACATAGAATATTTGGTTTAGTAACAGTCGTTAAAAATATGAGAAAAAAAATATATTTTTTTTAAAACACTTTTTCCTGGTACAAAAAAATCATAAAAAATAGAACAAAAAGTCGAAAAAATTATTTTATGACATAATAATGCATGCTGACGAAGCAAACACTGTCTATTTGAATCTATGTATAGATGTAAAAGTTATGAGCCATTTTGTAAATGTTAGGGAAATTCAAAAAAAATCTTGTTTCATATTTTTCCGTTTTTAAATGATGTTTTTTTGCTTATATTGAATTCACCATATGTGAGAGAGACATATAAGAGACTTTGCACTTGCATTTTATTTTATGCGGATTGATGTCAGACATTATAAAATTATAGAGAGGACGAGGTTTTATGGCCGTTCGTATCCCTCCATAAAACATTACATATATGCAATGTGAGAGCTATATTGGGTGAGGTCCGCTCAGGTAGTGGGTCATTTAAAAATATATTTGTTGTTTTTTATTTATTATTATTATGTTTTTTTATTATATTTATGAGGTTTCCATTCAGTTACGCTATTTAGGGGCATGGACATCCCAGTCGTATATACAGGTAGTAAAATTATATGTACGCAATACAAAGTAGTACGCGGCAGTCTTGAAAATATTGGGTTTCTACGTTCGAAGCAAACTATATGTCAGCTACAGTTACTGCAACTTATAATTCCTTATTAGTAAATTAGTGTAATTCGGCGCCTTAAAGAGATAAGTTGATTTTCTGAAAAATATTATAAATTTTATATTTCGAAGTATGAGTAAAAGGCAAAGAACTTTTCAAAGTGTATATGATCCCGACAATTTCTGCTACATCTGCGGAAAATATGTAATTAAAAAAAATCGATGTGCGTTTTGTAAAATAATAGAAGAAATATATGTGCAATATTTTGGTATACGAGTTAAAAATATGAACGAACTGTGGACACCTAGTATTTTGTGTAATTCGTGCCATGTAAATCTTACTCGATGGAGTAGTAGAGTTGGGCATTATAGTTCTTTTAAGTGATCGCTCTTTTTAGTTCAGTTCAATTGAGTGAACTAGTTCGTTCATTTAGTTCAAAAGCTCACTTTAGCACTCCAGCTCTTTAGCTCACCGGCTCTTTAGCTCACCAGATCTTTAGCTCACCAGATCTTTAGCTCACCAGCTCTTTAGCTCACCAGCTCACTTTACTTAAACAGATCATTTCGTTCATTTCAAATCAGCCGCTATTAAAGGAATCTGGTTGGAATATGAATGGAATGAGTTGAAAAAACTTATACGAAGGCGTTTGTAGAATCATACATTCATGATGAGAATCATACATTCATGATGAGAATCATACATTCATGATGACATAAAAATGGAAACAACACATCACAGCTGAGAAGAGAGAACGAAATGATATGATTGAAGAAAAAAACATCGCGAACTACTGAGCTGAAATGAACGAGTAGGGTGAACTAGTTCGTTCAGTTCAGTATAGTGACCCGTTCAATTGAACTAGTTCGTTCACGAACTACACAACTCTATGGAGTAGTGGAAACATGCAGTAAGTACTTTACAATTAATGTATTACAATGCTTTGTGGAATAAAACGTTTTAATTTTAGACATCACGTGCAATTTGAAATACCAACGATTTGGAGACAACCATTCATTCACGATACGGACTACTATTTTTGTCTAAGTAAAGAGATTGGAGTAAGAAGGAGCATTCGCTGGAATTACGCTGAAGTAAAATCTGTCACTTTGCCAGTTGCACATTCGGAAACAATACCAATTCCTAAGTGTCAAAGTATAGCTAACAGCCTAATTACGGAAACATCATCAAGTTCAACTGTGTACTCAACTCTGAGCGATTCAAGTTTGAGTCAGAAGTCATCGCTTTTAACTCAGTTTCAACTCAATGATCTACACCATTTTCAACTGTAATTCGAAAAAATCAGTTCGATTTCGAATAAGATCAATTGAAATTCGAAGATTCCATTTGAAATTCGAAAAAGGTCAATTGAAATTCGAAGATTCCATTTAAAATTCGAAAAAAATCAATTGAAATTCGAAAAAAATCAATTGAAATTCGAAACACATGAATTGAAATTCGAAACACATCAATTGAAATTCGAAATACATCAATTGAAATTCGAAACACATCAATTGAAATTCGAAAAACATCAATTGATATTCGAAATACATCAATTGAAATTCGAAATACATCAATTGAAATTCGAATTTTTCCATTTTAAATTCGTAATACACGAATTGAAATTCGAAAAACATCAATTGATATTCGAAATACATCAATTGAAATTCGAAAATGTAAACAAATCTACACATTAGATTGGGTAGAATTTATTTAAACACATTTGGTGACTAAATCTTAACATATAATGTGATGATCTTATCTTTTATGAATATTTATTCAAAATTAGTTGAAACAAAACATATTTAAATATTTTAATATTAAAGGTTTAACACAGACAAATTGTATCATTTATTGCTACCCCATCTAATATACAGCATTGATTTTGTTTACATTTTTCGAATTTCAAATGATGAATTTCGAATTTCAATTGATGTTTTCCGAATTTCAATTGGTGTATTACGAATTTCAAATGGAAAAATTCGAATTTCAATTGACGTATTCCGAATTTCAATTGCAATTTTACGAATTTCAAATGATGTGTTTCGAATTTCAATTAATGTGTTTCGAATTTCAATTGATGTTTTTCGAATTTCAATTGATGTTCTTCGAATATCAAGTGATGTTTTTCGAATTTCAATTGACTTTTTCGAATTTCAAATGGAATATTCGAATTTCAATTTACCTTTTTCGAATTTCAAATGGAATTTCGAATTTCAATTGATATTTTTCGAATTTCAAATGGAATCTTCGAATTTCAATTGACTTTTTGCGAATTACAATTGAAAATGGTGTAGTGAGAGATTTGGAACTGACCAAAGATAAGGCAGAACTACATGCATCTCGGATGAAACAGTACAATATTTTGGCCCCAGATGTTAACATATTATATAACAGATTCCGTGTTATACATTACAAACAATTGTATACAACTGTGGATAACACATGCTTTTGCAAGGACATTCCCGGATTGTTCGAGAAACCTAATCAAACATAAAATTCATTTTTGACGTCGGATGAAATTGCGGCATGGAGGTCGTTTAAGCTTGTGGTTTAAAATTTCGTTAGATTCAATAAAAGCCCGTAATATGAAACAATGATTAATGATTTGTTAAAAAATTATGAAAAAATTGGTAAGAAATATATTTTTTCTATATTTATGTATATTACACATATGTATGTATTCTTCTAACTTATTTTTCGCTTTATGTATTCCAACATGAGGAAATATGTCCCTTAAAATTAATTTCTTGCGTTCTCATTTAAACTTTTTCCCCGAGAATCTTGGCGACGTAACATGGCGAAAGATTTCACCAAGAAATGAAGTCCATCAAGCGGCGTTACCAAGGGCACTGGGATGAAAGAATGATGGGAGATTATATTTGGTTCCTCATTAGAGACACCGATTCCGAAATCTACAAACGTAAACAAAGAACTCACAATTACTTCTAATGAAACGTGTACATGTAAATAACCTCAAATGTACATAATATAAATAAAAGTAACAAATAAAATCGATATTTAAACTGAATTTAAAAAAAAAATTAAATTCTCTTACCTCTACCAAAAGGGCCATAATTTCTACATTTATCCGTAGATTTAAATAGGCATTATTTTCTTCGCTAGGATGCAAACTATTAAAAGATAGAATAAAATATTTTGTTCGACTTTTTTTCTATTTTTTATGATTTTTTTTTCTTCCCAGGAAATTTTTTTTGGAAAAAAATCTACTTTTTCCAATTTGTTTAATGACTGTTACTAAACCACTGTTTCAAAGTGAAAGAGATATTTCCAACATTGGTAGCCCACATTAATAGCTTCAATTTAACGTATAAGTCGACCTGATCAGGCATATACTCCAAAAATTAAAGCGCAAATACTAAGGGTACCTTCGACGATAATAGCATTTTTAATAAAAAAAATTTTAAAAAAAAATGTATCCATAAAAAATTTTTGGTTTTGATATTATATAACTGTATGCCACAATCTATAAAATAATTTTCAGGGCTAGGACACAAAAAAATTTTTTTTGTTGCATAGTGTAATCGAAAGCAATCATTCAAAATGGTGTAAAAATCAGACAAATGTAAAGACAAGTAAGTGTGGCAAACCGGCCATCAAGTAAACAGTTTATTTTTAACAGTTTATTCTTAAGTTCAACTAGATTACAATATCAAAAATTGGATGTAATAGATTTGCTGGGATATTGGTTATTCAGAGGTGTATTATTACAAAAGTCAAGAGAAACGCAAAGAGTTCGATGATAAGTGTTAATTCCAATGCATAAAAATAAAAGAAAATAAAACACAATTTGGTCAGTTTTAAATTATAATTGCCGCTTTATTAAATCAGTTTGGTGTTGTTGGCGGTAACAAGTTTACCTTTTCTATGTACAAGAATATGTACGTGGGTGTGTAACAAGATACGCTATAGCAACGATATGCAGAGCAACGATATGCAAGAGCAAAACATGCTTTCGTTTGGAAGGATCGCGAACAAGTGGTGATTGAGAAAGACGGCGGCGAAAGAGAAGACATTTACAGCTATTTACTCGTTAAATTCTGTCAATCTACTCTTGCAAAGTGGTATTCAAAGAGAGTAGACAGATTTTAAAAAGAGTTTAAGATTTTAATAGAGTTTGCCAAATGCACACGGAAAAAATTAATGAATATAAGGACAAGGACATTCAAGTTTAAACATGCCGGCCACCTTGCAACGTAAATGTATGTTGCAACTAAAAACAAAATAATTCTAATAACCTTAATGTATAGCGCAGCTCCTATGTGAGCTTTTCGATTAAAATGTAAACTTTATCTAATTAAAAGTAGGCCAGTGGAGACCCAGTTGAAGCCAGTAGGGACTTCTTGATTTTGACTAATCGCGAATGGGCCAGTGGAAACGCTTATGGGAGAACGAACGCGATGGGCCACTAGGGACCCTTGCAACTCAATTAGGCCAGTAGGTAACCTAGCAGTTGCATACGTTACAACGATTGCGGAGTTTGATCGGTCAGAATGACCAATTTGGTGATCGGTCGTCTTACAGCGGTTTTTTATACGAAATTTAAATTTGTACATCATATGCAAAGGTTTCAGATATTCCACTTTCTTAAGGCGCCCATAGACGAATACTGCCGCAGTTCACGCCGGTGATTGACATTTTCGATACACACATCGTCGCTCGATTACACTATGCAACAAATGAACACTTTTTGAAAAATACACGAGCCTGACTGTATAGCTTCGATTCTACTACCAAATGGTAGTATAACCCTATACTCAGTTTGGCGAGATTGGTGACCAATTTTTTTTTATGGGCCTCGAAAGATTCGGAAAATCAGTGGACCCCTTGAAAAAAGGTGTCATCGATTTTTGAGCAACAGCTACTTCAGACTTGGTGATAGCGCTTAACTATATTTGGCAATATTGTAGCTAAGAACACGTTGAACAAAGTCTGTTAACATTTCATGCCAAAAAAATTTTGTTTTCCTGCACTTTTTTTCGAAAAACATAGGATTAAATTTATTTTTTTTCACTTTTTTCGGCATAACTTTAAGGGATCGCTGATTTTTTACTAACAATATTTGGCAATATTGTAGCCACGGTAAATCTGAACAACTTTTGTGAACATGTCATTACAATCTGAATGTGTCTAGGCACTCTAAAAAGCTCAAAAATCCACATTGTACCCCAAAAATTTAAGTATTTCACTGTTATGTAACAAAAATATATTTTTCTGGTATAGGGTATGTTCAGCAATTTTATAGAAAATATTAAGGCCAATATTTTTGTGGAACATTTTAACCCTCTATCTCCCCCACATAACTGTAATTTTTGGCCCCATTTTAACAAATCGTAAAAAACACCCCTTAAAATGGGGAGGGCGGGGATGAAATGTTCTACAAAAATGTTCGCCATAAAATTTTACTATATGTGTCAGAACACACCAAAACCCAAATCTTAACACAAAAACCCAAAAAACGGTCAAATTCCAGTCAACAACGTTCTTTACTGGTATCTTCATTGCTTCAACCACTAGATCGGACGACTAACATTGCTGCACGATCAGGAATTTGACCTTTTTTTGGTGTTTGTGTTATGTTTTGAGCTCTGGTAAGTTCTGACACATATAGTAAAATTTTATGGCGAACATTTTTGTAGAACATTTCATCCCCGCCCTCCCCCTTTTAAGGGGTGTTTTTTACAATTTGTTAAAATGGGGCCAAAAATTACAGTTATGTGGGGGAGCTAGAGGGTTAAAATGTTCCACAAAAATATTGGCCTTAATATTTTCTATAAAATTGCCCTATACTAGAAAAATATATTTTTGTTACATAACAGTGAAATACTTACATTTTTGGGGTACAATGTGGATTTTTGAGCTTTTTAGAGTGCCTAGACACGTTCAGATTGTAATGACATGTTCACAAAATTTGTTCAGATTTACCGTGGCTACAATATTGCCAAATATTGTTAGTAAAAAATCAGCGGTCCCTTAAAGTTATGCCGAAAAAAGTGAAAAAAAATAAATTTAATCCTATGTTTTTCGAAAAAAAGTTCAGGAAAACAAAATTTTTTTGGCATGAAATGTTAACAGACTTTGTTCAGCGTGTTCTTAGCTACATTATTGCCAAATATAGTTAAGCGCTATCACCAAGTCTGAAGTAGCTCTTGCTCAAAAACCGATGACACCTTTTTTCAAGGGGTCCACTGATTTTCCGAATCTTTGGAGGCCCATAAAAAAAATTGGTCACAAATCTCGCCAAACTGAGTATAGGGTTATACTACCATTTGGTAGTAGAATCGAACCTATACCGTCAGATTCGTGTATTTTTTTCACTGTTGCACAGTGTTATTGGAGTGACCCAAAGACCAATAACATTTTTTTGAGAAAAACAATAAAGAAGGTTTACGTTAATTTTTTTCGATATTTACACGTTGGATATTCTTTTTTATCGTAGACATCAATAACTACATTTATAATAAACAAATATATTAATTTGTATACCTTTTCATACAATATATTTTAAGTTTTTATAAACATTTACTAAAAAATTATATTTTTATTGTTTGACCCACGTCACACTATTCACTACTATTTTGTGCCATATACACCAGGTGGGTCAAAGTAACATGAAGTTTTTGAATAATCATAACATAAGATGTCCATTGTTTAATTATTAAAACTTGATATTTTACTCATGTTTACGAAGAGACTGTTCGGTATTGGGTTTTTAATAATTTGTTATCGACTATAGCACCCATAACAAATCTGGTATGATTCTAAATAGTTGAATTCAAGAAAAGTGCCCAAATTTATTGAACGTTTTAAACAAATTGTACTCGTATTGAATAAAAATCATTTTTATATTTTTTAATTTGTTTTTATTAAAAAAGTTTGAAATAAAACAAAAATAATTCATTTTATAAAATAAATAATAAACTAAATAAAAATTAAAGTCTTATATTTGACTAGCACAAGAATTCATTTAGAAATAAAACAAGTAAAAGCGTTAAGTTCGGCCACCTCACAAAATAACTCAAACTTAAAGAAAATAACACCGAAACACACAAAAAATATAGTAGATGAGAACAGTAGGAATCACAACAAATTAGATGCTATATATGGGAGCTATATCTAAATATGGACCGATATGGCCCATTTGCAATCCCAAACAACCTGCAACTATAAGAAGTATTTGTACCAAATTTTATCAACCTAGCTCTATTATTGCGGAATGTAGCGTGATTACCACAGACGGACAGACGGACAGACGGACATGACTAAATCGTCTTAGAATTTTACGACGATTGAAAATATATATACTTTATGGGGTCTCAGATCAATATTTAGAGGTGTTACAAACGGAGTGACAAAATGAATATACCCCCATCCTATGGTGGAGGGTATAATGACTTGATATACTAGGATATTCTCCCGGCTTCAAGACCATTTTGTTTCTATATTATTATAGAAACAAGTATTTTATACATGGCGGTGTATAACGAGTGTCACGGCTCAGAAATCATGATCCAGTATGTGTGCTGCCAATTTGTAATACATATTTATACACCGCCATGTATAAAATACTTGTTTCTATAATAATATAGAAACAAAATGATCTTGAAGCCGGGAGAATATCCTTGTTAGAATCACAAAGATTTGCAGATCAAATAAAAGCAAGCAAACAACATAACAAATGCATGGCTCGGCAAACCAAGGTGAGTCTTCTGACTCACCACAAACTACACTTAGTGCAGTCAAAAACCATAAAGGTTTTTCTGCATAGTGTGGTAATTTTCCATTAGATGGAGCAAAATTTGCTTCTCATTGGACATGGCTGGTGTTTTGTATTAACTTTGGTTAACAATTGTTTTTGGAAGATTTTGGAGAAGTATGGTTTCACAAAGATTTGTCATTCGCTTGCGTGTTGAAGTCAACCATATAGAGCTCCGTATGTCCCATACAATTGCAGCAGAACTGTTGATAACGAGTGTCACGGCTCAGAAATCATGATCCAGTATGTGTGCTGCCAATTTTTAATACATATTTATACACCGCCATGTATAAAATACTTGTTTCTATAATAATATAGAAACAAAATGATCTTGAAGCCGGGAGAATATCCTAGTTAGAATCACAAAGATTTGCAGACCAAATAAAAGCAAGCAAACAACATAACTTGATATATTTAAATTTTCAGTAAAAATAAATCTGATCAACGTTTGGAAGGAATTTTAGGAGATCTTCTAAGTCTTTCTTTTTGTCGTTGGAAATACATGACTTCGGCAATATATTTGGTTTATGCAGAAATACATTCAGAGGTGTTTTTAAACATTTCTTTGAGGCAGATTTAATTATAGTTTCGTTTTTAAATACTGTTTCTCTGGATGAGTTTTTAAATCGGATATAAAATTCTTCAGTTCTTTCGTAAACTATTACTTAAATTTTTGAAAAAGGCACCTTACTAAAATCTAACTTATTTGCCACAGATGAATACGAATAAAATTCGTTTGGAGCCATTTCCATAATTATTAACCGGGTTTTATTAGATGGCATATTTTTGAGTAGCTTTATTTGACTATGTATTTCAATATTTTTTAAATAAACATAACACTGTGAACGCAGTCGACCTCTTGTATTAGCGAGTGACCCGGTTCAGAAAATTTCTGAAAGATAGTATTAATGTTAGGATTTGATTTTAAAAACATTTTAATGGCAGTTGTGTTAATTTTATTTTTGTTTTGAGGAACACAAGAATCGCTCCATAATATAAGTGTTTTGAGTATAGGATAATCTATTACCAATTCGTTTAATATTTTTATTAAAGCGCTGGCGATATCATTGCCGCTGCGTCCGCTATGTGCCTCTGTCCACACCGCGCAATAAGTGAATGTTTTTACATTTTGTATAATGACTGTTGCAGTTAAATTATACATACTTAGTTTTCTTTTATATAGTAGAATGCTGAGTCATTCCCTTTAAGTCCAGATATTTTCTTTTGGACGTGGCACGGCAGTAATGAGAATCTATTGCTCGGAAACTAGAAATGTGTTTCCACACTTCTTTCTCTTTATGTGGTGGAGTAACACGTTATACGTTTTTCCAAAAATAAAATATAATAAGATATGTCATCCCGGAGCGAGTAAGTTTTCAAGTACGAACAAATAGAAATTTTAACGAGTAGGACTTCAAAGAGTGAGTTTTTTCGCGGATTTGGGAGCAATTTCCCCGAATTTTTTGTAATTGTCACAATTAAAAAATTAATATTAATCGATTAGTACAAAAAAGTTGAAACTATGTTCGCGGAATACTGTTTTTTCGCGTGTGACGGTTCATTCCTATTCGTTCGTAACTGATAGATTTTGACGTTTCTGGCGGACGGCACATCTGTATAATTTAAAGTCTGTGCGTTTTTCCCCTTTGTCCTTAGAAGTGGAGAATCGGAATCACTTTTAAGGTGCTCAAAGCAGTAATAGATCCTTTTTTGACTGATTCTTAAAGTATTTAGGAAAAAACCCCCGACACACATTATAAACAGAATTATTTTTTTCCAGGTAATATTTAAGGCTGAATTTCCTGGTATTGTTTTCTACATCAGTTGTTATTCTTCGGCGTTTAACCATATCCCGTTTCACAAATTAAAAAAAAAACTGGTCTTTTCGTTATCAGATAAGTTCCAAAATGATTTAAATATGTTTAGCCTTTCATCATCAGTAAAAATGTTTACACAGTTGAAGTGGCAATCGTTGCACGGCGGTTTTAATGTTTTTGCAGGCACGACCTTATCTTTTATTGATATATACTCCTCTCCAGATTCTCGTTGCCTCTTTCTTGCATTGCACTTCCATGTCTCTGGATTTTTCTTTGGTTTTCTTCCTAACAAATTAGAATGTTCTGTAAAAATAAATATTAAATTACATGTGGTAAAAAATAGCTAATATTGTTACCTGATGATACACACACAGGAAATTCTGGCAATAATATAGCGACTTCATCGATCTTTTACTTCTTGACAAGCCGCCACATCATAAATATTATCTTCCACCTCCACTTTTTCGCAAACTTCATAAATAGAATCTCCTACCACTAGCTCTTTACAAATAAAAACGTCATCCGCCGGCCAAACATCATCTGCTGCACTTTTTGGTGGTAAGAGGTCGTCGTCAAGAAAGCTTACAAAAAAAAAAACAATTAAATGTCATGTTGCAAAAACATATAAACAATACTTACTACATAAAGTTTGCAGGTACCGATGGAACTGAGGACGAAGAATCCATATAAATGCTCCCAGCGTAACGCGCAGGTATTTTACCACGATGTTTGACAGACTTAGACAAAATAACACACAAATGCGCGTATGTATATTGTGTGAATAGAGCAAACCAATAATAGATATTTTTGTTTTTTTCTTTTGTTCTACTTTTCATTAATGACATGCGACAAAACAACATCGCAGAAAAGTGTTTTATATTTTCTATGTCAATTTTGGTGCAAAGACCAAAAAGGTGGATGTAGAACTAAACAATATCGTGTTAAGTTGAAAAGTGGGGATGTGAAGCAAAGATGGTGTTGTATATCTATTTACATACTAGCTGAGCCCGATGCGCTTCGCTGCCCATGTCAAAATTCGCGCTGTAGAAACTGTATTTTATATCCGATCAGTACGAAATTCGGCAGAAAGAGGTTTGTTATTACATGAAGGAATACTGCCAAATTCGGAGAAAATCGGTTCAGATTTAGATATAGTCCCCATATATATGTTACCCCCGATTTGAAATTCAAGCGCTGTAGAAACTGTATTTTATATCCGATCAGTAAGAAATTCGGCAGAAAGAGGTTTCTTATTACATGAAGGAATGCCGCAAAATTCGGAGAAAATCAGTTCAGATTTAGATATAGCCTCCATATATATATGTTACCCCCAATTTGACATGTAAGCGCTGTAGAGACTGTGTTTTATATCCGATCAGTACGAAATTCGACAGAAACAGGTTTCTATTTTACATGAATGAGTATTCTAGGAAAATCGATTCAGATTTATATATAACCTCCATATATATGTTCCTCCAGATTTGGTTACAAAGCGCTATAGAAGTTGTACTTTACTTCCGATCATTACAAAGTTCTCCAGAAAGATTTTTCTCAATTTAGGAACGAATATTGCTTAATTTTGCGATTATCGGTTCAAAATACATTTACCAATTATTCCAAATTATTATCGCAATGACCCTTATCGCATTGTTAGGGAGGTGTAGGGTATTATATAGTCGGCCCCGCCCGACTTTCTGCCTTTCCTTACTGGTATTAGTAATAAATTCACTGAATGAAAAAATACCGAATTCAGTGGAAAGTCCAGAAAATAGAAATGTATACTTATAAAATTTCCAAATTCTTGTTTCATTGATATTGCATCACATTATCATATTGCGATTGTATTGGAGTGAGCAGCTGTAATTATCGCATACCGAGCATTTTTGTTCATGTTCCTATATAATACTTGCAAGATATATCAAAATATGGGCTGGGCCACGCCCACTGGTCCTATTCCGCCCATTTGAAAGCCAATCACGTAGACTGCTACCAGATACATATACGCAAAATTTCAACACTCTCGCTAACAAAATGAGCAAGATAATTCAATTTCAAAATTTGGCTTATATGGGCGGTGGCCCGCCCATTGGTCAGATCCCGCCAATTTTTGGACCAATCACGTGGACTGTCACCAGATACATATCTACAACATGACAGCACTCTAGATAAAAAATTGTGCAAGTTATATAAATTTCAAAATTTGGCTTATAAGGGCGGGGCCACCACCATTGGTCCGATCCCGCCCATTTTCTGACCAATTACGTAGAATGCCACCAGATACATATACACAACATTACAGCACTCCCGATAGCAAATTGTGCAAGATATAAAAATTTCAAAATTTGGTCATTGTGGGCGGGGCCACGCCTATTGGTCCGAACCCGCCCATTTTTGGACCAATCACGTAGATCGCCAACGGATATATATACGCAAAATTCCATGTCTCTCGCTAACAAATTGTGCAAGATATCACATTTTTTAAATTTGGCTTATATGGGCGGTGTCACGCCCATTGGTTCGATCCCGCCCGTTTTTGGATCAATCACGTAGACTGCCACCGTTTACATATACACAAAATTCCAGCACTCTCGCTAACAAATTGTGCAAAATATCTCAATTTCAAAATTTGGCTTATATGGGCGGGGCCACGCCCATTGGTCCGGTCCCGCCCATTTTTTCACCAATTACGTAGAATGCCACCAGATACATATACGCAACATTGCAGCACTCCCGCTAGCAAATTGTGCAAGATATCAAAATTTTGTCTATGTGGGCGGGGCCACGCCCATTGGTCCGATCCCGCCCATTTTTGGACCAATCACGTAGACTGCCACCGTTTACATATACACAAAATTCCAGCACTCTCGCTAACAAATTGTGCAAAATATCTCAATTTCAAAATTTGGCTTATATGGGCGGGGCCACGCCCATTGGTCCGATTCCGCCCATTTTTGGAAAATTCACATAATCTGCCATTAAATGCATACAAACAAAATTTCAGCACTATACCTATAATAGGAGCAGAAATATCGGATTTTTAACCTGCGATTTGTATGGGAGGTACCACGCCCCTTTGTCCAATTAATTTTTTTTTTCTATATAAACCATCTCGTGAAAATTTAGAATCGAATAAAAAAAAAATCATCCAAATCGCTCCAGCCGTTCTGACGTGATGCCATTACACAGATGGACCGTTTCATTTTTATATATATAGATATGAGATATAGAAAAACGGATTGCAGATTTAGAAAGAGGACACATCAATCATATATAATCGATTCCTAACTCATTTTTTTTCAAAAATGGTCTTTGGGTCACTCCAATAATCGAGCGACGACATATCAATCAAAATTTAATTTATCCATTTTTTCACTTTTCACACAAAACTATTTTAAATTTTCGTTGTTTACATACTTATAATAAAATTTGAACAAAGTTCATCTGATTGGTGGGAGTTCATTTTCAAAATCAAAAGTATTTTGATTTTCATACTGTAACCAATACATTCTCATGTTGTGTCAAATTCACCAATACACACATGTTGCCGTTCTTGCGGCAGTACTCTCCCTGCAGCTAAAATCATTTCTAGTTGCGTATTGAACCAGTCATAAGCTAGTTGCAATGTGACCTATGCAAACCCATTCGCACCTCTGCCAGCAAAAACTTTTATCTGAGCTGTTTTACAGTACTTGCATGGTACCTACATGGTGGTTGCAGATCGACACGTTCGTCTCTCTGTCGTCAGCAGCAGAGAAATAAGCAAAAACGATTGTCTGAACTGCTTTACGAGCAAGTACTCGCTTGGTGGTGGCAGAGTAAATGTGTCTCTCTCCCACCACAATTCTCTTGTACTCTCTTATTCTCAAATATAGTAATAACTGAACTAGATATTAACTAGTGCTGAATTGTAAACAAATGAACTAGTTGGGTGCCTATGACAAGCCAATGTTAAAATCGATAGTTCGTTATATGAAAAAAGGACAGATATGTCACTAGTTTAAAGTAAAAAGAAACTAGTATATTTCTATATACAAACTAGTCCTTTTGGCTGCAGGGTACATATGTGGTGGCGGAAAATTATGGATTAATTCGTTAATGAATTTATTAATGATTAGCTGTAAACCGGCGCGCTTCGCGGCCCCCATCTTTTATTTATTTTCTGTTTAGGAAACTGTAAAATAGTTATACCTCTTTCTTCGAACTCCCGTTGCATTCCAAGAGTTACCCTGACACCATGGTTCAATTTCTATCCCTTTCTAGATTATGTTCCAATAAATACATCCACACCCTGGTACAATATAAAATCATGTTTGCCCACCATGTCTATTTTAAATTTTGCACCACTGCAATATATAATAGGTTTTGCCCCACAGCTCCACTAAAATAAAGTATTTAGAAAAAATTATAGTTTATTTTAAAGAGCCAAATTCGCAACCTTATGCCGTATTTATTCCTTTTTGACCGCTACCTGTGTCATGTTTAACTTTTTATCATACCGTATTTTATTTAACTTTTTTCACCACGGCTTACATAGAAGTACCATTTAAAAATAATGCGTAGCTTTGGTTTAAGCCATATTCAATCCTTTATGCACCACTGTACCATATTTAATACTTTTGATTACACAGTGCTTCTAAAGTACGATATTTTATATATATCTGGGACTATAAACATATATTTGTATTTTGTCTCACGTTACAATATTTAACTATTTGTGCCCCATAGTTAACCTTTATTGCCCCTCTGTGCCACATATAACCCCTTTCGCCCCAGAGTACCCTATTTAACCCTTTTTGAATCACTGGACCATAGTCAACCATTTTTGTCTCATTGTACCTTATTTAACCATTTTTGTCCCACTGTACTATAGTTAACACATTTTTGCCCCACTGATTAAGAAACGTAAAAAATCAGTGGAGTATTACCTAATTGCATAACATATAAATCTAGTGATTCTCCATTCTAAATTATGCTAAGTCGACTTAGCATGCTTAAGTGGACATTGCATTTCAAAATTCTAAATATTCGAAATTATATACGTTTCTTCAAAACAATTAAAATTTAAACTGAATCAGTAGAGGTCATTCGATTTAAATTAATTCGAATTCCACACGAATTTAAAATTTCCTTTTCATTTTGATTCGTCTCTCCTAAAAAACTACCTGTTCCAAGTTAGTATACTTTGGAAATCTAACCTTACATTTATCATAGAGCCGCCGGCTGTAAATTTTATGTTGGCAAAGCTGTGCAGCCGCCGGTCTATAATTTTCGTTGGCAGCCGCCGCCGCCAATTTTGTCTCGGCTCCATTCTCTGTTCGTGAAGTGTTCTGACTTCCTGATATCTTTACAGAATGTTGCTGTTAATTCAAGACGGCCACCATTTACACCGCAACCGCCCGTAAGACAATTGCCTGTGGTGACATTATCCAATGAAGTAAGATAATGAGAGGCTTCGCAGGCAGTGGATATCAATGCATGGCGAAAGAATTAGACATTACGAAGACGAAAGAATTACTCTAGCGATTCTCTATTTGAGGACAGTTCCATGAACTATGAAGTAATGAAGTCAATTGGTATGGGCATTCTGTAAAAAGGTCATGTGGTTATGGAGAACGCAAATTCTCGATTGTTTGCATTGGATGACTTGAGTGTGCGTTGTGGCGATGACTAAAAATCGGATGAATGGAAGGAATTGGTTGAGGTATTGAATGAGCACTCGAATTGTCTCCGAACATGTTGAATGAAATCGGAAAGTGCAGCACAGTGAAGATGGAAATTGCTGTTACTTCTTTAACACTAATATCGCGGAACCCGACCATATTACAAAGCAACAGGTGGTCGAAGGCATCATAAATTAATTATTGGATTTAAATATTGTACGCCCTTCTACGTCTACGTATTCGTATCCTATTGTGCTGTTCCCGAAATCAAATGCGAAAGACCGACGTTGCGTGGATCATCGGGCTCTGAATACGTTAACTGAGAAGCAGCCGTGGCCTATGACCACTGTCGACGGCGTTCTTTCAATACTTGCGGTAAGAAATATTTTAATACTTTGGACATTATGTGAATTTAATATATTGTGAATTTAACCGGATGTCATTTGGGTTGAAGAATGTCCCATATACTCTTCCAAAGATCATGATGAAATTGATAGAACCTTTGAAGGTAATTAGCTACGTGGATGAAGTTTTTGCCGTGTCGAGGACATTCGATGAAGGTCTTCGCAATCTGGAGGAGTTCTTGGAGATTGTCCATTTTAATACATCGACTCGACAAATGTTTTTCATGAAGAGTGTGGCAATATTTTTGGGACACGAGGTTGACGTTTGTGGTATAAGACCAGGACGCGATAAAACGGTTGTGATTGGTCAGTTCCCAGTGCCAACTTATGTTACTGGGATCAAACGTTTTCTGGGATTAACGAACTATTTTCGAAAATTTGTCCGAAATTACGCACACATAGCAGAACCACTAAAACGACTTACGAGAAAGGACATTCCATTTGTATAGTCAGCCTAATACAAGAGTGAATTTGATCCTTTAATTGATATCCTCACCAAAGAGCCTGTATTGAGTATTTACGACGTCAACTGGGAGCACGAACTTCATATGGATGCAAGTGGCGTCAGACTTGCTGCGATCTTGATCCAATGTGAAGATGACAGTGTGAAAAAACCCATTGCATACTTCAGCCGATTATGCTCTAGAGCCCAAGGCAAATTCCATGGATATGAATTGGAAATTTTAGCTGTATTAGAGGCATGCCCTATTGTACTTGTTGGGTATTTTTGCACTACTTATAATCGCCCTGAAAAATGTATGACTCATGGTGATGCCAAGAGCCGCGCTCCTGTACACCAGCCAGAAGAATTGGAAGACGTGACAGCGAGTTTGATGGCGATTGAGTTCTCGACTGACGATTGGATTTTGTCAATGCAGAAACAAGATCCGAACTTGAAACGAATAGTCTATATTTTGGATGGCGAGACAGACCAATCTGGAAAAGAATTCTATACCAATGAGTTCTTGCTAAAACGAAGTCTTTTGTACAAGAAATGTAAGACGGTACAGACTTATTAGTTATCCCACGAGGTCTCAGTTTGCGGATTGTCAACCTTGCCACGATGACGTTGACCATCTAGTCGTAGACGGCACTACAAAGAGATTTCCCGCTAACAGATATATGTGGCAAAAATTATTAGCGGCTGTTCACGACAACATTATTGATATCGACGTATCAAGAGGAAGACCAAGTGGCACCTGTATGAGAAGAATTTCAAAAAAGTCAAGATCTATAAGAAGGAGCTTAGGATAGGGCAAAGACGCTCTTGGTATACCTTCTGCGGCAAATTGGAAAAGGTCCCCGACGCCGCAAGGCTGAGGAAGGTACTACCCGCTTCACCCGGTACAGTGGGTTATTTGCAGATGAGGCAAATAACTGGACAAAAAACAGCGAGTAGTCGCTTAATGTACTGCTCGACACACATTTCCCGGGGAACTCAGTAACAGAACCCGAGGATCAGCAGGACCAACAAGAGTGCGGGTGGACTGCGAGCGTCACTACACTGAAAATAAAATGGTACATCAAAATAATGAAAACGTATCTTCAATTGTTTTTCATTGAATTGATGTAATTATTCCATTGATTTAGTGAATACCTTCTTCAATTTGATGACGGCCAATTTCATTTCAATTGTGTACTACATCAAAATAATGAAATTTCTTACATCAATCTTTCATCACATAAATTGTCTACTGCGATTGTGTTGTGTACCAAATGTGTATTCCGTATGTTCATGTTCATGTTTGCTTTGACACACGAAACCAAACGGTTATACATAAATCACACAGCCACACAAATGGTTATGGTGGTTGAATGAGAAAAAATGATTCATTCAGTTTAAATTGAGAGAAAGAAAAGAATGAAAGTCAAACCGATAATTTCGATAATTTCAGCACGGGAGCGCTTTGTGATGCGTTTCTAGATTAGTTTTGCTTCGTCAGTACACAAATGCAAGCAAGAAAGAGAAAAAACAGACACTGTTAATCTGCTTTCTCACTTCAATACATGACTATATTTTCTATATCCCTGCAGTCGGCCTGGCATGCTGTGGCATGGTATTAGCAGTGACCAGGGCTGTGGAGTCGGAGTCTGGGAAATTTGCCCGGAGTCGAAAAATTATGGTCGACTCCGAGATGGATTGTGCAAAATGTACCATTTATGTGATAGAACTTTTGCACTCAAAAATGTTTGGGAAAACAATTTCGGATAAAATATTCGATGCTTTTTTAACCTTTTTTGTATGCCACAAATATCTATAAAGTTAACCAATCTATCAAGTTCTTTATGTAAAACAATTTTAGGAAAGCTCTGATTATATTTAGCTAACAAAATAAGTTTTTTTGCAAGATTATACGATATTATTAAGCGAGTACAAAACAATTAAGGATAGGTTGGGCGAAGCCAATTATGATACCGTACAACACCTTGTTAGAGCAAAATAAGCTCAGATATTGTAAATATAAATATGAGATAATTACCTTATAAATCTGAACCTAAACAGAATTTTCTACAGAAACATTTATATATGGGGGCAATTTCGATCTAAACCGATTTTGACCAATTGCAATAGGTTTAATCCCTGGTGTGAAAGAGTCCTTATTGCAAAATTTTAGCAGGATCGTAGTGAAATTTTGACCTGTACTTAACGAACAACTCAAGATGGACAGCTAGTGATTCTGAGTAGAACGGTATATATAAGGTGGGTCTAGCTGCAGTATTTTTTTTTCAAATCTGCCAAAAAACTAATTTAAAACCCCCTGTAACATAGTGTGGTGTAGGGTATAATAACTAACGAATAAACTGGTTGCTTGAAGCGAAAATAATTTAAAAAAATTGCGGTATTTAAAAACAGAGGCAGTTATTGATGAAATTTTATCATGATTTCATGTTGAAAGAATTGTCATATTAGTTGCAGCTTACAAGTAAAGCATCAATAAATAAATAATACAATTTTATTTAATTACTGGTATTGAATACCAATTTTTTCTGGTTTTTAACAAAGCTATATCCTATTTTCAAATACACGAACTCACGTCTAAGCAGAAATATAATTTCAGAAATTTTTGTTCTTTAACTGCCGGAGTCGGAGCTGGAGTCGGAGTCGAATGATTTTAAAATTCGACTCCGGGAGTCGGAGTCGAGTAATTTTGGCTCGACTCCGCAGCCCTGGCAGTGACTGATCAATTTTCGAATTGCTCTGCTTCAGCGTGTTGTCTGCCTAACAAACACACAGCCACACAAATGGTGGTGGCTGTACATAAAGATTTTTTCAACGATTCAGTGTTAAAGTGATTGTCTGCGACAACGGACGTCTTTCAGAAAAATTAATGGTGTTTTCTTTTGTGCCAAAATATGCTACATTTTTTCTGCTTTTCGCCCAAAAAAATGCTTTGTTGTTTGTATACTCGTAGTTTTGTTTTTATACCGATTTCACATAGAAACAATGAATTGTATGTATGTATTTGATTGCACAGACCTTAAATTATACAGATGTGCCGTCAGCCCGAAACGTCAAAATCTATCAGTTACGAACGAATAGGAATGAAATGTCACACGCGAAAAAACAGTTTCCTGGAAGATAGTTTCAACTTTTTTTGCACTAATCGATTAATATTAATTTTATAATTATGACAAATACAAAAAATTCGGGAAAATCGGTCCGAAATCCGCGGAAAAACTCACTCTTTGAAGTCCTACTCGTTGAAATTTCTATTCGTTCGTAACTGACAACTTACTCGCTCCGGGATGACATATCTTATTATTTATTATTTTTGTTTGATTGGTGTAATATATAATTACATTAATTTATAGAATTATTTGAATAATTTATAGTTTAGTATAGTTTGCTACAGTTCAATGAAATTTTGACATTAATTTAATGTAATAAAAGCATCAAGTCAAAGAAGTTTTTCATATTTTCGATGTACATTTTGCTTCGAATTGATGTAAAAATAACATTAATTTGAAGTACGTTTTTCATGAAAAGAAGGAATTATTTACTTCAATTCAAAGAAAGTTGGACGTTAAATTAATGTAATATGTACTTCAAGCTGATGTCAAATATTCATTGAATCAATGTAATTTTTCGAAGAACTATTGATGAAACGTTGTACATCAAACCAATGAAAAGTGTTGTAGGTTGAACAACAAAAAAGTTTCATCAAACCAAGGTAGGAATTGAAGATGATTTTTTTTCTGTGTAGCTTGTTGACTGAGAGATCCAGAATAAGATGGGCTTTTAACAGCTTTGAGCCCTCCAAGACACCAGGAACAGACCGCACATGAGGATATCAAAGTGTAGTGCTATGATAACCGACCGAATGGTATATATACCAACGGTATACACCTTCGAGGGAAACTACATTACTATGATACCAGCAAGAGATGAATGGGTTGGCAGAATCCCAGGTAATAGAAACCATCTCCACTTCCATACGGATGGTTTGAACTGCAAAGTCGATGAACTTGCTAGGAAAGGGACGACATTACAAATTCTCGACGAATTTGCATATATTGGTGCGCCACTATCCACGTGCAAGCTTTGGCTTAGGCAATCAGCAGTCCAACGAAAGATAGACAGAAATCGCACATGTAGGTTATCTAAACAAATTTGGCCAAGGTATGACCTGAGAAGGTCTCCTCGTACTAAAGAGGAAAAGATTTTCTATGTCAGTATCAGTTCTGACGGCACACTGTTTGTTTTGAAAAATGGGATTTACTCGAACTGTCATTCATTTTTCTCTGCAAAAGATATTGAGACAGTTTTTGTTAAAGAATAGAAAAAACGAAATAAAAAGAATGTTTGAGAAATTTTAAGAATATTGATGTCTCTGTAATGGGTTCAGATTTAGAACAGCGTATACTTATGCTCTAACAATTTGGCGAATGGTGTCATATACTCATGTGCCATAGACTCCGCCCGTATTTAGTCTTTCTTTACAATATTTTTATAATGACAATGTTTACTCTAAACAACAAAAATAATTTGTGACCAATTACCCCTTATTACAGGATCCATATATCATTCAACAAGAAGAAAACAATGTTTATTAAAATGCTGTACATGGGAGGCTACTGTGGCCTGTCTTTTATCGGAGCCTTTATATTGGTAATTTTGACGAATCAAAAAGGTCTTCCAGGAATGCCTTCTTACTTCATACAGGGTTACACAGAATGTAAGTAAATTCAAATTATAAAATTTTCTTAAAGTATGTATCTAATGTTTTTTTGTTATCACTTCAGCCATTCGGGAGTCTCAAAGATACTTTATTCCTCCAGTATCAACATTATTACTTCTTAGCTTTTTTGTCATGACAGGATCATTTTTTGGATTTCAAAAACTAAAAAGTCGTGGTGTTCCTGTGCCATCCACACAAGCAACGGATAACATCCCCGAATACGATATAAATATTTTCGAAGAAGTAAAAAAGGAGTACGTAATATATATACATATTTTAACACAAAATACTAAAATTGTATTGTTTGTTTTTAGTGCAAAGTGTATAAGTTTGTTGGGATTGATACTAATTTCTACCTGGTTGTTGGAAATTGTTACCTTTTATTCTCCCGGTCCACAAATATACTTGATACTGATGGACATGGTAAATGGTCTTCAAGGAGTGTTTGTGCTGCTTATATTTCTAATTATACGTCGAAGACGAACAACTATATTTCGGTGGTGGAATGACCGCGGTACATACACAATAGAAAAAGTTGAATTATGTACTCTGGATTAAACCATAAAATTATATGTATATATGTATTATTAAGTCGATTCTATATTGTATTTGTCTTATGCTTGGACAACAAAAAACAACGTATTTTGAATTGCAATAACATAGTTTTGGAATAAATGTAAAATCAACATGACCCCACATTGATTTGAATTTAACTGAAAATAGTGCAAACAATTGTCTAAACTGACATCTCCTGAATTCTGAATAGTTTTATTAATATGTCATTTTAATCACAAAATTGCCGTTTGAAAAATAAGCAAAGATTTGCTTACATTTCAAAATATTTAGATCAGGGCGTCCAATCAAGTTTTTCAAAGTTTCTACGGATACCTTATCCTGAATTACGGCTTGCAGCAAACTATGTATCAGATGTGCTAGTGTTCCGCTACCTTCGTGAAGACTATTACTTCCCGAGCCTGATCGCGTATTAAAATCACTAAAATCTCCCCTACACCTCTCCTCGGAGACCTAATTCGCTTAGCAAGCATTCGGGTCTTTGTCTCCGCACAATCTATGGTAGTCAAACACTTGTAACGAAAAAATAAAGATCCACCACTATTTTATTTAAAACACTAATCTATTTAGTTAAACACTAATCTATGTATATAAAGTATATTGTTTTCATTTCTTTTATTTCTGCTGGGAGTAATCTTGGATCAGAAACTGAATTGGAAAGATCAAAAAAGATTGCATAGTGCTGCATTCGCGATGTTGAAAGTTGAGGTAGCCCTTTTTGTGGCGAAAAAATTTGTGCGATGGGTTTATTGTCCGTAACCAATGTGAATTTCCTTCCAAATAAAAACTGGTAAAAACGTTTTATCCCAAAAATAATAGCCAGAGCTTCTTTGTCGATTTGGCTGTATTTCTGTTGGACTCGCGTAAGGGTTTGTGAAGCAAATTGAATAGGTTTTTCAATGCCATCGGGCATAATATGACTAAGTACGGCTCCCACTCCATATGGACTGGCGTCCACTGCCAGAACTAATGGCAACTTTGAATCAAAATGCGTTAAAATAATGTCGGATTGCATTTGTCTTTTAATTTCTCGTAGTGCGTCTTCACATTCCCTATCCCAAATGAATGCAGTATTTTTGTGTAGTAATTTATTCAGGGGATATAGAGTTGTACTTAAATTTCGAATAAAACGGCCATAGTAATTTATCAGTCCGGTTAGTGACTGTACTTCGTCCTTGTTGCTTGGAGTTTTCATGTTTTCCAAAGCCTCTACTTTATTTCTCATTTTATGTATACCATCTTTATCATTTAAAAATCCACAGTAGGTGATGGACGCCTGCATAAATTCTGACTTATTTCAATTGACACGCATGTTGTGCGCATTTAACCTCTCAAAAACTTGATCTATCCTCCTTAAATGTTCTTCATCGGAATTAGCTGTGATTTTTATATCGTCGAGGAATGCTGTTACACCCGGTATGTTTGCTAACAATTGTTCCATAAATATAGCTGGCGCACTCGCGATTCCGAACATCATTCTTGTTGGTTGATATAACCCTTTATGTGTGTTCAATGTTAATAGTTTTCTATCATCGGGATGAACTTTTAATTGCAGATAAGCGCGAGAGAGATCAATTTTCGGAAATTTTTTTCCACCGGCCATTGTAGCGAATAACTCGTCTATCGTGGGAAGGGGGTGATCGTCTACCAAAAGTGATGGGTTAATGGTAACTTTATAATCACCACAAATTCTTACTGCGTTATTCTTCTTCTTAACTACCACCACTGGCGTGACCCACTCACTATAATCAACTTTCTCCAAAATACCTTCGTCCACTTGTTGTTGTATCTCTTTCTCGACAGCCTCTACCAATGCAAATGGTACCCTGCGAGATTTACAGAACAGAGGCACTGCTCCGTCTTTCATATGTAACCTTGCTTGAAACTGTTTAATTTCGCCAACCGTTTCCATAAATAATTGTGGATATTTTCCAACGATTCCCTCGATTTTATCTTTGGTCTTAGGAACGTTGCTAAGTATGTGTACCTCATTTTTGTGGTGTGGGAGGTATTTTTGAAATATTTGGTGCCAATTGAGTGGCAACGTTCTCAACCAATCTCTACCTAATAATGCAAGTCGACTACCTCGTACAACGAACAATTTTAGTTTATAATTAGATCCACCAGCAACAACATTGACTAATGCATAACCTAAACAATCAACTTGCTGGTTACAATAACTGTATAATTTTGTGTTTGTATTGAACAATTTAATTTTTCCCAAAACTTTCTCCACATCGTCCAGACCAGCGACTGTCACAGCAGCCCCTGTATCGATTTCAAACGTAAGCCACTTATTATTTACTAGTAAACGGTGAATGAATTTGGAACCAACATACCCGATACGTAGGTTATTAATCCATTCCTCGTCAAACATCTCGCCCTCTATCTCTCCCGATTGAGTTCCTTCTTCTTCCTCCTTCGATGTCATTGTGTGTAACCCCTTTCTTTCTTTCATACATACGCGTCTGAGATGTCCCTTTAAGTTGCAAAAACTACATGTCGTATCTTTGTGTTTGCATTGATGTGCCAAATGAGCCGAGTTTCCGCATCTATAACACTTTCTTTGGATATTCTTGCCTTGATTTTCTCGGTGATGCATTTCGTTCTTCTTATGGTATGTTCGTATAACGTTTACAGCTTTATTGTTCAACTCCAACCCACCTTTCTCAGCCGCCTCCGCAACACTTACAGCACTTTCCAAAGTCAACTTACTATTTTCTAGCAATCTACTTTGTACCGCTCGATTACTTAATCCATACACAAATTGGTTGCGTAATGCCGTGTTTAGGTAGTCCCCGAATTTACACATGGATGCCATTCTTTTAAGCGCAACAACAAATTCGGCACACAGCTCCCCTTCTTCTTGTTTCCGTGAGTGAAACCGGTAACACTCCAACACTTCGTTTGGTGTTGGTTCGAAATGTTCCTCCAGCACTTGTACTACTTCGTCGTAAGTTTTTGATTCCGGTGTTGCTGGCAAAATTCTATCACACAGCTATCACATCACCTTTTGGATCAAATGCTTCCAGGGAACACGCCAAACCTCCAGATGCCATGATTATGCAATTTATTTCCTTTTATTCTCGTCGCCACTATTGAAACGCATGTGTGTCTTTATGTAATTCAATCATGACTGACTTCTTTTATTCATTTGCATTGTACTTCTTCTTCAATGCAACACATACATACATATTTATTCAATGTTCAAGCATGGCTTGTGTTGCCAACTTACAAAGCTAATGTTGTAATTATAAAAGTGTTCTAAATACTAAAAGTAAAATAAGATATATAACACAGATGTTGATCGAATTAGCATTCTAGGTGATTTTAACTTACCCTCCGTTTCTTGGCTTTCATTGCCCGATACGAGGGTTGCTATATATATTTCTGGCCTAGGCAACACTAAGTGTTGCCTGGCGCCATCTTACATTTCCATTGGAAAGTTTGACAGTTTTTAGCATAAACGTACTCAGAAGGTTTTGACGTACGACCATCATTTGTGTTGTTTACAGTGACTTGAAAAAATCAATTTGGCAAAAAAATGGAATTAACTCGTGAACATTTCCGTGCGATCATTTTTCACAACTTTCGGCGTGGATTATCACGACAAGAGTGCATCGATGAACTTAAATCTTTGTATGGCGATGAAGCACCATCATATAGCACTGTGACATACCGTGAGATAGAGGCATCCTTGGGCATTTCTTCCACCAGCATACATTCGATATTGCATGAAAACCTGGCCGTAAAAAAGGTTTGTTCTCGTTGGATCCCGCACAATTTGACAATCGCTCAAAATAAGCCTCGTGTCGATTGGTGCAAAGAAATTTTGAAAAAATACGACCGCGGTGGTTCAAAAGACGTTTATAAGATCGTCACAGGTGATCTATGCGTATGAGCCCGAAACAAAACAGCAATCGACCGTGTGGGTCTTCGAAGACGAGGCAAATCCAACGCAAGTTGTTCGTGGAAGAAGCACTTCGAAGCAAATGGTCGCCTGTTTCTGGGCAAAACTGGTCATGTGGCGACAGTTCTGCTTGAGCAACGAAGGACGGTCAATTCTGAGAGGTACGCCACAACTCGTTTGCCTAAAGTCTTCGGAGAAATCCGAAAAACGAACAAGAGAAGACGAATCATTGTGCACCATGACAATGCGAGCTCTCACACATCGGCTCAAACCAGCGCCTTTTTGACCGGCCAAAACGTCGAATTGATGGGTCATCCGCCGTACAGCCCTAAATTGGCGCCCAATACTTCTTTTTATTCCCGCACATCAAGAAAAAACTGCTTCGTCAACGTTCTTCGACGCCTGAAGCAGCTGTCGAAGCGTTCAAAAACCATGTTTTGGAGGTGAATTTTCAACACACCGTAACTGTTATATATGTGAAACTCGATATTGACATCACTTTATTTTGAGTGCCTGATGGCAACTCTGAATTGCATCTTGATTTCTTCATACAACTAGTAATTTTGTAAAATGAGTAAAACATTCTAATTGTTGAAATAAACGTAACTACTTTTTTTTATATTAAACTATAACTTCGAGTATTTAATAGTGGTGTCAGAAGTGGACACAATGAATGAGGAACAGTTGAATACAGTTTTTAACTCATTGGCTGATACAATACGTACGGCTGTGACGGAGGTTGTACAGACATCTCGGTCACAATCTGTGGCAACAGAATTTACGAGTACACCAAAACCACCCTCCTTTTCCATGAGTGAGTATAGGAGTACAGATGGTTCAACGATAAAGGATTATTTCGCCAGATTCGGCTGGGCATTGAAACTAAGCAAGATTACACAGGAAGAATATCATGATTATGCACGTGTACACATGGGTGGTGAACTAAACACTGCTCTTAAATTACTGATCAGCCCCAAACAACCAGAGGATTTGAGCTACGAGGAGATTAAGTCAACACTGACAGATCATTACGACGGAAAGAGAAATATCTATGCAGAAAGTTTTAAATTTCGACAATTACGCCAAAACGTAGGGGAATCGTTGGCAACGTTTTCATTACGCCTGAAGCAGGCTGCCGCATCGTGTGAGTATGGAGCCTTTCTGGATAGAATGCTGATAGAACAAATGATCTTTGGAGTTGAATCTCGTATTATCTGTGATGAGGTTATTGCCAGACAACCTAAGAACTTCGCCGAGGCATACGAGATTGCTTCTTCAAAAGAGTTAACGCGGATATCAACGAGTATGGTGAATACAGGCGAAGGTGTTACAACAGAGCCGACATGCAAATTAGGTTTCATACCCGTCAAGACGAAAAATGATATAAAGCAAAAGACGAATTCAACAGCTGAAACTAATTGCTATGGGTGCGGTGGTCGGCATGCACTCAAGGACTGCAGATTCAAGAACGCAAAATGTTTTTCATGTGGCAAGGGAGGAGACATAAGTAAGGTGTGTAGATCAAATACAAGGTGGATAAACGACTCTGTAGAGAAAGATGATTGTGAATTGCTACAGACATCCCAGGTGGCAGCTGTTAAAACAAGTGGTGTGTTTGACCGGAAAATTGTGACAATGAACGTAGACGGTCGAGAGCTAGATATGGAATTAGACACGGGTGCTCCATGCAGCATTATTAGCTCGAAGAATCTTCGCAAGATAAAGGAGAAACTTTCGTTGAGAAAATCTGATCGGCAATTCTCAAGCTATACAGGTCACAGGATAACTTGCATAGGACGGGCAATTGTAAATGTGTCTTTCGGTCGAATCACTCGTAGGCTGAATTTGTACGTAGTGGATGGAGATTTTGATACATTATGTGGTCGCGAGTGGATTGCACAATTTGCCCGAGAGATAAATTTCACCGAATTGTTTCAGCCCCCAACAGATACCACAATGGATCTGTCATCGGCTACAAGAACGACTGTAAGTACCATATCAATAGAGAAACCCAACCTTTCCAATCATCAACAGCACCGTTTACAACAACTTCTATTGAAACACAATGATATATTCGACAATGTTGCGGGTACGTTCAAGGGACCCCCGGTTAAAGTACATCTGAGACCAGACGCCACACCAAAGTTTGCAAGACCTCGTGAAATTCCATTTGCATTACGGGATGCTTACGCCAGAGAGATTGATGCCAAAATCTCAGCGGGTTTTTATAAGAGGGTAGAATATTCTGAGTGGGCTTCTACAACACATGTGGTAACAAAGAAGAATGGAGGTATACGGATTACGGGGAACTATAAATCAACTATAAACCCGCAAATGGTGATAGATGAACACCCCATTCCAAAGGCTGAAGACATTTTCAATAAAATGAAAGGCGCGACGGTTTTTGCTCATTTGGATATTACAGACGCTTATTCGCACTTGGTTCTCGATGATGAGTTTGCTCATGTACTGACCCTGAATACCCCAACGCACGGACTGATACGTCCAACACGCGCGGTTTATGGAGCCGCTAATATTCCGGCCATATGGCAAAGGACAATGGAAATGGCAATACAAGGGGTTCCTAATATCCTCAATTTTTTTGATGACATTCTTATTTTTGCCAAGGATGTAGATGAACTTTTCAGAGTTCTCGAGATTGCACTAGAGAAGTTGAAGAAATTTGGATTCAAATTAAACAAGGCAAAGTGCGTATTCGTTGCATCCTTCATAGAATTTTTGGGCCATAAAATCGACGCGGGAGGGATTCACAAGTCCAATAAACACATTGAGGCGATGGTACATGCGGCTAAGCCGAACACAATGGATGATCTACAATTATTCTTGGGCAAGGCTTCGTATTACTCAAATGTTATACCAAACCTGTCTACACTTGAGAGACCACTTCGTGATATTCTGAAAAGCAGAACTTTTTATTGGAACAAAGAAACAGATATGGCATATGCCAAAATAAAGCAGATTTTGATATCGCCTCAAGTCCTGATTCCATATGATTCGGTATTACCCCTACTTCTTGCAACTGACGCCAGCAAAACGGGACTGGGAGCTGTGCTGTCCCATCGCCTCCCTGATGGGCAGGAACGGCCTATTGCCTACGCAAGCCGCACCATGAACTCGACGGAACAACGCTATTCACAAATTGATAAGGAAGCGTTGGCTATAGTGTGGGCGGTCCAAAAGTTTTTCAAGTACCTTTATGCGCGTCATTGGACCCTTATTACCGACAACAAACCCCTGGTACAAATACTGCAACCGAGTAAATCGTTGCCTGTTTTATGTATATCACGGATGGCAAATTACGCCGATTTTCTTTCTAATTTCGATTTTGACGTAGTACACAAGACTTCAAAGGAAAACAGTAATGCTGACTATTTATCTCGAATAACACCCTCCACGAAAATTAACAAGATTGGTTCTGCTCAGGTCACGGTTAACGACCTTGATGGGTTCGACAAGTTCATAATCCGACAAATTAACCAACTACCCATAACGACAGAACGCATTGCACAGGAAACCAGGAGGGATCCACACCTGGGTAAGATTCTGCCGTTACTGGAGAGTGGTCGTTGTTTAGCGAAGGCTGGTTATAAATCACCAGAAATAAACTACAAATTATCATCTGGGTGCATAACGTTCGAACACCGCATTGTAATTCCTACTAAATTCCATGACGATGTAATTAAGGAATTGCATTCTGCTCACCTAGGAGTGGTTAAGATGAAGGGTGTCGCTCGATCTTTCGTTTACTGGCCGGGGATCGACAGAGACATTGAGAATGCTGCAAAAGGGTGTGACCGTTGCGCGAGGTATGCTAACCTACCGACAAGATGCAGGGATCATCATTGGGAGTATCCCAAGTCTCCATGGGAGCGCGTCCACGTTGATTATGCGGGGCCATTTGAGGGAATGATGCTGCTCATTATTAGCGATGCTTTTTCTAAGTGGTTAGAAGTGAAAGTTACTAAGTCCATTACTGCATCTGCAACGATTACATTGCTGGACGAGGTATTTGCGACCTACGGTGTACCAGTAATGATTGTGTCCGATAATGGAACGAATTTCTCCTCGGCTGAATTCAACAATTATTTGGAAAGAGTGGGTGTTAAATATCACAAATATACGGCTCCCTACCACCCAGCAACGAACGGACAAGCGGAGCGAAATGTCCAGACGGTGAAAAACGCGCTAAAGGCTATGTGCACAACGAAAGCTTCATTGAGGGAGAACTTGAATGAATTTCTAAGACAGTACAGAAACGCACCGCATTCTACTACAGGGCAGTCTCCTGCACAACTATTTCAGGGCCGACAACTACGCACACGCCTGGATCTGGTGCGACCAGAGAATACTGAGAGTAAAGTAACATTCAGACAGTATATGAAGGACAACTGTAATTACAGAGAACTGGATAATAATCAAATAGTTTACTTCCTCTCGGGAAATCCACGAATAAGTAATGGCTTAAGGGCAAGGTGACCAAGCGTTTGGGAGATATCCACTATGAAATTCTGGTCCAGGGGAAGTATTACAAGAGACACATCGATCAGATTCGTGGAACCGATCAACATAATGAACGTATACACATTGACATCACACCAACTACCAGTGCAGAAAACAACACAAGCCAGCCGAATGACAACATGGATTCTCCGACCAACGATAATCTTGAACAACAAGAAACAGCAATCGAACAACAAAGTGATGAGGCGAATACAAGTGAAAGGGAGAATGAGCAGGAGCAAAGCCAATACTTTGCAACACCATCCACTTCAATACATACAGGTGATGACATTCCAACGTCTTCAACATCGACACCATTTCAAGGATTTACCGATCCATCACCGACAACAACAACCACCACAGATGGCGAGCGGCGAGGACATGGGGTACGACGCTCAGTGAGAGTTCGTAGGCCCAGGGTCCTATTCTCTCCGTAGGGGGGAAGGATGTTATATATGTGAAACTCGATATTGACATCACTTTATTTTGAGTGCCTGATGGCAACTCTGAATTGCATCTTGATTTCTTCATACAACTAGTAATTTTGTAAAATGAGTAAAACATTCTAATTGTTGAAATAAACGTAACTACTTTTTTTTATATTAAACTATAACTTCGAGTATTTAATAGTAACCAAAACGCTCAAATGACAAAACGGTCTGAGTACTTCACTCATGCTAAAAAATGTCAAACTTTCCAATGGAAATGTCAGATGGCGCAAGGCAACACTTAGTGTTGCCTAGGCCAGATATATATATAGCAACCATCGTACTGAGGCATTTATTCCCCTAAATTCTTCATCAACCTCTTTTGAGTGGACCTGCGATGTAGTCAGGCGTTTTTCTGATCTCGATCTATTCCAGATTAATAGTATTTCCTACTCAATTGATAAATTACTTGATTTAGTATTTGTTGATAAATCCCAATTATTCGATGTTTACAGAATTTCTCCAATTTCTATACCGGATGATTATTACCACCCTACGCTGGGTATTTCCATGATGTTGACATGGTGGGTACTCCCACCCCAAGTGATGAGGGTGCAGTTTTTTGTTTTAATAGAACTAATTTTGATTTGCTTAATACTCTGCTCCTCGACGTTGATTGGGACTGTATCTGCAGTTGTGATCATCTAACTCACATTGACACAGCTATTGAGCAGTTTTATAACGTATTGAATAATTGTTTGCAACAATCTGTTCCGAAGATTCGTGTTAAAAATTCTAATAGGACACCATGGTATTCTCCCGCTTTGACTGCTATCAAGAACTTGAAGACCAGACTATTAAAAAAAACGGGTTCGGAGACCGATTATGCGAAGTATGCTATTGCCAGATATCAATTTAATATTGAATCTAGCAGATGTTATGGAATTTACTTAGAGAGGTTAGCCCTCAATTTTAAGTCGAATCCTAAATCTTTCTATGATTTCGTAAATATGAAACGTAGATCTAATCCAAGATCTTTCTGGTTAGAATGGGTAGTGAGGAATTCTGTGGTGACCAATCAATCGCCAATGCTTTTGGAAAATTTTTTACATCAACTTATTCTCATCAACAGAGACAACTAGACGACTCCTACCCTTACAATATTACTTCATTGAATCAGTTGAGCATTAGACCGGGTCACCAAAAAAAAGTTATCAAATGCGAGGCGGAATATTAAATCCTACATCGAGACAATTGCAAAAACATTTTTTTAAATTTTTTCCGAGCCCGCGGAATCGGCCCAAAATCGTTTTTATCGTATCGGGTCACCTTCAATCTTCTACATAATAGTGTTGGTCCCGATGGTGTACCTAGTATAATCCAAATATTGTGCTCTAAGTCTTGCTGCTCCGCTTACATTGCTATTTAATATTTCGTTAAAAGAGGGCTATTTCCCATCCATTTGGAGAACATCTTACCTAACCCCTCTTCATAAATCTGGAAGCCTCACTGATGTGGGGAATTATCGTGGAATCGCAAAATTAAGTATAATTCCAAAACTTTTTGAGAAAATGGTTACTGGGATTTTATCTCATAAAGTATCGTCTATTCTAAGTCCATTCCAACATGGATTTCGAAAACGTCTCTCAACTGTGACAAATTTAGTGCAATTTTCTTCTCAGGTTATAAACGACGTAATTTATAAAGATTTTAGTAAAGCTTTCGACAGAGTCAATCACAAACTCTTAATACATAATCTGGACCTTATTGGTTTTAGTAACAACTTATTGCGATGGATATCGTCTTATCTTGATAGACGTATTCAGATTGTGAAATTTGGTAGATCCTGTTCTGATCCGATTATGGTTCCATCTGGGTTTCCCCAAGTTAGCCATATTGGTCCCATTCTGTTTTTGCTTTTCACCAACGATTTTCCAGATTCAATTTCTAGTTCAAATTTGCTGATGTATGCAGATGATGTTAAGATATTTTATTCTTATAAAACATCTGGAGACTCAATGCTCCTTCAAAATGATTTGGTTAGTTTTGGAAATTGGTGTGATATAAATTGCATGGACCTTAATCTTAAGAAATGTAAACATGTGTGTTTCTCTAGATCGAGGGCGATTCCATCCATTAGTTTTGGAAATTGGTGTGATAAAAATTGCATGGACCTTAACCTTAAGAAATGTAAACATGTGTTTCTCTAGATCGAGGACGATTCCATCTAGGTTTAGTCTTCATGGTTCCAATTTAGATACTGTTGAATCCTCTTGCAGATGCATGGGTTTTGTCAAACCATCCATCTCAAGCATCCTATGAAGCCCATAATTCTATCAATATTGTGGGATGACAGAGATTCCAGATTTTGTATCGTGGTAGCGATGTCTTCCTCTTGATAGAGAAGGCCATTGACAGAGGTGTTCGATTTTCTCCAGTTCCTCTTCATCCTCACAGAGTTGACAGTAGTCGGTAGAGTCACGCTGTCACCTTGATGTTGATGATCTAACATTACAGTGATCAGTCGGCGTGCCTATCATTAAGCGAATATCCCTCTTTGTGAGGTTAAGAAGATCTTTGGTCCTAGATTTTGATATGGCTGGCCATAAGGATTTAGTGATTTTACAGTCAGATCTGCTCGACCATTTCTGTTTGCCACATCTTTGTGGGAACATTCTATGTTACTGAAGAATTCGTATAAGGGGGGATATAGGGATGGCTTAACCCTTGCAACGTCCATCGCTGATCCATTTCGCGCGAGTTCGCCAGTCTTCTCGTTCCCTGCGATATCACAGTGTCCAGGGACCCAGCACAGTCTGATTATATCTGCCAGTTGCTGTAGTTCCAAACGGCACTCATTAACCATCTTTGACTTAATAGTGGTTGACTTCAGTGCCTTCAGAGCAGCCTGACTAAACGCTGCAGGTTTCGGCTAACCTGTAGGACATATGTATGTCAAGAAATTCGCTGAAGATGCCTGCCCCCGTGCCTACATCAATCTTTAAACCGTCAGTGTATATTTCATGACCCTCCAAAGGAAGGTTGCCGCATGACCAGTCTGGGCTAGGTTATAATTTGAATAATTATTGTTATTTCCCTTCCATTATGAAAGTACCAATAAACAAGTAAGAAAGTTTCAGTCGGGTAAACCGACTAAGGTATACCCTCACTTTGTGAGTAATGTAATATTGAATATTACTCGAATTATTCTGTCAATTTGTGTGGGAGGTACCAGAAGTGGTTTATCAAATACACCTTTTATTCGCTGAACATTAGATACTTTAAATTCATTGCACTGTGCCGACTTATAAGCATTTATGTGCACTGGTATAAACGTTATGAGACATTAAATTGTGGTATTATTTGGGCATTTTGTGTGGGAGGTACAAAAAGGGGCGTGGCAATAACGCCCATTTTTCACAGGGCTATAGACACTATAAAAACATTACACTGTACAAAATTTCAAGTATTTTTATACACTGGTTTTAATGTTATAAGCTGTTAACTTTTGGTGCAAAAAGGTACCTTTGTGTGGGAAGTACAAAAAGGGGCGTGGCAACAACACCCATTTTTCCCTGGACTGTTAGCAATATAAAAGCATAATACTGTACAAAATTTCAAGTATTTTTATACACTGTTATTAATGTTATAAGCTGTTAACTTTTGGTGCAAAATGGTGCATTTGTGTGGGAGGTACCAAAAGGGACGTGGCGACTTTGCCCATTTTTCTCGAGTTGATAACGACTAATAAGCTAATACTAGGTGTGGATTTTCAAAAGATTCGAATAAGTAGTATAGCAGTTATTAAAGAATCAATATTTCACAACATGTTAACCCTTTGTGGGGGAGGTACTAGAAGGAGTGGACCAATATGGCCCATCTTCGAACTTAGCCGGAGACAGAAAAAAATATTACCACATACCAAATTTGAGGTCAATCGGTCACTCCTTTCGAGAGTTATCGTGCGCACCAGCCAGCAGACAGACAGACAGACGGACGGACATTGCTCATTCGACTTAAAATGACCCAAAACGGATTTCCTCCGAATATACATGGGGTCTTAGGTCACTCCTTCGACGTGTTACACTTTTTTCCGTAGCAAATGATATATACCCTCGTCACACTAAAGTGAGGGTATAAAAATGTAGTGTATTATTTATTTATTATTTAACATTTCGTGGTTTACATGTCATTTATAGATATAAAGAGTTTAGGAGCATTAGTTCCTTTTCTACTTAATAATAAATTTATTGTTTTTTAACATAATATGGGATATTTGTAAACAATATGTATTTTTTAAACGAAAGGAAAAAAAGTTTTGATAAAAAAAACCTCATGAAACCTTTAGTTGACTAGGTTGGTTGATCTTAATTAAGAAATAAATTTAAAATGATATCAATTCGTTGATATGGGAATAGCGCGAAGATAAACATCTTGCTTCGAAGTTTGAACTCAATTTTCCAATTTTGTCCTTGACGTGTTGAAAACCTGATAAGGTATGCAGTCTTTGTGTCGAATAGTGCCATGGAAGGTTAAATATCATTTTCAGCAACTTGTTCTGAACTACTTGTAGTTTTTGTATATGGCAGTTTGCCGCCGTCGACCATAATTGGGCGCAGTAAAATATTGTTGGTAAGAATATCGATTTTAGTACCAATTTCTTGTTTTCCGTGCTGAGTTGGGATTTTCTGTTAATCAATGGGTAGAAAGCTAATTGTGGTTTGAGGTAGATAACATAGACTCCGTTTTCTAGTAAAGTATATGGCCTGTGTTTTGTCAGGATTTACTAAAATATTTCATTTATTGAAATAATCATTAATTTTAACTAATCCATCTTGCAGTTTGTTAATAATGTTGGCGGGAATTGAATCAGTAGCTATTATAGATGTATCATCGGCAAACACTGAAATAATACAGTTATTTAAATCTGGTATATCCGCAGTGAATATATTGTAGAGGATTTGTGAAAGGCAGGATCCCTGTGGACATCCATTGGTAATATTATGTTGTCTTGAGTGGGTATTTCCAATGTACACAGGATGGATGGATGGGCAGGATCCCTGTGGACATCCATTGGTAATATTATGTTGTCTTGAGTGGGTATTTCCAATGTACACACTAAAAGTCCGATCTTGTAAGAAATTGTGTATGATTTTTATTGTTCCTATAGGAAATCCAAATTTATTTAATTTAAAAATTAGGCCATTATGCCACACGCTGTCAAAAGCTGCTTTGATGCCCAGTAGCACCATACCTGTGGATAGTGATTTTTTTAAGTTTTTTTGTACCAACTTTTTAATTCTTACAAGAGGATGACATGTGTTATGCTCTTTTCTGAATCCGAATTGTTGTTGTTGTAGTACATTATTTTTATCTATAAAATCAATTAGATGTTCCTGGACTACTCTCTCCAAAATTTTACCTACAGAAGACAATAGACTTATAGGTCTATATGACTTAGGATCATGAGGAGGTTTATTGATTTTAGGAATTGGTATTGTTTTAGACGTTTTCCATTTCAGAGAAAAGTAGGAGAGCTTAAGGCAAGCATTTATTATATTTGTTATTAAAATTATGCCGTTTTTGGGCAACATTTTTAAACACTTGTTGTAGATTCCATCAATACCAGGAGCTCTTTTGTTTTTGAGCTTGTTAATAATTTTAGAAATTTTTCCTAAAGAATCAGTTGGAATATTTTGCGGTATTGTTGAAATAATACTATTTACACATTCGTTCACCTCCCTAACAGTTTCGTCATCACTAAGACTCGAGGAAATTGAATGATTTAGTAAAAAGTTTTCTGCTAGTTTTTCGCATTTTTTTTCCTGACCAAAGTACGTTTTATTGTTGCACTTTAGAGCTGGTACTACTTTGGATTTTTTCTTAATAATTTTGGATATATTCCAGTAGGGAGATGAAGCCTTATCCAACGATGACAGCATTTTATTCCAATTTCTATTACGAAAGATGGATAACTCCTCAGAAATTCGTTTGTTAAGTGAATTCATTTGAATTCTGTCGTTAACGTCCCTGTATCTTTTCCAATTCCTTTTGTATATATTCCTGAATTGTATTAGTTCCGTGATAGCTTTTGGATTTTGTTTCAGCTTATTTACAATTTTTCGTTTTGGTACGCTAATGTTAACGGCAGCTTTTATTAATTTTTCAAAATCGTCTACCATGCTATTATTAATGTGGGTTTCAGTTAAGATTTCCTCTTGTGGCAAACTCGCATTTCTCTGTATATGTCTCTTAAAGAGACTCCATTTGGTTCTGTTAAAATCATAGATCCAATTTTCTGATTTATCACAATTTACATTGACATCAATGGTTATCGGGAGATGATCTGACGAGAGATTGTTAAATGCTTTTACTGCTCGCATGAATTGGGGAATATCTGTTAAGAAAACATCTAAGGTTGAAGCTTGTCGTCTTGCATCCGAAGGTACATAAGTACTTCCTAATGGATACATTATGTGGACATTATTTGTTTGTAATTTATCAAACAGTAGATTTCCCCAAACATTACTCCTTTGAAAGCCAGAGTCTTGGTGCCTGCAGTTGAAATCTCCTCCTAGTAAAAAGTTATTCGACGTCGTCAATTTACGAAATTGTGTATGATTTTTATTGTTCCTATAGGAAATCCAAATTTATTTAATTTAAAAATTAGGCCATTATGCCACACGCTGTCAAAAGCTGCTTTGATGCCCAGTAGCACCATACCTGTGGATAGTGATTTTTTTAAGTTTTTTTGTACCAACTTTTTAATTCTTACAAGAGGATGACATGTGTTATGCTCTTTTCTGAATCCGAATTGTTGTTGTTGTAGTACATTATTTTTATCTATAAAATCAATTAGATGTTCCTGGACTACTCTCTCCAAAATTTTACCTACAGAAGACAATAGACTTATAGGTCTATATGACTTAGGATCATGAGGAGGTTTATTGATTTTAGGAATTGGTATTGTTTTAGACGTTTTCCATTTCAGAGAAAAGTAGGAGAGCTTAAAGCAAGCATTTATTATATTTGTTATTAAAATTATGCCGTTTTTGGGCAACATTTTTAAACACTTGTTGTAGATTCCATCAATACCAGGAGCTCTTTTGTTTTTGAGCTTGTTAATAATTTTAGAAATTTTTCCTAAAGAATCAGTTGGAATATTTTGCGGTATTGTTGAAATAATACTATTTACACATTCGTTCACCTCCCTAACAGTTTCGTCATCACTAAGACTCGAGGAAATTGAATGATTTAGTAAAAAGTTTTCTGCTAGTTTTTCGCATTTTTCTTCCTGACTAAAGTACGTTTTATTGTTGCACTTTAGAGCTGGTACTACTTTGGATTTTTTCTTAATAATTTTGGATATATTCCAGTAGGGAGATGAAGCCTTATCCAACGATGACAGCATTTTATTCCAATTTCTATTACGAAAGATGGATAACTCCTCAGAAATTCGTTTGTTAAGTGTATTCATTTGAATTCTGTCGTTAACGTCCCTGTATCTTTTCCAATTCCTTTTGTATATATTCCTGAATTGTATTAGTTCCGTGATAGCTTTTGGATTTTGTTTCAGCTTATTTACAATTTTTCGTTTTGGTACGCTAATGTTAACGGCAGCTTTTATTAATTTTTCAAAATCGTCTACCATGCTATTATTAATGTGGGTTTCAGTTAAGATTTCCTCTTGTGGCAAACTCGCATTTCTCTGTATATGTCTCTTAAAGAGACTCCATTTGGTTCTGTTAAAATCATAGATCCAATTTTCTGATTTATCACAATTTACATTGACATCAATGGTTATCGGGAGATGATCTGACGAGAGATTGTTAAATGCTTTTACTGCTCGCATGAATTGGGGAATATCTGTTAAGAAAACATCTAAGGTTGAAGCTTGTCGTCTTGCATCCGAAGGTACATAAGTACTTCCTAATGGATACATTATGTGGACATTATTTGTTTGTAATTTATCAAACAGTAGATTTCCCCAAACATTACTCCTTTGAAAGCCAGAGTCTTGGTGCCTGCAGTTGAAATCTCCTCCTAGTAAAAAGTTATTCGACGTCGTCAATTTACGAAGATCTGACAAAAAGTCTTGTTTGCGCTGATCTTTTCCGCAAGAGCCACCAGGGAAATAGCAAGCATATATATCAATAGTTTCGCCTTCTTGATAGATCTGGACACCAACGTTTTCAATATTTATCGTATTTTTATTTCCCAACAATTTGTGACGGATGTTTTTTCTAATTAAGATAGCAACACCTCCTCCTCGTCTCTCCATGCGGTCGCAGCGATAACAGAAAAAATTTTGATTTCTAATTGAAACATTTGGATTTAACCAAGTTTCACATGAGACATATGTCTATTTTGTGTACATCTAAGAATTTATATAATTCTTCTATCTTGTTTCGAATGCCTCGAGCATTCCAACAGACTATTTTTACATTTTGGTTCAATGCAAGAATTTAAAGGCTAGTCCTGTGATGACCTCAAATTGATCAAATCTGGATTTGCAATTTCTTAATTTAGAAATTAATTCAAAAGTTAGATTTTTCAATTCATCTATTGAAAATAAATTGTTTTCATTATGACAACTTTGTTCAGTTTTTCGAACATTTGACCAACTATTAATTTGAGGTGGACCTTGATTTAATGGGTTTGGGTAATTTTGACTAATTTTGGGTGTTCATAGGTGCATAACTTGCTTGATTTCGAATAATCCTTTTTGGTCTCGATCGTTCTCTAATTTCGATATATTTCAATCTACTGGGACATTGCTGAGACAGTGCTTTGTGTTCACCACCACAATTTGCACATTTCTGAAAATTCTCCTTGCATTCATTTGTCTTATGGCTTCCAGCACAAATGGCACAGAAGGTTTTAACTTTGCATCTGCTGGAGCCATGTCCGAACATCTGGCAGTTGTGGCATTCGGTGGAACCTTTGGTGTTGACACTTTCTCAGATTTATCGATAATTACCTCATCAACAATGTCATCGTCGATCGTTTGTAACGGGTGGAAGAAGTTTTGGTTCTCCGTTCTCTGATAACCAGACGGTTTGTTTTTTTTACTCATGCTTGGAACATGAGAAACATCTTCAGCACGGGTTCGTTTGATGTTGTTGTTTCCTTACGTGGAGATGGAGATGTATAACTGTTGTGGTTGTTGTTGTTGTTGTAGCCGCTGTATGTTTGATAAAATAAAGGTGATAAAATTAATGGGAGCTATGTATGTTGATATGATGGGCTATTGCTATGTTGTAATGTTGATGCGATGGGTCAATGTTATGATGAGTTATGGTGGTAATGTGGTATGAATCATATATCTATATGTTGTCTGACCCAACGTCCAGTCCGAGGAATCTAGCCGTCTTTACCGGTTGAATCCATAGATCCTCCGGCGAAAGGTCCGTAGGCCTGCGAGGGCATTGGAAGAGGTTAACCGTCGTGTGTGCGCATGTACCAGTCAGGGCAGAGGTCCGATATCCCCGGGTTGATGCGGGCTAGGTATGAGTTAAGAAAGCGCGAGTAGCCCGATCTTAGCTGAGCCAACGTAGCTCTCGTTGCCCTTGGCAAGGTTAGTTCCTCTGCAGCAATAGGTGGTGGTCTTCCCCCAAGAATTATGTTCGGCCCCATGGCCTGCCTGGACAGCATCTGTGTGTAATTCCTTGAGCGCGGCCTCCGTCCTTCCCTCAGAGACCAGACTAGCCGCCAGTGAAACAGAGTCCCTCTTCTCAATCGCCCAATGTCTCACATGATGGGCGCTTTCCGTGCTCTGCAGGCATCGATGGTTAGGGTGGACCGGGTCGGCGCTTTTGGCCACAAATTGTCTCGTGAGCAGATCACAGTGTCCCCTGATTGGCAGCATCTTCGTCTCCTGGTGTAGGTGGTCGATTGGAGACATAGTGTGATACCCGGTGGCGGTGCGCAGTGCCACATTCTGCACCACCTGCATGCGATCCTACTGGGATGTACTCAAGCCCGGGGACCAGACTGGCGCTGCATAGTTCATTAGGGGCCGTGAGATGGCTTTGTAGGTGTCAAGCACCACCTCCTTCTCCTTTCCCCAGGAACAACCCGTCATCGCCTTCAAAATCCTGTTCCGACCACGCGCTTTTCTGGTGACCGCCTCTCCGTGCTTGGCAAAAGTAAAAAGAGGGTCAAGTGTCACTCCCAAAACTTTAGGGTTTCGTACCGTGGGGATCACGTTGCCATTCAGACGGATGTCAAGAACCATGCTGACCTCCTTCGTCCACGTTGTGATCAATGTAGCGGTGGACTTAGGTGTCGATAGTCCTAGATTCCTAAACCTGAAGAATACCTCAAGAACCGGTAAATAACCGTTGATTCGTTCTTCAAGTTCCACAATGTTCACGCCGGATGTCACAACGGTGCAATCATCAGCATAGGACACAATTTTAATCTCTGGGGGAGGAGGAGGTATCTTGGATATGTACGCGTTGAAAAGGAGTGGGGACAGGACACCACCTTGTGGGACTCCCATTTTACATCTCCTTGGTCTTGATTTCTCTCCCCTGTAATCGACATATGCCTGTCTCCCCGACATGTAGCTGGACAGCCATCTCTTCAGCCACGAAGGAGTGTTTGACTCCAAAATATCCTGAAGTAGAGTGCCATGGCAGACGGTATCAAAAGCCCTCGAGGTCCAGCGCCACCGCAATGGACCTCTTGTTGGGCCTCACGTCATGAAGACCATTGGCCACGTGGGCTGTTATCTCCATCAGGGCCGTGGCGGTACTGTGGCCGGGTCTGAAACCGTGCTGATGGGAAGCCAGTGGTAGGTGCTCTTTCAGACAAGGCAGGATAATCGCCTAGAGCAATTTCGCGACTGGGACAGAAGGGTGATCGGTCTGTAGGACTTCCCTTCGTGAGATGGTTTTCCAGGCTTCAGGACAGGAACAATCCTGCCAATTCTCCACATGCCAGAGATCCAGCAGGTGTCCTAGCAAGGTACTCGGTGCCAATTGGACCAATGTGTCTCAGCATGATGGTTGCAAGGCCATCTGGTCCTATTGCCGTGGATTTCTTGGTCGATCCGATAACCCTACTTACCTCCTCTGCAATTATCGGTAAGGTGTCAGTTGATAATGGCAGCTGCCTCAGAGTTCGTTTTATCCTCCTCATATTCCTGTCCGGTCCAACCGGCCGTTCGACGAACTGGCGACAAAAGGACATGGCGCACATCCTAGGATTCCTCGGCACTGATTCCCCAAAAGATATCGTTGGAGTATCCTTAGGACGAGGGTTTGAGAGACCTTTTATAGTCGCCCATAGTTTCTTGGGTCTCAATCTCTGTATTCTGCCAGCCGGGATACATAGCTTTGCGGCGCGGGTTAGGACATCCCGGAATGTGCGTTCGCCTTCCGCCACAGAGACTGGTGGTGCGACACACGCAAAGCCCTCCTCAGTAATTGTCTAAATCCCCCCCAATCTGCCTTCGCAAAGTTCAAATAGGTGCGGCGTTCACTCAGAATGACCTCTGTCGCCACGTCCACCTCCACAACTATCGGCACGTGATCAGAGTCCAGAGCAATGTCAACTCTCCAGCTGGCACGCGACGCCAGATCAGGGCTAGACAGGGAGATATCAGGTGAGCTCTCGCACCCAGAGTAAGAAACTCGCTATCATCAATCTCGCTCATTATCTGCAGGCCCCTGGCATCAGATACAAGACTCGAATACCAGTTCTCATGGTGCGCATTAACGTCTCTCAAAACGAGACGTGATTCACCAAACAGGAGTGGAGAGATGGATGCCACATAACCCGTGGAGCAGGCTGTATGAGGTGGTATATATACATTCAGGAACTCAATATCAGTTCCATCAAACTGTATGGCCACTCCTAGGAACTCCAGGTGCTCGTCCTGCACATCCAGGTCAATGGGGCGGTAGGGCAGGGAGTTGTGGATGATGAAAGCCACTCCTCCGCCTTTTCCCCTCTCCCTGTCAAGTCTGACAAGAGAGTAGCAGGATGAGTGGGTTAACCCACATCTGCTGGACAGTTTCGTCTCCTGAATGGCCGCCACGGGTATATCATTCCTGGTCATATAGTCAGTGATTTCCACTATCTTTCTTCGCAAGCCATTACAGTTAAACTGCAGAATCCTGAGTCTTGGAGAGCCGTCCTTCGGCATCGTACTAGCATGTGGAATCGCATCCGTGGATCGCCGTGTGATCGTTGGCCGTCGCCTTCTCGCGCAACACGGTCCAACGTAGGTGTCAGTGTGGTCGCGTCTGTTGCATAGCCCAGAGCAGCGTATATGGAGGTATTCTCGACACGTATTACATCTCACTGGACAGGCCGATCTTGTGAAAGCCCTCCTGCACATTCGACATGCATGTGGCAGAGTAGAGGTGGTGTTACCGTTCACGTTCATCGAGTCCGAGGTGTCGTTTGGCGCAGTCGTCATGACCGGGTCCTGTAGAGATGTGGTGGGATTATTGTTAACATCCACTGAGCCGGAGGTGTAGATTGACGTCATAGGTCTGACCGGTGGAATCGGGGGAGACGGCGTGGGATTATTGTTAACATCCACTGAGCTAGAGGTGTAGAGTGGCGTCGTTGTCCTGACCGGGTTGAGGGTAGATGGAATCGGGGTATCATCGTCAACATCTACTGCATTCGATGTATCGATTGGTGTTGTTGGTCTGGCTGAGACAGGGAGATAGGTGGTCTGGGGGACCGCCCGTTGTGCACATGCTTCACACACCCGAGCAACCGAGATGTACCCATTCGCTGCACCCGTAGCATAATACGGAACAAGTGCCTCTGGTGATCTTCCTGCCACAGATTGGGCAAGTCCATATCTTCGGACCTGGATTGGGCTCGACATCTCCGGCATTAAGAACGAGCAAATGGAGCAATCCCGCCGGAGTAGGTTGCTCCGCAGTAAAAAATATATAGTAAGATTGTACATACATGTGATTCCTCTCTTGCGGAGAAGGGGCAGTCCTTGGCCAGGAATGATCCTGGGTCGATCCCGGGGCAAAGACCCGACTGCTGCGAGGACCGCAGCTGTTGTGGTCGTCGTTGTTGCTTTTTATTTACAATAGTAAATGGTGCGAAACACACGTCTTAAGGCAATAAGTAAAAGAACAAACTGATGAAATGTAATGTATTAAAAAAACTTGTACTGGTATTAAAGTTGTAAGCTGTTAACTTTTGGTGTAAAATGGTCCATATGTGTGGGGGGTACTAAAAGGGGTGTGCCAATAACGGCCACTTTTCTCTAGACTCTAGGTACTATAAAAGAATTAGAGCTGGGCACTATAGTTCTTTTAAGTGATCGCTCTTTTGAGTTCAGTTCAATTAAGTGAGCTAGTTCGTACATTTAGTTCAACAGCTCACTTTAGCACACATGCTCATTAGCTCACCAGCTCACTCTACTTAAACAGTTCATTTCGTTCAGTAGATCACCAGTTAAAATAAGCCGCTATTAAAGGAATCTGATTGGAATATGAATGGAAGAGTTGGAAAACGAGTACAAAGGCGTTTGTATTGGTAGAATCATACATTGTTGATTACATGGAAACAACACATAACATCAGAGAAGAGAGAACGAAATGATATGGTTGAAGAAAAAAAACATAGTGAACTACTGAGCTGAAATTAACGAGTTGTGTGAACTAGTTCGTTCAGTTCTGTATAGTGACCCGTTCAATTGAACTAGTTCGTTCACGAACTACACAACTCTAAAAAGAATGTCACGGTTCACAATTGTTGGTAAGTTTTGGTACAAAATGGTCCATTTGTGTGGGAGGTACCAAAAGGAGCGTGGCAACAATGCCCATTTTTCACGGTGTTGTAGGTACTATTAAGCCATTACACTGTACAAAATTTCAGGTTTTTGTATGCACTGATAATAAAGTTATAAGCTATTAACTTTTGGTTCAAAATTATCCATTTGTGTGGGAGGTACCAAAAGGGGCGTGGCATCTTCGCCCATTTTTCTCGAGGTAATAGTGACTAATAAACTAATACTATGTGTAGAATTTCAGATGATTCAAATAAGTAGTATAGAAGTTATTAAATAATCAATATTTCACTAAATATTAACTTTTTGTGGGGGAGGTACAAGAAGGAGTGGACCAATATGGTCCATCTTCGAACTTAGCCCGAGATAGAAGAAAATATTACCACATACCAATTTGAAGTCAATCGGTTACTCCTTTCGGCAGTTATCGCGCGCAACAGCCATCAGACAGGCGGACGGACATTGCTCATTCGACTCAAAATAACCCAAAACGGATATCCGCCGAACATACTTAGGGTCTTAGGTCACTCCTTCGATGTGTTACACTTTGGCTCGTAGCAAATGATATATACCCTCCTCTCTAAGGTGAGGGGATAAATAGTGTTAACAATTTCAAAACGATCGGTTCAGTACTTTTTGTGTTATGAGGGGCACCGTCTTTGAAAACATGGGTTGTGGGAAAAACGCTTTAAAGTTTTTCTGATGTACTGAGTCACGTACGAGTATGAGGCGCGGTTGCTTAGACTGCTGTATCTTTGTCAGTTTTGCTCCAATTCAACTTCAACAGTTGAAATAATTGAAATTGAAAAAAAAATAACCTTCTAAAGGGTTTTCCAGCAAGAGGTGTTATTTTGGGATTCAAAGAAAATTCCCATTTTTTGAGATAAATGATCGGATGTTTATTTCATAATAAAGAGGAAGGTATGCCGTTAATAACGAAAAACAACATCAGCCAAATGGCCACCACGACCACGATTACAGGACCATATACTTTTCATGAAATTTTCCATAACCAAATCGCAAAGTGGCTGCCCTATGTCCTCGATAGCCTCACGAATTCTATCTTTGAGGTCTTGAATCGACGCTGGGCTGTTGGCGTAGACCTTATATTTCACGTGGCCCCAAAGGAAGAAGTCGCAAGGTGTTAAATCACAAGATCTCGGTGGCCAATTGTGATCACCTCTTCGTGAGATAAAACGGTCCGGAAACTTTTCCCGTAGCAGAGCAATGGTTTCGTTGCTTGTGTAGCATGTAGCGCCGTCTTGTTGAATGTAAACGTTGTCCAGATCAATACCTTCCAACTCCGACCATAAAAAATCATTAATCATTTCTCGATAGGGCAATCCATTCACCGTGACCGTTGATCCAACCTCATTTTCGAAAAAGTAAGGTCCAATGACTCCGCCGGACCATAAACCAAACAGTCACACGTTGAGGATGGGGAGGAACAATAACTCTTCGGTTTTCCGAGCCCCATATGCGACAATTTTGCTTGTTGACGTAGCCACCGAGGTGGAAATGGGCCTCATCAGTCAAGATGATTTTTCGATGGAATTCCGGATCTTTTTCATGCATTTCAAGGACCCAATCAGCAAAGACATGACGTTGTTGATAATCGGCCGGCTTGAGTTCTTGTGTTAACTGAACTTTATAAGCCTTAAGACCCAAGTCTTTATGCAAGATACGGTGTAATGACGTTTGTGGAATGCCCAATTCCAAAGAACGTCGAGGAATGAACAAACCCGGGTTTTCTTCAACACTTTGGGCTACAGCAGCAATATTCTTAGTTGTTTTTGAGCGACGTGCAAGGGTTTTATTCTTCACATCACTAACATGTCCCAACAGCTCGAATTTTATTGCGGTCCGACAAGGTGCTTCACGGCGACCCAAAAATGCTTTAGTTTTGCGAACTGTGACTGCAAGATTTTCACCATTTTTGTAGTGAATTTTAATAATTTTAATTCCGATTTCGACAACAATCGGTTTCCATAACAACCCTGAATATTTTTGAAATGTTCTGTATTTAGAAAAAATATGTAAAAAAAGTTTATAAACGCAACCTCCCGTGTTCATATTAAAAAAAAGTTACGATCGATAGGTACTGGAGAATCAATTTATGTTAAATATTTAAAAAGTATATAGCGTATCGTGCGATTTTTTGCAAAGCGAGAATTTATTATCGAGTTAGAAATGCAAATATTCGATTTCTTGTCATACTCCGTTGCCCACTTATTTTTAGTTCACCAAATCCATTAGAAACATGGTCTATTATTAACAACATATTGTTTCAACAACCTTACTGTAAAAATCTTGATTTTAATGATGATGTATATTGTAGAAAAATTTAATGATTCCATTTTTCATTTTTAAATTATATTACAGTTTTAATAGAATATATATGTAGTTCTTTAATCTGTGCAAATTTCGGAGTGTTTATCCCACGCCGATACCTAGATTTGAAAAGAAAAACATTAAAATATTGTCGATTATTTTGTCTTTTTTCATTGAATTACCTGACATTTTTTACTGCAATACCATTGGTTACCACACCCTGCACACACAAAGCGAGATTCGTGAATTTTGCATTCTTGACAATATGGATATTGTATATTTTTGGGTGAAGTTATATCAGTTCTTTTCCCATTTCCCTTACTCCTTCCATCATCCAAGCAGGCGCTGTAATGATTGTGCTGGAAATATCAATTTAAGATCATTTACAAATATATATATAAATGAAAATATTGAATTTGTATTACCAGAGTATGTGAAAACTCAAAATCCTGACCAATTTGTTTTTTTCTAGAACTTCCACCTGGTGTTGTTGGGGCATCTTCTATAGATTCTCTTGTGGGGTAAAAATCTGGCTTTTGATCTTTGGTAAAAGGTAGATATCGCGAATGCTGTATTGCTTTATTATCCTAAAAATGCGCATCATATAGGTTTAGGTTTTCCAGTTATTTCTTACAACAATTGATGGAATAAAATGTATACATAAGAATTTTATACGTTTACCAACCCGATGTAATATGCTAAGATTCTTTTGCCTAAAATCAGCAATTATGCTCTTGACATCCTTAAATTCTCCCTGGCGCCCTCTGTTTAGTAATGTTTTGTTTTCCATATGTTGATAAGATTCAGCATTGGCTTTAAATGCAACATCATTGCATTTAGTAATAACTTCTCCATTACCGCACATTTTATTTTCAGTTGACTCAATGCCTGGCAGCACATTTCGGGATACTAGTAAGCTAAACATTGAATGTTAAAAGTAAAGTATAATTATTTTAGTATGTAATAGCATATGCACCTGTTACACAAAATTGTTCTCATACCTATTACACAGTACGACAAATATCAACTTTTTTGTCACCCATGTACGAAACTGTATACAAGTGAAACTAGAAACCATAGGTAGTAAAACTGCATTCTCACTTCAGTACTTCATTTCGTGATGTTATTTTCTTTTTTAAGGACGTGAAAAGATATAGAAGTTTGAACAATTTATTTTCGAAATTCTGCCAATCGTACAATGACGATATTAGTATCAAATTAAAGAGAATCTCTGATGTTTATTATAATAGTTTGTTCTAATTTATCAGGACGGAAAATACGAAATAAGAAATATTCTTGAAGATTTCAATTGAAATTATATACGTTTAAGCCAGTACAATGATGTTAAATATGCTTCAGATTTCATGATTCCAGCTGTTATAGTTTAGCATTAACTACCATTTTAAGTTTCCCCCTACAAACACCAGTTTTTCCAGCTACACACAAACCTATATACATGAGAAACCTGGGATCATATGTAGTAAAACAGCGTACTCAGTGTTTTATTTCGTGAATCATATATTAGCTTCTGAAACGGTTTACGTGAGCAGACACCAATAAGATTTCGCGGTTTTTGCTCGGAAAATTAATCGAGGATCTAAAACTAGGGTAATAATAACTCAATGTAAAACGAAGGAAATATGAAGTTCTAAAAGCTAACAAAAATAACAAAACGTTGTTAACTCCAAAGAACAAATCTTAACAATAGAAACATTTCAAATAGCATTTAGAAGACTGAAATTTTATCATGACTGTTTCAAATATTTAACTAAAACGTTATACCCTCTTATTTAAAACTTTAAAGACCATATATATATATATATATATATATATTAGGGCGGGTCGGTTAAAAATCGCCCTTTGCCGAAGGAACCATACCTCTAAAACGAATTCTGATGTCCCGGAAAAATCCCACTTTGACCCATTTAGAGTGCTCCAATCGAGTCCAAATGTATGACCGACCCCCACTCAGTGAAGTGCTCAGTGAAAATCGTATTCTAGGGATCAAAATAAGAAACTTTGCCGAAGGAACCATACCTCTAAAACGAATTCTGATGTCCCGGAATTTGGGCAAAGTTTCTTATTTTGATCCCTAGAATACGATTTTCACTGAGCAATGGCGACTTTTTTTTGCCTCCCCACAAATCGACCCGGCCTAATATATATATAAATGCTGTAATAGGCTGTTTTCTTTAAATCTTTGTATGTTAAATGAATATTTACATTCAAATGGCTTAAAACTATTTTAATTTAAACAAACATGTTTAATCTTTTTAGTTTTTTTACCATTTTTTGACCAAAAATCTTATTTTTTAATAGGTTCCACATCACAAATACGTTCCACATGGTTTCTGTCTTGGATGTGGGACGAATTTAACTCACGAATTTATCTTCACACCTTTAATAAATAAAACATAATAAATAAATAAGCAAGGTGTTTTTACTTTAGTTTTTACTTTAAACAGGTATAACTTTTATCACTGACTCAAATCTAGATAACCAACATGGTGAATATTATTAGGTTTTAAAACCCGTTAAGAATTTTGAACTAGCAAAAACCGTTTTGGAGTTGACGTTGTGTTTATGTTGGCTATGCGCCTTTTTAAAGCTAATCCTACTATGTACTTGGGCTTTTAATTCGAAGCAAATTTAAGAGTTCTCAACGTTCTCCGAACGTTTTTTATAAAGACTCATTACTTACATACATAGAATACCATCAACAAGGTTCGTCTGAAGAAAGTATTTGGTAGGAAAAAAACGACTGAATAAAAGTGAGTTCTTCCAATATAGCTTCATATATTCCTACATTATGACAAAAGCACTGTTTTAAAGTTATATACCAATCTTAAAAAAAAATTTAAATGACATCTTGCTATTTTAAATACCCATGAAAACAAATCATTAAAAAATTAATACTTTTGCTACTAATTACATGAATTCTTAATTAAAAATCCTAAAATTTTTCCAATAAAATTTACTTTTTTTGGTTTAAATTTATTCAATACCTATATTTTCAAAACAATGAGCATTAATTTTTTCATTATGTAGGTACTTTAAGTTTTAAATTTTTTTTTTGTGTTTAAAAATAATATTAAGGAAAAACAAGAACTTCTTCCCCCTCCTAATTTAGATCCTGGTTACGCCCTTGGTGTGGGGTGTGGTGAAATTAGGGTACTTGAATTTTCGAAATTTATATATCTTGCACAAATTGTTAGCTAGAGTGATGTAATGTTGTACATATGTGTCTGGTCGCAGTCCGTATTGGACCAAAGGGCGTGGTCCCGCCCATATAAGCCAAATTTTGAAATTGAGACATCTTGCACAATTTGTTAGAGAGAGTAATGTAATTTTGAAATTGTTTAGGGAATCTTCAGATAAGCTTAGAGGGTGACATAGGCTTTATAAGTTCTTGATTGAGGGGGCGTGGGTCCGCCCATATAAGCCAATTTTTTTTAAGTAATTCCTACTGTCCGTATCTACGAATAGATTAACGAGATTTCTACTGTCCCTATCTACATGAACCATGTTTTGATAAATGGACGGGATCGGAAATCTGAAGTCTGGGGCAACGAAGTGGACCGGGTCCAGCTAGTAGTTATTAAAAAATATATACATGAACAGCTTGCGAACATACCATCTTTTGATACGCATCTTACTGGAAAAACTGATGGTTTTGAATTCTACATGTTTGTGTAACAGATGCGATACGTATGTACATTCTTTACCTGTGTAATCTACTTGTATTATTTTTTTCGCGTTCCAAATCTTCAGCTTTCATATTAGCTCTGTTTTCTATCATTTGTTGGATTGAAGAGTTGTTTGGGTTATTTGTTGAATTATTTTCATACAAGTATAATTCCAATTCCTTTAGCTCCAACAAAGTGTTCTGACTCCGAGTTTGTGTTAAGGTTTCATTCATGTCGAGAATGTGTTTTTTCCTTCGAAGTCTGGAATAAATTTCTTCTTTAACCATTTTTAAATGCAATATACGATTCCATTCCATTTCTTTTGCGTGCAGAATTTCGTTTAATGTCTTAATCTCATTAAATATGCTTTTCATTTTATTTTCAGTTGCATTTAGGTTGTTGTTAGTAATATACTCAATGTGACTTTTCGCAATTCCATCAAATGTAGGGAACATTTCATTTATTTTCTTATAAAATTGTGGACCATCTGATTTGAATCTTTTTTCGCTGTTTTCGCCTTCCTTTACACTTTTTTCAACAATTGGACTGCATGATCTAGCCCTCTTTTCAGGAAATTCAGTCTAAAATACAAAAATTGTTATTATTATTATTAAGACATGACATTTTAAATAATTATTTTTAAGACACGAAATTCAAAGTATTCAGTTTTAACTGTAGGTAATTGTTACATAGTTGTCTCATCTTTATCATACCATCACTATCAAGTGCCATTACTGATGCCAATGTTAGTAATCGGTATCTGGTTATTGATTATCTATAAATGTAGATCACTAGACATAAGTCAATATCACTACCATTTAACAAGGCAATTTTTACAAGCAAGTGTCAAAGATTGTAGGAGAGATGCAGATACCTCTTTTCGCCTGCCTCTCTTTCCTACAAACTTTGACACTTGCTTGGAATAAATTGTCTTGTGTGAATCTCGACTAAATGATTTTCTTTAATAAGTTCTGGTTCACACAATACTTTTTTAAGCAAATTATCGTCTAATTATCTTTTAAACTTATGTTTGCGTCCACACGACGTACTTTTTTCTGCAATACTTATTTTCATTGTTGCTTCTTCTGACATTCTAACATTCTGCCACTTTAAAATTATGAATTTAGTTGTGAACTTATTGTTTTTTTATTAATATTAAAATTATTTTTTCCCTTTGATATTACAACCGAACCGAACACAAACAAACCCACCAACAAAACGACGATAATTTACTTAATAATCGAAACGATGGAACATTTTCTGTGTCACTGCCCGGCATTCACGCATGCAAGATCCCAACATTTATTTATTATTATTTTTTTTATTATTTTATTTATTTCCATTTAATCCAACCGAGCCCACAGGGGCTATATGTTGATAGATATACAATAAATTAGTTCAAAATAATAAATTAATAACAATTATTAAAAAAAAAGAAGCGAACTTAAAAAACTAATGACCCTAACGCACATTTTTTCAAACAATAATACTAAAAGACAATTTGATATGGAACGGTGAAAAGTAATTGTCAGTAACAAACGAAACGATGTTAAAAATCATATTTTACAGGCGCTGTTCATGAAAATAAGCCAAATATTTATTTTTAAATGTTTGAGGACAAACAGAAAAATGTTTAATGTTAGGAGGTAACGAGTTCCATAGTCTTGCAACACGGATTACAAAAGATCTTTCAAATATATTAGGAGCGAAATTTTCTATAAGAAATTGAGAATTTCTAGTGGAATTCAAGTGAAAATAAGGAAGCAGATATAATGGTTGGCCATGTTTTAGCAAATTGAAGAAGAAATAAAGACTTCTACTTTGCAGAAAATGCTCCAATGAGCAACCCAAGAACTGCGAACTGAAATGTGAGTAATCACGTCTGCAGCGCCCATTATACACATACCTCAAAACACCATGAAAACATGAGGTAAGCTTAGTAATATTTGTTCTATTCGTTCCATTTTTTTATATAGTACATGAGGCATGAGTAACGAATGAGCCAGCATATACTTTATTTGTGTGGGTAAAATTACGTGAAGGCTATATAATTTTTTAAGTATTAGATTTAATTTAGAGCAGATATGCGCTATGTGCGAAGAGAAGTGAAGGTGGTGGTCAATTTCAAACCCAAGAGATGTAATTGAGTTAGAAGAAGTGATGGAATTGTTTTGTACCAATATATTGTACTCAACATTTTGATTGCGTAAATCATTAAAAACCATAAATTTAGTCTTATTAACATTAATTGTTAGCTTATTATGCCGAGCCCGCTCACAGATTCGACCTATGTCACCATCCAGATCGGAAATGCAATCAGTCATTGTACCAGAGCTACATGCATTAAAAAGTTGAAGATCATCGGCATATATAGCTAAATCAGCATGTCGAACACAATGACAAACATCGTTCACATACAACATAAACAACACCGGGCCCAGTATAGAACCCTGGGGAACTCCGGCAAAGATTGGATTTATATTAGAACGACGATCGTTACAAAGAACAAATTGAGAACGTTCGCACAAAAATGACGAAACGAGTTTACAAGAGGAAAGTTACAAATGACGAAACGAGTTTACAACTGCTGATAAAGCTTAGAACAGAGGATCCCGTGATCTACGGAATCGAAAGCTTTGCTTAGATCCAGAGCAGCAAGGATACCGGGATATCCTCTATCAGTGGCACGTCTAATATCATCAGTAAGTTTAATCATCAGTGAGGTAGTACTGTGACGCTTTCTGAAACCCGATTGACAAGAATCTACAAGAGAAAAGTGATCTAAATGATTCATTAACTGGTCTTTAATTAGTAATTCGAAAGCCTTCGATAAAGCTGGCAAAATAGAGATTGGACGATAATCGGCACAATTCAAACCAGAAGTTCCTTTTTTATGCAGTGGTGTAACTCTAACTCTAACTTCCAAGCCAACGGGAATTTACTTGTCATTAAAATAATATTAAAAATGTGTTGAATGTGTTGCTGAATGTGGGGAAAAATTATCTTAATAAATCTAATAGGAATGCCATCAGTACCTAAAGATTGGACTTAATTCTAAATATTGCACTGTGTAAATCGACTACAGGGTTGCCCATATTCGACGGACCCACGGACTCGTTGGGCCCATTCCAATCGACGAGGCTTGTCCGCAGGCAACAATCTTTGCGTCAATTGAATTTTGTACGGGAACAAATGCAAATCAACGCGAATAATCCGTTGTAAAGTGGACCGAGCCATGCCCAACTGCTGAGAACGGCGTTTTTGGGATGTTCTTGGGGACCTCTCAACACTGGCTCGTACGGCAGCGATATTCTCGGCCGATCGCCTTGGTCGACTTTTATTTGGCCTCTTCGGATTAGAAAGAGCCTCACCAGTCGAAAATTTTTCGTATAAACGCTTAATGGTGTTCTTAGAAGGCGCACTTCTCACATTTTTTAATATTTTAAAGCAACAAAAGACTTCTTCTGTTGAATGTAAATTTCAACTATTTCAGAGCGCTCGCGTGGCGTGTATTGTTCCATGGTAAAAATCTGCTTGGACTGACGCTTCAAACGCGGTATGTCATTAAGCGATCTGACATCTCTGTCAAAAGTTATGGCGTTGCCAGATGGGTCCGTCGAATATGGACAACCCTGTAGATCAAAGTTCCTAAAGTAACGACTATCATTACGCGAATCGGAAAATATGTCAGTATTAAAACTAGGAACATAAATGGACGAAACAGATGTAAAATGAGTATTTATTAAATTAGGATCTACATCACAGTTATTATCACAGAGGTTATCAGAATCAAGTCCACCTGTCGATCTAATTCTAGACCACAATTCTCTAGGATCTGTTGTGCCATTAAAAATACGAAGCCCATAAGAACGTTTAATACGTCTTATTGTACTTCGGGCTATAGTTCTATACATTTTGTAAATATTACGGTTTCTATCACAGTCATTCTCAATAACAGCTCGAAAAGCTAGGTCTCTATTAATAATCGCCTCTTTGACTTCTCTGTTATTATACCATTTAGGTTGACCGTACGTTATAACATTAGTTCTCTCAGGAACATGGTTATAATAGAGGGAACTAAGTATATCGTTCAAAAAAGATAATTGCACATCAGAATCGTTAGTCGTATAAATAGGGAAGAAGTTGGAAGAATATATATCGTTCAGTAAACTATCGAAATTGATCGAGCTATAATCACGGTAAGTTCTGTAAACGAGCTCATTGTTAGTGGGTACCTTATATTTCATTAGCATAAAAGCATGATTTGAATTAAGAGCAGGGAAGTTGAACTGACTGCTGCGCATGACAGAAGAAGGATTACTGACTAAGGAGTAGTCTATAATAGAGCTAGAATTCTGGAATCGGTCAAAATGAGTGGGCATGTTATTATGGAGTACAGACAAATTACAACGAGCTAACATAAGCTTAAGAGAAAATTTTCTTAAATTAGATATATCACAGTTAAAATCACCCAAGATAATTATGTCTGGAAATCTTGTAATAATGTCAGCGATGTGGCACTCTAACGCTTCTATGTTTCCCCTAGGTAAATAAACTATTCCTACAACGAAACTGCGGCTTGCTTGTAAATGTCCACTGCTTAGTAAATTATTGACCTCATCAAACTTAGAAGATAAATTGCTAGGTTTTAATGACTGAGCATTAAAGAACCCCATATTTAAGTAGCCTGGAACCGAGCAAAATCTCTTAATATAAGAATCGTCACTGACAATCTCACCAATAGAATTAGCCGAAATCATTCATGGCGTTCAAAAAAATGTGCGTTAGTGTAAATAAATATAAACTTAATATTAAAAATATCATATTAAATTCAAAGTAACTTTGCTGACTAAACATATATGAAGACAAAGAATCTAGATTGTAAAAATCGGATTAGACAGATAAATCTATCTAACCGATTCTCATCCACCCTTCCAAATCTAGATACATTTAAGACAATCACAAAATATATGTATCCAGTGTACAATTATCAGGCTATAATGTAAAAACACTATAACCTGATAAACTAAGCCACCCACCCTACCATATCTTGCTACATATTCAATATATTCTTATCAAATTAAATGTGGTGTCCCAAACGTTGGTGTATCATTCGGGACAGTAGATTGACCATTACTCCTGCGACACAATCTACGACGTATCACGTTGCTACCTTCCTCGCAATCTGGAACCAGTGCTGAAAGATCGTTCAAACAAATTCGCTGCGGGAATAGAAGGTACCAGACGGAAACTTTTTATTTATTTCCTCTCCATCAGGCTGCGACACATGTTCTTTGCCTTGACTGCAGCTGGTGCTAGGTTGTCATTGAGGTAAAGTCTGGACTCAATTTCCGTAGGGACTACTTGGTTCAGCTTGATATTCTTCTTCGACAAGTACTTTTTCATTACTTCATCCCTTTTAATTGCGGAACAGAACTTAATTAAAAGCGTTTTCTTCGATCTTCCAAGCCAAAAGCAACAGTCTACATCCCCAATGTTTAAATTAACGCCTACCGCTTTCGATATATTGAGAGCCATTTGTGAAGGCTCGACGGTGGAAGGCAAACCATAGACCAATATATCGTTTCTGCACTGTTGTTGTCTAGTTTTGTGAATTTCCCTTTCAATTATGTCAAATCGACGACTTACTGTAGCTTGAAATTCATCATGTTTCCTTTTTTCACTTTCGACAACATCTTTAATTATGGATAGGCTGCTATCAATTTCCTGTTTAATGGTGCTTAGACTGCCATCAATTTCTTTTTTGATGGTCGTTGGCAAAGTCTGAATTAAATTGTCCAGTTTTGACGTTAACTGCTCCACAGCTTTCCATATTTTTTCCTCATCATGTATGAGACTAAAAGCTGAACATTCTTTACACCTCCAACGTATAGTCTTGTTCTTCGCCAACAAACAAAAGGCTCCTTCTGTTACTTGTGAACAGTCGTTCCTATGGAACCAATTATTGCAAATATAGCAACAAACACCACCAGTAGTTTTTGTTACTTTTTCATTGCAGGCTGGACAAACAGCTGTTGTTGTAGGTGCCATGTTTATAAAGCAGCACACGAAAATAAACAAAAGAAAACAGCAAAGAAACAACGACAAAAGCACCAATATTTAATTTGATAAATATGTAATTTTTACAGATGTAAACAACTATTCTTGATGTTTTCAGCACACCAGATACAATGAGGATATTTTTACACTCAATAAACGTTTAAGATAACATGTAGTTATATTAAAAAAACACTAAATAGTCAGCAGTTGCGAATTTTTTACTCTTGCATGTTACAAGTTTGCCAGATTTTCGGGTCCGAAATATTACCAGACTTGACTCATCTCAGAAAATATGACTGGAAGATACTGAGAAAATTAGTGTCTAGTACCGATTTTCTGTAACTCTTCAGGTATAAAAAGATCATGAATAAGGAGCGCACAACAGGCCGAACCACTGGCTTAAGTGTATGTCCATTGACATGAGACGTTTAAACGTTTCCTCTCTTCAAATTAACCTAACCTAACCTACTTAATACTTAGCCCGTGTGAATAGGGACTAAACTTAGAGTTGGGTAATTCCGGCTCACTTAAGTGATCGCTCCTTTTATTTCCGCTCCGCTAAAGGAACTGTCCATCCTTTAGTTCAATAGTTCCATTTAGCTCCGGATTGAAAGTAGCAATTTCTGCGGAATTTTCCGATGCTTTTGCAGCCACAAGCCAGAATAATAAACAGTGTTCCCAACTCTATAAAGGCAAAAATCACTACGGATCAAAAATGCAGAAACCACTACCAAAAACACCGAAAATCGCTGCGAGAGAATAACAAAATCTTCCAAAAAAACGCTAACATTGACAACAAATGGTCACCACGAAGCATATTTAAAAATCACCAACAAAATATCTTTAAATTTACCGTAGTAGAAACTTTAAGTATCAAACCTACAGTCAAATTATTAGCGTAAACCAGTTATTTTTGAAGAATTTTGTAATTTACCTTTAATTGGCCTACTGGCTTTAAATTACATTAATAAAATTAAATGAAATGAAATGAAAATTCAATTTATTTATTAAACACTGGAATAATGTTTGTAACATTTAAGTTTTAACAAATATATTATCAGTAAAGAGTGGAGTTCCGCAAGGATCTGTCCTCGGGCCCCTAATATTCATACTATATTTGAACGATTTATTCAGCAATTTGAATGATTGGTGTCTACCTTTTTCTTACGCTGACGACGTTCAGCTGCTATTCAGAGGAGATATGCATAATATTGATGTCATACAAGCAAAAATCAGTTATGTAATGAATTCCTTGCATGAATGGATGCGTTCAAATAATCTATCAGTCAATGCTTCGAAAACTAAAGCTTTGGTTTTCTCTTCTCGTCCATGTCATTTAAATTTATGTTATTCTGGACAGGACATTGATGTAGTACACAGTACCAAAATCTTGGGGGTCATTATTGACGATAAACTTTCTTTTGAATTACATATTAATAACGTTGTTTCCTGCTGCAATGCTTCCTTACGTCAATTATACAGCACTGATTTGATGTTGCCTCGTCAGATTAAAGAAAAATTAGTACACGCATTAATTATGCCACACATTCTCTACTGCATCGAAGTATTTTGTGGTACCACTAAGGATAACATGAAAAGAATTTTGCTTGCAGTAAACAGAGTAGCACGCTATTTATATTCGGTCAAGCGATTTGACCACGTCTCCCCTTATGTGAAACTCTTTTTAGGCTGCCCATTTTGGGACTTTGTGGACTTTAGGTCGTTGATGTTATTCTACAAGGTCGTTAAAGAGCAGTCTCCGACGTTTCTTTTTGAAACATTTCAATTTGGTCGTTCACGACGTAACCAATTAATTATTCCAAAAGCTAAAGGCTGCATGGACAAATCGTTTAACGTTAGAATCGGTAGACTATATAACCGCCTTCCCAATACTTTGAAAAGTTTTTCTATTACTGCTTACACATATCGAAAAAAACTTCTGCAGCACTTTGGCATCACTCATACAGACTCTGTATATTAACAACAATTTTAACAATATACATGATAAATTGGGAAACAAGGAATCTGATTATCATCATTACTTCATTATATGTATTTAATTAATTATATATCTTTAATATTAATAACGTTTAAGAGTAGTTAATACATACTAATACGTAAACAATAATAGGATCTTTAAAAATAACAATAATAGATATGCGGAGTAGTATGTCGTAAAATGAATTAAAAATAATATAAACAATAAATACATATGTATAAATATAAAAACAGAATAGCAAGAAGATAATAAATAAGAGTATATATGCTATGACTACTCGACAATAGTTTCGAGTAAGAATTTAGTATTTTTTTTTTAATTCCAGCTCACTATCTTCACTAGTAATAAAAACTAGGAACACATAGTGGCTACTATTTTTTTTCTCTCTTATTAGCCTAGCCCCTCTGTATTAGCCTAAGCATTTATGTATTTTTAGTAGTTATCTCAACTGTATTGTACTGTAATTTACTACATTGGCCATAAGGCTTCAAATTACTTGTTTGAATAAATAAATAAAATAAAATAAAAACAAGTAAGAAAGTTTCAGTCGGGTAAACCGACTAAGGTATACCCTCACTTTGTGAGTAATGTAATATTGAATATTACTCGAATTATTCTGTCAATTTGTGTGGGAGGTACCAGAAGGGGTTTATCAAATACACCTTTTTTTGCTGAACATTAGATACTTTAAATTCATTGCACTGTGCCGACTTATAAGCATTTATGTGCACTGGTATAAACGTTATGAGACATTAAATTGTGGTATGCTTTGGGCATTTTGTGTGGGAGGTACAAAGAGGGGCGTGACAATAACGCCCATTTTTCACAGGGCTATAGACACTATAAAAACATTACACTGTACAAAATTTCAAGTATTTTTATACACTGATTTTAATGTTATAAGCTGTTAACTTTTGGTGCAAAAAGGTACCTTTGTGTGGGAGGTACCAAAAGGGGCGTGACAACAACACCCATTTTTCGCTGGACTGTAGGCAATATAAAAGCATAATACTGTACAAAATTTCAAGTATTTTTATATACTGTTATTAATGTTATAAGCTGTTAACTTTTGGTGCAAAATGGTGCATTTGTGTGGGAGGTACCAAAAGGGACGTGGCTACTTCGCCCATTTTTCTCGAGTTGATAACGACTAATAAGCTAATACTATGTGTGGAATTTCAAAAGATTCGAATAAGTTGTATAGCAGTTATTAAAGAATCAATATTTCACAACATTTTAACCCTTTGTGGGGGAGGTACTAGAAGAAGTGGACCAATATGGCCCATCTTCGAACTTAGCCGGAGATAGAAAAAAATATTACCACATACCAAATTTGAGGTCAATCGGTTACTCCTTTCGAGAGTTATCGTGCGCACCAGCCAGCAGACACACAGACAGACAGACAGACAGACAGACAGACAGACAGACGGACGGACATTGCTCATTCGACTTAAAATGACCCAAAACGGATTTCCTCCGAACATACTTGGGGTCTTAGGTCACTCCTTCGACGTGTTACACTTTTTTCCGTAGCAAATGATATATACCCTCGTCACACTAAAGTGAGGGTATAATAAATAAACTAGAAATATGTACGTTTATAACATAAACATAATAGTCTTTTTTGTTTTTCCACTCTTAGGATTAGTATCTACTATTAGTAATAAATGCTCCTAATATATGACTTAGAATTGTCCTTCGTCAAATAAAATAGTATAATTCTCTCCTGGCCATAATACAATTGTATATGTACCAAAATCTTGGGGGTCATTATTGACGATAAACTTTCTTTTGAATTACATATTAATAACGTTGTTTCCTGCTGCAATGCTTCCTTACGTCAATTATACAGCACTGATTTGATGTTGCCTCGTCAGATTAAAGAAAAATTAGTACACGCATTAATTATGCCACACATTCTCTACTGCATCGAAGTATTTTGTGGTACCACTAAGGATAACATGAAAAGAATTTTGCTTGCAGTAAACAGAGTAGCACGCTATTTATATTCGGTCAAGCGATTTGACCACGTCTCCCCTTATGTGAAACTCTTTTTAGGCTGCCCATTTTGGGACTTTGTGGACTTTAGGTCGTTGATGTTATTCTACAAGGTCGTTAAAGAGCAGTCTCCGACGTTTCTTTTTGAAACATTTCAATTTGGTCGTTCACGACGTAACCAATTAATTATTCCAAAAGCTAAAGGCTGCATGGACAAATCGTTTAACGTTAGAATCGGTAGACTATATAACCGCCTTCCCAATACTTTGAAAAGTTTTTCTATTACTGCTTACACATATCGAAAAAAACTTCTGCAGCACTTTGGCATCACTCATACAGACTCTGTATATTAACAACAATTTTAACAATATACATGATAAATTGGGAAACAAGGAATCTGATTATCATCATTACTTCATTATATGTATTTAATTAATTATATATCTTTAATATTAATAACGTTTAAGAGTAGTTAATACATACTAATACGTAAACAAATAATAGGATCTTTAAAAATAACAATAATAGATATGCGGAGTAGTATGTCGTAAAATGAATTAAAAATAATATAAACAATAAATACATATGTATAAATATAAAAACAGAATAGCAAGAAGATAATAAATAAGAGTATATATGCTATGACTACTCGACAATAGTTTCGAGTAAGAATTTAGTATTTTTTTTTTAATTCCAGCTCACTATCTTCACTAGTAATAAAAACTAGGAACACATAGTGGCTACTATTTTTTTTCTCTCTTATTAGCCTAGCCCCTCTGTATTAGCCTAAGCATTTATGTATTTTTAGTAGTTATCTCAACTGTATTGTACTGTAATTTACTACATTGGCCATAAGGCTTCAAATTACTTGTTTGAATAAATAAATAAAATAAAATAAAAACAAGTAAGAAAGTTTCAGTCGGGTAAACCGACTAAGGTATACCCTCACTTTGTGAGTAATGTAATATTGAATATTACTCGAATTATTCTGTCAATTTGAGTGGGAGGTACCAGAAGGGGTTTATCAAATACACCTTTTATTGCTGAACATTAGATACTTTAAATTCATTGCACTGTGCCGACTTATAAGCATTTATGTGCACTGGTATAAACGTTATGAGACATTAAATTGTGGTATGCTTTGGGCATTTTGTGTGGGAGGTACAAAGAGGGGCGTGACAATAACGCCCATTTTTCACAGGGCTATAGACACTATAAAAACATTACACTGTACAAAATTTCAAGTATTTTTATACACTGATTTTAATGTTATAAGCTGTTAACTTTTGGTGCAAAAAGGTACCTTTGTGTGGGAGGTACCAAAAGGGGCGTGACAACAACACCCATTTTTCGCTGGACTGTAGGCAATATAAAAGCATAATACTGTACAAAATTTCAAGTATTTTTATATACTGTTATTAATGTTATAAGCTGTTAACTTTTGGTGCAAAATGGTGCATTTGTGTGGGAGGTACCAAAAGGGACGTGGCTACTTCGCCCATTTTTCTCGAGTTGATAACGACTAATAAGCTAATACTATGTGTGGAATTTCAAAAGATTCGAATAAGTTGTATAGCAGTTATTAAAGAATCAATATTTCACAACATTTTAACCCTTTGTGGGGGAGGTACTAGAAGAAGTGGACCAATATGGCCCATCTTCGAACTTAGCCGGAGATAGAAAAAAATATTACCACATACCAAATTTGAGGTCAATCGGTTACTCCTTTCGAGAGTTATCGTGCGCACCAGCCAGCAGACACACAGACAGACAGACAGACAGACAGACAGACAGACGGACGGACATTGCTCATTCGACTTAAAATGACCCAAAACGGATTTCCTCCGAACATACTTGGGGTCTTAGGTCACTCCTTCGACGTGTTACACTTTTTTCCGTAGCAAATGATATATACCCTCGTCACACTAAAGTGAGGGTATAATAAATAAACTAGAAATATGTACGTTTATAACATAAACATAATAGTCTTTTTTGTTTTTCCACTCTTAGGATTAGTATCTACTATTAGTAATAAATGCTCCTAATATATGACTTAGAATTGTCCTTCGTCAAATAAAATAGTATAATTCTCTCCTGGCCATAATACAATTGTATATAAAATTCTAATTATATGTTTCATTGGAATTTATTTTTATACCCTCACTTTAGTGTGGCGAGGGTATATATCATTTGCTACGGAAAAAATGTAACACATCGAAGGAGTGACCTAAGACCCCAAGTATGTTCGGCGGAAATCCGTTTTGGGTCATTCTAAGTCGAATGAGCAATGTCCGTCCGTCTGTCTGTCTGTCTGTCTGTCTGTCTGTGTGTCTGCTGGCTGGTGCGCACGATAACTCTCGAAAGGAGTAATCGATTGACTTCAAATTTCGTATGTGGTAATATTTTTTTCTATCTCCGGCTAAGTTCGAAGATGGGCCATATTGGACCACTCCTTCTGGTACCTCCCCACTAAGGGTTAAAATGTTGTGAAATATTGATTCTTTAATAAGTGCGATTATACGTATTCGAATCTTCTGAAATTCCACACATAGTATTAGTTTGTTAGTCGCTATCAAGTCGAGGAAAATGGGCGAAATTGCCACGTCCCTTTTGGTACCTCCCACACAAATGCACCATTTTGCACTAAAAGTTAAAAGCTTATAACATTAATACCAGTGTTTAGAAATACTTAAAATTTTGTACAGTGTAATGCTTTTATAGTGCATACAGTCTAGTGAAAAATGGGAGTTATTGCCGCGCCCCTTTTGGTACCTCTCACACAAATGCACCAAAAGTTAACAGTTTATAACATTAATACCAGTGTATACAATTACTTGAAATTTTGTACAGTGTAATGCTTTTATAATGCCTATAGTCCAGTGAAAAATGAGCGTTATCACCACGCCCCTTTTTGTACCTCCCACACAAAATGGCCAAATTATACAACAATTTAATATCTCTACGTTAATATACCAGTCCATATAAACAGTTACAATTCGTCACAGTGCAATGTATTTAAAGTATCTACTGTTCAGCGAAATATAGTTGTATTTCTTAAACCCCTTCTGGTACATCCCACAAAAATTGACAGAATAATTTGTGTAATATTCAATATTACATTACTCACAAAGTGAGGGTATACCTTAGTCGGTTTACCCGACTGAAACTTTCTTACTTGTTTTAAACATACTTTATTGGGTATTTTATACTTCAAACAGCAAACATTTTGAATAAAAGAAAGATAACGAATAATAATCGCACAGTTACAAAACAAAGGTTCGAATCACATACGAACATAAGAATATCCCTAAATGAAATCGACATTGTTTTTAACTTCTAGGTATGTGATCCAAAAGAGTGCGACTTTATTTTGATTAAAATATGTACATGCATTTTTCAATTTCACCGCCATTTTGCTTTCGTCGACGTGGCACCAAATCAGTTTCTTTATTTTTTCTTGAAAAGTCGCTACAACCACTACAAAAATTGTTAAAAGCGCTACCGTGGTGGTTTTCCTAAAAAATCAATACTTCTACAAAACAGTGTTTTTGGAGATCAAAAACACCACAAGAAGCGGAAAAACCACCAAGTTGGCATCGCTGATAATAAATACCAGCTAGGTCGTTGCTGATCAGTCGTGAACGGACGTGTTTAGCACAGAGCGGATAGTTAAAATCTATTACGCAGTACCAATGCGACGCAATCGCAAAAAAAATCTGTACAAAGTCTGGAATGCCTCCATCGTAGTACCTATTACGGGCTAATACAGACAAAAAAATAATAAATTCGTTGACGGGGATGTCTTCGCGTTCCGATGGAGCGGGTTTCCCCAATCGTCCTACTGTCCGTCCGTTGGCCAAAGCCGACCACACCAAATATGGTGACAATTTCCCCCCAGTACACACAACAGGTGGTTCGGTGAGGGGGAAAACGTCATGTCCGACCGTGAAAACCGAAGCACCGGATAGCGCGAATTTGGAGGCTGTTGAGGTTTCGGCTCTTACCGAAAAACAAAAAGAGTCACTTACCTGGGCTAAAGGCGTCATAGATGCTTCTAAGGCCAATCAGCCGGCTGAAAGAGCCACAAATTCAGCTGTGTTAACGGCTAATACAGTCAAAAGAATCAGATCACCTGATGAACCCCTGCCTTCGAAAAAGGCAAGAGGCCCTAATGTCACCATCAACAGGACACTCACCAAGCCCTTCAATGAAGTGGCGAAGGAGAGTCTAGTGATGGCCGTTATAGACAGAAGTAGTGAGGATGGATCCATCCTCAAGGACAAATGGAGCCATGTGCAATCAGCCAGTATGGCTCATTACCTCGATGTCCGTAGAGAAATGCCGGGCAAACCACCAATCTGCAACGATGCAGGATGGCATCAGGGGAGAGTAAAGCTCTTATATTTCCGGATGCCAGATCAGTAGACCTGCTGCTCTGAGTTGCTGCTCAGTTGGATGTTGTCGAAAAAAAAACAACATCCCTAGTCACCCTAGAGCCATCACCTGGGTTACAGAAGAGCCCTCCAACCCGGCTGACATTTTAGAAATAATAAAAGATTCCAATCCTGGTCTGCCTGTCCATAATTGTAGAATCAGCAAGGTGGGTGAGGCGGATGGTAAAAAGCGGCAGGTCAATTTGATCCTTAACGCTGAATCCACCTCCCATATACAACGTGGAAGTGCAACCCTACAATATGGCTTCGAGACTATAGTCTTGAAGGTATACAAGCAGGATATAGCTCAAACTGTGGAAGATGAGTCGTCCACCGTTGTTGATACACTGCTTTCAGGAAGTGCGGAGGTATCCACGCCCACTATTTCTGGTGACTCCAACTCTAACAGAAGATCTGTAACGTCCTACTCTGAGGACGAAAGCTCTACTTCTGACACAGAGGGGCTGAGGGGAGTCTCCGGACTCTTTGATGCATCTGGCGGGGAAACGCTTCTCGATGATACGGACGAAGAGTTCGATAACACCCTTGTCGGGGTGGATGTTAATCTGTCAATTACCAATGATGGTAAGAATTCTACAGATTAACCTCCATCACGCTAAAGCAGCATCAGCGGCTCTATTGCTGCGCCTGTCCACAGGTGCAGTAGACATCGTCCTGATACAGGAGCCCTACGCAGTGGGAGGAAGGGTGTGCGGTATCAGGACACCCATCTTTAAACTTCTTGTGGCCAACTGTGAAGGCACTCCAAGAACCTGCATTTTGGCCAGGAAAGATCTAAGTATCTTTCTCCTGGCTAATTTAATTATATTGAGTTCAAAGCGCCTGAACCTGCCGTCCACAGAAATGTGAGAAAGACAAAGTGGTACCTGTATGAAAAGAATTTCAAGAAAGTCCTCAACTCCAAACTTCTGTACGGACCGAATGACAAAGCAGGTCTGGATAATCTGGTCGAGCATATCACCACATCATTCAATAGTTCCCTTGAAGAAGCCTGTCCAAAAACAAGGTACAAGGGTAAAACTAAACCCCAATGGTGGACTTCTGAGCTAACGGCTATGAAAACAAGTAAGAAAGTATACCCTCACTTTGTGAGTAATGTAATATTGAATATTACACAAATTATTCTGTCAATTTTTGTGGGAAATATTGGGTTAAAGAAATACACCTATATTTCGCTGAACACTAGATACTTTAAATACATTGCACTGTGCCGAATTGTAACTGTTTATATGGACTGGTATATTAACGTAGAGATATTAAATTGTTGTATAATTTGGCAATTTTGTGTGGGAGGTACAAAAAGGGGCGTGGTGATAACGCTAATTTTTCACTGGACTATAGGCATTATAAAAGCATTACACTGTACAAAATTTAAAGTAATTGTATACACTGATATTAATGTTATAAACTGTTAACTATTGGTGCAAAATGGTACCTTTGTGGGAGAGATACCAAAAGGGGCGTGACAATAACGCCCATTTTTCAATGGACTGTAGGCACTATAAAAACATTACGCTGTATAAAATTTTAAGTATTTTTATACACTGGTATTAATGTTATAAGCTGTTAACTTTTGGTGCAAAATGGTGCATTTGTGTGGGAGGTACCAAAAGGGGCTCGGCAATAACGTCAATTTTTCACTGGACTGTAGGCACTATAAAAGCATTACACTGTACAAAATGTCAAGTATTTCTAAACACTGGTATTAATGTTATAAGCTTTTAACTTTTAGTGCAAAATGGTGCATTTGTGTGGGAGGTACCAAAAGGGGCGTGGCAATTTCGCCCATTTTCCTCGAGTTGATAGTGACTAACAAACTAATACTATGTGTGGAATTTCAGAAGGTTCGAATACGTATAATAGCAGTTATTAAAGAATCAAAATTTCACAACATTTTAACCCTTAGTGGGGGAGGTACCAGAAGGAGTGGTCCAATATGGCCCATCTTCGAACTTAGCCGGAGATAGAAAAAAATATTAACACACACGAAATTTGAAGTCAATCGGTTACTCCTTTCGAGAGTTATCGTGCGCACCAGCCAGCAGACAGGCAGACACACAGACAGACAGACAGACAGACGGACGGACATTGCTCATTCGACTTAAAATGACCCAAAACGGATTTCCGCCGAACATACTTGGGGTCTTAGGTCACTCCTTCGATGTGTTACACTTTTTTCCGTAGCAAATGATATATACCCTCGTCACACTAAAGTGAGGGTATAAAGACCTGCAACAAGCTATTCAACAAGGCTAAATCTACTGGGGTCGCTAATGTTTGGGATGCCTATAAAGAGCAACTCAAGATCTATAAGAAGGAGCTTAGAAAGGCGCAAAGACGCTCTTGGTATACCTTCTGTGGCGAAGTGGAAAAGGTCTCCAACGCCGCAAGGCTGAGGAAAATACTATCAGCTTCACCCTGTACTGGACAAAAAACAGCGAGCAGTCGCTCAATGTACTGCTCGACACACATTTCCCGGGGAACTCTCTAACAGAACCAGAGGATCAGCAGGACTAACAAGAGTGCGAGTGGACTGCGAGCGTCGCCAGCTTGTTTTTTTTATTTTTTTTTTACGAACGTTCCCAACGCAGCCACTCTTACCCGCCCCTTCCGACCGCGGGGACCACATCCCCATAACGTAGGGATTGCGTACACACCATGATCCGAACCATGGCGGGTTAACAGTGAGGGTGGAATACCAGCTACAGAATATATATCAACAGCCGGTATGTACATACATACATGCATAAAAAGTGTTAACTTTGTTTAGTTAAATAAAGAACACACATAAAACAGAATTTCACTACTGATTTAAATAACATATGATTCTAGATTTCACTACATCTATTCCTACATTAAAGTCAATAATATCATATAAAGTGTTAAAGTCTATGCACATTCTACGGATAAGCTCTGCAGATGCGTAATTTGTACGTTGAAAATCAATATGCAATAATTGGTAATATCTGGAAGATCTGAATGGTACGTTAAATCTTATCTTAGAAAGCATGTATCCAGAAAGCACATCACAATTTATAATTTGAATCCTTTGTGGATCTTGGTATATTGATGGATCCTAAACTCAATTTCAATAATCACATAATTACAATGGTGAATAAAGCTTATGGCGTGCTTGGTTTCATAAAGCGATGGGCGAAAGAATTCGTAGATCCATATGTATCTAGGCAGTTATATACGTCACTAGTTAGACCTATTCTAGAATATGGGTCCGTAGTGTGGGACCCCCAGTACGGGACTTACGTTGATAAGATTGAATCGGTTCAAAAACAATTTTTATTATTCGCTTTAAGACATCTTCATTGGAATAGTGATTTTAGTCTTCCACCCTATACTAGCAGGTTGAGTTTGATAAGACTGCCTACTCTCAAGAGTAGACGTATTATGCTGAACACAACCATGGTGCTGAAAGTTATAAATGGTGATATTCCTTCTAATTTTATTTTGTCTAGGATTGGATTCAATGTACCTTGTAGACCTTCCAGATATTACCAATTATTACATATTGATTTTCAACGTACCAATTATGCTTCGGCAGAGCCCATTCGTAGAATGTGCATGGATTTTAACACTTTATATGATGTTATTGACATTGATGTAGAAATTGATGTAGTTATATCTAGAATAATATCTTTTTTAAATGTGTAAGTAGACTAATTTTATTGTTTGCATGTGCCGGCTGTTGAAATTTTTCTGTAGCTGGTATTTCCACCCTCTACTATTAACCCGCCATGGTCCGGATCATGGTGTGTACGCAATCCCTACGTCATGGGGATGTGGCCCCCTCGGTCGGAAGGGGCGGGTAAGAGTGGTTGCGTTGGGAACGTTCGTTAAAAAAAAAAAAAAAAAAAAGTCATTTTGAAGAAACAAAGAATCATCAGATGTGTTACGAGAATAAAATATCTTAACATCATCTGCATACATCAGTAATCTAGAACTAATAATTGAATCTGGTAAGTCATTTATAAATAGTAGAAACAGCAAAGGGCCAATATGACTACCTTGGGGTACCCCAGATGAAACCAAAATCGGACCTGAGAAGTAACTACCAAATTTAACAATCTGAACACGACTGTTAAGATAAGAGGATATCCAACTCAACAAGTTATTACTAAAACCAATGCGATTCAGCTTATACAGTAAGAGCTTATGATTAACTCTATCAAAAGCTTTACTAAAATCAGTATAAACCACATCTGTCTGATTATCAAGAACAAACTCATCAATTACCTGGGAGGTAAATTGAGCTAAATTTGTCATAGTCGAGAGTCCCTTACGAAATCCATGTTGGAATGGACTAAGAATAGGTGAAACACTATGAGATAAAATCTCAGTGATCATTTTTTCAAAAAGTTTTGGAATTATACTTAATTTCGCAATTCCACGATAATTCATAACATCAATCAAGCTCCCAGATTTATGAAGTGGAGTTATAAAAGATTTTCTCCAAATAAATGGGAAATATCCATACTTCAACGAATTATTGAAAAGCAATGTGAGCGGGACAGCAATACTCTGAGCACATAGCTTCAGGATTACACTCGGTATACCATCTGGGCCAGCACTGTTAGAAGTCCTAAGCTTGCCTAAACTTGACGATACAAAAGATAAATCAAAATAAGGAATGTTCAAATGATTAAATGATGGAATATTGTAAGGATAGGAAACTAGATGACACTGTTGACGAGAATAGGTTGATGCAAAGAACTTTGCAAAACAATCGGCGATTGATTGATCACCACAGAATTCCTCACCATCAATTCTAACCCTTGAAGGCCTTGGATTAGACTTACGTTTCATATTGACAAAATCATAGAACGATCTAGGGTTCATTTTAAAATTGTGAGCTAACTTCTCCAAGTAGAGCTCATAGCACTTACGTGATTCAATGTCATACTGTGATCTGGCAACAGAGTGCCTGACATAATCAACATCGGATCCAGACCTTTTGAATTTCTTAAATAGTCTGCTCTTTACGTTCCTGAGAGCAGTCATATTAGAAGAATACCACGGTGGTCTATTGGTATTCTTAATACGAATTTTTGGTACAGATTGTACCAAACATTCATTCAAGACATTGTAAAATCTATCAATAGATACATCAATATCAGTCAGGTGATTACAACAACAAACTAAATCCCAGTTAGTATTCAAGAGCAGAGAATTTAGCAACTCAAAATTTGTCTTTTGAAACAAAAGACTGTACCCTCTTCACGTGGGGGGCATATAGAAGAAGGGTCCGAAACGTTATACATCATGGAAATACCCAGCGTAGGATGGTAACCATCTTCCGGGGTAGAAACCGGAGAAATTCTATGAATATCAGAAATCTGAGCGTTATTCACAAATACTAAATCAAGTAATTTTCCAGACGAATTAGAAATCCCGTTAATCTGCAATAGTCCGAGATCGGAAAACCACCTTACCACATCATAAGTCCACTCGAACGTGATCGAAGAAGAATTCAAGGGAGTAAATGCCTCAGTATCTGGCAATGAAAGCCAAGAAACAGAGGGTAAATTAAAATCCCCCAAGACTATGATATGGTCCACATCCCTCAACATCAAAACCAATCTGCCTATAGCCTTTAAGTGGCCATCATAAACAGATAATTCCGAGTTTGGTGGGATGTAGGAACATGAAACCAATAATTTAGCTTTACCTAAATTAATAGAGACAACAATAAGTTCAATATCTTCAATCTCATCAAGAATGACACGCTCAGAAGAAAGCAAACTTTTTACAGCAATAAGAACTCCACCACCAATTTTTTGAATGCGATCTTTTCTATATAGAACATATTCATTCGACAGTATCTCTGAATCAAATATTGAGGGTTTTAACCAGGTCTCAGTGAAACACAAAATTGAAAAATCAAAGTCAAAGCTATCAGTAAATAGTCGGGTTAATTTAGTATTAAGCCCTCTTACATTCTGATAAGCTATGACCAAAGAGCTATTCAGTTTTTTGATGAATTGGAGCTAGGAGGCCTCAAAGGTAATTGCGCTAAATTGTCGAACCTATCAACAAATTCTTTAACAAATGCCTTAGGCGGCCAAAAATCAGAAGATATCAGTTTATCAAAGATCTTCGGTTGCACGATGATCTTGTTGACTGAGAGATCCAGAATAAGCTGGGCTATTAATAGATTTGAGCCCTTCAAGTCACCTGGGCATCACTCCAGCAGAAATGCAGAAAATGTTAAAAGTACATCATCCCCTGGCTGGAGAAAATTTATGTATCAGGCTTTCATACATCCCGAATCGATGGAGGGATACCAAAGTGGTATTCATACCTAAAGCGGGGAAGATATCACACACTAGGCCAAAAGACTTCAGACAAATTAGCCTATCCTCCTTCCTATTGAAAGGTCTGGAAAGACTTTTAGATTATTTCATTAGGGAAAACCTGGATACAAAACTCCTGTCGGTGAACCAACATGCTTACAATAAGGGGAAGTCTACAGAATCAGCCCTGTACGAACTTGTGTGCACTATCGAATCGTCCCTGCATTTCAAGGAATTCACCATGGTGGCATTTCTTGACATAGAAGGGGCTTTTAACAACATTCACTCAGATGCAGTAATTGCGGCACTGTCACATCTAAAAGTTAACTCTAGTTTGATTAGATTAATTCAAAGTCTGCTCAACAGATGACGCATAACAGCATGTCTTGGGTCCACAACAGAGGGACCCCACAAGGAGGAGTACTGTCTCCACTAATTTGGAACCTAGCGGTGAATGAAATCCTGCTAGATCTAGAACGTTGTGGCTGCAAAATTTGTAGGAATAATTCTAGATAGAAACCTGTTATTTAGACTTATCGTATTGGAACGTGTATGGAAGGCCAACGTCGCCTTATATTCCTGCGGTCGCGGTGGGGCCAACTTCAGGTTGCTATCATTTCTAAACCGCTAGTCTGATAGCTGACAGATTTATTTCAGTGACAGTTCATTTTATTGTTTACAAGCTTACAAAAGCATTTTGATCTATTGCATTCAGAAACAAGTTATTCGTGATGGAATTCAAGCGTGATAGTGTGATTGCTTTATATTTGGGTGGAAAAACACAAGTGGCTATCGTTAGAACCCTCCAGCATTTAAATGTGAATAAATCTTTTGTTTCTCGTACCATTGCTCGTTACCGTGATACTGGCAATGTTGCATCGCGTCCAAAAAGTGGACGAAAAAAACGGTAACAACACCAGAAATGATCCGAAAAGTGAAGGCCAGATTTGATCGAAATCCACGCCGCAGTGGTAGAAAAATTGCTCGTGAGCTGAACATATCGCGAGAACGGATACAACTCATATTAAAAAATGAGCTTGGACTAAAGCCATTGAAGTTCCAAAAAGTGCAAGAGCTCACCGATGCACACAAAAAAGTTAGACTGGAAAGAGCCAAGGAGTTGCTTCGAACTCAAGCGCCGCCGATGGTAATGGTGGGGGCCGCCGATGGTAATGGTGTGGGCCGCCGTAACGGCCGATGGTCGCTCCCCGCTCGTATTCATCGACCATGGGGTCAAAATAAATGCCGAATATTATCGGGAAAATGTCATAAAGACAGTATTGAAGCCCTGGGCAGAAAAAACATTTCGGCCGCAGACCATGGACATTCCAACAGGACTCAGCACCATCGCAGTCAGCACGCGTCAACCAATAATGGCTTAAAAAGGAGGTTCCTCGCTTCATTTCTACCGCACAATGGCCACCAAGATCTCCGGATCTCAATCCGTTGGACTTTTGCGCCTGGGGCATTTTAGAGAGTAAGGTTCGCACTAAAAAATACCAAAGTATCGATCATCTCAAGACGGCGCTTCGCCGGGAATGGGCCAAAATACCGCAGAGCCACTTTCGTGCAGCGTGTGATGGCTTTGTCGGCCGTTTGAAGGCCATAATTCGTGCCAAAGGTGGCCAATTCGAACAAATCTAAACTGTTTCTAAAATTGTATGTTATTTCCGACATTTTTGCTTTTGAACAATAAAATTTAAAAAAAATTAAAAAAATATAGCGCTTTACTGTGTTGAATTACATATCAGCCACCCTGTATGTAGCAGTAGTTCGTCCTATACTGTTATACGGCATTGTGGTATGGTGGACGGCAACTGACAAACTAACCACCACCAATCTACTAACAAAGGTTCAGAGAACAGCCTGCCTGAGCATAAGAGGAGCCTTAAGGACTACAGCGACCGAGTCTCTACAAGCCCTACTCCATATACTGCCGATTAATATTGTGGCGAGAGAAGTTGCAACCAAAGCGGTAATAAGATTAAACTGCCTATCAATGTGGAGGTACAAAAACTACGGTCACATGAGGATATCAAAGTGTAGTGCTATGGTAACCGACCGAGTGGACTATATACCAACTGTGTACACCTTCGACATAAATTACATCACTATGATTCCCTCCAGAGATGAATGGGCCGGAAGAATACCAGGTAATAGAAACCATCTCCACTTTTACAAGGATGGTTCGAAGCTTGATGAAAAGGTTGGCTTCGGAGTACACTGTGCAGAGCTTAGTTTGGATATAGCTCACAGACTACCAGATACCTGCAGTGTCTATCAAGCCGAAATAATGGCAATATGGGAAGTAGCCAAGTGGCTGAGTCGCAACATAGTAACCAACACTGGCGTTGTCATTTACTCGGACAGACAGGCTGCCATCAATTCTCTGGAGGCAACATCCCTAAATTCACAAACAGCCCTCGACTGCCGCAGATCTCTTAACGATATGGCTGAGCAGTTTAATATACACCTCATATGGGTACCTGGGAATAGGGAAATCCCGGGGAACTGCAAAGCCGATGAACTTGCAAGAAAAGGGACGACATTACAAATTCTCGAAGAATTTGCATATATTGGTGCCCACTATCCACGTGCAAGCTTTGGCTTAGGCAAGAGGCAGTCCAACGAAAGGTGGACAGAAATCGGCACCTGCAGGGTAGCTAGACAAATCTGGCCAAGGTATGATCTGAGAAGATCAAAATATCTCCTCGCGCTAGAGAGGCAAAGATTGTCTACGTTAGTATCAGTTCTGACAGGACACTGCTTGATCGGCGAACTTTGAGCACTTGCTATGCGACTGCCCCGCTCTGAGTAAACGACGACTGGACATACTGGGGTGGTCGGCTTTTCTAGGCAGCCTAACAGATCTTTCCAGTATCGATATTCGTACTATCGATAAATTTAAATAAATAAATAAAAACGCTACGGTCACGTGGCTACCAATTGTGGTATGCCTTGCCTTTACGTTAAATGCAGTGGCGACCATGGCCCCGCAAAATGCAAAATCCCTTCCAATACCTAAAACGGTAATTTCCACGGATCCCTCAACTCCAAGAACTGTCCGAAGCGTTTAGCGTTAATCGCTAAACGTGTTTCTGCTACCAAGGCTTCGGTATGGACTTCTTAGCTATAATCGAAAAAATCAAAAAACACGCGTCCGATTACAACTCCTTGTCAACTCCATCATTTCGATGCATAGGAGACATTACCATGATTTGTTTCTAAGGAAACACAAATCGGATGTTCTTCTGCTCGCTGAACATAAATTAAATCCGGTACATAGAGTAAATTTTCTCGGCTATACTATGTATAGGCAAGACAGACTCGGACGCGGTGGCGGCACTGCGATCCTTGTCAAAGAAAAAGTTCACTCCCAGAGGGTTACTCTAAACCTCGGGAGCTTCAAAAAAAATTGATGGGTCCTGGCTGACAACTGTCGCCTTGTACCACAAGCCTAATGATACTCTATACGCGAATCAACTGGATCCGTTACTCGACGCGTTCGGTCAAGACGATATAATAATCGGCGGCGACCTCAACGCGAAACACCCAAGTTGGGGTGGTGACGTCAAGAACCTTCAAGGCAAGTCCCTCTATGACTACCTCTTGGAGTGTCCGGAACTTAGGATAGTAAACACCGAAGGGCCTATAAGATACGGTACGAATTCGTACATAGATATCTTCATGGTCTCCTCCGGAATATCCTTCGCGGGAGACGACAAGAATACTTCGATAAAATTAACCGAAATCGTTTTAATTGATGCCTCGAAACCCGTCTTGAAAACCGCGAACTTCCGATCAATCGGAACGTTACAACCGATGAAATCAATGAGTGTGTGGGCATCATGACCACCGCTTTCCGCGATTATATGGAAGAGAACATTCCTCGAATGAACTCCAGCCATAGAGGACTTCGAAATCTTCCACCCCATAAAATTAATTTTATACGGGAGAAGAAATGCCTTCGAAGGATTTTGCATCGGTCGGAAGCCCAGGCCGATATCCCACCTTACAAGTTGAAATTCGAAACCTGGATAGAATTATCCAGGGCCAAATCGCTGAATTCGAGCGCTCACATTGGACTGCCTTCCTGCAATCCATCCGAGTAAACAACTCAACATTCAGACAAGTAAAAGGTGCAGCCGGGCTAAAAACCCGACCACCTATTTCAGCCTTGCTTAACGCTAATGGAACTCTCATATCCGATGATATGGGTAAAGCGAATCTTCTCGCTGACAGCGTTCAGTTGTCTGGGACTTCGAACCAGACTGGAGACAACACATTCAATGACTTCATTGATAGTGAAGTCTCCGAACTGAACGACTTGTGCCCAATCCTTAACTTCGATGATGATCGATCTGGCGAAACGTTGGCTTTGTGGCACCTCAAGAGGTCGGAGAGGCCTTGAGAGGTAAACGCAACCGTCGATCAGCCGGAGTTGACGAATTCCGGATATTGTCTTGAAAAAGACTAATATAATGATTTGGACATTTTTGTCCATCATCTTCAATCATTGCTTAAACTTGGGATATTTCCCCAGCGCTTGGAAGGAATCACTCAGGATTCCTATCCCAAAACCTGGTTCTGATCCCAAGCAAAGCAGCAACTATGGACCAATATCTCTAATTTCAGCCTTTGGCAAACTTCTGGAGCACTCCCTGTTGCGCAGAATAAGGGACACGATAGAAGATGTCGGAATACTTGCGGACAACCAATTCGGTTTCGCAAGGGTCATTCCACATTCCATGCACTCTCAGTGCTATCCGGCCTTGAATAAGCGTCATGTGAACATTGCAGTTAGTCTTGATTTTTCCAAGGCCTTTGACACATATTTACCCGCGGCTTTGGTGGCAACACCTGTCGGATGGTAGCGAACTTTCTACGACATTGCTCATACAGAGTTAAGGTCGGAACGACCTCTCTGAGAGAAAAAATGTAGTGGCTGGGGTTCCGCAGGGCTCTCTCCTCAGTCCAGTCCTCTACAGTATTCTTCTGTGTGACATTCCGCAACCACCTTCTGGAGACTTGCTTTTGATCTACGCGGATGATATACTCATTGCCACTTTCGTGCAGTAGCTTCAACTGTTAACTCTAGGATAAATTCTTATCTTTTAGAGTTATCGAACTATTTCGACAGATGGAGACTCAGATTGAATATATCAAAATCTGATAGCATTATATTTAAAGGCAAGCACAAGCTCCTTTATTCTAATGCGAAAAAATATATTCCTGCAATTAGAATAGGAAATGAAATAATTCGGACATCAGCCAGTATAAAATACCTTGGCGTTGCCTTTTCGATGGACTTCAAATTTGTGAGACATATGGATTACATTTTGGCAAAAGTCAATCGATTATTTTCCCTTTACGTCTCCTTGCTGAGGCGACGCGGAGGACTCAGCAATGACGTTAAACTTTTGATCTATAAACAGATCACTTAGAAAAATCGTCGACTGCAATTAAAAAATCTGTGTTTTGAAATTGAAAAAGATCAACGTGAATACGTTCAAAAGGATATGAAGTAGAAGGCAAACTGAAATTAGGACAATCTTTTGTTTTGTTTTGGGTTTTTTGACAAACCGAACAAAAAGAAACAAATTTTTCAATATTAGAATCGATTGAGAGCCACCAAACACAACTCCTTGCCAACAACTTCATCCTCACAATACCAACATGGGTGTCGTGTAACAACGTTAAAATTCTGAAGCGTAAAATATATGGTATTACCAACCGATCTGCATAAAATAAACAATTATCCTTTACCTCAAGGGAAAGTTTTATATTTTTGTATGGAACTAATTCCTGTTGTAATTTTTTTGGATCTGGCCACGAATCATTTTTAAAAAATTTTATGATTTACATATTCATCCTTTTCGGAAAATTTTATAATTTCAAAAAAAAATTTGATATGGAATATAATCCATATCAAAATTTAAAAAATTCACATTTAAATTATTTATGTTTGCTGTGCCTTCCAAAGGTAATGTTGAAAGAGCATCAACATTTTGTTGCTTTGAGCCCGGGCGATATTTAATTACACAATTGTAATTTGAAAGGAACAAGATCCATCTGTGAAAACGGACGGACACAATATTGGCCAAGGCCTTTTGATCTCCTAAAAGCCTTTCCATGGGTTGATGATCAGTATACACTGTAAATTTATAACCATAAACATATTTATGGAACTTTTTTATGGCAAAAACCACAGCCAAAGCCTCTCGATGGATATGAAAATAATTTTTTTCTGATTTTGTCAACGTGATCGTGTCAACCATATAACACGGACGTTCTTTTCCATTTACCACGACGCTGAGGATTGCTCCCACACCATAAGGTGAAGCATCACTCGCAATAACAATCGACTTAGCCGGGTCAAAATGGGTTAAGAGATCATTTTCTGTAAGAAGTTTCTTACAGCTTAAAAAAGATTTTGCGCACTCATTATCCCACTGCCACTGGGTCCCTTTACAGAGGAGATTATATAATGGTGCCAAAACAGTTGAGCTACTGGGCAAAAATTTTGAATAATAATTCACAAGCCCCAAAAAACTTTGCAGTTGGTTTACATTTACTGGCTCCATCTTCTTTTTATATGGTTTTATGCCCTCTGGAGTCAAAACATGACCTAAATACTCGAGATTATTCTCCAAAAATCTACACTTTTCCCAATTTAATCTGACATTGTATTCTTGAAGTCTACTTAAAACTTTGCATAAACGGTTATAACAATATTCTCTTCCGATTCCTGCTACCAGAATATCATCTAGATAAGCTGCAACGCCATCTAAACCCTGAATAATTTGGTCCATGACCCTTTGAAAAATCATTGGTGCTGTTGATACACCAAAAGGCAATCGGCAGAACTCGAATAATCCCAAATGGGTATTTATTGTTAAAAATGACCTTGAAGGTTAATTTACTGTAAGCTGTAAATAAGCTTTACTCAAATCCAGAATACAGAAAAACGATCATGATCTACCCAGTTGATAGACCCCAGCCTAAACTCCATCTGATTCATCTGACGATTTCGGCTTTGATTTCTTGTAGGCTGATTCTGATTTTAGACTTCGTAAAACAGGCCTTGGAAGAATGTCCCTTCTTCCCACAGTTAAAATAATTCCAATTCTTGGCAGGGCATCTCCCTAGTGCATGTTTGCTAGTGCACTTTGAACATTTTTCAAAATTTGTTTGGTTATGTCGTTGATGTTTTTGTTGTTGGCTGCATACTTTTTTGCTCCTTGTTGACCAACTCGAACGACTGCGCTAACTTGCATGTCTCTTCCCAGGTCAAATTTGGGGTTGACAAAAGTTTGGTTTGTAATTGACCACAGCTCACTCCACACACCATACGATCCCTCAGGGCTTCCTTTAAAAAGGTTCCAAAACTGCAATGACCAGTCAAAAGTTTGAGATTTACAATAAATTCGCCAACTGTCTCATTTGGTTTCAAGCGTTCAGCTATGATGTTATGGCGTAAAATGAGATGTGATGACTTCTAACAAGTCTTTGTACGTTTTGTTGGTTGCTTTTTCCGGCAGCAAATACTTTTTATGCGCTTATACGTCTCCGGACCCACCAACGTTAAAAATATTGCCACTTTGTTGGCTTCCTCCACAACATTTATCTTAAATAATTGCTCCATTCGCTCGAGGTATTCCTCAAAATCATCGCCAAAAGCAAATTGTTCGATGGTGCCAATTAACGCCATAATTTTTTATAAAACTTTTTAATTAAGCTTTAAACTCTTTTATTTTAGGTTTAATTTAGCTTTTATTTAGTTTAAGGTTATATATAATCAAAGATGTCTACCGCTTGGCTTCACTTTAGTTTTTCTTTTCTTTATATATTTAATTTAAACCGGGTTCTTTTTTTTGTTTTTGGTTTCACTTCTCGTCACCAAAATATGTTGTGTATTTGTTTGGAGTTTATGTTTATTTTGTTATGCTTCTGGTCAGCTGTGCTGCAAGTTAACGAGTGAAGTTTGCAGAAAAGCTGAGAGCAGACATCACTTCGTTTTACATACATACATCATATAACTTAGTACTAGTGTTACACTCAATCAATACATACCCTGCAGTCAGCCAGGCACCATATGTCTCTATGTCACCACTTGTTCTATAGTGACAATTGAACAAGGTAAAAAGTCTAGAACTTTACTTTTATGCGCGAGTAAAAATACTTTACAGACAACTGTTCGTTTTGTGCACGCGTTCGTTTTGTGAAAATAATTTTTGTGTGTTAAAAAGATGATAACAATTATTTTATAAAAATAAAAAATGAGTAAAAGACTTGTAAAAAAAACAAACAATATCATATAAAAATAGAAGTTTGCAATGTGAGCAAGAAAACAGCGAAATGCATATTGTGGGAGAAAGTGAAGATTTTGGAAGATTTTGGCGTTCCGAAATTGACGTTGCGGGAGAAGTTAAAGCAGTGGTACATAGAAACAACTCCTTCTAGGAAGTGTTTGGAGAAATTATTGTCAAAATTAAATGCATTTAATTTTATGTACATTCCAGTATTTATTATTTTTTGTTAATTTAATGAATAAAAGGTTTAGCCAGCCTCGAAGAAAGTGAGCATATAAATATATGTGTTTAAGTGTACTGCGCCCACCTTTATAAAGATGTAGACCAGGGTCACTAAAGTTTACTACTGAATCTTTGGTTCAAATGTCTCTATATGAATTAAGGTAAGTACAGACGATTTGCAAATCGGACAACATTGCCAGAAAAATGGCGGAAAATGCAACCCTGTGAATTTACAACCGTGTGAACATACAATTTTTGTTTTGCAACGTTAGCAGAAAAGTCATTGCGAGATAATTTGCTGATTGTTATATGTTCGAAGTTTATGCATGTGGCAACGGCGCCATTGCCAGAAAATCATTTTATTTGCAACACTGTCTATAATGTATTTTTATTGGCAATCCTGCATATAAATATTTACAAAATATGTTGTAAATATATGAAATTGTAATATTTTCTTGCAATCGTCTGAACTGTAAATTCGCCTTTGCCTAACAATCTGTCGTGGTCCGTATATTTGCAGCACTTTAACAGGGTTGATAACGTTTGCCGATCTGGCAATCGTCTATACTCAGCTTTACTTTGACATTTAACATTTACTAGTGAATCTTTGTTCCAAATGTCAACATATGGTTAACTTTGACATTTAACATTTACTAGTGAATCTTTGGTGCAAATGTCTACATATGGTTTACTTTGACATTTACTGCTTTGTTTCAAATGTCTACTGGTGGTTTTTCAATGACAGCTAATGTTAAATGTTTATAGGAGATTACATGGGCAGGGGCACATTTTGTCTGTAGTACTACTGACAATGTCACAAGTAAATCACTACAATTTTACTAATGGTAGGAAATCTACAGGGTAATAAATACAATACACTAATACATAAGCGCCATGTCTCTTTCGTTCGGTGGTTAAGTTAACTTTGAGTTAAATTACGATTGAACAGCTGTTAATATTACAGGGATGCTATACAACTACAGGGCTGTTAAGTTACAGTGCCTGACGAATGAATATGTACAGTATGTTATTACATATATTACACTCGGGTATACAAAATTTTCATCGGCTTCTAACTTTGAATGAAGTGCCGATTTGAGTGAAGTTTTTTTGAATTTTTCATTTTTTCGCCGACTTTGCCTTGGAGTTTAGCCAATATCGCAGTCAAAAGTTTACCGATTTTGTTCGCTTGTTTTTTTATGGATTGCCAATAAAATTTACAATATCGATAAGATATGTCGAGAAATAATAAAGTTATGGCCCTATAAAGTCAAATTTTTGAAAAAATTTCATTTTTGGAGATTTTTTGGCGAAAAAAGTCCAATTCGTATTTAGTCCTTGTAGAAAGTTTGTTACACAAAGTATATCAATTCGAAAACGTCCTCCGAGACATTCTACAGGTGGCTCTGAACAAATTGGCTAGATGGGCCAGAAGCAGCGGTTTGGGCGTAAACCCAAAAAAGACAGAATTGGTTCTCTTTACTAGGATGAATAAAGTCCCACATGTGGACCCTCCACCTCGGATAAATGGAACAGATCTAGTCTGTTCTGAAAATGCAAAATTTTTAGGAATAATGCTAGATAGAAAACTGTTATTTAGAACGTGTAAGGAAGGCCAACGTCGCCTTATATTCCTGCAAAAAGACTGTTGGGTCGCGGTGGGGCCTCTCTCCTAAAATCATCCACTGGATATATATTGCAGTAGTTCGTCCTATACTGCTATACGGCATTGTGGTATGGTGGACGGCAACCGACAAACTAACCATCACAAACCTGCTATCACGGGTTCAGAGAACTGCCTGCCTGTGCATAAGCGGAGCGTTAAGGACTACAGCGACTGAGTCTCTACAAGCCCTACTCCATATAATGCCGATTAATATTGTGGCGAGAGAAGTTGCAACCAAAGCGGCAATAAGATTAAACTGCCTATCAATGTGGATAGTCAGTCGCCGCCTGTCGTAGCGAACGGACGTGTTATCGCAGAGCGGATAGTTTTTAACCTATTACGCAATACCTATTCACATACCTACTACGCAACCAGGAGGTTTGTTGTTTATAAAGCGTAGGTTGAATTGGCTCAGTCTGGAAGGCCTATACCGACGTACCTATTACGGGCTAATACTGGCTATGGGGGTGTCTCCCCCAACCAATTTATGATTAAACCAAAAAAGACGAAGGAGATTACGGCGCAGGGGAGGGAAAACCCAGTGCCGGCGACAAGCGTTGATTCACTCACGAGTCATGTGTCGTCGTTATCGAACAATCGTGAGCAAGCAACTTCTGCGAGCTTTGGTGCCTTGGATCCCGTAGTCGAAAATGAAACAAGAGCACATCCAGCCGCAGGCAAAACAAATGATAAGACAGATGAAGCAGAACCCAGCCGGGGCTTTAAGCAACCCCAGCCTTTAAAAGCCATTGGGGACTCTGACTCTGAATCATCAAATGAAAACAATATCACTATTGTTGCTAACTCAAAGAGACTGTCAGGGGCACAAAGAAGGAAACTGAATAAGTTGAACCGACAGAACCTATTACGGGATGAACCTGACAATTCTACCTCCAATACAAACATGGAGGCCGCTAAAAGAGTCAGGTCTCCCGAAGAACATAGCGCTGTGAAAGTGACTAAGAAGAAAAAGGGCTCGCCGTCTTCCAGTAATTCGGATAAGCCTAACGTAACCACACAAAAGGAGGTATCTAGTCTGGGTCCTTCGATTGTGGGCGGAAAAGTTGACCCAATAACGCAGTTCAAGTCAACCAAATCATCCGTTAAGGATGAGGCTTTAACCAAAAAGACTCTACAGACACGGAAAAATCAATTGGCCATAAAGAAGGGTAAGAAGCCACCGTCTTATTCTAATATAGCTAAACAACATTTTCGAGACGATCTATGCTACGCCATAATTGATAGCAGTAGTGCATCTGGCAGAATCCCCGAAGACCAAAAGAGTAACTTCGAAGATTTGGTCTATACGAGGGTAGCGGAATACGTCCTCGAATCTAAGGATGAACCACCAATCGAAGTAATGAGTTGCAAGTTTGAGAGGGGTGTTTTGATGCTAAGGCTGGCATCACAACGCTGCGCTGGTGTCCTCGTAAAACTTGTGGATAGCTTCCCCTCACCTTGGGACGGCGCAAAGCTAAAATTGGTAAGGAAAAGCGACATTCCTGAACTCATAAAAACGACCCTATATGTTAAGGGATGTCCCAGTAAGTTCTCATCAGAGTACATACTCGACATCATTGGCAAACAGAATTCAAAACTTTCCGTGAGAAAGTGGGAAGTCTTCTATAGGAAGGATGATACCGAGGGTACTCTCCTCGTGTTAGGAATAGACCTAGAATCCAAGAACAATCTTGTCATGGCGAAGGGCATGGCGTACTTCTTGATCTGGACAGTCTTTTTCAAAATTGGAAAGGTCCCGATTGGCAGGACAAATGAATCGAGTCCAAATATACTGTCTGAAGAGGCAAACACTGGTATTGAACGGATGGAGACAAGTGAGACACTGCCAAAAACTGATGTGGAAGTAGTCAATAACACCACCAGTTCACCAATAGTACCACCACTTTTGCAGGAAGTTCCCAGCAAAGGTGGTGATCAAAATAAAAAGAGCCACAAAACGATTCAAACCAATGAGGGAGCGACAAAAAATAACACCGCCTCCCAAAATTGTCGACTGGAAGATGGTGTAATAGGTAGTGAACGAAAGGAGGAGAATGACCCACTACCAAATAAAGAGGGGGTGCCACCAGATAGGATAGACTCCCAAAAGAAACTTTTACTGGAAGGACAATGATTGAGGTCATCCAGATAAACCTCCACCGGAGCGAGACAGCATCCAACGCTCTGATGGACATCATAAATAAAGGCAGGGTTCATATTGCTTTGATCCAGGAACCATGGACAACTAGCAACAAGGTTACTGGATTAAACCATGTGATCTATAACCTTTTCTACGCTAACACAGGTACTCGTCCAAGGACTTGTATTCTGTGCCATAAAAACTTATGTTTTATTTTCTCTCCAGAGTTGTCAACATCGGACGCAACGGTGCTGAGACATGGTAATGGAAATATGTACCTGGCGTCAATATATCTGCCATTCGATGCGCCGACATTGCCACCTACGTCGGAATTACAACGTCTGGTGAGGGAATCCAAACACACAAGTAATGAGTTATTAGCTGGATGTGACGCCAACTCCCATCATATCGCTTGGGGTAGTACTGACACCAATAAAAGGGGACACGCCCTTATCGAATTTTTGAATACAAATGACCTCATAACTCTTTACATAGAAAACACTGCAACCTTTGTTAACAAAATTAGGGAAGAAGTATTAGATATAACGATATGTTCAGAAAATCTTATTGATGAGATTCATGAGTGGAGGGTTTCGGATGAACACTCCTATTCAGACCACCGTTATATAAGGTTTAAAATTGCACGGCCACCGCCAAACCCCATAAGTTTCCGTAATAAGGCTAAGACCGACTGGACTAAATTCGAAAATCTACTTAGAAATCGATTGGGGCAGCCTACACGCGATTATCTATGTGCAGAAGACATTGATATCAATGTTAAGAAGATTACCGAGGCTCTTGTAAAATCATTCGAAGATAGTTGCCCACTTCGAGAAAGGAAATCTGCCTTTGAGAAACCCTGGATGACAGGACAAATTCGCTCGATTGGCAAAGATGTCCGCAGACTTTACAATAGAGCTCGACGTAAAAAACAATCAGTATATTGGGACGACTACCACAGAAGACTCAAAGAATACAATAAAATCGTTAGATCGGCGAAACGTAACACCTGGAGGCTTTTCTGTGAACAGGTAGACAGCGTTAACAGCATGTCTAAAATGAAAAAGTTCCTCTCAAAAACTCATGTCCAAACCGAAACACTGGTGGATGAAACGGGTAAAAGGATGGAAACTATAGAGGATACCGTAAGGCTCTTGATGAAAACTCATTTTCCGACTGGTAATGCTGGACCAACAGAGGAACAGTTACAGAATGAAAATGTATTGCATCAAGTACCTATTACGGATATAACAGATGGTATGGTTAAAGAAGCGATAAAAAGTTTCTCTCCCTTTAAGGCTGCGGGACCGGATGGAATATTTCCAGCACTTCTGCAGAATGAGGTGGATCTGGTATCAACTCATCTGGCTGGAGTGTTCACTGCATGCCTAACCCATTCGTATACCCCAAAAAACTGGCAGGAATCAAGGGTGGTCTTTATACCAAAGCCTGGCAAGGCGAGTTACACGACCCCAAAGGCTTATCGACCCATTAGCCTTACTTCTTTCCTGTTAAAAACAATGGAGCGAATAATTGATGACATGGTCAAAGGTAAAATAGCGGATGACAGGCTAAAATTCAAACAACACGCCTATGTCAAAGGAAGATCAGTGGAAACAGCTCTGCATGAGGTAGTGCACCACATAGAAGAGTCCTTCAGTAAAGAAATGTATACACTTGCTGTTCGCATAGAGATTGAGGGCGCATTTAACAATGTACAGACCGATACACTTATCCAGTCCTTAGACGAGTTTCAGGTTGACCGGGCGCTGAAAAACTGGATCAACAATATGCTAAGGAATTGGTGGATTATTTGTGGGTCATATGACGTAAAAATTAGAGACAAGGTAAATCGTGGTATACCTAAGGGAGCATTTTATCGCCTCTTCTATGGGTTACGACGATACACAGTCTCATAAAAGCCCTCACCAATGAAGGACTTAAACCCGTCTGTTATGCAGACGACGTTGTAATACTTCTAAGGGGCTTTCATCCAAATCTATTATGCAGAAGAGCTGAAGAGGCACTTAACATAGCATATAACTGGGCACAACCAAGGGGATTAAATGTTAACCCAGACAAAACAGAAATATGTCTATTTACAAGGAAAACGAAGATCCCACGTTTTACCCCGCCTCGATTCCTGAATAAGACAATTGCTATAACTAAAAAGGTAAAATACTTGGGAGTAATCTTGGATCAGAAACTGTACTGGAAAGATCATCTTGAAGAAAGAGTTACAAAGGCACACAGATGTTGGTCGTTGTGCAGAAGAGCTATAGGTTTAAAATGGGGACTACGTCCAAATATGACTCACTGGCTTTACATGAGCGTGATTATACCAATAATCACCTACGCCTCTGTAGTGTGGTGGACATCAATGGACAAGAAGTGCAACGTAATACCTTTGCAAAAAATTCAACGTATGTGCTGTCTAGGCATAAGCGGGGCATTTAGAACTGCACCAACAAAAGCGTTGGAGACTATACTGCACATCCAACCAATAGACATCCGTATAAAGTATGAGGCAGCCCTCACAGCAAGACGTTTACAAGTGATGGGTGAATGGATAAATCGAGACCACAAGTCGTACCATCAGAAGATTTTAGAATATCTAGTTGGTCACATTCAAACGCCAGAAATCTCGGACCGCATTCCTGAAGTGCGGCTTACAGCTAACTGTGATACGTTTGTGCCAGACAGACGCTCCTGGGAAAATGGAACTTTGGCCCATGTGCCAGTGGGAACCAGCTGCTACACGGATGGGTCCAAGCGAGGAGGAAGGACGGGTCTGGGACTTTTTATTGATGAACCAGAAGTCGAACTTCACTTCCGCCTCCCTGACCATAACACGGTATTTCAAGCAGAAGTTCGAGCAATCACGGAGTGTGTGAACTGGCTCAGTAACACGACAAAGCCTAAATATGCCAACATCTTCACAGATAGCCAAATGGCGATTAAAGCAATAACATCGGAAAGGGTCAAATCCAGAACTGTGTTGGACTGTAAAAGAACGATAAATGATTACTCAGCCCATGGTCAATTGCGTATTTGCTGGGTACCAGGACACAACGGAGTGATTGGAAATGAACGGGCAAACAACTTGGCTTCAAAGGGCAGAGAACTTCGAGTAATAAACTTGAAAAATTGGAAACCTTTCGAAAATGAGTTGAAGCACTGGGCAGTGATGGCTCATAAAACTATGTGGAATAGCGCAACAGTAGGAGCAACTGCAAAGATACTGTGGGGTGACCCAAATGAAAAGAAAACAAGAAGTCTTCTGAAACTAAACAAGATCGATATTAGTAAGATGATGAGTGTTCTAACGGGACACTCAAGCTTACAAGCACATCTTCATCGCATAGGACTAGCAGGAAACGACGAATGCAGGGCATGCAGAGAAAACATCGAAACGATGGAACATTTTCTGTGTCACTGCCCGGCTTTCACACATGCAAGATCCCAACATTTCGGGTCCGACATATTACCAGACTTGACTCATCTCAGAGAATATGACTGGAAGATACTGAGAAAATTCGTGTCTAGTACCGATTTTCTGTAACTCGTGAGGTATAAAAAGATCATAAATAAGGAGCGCACAACAGGCCGAACCACTGGCTTAAGTGTATGTCCATGGACATGAGACGTTTAAACGTCTCCTCTCTTCAACCTAACCTAACCTAACCTAATGTGGAGGTACAAAAACTACGGTCACATGAGGATATCAAAGTGTAGTGCTATGGTAACCGACCGAGTGGACTATATACCAACGGTGTACACCTTCGACATAAATTACATCACTATGATTCCCGCCAGAGATCAATGGGTTCGAAGAAAACCAGGTAATAGAAACCATCTCCACTTTTACATGGATGGTTCGAAGCTTGATGAAAAGGTTGGCTTCGGAGTACACTGTGCAGAGCTTAGATTGGATATAGCTCACAGACTACCAGATACCTGCAGTGTCTATCAAGCCGAAATAATGGCAATATGGGAAGTAGTCAAGTGGCTGAGTCGCAACATAGTAACCAACACTGGCGTTGTAATTTACTCGGACAGCCAGGCTGCCATCAATTCTCTGAAGGCAACATCCCTAAATTCACAAACAGCCCTCGACTGCCGCAGATCTCTTAACGAGATGGCTGAGCAGTTTAATATACACCTCATATGGGTGCCTGGGCATAGGGATATCCCGGGGAACTGCAAAGCCGATGAACTTGCTAGGAAAGGGACGACATTACAAATTCTCGAAGAATTTGCATATATTGGTGCGCCACTATCCACGAGCAAGCTTTGGATAAGTCAATCAGGCAGTCCAACGACAGATGGAAACAAATCGGCACCTGTAGGCTAAGTTCGAAGATGGGCCATATTGGTCCACTCCTTCTACATAGTACCTCCCCCACAATATTAAATGAATTATTGATTATATAATAACTTCTATACTACTTATTTGAATCCTCTGAAATTCTACACATAATATTATTTTATTAGTCACTATCACCTCAAGAAAAATGGGCGAAGTTACCTCGCCCCTTTCGGTACCTTCCACACAAATGGACCATTTGGCTCCAAAAGTTAACAGCTTATAACTTTAATATCTATGCATAAAAAGACTTGAAATTTTGTATAGTTTAATGGTTTCATAGTACCTAGAATCCAGTCAAAAATGGGCGAAGTTGCCACGCCCCTTTTGGTACCTCCCACACAAATTGGCCAAATCATACCAAAATTAAATAGATCATAACTTCAATAAACCAGTGCATATAAACGCTTACAATTTGATACAGTGCAATATATTTGAAGTTTATGTTTAGCGAAAAATGGGAGTATTTGTTAAACCCCCTCTGGTACCTCCCATATAAATTGACAGATTCGTGTATTTCATATTACAGTACTCACAAAGTGAGGGTATACCTTAGTCGGTTTACCCGACTGAAACTTTCTTACTTGTTATATTATAGTTTGTGCAATACGGGTTTTGTCTTGAGACTAATCGAAATATTCAATTATCAAAAAGGAACCCCAATTTGCATCTCCTCTGATTTGCGTTCACGTTTTTATTTGCGTTATAAAATAAGAATTGTTTATCGAAACAAAAGTTTATTTTATAAATACTGAAACAATAAAAATTTTAATGTAAAATTGTATACAAACATTTCTACTTGAATATTTGAATATTGTTTTAATGAAAAAAATTTTGTGTGTAGAAAAGATATAAAGTGCAAAAGAACTACCTTACTAAACAATTTTATTCAGAAGATTCTATTTCTTTTTGGAAAAATCTATTTTTTCTAATATTTATTTTTTTTTGCAATGGCGGGCATATACATTTTCAAGTCGAGAGGCGCGGATTAGGATTTTATTTTAGATACTGGTTTCTTCGGAGAATTTTCTTAGAATTTTATGTAGTTTACGTTTTTGCTATACGATTAAAAAGAAAAAAATCAACCCGCCCTAACGTGCAAGCTTTGGCTTAGGCAAGAGGCAATCAGGCAGTCCAACGAAAGATGGACAGAAATCGGCACCTGCAGAGTAGCTAGACAAATCTGGCCAAGGTATGACCTGAGAAGAATAAAATATCTCCTCGCACTAGAGAGGCAAATATTGTCTACGTTAGTATCAGTTCTGACGGGACACTGCTTGTGGAGATGAGGAAGAAGTGGAGAGCATTGAGCATTGGGTCGGCCTTTCTAGGCAGCCTAACAGATCTTTCCATTACCAATATTCGTGCTATCGATACATTTGTATATCAAAGAGGTTGGTTTCGATGAAGGGCATTTTAGCCCGTGGTACCACTAGGGACCTAAACCGGTATATGTGAGCTGAAGAGAAAAAAAAATTAAAACCTAAACCTAATGTCACCACATCATTCAATAGTTCCCTTGAATAACCCTGTCCAAAAACAAGGTACAAGGGTAAACTAAACCTCAATGGTGGATTTCTGAGCCAACGCCTACGAAAGTGACCTGCAACAAGCTATTCAACAAGGCGAAATCTACTGAAGTCGCTAATGGTTGGGATGCCTATAAAGAGCAACTCAAGATTTATAAGGAGCTTAGGAAGGCGAAAAGACGCTCTTGGTATACCTTCTGTAGCGAAGTGGAAAAGGTCACCGACGCCGCAAGGCTGAGGAAGATACTATCTGCTTCACCCTGTACAGTGGGTTATCTACAGGATGAGGCAAATCCTGTACATCGAGCAGTCGCTCAATGTACAGCTGGACTCACATTTCCCGGGGAACTCCCTAATAGAACCCGAGGATCGGCAGGACCAACAAGAGTGCGAGTGGACTGCGAGCGTCGCTAGCTTGTTGACTAAGAGATCCAGAATAAGCTGGGCTATTAACAGCTTTGAGCCCTTCAAGTCATCTGGACCAGACGGCATCACTCCAGTAGAAATGCAGAAAATGTTAAAGTATCCCCTGGCTGGAGAAAATTTATGTAGGCTGTATCAGGCTTTAAACATCCCGAATCGATGGAGGGATACCAAAGTGGTATTCATACCCAAAGCGGGAAAGATATCGCACACTAGGCCAAAAGACCAATTAGACCGACGCCGCAAGGCTGAGGAAGATACTATCTGCTTCACCCTGTACAGTGGGTTATCTACAGGATGAGGCAAATAACTGGACCAAAAACATCGAGCAGTCGCTCAATGTAATGCTCGACTCACATTTCCCGTGTAACTCCCTAATAGAACCCGAGGATCGACAGGACCAACAAGAGTGCGAGTGGACTGCGAGCGTCGCTAGCTTGTTGACTGAGAGATCCTGAATAAGCAGGGCTATTAACAGCTTTGAGCCCTTCAAGACATCTGGACCAGACGGCATCACTCCAGTATAAATGCAGAAAATGTTAAAGTATCCCCTGGCCAGAGTATGAAGCCGCCGAGCGGAGCCGCCGATTTTAGCCGCCGCCGACCTTTTTTCTCCAGCCGAAGCCGCCGCCGATCTTTGCGGCTAAAATCGGCTGAAACAAAGCCGCCGTTCCATAGAAAAACTTTAAAATATGGATAGATACAATTTACATTTTTGATAAGCAAATAACCATATAACAGATATATTGTCCCCTCAATAGAAGAATAGTGTATACACCTAAACACTATTATTTTTTATTGCATTTTAATAATCTACGCAATTGGTTGTATATCTAGTAAAAATTTGGGGAAATTCAACTTCCACAAATTGGGTTATTTGGTGTTTGAAATTGATTGTTCATTAATAAAAGCCTACGTGCAAATAAATTATACCCTATTCATTTTTGGCCCCCCCCCCATTAATGACGATATGGAAAATGATTTTCGTTTTGATTCGTTTATTGTCACAAGAGGGAGCTTAACATGTTTAAAAATTAAGAATATTGATAGTAATAGAAAAATATTTAAAAAAAAATCTACTTTTTTGAGTAGACAGAAAGTAACTGAAACATATGTTCTCGAACCAAAACAAATTCTGACTGAATAATTATAAAAATTATTTTTTAAAGGAAATAATAAGAGAACTAAAAATTTTTAAAAAAAAAACAATGGAGTATTACCGAGTTGTAATACTGCATATAAATTAATACCTCAATTGTAAAGAATGCTATGTCGACTTGGTACGTTATATTAGATATTACATTTCTAAATTCTAAATATTCTAAATTGTTATCAGTCAAATCCATCAATTCAATGAAGTTAAGCTCAAAACAAATTACAAGGCAATTCTACACAAATTTAAAATTTCACTAAAACGACGATTCGCCTCTCCTGAAAACAACCAGTTTTGAAAATGGAGTATATCATAGAGCCGCCTAGCGTCAATTTTATGACTTATAATTGTATGGAAATCGAGGGCCACCATAGGAGGGGTATACTAACTTTGTCATTCTGTTTGCAACACCTTGAAATATGATCTGCGACCCTATAAAGTATATATATTCTTGATCGTCGTGAAATTTTAAGACGATTCAGCCATGTCCGTCTGTCTGTCTATCTGTTGAAATTACGCTACAGTCCGTAATAATAGAGCTAGGTTAATCAAATTTGGTATAAATTCTTCTTATAAAGGGTCCGCTATCTAACGTTTTTTTTTCTCAACTAGTGCTTATTTCGTGAATGGTAACACTTAGCTCATGTCTGATTTGACAGATAATTAGATTTATCCTTCCGCTGAACGAATATGGTTGTGTATACACTTGAACAACGCTGGGAGCGATCGACTTACAGAAGATGCCGATTTTGCCAAAAAAAAACCATCTGTTCAGATGAAGCTCATTTTGATCTTGGCGGGTATGTAAACAAGCAAAATTGTCGCATTTGGGGCACAGAAAACCCGCACGCATACATTGAAAAGCCGATACACCCAAAACGAGTCAATGTTTGGTGCGGATTTTGGTCCAGAGGCATAATTGGGCCATTTTTCTTCGAAAATGAGCAAGTGGCCGTTACAGTCAATGGCGATCGTTATCGGGCCATGTTGAACGAATTTTTGTTCACAAACATTGAAGAGGAGGATATTGGCAACATTTGGTTTCAACAGGACGGCGCTACGTGCCACACAGCCGATGCTACACTCGATGTTTTAAAAAAAAAAGTTATTTGGCGGACCCTTTAGTTGCAGGTCGTCTGGGATTGCAAATGGGCCATATTGGTCAATGTTTTGGTATGGATCCCCTATAGAGGTCGCTCCAAATTATGGTTTTTGATCCATAAACTTTGTAGTTTGTATTCTATTTTGACAAATATTCATCACAACAAAAATTGTACATTCATATTTCATATTTTACTATAGCCACCCTTTAGAGACCACTCCAAAATATACGTATTTAAGCCATAACCACCAAATTTTTTAAGCATTTTAACTGAATCCTTGCAGTTCTTACTTTACTTAGGCAAGAATTCATCGCAGTCAATTTTTTTAATCGGTTCATATTTTGTTATAGTCCACCTATAGATGTCGCTCCAAAAAGGCTTGCTTAAGCCATAAACACCACATATTTAAAGCAATTTTGCTGAAACTGTTGTCGCAGTCCCCGTGTAGTGGTAGCCCTCAAATATGCTAATTTAAGCCATAATTTTTTTAGATTAAGAGTTTGGCTAAAGTGGCCTAAAATTTGGCTAAAACTGTAGCGTTCGTTTTTTCAATAAATTGCTTAACAAAAAGATCGTTCCATGACTTGCTCCATATCCAAAAATCGTTCAGTAATTGAATTGAATGCAATTCATGCTGGAGGGTATATAAGATTCGGCATGGCCGAACTTAACGCTGTTACTTGTTTCACTTCACAATATCTTACAATTAACTTAAAAACATCCATTATTTGTAACTTTAACATAACTTTTCTATTATTATTTTTAAATGTAAAAATTACTATCAAAGAGCCGCCGTATGTCAATTTTTTGTCGGCTAAGCCATAAAGCCGCCGCCGCCGATCTATAATTTTCAATGGCAGCCGCCGCCGCCAATTTTGCCTCGGCTTCATTCTCTGCCCCTGGCTGGAGAAAATTTATGTAGCTGTATCAGGCTTTAAACATCCCGAATCGATGGAGGGATACCAAAGTGGTATTCATACCCAAAGCGTGAAAGATATCGCACACTAAGCCAAAAGACCAATTAGCCTATCCTCCTTCCTATTGAAAGGTCTGGAAAGAAGGGGAAGTCTACAGAATCAGCCCTGCACGAACTTGTGAGCACTATCGAATCGTACCTGCATTTCAAGGAATTCACCATCGTGGCATTTCTTGAAATAGAAGGAGCTTTTAACAACATTCACTCAGATGCGGTAATTTCGGCACAGTCACATCTGAAGGTGAACTCCAGCTTGATTAGACTAATTCAAAGCCTGCTCAACAGAAGACGCACAACAGCATGTCTTGGGTCTGCAACTCTAACAAGGTTTATAAACAGAGGGACCCCACAAGGAGGTGTACTGTCTCTATTAATTTGGAACATAGCGGTGAATGAAATCCTGTTAGATCTACTCATAGAACGGCGTGGCTGCAAGGTCGTAGAATATGCGGACGACGCACTGTGGTCCAGAATTGAATTTTACTGGCCAAAAGTCAAACATATTGAGACAAGGGTAGCCAAAAAATTAAATCAAAATATTTATTATCGTGGGCGTGGTGTGCTGCTGAAAAAAAATATTTTATGTAATTTTGAAAAAAAAACGTAATTTTTGTAGAAGGAAATTGTCATTTCTCGCCAACTATTATCGATAGAGGGTTAATTTTAAGCCTATATATACTTTTGTACCTGCCCCGACCAGTGTAAAAAAAGTGTTGTACAGGCTGTACAACACTTTTTTTAATTTTAATGAAATTACTCGGGAAACAAATTATTGTTCTTTTTATTTTACCTGTTCATATGACTACGTTGTAGGTACACCAAGCCAAGTTGTGTGTGTTTTATGACATATTTACCGTGTTTTTAACATCTTAACCCTTTTTTTGGTCTTTTTTATTTTACCTATGTTTATGCTACTTATGAACAGAGTATGACACTATACATGTAAGAAAAGGATAAAATCCAGTGGTATTCCAATACAAACTAAGTTGCAACATTATATCGAAGCAGAAACAATCAAATTTTAGAATATTAAAAATGGATAACTTCAGCTATAAAGAATTATCCGAAGAGTATTTGAGAAACAAAAAGAAGGAAGATGTTTTAAGTTACGATCAAAGCAAAGTAAATTCCTCACGCATCGAAAGGATATTAATGAAGAAATCGGATGTGAAACTATTGCAGAAAGCTTGTTACATCAATTTCGATCACAAAAACAACGCACAAAAGCCGAAATTGTTGAAAAAGTTTTAAACGCTAGTCCCCTGAGAACAAAGCGGATTATTAAGAGTATTCCAACTCCAAGCGATGAAAAACAGTTCTCAAATGAAGAGGTATTAGCATTATTTTTGGATTTGAAGTTAACAAAATACCAATATACACAGCTCAGGTTGCGTGCGATTGAAAAATGCTCAAATCTGTATCCATCATATCATCTCATACTTGCTGCTAAAAAGGACTGTTTGCCACCAACGGACACTATTAAAATCACATCGAGTTCGGCAGATGTAAAACTTCAAGACCTACTTAATCATACAGCTCAACGCATGCTACAATCATTTAAAGGACATGATTTGAAGAAATATGGGAACTGCAAGTTAACCCTCTTTTGCAAATGGGGATGTGATGGTTCTTCTGGACAAAAACAATACAAGCATTCTGTATGTGAAAATACTTCAGACGCAGATATGTTCATGGTGTCATTTGTGCCATTGCGATTGATAAAGAAATTGGAAGACTCGGAACCTTCGACCAGTACGATGCAGACAAAGGATAATTGGAAAAATCAAACACCATCTTCTACAAAATACTGCAGACCAATCAAATTTGAATTTAAAAAAGAAACTCATGATACCATTAAAAAAGAGGTCAATGATATAAGAACCCAAATTACAAGACTGCAGCCATTAGAAGTAGAAATTGAAGGCCAGACAATTGAAGTTAACTACCAATTAGTGCTAACGATGAAAAGTTGGCCAGGCCAGGCTGACACAAAGACTTCATCCAGCTGCATTATATGTCAATCTACATCAAGCAAATTAAACCAAGTCCAGGAAAAATCAGTAGATAATACTGACGTATATGAATTTGGATTATCGCCACTATATACAAGAATACGATTTATGGAACACATACTTAAAATCAGTTATGATTTGGATTTTGGACCTACAGGATCAATAAGAAACAATGACACCAACAAGGATTTAAGAAATTTAGAAAAGAAACATGTTCAGGATGAATTTCTCAAATGTGGGTTGATTATAGACCCACCAAAACAAGGACCAGGCAATACCAATGATGAGAATAAAGCAAGAAGGTTATTTTCTGTTCCCGAAAAAGCATCTGAAATAACTGGTGTTGATATAAATCTCATTTCAAGATTTAAAACAATTATCGATGTACTTGCGTGCCATAAACAAATTGAGCCTAAAAAATTTTATGAATATACCAAGGAAACTGCACGAATATATAATACCAAATATTCAGGGAGAAATATGTCTGCAACAGTTCACAAAATTCTTTATCATGGAGAGGATGTCATTAAGCATCATTTGGTACCAATCGGAGATCTATCAGAGGAAGCCCAGGAAAAAAGAAATAAGGATTACAGGTTTTATAGAGATCACAATACCAGAAAAATATCTTGAAATTGTACAAACGAAGATCTGTTTAATATTTTGTTGGCAACTTTAGATCCCTTCATCTCCAGCATTCGAAATCAATGGAAAGTTGAACATCGGGTCTTAGATGAAAATGCAAGAGGGCTGCTTGAAGATGCTAGAGGACATAAATAATACGGAACAAAATATGGAATATTTGCAGGCAATTTTTCAACCGAACGAATAAAAAATATAATTTACTGTTTTTGTTACATATATAAGTAAAAAATAAATGCTTTCCCTTAGGTTAGGTTAGGTTATGTTGAATAGAGGAGACGTTTAAAACGTCTCATGTCCATGGACATACACTTAAGCCAGTGGTTCGGCCTGTTGTGCGCTCCTTATTTATGATTTTCATATCCCACGGATTACAGAAAATCGGTACTAGACACGTATTTTCTCAGTATCTTCCAGTCATATCCTCTGAGATGAGTCAAGTCTGGCAATATGTCGGAACCGAAATATCGGGATCTTGCATGTGTGAAAGCTGGGCAGTGACACAGAAATTGTTCCATCGTTTCGATGTTTTCCCTGCATGCCCTGCACTCGTCGTTTTCTGATAGTCCTTTGCGATGAAGATGTGCCTGTAAGCTTGAGTGTCCCGTTAGAACACTTATCATCTTACTAATCTCGATCTTGTTTAGTTTCAGAAAACTACTGGTTTTCTTCTCATTTGGGTCACCCCACAGTATCTTTGCAGTTGCTCCTACAGTTGCTCTATTCCACACAGTTTTGTGAGCCATCACTGCCCTGTGCTTCAACTCATCCTTCGTGGCTTCTAAAGGTTTCCAATTTTCCAAGTTTGTTACTCGAAGTTCTCTGCCCTTTGAAGCCAAGCTGTTTGCTCGTTAATTTCCAATCACTCCGTTGTGTCCCGGTACCCAGAAAATACGCAGTTGACCAGTTGATCTTTTACAGTCTAACACTGTTCTGGATTTGACCTTTTCCGATGTTATTGCTTTGATCGCCATTTGGCTATCTGTGAATATGTTGGCATATTTAGGCTTTGTGGTATTACTGAGCCAGTTAACACACTCCGTGATTGCTCGAACTTCTGCTTGAAATACTGTGTTATGGTCTGGGAGGCGGGAGTAAAGTTCGACTTCTGGTTCATCAATAAAAAGTCCCAGACCCGTCCTTCCTCCTAGCCTGGACCCATCAGTGTAGCAGCTGGTTCCCACTGGCACATGAGCTAGTGTTCCGTTTTCCCAGGAGCGTCTGTCTGGCACGAACGATTCACAGGTAGCTGTAAGCCGCACTTCAGGAATGCGGTCGGAGATTTCCGTTGTTTGAATATGACCGACCAGTGATTGTAATATCTTCTGATGGTACGACTTGTGGTCTCGATTTATCCATTCACCCATCACTTATAGACGTCTTGCTGTGAGGGCTGCCTCATACTTTATATGGATATCTATTGGTTGGATGTGCAGTATAGTCTCCAACGCTCTTGTTGGTGCGGTTCTAATTGCTCCGCTTATGCCTAGACAGCACATACGTTGCACTTTTTGCAATGGTATTACGTTGTACTTTTTGTCCATTGATGTCCACCACACTACAGAGGCGTAGGTTATTATATGACGCACTGACATGTAAAGCCAGTGCGTCATATTTGGACGTAGTCCCCATTTTGAACCTATAGCTCTTCTGCACAACGACCAACATCTGTGGGCCTTTGTAACTCTTTCTTCAATATGATCTTTCCAGTACAGTTTCTCATCCAAGATTACTCCCAAGTATTTTATCTTTTTAGATATGGCAATATTCTTATCCAGGAAACGAGGCACGGTAAAAGGATGGATCTTCCATTTCCTTGTAAATAGACATATTTCTGTTTTGTCTGGATTGACCCAGTGGTTGTGCCCAGTTATATGCTATGTTAAGTGCCTCTTCAGCTCTTCTGCATAATAGATTTGGCCCCTTAGCCCCTTAGAAATATTACAACGTCGCACAGTGGGCTAAGCTGGGAAAAATGGACATAATTCTGCCATTTCAAAACCACTTATCGTATGACGATGAAATTTTAGGTGTGTATACAAGAGGTTAGAGAGTTTAAGTTCGGAATTTGGGCCCCCTATCTCATACAGGGCGGGGCTACGGGGCCCTAAAGTTGACCACCTCGGGTATACAAAATTTTCATCGGCTTCTAACTTTTGAATGGAGTGTCCGCTTTTAGTGGCATTTTTTTAGTTTTTCTGTGGATACTCCTAGACCAGACCTACAATAAACATTTTATAGGTTGAAGATATCTTCAATAGTTTCCGAGATATGTGGATTTTAAATTTGAATTTTTAATTTTTTCGCCGACTTTGCCTTGGAGTTTAGCCAATATCTCAGTCAAAAGTTTACCGGCAATATACCTACAGATGCTATTTCTGTTTCCATCTGTAGCACAGCTATAGATGTTGTAAGCAATTTTAAGTGTCTGGGTGTAATCCTTGATAATAATTTATCTTTTGAGTTGCATGTAAACTCATTAATTTCCAGAGTTAACTTTATTTTACAACCTGGATTTGGTCATGCCGCGTAGTATTAAGATTCGTGTTGTTCATGCGTTGATAATGCCTATTTTTTGTATGGTATTGAGGTATTTTCAGGTTGTGTTGGTTACATTATTGTTGCACTTCTATAAAGTGCACAGACTGCAAACCCCGCAATTTATGTTGGACCTTTTCAGTTTTGGTAGGTCGACAAGAAATACACAAATTGTTATTCCAAGGTTAGCTATAATTTTAGAGAGGTCGTTTCTTGTAGCACGTATATACAACAATCTGCCTGTGTCGCTTAAAACTTTCAATTATTCAGTTAGCACATACAAAGATAAGCTCTATCAATATGTTCAGCTTCATGAATTTTGATTTTGTAATTTTTTTCTCATTCATTTTAGTTTTTGTTTTTTTATTGTTCCAATGTTATTATTGCCTAATTGGATGATATGACCTGTTAGAGTAGGTTTTGAGTGAGTAGTAGGACTGATATTTAGAACTCTTGTTTTCTTATCTTCAATCGCCTCAAAATTGTTTTATTTTCCCCTATTTTCTTTTATTATTGCATTAAATTATTATGCTTGTATTTTATGTCTAATGTTTTTTTGTTATAATTTGAGTTTTGCATATATATTTTTTTTTTCACAGTGAGTAGTTTTTCCTATTGTTGATTTCAGCATAACTGCTTATAAATACTGTGAAAGTTAGGAGGAATTTAGTTACGCTTTTTTAAAACTCTTGTTTTTTGTATTATTTTATAATTAAGTCTATTGATACATTATATATATTTAAGATTTTCGAGTAGAATATTTATTGTCGTATTTTGTAATCATATATGGCCTTATAGGCTCGGTTACTCTGACGAAAACAAATAAAAAAAAAAAAAAAAACTTTTGAAATTTATGTAAAAAAAGGTCCAAATCGGAAAAGGGTGGCAACCACACCAATTAAAATTTTGGATTTTCTCTAACAGATTCTGCGAAACATCTCCTTTAAAATGAGTATAAATTTGATATACTTTGTGTAACAAACTTTTTCTACAAGACCTAAATACGAATTGGACTTTTTTCGCCAAAAAATCTCCAAAAATGGAATTTTTTCACAAATTTGACTTTATAGGGCCATAACTTTCTTATTTCTTCACATATCTTATCGATTCTTTTTTCATGATATTGTAAATTTTTTTGGCAATCCATAAAAAAACACACGAACAAAATCGGTAAACTTTTGACTGAGATATTGGCTAAACTCCAAGGCAAAGTCGGCGAAAAAATTAAAAATTCAAATTTAAAATCCACAATTTTCGGAAACTATTCAAGATATCTTCAACCTATAAAATGTTTATTGTAGGTCTGGTCTAGGAGTATCCACAGAAAAACTAAAAAAAACGCCACTAAAACCGGACACTCCATTCAAAAGTTAGAAGCCGATGAAAATTTTGTATACCCGAGGTGGTCAACTTTAGGGCCCTGTAGCTCCGCCCCTGTATGAGATAGGCGGCCCAAGTTCCGAACTTAAACTCTCTAACACCTCTTGTATACACACCTAAAATTTCATCGCCATACGATAAGTGGTTTTGAAATGGCAGAATTATGTCCATTTCTTTTCCATTTAAGCCCACTGTGCGTCGTCTGCATAACAGACTGGTTTAAGTCCTTCATTGGTGAGGGCTTTTAGGAGACTGTGTATCGTCGTAACCCATAGGAGAGGCGATAAAATGCCCCCCTGAGGTATACCACGATTTACCTTGTCTCTGATTTTTACATCATATGACCCACAAATAATCCACCTATTCCTTAGCATATTGTTGATCCACTTTATCAACTCGTCTAAGGACTGGATAAGTGTATCGGTCTGAACGTTGTTAAAAGCGCCCATGTCTATACAAACGGCAAGTGTGTACAATTTTTCACTGAAGGACTGTTCTATGTGGTGTACTACCTCATGTAGAGCTGTTTCCACTGATCTTCTTTTAACATATGCGTGTTGCTTGAATTTTAGCTTGTCATCGGCTATCTTACTTTTGATCATGTCGTCAATTATTCGCTCCATTGTTTTTAAGAGGAAAGAAGTTAGGCTAATAGGTCGATAATCCTTTGGGATCGTATAACTCGACTTGCCAGGCTTAGGTATGAAGACCACCCTTGATTCCTTCCAATTTTTTGGAGTATATGCATGAGTTAGGCATGCAGTGAAAACTCCAACAAGATGAGTTGATACCAGATCCACCACATTCTGAAGAAGCGCTGGAAATATTCCGTCCGGTCCCGCAGCCTTAAAAGGAGAGAAGCTTTTTATTGCTTCTTTAACCATAGCATCCGTAATAGGTACTTGGTGCATTACATTTTCGGTCTGTAACTGTTCCTCTGTTGGCCCAGCATTACCACTCGGAAAATGAGTTTCATCAAAAGCCTTACGGTATCATCTATAGTTTCCATCCTTTTACCCGTTTCATCCACCAGCGTTTCGGTTTGGATATGAGTTTTTGAGAGGAACTTTTTTATTTTGGACATGCTGTTAACACTGTCTACCTGCTCACAGAAAAGTCTCCAGGAGTTACGTTTCGCCAGTCTAATGATTTTATTGTATTCTTTGAGCCTTCTGTGGTAGTCATGCCAATATACTGATAGCTTTTTACGTCGAGCTCTGTTGTAAAGTCTGCGGACATCCTTGCCAATCGAGCGAATTTGCCCTGTCATCCAGGGTTTCTCATATGCAGATTTCCTTTCGAAGATTTCGAAGCGGGCAACTATCTTCGAATGATTTTACAAGAGCCTCCGTAATCGTCCTCACATTGATATCAATGTCTTCTGTACTTGGATAATCGTGTTTAGGCTGGCCCAATCGATTTCTAAGTAGATTGCCGAATTTGGTCCAGTCGGTTTTAGCCTTATTACGGAAACTTATTGGGTTAGGCGGTGGCCGTGCAATTTTAAACCTTATATAACGGTGGTCCGAATAGGAGTGTTCATCCGAAACCCTCCAATCATGGATCTCATCAATGAGGTTTTCCGAGCATATGGTTATATCTAATACTTCTTCCCTAATTTTGTTAACAAAGGTCGCCTTGTTCCCTATGTTGAGAGTTAGGAGATCGTTAGTATTCAAAAATTCTATAAGGGCTTGTCCCCTTTTATTGGTGCCAGTACTACCGTAAGCAATATGGTGTGAGTTGGCATCACAACCAGCTAGTAACAATTACTTTTATTTTTGGATTCCCTTACCAGACGTTGTAATTCCGACGTAGGTGGCAATGTCGGCGCATCGAATGGCAGGTATACTGACGCCAGGTACATACTTCCATTACCTTGCATCAGCACAGTTGCGTCCGATGTTGACAACTCTGGAGAGAAAAGATATCATAAGTTTTTATGGCACAGAATACAAGTCCTTGGACGAGTACCTGTATTAGCGTAGAAAAGATTGTAGTTCATATGGTTTAAACCAGTAACTTTGTTACTAGTAGTCCACGGTTCCTGGACCAAAGCAACATGAACCCTGCCTTTATTTATTATGTTTATCAGAGCAATGTATGCCGTTTCGCTCCGGTGGAGGTTTATCAGGATGACCTCAATCATTGTCTTTCCAGTAAAAGTTTCCTTTGGGAGTCATCTATCCTATTTGGTTGCACTCCCTCTTTATTTGCTAGTGCGTCTTTCTCCTCCTTTCGTTTACTACCTATTACACACTCTTCAAGTAGACCACTTTGGGAGGTGATGTTACTTTTTGTCGTTCCCTCTTTGTTTTGATTCTTTATGTACCTATTCCTATCACCACTATTGCTGAGAACATTCTGCAAAATTGGTGATATTATCGACAATTTGGTAATGTTATCGACCTCTTTTTGGAAGGCGGTGTTGTTTTTTGTCGCTCCCTCTTTGTTTTGAGTTTTTGTGCTCCTCTTAATGTTGTTTACAAAATTTATTATTGAAATGGTTTATTCATCAACATATGACATTCTTTTAATAAATAAAGATAAAGAAGATGAAAACAAAATAAAACCCCACATTTCCATCTATATATATAAAAATGGAAAAATGTTTGTATGTATGTATGTATGTGTTTTATAGACGTTTAAACCACTGGACCGATTTTAAAATTTTTTCTTTTGTTTGAAAGCTATTTGGTCTGAGATGGTATTGGAAAAAAAATTGCAAATAGTGGGCGGGGAAAATGTGGGCGTGGCAAATCGTTTGTTTGTGTGTTTGTTCCACTGCAGTTCTGCTGGTCAAGGTCAAAGAATATAACTTTGACCTTGAATTGCTGACCCGATTTTATTGAAATAAAAACTGGCGAAAAGCTTAAGGAGTTACCTGTCGAACAAAAAATACTAAAAATAATTCTATCGGTTCCAAAGTTACAGAGTTTTGGCCAGTAAAAAAACGATTCTGAACCACTGTGCGATGCACGGTGGGAGAAACGTCTAATTTAGCGGGGGGAAAATCGAAATATGAACTTACACCAATTCCTAAAATATTGGTACACCACTAATCTAAGGACTTGGCTGCATCGGCATTCCACATTTCTCAATTATTTCACTCATGACTATATAACGGTTCATTACATTTTGGAAATCTATAGGACATACGTGATTGATATATATTAGTTGTACAGTTCACATTCACTTGATCAGAAAAGTGGTTGTTTTGGTAAATTTATGATTTTTTCTTATAGTTTACAACTATAGGTAAACAATTTCAATGAGTTGTTAATTGTTTCAGCAAAAAAAATTGCGGAATATATTGAAATATTTTAATATATATTTGTTTCAATTGGTATAGTCACGGTAATTTAGTTGGGAATGCTGTGTGATGCAGCCTAGATTTTTATTTTATTTTTTGCTCACCTTATAAAGTATAACTTCTAAAAATTTTGGCTGCCAAGATTTGCCTATTGATTTTATATAATTATTTTTAGAAAATATGCAAATTAAGCGATTGGAAATTTTGATATTTGGCACAAAGTCAAAAAATTCGTAAAAAATTTGTTCGGTTTGCATTTTGTTTTAGAGAAATTTGGACTAAGTATAAGTAACAAAAGTCAACAAAAAATAATAAATTTGTTTAAACCACATGCATATTTTTCAAAAAATTAAAACTGAACTTAAAAAAATTTGAACGACACATTTTTCAACTAAACTATCAAAAACATGCGAGTCAATACATGGAAAACCTATAATATACTTTTTTTCCCGCTAAATTGGAGCTTTCTCCCACTGTGCGACGTGGCAATCGCAGTGAGTGGCAAATTCGAAAACGACCTCAGAGACATCCTACAAAAGCAGCGGTTTGGGCGCTAACCCAAACAAGGCAGAATTGGACCTCTTTATAAAGATGAATAATATCCCACATGTGGACCCTCCTCCTTGGATAATTGGAGCAGACCTAGTCTTTTTTGAAAGTGCAAAATTTTTAGGAATAATTCTAGGTATGCAACTGTTATTCAGACGTAACGTACTGGAACGTTGCCTTATATTCCTGCAGGAAGGCTACAGGTTCGCGGAGGGGCCTCTCTTCTAAAATCGTTCATTGGATATATGTAGTAGTAGTTCGTCCAATACTGTTATACGGCATTGTGGTATGGTGGGCGACAACTGACAAACTAACCATCACCAACCTACTAGGTTCAGAGAACTGCCTGCCTGATCATAAGCGGAGCCTTAAGGACTACTGCGACAGAGTCTCTACAAGCCATACTCCATATACTGTCAATTAATATTGTGGCGATAGAGTTGCAACCAGTGCGGCACTAAGATTAAACTGCCTATCAATGTGGAGGTACAAGAACTACGGTCACATGAGGATATCAAAGCTTAATGCTATGGTAACCGACAAAGTTGACTATATACCAACTGTTTACACTAGTAAGGGTCGGTCCCCATACAAAAAATGTCTCGCCAGTCACCCCCTAGTTTAGAAGATTATTTAGAGACAATTCCGTGGCAACCAAAAAAAAATTCTTATTATCCTGCGTTGGCATTTGATGTCCGATCGTAACGGGATGCACATCGTTGTTCGAGTTTTGGCAAGGGCTTTATTTGGTCCATATGTCACTTTTGACTCCGAAGTCAAACTCGATAAGTGACTTCTGTCATCTCGTTTTCTACCCCCTTAAGTGGACTTTTGAAACGCTAATAAACGGCTTTAAAAATAATGAAACTTTTGCTTTTGAAGTACCTACTGTTATTCATAATCAAAAAAGTTATTTTGGTTTTCAAATAACAAAATACATGCAGAGATCAAATTACACAATCTACATTTGACTTCGTTTTCTGTCTCTCTCTCACACAAATAAACACAGATAAATCCCATTCCCACAAACGCACATCCACTATGATGGTTCGGTTCAGGACGAACGAACTAAATTTGCGAGATTCGTCACCAAATGTAAAGCGATCTACGGAACACAATCAGAATAAAATCACTTTGTTTTCCCACGCACCCTACACTACACCAACACAGTATTTTTGTCACTGTGTGCTTATTTAACGTATGGTCTTAACGTATGATACGTCGCTGATGATCTCTTGACAATGGCTACACTTCTTCCATATGTTTTGTAATCCGAAGTCTATTTTTACTAGTGACTTCAGTTTCCCGATTTTCTACCCCTGTAAATACTTGTTTTGCAACAAGTAAAGTCATTTGAAAATAAAAAATTTTACTTTTACGATTTTATTTTGTGTGATTTTATTCTGAATTTGTTCCTTAGAAAACTTAAACATTTGGAGACGAATCTCGCTAATTTAGTTCGTTCAAACTGAACCGAAACTTGAAAGTGGATGTGTATTTGTGGGAGTGGGGTTTTTCTGTGTGTATGAGTGTGTGGGAGAGACAGAAAAAGACGACAAAAGTAGATTGTGTAATTTGATCTCTGCATGTATTTTGTTATTTGAAAGCCAATATAACTTGTTTGTTTATGAATAACAGTGGGTACTTCAAAAGCAAAAGTTTCATTATTTTTAAAGCCCTTTATTAGCGTTTCAAAATATTCTACACTTAGGGGGGTAGAAAACGAGATGACAGAGGTCACTTATCGAATTTGACTTCCGAGTCAAAAGTGACATATGGACGAAATATAGCCCTTGCCAAAACTCGAACAACGATATGCATCCCGTTACGATCGGACATCAAATGCTAACGCAGAATAATAAAATTAAAGGGGCGGCATGTAGGGTGCACAGAAAAAACGTTTGTTTGTTGCCCCAGAATTGTCTCCACATACTCTTCAAAGAGTTACCTGTGTAACTTTTTTTTGCGACCCACTCTAGTGTACACCTTCGAGCGGAACTACATTACTGATTCCAGCCAGAGATGAATGGGCAGAATACCTGGTAATAGAAACCATCTCCACTTCTATACGGATGGTTCGAAGCTTAATGAAAAGGTTAGCTTCGGAGTACGAGTACACTGTGAAGAACTTAGTTTGGATATAGCTCACAGACTACCAGATACCTGCAGTGTCTATCAAGCCGACATAATGGCAATATGGGAAGTCGCCAAGTGGCTTAGTCGCAACATAGTAACCAACCCTGGGGTTTTCATTAACTCGGACAGCCAGTGTGCCATCAATTCTCTGGAGGCCACATCCCTAAATTCACAAACAGCCCTCGACTACCGCAGATCTCTTATCGAGATGGCTGAGCAGTTTAATATACACCTCATATGGGTGGCTGGGCATAGGGATATCCCGGGGAACTGCAAAGCTGATGAACTTGCTAGGAAAGGGACGACATTACAAATTCTCGAAGAATTTGAATATATTGGTGCGCCACTATCCTCGTGCAAGCTTTGGCTTAGGCAAAAGGCAATCAGGCAGTCCAACGAAAGATGGACAGAAATTGGATCCTGCAGGGTAGCTAGACAAATATTATCAACGTTAGTATCAGTTCTGACGGGACACTGCTTTATCGGCGAACATGCCAAAAGACTGGGTATTGACTCCAATGACTTGTACAGAAGCTGTGAAGATGAGGAAGAAGTGGAGAGCGTTGAACTCTTGCCATGCGACTATCCCGCTTTGAGTAAACGACGACTGGACATACTGGGGTCGGCCTTTCTAGGCCGTCTAACAGATCTTTCCGGTACCGATATTCGTACTATCGATAAATTTATATATCAAACAGGTTGCTTTCGATGAGGGGCGTTTCAGCCTGTGGTAACACTAGGGACCTAAACTGGTCTATGTGAGCTGGTAAAAAATACCACCCTAACCTAAACCTAATGCAGATTAATCTGCACCACTCTATAGCTGCCTCGATCGAACTTCTTCTCGCCCTCTCAAACTCTAAAGTAGATATTGTTTTACTTCAAGAACGCTATATATCGTTATAATAAGGTTACTGGTTTGGGCAATAAAAATTACATCACATACTCTCCTCCTTCGGAGGACAGGGTTAGAACATGTATTGTAGGTAGAAAAAATCTTAACAGAATCCTTCAGTATAATTACAGCAATGGAGACCTGACGACGGTGAGGTTAGAGAATATACACACCCAAGTATTTCTACTCTCATCAAGCTCGTGCATGAGAATCATAGGGCGAGCTGCAACTGTGACGCAAACGCGCACCACTCTTAATGGGGAAGTACAAACATCAACACTAGAGGTGAGTCACTTTATGACTTTATTTTGAATTCTGGGCTAAAGATGCAATATTGGTAATGATCCAACTTTCCAAGTCAGTACGTTGACGAACGTATACGACACTGTTCTTTCAGTTTGGAGGGTGTCCAAGGAGAACTCCTTCTCGGACCATAAATATAGCCTCTTCAAACTGAATATGGTTACAGGTGTGAAACACCTTTCAGGATCCAAAGGAAAACAAATTCTTGACAGCAGTCATTTTAGAAGAATGCCATGGTGGATTATTAGACTTCCTAATGTGAATCTGTGGTACGGATTGTAGCAAACATTCATTTAAAACATTATAAAATCTATCAATGGCATCATCCATATCAGCAGCACGATCACAATTACAAACAAAAACCCAATCAATATTTAATAATAGAGAATTAAGCAATTCAAAGTTTGTTCTTTTGAAACAGAAAACTGTGCCTTCATAATTTCAAAAAAAAATTGTATTTTTCACGAATACCAAATCAAGTTGGTTTAGGTTAGGGTGGCAGCCGTATTTTTTTTATACAAGCTCACATAGACCAGTTTAGGTCCCTAGTGTTACCACGGGCTGAAATGCCCCTCATCGAAACCAACTTGTTTGACATACAAATTTATCGATAGTACGAATGTCGGTACTGGAAAGATCTGAACGGCTGCCTAGAAAGGCCGACCCCAGTATATCCAGTCGTCGTTTACTCACAGCGGGGCAGTCGCTAAGCAAGTGCTCAATGCTCTCCACTTCTTCCTCATCTCCACTGCTTCTGCAGAAGTCATTAGAGTCAATACCCAATCTTCTGGCGTGTTCGCCGATCAAGCAGTGTCCCGTCAGAACTGATACTAAAGTAGACAATCTTTGCCTCTCCAGTGCGAGGAGATATTTTGATCTTCTCAGGTCATACTTTGGCCAGATTTGTCTAGCTACCCTGCTGGTGCCGATTTTTGTACATCATTCGTTGGACTGCCTGATTGCCTCTTGCCTATGCCAAAGCAAGCACGTGGATAGTGGCGCACCAATATATGTAAATTCTTCGAGAATTTGTGGTGTCGTCCCTTTCCTAGCAAGTTCATCGGCTTTGCAGTTCTCCGGGATATCCCGATGCTCAGGCACCCATATGAGGTATATATTAAACTGCTCAGCCATCTCGTTAAGAGATCTGCGGCAGTCGAGGGCTGTTTGCGAATTTAGGGATGTTGCCTCCAGAGAATTGATGGCAGCCTGGCTGTCCGAGTAAATGACAACGCCAGTGTTGGTTACTATGTTGCGACACAGCCACTTGGCTACTTCCCATATTGCCATTATTTCGGCTTGATAGACACTGCAGGTATCTGGTAGTCTGTGAGCTATATCCAAACTAAGCTCTTTTCAGTGTACTCCGAAGCCAACCTTTTCCTCAAGCTTCGAACCATCCGTGTAAAAGTGGAGATGGTTTCCATTACCTGGTATTCTTCCAACCCATTCAACTCTGGCGGGAATCATAGTGATGTAACTTCTCTCGAAAGTGTACCTAGTTGGTATATAGTCCACTCGGTCGATTACCATAGCACTACACTTTGATATCCTCATGTGACCGTAGTTCTTGTACCTCACATTGATAGGTAGTTTAATCTTATTGCCGCTTTGGTTGCAGCTTCTCTCGCCACAATATTAGTCGACAGTATATGGACTAGGGATTGTAGACTCGGTCGCTGTAGTTCTTATGGCTCCGCTTAAATATATCCAGTGGACGATTTTAGAAGAGAGGCCCGACCGCGACCCTACAGCCTTTTTGCAGGAATATAAGGCGACGTTGGTCTTTCTTACACGTTCCAATACGTTAAGTCTAAATAACAGTTTTCTATCTAGAATTATTCCTAAAAATTTTGCACTTTCAGAAAAGACTAGATCTGTTCCATTTATCCGAGGTGGAGGGTCCACATCCCAGCAAAAAATAAAAAGAAGTACTTCCAAAAGAATAACATTATAAGTACTTCCAAATCATAAGTATGAACATTTTTTCGGCATTTAATGACGTTCTCCTAAATAACTAACCAAATTGCAATTTCGGAATATAAATTATTAACCCAAGAATGCATAATTTCAAAACGATTGGATGTAAAATAAAGCTTCTGAAGTTATAAATGTCCAGATTGGAAGGAACATATATATGAGGGTTATGAAATATATGTAAAATACTGCTTATATGGGGGCTATATCAGAATTAGTGAATGGTTCTGGAAGCTAGTCGACTTTCGACTTTTTCATCAACCAAATTTCGTTTCAGGCCACTAGGTCGATTAATCTGACCTAAAAGTCGATTTTTTCATAGTCGATTAAAATAACATATACGGCCTATGGGCTCGGTTGTTATTGAATATAATAAAATTAAATTAAATTAAAAAATTAAAGTCATTTCAAATTATGCTGATTTTCTTCGAAATATGTTAAATTGTGGAATTGTAGTACATTGGATTGCGATAAAAACTGAATTTATTAATAACACTTTATACTTTCCACAAATGTTGATATATCGTCACCAGAAATGCCCAAGAGCGTAGCCCTCAAAAAATGAAAATTCGTTTTTCGTCCAAAAATCACGATTTTATTGAAGAAAAAAGAATTCAATCGGTTCAGAAAGTGATTCTAAGTCGATCGGTATAATAAACGATGGTTTTATAATCTCTTCTCATTATAGGTGTTAGAAACAAATGCATAAAATTATAATAAATTGTACCAGAGTGTGGTGTAGGTTATAAATAAAAAATATTAAAAGAAATTATGGTAATTAAATATACCATACCATACTTACTGTACTCGTACCACACTGTGGTACTTTACTACTATCTGAACCGGGGCTACGGAAAATACATAGCGCCGCACAAATGTGCTATGTATTACAGTGTAAAATAAAAATCCTTTTTTATTAGTGAGAATGTTGATCATTTGCGAAAATGTATGACCCCATAGTACACTATGGTGTAATTCGGCCACACCTTTTAAGAGCCAGCTATACCATACAGATTACAAACATCTTCAAATGTCCTAAACACACATACATATACATATATGATCGTTGATCTCTTTGACCAATAGTATATTATCTATACGTTCCCTTCCCTATGTCAACATTTGTATTCCTTTAAAATAAGAGATCTCTGAACCCAAAGATGTTAATAAGAACGACATGCATTCATCAAATAAATACAACACCAAAAAAGCAAATCTTACATTGCTTTAAAAGGAGTTGTGCAAAAGTGGTGACAAAGAAGTACTTCGCGACAACCCCTTGTTAAATTCATTGGTGAAAATTAGAACAACTTCCGGATCACAAATTGGGGATTTTTATTGCTTCTTTGGATGCTCTTTTTTTGCTGGGATGTGGGACATTATTCATCCTAGTAAAGAGAACCAATTCTGTCTTGTTTGGGTTTACGCCCAAACCGCTGCTTCTGGCCCATCTAGCCAATTTGTTCAGAGCCACCTATAGAATGTCTCGGAGGACGTTTTCGAATTTGCCACTCACTGCGATTGCAACGTCGTCCGCATATGTCAGGACCTTGCAGCCACAACGTTCTAAATCTAGCAGGATTTCATTCACCGCTAGGTTCCAAATTAGTGGAGACATTACTCCTCCTTGTGGGGTCCCTCTGTTTACAAACCTTGTTAGAGTTGTGGACCCAAGACATGCTGTTATGCGTCTTCTGTTGAGCAGACTTTGAATTAGTCTAATCAAACTAGAGTTAACTTTTAGATGTGACAGTGCCGCAATTACTGCATCTGAGTGAATGTTGTTAAAGCCCCTTATATGTAAAGATATGCCACCATGGTGAATTCCTTGAAATGCAGGGACGATTCGATAGTGCTCACAAGTTCGTGCAGGGCTGATTCTGTAGACTTCCGCTTGTTGTAAGTGTTGAAGATATGGCATCACCGTCCAACGCGTATGTTGTTCTCTAGGCTTCGTAGTTTGTAAGTTATTTTAAATCACTCACTTTTTCTGTAAACCCTGAACTAGATAGACGTTTTTTCTGTTCATTCACTTAGTTAAATAAATATAATAATAAACTGAAACAGGTTATGGGCCCAGAATAATAAATAGACTGTGGAGACTAAGCAAAAGGAAATTATAAATTGTGATTTTATAATAATTAAAGTAATTCAAAATGTGTGATGCTCTCTTGCAAATAGAGAAACAGGAGGACACCAACTATGATAGTTGGTCCATACAAATTAAGAGCGTTTTGATCCACAGTGGCTTCTGGAAAGTGGTGAGTGGACAGCAGAAAAAAGATGGCGAAGGCACTGATAAGTCAAAATGGGAAGAGACTGACGAAAAGGCATTCGTCTGAGTGTGAAGGCGTCTCAGTTGGGGTATATTAGGAACTGTTCAACATCTCATGATGCTTGGGTGAAGCTGGCGGACGTGTACATGCCCAAAGGTCCGCTGCAAAAGGTATCCCTTTATAAAAAGCTGCTGAGTCTTTCGATGCCAGAAGGAGGAAATGTTGTAAACCATATCAATGAATTTGCTGAAGTGACTGAAAAGCTAAAGGAGACTGGAGTAGAAATTCAGGAGGAGCTGTTGGTCATCATGCTTCTGTCAAGCCTTCCAAAAGAATTTGAAAACTTTGTGGTGGCCATGGAGACGCGTGATGAATTGCCAAAATTTTCGTTGCTGAAGCAAAAAATACTGGAAGAGGGAAAAAGAAAAGAACAGTTTGAGAGTGAAAAAGCATCCACACAGCAACAAGCTTTTGCCGCTAAACCGAAAGGCTTCAACAAAAGGGGTAGCAACAACTCAATGAAGCATTTCAAAGGAAAATGTTATGTGTGTGGAGTAGCGGGACACTTTCCAAACAAGTGTGAGAAGAGAGAGAAAAAACAACAAGCTCTCACAATGCTGGCTGCAACCGAGACATCGTCGCTGAGAAAGCAGTTGTCGTATGTGGATAGCGGCGCAACATCGCATATGTTTAATGATCGTTCTCTGTTTTCCCGATTAAACGAACATGAAGAAAGCATAGCATTGGCAGGCGACAAACATATTACGGCAGTTGGCAGAGGTGATGTTATAATTCACAATAGCGGATTCGAGCTTTTACTTCAAAATGTTTTATATTCGCCGGAATTGCAAGCAAATTTCATTTCGGTATCCAAAGCAGTGGACAGAGGACTGCTTGTAAATTTTGATTCCGCAGAGACAGTGATGACAAGAGCTGATTCAACTGTAATATTGAGGAACCTTCTGTTCCAAATCGGAAAGCTTACTGTCGATGTAGAAATAAAGTAAAATCACAGATAAGAAAGTTTAGAAGGCTTCATCATATGAATATGTTCAATGGGGTTGGTAATAGAAGGGTGTGGAACATTTTGAATAAGAACTTTATTGATGATAGAAAAGAGTGTCTAGATGACGTTAATGTTGATGAGATTAATGACTTCTTCGTTTTAAATAGTAATGGCATGAACGTCGATATTAGTGACTTTGATGACGTGGGTGGATTTTCTTTTAGTTGTGTGGATTTTCAAGATATTAACCTTGCTTTGAGCAGAATCAAGTCCAATGCTATTGGCACTGATGGGTTTTCAATAAGATTTATAAAAATTATATTTCCATATGTATCAGAATGCATATTGCACCTTTGTAATATGATAATTACCAATTCATCCTATCCTGAGGGATGGAAACTTGCACGTGTGGTGCCCGTACCTAAAAAAGGCAAATCATATGACTGCAATAATCTTCGTCCCATAAGTATCCTTTCTTCACTTTCAAGTAGTGGAACATATTATGAAATCACAAATATTTGACCATATATCGGGACGTAGTCTTTTGAATGTACATCAATATGCATATAGGAATGTGTTCTAGTGTCTTTAGATTTGTCAAAGGCGTTTGATCGGCTTAATCATTCTTTGTTTATTTATAAATTACATCAGAAATTTGAATTCTCAAATGTTGCTTGTAAACTTATCTTGTCATACTTAACAAACGCAATTTGTAAGTCTACAAGGGCGTGTCTCACATACAACAAGTTTGTCTTGTGGTGTACCACTTTTCTTCATAATGTTTATGGATGACTGCGTTGGTTGTCTAGATCACATGTTTGTTCGACCGTACCTATATGCAGATGATGTCCAGCTTATTTTTTCTAACATCAGAGATGTTCCTCATGTTTTTGAGGAGGGGATAAATAGCACACTTGCCAGTCTTTCTGATTGGATGGTAAACAACGATTTTCTGGTTAATGCAGGCAAGACAAAGGCAGTAATGTTTCGTACTGGATATCGTAGTATTACCTACCCCATTATTAGAATGTCTGGTGTTGTTATTGAATTTCTTATATCAACTAAATGTTTGGGTATAGTAATTGATGACCGTTTGAACTTCGGTGAACATATTGATTGCATTTCCTATAAAGTTACGTTGGGATTACGAAAACTATTCAATTGTGGTTTACATTTACCCTTTCATGTTAAACGTATGATTGCATATGCCTTTTTAATGTCACATTTAAACTATTGCATTGAGCTGGTATCGTGTACTCTGTCATACAATAAACGTAAGATTGAACTCATTGTTAATAGGATTGTTCGATTTGTTTTTGGGTTGAGAATTTATGATCACATTTCAGAAAAAGTGCGTGATTTCCTATGATGCTCTTTTTCGCAGCATACTGTTCTGCGAAGTTTAGTCTTTTTTTTATAAATTTATAAGGAATGGTTTTCCTGATGAACTTAATTCCAAATTCTTATTTTCGTATTCTACGAGAAATCCGCAAATCATAATACCTGCCATTTATTCTTCTGTTTTTGAAAGATCTTTTGTCGTCACAACGGCGAGAACTTGGAATTCTCTACCCTTTGATCTTAGAAATTTTGATCAAAGTGAAAATAATTTCAAACTTTGGTGGACGATGATTTACTGATTTCTATATTTTTCTTTTCACCAATAGTAGAAACAACACCTTTTCCTACAATTTATATTTCGAACCTTTAGCCATATTACTAACTTTTATTTTTAAATTTAGATATTAAGAAAATTTTAAATATTTTGGTATTCAAGAATTGCAATATGCTATCATTGGCCTTGAAGGCTTATTGTATTGCTTAATAAAATAAAAATAATAAAAAAAGCAATGCGGCGAGACAACATGTTTGTGGCTGAAAATGAGGAAGAGAAATTATTCACTGCAAGCAATACTGTACTGTGGCATAATAGATATGGTCATCTCAACTTTAGGAGTCTGTCCCAGTTGTCAGAGAAGAAAATGGTGAATGGTATGTTCGTTTCAAAGAATTCCACTGACTGTAAAACATGTATGCTAAGTAAAATACATGTATTGCCATTCCCAAGTTTTTCCGAATGTAAGACGAATGCAATTTTAGATCTTATTCATACAGATGTTTGTGGGCCTTTCAGGACAAAGTCTGTTGGCGGGTCGAAGTACTTTTTGACGTTTATCGATGACAAGTCCCGGATGATATTCGTATACTTCATCAAGTCCAAAAGTGAGGTTTTCGAGAAATTCAAAATTTTCAAGGCGATGGTCGAACGGCTTACCAATCGAAAAATAAAGGTTCTAAGGTCAGACAATGGAAGAGAATATGTCAATGGCGAATTCGATGAACATTTGGAGAAAGAAGGGATTTGCAGACAGTTGACGGTGCCATACACTCCCCAACAAAATGGCGTCGCTGAACGTGCCAATCGTACGCTTATAGAAATGGCGCGTTCCATGATGGCTCATGCGGGTGCGAGTCAAAATTTATGGGCAGAGGCAGTGAATACGGATGCATACATACGGAATAGAAGTCCTTCGAAGATTTTAGAAAACAAAATTCCTTTTGAAGTGTCGTATGACAGAAAGCCAAATGTTAAGCATTTTAGAACGTTTGGATCGAATGCTGTAGCATTGTACAAAAAGAAGAAGTCCAAGTTCGAGGCAAAAGGCGCTCAATGTGTAATGGTTGGTTATTCTACGACATCAAAAGCTTACCGTCTATTGGATAAGAAGAAGAGATAAATATTTGAACATCGCGACGTTCTTTTCGACGAAGATTTTTTCAATGACGAAGATGTCGGAAAGTTCAAACCGGGAGATTATCTAACGTTATACATTGAGGGAAATATGGAAACTGCAAGTGACATTGAAGGTCACCAAAACAGTGTTCGCGATGAAAGTTTTGATACAGCTGATGATATTTGAAACCCTGAAGACTTTTTGGGTTTTGACATAGACAGTGGAATGAGCGATCAGGAAGCCGTAGAAGATATTGTTGACGAAAACGTGTTGTACAGTGCTATAGATGACTGTGTTGCTCAGACTGTCCAGCAAGCTCTATCCAGTAAAGAGAAGAAATTTTGGCAAGATGCTATGAGCAACGAAATAAGTGCACTGCGTAAGAATCGTACGTGGTCGTTGGTCGACTTACCGTTAGGACACAAGGCAATTCCATGCAGATGGGTTTTTGCTCTGAAAAGGAATACGAATAGATTACAAGGAGACATTTTCGCCGGTGGTTCGATATTCCACTATTCGATTGCTATTGGCATTGGCAGTTTAGGAGAAAATGCATCTGCACCAGATCGATGTAAGTACAGCTTATTTAAATAGTAGTTTGCATGATGAGATATATATGCAACAACCAGAAGGGTTCAGAAACCAACAAAATCCAGTACAGGTGCTTAAATTGGAAAAGGCAATATATGGTTTGAAGCAAAGTGGGAAGGAGTGGAACACAAAGCTAGATAGTGTCCTAAATCAAATGGGATTTCAAGCTTCCGAGAATGAACCATGCTTGTACAAAGCCAAGATAGACGGAATAATGGTATTGATCGCGGTATACGTTGACGACCTAATTATTGGATGCAGAGATAAGGACATCGTTATACGAAAGAAAAGCCAACTCTCATCTAATTTCGAGGTCAGCGATAAGGGTGAATTGCATCATTTTCTAGGAATGAAAATTGAACGCGAAGGTGAGACTGGTACAATCAAATTATGTCAGCGTAACTACATTCGAGAAATTTTGAGGCAATACGGAATGGAGAATTGCAAACCTTTGTCAGTACCTTTAGAACCTAGTTATCAGACAAAGTGTGACGATAAATGTGAAAAGGCAAACCAGCAGGATTACCAGTCACTAGTTGGTACTCTCATGTACCTGGCAATATCGACAAGGCCGGACATACTTCATTCAATTTCTAAAATGGCTCAACGAAATTCTGATCCGCATCGAGAACATATGACCAAATTGAAACATATACTGAGGTACTTGGCTGGAACAATAAATTTGAAATTAATTTATAAATCTGGAGGGAAGGCGTTAGAAGGCTACGTAGACGCAGAATGGGGTGGTAATGCCGAAGACAGAAAATCATACACCGGTTTTACATTTTTCTTTGGTGGTTGTCCCGTATCATAGGAATCAAGAAAACAGACATCTGTGGCCCTCAGTAGCACTGAGGCGGAGTATATGGCAGCATCTGAAGCGGCTAAGGAAGCCGTATATTTGAAAAGGATATTAGTCGAACTAGATATGTACAACAATGGACCAGTGGTGTTACATATTGATAATCAAGGGGCTCAAAAACTGGCTGAAAATCCAATCTACCATAAAAGAAGCAAAGATATTGATGTCAGATTCCATCACATTAGGCAATTGGTTCATGACGAGGTCATTAAACTGGAATATTGTCCTACTTCGAATATGGTGGCTGATATTCTAACTAAGAATCTACCAAAGATCAAGCATTTTAATTTTATACAATTAATGAATATGGAATAAGCTTTTATGTAAAACAATATCCACGTTGAGGAGGAGTGTTGAAGATATGGCAACACCGTCCAACGCGAATGTTGTTCTCTAGGCTTCGTAGTTTGTAAGTTATTTTAAATCACTCACTTTTTCTGTAAACCCTGAACTAGATAGACGTTTTTTCTGTTCATTCACTTATTTAAATAAATATAATAATAAACTGAAACAGTAAGCATGTTGGTTCACCGACATGACGATCCCTTCTAGATCAGATTGGCTGGATGGTGATCTCCCCTTTCGTGGTCACGCTATTTACACAGATGGATCAAAGATGGATGTGGGAACGGGGGCTGGCATCTTTAGTGAATCTCTTAGCATTATCAGATCTTACTTACAAATTGTCAGACGCCTGCAGTAACTTTCAGGCGGAGGTTTTTGCCATCCTGGTTACCCTGCGTTTAATCAACGAGGGTTTTTCCAGGCAGGGTGAAAACATAACTATCTATGTTGATAGTCAAGCTGCTCTGAAGGCACTGAACTCCAACGTCATCAAATCCAAGTTTATGATTGCATATTAGAAATGCAAAAATTAACAGTTAACGTCAAGCTCTGCTGGGTCCCAGGACACTGTGTCATCACCGGAAACGAGAAGGCTGATGAGCTCGCACGGAGTGGGTCAGCGATGGAAACCACTAGTGCGGTGTCATCACTGTATCCACCAATGTGTGAGTTCTTCGGCATGATAGATAGCTGTCAATGTCCTTTTCTTTCTAGAAGAAGACTCTGCTACCTAGACGACTTTGCGATCGAAGATCTCGAAGCTCTGTCATCGCAAAAAATCGTCAGCATCCTCAATTATATTAGCTGCCTGAAGTGGCTGGGGATGACAACCGCTCATCCATCTGCCTAAACGACATTGTCCACTGCAGGAACTTCTCTATCCTCTCCTCTTTTAATTCAACATTTCTTTTTTCCGCTCTTCTCACTTATTATTGGGGTCCCCCTCCACCCCCTCTCATTTTTCAATCTATCACTTTTTCTGCTGTTTTCTCCAAATCTTTAATTCTTTATAGGACTAACACAATGGACCTTTAGGTCTCCGAGTGGAGTGGTGCACGCCATGTTGGTAGTATACTACGCGTTCTTTAACCTAACCTAACCTCTCCTGTGGCTCTTGGTACTAAATGGAATACTCAGATCATTTGAGGAAGAAAGAGTGAAAGTTGTCGCCTACGCAGATGATGTTATCATGGTTGGAGGCAAATTTCTTTCGACTATTACCGATCTTATTCAGGGTGCTCTTAGGTGGCTATCTGGATGGGCAACGGCAAACGGGCTGGGCATCAACGCCATGAAGACCGAGCTAGTACTATTCACCAGACAAAATAAGACACAACATTTCACCAAACCTATTCTGGACGGAGTGGAGCTGTCCTCTGAGTCTAAATACCTTGGTGTCATACCTGACCGGAAATTGAGATGGAAAATAAACACTCGTGCAGAAACTCCATATGCAAGAGCTGGGGGCTCAAGCCAAGTACCATCCACTGGATGTATATGGCTATTGTGCGTCCTATACTTACCTATGGTTCAGCGGTATGGTGGAAGGCGACAGAAGTTATCAGCTTAAAAGTGAGAGAAAGTACAAAGAGTTGCAACATTGGTTATATCCGGTGTCGAGGCAGCCCTCGACATGATATTGAACCTACAACCTGTAGGTCTTTTTGTTAACTGCAGTGCTACAAAGTGCGCTCTCAGGCGTGGACATCGCATCAAGAATGTCTGATCTAAGGGCTCCGGCAGGACCGACAGACTATTTGTCACCAGTTCAGAAATTCTCCTCAAATCTCGACACAATGATCCCCCCAGAACAGACTGGTCATGCGGCAACCTTCCTTTGGAGGGCCATACAATATACACTGACGGTTCAAAGATGGATGTAGGCACAGGGGCAGGCGTTTTCAGCTCTTGGCATAAATACGTCCTTCAGGTTAGCCGATACCTGCAGCGTTTTCCAGGCGTTTATCTTTGCTATACTGCAAGCCCTCAGCTTGATAAATCGACGAAAACTTGGGCAAGATGATCACATAACAGTCTATGTTGATAGTCAGGCTGCTCTAAAGGCACTAAAGTCAATCATTATTAAGTCAAACGTGGTTCATGAGTGCCGTTTGGAACTACAGCAATTGGCAGACATAATCAGACTGTGCTAGGTCCCCGAATCACTGTGATATCGCGGGGAACGAGAAGGCTGACGAACTCGCGCGAAGTGGATCAGCGATGAACGCTGCAAGGGTACACGAATTCTTCAGTAACAGCGTTTCTACAAAGACCTGGCAACCAGAAATGGCCAGCCATATCGAAAACTAGGACCAAAGATCTTTTTAACCTCACAAAGAGGGGCATTCGTTTAATGATATGCACGCTGACTGGCCACTGTAATGTTAGATCTTTAACACCAAGGTGGCAGAGTGATTCTTCTGACTACTGTCGACTCTGTGAGGATGAGGAGGAACTGGAGACAATCGAACCCCTTATCTGTCAATGTCCTACTCTATCAAGACGATGGCATCGCTACCTAGTTGATTACACGATACAAAATCTGGAATCTCTGTGGATGGTTTGACATCAACTCATCTAAACCTCTCCTAAAAAGCCATCTCTTCTCTCTCTTATTTATACTCATTACCTCCTTCATCTTTTGCGACCTCTCCATTTTCTTCTATTCATCTTCTCAGGACGAACAGAATGGACCAAAGGTCTCTGAGTGAAGTGGTGCACGCCAGCAATGGTTGTGTGCCGCGCGTCCTTAAACTAACCTATGTGTGTGCGACGCACAAGCCCTTTATCTTCACCTGTGCAGAAGTCACATCTGCTGCCCATATGTCCCTTCGACGCTGTGTTTTTATCACTCACTCTACACTGGTCATTTAATCTTTTATTATTTCCAGCTATTTACAATAGAGTGGGATGCAAAAGTTGACACAATATTAATTCTAAACCATGTTTCCGCTTTAACAGTAAGTCGCGATAGTCATCCTAATTTACGAATCTGCTGTAGTGGTTTTAGCGTTAAATCCAACCAGACAGATTTGTTTATCTCTAATTTGAAGTATATGGTTCCAGATGTGGACCCTCTGCTAAATGAAACTGATCTACTGTTTAAATTTCTTTGAACATGTATCCTATTAAAATAATATTTCTCGTAATGGACTTTATCAGAAAATATTATTTTATTAGGATACATGTTCAAAGAAATTTAAACAGTAGATCAGTTTCATTTAGCAGAGGGTCCACATCTGGAACCATATACTTCAAATTAGAGATAAACAAATCTGTCTGGTTGGATTTAACGCTAAAACCACTGCTTCTGGTCCATCTGGCCAATGTATTCCGAGCCACTTGTATAATGCTTCTGAAGACGTTTGGCAATTTGCAGTTACTGCGATTGCACCGTCGTCCGTAAATGCCGCGAATTGACAGCCACAAGGTTCTAGATCTAGCAGGATTCCATTCACCGCTAGATTCCAAATTAGTGGAGACAGTACTCCACCTTGTGGGGTCCCTCTGTTTAGTCTAATCGAGCTAGAATTCACCTTTAGATGTGTTTAAAAGCCAGTTCTATATAATGAAAAGCCACCATTGTGAAATGCATGTTGGTTTCCCGACAAGAGACTTCTACCTACGTTTTCTCCAATGAATTAATCTTCATAACCAAAAGTACATTGGTTGGGTTTTCAAACAAAAGACCATGGAAATTCTACTATAGTCTTGGAATTACGTTAATTTTGGATTTTTTTGTATCGTAGTGCTATTTTGCGTATAGTTTTGAATCAAAACATTGCAGTGTTGCGATATTTGCATTTAAATCATAGGCAGTCTATATTACACATTCATGTTAGAAGTTTGAAGTATCATTTAAGAGATTCGCTTACTAGGGTAATTGCTGTGATAACGACCGTCGTATCGAAAATGTCATTTGAAGACACACCATTTGTAGCCCGTAATGTTACCTTTAAATCTTAAATCTATATAATACCTCAAAATACATTCAAGCTATTGGTGATATCAATCATAGAATCTCAAAATCGGATGAGTACTCTTAGTACGTACCAACTTTTGATTTAAAATGGCAAACATTTGTTCTACTTTTGGTATACCTTATAGAACTGATCTTTCGAATGGAATAAGCACGTCCAAATTAGCCTGATGATCTTCGCTGCCATGACATATTATACCAAAGGCAAAATTACATTGAAGTTGAAAGGAAGCAGCTTTAGGGCAAAACGGTGGCAAACAATTGTAATTAGTAGAGCAATGTTGGGACATTTTTCAACACCCCTAATTTAATTAAAATCAATGCGAGTTATTTATGAATCGTCTTCTGCATAGGTTTCGAAAGGATAAAAATCATCTTACGAGTTTACTTCAACCTTGATTGAAATGTGCAGAAAAATGCATCATATCAACAACTTCTCATTGGGCAGGGCGGATGGATGTAATAATGAAACTACTTAGCTATATTTGTATATTACCTGGCTTGACTGGCATGTTCCTTTTCTTGTTTGAAGTTCTTCGGTTTGTGTTGTAGTATTGGATGACATATCCTTGGATTCTTTTAATGCTTCATGATCTTTCACTAAACTACGTCTTGATGACTTTGGTTTGAACACTTCCTCTTCTGACATGTCACTAGAGTTGTTGTCTTCATGATTTATTTCATTATTTTCGTCTTCTTCATCATCATCATCATCATCCAAGCTTACGACGTTGTTTGTACCCACACCTCGCTCTTTTACATCTGAACTCAACTCCCATTCTTCGTCTCTCAGCACAGCACTCTTCATCGATCTATTGCTGATATCTTGACCATTTCGAATGATGTGGCCTTTATATTTCTCCCGCTGTTTTTTGCTGTTTAACCTTATTATTAGAAAAAGTTCAATGTTAATTAGGGATTGTTTTAATATACCAATAAATACCATTTTATTGATTTATTTTTATAAATTATGGATATCTTATTCCTTCTTATCAGTGAGCTTAGCTGCTTCTGCTTTTGTTCAATGCGCCATTTAGGTTTCTCTTGAAACAAAGAATCGTTGACATCCTTTTCTAAAGGAGACTTCATTTTACTGCTTTGTTGTGCCCTAATAGCATCATTCATAAGAGCATCATCATCATCATCATCATCTTCGCTGTATTCATCACTGCTAATAACATGTTCCTTTTCCTCATATAAATCCATATCTTTTTGTTTAACCCCAACACTGAATGAAAATTTTATGTATAAGGATACATACAACAAATGAGTAAATAGTTTAAATGCAATTTTGCTATTTATTAGTAAAATATATATATGTACATAAAAAAGCCGTTTGCAAAAAATGGAATTTCTAAATGATGCCGAGTCGAAGTCATCTACGACGGCGATACTTCTTTTGTGCTAAGTGGGATTCACACGAGGCAATTTTTTAAAGCGCCCTGGAGACGATCAAATAATTCCATCAAATCTTTGTGTGTGGGTGCAATCGGCTTTCGTCGGCTACACGTACACTACACGTACGCGTTGTCGACTCTGTTTGATGAAAATCAAAAAAATTTTGATTTTCTAATTTGATGGCGTTCTATTTGATGGTCTCGCGTTATGTTTGACAAAAACAAGCTCAGTTGCGTAGTGAACGCCGACATGACAAGTGCGCGGATGAAAACTAATTTAGTGAACGCCGACATGGAGAAGTGCGCGGATGAAAAAAAGTTTCCGCTGTTTATACCAGTTTTTCATCCACTCTTTCTTTTTCCTTTTCATGTTCTCTTTCTTCTTTTTTAACAAAACTGCTGCACAAGACAACAAAAGTAAATCATCATCCGACGACGACATAGTAACCAAACACAACGAACTCAAAATACCAACTGATGTTTGACGTATTTATTTGAACGTTTGCGGGCAACACACGAGCGCACCACACTAATACATACACACTGTTTGATGAAATTATTTGATCGTCTCCTGGGCGCTTAAAGCAAGTGTCAGGGTATCTCTTAGGGTGTCTCTTAAATACCAGTGAATGCGTCAGCGTCTGTCAAAAAAACACATGATGGATAATTTTTAACGCGCGCTGTACCGAAATACGCAGTAAACAGCTGATTTATCATCCCCATTTCAGAAATATTTTGTTTTTCTACATTGGGAGTGGATATTCAGAGCAATATCGATATTATGGATAATTTATATGTTTTGAAAATTTTCTGGACAAACCACAAAGAAGAAGGAATAGAAATATATTCCAAAACCAGGAGGCATTCGAATTTTAAACATTTTCAGACAGCAATTCATTTTTCTTCGCCTTCTCAACTTTCTAACTAAGTTTTCATAAGGAAAGATTGTAGAAGCTGCACTGAAGCAATTTGATAGTTTGCATTCGAGCAGTATTATTGTGTATACACACCAATGACACAACGATTTTTAACTACAAAATTTCCATAGCATTGTAGTTATATGTTTTAATTTGTTTGTTATTCAAGATGCTGTTTTTCATTAGAGAAGAACGGAAACATTGCTAATATATCGTGGAGTATCTAAAGATGTTGGTTTTGTCCACCGAAGTCAAATTATGTTTCTTAAACTCTTTATTGGTTGTGCAAAATGTAAAGACCTGTAATTCTCCTCCTGACTTTGTAAACGCCAACCAAATCTATCGAAGCTGTCGGCACTTGCCATGTTGGGACTAAATTGTGTTTTATATCACATGGCAGTGTCGTTATTAAATCAAATTCTATCATATAATCATGCTTCAAAGTAGAGAATTGTTTATTGGCCAGTTTCAATTGATATTTTCAAATGTCCTCGTTGAACATGGAATTCAAATGCAGCATCGTAAAGCTATGGAAATAAAAACTATTCGGAACAAGCTCGTGTCACATGCTTCATTGTAGGAAGAACAAACGCCTAGACTAACGATTTTCTTAGATTAGATCCGACCGGAATCAAAATGTGTTCTTGAAAATGGATTCCTTGCGTCCAAGCAGCATGAATAGGATCCCCACGTTTCTGTTGAATTAACAAACATTAATACAAAAATGCTGGTACATATTTTAATGCTTTGGAATTTACTTGGTGTTGACAACTTCAGAGAAATTGCTTACCATGTGCCCTTCTTGATTTTTACACATTTCTGGAGAGGCTCCTTTGTATTCCATAAGTAGGCAGTGTCCCAGCTATTTCAATCATTTCTTCGCTGTTAATCTGAAAACACATTTTGATATATATTATAACAGTAAAATATTAAATTCTCACCAGTTTGTATTTGGTATTTCCAGCAAATTCAATATTTAATATTTTTCTACTTCGTGCACTGTTCCAAAATAAAAAATAAAATGCTGCTTGTCATCTGTTTGTGTTTATGTTTTCTTTTGTGGTTGTTTTGTTTTCTTTCGTTGTAGTTGTAAGCGCACTGTCAAATTCAGATTTTTGAAATTATCCGGCGCATCCGTGTGTATTTCGGTAGCTGTAGTACATTTCCATACATTTGAAATCGAGTTTGACAGACGCAGGACGCATTCACCGGTATTTAGGAGATGCCCTTAAACACCAGTGAATGCGTCCGGCGTCTGTCAAACTCAAATTTCATCCTATTGTTTTCTGTGCATACAACAACACTTTGACAGCCGCAGGACGCAATTCAACGGTATTTAGGAGATGCCCTCAAAGTTATGGGAGAGAGGCATGATCAGCGTTACCGTTGGAAAATTTCAAAAAGGGGCACAAAAAGGGGATTTTTTCGAAAAAAGGGGCAACTGATCATTAAAAAAGGGGGATCAATTTTAAGGTTTTTATTTAAAGAAAACAACAATAAAAAACAAAGCTTTACATACAAAATAAGTAGGTAACATTAAAAAATTCATTCATTTACACAAAACTAAACAAAAAATACAATGTTATATGTAATGTATACTAAATATATTTTATCACATACATTTCTTTATTTATAGTTACTTTTTTGTAACTTATTTTTTATACTTTCTAATTAGATCTGTGCTTGGGACAGATGTGTTTTGTATTGAGTGTTTTTGATCTCACAATAAATCTGTTTAGAAAAAAACTTATATGTTTATGTACATCAACCTAATGAAAAATACTTACCATACCATATTTGTTACATTTAAGAAACTACAAGCAAAACAAATTGGATTTTTTTATAAACGCCGACTGATTCGAAAAAAACAATTTTCACCATATACGAGTATTGTTACATTTAAGAAATCACTCAAATTATTTGTATTGTTGCATAGACGCCGACCTATTCGCAGAATTTTCACCAATAAGATGAAACGGTGGAAATAAAATCTCATATGCATACACATACAAAAGATAAATGTAAATCGTTTTAAAGCGCCCAGGAGACGATCAAATAATTTCATCAAACAGTGTGTATGTATTAGTGTGGTGCGCTCGTGTGTTCAAATAAATACGTCAAACATCACTTGGTATTTTGAGTTCGTTGTGTTTGGTTACTATGTTGTCGTCGGATGATGATTTACTTTTGTTGTCTTGTGCAGCAGTTTTGTTAAAAAAGAAGAAAGAGAACATGAAAAGGAAAAAGAAAGAGTGGATGAAAAACTGGTATAAACAGCGGAAACTTTTTTTCATCCGCGCACTTCTCCATGTCGGCGTTCACTAAATTAGTTTTCATCCGCGCACTTGTCATGTCGGCGTTCACTACGCAACTGAGCTTGTTTTTGTCAAACATAACGCGAGACCATCAAATAGAACGCCATCAAATTAGAAAATCAAAATTTTTTGATTTTCATCAAACAGAGTCGACAACGCGTACGTGTAGCCGACGAAAGCCGATTGCACCCACACACTTAAAGATTTGATGGAATTATTTGATCGTCTCCAGGGCGCTTTACATATGCGTATATCCCATTAAATAACCTAATTCAGAAAGTAGCGCGTGAGGCATTTCCGTAGGTTGGTACGAAAGTGTTGTTATAAGAGTATAAAAAGCTGATTTTTTACAAAAAGCCAAAAAGTGCCACAAAAAATCGAAAAGGGGCACATTTAGTATCAAAAAATAAAAGGGGCGCGAAAGTAGCACGGCTGAAAAAAAGGGGCAAATATGCCACTTTAGTCGCACAACGGTAACGCTGGGCATGATACAACAATAGAAGGTAAAATCACTTGCCCAACAACAAAACTCGGATACAACCCTGTGCTTTATTTTCGTACAATAATCTGTCAAAATGAACAGCTGACCAACAATTGGTTGTCAAATAATTTTTTTGTTTGAAATTTAATTTTATTTTAAAAAGATAATTTTTTCTAATATTTCAAACTTATGTGGAATTAAACTATAATAGGCGTGTTTCGTTACACCAAAAGTGCTTAATTTGTATGGGCAGCTAAGCACTATTAGTTCCCGATGAAGTTTGGTGCTTGTGTTCGTGTCTTAATCGAGTATGATGTTGTCAGATTGGGCACCCTATATTTAGCAATATGGCATCCCATTTTTGGAGAGATTGTGGGAAATTATTTTAATATTTGCAAAAAGAGTGTAAACAATTGAACATAGAATAGTAAATATATGGGCTAAAGTGCAGTTTACCGGGAGCATCACGAAAATAAAAAAAAGTAGCCAATCGTTTTAAGTTTGGTTCAAATGTTACGAAAATAGTGTTCAAAATTGGGGCTCGGACCCATGGGACCCAAAAAATCGACCCTGTCCCCGACATAGTCAACATTATACTCAAACGAAAGGTAATGCCATGTAGAGCCTAAATATGCAAAAAGTGGATCCAGCAGGCCACTAGGGTCCAATATTTTGGGGGACTTGGGACCCCAAAACCAATATTATACTCAACCGAGAGGAGATGGCGAGCAGACTCCTAATAATGCAATAAAAAATTATCCGTTAGGCCTATATGACCCAGTAAAATGGGGGCTCAGACCCGCAGAATGTCGATATTATTCTTAAGCAAAAATAATATGCAAAGACAGATTTTTCTAAAGCCCCTGTGACTTCCAAAGAAAAGTATTGCATTTACAAAAAGAAATGAAATTTTTTTCAAAAAAAATCACGTGAAAATATTTTCGCCTGCTACGCTTTTATACAACACACATGTGTTTATAGGTATAATCGATGCAATTAATATAACATTTAAATATTTATACGTCGCCTGACTCACGTTGTCGAACATTGATTTGTAGGTCACAAAAAGGCTGTTTTTCCCATAGTAGTCATGTTAACGTTTGGCATCGTGGGTCAGGCGGTTAGTCTATTTATCACCTTAATTTACATATATTTTGTTATTTTATATTAAAATAACATTAAAAGTAGAAAAATAAATAGTGTCCAACTTTTTTTGGCCTACAAATACAAATGAAAATTTTCTTTCGTAAAAATCGCGAACTTTTTTGAAATAATAACACAAAAATACACTAATGGTGTTTTCTTTTGTGTCAAAAAATGCAAAATTTTTTATGCCTTTCGCCCCAAAAATGACTTTTTGTCTTCGATTGTAAAATAAATGCTGCAGTGTGAAAAGGTTTCGTTTTCTTTTGTGAAAAATGTCGTACTTGCACGGGGCAAAAATGCAACATTCAGCCCTGAGTATAACATTGATTTTCTACACCTGGGCCCCAAGTTTATAGGCCTGAGTGGACTACAAGATCAACTTTTTATAATTTTTTTCATATTTTGGCTATATTCGACATTTCCTTTAGTTTGAGTATAATATTGATTTTGGGGTCCCAACTCCCCGAAAATATAGGTCCCTAGGGGCCTACTGGATCCATATTTTACACGTTTTTCTTCATATTTCGGCTATATTCTACATTTCCTTTCGTTTAAGTATAATATTTATTTCTGGGTCCCAAGTTCCCAAAAATATTGGACCCTAGGGACCTACTGGATCCACTTTTTACATATTTTTTTTCATATTTAGGCTCTACATGGCATTACCTTTCGTTTGAGTATAATGTTTACTATGTCGGGGACCGGGTCCATTTTTTGGGTCCTGAGGGTCCCATGTGTCAGAGCCCCAAATTTCGACCCCATTTTCGTATTCCTGGAGTCATTTAGAAGGGGGGTCAAAACAAATTTTTTTTGGCGATGCCCCCGGTAAATTGCACTTTTGGCCTATTTCCAATGCATTTTGAAAAATTTGCTGTTTGATGTGGATTTTGGGCTGACGTCGTCATCAGTCCATATTTTTTTGAAAGCGACGTTCACCACACATTGTCCTTAACGGCGAGCGCGGTCGATGCCTACCATCTTCTTTTGAGCTGAATTGGATGATATGAACACCAACATGTGGTTTTAACAAGAAGGCACTACGGCCACACAACTCGTGGTCATCTTACGAGGAGGTGATGTTGAGAATAATCTACAAACCACAGCAGCCATCAAAGTAAACACAACCCTTGATATCGGTAAAATTCAGCTTGTTTCATGCGCCAGTCATGGAAAATTGGAAAAAGCCGTGGCGGACATTTCTAAGAAATATTCAATTTACGAAAGTTAAATTGTAAGGAATTTGACAGCTATAACCGGTAGTTAGCTCTTAAACCTAGTTTATTTATTTATTGTTAATGGCTCTTATAATGACATCAATAGGACTTTTAAACGAAATTAATAAAGACACACATACACACTTTGCTTATTTACATTTAACTATAGAAAATGTTAAATAAAATGTATATTTTTAATTTGTGTAAATTTTATTTGTACACTAAATTTTTTTAAAACGCTCACAAAAACAGTAAAATGTTAACAATCAATCAAACTTCATCTATGAGTTTGACAGTTTATTGAGCTCTTAAAAATGGCGAGAAAATCAACTGTTCGCTGTACTCTACCTTGTTTAATATACCTTGGAGAGAGGCAAAGAGCTCTTTCCGCCTGCAGCTCTCTCAACCAAACTTTGACACTTGCTTGGAAAAAATTGCCTCAAGTGAACCACGAATAAGGGTTCTCTTAAATACCAGTGAATGCGTCCGGCGTCTGTCAAACTCAAATTTCATCCTGTTGTCTTCTGCGCAGTGTTACCGTTGGAAAATTTCAGAAAGGGGCACAAAAAGGGGATTTTTCCGAAAAACGGGGCACACGTTCATAAAATAAAGTGGCATGCTTTTTAAGGTTCTTATATAAGGCAAAATACAATAAAAACTATATGTGTGCATGACATTACATATTAGGCGTGTTTTCGTTACACCGTAAGTGCTTAATTTGTATGGGGAGCTAAGCACTTTTAAGCACTATTAGTTCCCGATGAAGTTTGGTGCTTGTGTTCCTGTCTTAATCGAGTATGATGTTGCCAGATTGGGCACCCTATATTTAGCAATATGGCATCCCATTTTTGGAGAGATTTTATCAATTATTGTGAATTAACGGGAAGAAGAAGAAGTGCTAAACTAAAAGTGCTAGCTTGTAACGAAAACATGCCTATTCTTAATGCACTACCAAATGGTTGCGCCATAATGTAGGAATGGGTTTTACTCACCGCCCGATTTTTGTTCGATTATTCGCATGCAAAATTAGCAGTGGGTGCAGGCGCAATTTTTAAAATGACGCAACATGAAGTGGTGATATTATTTTTCAGAAACGAAATCACCATAAGAGATGCCCTAAGTCCAGATTCACTTTGGACTAACGAAGGGGCAAATGTTGAACAGCGATTAGTATCACCACGTTACGTCAACGTTTTGCTTTGCGTTCATTGCATGATTGTGCTGCATCACACGAGGCAATTTTTCCAAGCAAGTGTCAAAATTGGTGCATCTCTCCCCGACAAACTTTGAGGGTGTCTCTTAAATACCAGTGAATGCGTCAGCGTCTGTCAAAAAAACACCCTACGGATAATTTTTAACGCGCGCTGTACCCAAATACGCAGTAAACAAAAAACAGCTGACTTTTCATCCCCGTTCCAGAAAAATGTTGTTTTTCTACATTTGGAGTGGATTTTCAGAGCAATATCAATATAATGGATGATTTATATATTTTTTTAAATATTCTGGACAGACCACAAAGAAGAGGGAATAGAAATTTACTCCAAAACCAGGCGGCGTTCGTATTTTAAACATTTTGCAGACAGAGCAATGCATTTTTTATCGCCTTCTCAACTTTCTAACTATTTTTTAGTACGGAAAGATTGTAGAAACCGAACTGTACTGAAGCAATTTGATAGTTTGCATTTGAGCAGTATTATTGTGTATACACCCCAATGATACAACGTTATTTAACTACAAAATTTCCATAGCATTGTTGACGAGGCGAGCAGCAATAAAAGACGTAGCGACTTGTTTCGGTGTTAAACGGGAACTGATTTTATTTACAACTATTTCTTAATATAAACCCTACACTATATGAAGCATAATACATAAAGACACATAAAATATAAATACACTTCTATGAGTGAATATGTCAACTAATGCCACATGCAGCGCCCACACACACAAACGTACAACATGTGCGGAGCTCGAAATACTAAAAACTATATACAACAACAAGCATGAACTCTAGCATAGTGTACTTAAAATGTAGCGTACAGTTTACATTGATCTATTCTTGGAGTATTTTTGAGTAATGCGATGAATATCAATTTTTCATTTACTTTCTCCACTGATCGAAGCATTTTGCTATGATTATAATAGGCATGTTTTCGTTACAAGCTAGCACTTTTAGTTTAGCACTTTGCAACGAAAACAACTGACTTACACTAACTGGCACATAAGCAATAAGTGGCGGATTTTCACTATCTGGTAGCAATGGTGTCATGAGTTGCGAAGAAAGAACAGTGCGAAACAGACAAAAAATCTCTCCAAAAATGGGATGCCATATTGCTAAATATAGGGTTCCCAATCTGGCAACATCATACACGATTAAGACATGAACACAAGCACCAAACTTCATCGGGAACTAATAGTGCTTAAAAGTGCTTAGCTCCCCATACAAATTAAGCACTTATGGTGTAACGAAAACACGCCGAATGAAACAACGAATGACAAACAACACTGTCTATAAAATATTTTTTATTGGCAATCCTGCATATAAATATTTACAAAATATATTGTAAATATATGAAATTGTAAGGTTTTCTTGCAATCGTCTGAACGGTCAATTCACCTTTGCCTAACAATCTGTCATTGTCCGAACGTTTGCAGCACTCGTGTGTACTTAGCTTTAGGTTAGGTTAGGTTAAGGACGCGCGGCACACAACCATTGCTGGCGTGCACCACTTCACTCGGATACCATTTGGTCTATTGTGTTCGTCCTGAGAAGATGAGTAAAAGAAGAGGTAGAGTTCGAAGAAGATGAAGGAGGTGATGAGTACAAATAGTATTTCCGTCCTGCCAGAGCTCTTATATCACACATTATTGATGCCTCAGTGAGAATGGCCGAGTGGCCCTAATCCGCTACTCGGCCATTCTCGTGTGTGGTACGCTACACACGAGCTTCTCGGAGTATGAGAGCGCATTTTGTAGCAGTGCACGTAACAAAATGACCTACAGGTTGTAGGTTCAATATCATGTCGAGGGCCACCTGCGGTGTGCTCCTTCCCGCACCGGATATGAATAATGATGCCGCTCTTTGTACTTTCTCTAACTTTTTAAGCTGATATTTAACTTCTGTCGCCTTCCACCATACCACTGAACCATAGGTAAGTATAGGACGCACTGTAGCCATATACATCCAGTGAATGGTACTTGGCTTCATCACCCAGCTCTTACTTATGGAGTTTCTGCACAAGTATAGTGCGTTCAATCCCTTTTTGACTCTTTTCTCTGTATTTCTTTTCCATCTCAATTTCCTGTCAAGTAACGACGCCAACTGGAGGGTTTAGGGTCAAGGGTTTAGCTCCACTAAGTCCAGAATAGGTTTGGTGAAATGCGGTATCTGTCTGGTGAATAGTACTAGCTCGCTCTTCATGGGGTTGATGCCCAGCCCATTTGCCGTTGCCCATCCAGATAGCCACCTAAGAGCACCCAGTATACGATCGGTGATAGTCGAAAGAAATTTGCCTCCAACCATGATGACAACATCATCTGCGTAGGCGACAACTTTCACTCTTTCTTCCTCAAATGAGCTGAGTATTCAATTTACCAGCCCAGGAGAGGTGACAGTACCCCTCCTTGAGTAGTTCCTCTGGTTACCATCTTCCTAATGGAACCCTCTGCAAGTGATGCATTGATGATTCTGCTGTTTAACCAGTAGAGGGAGAAAGTCCACATTAGGGTGTCCCTTATTTTTCGAAGCTCTCTTTTTGTGACGCATTCCCTCTAAATAGTTTAGTATTAGTCCAGCATACGCAAATACAAAATTTTAAATATTTCTGAGAACTCTAACCCGTGCCGATGTGCATTGGAAACAAGCTCATACAGGTAGAAGGGCTGACGAGCGTACTAATTCATACCATCGGTAATGACTTATTCTATGTGCATTTTTTTACTAATTCGGACTATTGTAGGACACCATTTACACTCGAGTCTATTTTAGGTCTAGGTCGAATTTCGGATATCCGATATCAGATGCAGCTCAGCTCAGTAAAATTTCTTCAATTCATTTATTTCAATTGGCAATTTGCCTTGTCCGTGCATTTTCCTTTTCACATTATATTTGTGAAATTACACAATTACAAAAATTAAAAAATTGTCTGCAGCATTGTGAAATTATGTTCAAAAGTTAGATTGAATTTCCTGGAGCCGATCGTGTAATACCGCAAGCACAAGCCGGTAGCTAAGGAAAATAAATAATTATTTGTCCCCGTGATATGTACTGTGTGTTCTGTCTCAGTACAGATATATATGAAATTGCACATGCGGCTGCCTTGGAAAAAATTTCTAATTAGACGGAGGTAGCCAGGTCGACCAGGTTGCTTAGCAGGCGTAGATACGCCAGACTACTGGCGAAGGTTTCTGTCACTACACCCCAGCCTGGGACAAGTACGAAAAAGGAAGAAAAAATCTTATAACGCCCAAACTAGTCGCAGTTTTAGATCGATGTCAGCTTAGCATTCGAGACACGGCTAATGTTCTTCAAGCAGTCATAGAAGCATTGGTTCTGAGTAGCGATGAATTCCCAATAAATAAGTCTTCCATTCAACGAATACGTAACCAAAACAGGGCAGGAAATATAAAAATTTACTTCCAGAACAACGTGCCTTAAGTAGTTACTGTACATTGGGATGGACAGCTTTTGCCAGATTTATATGTAAGAAGTTTAAAGGAAGAACGATGGCTAATTCTTGTCTCATTTGACAATAAAGAACAACTCCTTGCAGTGCCAAAACTAGAGAGTTTCGCTCCTTTTCATTGGAACCTTAATGAAAAGGAGCAAATAATGTGTTATGATACAACAGCATCGAATACTGGACGCTTCAGCGGAGCTTGTGTTCTTTGGGAACAGAGCTTGGAAAGCGATTTGCTGTTTTTCGCTTTTCGTCATCATGTTTATAAATTGGTTCTCAAAACTGCTTCAAAACCAAGCTAACGCAATTTTCAGTAGCCCAGATATTCCGCTCTTCAAAAAGTTTAGAAACAGCAGGAAGAATACAAATTCTACCATGTTTGAAGAGATGATTATCGCGAACTGATTGACCTATGCATAGTGTTTTTAGTAGGAGAATCGGAGAAGATTATAAAAATCAGACCTCCTGGAGCTATGCATCATGCTAGATGGATGTCAAAAGCGATTTCCTCTTTCAAAATATGCTTGCTTCAGTCTCAGTTGCAAATGGCCGTAAGAGACAAAGAAGCCATAAAAGAAGTTTGCTTTTTTTATTGTGACATCTTATGTAAAACCTTAGCTTGAATGCATTTTGTGGTAAAAGCACATAATCTAAATTTAAGCTTTTTAAAAACTTTAAAATACTACGAAAAAGTCGACTCTGCAGTATCAAAAGCAGCTATCAGCAAATTCACCCGCCACTTATGCTATTTAAATGAGGAAGCTGTCATTATCCCCTCACCTTAGAGAGGAGGGTATATATCATTTGCTACGAGCTAAAAGTGTAACACATCGAAGGAGCAACCTAAGACCCCAAGTATGTTCGGCGGAAATCCGTCCGTCTGTCTGTCTGGCTGGAGCGCACGATAACTCTCGAAAGGAGTAAGGAATTGACTTCAAATTTGGTATGATAATATCTCAGGCTAAGTTCGAAGATGGGCCATATTGGTCCTCTCCTTCTAGTACCTCCCTCACAAATGGTTAACAGTTAGTGAACTATTGATTCTCTAAAAACTTCTATACTACTTATCCGAATCTTCTGTAATTCCACACATAGTAATGGTTTATGGTGGCCCCGACCCTTTGGTACCTCTCACACAAAATGGACCATTTCGTCCAAAAATTAACTGGTAATAACTTTAATATCATAGCATAAAAAGTGAAAAGTGGGTGTTATTGTGTCGCCCATTTAGGTACCTCCCACAAAAATGAACAGTTTCGCACCAAAAGTTAACTGCTTATAGCTTTAATATCAGTCGATAAAAATATCTGAAATTTTGTACAGTGTAATGTTTTTATAGTACGTACAATGCAGTGCAAAATGAGCGAAGTTGACACGCCCCTTTTGGTACCTCCCACACAAATTGACCATTTTGCACCAAAAGTTAACTGCTAATAACTTTAATACCAGTACATACAAATAGTTCAAATACAGTCCAGTGAAAAGTGGGCGTCATTGACACGCCCCTTTTGGTACCTTCCACACAAATGTACTCTATTGAAGCAACGGTTAACGGCTTATAACTTTAACACCAGTGCATACTTTAAAGTTATTAAATGCAATTAAAATTGATAATAATTTAAGAAATTAAAACAACAAAAAATAGGGAATATTTTTTGGGACTGACGAAGAGGGGATTCATAAGTCGGTTTACCCGACTGAACTTTCTTACTTGTTTTATCATTATTTGACTATGAAGTTTGTATCCAAACAAAGAAGGAAATTATTGCGAATTTGAACACAGATCAATTCGAAGAATTTCGAAAGCGATACATCCCAACGAATTATCAAACGCATTGTATGGTATGTTTCATAAATTATATGATTATTATCTTTTGTACTTTAATTTTTTAACTATTTTAATTATTTTTGTTGCAGAAAAAACGCTAGACGAATTTGTGTCAGAGAGGAGCTAAAAATAATGATCTCAACTACAAATTGATGACAGTTTTCTCGAGATAAGTGTATCTTTTTGGGAAAATAATCCTGCTTACGTAGAAGCTCAAAGAAAAGTAAGGCATCTGAAGGTGGTAGATGACACCGCTGAGAGAGCAAGAACACAAAAATCTTTACCCAAACTGTAATAAACTGACTCTAAAGTGAACATTCCCAGGCTAATAGTTGTATATTTTCTATATAATTTAATAAATATGTATATAACTTTTTTATTTAATTTTGCGAGAAAACAGACTTCTCTCAAAAATTAAACACTCTGTCGCATCTGCTCCAATTATCGTACAATGACCAAATTTGATATTTAAGATGGTTTTTGCATTTATAAAAGATTTGGAGGGTATGCGTTTCAAAATAAGAAAAATATTTTTTTTGTCATATAAGGGGCACCCTAGTCGACATCCATTAAGGAATTATGTATCGATTCCAACTTCACATTATTGAAGGCTCTTTCTATGTCAAGGAATGTACCCAAAGTGTATAGGGGTTTTCCTAGATTACCCTCAATTTATCCAACAATGTCATGAAGAGCACTGCCGACAGAGCCACCCTTGATGTGCACTAGAGTGGGTCGCAAAAAAAAGTTGCACCGGTCACCCCCTAGATTTGAAGATTATCTAGAGACAATTCCGGGGAAACAAAAAAAAATTTTTCTGTGCACCCTACATGACGCCTTTTTAATTTTATTATTCTGCGTTGCCATTTGATGTCCGATCGTAACGGGATGCATATCGTTGTTCGAGTTTTAGCAAGGGCTACATTTCGTCCATATGTCACTTTTGACTCCGAAGTCAAATTCGATAAGTGACCTCTGTCATCTCGTTTTCTACCCCCCTATGTCGGGAATATTTTGAAACGCCAATATAGGTCTTCATAAATAATGAAACTTTTGTTTTTCAAGTACCCACTATTATTCATAAACAAAAAAGTTATACTAGTTTTGAAATTACAAAATACATGCAGAGATCAAATTACACAATCTACTTTTGACGTTGATTTCTGCCTCTCTCACACACAGATATACCCCATTCACATCCCCTATGACGGTTCGGTTCAATACGAACGAATTAAATTTGAGAGCTTCCTCACAAAATGTTAAAGCGTTCTAAGGAACGAAATCAGAATAAAACCACTGTTTTCCCATGCACCCTACACTACACCAAAGTAGTAGTAATTTTGTCACTGTGTGCTTATTTAACGTATGATCTTAACGTGTGATACGTCGTTGATGATATCTTCACAATGGCTACACTTCTTCCCTATGTCAGTCAGTAATCCGAGTCGAATTTTTACTAGTGACTTATCCGATTTTCTACCTATGTAAAGTAAAGGACTTTGAAATAAATATTTTTTCTTTTACGATTTTATTTTTATTCATAAATACTCGTATATTAAATTTGCAGTCCAAGTAAAAACTTGAAACGTATGTCCTAAATTAGGAGCACAATTATTTTCGTTGCTGGTAATTTCGGAAGATCGAAGTTAATGGACATGAAACGACAATCAAGGTAATACAGTCGGATTTACGTCAGTATTATCTTCAATGCCATACATACCATTAATAATAATACAAATATTATTAATGCAAATATAAATCGTGAAAGGAAAATTATTTATTTTCAAATGACGTTACTTGTTTGCAAAATAAGTACCATTTACATGGGCAGAAAATCGGATAACTGAGGTCACTAGTAACTGCATTTGTTTAAGTGGAGTCTCGCAAATTTAGTTCGTTCGTACCAAACCGAACTCATAGTGGATGTGCATTTTTGGGTACGCGGTTTACTTGTGTGTATATGTGTGTGTGAGAGAGACAGAAAACGACGTCAAAAGTAGATTGTGTAATTTGATCTCTGCATATATTATGTAATTTTAAAACTATTATAACTTTTTTGTTTATGAACAATAGTGGGTACTTCAAAAGCAAAAGTTGCATTATTTTTAAAGACCTTTATTACCGTTTTAAAACATTCCCCACTTAGGGGGTAGAAAACGAGATGACAGAGGTCACTAATCGAATTTGACTTCGGAGGCAAAAGTGACATATGGACGAAATATAGCCCTTGCCAAAACTCGAACAACAATATGCATCCCGTTACGATCGGACATCAAATGGCAACGCAGCATAATAAAACTAAAAGGGCGTCATGTAGGGTGCACAGACAAAAAATTTTGTTGTTGCCCCGGAATGGTCTCCAGATAATCTTCAAAACTAGGGGGTGACTGGCGCAACATTTTTTTTTTGTATGGGGACCGAACCTTACTAATGTGCACTGCCAACAGAGCCATCCTTGATGTACGCATGTTGACTACTGCTGATTAAAGATGAGTGTAATCGATCCCTGATATAAATGTCAATCAGTCTCTCCAACGTTTTCAGTAAAAACGATGGGAGACTGATTGGTATGTTGTTCTTAGGCATTGATTGACTAGGTTTTCCAGCTTTGTGGATGAAAAACACTCTAACTTCACGCCATTTGGAGGGAATGAAATTCCTCAGTAGGCACTGACTAATAATCGTTAAGAGTAAGCATTTCGCTCTTGACCCTGCTTTTTGTAGCATGGCCGGTGATATGTCATCTGGTCCAGTCGATTTAAAGGGTTCGAAGGAATTAATGGCCCACAATATTTTCTCCTTGGTTAGTAAACTTTTGACAATCGAAAAAGCGCGATCATCGCACTGTGAATCTCTGTGTTCTGTACCGTTATTAGGACATGTATCCCGGACCAGGTTCGAACACTCGGGGAAGTGGGTCGTCCAGGGTATCAGAGCTAGGCTCAGTCCAGCTTCCATCTTCCTTTTTGATGCTTCAAAGCGAATTGGGGTCTTTTGATAGCAATCTTCGAAATCTGGAGGACTCGTTTACCCCTTCCATGCTTTCACAGAAATTGACCCAGGATACGCGTTTCGCCCGTTCGACCTCGCTCTTGTACATGTTAAAAGCTTCTTTATAGAGATCCCAATCAGTACTTGCTTTGGTTCTATTGGCTTTGTTGTACAATTTCCTGGTAGTCTGCCTTGAGTCACGAAGGTCATTGGTCCACCATGAAGGTTGTGACCTTTCTCCTGGATATGTAAGGGGACATGTTCTCTCAAGACTATCCAACAGGGTTGCAATAAAATTGTTCACTGCTGTTTCTAACCTCCCCGTGTCGACGAAATTGTTATCCATCGATGGGAGCGACCTGTCAACAAGGTCATTATACTCTACCCAGTTAGTTTTCCTTTGGTTCCTGAAAGGTAAAGAAGGAGTTCTCCTTGGACACTCTCCAACCTGAAAGAACAGTGTCAATTTTATGTCTATTACCTCCGACCTATTTTTGACTTGGAAAGTTCGATCATTACCAATATTGCAAATCTTTAGCCCAGAATTCAAAATAAAGTCATAAAGTGACTCACCTATAGTGCTGATGTTCGTACTTCCCCATAAAGAGTGGTGCGCGTTTGCGTCACATCCTAGGATCATCCTTGTCTTCGCACAGACTCATTTGGCGGGTTATTTTCCTCGTATGGCAGATAGAGTAAGAATGGTTGGGTGTGTCTATTCTATAACCTCACCGTCGTCAGGTCTCCATTGCTGTAATTATACTGAAGAATTATGTGAAGATTCTTTCTACCTATAATACATGTTTTCACCTTGTCCTCCGAAGGAGCAGAGCATGTGATGTAATTTTTATTGCCCAACCAGTCACCTTATTCTAAACGATATAGGGTTCTTGAATTAGAACAATGTCTACTTTAGAGTTTGAGAGGGCGAGAAGAAGTTCGATCGAGGCAGCTATAGAGTGGTGCAGATTAATCTGCATTACCCTTAGCTTACTCGAACTAGATCTACTTTGCCTTTTGGAGCCGGAAATTACAGTGGCCAAAACCGTATCTTAGCTTGTCCCTCTCTCGTATGTACTCTTCTGTTATTTTGCCGATGGTAGCTTTCACGATCAGCCCATCACTCTCAGCACTGTCTTTGGCCGACAGGATTGTCCACTCGACAGTGCTGAGACCGGTATTCTGTTTCGCGAGCAGTTTCAGCATGTTCGGCTGATCTAAATCAGACGGGATCCACGCTGTCACCGTCGTTTGAAGAGGTAATGCGGTCTGTGGGATCACCTTTAATTTTACGTTCGGCCAGGGGACTTCAACATTCTCAATTGCATAACGAAGGAAGTTCAAAGACTCCTTGTTGGCACATTTGATAAGTTTGACCGGCTCTTTCCACCGAGTTCCATCAAAGAGCACGTCACTACCGCTCCACCTATCCGAAAGCATAAGGTTGAGTAGCTTTGACTCTAGCAGCCTCCAATTGGAGGGGCTGATTTCCCCATCTGAATCAGCCAAATCTACTATGCCATCTGCCACTCAGAAATTGATTGGGAAGGGGGAGCTGATTTGCGTCCTTTGAGTTTTGAGGAGTGTTTGGTCGATCTCCTTGTTGATATAGACCCAGAGGTTGCTTTACCGCCAAGTGCGACTGACCCCTTCAATTCCTTCTGTTTGGAAACTGACTTTGTTGTCTCCCTTCTTAGGGCCTCTTGTTGTTGCTTCTTCGCAACAGGCTGCGGTCCCTCAGTAGATCTTACCCGCTTTATATGGTAAAAAGCGACAAGTCAATTTGATCCTTAAAGCACGGTACTATGTTCCGGTTTCACGCTGAAATCCCATACAAAAAACAAAGTTGTGAAAATATGAGTGAAATTTTTGACATTTTTTGACGTTTTGCGCCGCCACATATTAATTGAACGCCGCAACAAATTGAAGCCTCCAGCATTGTACTCCTATTTATTTATATTCATATTTGTCCGCGAGAAATTCAACTGTTCTAAGTATTAGCAATAAAATTTCCTAATAAAGAATACTAAATTAAATTATCTGAAATAAAGAAAACTAATGCAAAGCTTTTGAACGGGAAATAATTATGTATATGGAATAAACGACAAGAACGACATTCCGATTAGATAGCAAAGCAAAAAATTTGCAAAACACTGGAAGGACATGTAACTATATGTAATAATGTGGAATTTGTCTTGTAAATACATGTGTACATTTTCGTTTGTATATTTAGAATAATCGTGACGAAAAGCCTGGAAAAACTTTGTGGGCGGCTAACGCTACCGAAGCAGTAGGACAATGGAATTGGGCATATAATGTAAATCCTTCCAAATAATAATAAAACATCTTTTTCGGTTCATCAAAACATCATTTTATTTATTTATATTTGTACAACAGTGGGAAATTATTTTGTTATTTGTAACATTGTATTACCGTCTTCTGATGCCTCACCAGCTTCGCCATCGTATCAACACAAAATAAATAATTTATGCATAATATTATGACAATGATCTTCAACAATATTTCCGTTCTGCAACTTAAATTAAATATTTTCTAAGTTGGCATTATTCCATTTAATTGTTTATTGATTAGTATGTAAACTCGTGTTTGTTTTCACTCTTCATATAAAAGTGTCATTTCGACACACACACTTCAAAAATTCAATGCAACTTTAGTAAAAAAGCGTTCCATTTTTCAACTTGAAATAATATTTTGTTGAATTTTTTCAAGGTGAAAAAACATAGTACCCACCTTAACGCTGAATCCACCTCCCATATACAAAGTGCAAGTGCAACCCTGCAATATGGTTTCGAGACTATAATCTGAAAGGTATACAAGCAGGAATGCGTATACCTGCGGAAGGCGAATCGTCGACCGTGGTTGATACAAGGCTTTCTGGAAGTGCGGAGGTCCACACGACCATTATTTCTGGTGACTCTAAACTCTAACAGAAGATCTGTAACGTCATTCTCTGAGGATGAAAACACTACTTCGGATACTGAGGGGCTGAGGGAAGTCTCCGGACTCTTTGACGCATCTGGCGGGGACATACTCCCCGATGATACGGACGAAGAGTTCGATAACACCCTTGTCGGGGTGGATGTCAATCTGTCGATTACCAATGATGGTAAGAATTCTACAGATTAACCTCCATCACGCCTCAGCGGCTCTATTGCTGCGCCTGTCCACAGGTGCAGTAGACATCGTCCTGATCCAGGAGCCCTATATAGTAGGAGGACGGGTGTGCGGTATCAAGACACCAAACTTTAAACTGCTTGTGGCCAACTGTGAAGGCATTCCAAGAACCTGCATTTTGGCCAGAAAAGTTCTAAGTATTTGTTAAACCTAGTTTAACTATAATTAGATTAATGAATTAAATGTTTAGTTTTCCCATCCCTGGATGCATTTTGTAAACTTGGCTTAATTTTTAATTGTTAATTCCTTTCTTGCTTTGCCATTTTTTGTACCATCAGAAGTTTCTTCCTTTCAATAAACGTAAAACTCGGTCTCTTTTATTCACGGCAGCCGAGGGAACCACTTTTCCCACAACTCGCTTTTGGTAAGCATCTCAGCTTATAAAATAAAATATCCGAATTTACACTAATACTGTAATACTATCTTGTTCTTTCTTAATTGCCTGTCTTCAACTTCTCTATTTAATTTAAATTACAATACATTGCGAATAATTTCCCATATATTGAGAAATTATGTATGTAATTAGAAATTTATTTATCTCTATTGAAGATTTGGAGTTACTCTCGGTGTCATCCACGACGAAAGAGAAAATACAGTCCACATAACCAAACACCACTTGCTGACATCCCAATCCCCAACTCTTGATTCAGCAGCGTTTCATATCCCAAGTCAGCCATTATTTCTTCATGGTCCATTCGAGCCTACTTGGAAGCAGCACCGGGGATATGTGGTAATCTCTCTAAACATTTCGCTCGCTGATGTGAATAAATTTGCACAAAACATCCAAACATAAGGTAATTAATTGTACCTCCCAATAAACTTTATACAGTCCACTGCAATCAATCAACATCTCTGTTGCCCAACAAAACAAAGTAAACACATCAACATAAGCAACAAACAGCTGAAAGACATATGTGTTTCCCATCTCATGTTGTGCGCACTTAGCCACTCAAACGACAAATTCATCCTAAAATCGTGAAAAGCTAAAATGTGCATAGTTTTCGTTAAATGAAATGATACACGAAGATCCCAACAAATCAATCGTGTCTTTTTGAAAGATTTGTCACAAAACGCATGCCAAGTGAATAAGAACAACAAAAATGTCTCTAATCTTCACAAAAGAGTTGAAATGCTCCCAAAATTTAAAAAATCCGATTGTGTGAATGTGGTTATTGACACTAAATTGCATAATAAGTTGCACTTATATACGTACATATCTACATGTACTTGCTAAAAGCAATAATATTTCTCTATACCATGTTTTCATACAACATATTAAATTGCTTCCCAAATTTCGGCATATCTCATTATGGTTTTCATGTAATAAAATATTAAATTGCAAAACTACAATAACTCCCTAAACTTTCTTTAAAAACAAAAGTAACTAAACATACCAAAACTCACCACAGTAATTGTGCTAATATAACTATCTTTAATTTTTTTCTATTGCGAAAATACACATCTTGTTAATACATATGTGATCTAATTTTAAAATTAGGTTTAGGTTAGGGTGGCAGCCGTATTTTTGTTATACAAGCTCACATAGACCAGTTTAGGTCCCTAGTGTTACCACGGGCTGAAATGCCCCTCATCGAAACCAACCTGTTTGATATACAAATTTGTCGATAGTACGAATATCGGTACTGGAAAGATCTGTTAGGCTGCCTAGAAAAGCCGACCCCAGTATGTCCAGTCGTCGTTTACTCAGAGCGGAGCAGTCGCATAGCAAGTGCTCACTGCTCTCCACTTCTTCCTCATCTCCACAGCTTCTGCAGAAGTCATTAGAGTCAATACCCAATATTTTGGCGTGTTCGCCGATCAAACAGTGTCCCGTCAGAACTGATACTAACGTAGACAATCTTTGCCTCTCTAGTGCGAGGAGATATTTTGATCTTCTCAGGTCATACCTTGGCCAGATTTGTCTAGCTACTCTGCAGGTGCCGATTTCTGTCCATCTTTCGTTGGACTGCCTGATTGCCTCTTGCCTAAGCTAAAGCTTGCACGTGGATAGTGCCGCACCAATATATGCAAATTCTTCGAGAATTTGTAATGTCGTCCCTTTCCTAGCAAGTTCATCGGCTTTGCAGTTCCCCGGGATATCCCTATGCCCAGGCACCCATATGAGGTGTATATTAAACTGCTCAGCCATCTCGTTAAGAGATCTGCGGCAGTCGAGGGCTGTTTGTGATTTAAAATTACTCTTACATTCTCCGATGGATTACAATAATTCATTATTTCTATCTATCTTCGCAAGCACGCAACCTCAACTACCGAAGTTGGTCTAGTGGGAGAGCGCTAGACTCACGATACTGGTGATCGCATGTTCGATCCCTATCCGTGGATAATTTCACTTTTACATTTTTTCCAATATTACAATTTTTAAGCATACTCGAAATGAAATTCTAAAAATAGAATTGCATCAACACCATTAGAACACGTTACAACCATCCTCACCCACTCTCTAGTACTTTAATTGCCAACATCAACCAAGTGTCGACGGTAGGCTGCTTTTTTTTAAATTTGAATTTTATTAAATTTCATTAAGGCAATTAGAAAAAATAATTGCATCAAATCCTACTAAGAGCACAACGTGGTTTCTCAAATATTACAACTGTGACAGTCTACGCATAAAATTGTTCTCCCAGTTTGTCTCATCAAACTTAATCCCAATTGTTATGGTTATGCTGTATTCACATTTTTCATTCTTACAAAGAAGAATGCGCGAATAGCCCAATAAAATCTAAAAATAGATCTCAACCAGTACTCAAGCAGTGATGGATAATCAAAAACGCATTACGAATTAATTGCAAACTGCATCAGCTTAAAGTACAACATGTACAACAACAACTACTACATATCCAAACTTAGAACTGTGACAATCCATAACAATAAAATAACTTAAATGCAAGAACAATCCGCATGTCGGTGGTAGCTCAGTGGATGCGTGTCCGACTTGGAGGCAGGGGATATGAGTTCAAACCCGGCTTAGTTGGAATTGATTTTATTTAGGTTTAAATTAGTCTGTAAATGTGGTAACTCTTTATCCAATAATTGCTCCTACTGAAAAACTTTCACTCATTGGATAAAGAGTTTCCATCTTAGTTTTAAATTTCCAGTTACTGTGGTGCTGAATATCCCGAATACCCTGAACTGTCTCTCTGTCGCTTTTCTTTTCTGCCGCACAACTTCACTTGTGCAGCAGACTTGAAAGCGGTAAGAACAAAACTGAACTCTCTTTGACTGAAACTGAAATCTATGTTTTTTTTATTTCTCTTTGGTTTCATGGAAACGGTCAAAATATTTATAATTTTGGGCGCTTTCGAGAAATATAATACAGTCCACTTGCAGAGGAAGTCCCGATTTTATACAAATACATTGCGAATAATTTCTCATATATTTGAGAAATTATGTATGTAATTTTAAATTTATTTATCTCTATTGAAGATTTGGAGTTACTCTCAGTGTCATCCACGACGAAAGAGAAAATACAGTCCACATAACCAAACACCACTTGCTGACATCCCAATCCCCAACTCTTGATTCAGCAGCGTTTCATATCCCAAGTCAGCCATTACTTCTTCAGTATTTTTCTCCTGACTAATTTAAGTGGTAAGGCCAAACAGCTGCTAGTCTGGAGATTGGTAATCGCATATACTGGGTGGTCTCCAGTTACTTTCCTTATGAAGCTGCAATACCGACAGCTCTCTTCAGGGAAGTAGTAGAAGAAGCAACGTCTGACGAGCTCGAGCTGATTATTGGCGCAGACACGAACGCTCATCATACTATCTGGGGTAGTACGGATATAAACAATAGGGGTGATTCGCTTCTTGACTTTATTCTAACTACCAACCTAACTATTTGTAACATTGGCAATAAACCAACCTTTACAATTTGCTACTGACCGGGTGTCAGACAAAATTGTTGGGTGGAATGTACTGGACGACCACACATTCCCAGATCACCATTATAATGAGTTCAAACTCGCTGAAAAAGCGCCTATACCTGCTGTCCACAGAAATGTGAGGAAGACAAAGTGGCACCTGTATGAGAAGAATTTCAAGAAAGTCATCAACTCCAAACATCTGTACGAACCGAATGACAAAGCCGGTCTGTATAATCTAGTCGAGCATATCACCACATCATTCAATAGTTCCCTTGAAGAAGCCTGTCCAAAAACAAGGTACAAGGGTAAAACTAAACCTCAATGGTGGACTTCTGAGCTAATGGCAAGGAAAAATACCTGCAACAAGCTACTCAACAAGGTGAAATCAACTGGAGCCTTTAATGATTGGGATGCATATAAAGGGAACTCAAGATCTATAAGAAGGAGCTTAGGAAAGCGCAAAGACGCTCTTGGTATTCCTTCTGTGGCGAAGTGGAAGAGCCTTGCGGCGTCGGAGACCTCTTCCACTTGTACAGTGTACCCCTTGTACAGTGGGGTATTTACAGGATGAGGCAAACAACTGGACAGAAAACAGCGAGCAATCGCTAAGTGTACTGCTCGAAACACATTTCCCGGGGAACTCATCAACAGAGCCTGATGATCAACAAGATTGCGAGTGGACTGCGAGCGTCGCTAGCTTGTTGACTGAGAGATCTAGAATAAGCTGGGCTATAAACAGCTTTGAGCCCTTCAAGTCACCTGGACCAGACGGTATCACTCCAGCAGAAATGCAGAAAATGTTAAAGTACATTATCCCCTGGCTGCAGAAAATGTAAATAGGCTGTATTAGGCTTTCATACATCCCGAATCGATGGAGGGATACCAAAGCTATGCCAAAAGACTTCAGACCAATTAGCCTATCCTCTTTCCTATTGAAAAGTCTAAAGACTTTTAGATTATTTCATTAGGCAAAACCTGGATACAAAACTCCTGTCGGGGAACCAACATGCTTTCAATAAGGGAAAGTCTACAGAATCAGCCCTGCACGGACTTGTGAGTTTCGATAGTGCTCCCTACATTTCAAAGAATTCACCATGGTGGCGTTTCTTGTCATTAAAGGGGCTTTTAAAAACATACACCCATATGCGGTAATCGCGGCATTGTCCCATCTAAAGGTGAACTCTAGCTTGATTAGACTAATTCAAAGACTACTCAACAGAAGACGCAAAACAGCATGTATTGGGTCCACAACTCTAACAAGGTTTGTAAACAAAGGGACCCCACAAGGAGGAGTACTGTCTCCACTAATTTGGAACCTAGCGGTGAATGGAATCCTGCTAGATCTAGAACGTTGTGAATAAGAACAACAAAAATGTCTCTAATCTTCACAAAAGCATTGAAATGCTCCCAAAATTTAAAAAATCCGATTGTGTGAATGTGGTTATTGACACTAAATTGCATAATAAGTTGCACTTATATACGTACATATCTACATGTACTTGCTAAAAGCAATAATATTTCTCTATACCATGTTTTCATACAACATATTAAATTGCTTCCCAAATTTCGGCATATCTCATTATGGTTTTCATGTAATAAAATATTAAATTGCAAAACTACAATAACTCCCTAAACTTTCTTTAAAAACAAAAGTAACTAAACATACCAAAACTCACCACAGTAATTGTGCTAATATAACTATCTTTAATTTTTTTCTATTGCGAAAATACACATCTTGTTAATACATATGTGATCTAATTTTAAAATTAGGTTTAGGTTAGGGTGGCAGCCGTATTTTTGTTATACAAGCTCACATAGACCAGTTTAGGTCCCTAGTGTTACCACGGGCTGAAATGCCCCTCATCGAAACCAACCTGTTTGATATACAAATTTGTCGATAGTACGAATATCGGTACTGGAAAGATCTGTTAGGCTGCCTAGAAAAGCCGACCCCAGTATGTCCAGTCGTCGTTTACTCAGAGCGGAGCAGTCGCATAGCAAGTGCTCACTGCTCTCCACTTCTTCCTCATCTCCACAGCTTCTGCAGAAGTCATTAGAGTCAATACCCAATATTTTGGCGTGTTCGCCGATCAAACAGTGTCCCGTCAGAACTGATACTAACGTAGACAATCTTTGCCTCTCTAGTGCGAGGAGATATTTTGATCTTCTCAGGTCATACCTTGGCCAGATTTGTCTAGCTACTCTGCAGGTGCCGATTTCTGTCCATCTTTCCCCGGGATATCCCTATGCCCAGGCACCCATATGAGGTGTATATTAAACTGCTCAGCCATCTCGTTAAGAGATCTGCGGCAGTCGAGGGCTGTTTGTGATTTAAAATTACTCTTACATTCTCCGATGGATTACAATAATTCATTATTTCTATCTATCTTCGCAAGCACGCAACCTCAACTACCGAAGTTGGTCTAGTGGGAGAGCGCTAGACTCACGATACTGGTGATCGCATGTTCGATCCCTATCCGTGGATAATTTCACTTTTACATTTTTTCCAGTATTACAATTTTTAAGCATACTCGAAATGAAATTCTAAAAATAGAATTGCATCAACACCATTACAACACGTTACAACCATCCTCACCCACTCTCTAGTACTTTAATTGCCAACATAAACCAAGTGTCGACGGTAGGCTGGTTTTTTTAAATTTGAATTTTATTAAATTTCATTAAGGCAATTAGAAAAAATAATTGCATCAAATCCTACTAAGAGCACAACGTGGTTTCTCAAATATTACAACTGTGACAGTCTACGCATAAAATTGTTCTGCCAGTTTGTCTCATCAAACTTAATCCCAATTGTTATGGTTATACTGTATTCACATTTTTCATTCTTACAAAGAAGAATGCGCGAATAGCCCAATAAAATCTAAAAATAGATCTCAACCAGTAATCAAGCAGTGATGGATAAACAAAAGCGCATTACGAATTAATTGCAAGCTGCATCAGCTTTAAGTACAACATGTACTACAACAACTACTACATATCCAAACTTAGAACTGTGACAATCCATAACAATAAAATTACTTAAATGCAAGAACAATCCGCATGTCGGTGGTAGCTCAGTGGATGCGTGTCCGACTTGGAGGCAGGGGATATGAGTTCAAACCCGGCTTGGTTGGAATTGATTTTTCCATTTAACAGCACAGTTTTTATTGGCACTATAACAAAGAGAGTGGCTCAGCAGAGAACTCAAGCCATATTTGTAACAAAACGCACACATGATGAATTCCGAAGCTGCAGTCCAACCCCAACAGGCAACAAATAATATTCACAACTAATTTTTTTATTTATTGATACATTTCTTTTTTTCGCCCCCGAGCTCGTTTGCTGGAAAAACTCCAGCAAAATTACTACTTCATGACGTTGGTTTGATTCAAAATTCATACCCGTGCCCAATTATCATATTTCACAACATAACTTCTACTGACGGAGACGTAACTCACGCTGCGGTAGCACAGGTGGAGAACGGGCGTTTCATAACTTAAGGATTACGGGTTCGAGTCCCCCTAGGAGCGGCGCGGCATTTGATGATTGAACGCCTCGTTAGATGCAACAGGAACTCTAACTTACTACTACCTTTGATATGGTGGAATTCTAAGTAACATTCAACTAATCCTGATCCCTGGATAAAAAGCAAATCAGACAGGGTCATGAGTCGTTATAGGGTCATGAGTCGAATCCCTACAAATCGGCACCAGTTGTACAGCAGCTTTTAATGCAAACTGCCATTTCTCCCAACATTCGTGGAATCTTCGCAATCAACATTCATCTGCGCAGAAAACCTTGGAAATGCACTCATCCAACTTCAGCAGGACTAGTCAACTACATTAACCAACATAGCAAAAATCATAATTCAGCATCATAACAAATACAAATTCGAGTACAACATTAGTGGCGGCTCTTAACACTTTATCATAACCAAATTCCTCCGTTATTCTACAACCCCTCAATTAATATATACATACTTCACCCACAATATGGACCTTACTTGCTGAGGTGGGAGTATGTTAAACCTAGTTTAACTATAATTAGATTAATGTATTAAATGTTTAGTTTTCCCATCCCTGGATGCATTTTGTAAACTTGGCTTAATTTTTAATTGTCAATTCCTTTCTTTTAGGTTTAGGTTTAGGTTAGGGTGGCAGCCGTATTTTTTACAAGCTCACATAGACCAGTTTAGGTCCCTAGTGTTACCACGGGCTGAAATGCCCCTCATCGAAACCAACCTGTTTGATATATAAATTTATCGATAATACGAATATCAGTACTGGAAAGATCTGTTAGGCTGCCTAAAAAGGCCGACCCCAGTATGTCCAGTCGTCGTTTAATCAAAGCGGGACAATCGCAAAGCAAGTGCTCAATGATCTCCACAGCTTCGGCAGAAGTCATTGGAGTCAATACCCAATCTTTTAGCGTGTTCGCCGATCAAGCAGTGTCCCGTCAGAACCTGTACTAACGTAGACAATCGTTTCCTCTCTAGTGCGAGGAGATATTTTGACCTTCTCAGGTCATACCTTGGACAGATTTGTCTAGCTACCCTGCAGGTGCCGATTTCTGTCCATCTTTCGTTGGACTGCCTGCATCATACTGAGCATAAGGCTCCGCTTATGCTCAGGCAGGCAGTTCTCTGAACCTTTGTTAGTAGGTTGGTAATGGTTAGTTTGTCAGTTGCCGTCCACCATACCACAATACCGTATAACAGTATTGGACGAACTACTGCTATATATATCCAGTGGACGATTTTAGGAGAGAGTCCCCACCGCGACCCTACAGCCTTTTTGCAGGAATATAAGGCGACGTTGGCCTTCCTTACACGTTCCAATACGTTAAGTCTAAATAACATTTTCCTATCTAGAATTATTCCTAAAAATTTTGCACTTCCAGAAAAGACTAGATCTGTTCCATTTATCCGAGGGGGTCCACATGTGGGACATTATTCATCCCAGTAAAGAGAACCAATTCTGTCTTGTTGGGGTTAACGCCCAAACCGCTGCTTCTGGCCAACTTGTTCAGAGCCACCTGTAGGATGTCTCTGAGGACGTTTACGAATTTGCCACTCACTGCGATTGCCACGTCGTCCGCATATGCCATATGTGAGAGTGCCGCAATTACCGCATCTGAGTGAATGTTGTTAAAAGCCCCTTCTTTGTCAAGAAATGCCTTATTGTAATCATGTTGGTTCCCCGACAGGAGTTTTGTATCCAGGATTTCCCTAATGAAATGATCTAAAAGTCTTTCCAGACCTTTCAATAGGAAGGAGGATAGGCTAATTGGTCTGAAGTCTTTTGGCCTAGTGTGTGATATCTTTCCCGCTTTAGGTATGAATACCACTTTGGTATCCCTCCATCGATTCGGGACGTATGAAAGCCTGATACAGCCTACATAAATTTTCTCCAGTCAGGGGATAATGTACTTTAACATTTTCTGCATTTCTGCTGGAGTGATGCCATCTGGTCCAGGTGACTTGAAGGGCTCAAAGCTGTTAATAGCCCAGCTTACTCTGGATCTCTCAGTCAAGAAGCTAGCGACGCTCGCAGTCCACTCGCACTCTTGTTGGTCCTGCTGATCCTCGGGTTCTGTTACAGAGTTCCCCGGGAAATGTGTGTCGAGCAGTACATTGAGCGACTGCTCGCTGTTTTTGGTCCAGTTATTTGCCTCATCCTGTAAATATCCCACTGTACAGGGTGAAGCAGATAATATCTTCCTCAGCCTAGCGGCGTCGGAGACCTTTTCCACTTCACCACAGAAGGTATACCAAGAGCGTCTTTGCGCCTTTCTAAGCTCCTTCTTATGGATCTTGAGTTGCTCTTTATAGGAATCCCAATCATTAGCGACCCCAGTAGATTTAGCCTTATTGAATAGCTTGTTGCAGGTATTTTTCATAGCCGTTAGCTCAGAAGTCCACCATTGGGGTTTAGTTTTACCCTTGTAACTTGTTTTTGGACAGGCTTCTTCAAGGGATCTATTGAATGATATGGTGATATGATCGACCAGATTATCTAGACCGGCTTTGTCATTCGGTTCGTACAGAAGTTTAGAGTTGAGAACTTTCTTGAAATTCTTCTCATACAGATGCCACTTTGTCTTCCTTACATTTCTGTGGACGGCGGGTTTAGGCGCTTTTTCCGCGAGTTTGAACTCAATATAATGGTGATCTGAGAATGAGTGGTCGTCCAGTACATTCGACCCAATAATTTTGTCTGACAGCCGGTCAGTAGCAAACGTTACGTCGAGTACTTCTTGTCTGTCTTTAATTGTGAAGGTCGGTTTATTTCCTATGTTACAAATACTAAGGTTGGTAGTTAGAATAAAGTCAAGAAGCGAATCACCCCTATTGTTTATATCCGTACTACCCCAGATAGTATGATGAGCGTTCGTGTCTGCGCCAATAATCAGCTCGAGCTCGTCAGACGTTGCTTCTTCTACTACTTCCCTGAATAGAGCAGTCGGTACTACAGATTCATAAGGCAAGTAGCTGGAGACCACCCAATATATGCGATTACCGATCTCCAGGCTAGCAGCTGTTTGGTATTTACCTCTTAAATTAGTCAGGAGAAAGATACTTAGATCTTTCCTGGCCAAAATGCAGGTTCTTGGAGTGCCTTCACAGTTGGCCACAAGCAGTTTAAAGTTGGGTGTCCTAATACCGCACACCCTTCCTCCCACTACGTAGGGCTCCTGTATCAGGACGATGTCTACTGCGCCTGTGGGCAGGCGCAGCAATAGAGCCGCTGAGGCTGCTTTAGCGTGATGGAGGTTAATCTGTAAAATTCTTACCATCATTGGTAATTGACAGATTAACATCCACCCCGACAAGGGTGTTATCGAACTCTTCGTCCGTATCGTCGAGAAGCATGTCCCCGCCAGATGCGTCAAAGAGTCCGGAGACTCCCCTCAGCCTCACTGTGTCCGAAGTAGAGCTTTTGTCCTCAGAGAAGGACGTTACAGATCTTCTGTTAGAGTTGGAGTCACCAGAAATAATAGGCGTGGGTACCTCCGCACTTCCAGAAAGTGCCACGGTGGACGACTCACCTTCTGCAGTGGGAGCTATATCCTGATTGTATATCTTCAAGACTATAGTCTCGAAGCCATATTGTAGGGTTGTACTCGCACTTTGTATATGGGAGGTGGATTCAGCGTTTAGGATAAGATTGACCTGCCGCTTTTTACCATCCGCCTCACCCACCTTGCTGATTCTCCAATTATGGGCCGGCAGACCAGGATTGGAATCTGTTATTATTTCTAAGATGTCAGCCGGGTTGGAGGGCTCTTCTGTAACCCAGGTGATGGCTCTAGGGTGACTAGGGATGTTGTTTTTTTCGACAACATCCAACTGCATCGTTGCAGATTGGTGGTTTGCCCGGCATTTCTCTACGGACATCGAGGTAATGAGCCATAATGGCTGATTGTACATGACTTCATTTATCCTTGAGGATGGATCCATCCTCACTACTTCTGTCTATAACAGCCATCACTAGACTCTCCCTCGCCACTTCATTGAAGGGCTTGGTGAGTGTCCTGTTGATGGTGACATTAGGGCCTCTTGCCTTTTTCGAAGGCAGGGGTTCATCAGGTGATCTGATTCGTTTTACTTTATTAGCCGTTAACACAGCTGAATTTGTGGCTCTTTCAGCCGACTCATTGGCCTTAGAAGCATCTATGACGCCTTTAGCCCAGGTAAGTGACTCTTTTTGTTTTTCGGTAAGAGCCGAAACCTCAACAGCCTCCAACTTCGTCAAAACTCTGAGCGCTACACGATGCTCATTGTGCTTCCGTTTTGACGGTCGGACGTGACGTTTTCCCCTCACCGCAACACCTGTTGTGAGTACTTGGGGGAGATTTTCACCATTTTTGGTTGAAATCGGCTTTGGCCAAGACCAACGGACGGACAGTCGGACGATTGGGGAACCGCGCTCCATCGGAACACGAAGGCATCCCCGTCAAGAGAATTTATTTTTATTTTGTCTGTATTAGGCCGTAATAGGTACTACGATGTAGGCCTTACAGACTTTGTACAGTTTTTTGCTATTGCGTAATAGGTACTGGTAACTATCCGCTATGTGATAAACACGTCCGTTCACTGCGAATGATCAGCAACGAATCTCCTTTCTTGCTTTGCCATTTTTTGTACCACCAGAAGTTTCTTCCTTTCAATAAACATAAAACTTGGTCTCTTTTATTCACGGCAGCCGAGGGAACCACTTTTCCCACAACTCGCTTTTGGTAAACATCTCAGCTTATAAAATAAAATATCCGAATTTACACTAATACTGATCTTGTTCTTTCTTAATTGCCTGTCTTCAACTTCTCTATTTAATTTCAATTACAATACTGTTAAACCGTGTTTTAACTATAGTTTAAGTTTTCTAGATTGTACTGAAGTACTGACTATAAAAACTGAATTGAATTGCAAATTGAATTAACGGTCACTGTGACCATCCTCTTTTAGTTCTCATTTAGGTTTAAATTAGTCTGTAAATGTGGTAACTCTTTATCCAATAATTGCTCCTACTGAAAAACTTTCACTCATTGGATAAAGAGTTTCCATCTTAGTTTTAAATTTCCAGTTACTGTGGTGCTGAATATCCCGAATACCCTGAACTGTCTCTCTGTCGCTTTTCTTTTCTGCCGCACAACTTCACTTGTGCAGCAGACTTGAAAGCGGTAAGAACAAAACTGAATAAAACTGAACTCTCTTTGACTGAAACTGAAATCTATGTTTTTTTTATTTCTCTTTGGTTACATGGAAACGGTCAAAATATTTATAATTTTGGGCGCTTTCGAGAAATATAATACAGTCCACTTGCAGAGGAAGCCCCGATTTTATACAAATACATTGCGAATAATTTCTCATATATTGAGAAATTATGTATGTAATTTTAAATTTATTTATCTCTATTGAAGATTTGGAGTTACTCTCAGTGTCATCCACGACGAAAGAGAAAATACAGTCCACATAACCAAACACCACTTGCTGACATCCCAATCCCCAACTCTTGATTCAGCAGCGTTTCATATCCCAAGTCAGCCATTATTTCTTCAGTATTTTTCTCCTGACTAATTTAAGTGGTAAGGCCAAACAGCTGCTAGTCTGGAGATTGGTAATCGCATATACTGGGTGGTCTCCAGTTACTTTCCTTATGAAGCTGCAATACCGACAGCTCTCTTCAGGGAAGTAGTAGAAGAAGCAACGTCTGACGAGCTCGAGCTGATTATTGGCGCAGAACGCTCATCATACTATCTGGGGTAGTACGGATATAAACAATAGGGGTGATTCGCTTCTTGACTTTATTCTAACTACCAACCTAACTATTTGTAACATTGGCAATAAACCAACCTTTACTATTTGCTACTGACCGGGTGTCAGACAAAATTGTTGGGTGGAATGTACTGGACGACCACACATTCCCAGATCACCATTATAATGAGTTCAAACTCGCTGAAAAAGCGCCTATACCTGCTGTCCACAGAAATGTGAGGAAGACAAAGTGGCACCTGTATGAGAAGAATTTCAAGAAAGTCATCAACTCCAAACATCTGTACGAACCGAATGACAAAGCCGGTCTGGATAATCTGGTCGAGCATATCACCACATCATTCAATAGTTCCCTTGAAGAAGCCTGTCCAAAAACAAGGTACAAGGGTAAAACTAAACCTCAATGGTGGACTTCTGAGCTAATGGCAAGGAAAAATACCTGCAACAAGCTACTCAACAAGGTGAAATCTACTGAAGATCTATAAGAAGGAGCTTAGGAAGGCGCAAAGACGCTCTTGGTATTCCTTCTGTGGCGAAGTGGAAGAGCCTTGCGGCGTCGGAGACCTCTTCCACTTGTACAGTGTACCCCTTGTACAGTGGGGTATTTACAGGATGAGGCAAACAACTGGACAAAAAACAGCGAGCAATCGCTAAGTGTACTGCTCGAAACACATTTCCCGGGGAACTCATCAACAGAGCCTGATGATCAACAAGATTGCGAGTGGACTGCGAGCGTCGCTAGCTTGTTGACTGAGAGATCTAGAATAAGCTGGGCTATAAACAGCTTTGAGCCCTTCAAGTCACCTGGACCAGACGGCATCACTCCAGCAGAAATGCAGAAAATGTTAAAGTACATTATCCCCTGGCTGCAGAAAATGTATATAGGCTGTATTAGGCTTTCATACATCCCGAATCGATGGAGGGATACCAAAGTGGTATTCATACCCAAAGCTAGGCCAAAAGACTTCAGACCAATTAGCCTATCCTCTTTCCTATTGAAAAGTCTAAAGACTTTTAGATTATTTCATTAGGCAAACCCTGGATACAAAACTCCTGTCGGGGAACCAACATGCTTTCAATAAGGGAAAGTCTACAGAATCAGCCCTGCACGAACTTGTGAGCACTATCGAAACGTCCCTACATTTCAAAGAATTCACCATGGTGGCGTTTCTTGTCATAGAAGGGGCTTTTAAAAACATACACCCAGATGCGGTAATCGCGGCATTGTCCCATCTAAAGGTGAACTCTTGCTTGATTAGACTAATTCAAAGACTACTCAACAGAAGACGCAAAACAGCATGTATTGGGTCCACAACTCTAACAAGGTTTGTAAACAAAGGGACCCCACAAGGAGGAGTACTGTCTCCACTAATTTGGAACCTAGCGGTGAATGGAATCCTGCTAGATCTAGAACGTTGTGGCTGCAAGGTCGTGGCATATGCGGACTACCTGGCAATCGCAGTGAGTGGCAAATTCGAAAAAGTTGGCTACATGGGCCAGAAGCAGCGGTTTTGGTGTTAACCCAAACAAGACAGAATTGGTTCTCTTTACTAGGATGAATAATGTCCCTCATGTGGAGCCTCCTCCTCGGATAAATGGAACAGATATAGTCTTTTCTGTAAGTGCAAAATTTTTAGGAATAATTTTGAATAGGAAACTGTCATTCAGACTAAACGTACTGGAACGTGTAAAGAAGGCCAACATCGCCCTATATTCCTGCAGGAAGGCTGTAGGATCGCGGTGGGGCCTCTCCCCTAAAATTGTCCATTGAATATATATAGCAGTGTTAAGGACTACGGCAACTGAATCTCTACGAGCCCTTCTCCATATACTGCCGATTAATGTTGTGGCGGGAGAAGTTGCAACCAAAGCGGCACTAAGATTAAAGTGCCTATCAATGTGGAGGTACAAGAACTACGGTCACATGAGGATATCAGAGTGTAGTGCTATGGTAAACGATCTGTCAAAGATTGTAGGAGAGAGAGGCAGAGAGCTCTTTCCGCCTGCCTTTCTCACCTAAAAACTTTGACACTAGCTTGAAAAAAATTGTCTCGTGTTAATCTGCACTAAGTATACCTAATCGCCCTTATTCCAGTTGACGTCGTCGACGTCGTCACATCATTTTCGTCATATCTATGAAGTTCTAGCTTTGTCATCTTTACGCCAAAACGAATGTTTTTGGTATCCATGAACTAACAAAAACCCTTTTTATAACTTAAGAATATTTAAAAAAAATTTCAATATTTATGAAGTCGTCAATCTAAACAGTGTCGACTAAGAATCGACGACGCCAACTGGAATAAGGGCGAATACTTTAAAAGAAGTGTCATGTAAATGGGCACTTACGGCAACGTTTTTCTTTGCGTTCATAGTTCTGATTCACACTCGGCAATTTCTTCCAAGCTTGTAGGTGAGAGGCAGAGCTCTTTCCGCCTCCCGACTCCCGCTCCAACAAATTTTGACACTTTCTTGGAAAAAATTGCCGGTATGCATCAGGACATAGCATAGATAGTCCTACCTCACACGGGGCAATTTGTTTCCAAGCAAGTGTCCAAGTTTGTTGGAGAGAGAGGCAGAAAGCTCTTTCCGCCTGAGAGCTCTTTCCGCATTTGAACTTTATGTTCAACGAGGACATTTGGAAATATCAATTGAGACTGGCCAATAAACAAAAACCATTCAAAAGGAACGTGGGTTGGACGCGAAGAATTCATTTTCAAGAAGAAAATTAAACACATTTTGATTCCGGTCGGATCGAACCAAAGAAAATCGGTTGTCCAGGTGTTTTTCCTTCCTACAATGAAGCATGTGATAAGAACTTGTTCCGAACAGTTTTTATTTCAATAGCTTTACGATGCTGCAACGCATTTGAACTTTATGTTCAACGAGGACATTTGGAAATATCATTTGAGACTGGCCAATAAACAATTCTCTACTATGAAACATGATTATAAGATAGAAATTGATGTAATAGCGACACTGTCATGTGAAATAAAACACGATTTAGTGCCAACATGGCAAGTGCCACCAGGGAACCGACAGCTTCGATAGATTTGGTTGGCGTTTACGAAGTCAGATGGAGAATTGCAGGTCTTTACAACCAATAAAGAGTTTAAGAAACATTATTTGACTTTGGTGGACAAAACCAACATCTTTAGATACTTCACGATTACTAATTTTCCGTTCTTTTCTAATGAAAAACAGCATCTTGCATAACAAACTCATTAAAACATATAACTATAATGCTATGGAAATTTTTTAGTTAAAAAACGTTGTGCCATTGGGGTTTATACACAATATTACTGCTCCAATGCAAATGCAGTGCAGTCCGGTTTCTACAATCTTACGTAGGAAAACTTTGCTAGAATGTTGAGAAGGCGAGGAAAAATTAATTGCTCTGTCTGCAAAATGTTTAAAATACAAATGCTTCCTGGTTTCGGAGTAAATTTCTAGTCTCTCTTATTTGTGGTCTGTCCAGAATATTTTCAAAAAATATAAATCATCCATAATATCGATATTGCTCTGAAAATCCACTCCAAATGTAGAAAAACAAAATTTTTCTGAAATGGTTATGAAAAGTCAACTGTTTTTTGCTTACTGCGTATTTGGGTACAGCGCGCGTTAAAAATTATCCGCAGTGCGTTCTTTTTAATAGACGCTGACGTATTCACTGGGATTTAAAGACACCCTAACGAGGATCGCGCGATTTTGAGAGAGGATCGCACGACCCCATAGAGGATCGCTTGACAAAATTGACATCCAATTACAAGCAGGGATGGAAAATTAAAAGACACCCTAACGAGGATCGCGCGATTTTGAGAGAGGATCGCACGACCCCAGAGAAGATCGCTTGACAAAAATCACAAGCAGGGATGGAAAATTAATTTTTTTAAGGGAAATAATTTTCAAAGTGCTTCCTTTTTCGTGAACATTTTTAAGATATGTTAGATGATTTTGCGTTTTTTTACTATTACAACAAATATAATTAGACATTCCGCTTATAGGTGGGTGCTATGTTTTTTTCAGCTTGTTATTTCGAGTTTAAAAATGGAACGCTTTATATAGGAATATATACCTTTACCAATTGGCTTCCAAGAATACGTTTGTGTCCTGACCACCAGTGGCCAAATCGAAATCTGTAATTTCGGGGGATTAAAAAAGTGATTCTGGAAACACCTGAAACATGAAAATGGTCATATTGGTGTCCTCTTTCCGTGGTATAAAAATAGGAATATATACGTTTACCAATTGGCTTCCAGGACGGCTTTTGTGTCCTGACCACCAGTGGCCAAATCGAAATCTGGTATTTTTGAGTATTAAAAAAAAGATTCTGGAAACACTGGAGACATGAAAATGTTCGTATTGGTGTCCTCTTTTAGAGGTATAAAAATAGAAATATATACCTTTACCAATTGGCTTCCAGGACAACTTTTATGTCCTGACCACCAGTTTCCAAATCGAAATCTGGGGAAAAAAAGAAACTTTCTGGAAAATGAAAATGTTCGTACTGGTGTCCTCTTTCCGTAGTATAAAACCAGTAAGGAAAGGCAGAAAGTCGGGCGGGCCGATTATATAATACCCTACACCTCCCTAACAATGCGATAAGGGTCATTGCGATAATAATTTGGAATAATTGGTAAATGGGTAAGAAGATATATGTGTGGATATTTCTAATTATGAACCAATGATCGCTTAATTAAGCAATATTCGTTCCTAAATTGAGAAATATCTTTCTGGAGAATTTTGTAATGATCGGAATTAAAGTAAGTTCAGGAGGAACATACATATGGAGGTTATATATAAATCTGAATCGATTTTCCCTGAATACTCATTCATGTAAAATAGAAACCTCTTTCTGCCGAATTTCGCTGTGATCGGATATAAAATACAGTTTCTACAGCGCTTGAATTTCAAATCAAAACTCAATATAATGGTGATCTGAGAATGAGTGGTCGTCCAGTACATTCCACCCAATAATTTTGTCTGACAGCCGGTCAGTAGCAAACGTTACGTCGAGTACTTCTTGTCTGTCTTTAATTGTGAAGGTCGGCTTATTGCCTATGTTACAAATACTAAGGTTGGTAGTTAGAATAAAGTCAAGAAGCGAATCACCCCTATTGTTTATATCCGTACTACCCCAGATAGTATGATGAGCGTTTGTGTCTGCGCCAATAATCAGCTCGACCTCGTCAGACGTTGCTTCTTCTACTACTTCCCTGAATAGAGCAGTCGGTACTACAGCTTCATAAGGCAAGTAACTGGAGACCACCCAGTATATGCGATTACTGATCTCCAGGCTAGCAGATGTTTGGTCTCTATCACTTAAATTAGCCAGGAGAAAGATACCTAGATCTTTCCTGACCAAAATGCAGGTTCTTGGAGTGCCTTCACAGTTGGCCACAAGCAGTTTAAAGTTGGGTGCCCTGATACCGCACACCCTTCCTCCCAATGCGTAGGGCTCCTGTATCAGGACGATGTCTACTGCACCTGTGGACAGGCGCAGCAATAGAGCCGCTGAGGCTGCTTTAGCGTGATGGAGTTTAATCTGTAGAATTCTTACCATCATTGGTAATTGACAGATTAACATCCACCCCGACAAGGGTGTTATCGAACTCTTCTTCCGTATCATCGAGAAGCGTGTCCCCGCCAGATGCGTCAAAGAGTCCGGAGACTCCCCTCAGCCCCTCTGTGTCAGAAGTAGAGCTTTCGTCCTCAGAGAAGGACGTTACAGATCTTCTGTTAGAGTTGGAGTCACCAGAAATAATGGACGTGGGTACCTCTGCACTTCCAGAAAGCCGTGTATCAACCACGGTGGACGACTCACCTTCCGCAGTGGGAGCTATATCCTGCGTGTATACCTTCAAGACTATAGTCTCGAAGCCATATTGTAGGGTTGCACTTGCACGTGGTATATGGGAGGTGGATTCAGCGTTAAGGATCAAATTGACCTGCCGCTTTTTACCATCCGCCTCACCCATCTTGCTGATTCTGCAATTAGGGGCGGGCAGTCCAGGATTGGAATCTTTTATTATTTCTAATATGTCAGCCGGGTTGGAGGGCTCTTCTGTAACCCAGGTGATGGCTATGGGTGCCTAGGGATGTTGTTTTTTTGACAACATCCAAGTGGGCACCCGGCCACACCTCACCCACTCGACTCAGAGCAGCCTTATACAGGTCTACTGATCTGGCATCACCGAAATATAAGAGCTTTACTCTCCCCTGATGCCATCCTGTATCGTTGCAGATTGGTGGTTTGCCCGGCATTTCTCTACGGACATCGAGGTAATGGCCCATAATGGCTGATTGCACATGGCTCCATTCGTCCTTGAGGATGGATCCATCCTCACTACTTCTGTCTATAACGGCCATCACTAGACTCTCCTTCGCCACTTCATTGAAGTGCTTGGTGAGTGTCCTGTTGATGGTGACAGGCAGGGGTTCATCAGGTGATCTTATTCTTTTGACTTTATTAGCCGTTAACACAGCTGAATTTGTGGCTCTTTCAGCCGACTGATTGGCCTTAGAAGCATGTATGACGCCTTTAGCCCAGGTAAGTGACTCGTTTTGTTTTTCGGTAAGAGCCGAAACCTCAACAGCCTCCAACTTCGTCAAAACTCTGAGCGCTATCCGGTGCTCATTGTGCTTCCGTTTTGACGGTCGGACATGACGTTTTCCCCTCACCGTACCACCTGTTGTGAGTACTGGGGGGATATTGTCAAAATTTTTGGTGTGGTCGGCTTTGGCCAAGACCAACGGACGGACAGTAGGACGAGTGGGGCCCGCTCCATCGGAACGCGAAGGCATCCCCGTCAAGGAATTTATTAATTTTTTGTCTGTATTAGCCCTTAATAGGTACTACGATGCAGGCCTTCCAGACTTTGTACAGACTGATGAGCAACGACCGCCAGTTTAAAAGGTATTTATATGTACTGCAGCTGCCCAAATACGTGTTTGGGGGTAGCTTTAAATGCATTTGCAATCGAGTTTGACAGGTGTCGGACACATTCACTGGTATTTAAGAGATACCCTTAGGGCCGGTTTACATCTAAGTCGTGCTACATACGAGGCAATTTTTTCCAAGCAAGTGCCAAAGTTTGTCGGAGAGAGAGGGCGAAAGCTCTTTCCGCCTGCCTTAGATGTAAACCGGCCCTAAGGGTATCTCTGAAACTCGACTATACGATCCGTCGCGTGCCTTTCCAGTGAGAATCTGCATTTGACCCTTTCCCGACTTTTATTAAAATCGCACGTAAAATCCTTTTCGCAACAAAGTCGTTAAACAACCAGAGATGGAAAAAGTTAGTACTTCCTTATTTTGCTCAGTATCCTAAGGTTGTTGTTTCCAAGTCCCTGGCTCTTGATGCCAAGGCATTTGCTTTCTCGTTTCCCCTCACTCCGCAATGACCTGGCACCCATATGATGCATATAGTTCGGAGTAAGCGTTGATCGCCATTTTACAATCTAAAACTGTCCTAGACTTCACCGTTCTAGACGCTATTGCCCTGATTGCCATTTGGCTATCTGTGAAAATATTCACATTTATTGGTCTTGTGTTAGCACCAAGCCAGCTCAAACATTCTGTAAATGCTCGGACTTGCGCCTGCAGGACTGTGTTATGGTCTGGCAGACGGAAAAAGAGTTCGGTTTCTGGTTCCTCGATATAAAGTCCCAGCCAGGCAATGAAGCCGACCAAAATTATCGGCGGCGGCGGCGCATTGAAAAATACCGATCGGCGGCGGCGGCTGATCAGCTTAGCCAATCAAATTTCAACAATCGGCTGAGCCGACAAAGTTCCAACAAATGATGGCGCACGAATGTCAATCTCAGGCAAAAATGACGCTTTAAGATATTTACAATTAGATGACAAAACCTAAAATTAACACAAAAATTTAAGAAAAGTTAAGGAAGTTTTGATTTAATGTCGAAAATCAGTTCAATAAATGTCTACTTATTAGTCTTTGTTGTGAAGGAGAATTTATTATGAATGACATACCGCCTGTTGTTTTCTCTCTAGAACGACGTAGACTTTGTAAAAATTGGTTCGGCCGTTCAAGAGCTATTGTATTTTCCGTAAAAACCAAAACACGCATTTCTTTAAATAAATAATAGCGAGATTGATTTAGAAACTTTTTATAAATTTTTATGTAGATTTAGCCTTGTTGCAGGTCGTTTTCATAGCCATTAGCTCAGAAGTCCACCATTGGGGTTTAGTTTTACCCTTGTACCTTGTTTTTGGACAGGCTTCTTCAAGGGAACTATTGAATGATGTGGTGATATGCTCGACCAGATTATCCAGACCGGCTTTGTCATTCGGTTCGAACAGAAGTTTGGAGTTGAGGACTTTCTTGAAATTCTTCTCATACAGGTGCCACTTTGTCTTTCTCACATTTCTGTGGACGGCAGGTTCAGGCGCTTTTTCAGCGAGTTTGATCTCAATACAGTACATTCAACCCAATGATTTTGTCTGACAGCCGGTCAGTAGCAAACATTACGTCTAGAACTTCTTGTCTGTCTTTAATTGTAAAGGTCGGTTTATTACCTACTAGCTGGACCCGGTCCACTTCGTTGCCCCAGATTTCAGATTTCCGTCTATTTTTGGACTAAAAACTCAGGAATCTCTCTAACAAATTTCTCAAGATATATCAATTTCAAAACATGGCTCATGTTACTACCATTGGTCCAATCCCTCCAATTTTGTTACCAATCACGTAGCCTGTCACCAGATAAATATACACAAAATTACAGCAATTTCGCTAACAAATTGTGCTAGATTTCTCAATTTCAAAACTTGACCTATATGGGCGGGGCTAAGCCCATTGGTGCGAACTCCCCTTTTTTCCGATCCCGTCCATTCTTGGACAAATGACCTGAACTCGTTGCTGATCATTCGCAGTGAACGGACGTGTTTATCACATAGCGGATAGTTACCAGTACCTATTACGCAATAGCAAAAATCTGTACAAAGTCTGTAAGGCCTACATCGTAGTACATATTACGGTCTAATACAGACAAAATAAAAATAAATTCTCTTGACGGGGATGCCTTCGTGTTCCGATGGAGCGCGGTTCCCCAATCGTCCGACTGTCCGTCCGTTGGTCTTGGCCAAAGCCGACCACACCAAAAATGGTGAAAATCTCCACCAAGTACTCACAACAGGTGATGCGGTGAGGGGAAAACGTCATGTCCGACCATCAAAACGGAAGCACAATGAGCATAGTGTAGCGCTCAGAGTTTTGACGAAGTTGGAGGCTGTTGAGGTTTCGGCTCTAACCGAAAAACAAAAAGAGTCACTTACCTGGGCTAAAGGCGTCATAGATGCTTCTAAGGCCAATGAGTCGGCTGAAAGAGCCACAAATTCAGCTGTGTTAACGGCTAATAAAGTAAAACGAATCAGATCACCTGATGAACCCCTGCCTTCGAAAAAGGCAAGAGGCCCTAATGTCACCATCAACAGGACACTCACCAAGCCCTTCAATGAAGTGGCGAAGGAGAGTCTAGTGATGGCTGTTATAGACAGAAGTAGTGAGGATGGATCCATCCTCAAGGACAAATGGAGTCATGTACAATCAGTCATTATGGCTCATTTCCTCGATGTCCGTAGAGAAATGCCGGGCAAACCACCAATCTGCAACGATGCAGGATGGCATCAGGGGAGAGTAAAGCTTTTATATTTCGGTGATGCCAGATCAGTAGACCTGTATAAGGCTGCTCTGAGTCGAGCGGGTGAGGTGTGGCCGGGTGCCCAGTTGGATGTTGTCGAAAAAAACAACATCCCTAGTCACCCTAGAGCCATCACCTGGGTTACAGAAGAGCCCTCCAACCCGGCTGACATCTTAGAAATAATAAAAGATTCCAATCCTGGTCTGCCGGCCCATAATTGGAGAATCAGCAAGGTGGGTGAGGCGGATGGTAAAAAGCGGCAGGTCAATCTTATCCTAAAAGCTGAATCTACCTCCCATATACAAAGTGCGAGTGCAACCCTACAATATGGCTTCGAGACTATAGTCTTGAAGATATACAAGCAGGATATAGCTCCCACTGCAGAAGGTGAGTCGTCCACCGTGGCACTTTCTGAAAGTGCGGAGGTACCCACGCCTATTATTTCTGGTGACTCCAACTCTAACAGAAGATCTGTAACGTCCTTCTCTGAGGACAAAAGCTCTACTTCGGACACAGAGAGGCTGAGGGGAGTCTCCGGACTCTTTGACGCATCTGGCGGGGACATGCTTCTCGACGATACGGACGAAGAGTTCGATTATTGGCGCAGACACGAACGCTCATCATACTATCTGGGGTAGTACGGATATAAACAATAGGGGTGATTCGCTTCTTGACTTTATTCTAACTACCAACCTTAGTATTTGTAACATAGGTAATAAACCGACCTTCACAATTAAAGACAGACAAGAAGTACTCGACGTAACGTTTGCTACTGACCGGCTATCAGATAAAATTATTGGGTGGAATGTACTGGACGACCACTCATTCTCAGATCACCATTATATTGAGTTCAAACTCGCGGAAAAAGCGCCTAAACCCGCCGTCCACAGAAATGTAAGGAAGACAAAGTGGCATCTGTATGAGAAGAATTTCAAGAAAGTCCTCAACTCTAAACCGGTCTGGATAATCTGGTCGATCATATCACCATATCATTCAATAGATCCCTTGAAGAAGCCTGTCCAAAAACAAGGTACAAGGGTAAAACTAAACCCCAATGGTGGACTTCTGAGCTAACGGCTATGAAAAAGACCTGCAACAAGCTATTCAATAAGGCTAAATCTACTGGGGTCGCTAATGATTGGGATGCTTATAAAGAGCAACTCAAGATATATAAGAAGGAGCTTAGAAAGGCGCAAAGGCGCTCTTGGTATACCTTCTGTGGGGAAGTGGAAAAGGTCTCCGATATTATCTGCTTCACCCTGTACAGTGGGATATTTACAGGATGGGGCAAATAACTGGACCAAAAACAGCGAGCAGTCGCTCAATGTACTGCTCGACACACATTTCCCGGGGAACTCTGTAACAGAACCCGAGGATCAGCAGGACCAACAAGAGAGCGAGTGGACTGCGAGCGTCGCTAGCTTCTTGACTGAGAGATCCAGAATAAGCTGGGCTATTAACAGCTTAAGTCACCTGGACCAGATGGCATCACTCCAGCAGAAATGCAGAAAATGTTAAAGTACATTATCCCCTGGCTGGAGAAAATTTATGTAGGCTGTATCAGGCTTTCATACGTCCCGAATCGATGGAGGGATACCAAAGTGGTATTCATACCTAAAGCGGGAAAGATATCACACACTAGGCCAAAAGACTTCAGACCAATTAGCCTATCCTCCTTCCTATTGAAAGGTCTGGAAAGACTTTTAGATCATTTCATTAGGGAAAACCTGGATACAAAACTCCTGTCGGGGAACCAACATGCTTACAATAAGGGCAAGTCTACAGAATCAGCCCTGCACGAACTTGTGAGCACTATCGAATCGTCCCTGCATTTCAAGGAATTCACAATGGTGGCATTTCTTGACATAGAAGGGGCTTTTAACAACATTCACTCAGATGCGGTAATTGCGGCACTCTCACATCTAAAAGTTAACACTAGTTTGATTAGACTAATTCAAAGTCTCATAGTGATATAATTCTCTCGAAGGTGTACACAGTTGGTATATACTCCACTCGGTCGGTTACCAAAGCACTGCACTTTGATATCCTCATGTGACCATAGTTTTTGTACCTCCACATAGAAAGGCAGGTTAATCTTATTGCCGCTTTGGTTGCAACTTCTCTCGCCACAATATTAATTGGCAGTATATGGAGTAGGGCTTGTAGAGACTCGGTCGCTGTAGTTCTTAAGGCTCCTCTTATGCTCAGGCAGGCAGTTTTTTTAACCTTTGTTAGTAGGTTGGTGATGGTTATTTTGTCAGTTGCCGTCCACCATACCACAATGTCGTATAACAGTATTGAACGAACTACTGCTATATATATCCAGTGGATGATTTTAGGAGAGAGGCCCAACCGCGACCCTACAGCCTTTTTGCAGGAATATAAGGCGACGTTGGCCTTCCTTACACGTTCCAATACATTAAGTCTAAATAACAGTTTCCTATATAGAATTATTCCTAAAAATTACTAGATCTGTTCCATTTTTCCGAGGTGGAGGGTCCACATGTGGGACATTATTCATCCTAGTAAAGATATCCAAGCAACCTGTAGGACGTCTCTGAGGACGTTTACGAATTTGCCACTCACTGCGATTGCAACGTCGTCCGCATATGCCACGACCTTGCAGCCACAACGTTCTAGATCTAGCAGGATTTCATTCACCGCTAGGTTCCAAATTAGGGGAGACAGTACTCCTGCTTGTAGAGTCCTCTGTTTACAAACCTTGTTAGAGTTGTGGACCCTAGACATGCTGTTATGCGTCTTCTCTTGAGCAGACTTTTAGTCTAATCAAACTAGAAATAACTTTTAGATGTGACAGTGCCGCAATTACTGCATCTGAGTGAATGTTGTTAAAAGCCCCTTCTATAGGTGGGTACTATGTTTTTTCAGCTTGAAAAAAATCCACAAAATGTTATTTCAAGTTGAAAAATGGAACGCTTTTTTACAAAGTCGCTTTGCATTTGTGAAGTGTGTGTGTCGAAATGACACTTTTATATGAATGTGTGTGGTATAAGCATGTGCATTTTTTCCTTTTTGCTTTTCTTGAAAACAAACACGAGTTTAAATTCTAATCAATAAACAATTAAATGAAATAATGCCGACTTATAAAATAGTTAATTTAAATTACAGAAAGGAAATATTGTTGAAGATCATTGTGCTGTTATACATAAATTATTTATTTTGTGTTGAAACGATGGCGATGCGTGTGAGGCATCAGAAGCCAGGTTTTAGGTTTAGGTTAGGGTGGCAGCCGTATTTTTTTTACAAGCTCACATAGACCAGTTTAGGTCCCTAGTGTTACCACGGGCTGAAATGCCCCTCATCGAAACCAACCTTTTTGATTTATAAATTTATCGATAGTACGAATATCAGTACTGGAAAGATCTGTTAGGCTGCCTAAAAAGGCCGACCCCAGTATGTCCAGTCGTCGTTTACTCAAAGCGGGACAGTCGCAAAGCAAGTGCTGAATGCTCTCCACTTCTTCCTCATCTCCACAGCTTCGGCAGAAGTCATTGGAGTCAATACCCAATCTTTTGGCGTGTTCGCCGATCAAGCAGTGTCCCGTCAGAACCTGTACTAACGTAGAAAATCGTTTCCTCTCTAGTGCGAGGACATATTTTGACCTTCTCAGGTCATACCTTGGCCAGATTTGTCTAGCTACCCTGCAGGTGCCGATTTCTGTCCATCTTTCGTTGGACTGCCTGATTGCCTCTTGCCTAAGCCAAAGCTTGCACGTGGATAGTGGCGCACCAAGTAGCACATAGTCTGGCAACTCTCTGAGTGAGAACATCAAATTTACAAGTGCTCCGTATAAACAATTTAAAAAATATTTAAATAGTGGTTTTTAAACTGTATTTGCGAATACATCACTGTTTAAAGTATTATTCAAACGGTAAATTATACCAAATTTATGAAAGATGCCACCATCTCGTCGTAGTTTTAAAAAGGCAGTAATTGTATGCCATCAATGTAAATTACAAGTCAACGAAGAAGAGGAAGCATCCATACAGTGTGATAAGTGTTCAAAGACGTTCCATGCTTTGAGTACAAAACTAGACAAACGTCAATATGATAAACTAATGGATGATGAAAATGAAGAGTATGTGTGTCATATATGCGACAACAAAAGTGGTGATAATGTGAAGAGCGAACTAAATGCAATAAGAGAACATCTAAATAAACAATCAAAACAGCTGGACACAATGCAAGAGTCGATGACATTTATGGCGAGACAATTCGATGAAATAATAAAGGGTGTTGCAGAAAACAAGAAGAAAGTTGAAGCAGTACAAAAAGAAAATAAAATGTTAAAATCTGAAATAAATGAATTAAAAGATACTGTGCGATTTCTAAACAATAACAGAGTCAGAAATGACTGTTTAATAAGTGGAGTAGAAGTGGAAAGCAATGAGAATGCAATGGAATCTCTTATAAAGGTGATGAAAGCTGTTGATATTACTTTAGACCTAAATGAAGTGGATGATGTTTATTTCATTGGGAAAAATAAAGAAGCAAAACGTAAGATAATTGTCGCGAAATTTAATACAAAGGCTACAAAGCAGAAAGTGATCTCCGCAAAGTTGAAATTAAATGGAAATGAAGCAACAAAATCTATTTTCGTTAACGATTTTCTCGGAAAAGAAACTTTACAATTGCTAAACTATGCAAAAACGCTTAAATCTGTGGGATATCGCAGAGTTTACGCTAATGGAGGAAAAGTTTACGTAAAAATGACTGAACTATCGAAGCCCAAGCTTGTAAAAAATGAGGACCAAGTTGATTCACTTTTACTGGAAGCTACAAGAACCACTTCTAGAAGATCGCAGTGTAACCGAAAAGTGATTGAGCCGAAATCTGATGATGAAAACGCTGATGATGATGATTACAAGTCGCCCTGAATAAATTTATTATATAAATTTGTTTATTAACATAAAATAACTCTTTTTTTTACGAATCATTATTTTAAATCTATTAATTATTTTCAAAGTTATTTAAATGAAATGTTGCACCTGAATAATTTGCAAATTTTATCAATAAATATTAGAAGCATTTCCTCACTTACAAAGTTTAATAAGCTCAAAACGTTAATCGCTACATTTTCTAAACTGCCTTCAATTATTTGTATTCAAGAGACCTGGTTTCAGCATGATATAGTGGATTTGTACACAACTCCTGGATATAATAATATACATTGCTGTAGGAGTGACGGATATGGAGGCACTTCAGTGTATATCCATAAAGATATAAATTACTCCGTAGAGTTATGTGAGAGTGTAAACTATATTGAGTCAATTGTAATATCTCTCAACGATCGTAAAATTTGTGGAAAAGCTTTAAAATTGATGACATTTTACAGATACCAAAAATGTCACAGTAATACATTTTCGGATTACATTGATTACGTTTTAAGCGTTTTTGGTCGATATCCGTTCATATCTACTGGGGATTCAAATATGGATTTTTTGAATATGTCGCTAACAGAACAACTTAATACAATTATTGATTCTTACGACTGTGTTAATTGCCACACCTTCGTTACTCGGTCAGCTAGTGGAACATCCATTGATAACGTTTTCAGCAACTTAGGTTTAGGTTTAGGTTAGGGTGGCAGCCGTATTTTTTTACAAGCTCACATAGACCAGTTTAGGTCCCTAGTGTTACCACGGGCTGAAATGCCCCTCATCGAAACCAACCTGTTTGATATATAAATTTATCGATAGTACGAATATCAGTACTAGAAAGATCTGTTAGGCTGCCTAAAAAGGCCGACCCCAGTATGTCCAGTCGTCGTTTACTCAAAGCGGGACAGTCGCAAAGCAAGTGCTCAATGCTCTCCACTTCTTCCTCATCTCCACAGCTTCGGCAGAAGTCATTGGAGTCAATACCCAATCTTTTGGCGTGTTCGCCGATCAAGCAGTGTCCCGTCAGAACCTTTACTAACGTAGACAATCTTTTCCTCTCTAGTGCGAGAAGATATTTTGACCTTTTCAGGTCATACCTTGGCCAGATTTGTCTAGCTACCCTGCAGGTGCCGATTTCTGTCCATCTTTCGTTGGACTGCCTGATTGCCTCTTGCCTAAGCCAAAGCTTGCACGTGGATAGTGGCGCACCAATATATGCAAATTCTTCGAGAATTTGTAATGTCGTCCCTTTCCTAGCAAGTTCATCGGCTTTGCAGTTCCCCGGGATATCCCTATGCCCAGGCACCCATATGAGGTGTATATTAAACTGCTCAGCCATCTCGTTAAGAGATCTGCGGCAGTCGAGGGCTGTTTGTGAATTTAGGGATGTTGCCTCCAGAGAATTGATGGCAGCCTGGCTGTCCGAGTAAATGACAACGCCAGTGTTGGTTACTATGTTGCGACTCAGCCACTTGGCGACTTCCCATATTGCCATTATTTCGGCTTGATAGACACTGCAGGTATCTGGTAGTCTGTGAGCTATATCCAGACTAAGTTCTTCACAGTGTACTCCGAAGCCAACCTTTTCATCAAGCTTCGAACCATCCGTGTAAAAGTGGAGATGGTTTCTATTACCTGGTATTCTGCCGACCCATTCGTCTCTGGCGGGAATCATAGTGATGTAATTTCTCTCGAAGGTGTACACAGTTGGTATATAGTCCACTCGGTCGGTTACCATAGCACTACACTTTGATATCCTCATGTGACCATAGTTCTTGTACCTCCACAGTGATAGGCAGTTTAATCTTATTGCCGCTTTGGTTGCAACTTCTCTCGCCACAATATTAATCGGCAGTATATGGAGTAGGGCTTGTAGAGACTCGGTCGCTGTAGTCCTTAACGCTCCGCTTATGCTCAGGCAGGCAGTTCTCTGAACCTTTGTTAGTAGGTTGGTAATGGTTAGTTTGTCAGTTGCCGTCCACCATACCACAATACCGTATAACAGTATTGGACGAACTACTGCTATATATATCCAGTGGACGATTTTAGGAGAGAGTCCCCACCGCGACCCTACAGCCTTTTTGCAGGAATATAAGGCGACGTTGGCCTTCCTTACACGTTCCAATACGTTAAGTCTAAATAACATTTTCCTATCTAGAATTATTCCTAAAAATTTTGCACTTTCAGAAAAGACTAGATCTGTTCCATTTATCCGAGGTGGAGGGTCCACATGTGGGACATTATTCATCCTAGTAAAGAGAACCAATTCTGTCTTGTTGGGGTTAACACCCAAACCGCTGCTTCTGGCCCATCTAACCAACTTGTTCAGAGCCACCTGTAGGATGTCTCTGAGGACGTTTACGAATTTGCCACTCACTGCGATTGCCACGTCGTCCGCATATGCCACGACCTTGCAGCCACAACGTTCTAGCTCTAGCAGGATTTCATTCACCGCTAGGTTCCAAATTAGTGGAGACAATACTCCTCCTTGCGGGGTCCCTCTGTTTACATACCTTGTTAGAGTTGTGGACCCTAGACATGCTGTTATGCGTCTTCTGGTGAGCAGACTTTGAATTAGTCTAATCAAACTATTGTTAACTTTTAGATGTGACAGTGCCGCAATTACCGCATCTGAGTGAATGTTGTTAAAAGCCCCTTCTATGTCAAGAAATGCCACCATGGTGAATTCCTTGAAATGCAGGGACAATTCGATAGTGCTCACAAGTTCGTGCAGGGCTGATTCTGTAGACTTGCCCTTATTGTAGGCATGTTGGTTCCCCGACAGGAGTTTTGTATCCAGGTTTTCCCTAATGAAATGATCTAAAAGTCTTTCCAGACCTTTCAATAGGAAGGATGATAGGCTAATTGGTCTGAAGTCTTTTGGCCTAGTGTGTGATATCTTTCCCGCTTTAGGTATGAATACCACTTTGGTATCTCTCCACCGATTAGGGACGTATGAAAGCCTGATACAGCCTACATAAATTTTCTCCAGCCAGGGGATAATGTACTTTAACATTTTCTGCATTTCTGCTGGAGTGATGCCATCTGGTCCAGGTGACTTGAAGGGCTCAAAGCTGTTAATAGCCCAGCTTATTCTGGATCTCTCAGTCAAGAAGCTAGCGACGCTCGCAGTCCACTCGCACTCTTGTTGGTCCTGCTGATCCTCGGGTTCTGTTACAGAGTTGCCCGGGAAATGTGTGTCGAGCAGTACATTGAGCGACTGCTCGCTGTTTATGGTCCAGTTATTTGCCTCATCCTGTAAATATCCCACTGTACAGGGTGAAGCAGATAATATCTTCCTCAGCCTAGCGGCGTCGGAGACCTTTTCCACTTCACCACAGAAGGTATACCAAGAGCGCCTTTGCGCAGCAACTTGCATAACAAACTTTTAATAGATGTTGTGGAATGTGATCTCTCTGATCATAATTTTGTAATTTGCAGACTTGAATCTCACATTAAAACCAAAGATTTACATGAGTTTGTAAGAAACAATTGTGATTATGGAAAAATGAAAATATACATACGAAATAATATGAGTGCATTGACCCTAACTGGGGATCCCTCAGATGATATGTCAAAATTTGTATCTTTTTTATCAAATGCAATGTCATTTTCTACAACTGAAATAAAACACAAACATTTAATAATGAAATGGCGCCTTGGATAAATGGTAATTTGCAGTCACTTTTAAAGTTAAAGAAAAAACTTTTAGCTCAACGAAGAGCCAACTCCACATCCGAAATAATAAGCCGATTGAGACGTATCAGTAAGGTTATTAAAATAGCTACAAGAGATGAAATGAATCTGTATTACCGAAACAAGCTGCCAAAAATAAATCTGGATCCTAAGAAATGCTGGCGGTTTCTTAATCAGACACTTGGCAGAACTAAGAAGTCAGAAGTCATACTAAAAGATGATGGCGGGTTTATAACTTCTGATTCTGAAAAGGCTGAAAAATTAAATCAATATTTTATCAAAAGTGTATGTGAGTTGAGACAACAGATCCATCATTACCCCGGTGAAAGTTGGCATGATTTTTGGTCTATCCGCCGACATTGTAACTTTCTCAGACTTCAACAAACTTCCGCCACAGAAATACGAGAAATTATTTGTAATATGGATTTGCATAAAGCTCCAGGTTTTGATAACATTTTACCTAAGCAATTTGTAGAATGCGGCACTGAAGTAATACCAGTACTTGTAAAGATATTCAATAGCTCAATTAACAACTCAGTTTATCCTGATTTATTAAAAATTCAAAAAGTTATACCCATTCCTAAGGAAACACATGCAAGGTTAGGTTAGGTTAGGGTGGCAGCCGTATTTTTTATACAAGCTCACATAGACCAGTTTAGGTCCCTAGTGTTACCACGGGCTGAAATGCCCCTCATCGAAACCAACCTGTTTGATATACAAATTTGTCGATATTACGAATATCGGTACTGGAAAGATCTGTTAGGCTGCCTAGAAAAGCCGACCCCAGTATGTCCAGTCGTCGTTTACTCAGAGCGGGACAGTCGCATAGCAAGTGCTCAATGCTCTCCACTTCTTCCTCATCTCCACAGCTTCTGCAGAAGTCATTAGAGTCAATACCCAATCTTTTGGCGTGTTCGCCGATCAAGCAGTGTCCCGTCAGAACTGATACTAACGTAGACAATCTTTGCCTCTCTAGTGCGAGGAGATATTTTGATCTTCTCAGGTCATACCTTGGCCAGATTTGTCTAGCTACTCTGCAGGTGCCGATTTCTGTCCATCTTTCGTTGGACTGCCTGATTGCCTCTTGCCTATGCCCAGGCACCCATATGAGGTGTATGTTAAACTGCTCAGCCATCTCGTTAAGAGATCTGCTGCAGTCGAGGGCTGTTTGTGAATTTAGGGATGTTGCCTCCAGAGAATTGATGGCAGCCTGGCTGTCCGAGTAAATGACAACGCCAGTGTTGGTTACTATGTTGCGACTCAGCCACTTGGCTACTTCCCATATTGCCATTATTTCGGCTTGATAGACACTGCAGGTATCTGGTAGTCTGTGAGCTATATCCAATCTAAGCTCTGCACAGTGTACTCCGAAGCCAACCTTTTCATCAAGCTTCGAACCATCCGTGTAAAAGTGGAGATGGTTTCTATTACCTGGTTTTCTTCCAACCCATTCATCTCTCGCGGGAATCATAGTGATGTAATTTCTCTCGAAGGTGTACACCGTTGGTATATAGTCCACTCGGTCGGTTACCATAGCACTACACTTTGATATTCTCATGTGACCGTAGTTTTTGTACCTCCACATTGATAGGCAGTTTAATCTTATTGCCGCTTTGGTTGCAACTTCTCTCGCCACAATATTAATCGGCAGTATATGGAGTAGGGCTTGTAGAGACTCGGTCGCTGTAGTCCTTAAGGCTCCGCTTATGCTCAGGCAGGCAGTTCTCTAAACCTTTGTTAGTAGGTTGGTGATGGTTAGTTTGTCAGTTGCCGTCCACCATATCACAATGCCGTATAGCAGTATAGGACGAACTACTGCTATATATATCCAGTGGACGATTTTAGGAGAGAGGCCCCATCGCGACCCCAAAGCCTTTTTGCAGGAATATAAGGCGACGTTAGCCTTCCTTACACGTTCCAATACATTAAGTCTAAATAACAGTTTTCTATCTGGAATTATTCCTAAAAATTTTGCACTTTCAGAAAAGACTAGATCTGTTCCATTTATCCGAGGTGGAGGGTGCACATGAGGGACTTTATTCATCCTAGTAAAGAGAACCAATTTTGTCTTGTTTGGGTTTATGCCCAAACCGCTGCTTCTGGCCCATCTAGCCAATTTGTTCAGAGCCACCTGTAGAATGTCTCGGAGGAATTCGAATTTGCCACTCACTGCGATTGCAACGTCGTCCGCGTATGCCACGACCTTGCAGCTACAACGTTCTAGATCTAGCAGGATTTCATTCACCGCTAGGTTCCAAATTAGTGGAGACAGTACTCCTCCTTGTGGGGTCCCTCTGTTTACAAACCTTGTTAGAGTTGTGGACCCAAGACGTGCTGTTATGCGTCTTCTGTTGAGCAGACTTTGAATTAGTCTAATCAAACTAGAGTTAACATTAAGATGTGACAGTGCCGCAATTACTGCATCTGAGTGAATGTTGTTAAAAGCCCCTTCTATGTCAAGAAATGCCACCATGGTGAATTCCTTGAAATACAGGGACGATTCGATAGTGCTCACAAGTTCGTGCAGGGCTGATTCTGTAGACTTCTCCTTATTGTAAGCATGTTGGTTTACTGACAGGAGTTTTGTATCCAAGTTTTCCCTAATGAAATAATCTAAAAGTCTTTCCAGACCTTTCAATAGGAAGGAGGATAGGCTAATTGGTCTGAAGTCTTTTGGCCTAGTGTGTGATATCTTCCCCGCTTTTGGTATGAATACCACTTTGGTATCCCTCCATCGATTCGGGATGTATGAAAGCCTGATACAGCCTACATAAATTTTCTCCAGCCAGAGGATAATGTATTTCAACATTTTCTGCATTTCTGCTGGAGTGATGCCGTCTGGTCCAGGTGACTTGAAGGGCTCAAAGCTATTAATAGCCCAGCTTATTCTGGATCTCTCAGTCAACAAGCTAGCGACGCTCGCAGTCCACTCGCACTCTTGTTGGTCCTGCTGATCCTCTGGTTCTGTTAGAGAGTTCCCCGGGAAATGTGTGTCGAGCAGTACATTGAGCGACTGCTCGCTGTTTTTGGTCCAATTATTTGCCTCATCCTGCAAGTAACCCACTGTACAGGGTGAAGCTGATAATATTTTCCTCAGCCTTGCGGCGTCGGAGACCTTTTCCACTTCGCCACAGAAGGTATACCAAGAGCGTCTTTGCGCATTTCTAAGCTCCTTCTTATAGATCTTGAGTTGCTCTTTATAGGCATCCCAAACATTAGCGACCCCAGTAGATTTAGCCTTGTTGAATAGCTTGTCGCAGGTCTTTTTCATAGCCGTTAGCTCAGAAGTCCACCATTGGGGTTTAGTTTTACCCTTGTACCTTGTTTTTGGACAGGCTTCTTCAAGGGAACTATTGAATGATGTGGTGATATGCTCGACCAGATGATCCAGACCGGCTTTGTCATTCGGTTCGTACAGAAGTTTGGAGTTGAGGACTTTCTTGAAATTCTTTTCATACAGGTGCCACTTTGTCTTTCTCACATTTCTGTGGACGGCAGGTTCAGGCGCTTGTTCAGCGAGTTTGAACTCAATATAATGGTGATCTGAGAATGTGTGGCCGTCCAGTACATTCCACCCAATAATTTCGTCTGACAGCCGGTCAGTAGCAAACGTTACGTCGAGTACTTCTTGTCTGTCTTTAATTGTAAAGGTCGGTTTATTACCTATGTTACAAATACTAAGGTTGGTAGTTAGAATAAAGTCAAGAAGCGAATCACCCCTTTTGTTTATATCCGTACTACCCCAGATAGTATGATGAGCGTTCGTGTCTGCGCCAACAATCAGCTCGACCTCGTCAGATGTTGCTTCTTCTACTACTTCCCTGAATAGAGCAGTCGGTACTACAGCTTAATAAGGCAAGTAACTGGAGACCACCCAATATATGCGATTACCGATCTCCAGACTAGCAGATGTTTGGTCTTTACCACTTAAATTAGCCAGGAGAAAGATACTTAGATCTTTCCTGGCCAAAATGCAGGTTCTTGGAGTGCCTTCACAGTTGGCCACAAGCAGTTTAAAGTTGGGTGTCCTGATACCGCACACCCTTCCTCCCACTGCGTAGGGCTCCTGTATCAGGACGATGTCTACTGCACCTGTGGACAGGCGCAGCATCACGCTTTAGCGTGATGGAGGTTAATCTGTAAAATTCTTACCATCATTGGTAATTGACAGATTAACTTCCACCCCTACAAGGGTGTTATCGAACTCTTCGTCCGTATCATCGAGAAGCGTGTCCCCGCCAGATGCGTCAAAGAGTCCGGAGACTCCCCTCAGCCCCTCTGTGTCAGAAGTAGAGCTTTCGTCCTCAGAGTAGGACGTTACAGATCTTCTGTTCGAGTTGGAGTCACCCGAAATAATGGGCGTGGATACCTCCGCACTTCCAGAAAGCTGTGTATCAACCGCGGTGGACGACTCACCTTCCGCAGTGGGAACTATATCCTGCTTGTATACCTTCAAGACTATAGTCTCGAAGCCATACTGTAGGGTTGCACTTACACGTTGTATATGGGAGGTGGATTCAGCGTTAATTGACCTGCCGCTTTTTACCATCCGCCTCACCCACCTTGCTGATTCTCCAATTATGGGCGGGCAGACCAGGATTGGAATCTTTTATTATTTCTAATATGTCAGCCGGGTTGGAGGGCTCTTCTGTAACCCAGGTGATGGCTCTAGGGTGACTAGGGATGTTGTTTTTTCGACAATATCCAACTGGGCTTGGTGAGTGTCCTGTTGATAGTGACATTTGGGCCTCTTGCCTTTTTCGAGGGCAGGGGTTCATCAGGTGATCTGATTCTTTTGACTTTATTAGCCGTTAACACAGCTGAATTTGTGGCTCTTTCAGCCGGCTGATTGGCCTTAGAAGCATCTAAGACGCCTTTAGCCCAGGTAAGTGACTCTTTTTGTTTTTCGGTAAGAGCCGAAACCTCAACAGCCTCCAACTTCGTCAGAACTCTGAGCGCTATCCGGTGCTCATTGTGTTTCCGTTTTGACGGTCGGACATGACGTTTTCCCCTCACCGTGCCACCTGTTCTGAGTACTGGGGGGAAATTTTCACCATGTTTGGTGTGGTCGGCTTTGGCCAAGACCAACGGACGGACAGTAGGACGATTGGGGAACCCCGCTCCATCGGAACGCGAAGGCATCCCCGCCAATGATTTTTTTCCGTATTAGCCCGTAATAGGTACTACGATGTAGGCCTTGCAGACTTTGTTCAGATTTTGTTTGGTTTTTGCGAATTGCGTAATAGGTACTGCGTAATAGATTTTAACTATCCGCTCTGTGCTAAACACGTCCGTTCACTACGACTGATCAGCAACGACATGCAAACTCAGTTACAAAATATCGACCTATTTCGTTGTTATCTACGATAGATAACATTTTCGAGAAAATTATAAATAGACAACTAGAATCCTATTTAGAAGGGAGCTATTGCTATCAGACAACCAATATGGATTCAGAAAGGGATGTGGTACTGGCGAAGCAGTTGTCAATGTTGTCAATTATATATGCAAATGTTTAGATGATGGTTATGCTGGTGTTGGAGCAATTTTCTATGACTTTAGCAAAGCTTTTGAACTCACGGATCACCCTACAGCCTTTTTGCAGGAATATAAGGCGACGTTAGCCTTCCTTACACGTTCCAATACATTAAGTCTAAATAACAGTTTTCTATCTAGAATTAGATCAGAAAAGACTAGATCTGTTCCATTTATCCGAGGTGGAGGGTGCACATGTGGGACTTTATTCATCCTAGTAAAGAGAACCAATTTTGTCTAGTTTGGGTTTATGCCCAAACCGCTGCTTCTGGCCCATCTAGCCAATTTGTTCAGAGCCACCTGTAGAATGTCTCGGAGGAATTCGAATTTGCCACTTACTACGTCGTCCGCATATGCCACGACCTTGCAGCTACAACGTTCTAGATCTAGCAGGATTTCATTCACCGCTAGGTTCCAAATTAGTGGAGACAGTACTCCTCCTTGTGGGGTCCCTCTGTTTACAAACCTTGTTAGAGTTGTGGACCCAAGACGTGCTGTTATGCGTCTTCTGTTGAGCAGACTTTGAATTAGTCTAATCAAACTAGAGTTAACATTAAGATGTGACAGTGCCGCAATTACTGCATCTGAGTGAATGTTGTTAAAAGCCCCTTCTATGTCAAGAAATGCCACCATGGTGAATTCCTTGAAATACAGGGACGATTCGATAGAGCTCACAAGTTCGTGCAGGGCTGATTCTGTAGACTTCCCCTTATTGTAAGCATGTTGGTTTACTGACAGGAGTTTTGTATCCAGGTTTTCCCTAATGAAATAATCTAAAAGTCTTTCCAGACCTTTCAATAGGAAGGAGGATAGGCTAATTGGTCTGAAGTCTTTTGGCCTAGTGTGTGATATCTTCCCCGCTTTTGGTATCCCTCCATCGATTCGGGATGTATGAAAGCCTGATACAGCCTACATAAATTTTCTCCAGCCAGAGGATAATGTATTTCAACATTTTCTGCATTTCTGCTGGAGTGATGCCGTCTGGTCCAGGTGACTTGAAGGGCTCAAAGCTATTAATAGCCCAGCTTATTCTGGATCTCTCAGTCAACAAGCTAGCGACGCTCGCAGTCCACTCGCACTCTTGTTGGTCCTGCTGATCCTCTGGTTCTGTTAGAGAGTTCCCCGGGAAATGTGTGTCGAGCAGTACATTGAGCGACTGCTCGCTGTTTTTGGTCCAATTATTTGCCTCATCCTGCAAGTAACCCACTGTACAGGGTGAAGCTGATAATATTTTCCTCAGCCTTGCGGCGTCGGAGACCTTTTCCACTTCGCCACAGAAGGTATACCAAGAGCGTCTTTGCGCATTTCTAAGCTCCTTCTTATAGATCTTGAGTTGCTCTTTATAGGCATCCCAAACATTAGCGACCCCAGTAGATTTAGCCTTGTTGAATAGCTTGTCGCAGGTCTTTTTCATAGCCGTTAGCTCAGAAGTCCACCATTGGGGTTTAGTTTTACCCTTGTACCTTGTTTTTGGACAGGCTTCTTCAAGGGAACTATTGAATGATGTGGTGATATGCTCGACCAGATGATCCAGACCGGCTTTGTCATTCGGTTCGTACAGAAGTTTGGAGTTGAGGACTTTCTTGAAATTCTTTTCATACAGGTGCCACTTTGTCTTTCTCACATTTCTGTGGACGGCAGGTTCAGGCGCTTGTTCAGCGAGTTTGAACTCAATATAATGGTGATCTGAGAATGAGTGGTCGTCCAGTACATTCCACCCAATAATTTCGTCTGACAGCCGGTCAGTAGCAAACGTTACGTCGAGTACTTCTTGTCTGTCTTTAATTGTAAAGGTCGGTTTATTACCTATGTTACAAATACTAAGGTTGGTAGTTAGAATAAAGTCAAGAAGCGAATCACCCCTACACCTGTGGACAGGCGCAGCAATAGAGCCGCTGAGGCTGCTTTAGCGTGATGGAGGTTAATCTGTAAAATTCTTACCATCATTGGTAATTGACAGATTAACTTCCACCCCTACAAGGGTGTTATCGAACTCTTCGTCCGTATCATCGAGAAGCGTGTCCCCGCCAGATGCGTCAAAGAGTCCGGAGACTCCCCTCAGCCCCTCTGTGTCAGAAGTAGAGCTTTCGTCCTCAGAGTAGGACGTTACAGATCTTCTGTTCGAGTTGGAGTCACCCGAAATAATGGGCGTGGATACCTCCGCACTTCCAGAAAGCTGTGTATCAACCGCGGTGGACGACTCACCTTCCGCAGTGGGAACTATATCCTGCTTGTATACCTTCAAGACTATAGTCTCGAAGCCATACTGTAGGGTTGCACTTACACGTTGTATATGGGAGGTGGATTCAGCGTTAATTGACCTGCCGCTTTTTACCATCCGCCTCACCCACCTTGCTGATTCTCCAATTATGGGCGGGCAGACCAGGATTGGAATCTTTTATTATTTCTAATATGTCAGCCGGGTTGGAGGGCTCTTCTGTAACCCAGGTGATGGCTCTAGGGTGACTAGGGATGTTGTTTTTTCGACAATATCCAACTGGGCTTGGTGAGTGTCCTGTTGATAGTGACATTTGGGCCTCTTGCCTTTTTCGAGGGCAGGGGTTCATCAGGTGATCTGATTCTTTTGACTTTATTAGCCGTTAACACAGCTGAATTTGTGGCTCTTTCAGCCGGCTGATTGGCCTTAGAAGCATCTAAGACGCCTTTAGCCCAGGTAAGTGACTCTTTTTGTTTTTCGGTAAGAGCCGAAACCTCAACAGCCTCCAACTTCGTCAGAACTCTGAGCGCTATCCGGTGCTCATTTTTTTCCGTTTTGACGGTCGGTCATGACGTTTTCCCCTCACCGTGCCACCTGTTGTGAGTACTGGGGGGAAATTTTCACCATGTTTGGTGTGGTCGGCTTTGGCCAAGACCAACGGACGGACAGTAGGACGATTGGGGAACCCCGCTCCATCGGAACGCGAAGGCATCCCCGCCAATGATTTTTTTCCGTATTAGCCCGTAATAGGTACTACGATGTAGGCCTTGCAGACTTTGTTCAGATTTTGTTTGGTTTTTGCGAATTGCGTAATAGGTACTGCGTAATAGATTTTAACTATCCGCTCTGTGCTAAACACGTCCGTTCACTACGACTGATCAGCATCGACATGCAAACTCAGTTACAAAATATCGACCTATTTCGTTGTTATCTACGATAGATAAAATTTTCGAGAAAATTATAAATAGACAACTAGAATCCTATTTAGAAGGGAGCTATTGCTATCAGACAACCAATATGGATTCAGAAAGGGATGTGGTACTGGCGAAGCAGTTGTCAATGTTGTCAATTATATATGCAAATGTTTAGATGATGGTTATGCTGGTGTTGGAGCAATTTTCTATGACTTTAGCAAAGCTTTTGAACTCACGGATCACCCTACAGCCTTTTTGCAGGAATATAAGGCGACGTTAGCCTTCCTTACACGTTCCAATACATTAAGTCTAAATAACAGTTTTCTATCTAGAATTAGATCAGAAAAGACTAGATCTGTTCCATTTATCCGAGGTGGAGGGTGCACATGTGGGACTTTATTCATCCTAGTAAAGAGAACCAATTTTGTCTTGTTTGGGTTTATGCCCAAACCGCTGCTTCTGGCCCATCTAGCCAATTTGTTCAGAGCCACCTGTAGAATGTCTCGGAGGAATTCGAATTTGCCACTCACTGCGATTGCAACGTCGTCCGCATATGCCACGACCTTGCAGCTACAACGTTCTAGATCTAGCAGGATTTCATTCACCGCTAGGTTCCAAATTAGTGGAGACAGTACTCCTCCTTGTGGGGTCCCTCTGTTTACAAACCTTGTTAGAGTTGTGGACCCAAGACGTGCTGTTATGCGTCTTCTGTTGAGCAGACTTTGAATTAGTCTAATCAAACTAGAGTTAACATTAAGATGTGACAGTGCCGCAATTACTGCATCTGAGTGAATGTTGTTAAAAGCCCCTTCTATGTCAAGAAATGCCACCATGGTGAATTCCTTGAAATACAGGGACGATTCGATAGTGCTCACAAGTTCGTGCAGGGCTGATTCTGTAGACTTCCCCTTATTGTAAGCATGTTGGTTTACTGACAGGAGTTTTGTATCCAGGTTTTCCCTAATGAAATAATCTAAAAGTCTTTCCAGACCTTTCAATAGGAAGGAGGATAGGCTAATTGGTCTGAAGTCTTTTGGCCTAGTGTGTGATATCTTCCCCGCTTTTGGTATCCCTCCATCGATTCGGGATGTATGAAAGCCTGATACAGCCTACATAAATTTTCTCCAGCCAGAGGATAATGTATTTCAACATTTTCTGCATTTCTGCTGGAGTGATGCCGTCTGGTCCAGGTGACTTGAAGGGCTCAAAGCTATTAATAGCCCAGCTTATTCTGGATCTCTCAGTCAACAAGCTAGCGACGCTCGCAGTCCACTCGCACTCTTGTTGGTCCTGCTGATCCTCTGGTTCTGTTAGAGAGTTCCCCGGGAAATGTGTGTCGAGCAGTACATTGAGCGACTGCTCGCTGTTTTTGGTCCAATTATTTGCCTCATCCTGCAAGTAACCCACTGTACAGGGTGAAGCTGATAATATTTTCCTCAGCCTTGCGGCGTCGGAGACCTTTTCCACTTCGCCACAGAAGGTATACCAAGAGCGTCTTTGCGCATTTCTAAGCTCCTTCTTATAGATCTTGAGTTGCTCTTTATAGGCATCCCAAACATTAGCGACCCCAGTAGATTTAGCCTTGTTGAATAGCTTGTCGCAGGTCTTTTTCATAGCCGTTAGCTTAGAAGTCCACCATTGGGGTTTAGTTTTACCCTTGTACCTTGTTTTTGGACAGGCTTCTTCAAGGGAACTATTGAATGATGTGGTGATATGCTCGACCAGATGATCCAGACCGGCTTTGTCATTCGGTTCGTACAGAAGTTTGGAGTTGAGGACTTTCTTGAAATTCTTTTCATACAGGTGCCACTTTGTCTTTCTCACATTTCTGTGGACGGCAGGTTCAGGCGCTTGTTCAGCGAGTTTGAACTCAATATAATGGTGATCTGAGAATGAGTGGTCGTCCAGTACATTCCACCCAATAATTTCGTCTGACAGCCGGTCAGTAGCAAACGTTACGTCGAGTACTTCTTGTCTGTCTTTAATTGTAAAGGTCGGTTTATTACCTATGTTACAAATACTAAGGTTGGTAGTTAGAATAAAGTCAAGAAGCGAATCACCCCTATTGTTTATATCCGTACTACCCCAGATAGTATGATGAGCGTTCGTGTCTGCGCCAACAATCAGCTCGACCTCGTCAGATGTTGCTTCTTCTACTACTTCCCTGAATAGAGCAGTCGGTACTACAGCTTAATAAGGCAAGTAACTGGAGACCACCCAATATATGCGATTACCGATCTCCAGACTAGCAGATGTTTGGTCTTTACCACTTAAATTAGCCAGGAGAAAGATACTTAGATCTTTCCTGGCCAAAATGCAGGTTCTTGGAGTGCCTTCACAGTTGGCCACAAGCAGTTTAAAGTTGGGTGTCCTGATACCGCACACCCTTCCTCCCACTGCGTAGGGCTCCTGTATCAGGACAATGTCTACTGCACCTGTGGACAGGCGCAGCAATAGAGCCGCTGAGGCTGCTTTAGCGTGATGGAGGTTAATCTGTAAAATTCTTACCATCATTGGTAATTGACAGATTAACTTCCACCCCTACAAGGGTGTTATCGAACTCTTCGTCCGTATCATCGAGAAGCGTGTCCCCGCCAGATGCGTCAAAGAGTCCGGAGACTCCCCTCAGCCCCTCTGTGTCAGAAGTAGAGCTTTCGTCCTCAGAGTAGGACGTTACAGATCTTCTGTTCGAGTTGGAGTCACCCGAAATAATGGGCGTGGATACCTCCGCACTTCCAGAAAGCTGTGTATCAACCGCGGTGGACGACTCACCTTCCGCAGTGGGAACTATATCCTGCTTGTATACCTTCAAGACTATAGTCTCGAAGCCATACTGTAGGGTTGCAGTTACACGTTGTATATGGGAGGTGGATTCAGCGTTAATTGACCTGCCGCTTTTTACCATCCGCCTCACCCACCTTGCTGATTCTCCAATTATGGGCGGGCAGACCAGGATTGGAATCTTTTATTATTTCTAATATGTCAGCCGGGTTGGAGGGCTCTTCTGTAACCCAGGTGATGGCTCTAGGGTGACTAGGGATGTTGTTTTTTCGACAATATCCAACTGGGCTTGGTGAGTGTCCTGTTGATAGTGACATTTGGGCCTCTTGCCTTTTTCGAGGGCAGGGGTTCATCAGGTGATCTGATTCTTTTGACTTTATTAGCCGTTAACACAGCTGAATTTGTGGCTCTTTCAGCCGGCTGATTGGCCTTAGAAGCATCTAAGACGCCTTTAGCCCAGGTAAGTGACTCTTTTTGTTTTTCGGTAAGAGCCGAAACCTCAACAGCCTCCAACTTCGTCAGAACTCTGAGCGCTATCCGGTGCTCATTGTGTTTCCGTTTTGACGGTCGGACATGACGTTTTCCCCTCACCGTGCCACCTGTTGTGAGTACTGGGGGGAAATTTTCACCATGTTTGGTGTGGTCGGCTTTGGCCAAGACCAACGGACGGACAGTAGGACGATTGGGGAACCCCGCTCCATCGGAACGCGAAGGCATCCCCGCCAATGATTTTTTTCCGTATTAGCCCGTAATAGGTACTACGATGTAGGCCTTGCAGACTTTGTTCAGATTTTGTTTGGTTTTTGCGAATTGCGTAATAGGTACTGCGTAATAGATTTTAACTATCCGCTCTGTGCTAAACACGTCCGTTCACTACGACTGATCAGCATCGACATGCAAACTCAGTTACAAAATATCGACCTATTTCGTTGTTATCTACGATAGATAAAATTTTCGAGAAAATTATAAATAGACAACTAGAATCCTATTTAGAAGGGAGCTATTGCTATCAGACAACCAATATGGATTCAGAAAGGGATGTGGTACTGGCGAAGCAGTTGTCAATGTTGTCAATTATATATGCAAATGTTTAGATGATGGTTATGCTGGTGTTGGAGCAATTTTCTATGACTTTAGCAAAGCTTTTGAACTCGTCGATCACACGGTTTTGATAGAAAAACTTGCCTTTTATGGACTAATGGGAAGAGAGTTAGGTCTACTGAAAAGCTATCTCAGCAATAGGAGGCAATATGTCCAAATAAACGAATACAAAAGTTCCACGGAGAATGTCAAATATGGAGTACCACAGGGTAGTGTATTGGGACCCTTGCTTTTCAAAATTTATCTAAATGACATAAATACTATTGGAATGAAAGGAAAAATATTTATGTATGCAGATGATCTATGCATTTTTCTATCCATACACAAGGGAAATGACACTTAAATCAGCAATTGCGCATGATTCAGAGCTTCTTACTAAGTACGCTCGGATAAACAAACTTGTTTTAAACTCCAATAAAACGAAATTCATCAAATTTAGACCCCAACAACAGCGATGTAATGACTTTATAATTTTATCAGATTGAGCGGGTGCCAGAAGTTAACACTGTAAAGTACCTGGGAGTATATTTACAAAGCAACCTTTCATGGAAAAATCATATACAACATGTGAAATCAAAAATATCTCCAGTTATTGGTATTTTGTACAAACTTCGAAATAAACTCGATGAAAACACGAAGCTAAGGATCTTTAAGGCCTTAGTTCAAAGCCATATAAATTATTTGTCCATGATTTATGGTCATAGGAGAAATATTGACCTGAAATCGCTACAGATCGTGCAAAATAAGTGTTTGAAAAATGTTTATAAACTTCCAAGAATGTACTCTACATTGCAGCTATACAGAGATGTAGCAAAAACTGGTTTGCCCGTATATGGGCAAAACAGTTTTATAAAGTATTGAACCAAATTGGCTATCATACAATACAATTTGTAATAATTCACAATAATACAAGACAGAACTCAAATATCCGAGTGGTGAGATGTCGGTTGGAAACAACCAAGCAAAGGATTGAATACAATGGCAGTTTAGAATATAATAGTTTGCCCTCATCTGTAAAGAACTCTGAGACTATTTCACTCTTTAAAAGCAGACTTAAAATACATCTTTTGCAAAATATAGAAATGCTCCTAATATGATCTAGAGTAAGCAGAATGTGAAGCAAACTAAAAAATTATATTTATATATTCATAAATTGTATGTATGTATTAGAAAATCTAATGTAAAAATTGTTGTCAGATGGCCTCAATAATGCCCTAGGGGCGCTGAGACACTTTAATGAATGTGAATAAATAGTGTACATCAATAAATAAAAAAAAAATATATATGCAAATTCTTCGAGAATTTGTAATGTCGTCCCTTTCCTAGCAAGTTCATCGGCTTTGCAGTTCCCCGGGATATCCCTATGCCCACGCACCCATATGAGGTGTATATGAAACTGCTCAGCCATCTCGTTAAGAGATCTGCGGCAGTCGAGGGCTGTTTGTGAATTTAGGGATGTTGCCCCCAGAGAATTGATGGCAGCCTGGCTGTCCGAGTAAATGACAACGCCAGTGTTGGTTACTATGTTGTGACTCAGCCACTTGGCGACTTCCCATATTGCCATTATTTCGGCTTGATAGACACTGCAGGTATCTGGTAGTCTGTGAGCTAAGTTCTTCACAGTGTACTCCGAAGCCAACCTTTTCATCAAACGTCGAACCATCCGTGTAAAATTGGAGATGGTTTCTATTACCTGGTATTCTGCCGACCTATTCATCTCTGGCGGGAATCATAGTGATGTAATTTCTCTCGAAGGTGTACACAGTTGGTATATAGTCCACTCGGTCGGTTACCATAGCACTACACTTTGATATCCTCATATGACCATAGTTCTTGTACCTCCACATTGATAGGCAGTTTAATCTTATTGCCGTTTTGGTTGCAACTTCTCTCGCCACAATATTAATCGGCAGTATATGGAGTAGGGTTTGTAGAGACTCGGTCGCTGTAGTCCTTAAGGCTCCGCTTATGCTCAGGCAGGCAGTTCTCTGAACCTTTGTTAGTATGTTGGTGATGGTTAGTTTGTCAGTTGCCGTCCACCATACCACAATGTCGTATAACAGTATTGAACGAACTACTGATATATATATCCAGTGGATGATTTTAGGAGCGAGGCCCAACCGCGACTCTACAGCCTTTTTGCAGGAATATAAGGCGACGTTGACCTTCCTTACACGTTCCAATACGTTTAGTCTAAATAACAGTTTCCTATCTAGAATTATTCCTCAAAATTTTCACTTTCAGAAAAGACTAGATCTGTTCCATTTTTCCGAGGTGGAGGGTCCACATGTGGGACATTATTCATCCTAGTAAAGAGATCCAACCACCTGTAGGACGTTTACGAATTTGCCACTCACTGCGATTGCAACGTCGTCCGCATATGCCACGACCTTGCAGCCACAACGTTCTAGATCTAGCAGGATTTCATTCACCGCTAGGTTACAAATTAGTGGAGACAGTACTCCTGCTTGTAGAGTCTCTCTGTTTACAAACCTTGTTAGAGTTGTGGACCCTAGACATGCTGTTATGCGTCTTCTCTTGAGCAGACTTTGATTTAGTCTAATCAAACTAGAAATAACTTTTAGATGTGACAGTGCCGCAATTACTGCATCTGAGTGAATGTTGTTAAAAGCCCCTTCTATGTCAAGAAATGCCACCATTGTGAATTCCTTGAAATGCAGGGACGATTCGATAGTGTTCACAAGTTCTTGCAGTGCTGATTCTGCAGACTTCCCCCTATTGTATGCATGTTGGTTCCCCGACAGGAGTTTTGTATCCAGGTTTTCCCTAATTAAATAATCTAAAAGTCTTTCCAGACCTTTCAATAGGAAGGAGGATAGGCTTATTGGTCTGACGTCTTTTGGCCTAGTGTGTGATATCTTCCCTGCTTTGGGAATGAATACCACTTTGGTATCTCTCCATCGATTCGGGATTTATGAAAGCCTGGTACATCCTACATAAATTTTCTCAAGCCAGGGGATAATGTACTTTAACATTTTCTGCATTTCTGCTGGAGTGATGCCGTCTGGTCCGGGTGATTTGAAGAACTCAAAGCTATTAATAGCCCAGCTTATTCTGGATTTCTCAGTCAACAAGCTAGCGACGCTCGCAGTCCACTCGCCCCCTTGTTGGTCCTGGTGATTCTCTGGTTCTTTTAGAGAGTTCCCCGGGAAATGTGTGTTGAGAAGTACATTGAGTGTTTTTGGACTGACTTCTTCAAGGGAACTATTGAATGATGTGGTGATATGCTCGACCAGATTATCCAGACCGGCTTTGTCATTCGGTTCGAACAGAAGTTTGGAGTTGAGGACTTTCTTGAAATTCTTTTCATACAGGTGCCACTTTGTCTTTCTCACATTTCTGTGGACGGCAGCTTCAGGCGCTTTCTCAGCGAGTTTGAACTGAATATAATGGTGGTCTGAGAATGAGTGGTCGTCCAGTACATTCCACCCAATAATTTTGTCTGACAGCCGGTCAGTAGCAAACGTTACGTCTAGTACTTCTTGTCTGTCTTTAATTGTAAAGGTCGGTTTATTACCTATGTTACAAATACTTAGGTTGGTAGTTAGAATAAAGTCAAGAAGCGAATCACCCCTATTGTTATCCGTACAACCCCAGATAGTATGATAAGCGTTCGTGTCTGCGCCAACAATCAGCTCGACCTCGTCAGACGTTGCTTCTTCTACTACTTCCCTGAATAGAGCAGTCGGTACTACAGCTTCATAAGGCAAGTAACTGGAGCCCACCCAATATATGCGATTACCGATCTCCAGACTAGCAGATGTTTGGTCTTTACCACTTAAATTAGCCAGGAGAAAGATACTTAGATCTTTCCTGGCCAAACTGCAGGTTCTTGGAGTGCATTCACAGTTGGCCACAAGCAGCTTAAAGTTGGACGATGTCTACTGCACCTGTGGACAGGCGCAGCACTAGAGCCGCTGAGGCTGCTTTAGCGTGATGGAGGTTAATCTGTAAAATTCTTATCATTATTGGTAATTGACAGATTAACATCCACCCCGACAAGGGTGTTATCGAACTCTTCGTCCGTATCATCGAGAAGCGTGTCCCCGCCAGATGCGTCAAAGAGTCCGGAGACTCCCCTCAGCACCTCTGTGTCAGAAGTAGAGCTTTCGTCCTCAGAGTAGGACGTTACAGATCTTCTGTTCGAGTTGGAGTCACCCGAAATAATGGGCGTGGATACCTCCGCACTTCCAGAAAGCTGTGTATCAACCACGGTAGACGACTCACCTTCCGCAGTGGGAACTATATCCTGCTTGTATACCTTCAAGACTATAGTCTCGAAGCCATACTGTAGGGTTGCACTTGCACGTTGTATATGGGAGGTGGATTCAGCGTTAAGGATCAAATTGACCTGCCGCTTTTTACCATCCACCTCACCCACCTTGCTGATTCTCCAATTATGGGCGGGCAGACCAGGATTGGAATCTTTTATTATTTCTAATATTTCAGCCGGGTTGGAGGGCTCTTCTGTAACCCAGATGATGTCTCTAGCGTGAATAGAGATGTTGTTGTTTTCGACAACATCCAACCGAGCACCCGGCCACAGCTCACCCGCTCGACTCAGAGGAGCCTTATACAGGTCTACTGATCTGTCATCACCGAAATATAAGAGCTTTACTCTCGCCTGATGCCATCCTGCATCGTTGCAGATTGGTGGTTTGTCCGGCATTTCTCTACGGACATCGAGGTAATGAGCCATAATGGCTGATTGCACATGGCTCCATTTGTCCTTGAGGATGGATCCATCCTCACTACTTCTGTCTATAACGGCCATCACTAGACTCTCCTTCATTGAAGTATTTTGTGAGTGTCCTGTTGATGGTGACATTAGGGCCTCTTGCCTTTTTCGAGGGCAGGGGTTCATCAGGTGATCTAATTCTGCTGAATTTGTGGCTCTTTCAACCGGTTGATTGGCCTTAGAAGCATCTATGACGCCTTTAGCCCAGGCAAGTGACTCTTTTTGTTTTTCGGTAAGAGCCGAAACCTCAACAGCCTCCAACTTCGTCAAAACTCTGAGCGCTATCCGGTGCTCATTGTGCTTCCCTTTTGACGGTCGAACATGACGTTTTCCCCTCACCGTACCACCTGTTGTGAGTACTGGGGGGAAATTTTAACCATTTATGGTGTGGCCAAGACACGTACACTTTACTACGACTGATCAGCAACGATTCTCGGTAAGATTGTAATCTCAACACCCACCGCTCGATTCGGGCACATGGTTTTGATTTCGGCGCAAATATCATCTCCAGTGGCTTGTGGTCGGTGACCAGTTCGAATTGCTTTCCGTAAACGTAGTAATGAAAACGTTCTACTGCCCATACCAGCGCGAGAGCTTCTTTTTCTGTTTGCGCGTATCTTTTCTCGACAAGGACAGGCTGCGACTAGCGTATGCAATTATCCGTGAACCTACTTCATTAAATTGTATCAGAACAGTGCCCAAACCAATTGGACTAGAATCAGCAATTATTTGTGTGCGATCTTGAGTACTATAATAACCTATCGTTCTTTCAGTTGACATATACCGCTCCAGTCCATTAAATGCTTTTGCTTGAATTGAATTCCATTCAAACCGCGAATCTTTGCGAGTCAATTTGCGTAGTGGATCGGTAATTGCCGCCAAATTTGGTATGAATTACTACTTAGATTACTACTGAATTACGTACTCCTTCAGGTGTCACCGGTTCTCGAAACCGTTTGATGTCTGCTACTTTATCAGTGGTAGGTGTAATGACGTTTGCCGACAAACGAGAAAATCAAGCTCTGCAACTCCAAAGATACACTTCTCCTTGTTTAGCATCACATTAAATTTGCACAGACGATCCAAAACCTCTTCCAAGCGTTTATCATGTTATTCTTTTGTCTCCGCATACGCAATAGGTTAGGTTAGGTTAGGTTGAAGAGAGGAGACGTTTAAAAGTCTCATGTCCATGGACATACACTTAAGCCAGTGGTTCGGCCTGTTGTGCGCTCCTTATTTATGATCTTTTTATACCTCTCGAGTTACAGAAAATCGGTACTAGACACGAATATTCTCAGTATCTTCCAGTCATATTCTCTGAGATGAGTCAAGTCTGGTAATATGTCGGACCCGAAATGTTGGGATCTTGCATGTGTGAAAGCCGGGCAGTGACACAGAAAATGTTCCATCGTTTCGATGTTTTCTCTGCATGCCCTGCATTCGTCGTTTCCTGCTAGTCCTATGCGATGAAGATGTGCTTGTAAGCTTGAGTGTCCCGTTAGAACACTCATCATCTTACTAATATCGATCTTGTTTAGTTTCAGAAGACTTCTTGTTTTCTTTTCATTTGGGTCACCCCACAGAATCTTTGCAGTTGCTCCTACTGTTGCGCTATTCCACACAGTTTTATGAGCCATCACTGCCCAGTGCTTCAACTCATTTTTCGTGGCTTCGAAAGGTTTCCAATTTTCCAAGTTTATTACTCGAAGTTCTCTGCCCTTTGAAGCCAAGTTGTTTGCCCGTTCATTTCCAATCACTCCGTTGTGTCCTGGTACCCAGCAAATACGCAATTGACCATGCATGGGCTGAGTAATCATTTATCGTTCTTTTACAGTCCAACACAGTTCTGGATTTGACCCTTTCCGATGTTATTGCTTTAATCGCCATTTGGCTATCTGTGAAGATGTTGGCATATTTAGGCTTTGTCGTGTTACTGAGCCAGTTCACACACTCCGTGATTGCTCGAACTTCTGCTTGAAATACCGTGTTATGTTTAGGGAGGAGGAAGTGAAGTTCGACTTCTGGTTCATCAATAAAAAGTCCCAGACCCGTCCTTCCTCCTCGCTTGGACCCATCCGTGTAGCAGCTGGTTCCCACTGGCACATGGGCCAAAGTTCCATTTCCCAGGAGCGTCTGTCTGGCACAAACGTATCACAGGTAGCTGTAAGCCGCACTTCAGGAATGCGGTCCGAGATTTCTGACGTTTGAATGTGACCAACTAGATATTCTAAAATCTTCTGATGGTACGACTTGTAGTCTCGATTTATCCATTCATTCATCACTTGTAGACGTCTTGCTGTGAGGGCTGCCTCATACTTTATACGGATGTCTATTGGTTGGATGTGCAGTATAGTCTCCAACGCTTTTGTTGGTGCAGTTGTAAATGCCCCGGTTATGCCTAGACAGCACATACGTTGAATTTTTTGCAAAGGTATTACGTTGCAATTCTTGTCCATTGATGTCTACCACACTACAGAGGCGTAGGTGATTATTGGTCTAATCACGCTCATGTAAAGCCAGTGAGTCATATTTGGACGTAGTCCCCATTTTAAACCTATAGCTCTTCTGCACAACGACCAACATCTGTGTGCCTTTGTAACTATTTCTTCAAGATGATTTTTCCAGTACAGTTTCTGATCCAAGATTACTCCCAAGTATTTTACCTTTTTAGTTATAGCAATTGTCTTATTCAGGAATCGAGGCGGGGTAAAACGTGGGATCTTCGTTTTCCTTGTAAATAGACATATTTCTGTTTTGTCTGGGTTAACATTTAATCCCCTTGGTTGTGCCCAGTTATATGCTATGTTAAGTGCCTCTTCAGCTCTTCTGCATAATAGATTTGGATGAAAGCCCCTTAGAAGTATTACAACGTCGTCTGCATAACAGACTGGTTTAAGTCCTTCATTGGTGAGGGCTTTTAGGAGACTGTGTATCGTCGTAACCCATAGAAGAGGCGATAAAATGCCCCCCTGAGGTATACCACGATTTACCTTGTCTCTAATTTTTACGTCATATGACCCACAAATAATCCACCTATTCCTTAGCATATTGTTGATCCAGTTTTTCAGCGCCCGGTCAACCTGAAACTCGTCTAAGGACTGGTTAAGTGTATCGGTCTGTACATTGTTAAATGCGCCCTCAATGTCTATGCAAACAGCAAGTGTATACATTTCTTTACTGAAGGACTCTTCTATGTGGTGCACTACCTCATGCAGAGCGGTTTCCACTGATCTTCCTTTGACATAGGCGTGTTGGTTGAATTTTAGCCTGTCATCCGCTATTTTACCTTTGACCATGTCATCAATTATTCGCTCCATTGTTTTTAACAGGAAAGAAGTTAGGCTAATAGGTCGATAAGCCTTTTGGCTCGTGTAACTCGCCTTGCCAGGCTTTGGTATGAAGACCACCCTTGATTCCTGCCAGTTTTTTGGGGTATACGAATGGGTTAGGCATGCAGTGAACACTCCAGCCAGATGAGTTGATACCAGATCCACCTCATTCTGCAGAAGAACTGGAAATATTCCATCCGGTCCCGCAGCCTTAAAGGGAGAGAAACTTTTTATCGCTTCTTTAACCATACCATCTGTTATATCCGTAATAGGTACTTGATGCAATACATTTTCATTCTGTAACTGTTCCTCTGTTGGTCCAGCATTACCAGTCGGAAAATGAGTTTTCATCAAGAGCCTTACGGTATCCTCTATAGTTTCCATCCTTTTACCCGTTTCATCCTCCAGTGTTTCGGTTTGGACATGAGTTTTTGAGAGGAACTTTTTCATTTTAGACATGCTGTTAACGCTGTCTACCTGTTCACAGAAAAGCCTCCAGGAGTTACGTTTCGCCGATCTAACGATTTTATTGTATTCTTTGAGTCTTCTGTGGTAGTCGTCCCAATATACTCTATTGTAAAGTCTGCGGACATCTTTGCCATTCGAGCGAATTTGTCCTGTCATCCAGGGTTTCTCAAAGGCATATTTCCTTTCTCGAAGTGGGCAACTATCTTCGAATGATTTTACAAGAGCCTCGGTAATCTTCTTAACATTGATATCAATGTCTTCTGCACATAGATAATCGCGTGTAGGCTGCTCCAATCGATTTCTAAGTAGATTTCCGAATTTAGTCCAGTCGGTCTTAGCATTATTACGGAAGCTTATGGGGTTTGGCGGTGGCCGTGCAATTTTAAACCTTATATAACGGTGGTCTGAATAGGAGTGTTCATCCGAAACCCTCCACTCATGAATCTCATCAATAAGATCAAGAACATATCGTTATATCTAATACTTCTTCCCTAATTTTGTTAACAAAGGTTGCAGTGTTTCCTATGTTAAGAGTTATGAGGTCATTTGTATTCAAAAATTCGATAAGGGCGTGTCCCCTTTTATTGGTGTTAGTACTACCCCAAGCGATATGATGGGAGTCACATCCAGCTAATAACTCATTACTTGTGTGTTTGGATTCCCTCACCAGACGTTGTAATTCCGGCGCAGGTGGCAATGTCGGCGCATCGAATGGCAGATATATTGACGCCAGGTACATATTTCCATTACCTTGCCCCAGCACCGTTGCGTCCGATGTTGACAACTCTGGAGAGAAAATAAAACATAAGTTTTTATGGCACAGAATACAAGTCCTTGGACGAGTACCGTGTTAGCGTAGAAAAGGTTATAGTTCACATGGTTTAATCCAGTAACCTTGTTGCTAGTTGTCCATGGTTCCTTGATGAAAACAATATGAACCCTGCCTTTATTTATGATGTCCATCAGAGCGTTGGATGCTGTCTCGCTCCGGTGGAGGTTTATCTGGATGACCTCAGTCATTGTCCTTCCAGTAAAAGTTTCTTTTGGGAGTCTATCCTATCTGGTGGCACCCCCTCATTATTTGGTAGTGGGTCATTCTCCTCCTTTCGTTCACTACCTATTACACCATCTACCAGTCGACAATTTTGGGAGGAGGTGTTATTTTTGTCGCTCCCTCATTGGTTTGAATCGCGTTGTGGCTCTTTTTATTTTGATCACCACCTTTGCTGGGAACTTCCTGCAAAAGTGGCGGTACTATTGGTGAAATGGTGGTGTTATTGACTACTTCCACATCAGTTTTTGGCAGTGTCTCACTTGTCTCCATCCGTTCAATACCAGTGTTTGCCTCTTCAGACAGTATATTTGGACTCGATTCATTTGTCCTGCCAATCGGGACCTTTCCAATTTTGAAAAAGACTGTCCAGATCAAGAAGAACGCCATGCCCTTCGCCATGACAAGATTGTTCTTGGATTCTGGGTCTATGCCTAACACGAGGAGAGTACCCTCGGTATCATCCTTCCTATAGAAGACTTCCCACTTTCTCACGGAAAGTTTTGAATTCTGTTTGCCAATGATGTCGAGTATGTACTCTGATGAGAACTTACTGGGACATCCCTTAACATATAGGGTCGTTTTTATGAGTTCAGGAATGTCGCTTTTCCTTACCAATTTTAGCTTTGCGCCGTCCCAAGGTTAGGGGAAGCTATCCACAAGTTTTACGAGGACACCAGCGCAGCGTGGTTCATCCTTAGATTCGAGGACGTATTCCGCTACCCTCGTATAGACCAAATCTTCGAAGTTACTCTTTTGGTCTTCGGGGATTCTGCCAGATGCACTACTGCTATCAATTATGGCGTAGCATAGATCGTCTCGAAAATGTTGTTTAGCTATATTAGAATAAGACGGTGGCTTCTTACCCTTCTTAAGGCCAATTGATTTTTCCGTGTCTGTAGAGTCTTTTTGGTTAAAGCCTCATCCTTAACGGATGATTTGGTTAACTTGAACTGCGTTATTGGGTCAACTTTACCGCCCACAATCGAAGGATCCAGACTAGAGCCCTCCTTTTGTGTGGTTACGTTAGACTTATCCGAATTACTGGAAGACGGCGAGCCCTTTTTCTTCTTAGTCACTTTCACAGCGCTATGTTCTTCGGGAGACCTGACTCTTTTAGCGGCCTCCATGTTTGTATTGGAGGTAGAATTGTCAGGTTCATCCCGTAATAGGTTCTGTCGGTTCAACTTATTCAGTTTCCTTCTTTGTGCCCCTGACAGTCTCTTTGAGTTAGCAACAATAGTGATATTGTTTTCATTTGATGATTCAGAGTCAGAGTCCCCACTGGCTTTTAAAGGCTGGGTTGCTTAAAGCCCCGGCTGGGTTCTGCTTCATCTGTCTTATCATTTGATTTGCCTGCGGCTGGATGTGCCCTTGTTTCATTTTCGACTACGGGATCCAAGGCACCAAAGCTCGTAGAAGTTGCTCGCATACGCAATAGTATCATCAATAAAATTAAGACATCCACACCAAGCAAACCTGTTCCATGATCTTTTGAAAGATTTCTGCCGCGCACGTAATGCCAAACATCAAGCGAGTGTATCTGAAAATACCTCTCGTCGTTATGAAAGTTGTGATTTCCCTCGAATAAGGCGCAATTTCGACCTGATGAAACGCCTGCTTGGTGTCTAATTTTGACAACAACTTGCCCGTGCCTAAATGCGGTAGAAAATCGTCTATTGTTGGTAACGGGTGATTTTCCCTACTAACTGCCTCGTTTGCTCGACGCATATCGACACATACGTACGTCATCTGTTTTTGGCACCACGACAACCGGAGAAATCCATTTCGAAGTGCCATTGACCTTTTCGGTAATGCCTTGCTGTAACAACTCGTTGATCTTTCTGTCGACCTCTTTCTCGAGTGGAGCAGGGATTCGTCGATACGGCTGTACAATCGGTTTTACATTTTCTTTTATCGGTATCTGAAAAATTATACCCTAATTTTTCCGAATTGTCGGTCATTGGCTCGTTCAGCGATTCGGTTTAGGTTAGGTTGAGAAGAGGAGGCGGTGAAATTACGCCTCATGTCCTTGGACATACAGATAAGCCAGTATTCGGCCTGTTGTGCGCTCTAGTTGTTAATAAAAGGTCCTTGGAAAGTTATTTTAGGGACTCTGTACTATCGACATAGTCCTTAATCTTCTTCCAGTCTACGCCCCTAAGTTGGGTCAAGTCTGGTTTAGTATCATTTCCTACTATACCAGACTTCGGTTTACATCACATCCGATTTTCAAAACTTGCAGAACCTTAGTCGTATCACGACCCAACAAAAGTTTTCAACTTTCATCGACAACATAAAAATCTGCTATAGTGCTTTTTCCAGCAATTGGATTCTTAGCTTTGAATACATCCATTAGCTTCAAAGTTTTTCCACCGTAAGCCGTTTATTTTTTTTTTCCGTCTCCTTCTAGCGACTGATCGTATAAATATGTTTGCTTTTCAGACCAATCCATGTTTCTCGATCGACCACATTGTATTTTGATCCCGAATCAATGAACGCTTTTGTCTTGCACCGAATTTCGTTCGAATCGTCGACAGTACCAATATACATCGTCGTAGTCGTTGAAACTATACGCCTTTAATGCCGAAACCATCTGTACCCATTCAGTCTCCCGTTTATGTTTCTTTGGGGCAGTATTGTTCATTGTTCTTGCGCTTTCGAACGTTTGCTGTCATACATTTTCGTGCAAAATGCTTTTTCCACCACCTTCGAACATTCTTTGCCTTTTGCTGGGCAACGATCGTCATTTGCTTTATGGCCCTTTGCACCACAGCGGAAACATTCGAATCAATTGTTTTGGTTAGTTCGTAATTGTTCCATGTGTCTCGGACTCAATTTTACTAACTTCTTAGGTTGGCGGCGAGACCGTTTGGCCGTCATCTGATTTAGTTGTTCCAAACGATCTTTGTTACTCTGTTACAGCTTTGGCGATCTTTGCCATTTTCAGGATTTCATCCAAACTTTCATAACCACGCTCAAGTATTTTACGCCGCACGGTTGTCCATAAATAAATTGTACTGGCCAAAACCACAATTTTTTTTCATCAACGATTTGTAAAATGTTGATGCCATTCAATAGTAAACATATTAAAACTTAGGCAGCCAAAATATTTGTAATTGCGGACGTGGCGTGCTGCTGAAAACACATATTTTATGTTATTTAAAAAAACGTATTTTTGTAAATTTGTGTAGATGGAAGTAGCCATTTCTCGCAAACTATTATCTGCATTACTGTACTGTTTACACGTGGTGTGTTATTATATGTTTCCAGATGTACTATAATTTAGTCAAATTTCAATTTTAGAGGAATAGAACTTGTGTAGGTAAAGAGTGGTCAAAGAGATTTAGCTATCACTAGAACGGTGAAAGTGTCCTCTTTAAGCCCATATATACTTCTGTACCTGTCTGTAGAACACTTTTTTAATTTGAATGACATTACTCGGGAAAAATTGGGTTTCTCTTTTTATTTTACCTGTTCACATGACTTTGTATGCATGTACACCAAGCCAAGTTGTGTGTGTTATATCATATAGTTATGGATATATTTATATATCATATACATACATACATAGTTATCAAATCAAAATTTTTTAAAATAAACTTCGAGGACAATTTTTTTTGGGAAATTTTTTTAGCTTTTCAAAACTTATTATTAAAATGGTTTATTTATCCACGTATGACCTTCTTTTAATAAATAAAGACGATGAAAATCAAAAGTTTACATTTGACCTTGAATTTCTCAATAACAGCTGAACCGATTTTATTGAAATTGAAACTGGAGAAAGCTTGAGGAGTTATATGTCTAATAAAAAAATTAAATCTCTATCGGTTCAAAAGCTACAGAATTTTGGCCAGCAAAAAACGATTCTGGACCTCTGTACGCCGCAGTAAATCAGATGTGCATGCCTCGGTGATTTAATCCTTGATGTTGCTCTCAATTTGATTCTCAAAATCACATCTTTCGGCCTGATTGCGAAGTCGCATTGTGGACAACTCAATTCTCTCGTTGACTTATTGATTAATTTTACGGAAGATACGCCGCTCGTATGTGGCGTTCCGTTTTGGTGCGAATGAGGAACAAGCCCACCGATCAGCGGTCCGCGTTTGACCTCCTTTACCGTGAGTGGGAAATTGAAGTATACATTTTGAACTCTCGTACCAGCGTAGTGCAACAACCAATTGTATTTTTCGTGAGCATCAGTAATGCGATTTGCAAAGGGCTATTAATAGCTTTGAGCCTTTCAAGTCACCTGGACCAGACGGCATCACTCCAGCAGAAATGCAGAAAATATTGAAGTACATTATCCCCTGGCTGGAGAAAATTTATGTAGGCTGTATCAGGCTTTCATACATCCCGAATCGATGGAGGGATACCAAAGTGGTATTCACACCTAAAGCGGGGATGATATCACACACTAGGCCAAAAGACTTCAGACCAATTAGCCTATCCTCCTTCCTATTGAAAGGTCTGGAAAGACTTTTAGATTATTTCATTAGGGAAAACCTGGATAGAAAACTCCTGTCGGTGAACCAACATGCCTACAATAAGGGGAAGTCTACAGAATCAGCCCTGCAGGAACTTGTGAGCACTATCGAATCGTCCCTGTATTTCAAGTAAGTCACCATGGTGGCATTTCTTGACATAGAAGGGGCTTTTAACAACATTCACTCAGATGCAGTAATTGCGGCACTGTCACATCTAAAAGTTAACTCTAGTTTGATTAGACTAATTCAAAGTCTGCTCAACAGAAGACGTATAACAGCATGTCTTGGGTCTACAACTCTAACAAGGTTTGTTAACAGAGGGACCCCACAAGGAGGAGTACTGTCTCCACTAATTTGGAACCTAGATCTAGAACGTTGTGGCTGCAAGGTCGTGGCATATGCGGACGACGTTGAAATCGCAGTGAGTGGCAAATTCGAAAACGTCCTCCGAGACATTCTACAGGTGGCTCTGAACAAATTGGCTAGATGGGCCAGAAGCAGCGGTTTGGGCGTAAACACAAACAAGGCAGAATTGGTTCTCTTTACTAAGACGAATAAAGTCCCACATGTGGACCCTCCACGTCGGATAAATGGAACAGATCTGTTATACGGCATTGTGGTATGGTGGACGGCAACTGACAAACTAACCATCACCAACCTACTAACGAAAGTTTAGAGAACAGCCTGCCTGAGCGACCGAGTCTCTACAAGCCCTACTCCATATGCTGCCGATTTATATTGTGCCTCTCAATGTGGAGGTACAAAAACTACGGTCACATGAGGATATCAAAGTGTAGTGCTATGGTAACCGACCGAGTGGACTATATACCAACGGTGTAACCTTCGAGAGAAATTACATCACTATGATTCCCACCAGAGATGAATGGGTTAGAAGAATACCAGGTAATATAAACCATCTCCACTTTTACACGGATGGTTCGAAGCTTGATGAAAAGGTTGGCCTCGGAGTACACTGTGCAGAGCTTAGATTGGATATATCTCACAGACTACCAAATACCTGCAGTGTCTATCAAGCCGAAATAATGGCAATATGGGAAGTAGCAAAGGGGCTGAGTCGCAACATAGTAACCAACACTGGCGTTGTAATTTACTCGGACAGCCAGGTTGCCTTCAATTCTCTGGAGCAGCATCCCTAAATTCACAAACAGCCCTCGACTGCCGCAGATCTCTTAACGAGATGGCTGAGCAGTTTAATATACACCTCATATGGGTGCCTGGGCATAGGGATATCCCGGGGAACTGCAAAGCCGATGAACTTGCTAGGAAAGGGACGACATTACAAATTCTCGAAGAATTTGCATATATTGGTGCGGCACTATCCACGTGCAAGCTTTGGCTTAGGCAAAAGGCAATCAGGCAGTCCAACGAAAGATGGACAGAAATCGGCACCTGCAGAGTAGCTAGACAAATCTGACCAAGGTATGACCTGAAAAGATCAAAATATCTCCTCGCACTAGAGAGGCAAAGATTGTCTACGTTAGTATCAGTTCTGACGGGACACTGCTTGATCGGCGAACACGCCAAAAGATTGGGTATTGACTCTAATGACTTCTGCAGAAGCTGTGGAGATGAGGAAGAAGTGGAGAGCATTGAGCACTTGCTATGCGAATGCCCCGCTCTGAGTAAACGACGACTGGACATACTGGGGTCGGCTTTTCTAGGCAGCCTAACAGATCTTTCCAGTACCGATATTCGTACTATCGGCAAAATTGTATATCAAACAGGTTGGTTTCGATGAGGGGCATTTCAGCCCGTGATAACACTAGGGACATTAACTGGTCTATGTGAGCTTGTATAAAAAATACGGCTGCCACCCTAACCTAAAGCTAAACCAACATTGTCATTTAGTTGCACAGTTACTATCAATTTCAAACTAAAACGCCAATGGCCCTGTAGTGAATTGCGCTTGGAACATATCGAAACATTTGAGAACAAAACAACAACAACAAAATCAATTAGTTTCTTGATGTGACCACTGACAATAAGACTGATCAAATCTTTTCAAAGGTTATGCAACAATTGAAATTGCAAGCCGAATTAAATCATCACATTTGCAATACATTATGTATTGTTCAATACATTTTTCCGAATTTAATAGATTGCGAACCGAATTTTAACATCGCACTTGCACTACATTCTGTACTGCTTAAGGAAAATTAATGTAGAGTTCTACAAATTTGTTAAAGATTATTCTTCGGAAATGGCCGAAATTGGTAAGGAAATGTGGTCTTTGTATTCGAGATTTAATAAATATGCATCTCTGTTTGATAGGTTCCCGGAATTGAATGCATTTGTGTGTTCGCCTGACGTTGTCGGACAGAAGCGCAAAAGGTCGACGAAAAAGACGCTTCCTAAGAAGCTCGATGTCGGTACACCGAGTGCTTCTGACCGTACGTCGTCGGATGAGCCTACAACATCATCAGCTTCTGTCAGTGCTCCTTGTTCAGTTTCTGTTGATCAGCAGAGGGTTGCTCTCGCTGTAACACAAAGGGTTGATAAGGTTGTCTCTATACAGGAGGGAATTTCAATGGGTAATCTTGAAATGAATCCTAAACCTCCTGCAAATGTAGCATCACGAGCCGGTGGGAAATCGAAAACTCTGACTGTGGTCCCAGCCAAGAAAGTCGTTTTTGTTTCGCGCTTTGCTCCCGACACATCCTCCGAAGATATAGACTTTTATATTAGATCTAAGATTGAAGGTGACTTTTATCTTAAGACATTTAAGATTCGTTCGTCTTCCTCTAATTCCAGGTCATCATTTAAGATCATCGTGCAACCGAAGATCTTTGATAAACTGATATCTTTTGATTTTTGGCCGCCTAAGGCATTTGTTAAAGAATTTGTTGATAGGGTCGACAATTTAGCGCAATTACCTTTCAGGCCTCCTAGCTCTAATTCATCAAAAAACTGAATAGCTCGTTGGTCATAGCTTATTAGAATGTAAGAGGGCTTAATACTAAATTAACCCGACTATTTACTAATAGCTTTGACTTTGATTCTTCAATTTTGTGTTTCACTGAGACCTGGTTAAAACCCTCAATATTTGATTCAGAGATACTGTCGAATGAATATGTTCTATATAGAAAAGATCGCATTCAAAAAATTGGTGGTGGAGTTCTTATTGCTGTAAAAAGTTCGCTTTCTTCTGAGCGTGTCATTCTTGATGAGATTGAAGATATTGAACTTATTGTTGTCTCTATTAATTTAGGTAAAGCTAAATTATTGGTTTCATGTTCCTACATCCCACCAAACTCGGAATTATCTGTTTATGATGGCCACTTAAAGGCTATAGGCAGATTGGTTTTGATGTTGAGGGATGTGGACCATATCTTAGTCTTGGGGGATTTTAATTTACCCTCTGTTTCTTGCTTTCATTGCCAGATACTGAGGCATTTACTCCCTTGAATTCTTCTTCGATCACGTTTGAGTGGACTTATGATGTGGTAAGGTGGTTTTCCGATCTCGAACTATTGCAGATTAACGGGATTTCTAATTCGTCTGGAAAATTACTTGATTTAGTATTTGTGAATAACGCTCAGATTTTTGATATTCATAGAATTTCTCCGGTTTCTACCCCGGAAGATGGTTACCATCCTACGCTGGGTATTTCCATGATGTATGACATTTCGGACCCTTCTTCTATATACCCCCCACGTGAAGAGGGTACAGTCTTTTGTTTCAAAAGAACAAATTTTGAGTTGCTAAATTCTCTGCTCTTGAATACTAACTGGGATTTAGTTTGTTGTTGTAATCACCTGACTGATATTGATGTATCTATTGATAGATTTTACAATGTCTTGAATGAATGTTTGGTACAATCTGTACCAAAAATTCGTATTAAGAATACCAATAGACCACCGTGGTATTCTTCTAATATGACTGCTCTCAGGAACGTAAAGAGCAGACTATTTAAGAAATTCAAAAGGTCTGGATCCGATGTTGATTATGTCAGGTACTCTGTTGCCAGATCACAGTATATCATTGAATCACGTAAGTGCTATGAGCTCTACTTGGAGAAGTTAGCTCACAATTTTAAAATGAACCCTAGATCGTTCTATGATTTTGTCAATATGAAACGTAAGTCTAATCCAAGGCCTTCAAGGGTTAGAATTGATGGTGAGGAATTCTGTGGTGATCAATCAATCGCCGATTGTTTTGCAAAGTTCTTTGCATCAACCTATTCTCGTCAACAGTGTCATCTAGTTTCCTATCCTTACAATATTCCATCATTGAATCATTTGAACAGTCCTTATTTTGATTTATCTTTTGTATCGTCAAGTTTAGGCAAGCTTAGGACTTCTAACAGTGCTGGCCCAGATGGTATACCGAGTGTAATCCTGAAGCTATATGCTCAGAGTATTGCTGTCCCGCTCACATTGCTTTTCAATAATTCGTTGAAGTATGGATATTTCCCATTTATTTGGAGAAAATCTTTTATAACTCCACTTCATAAATCTGGGAGCTTGATTGATGTTATGAATTATCGTGGAATTGCGAAATTAAGTATAATTCCAAAACTTTTTGAAAAAATGATCACTGAGATTTTATCTCATAGTGTTTCACCTATTCTTAGTCCATTCCAACATGGATTTCGTAAGGGACTCTCGACTATGACAAATTTAGCTCAATTTACCTCCCAGGTAATTGATGAGTTTGTTCTTGGTAATCAGACAGATGTGGTTTATACTGATTTTAGTAAAGCTTTTGATAGAGTTAATCATAAGCTCTTACTGTATAAGCTGAATCGCATTGGTTTTAGTAATAACTTGTTGAGCTGGATATCCTCTTATCTTAACAGTCGTGTTCAGATTGTTAAATTTGGTAGTTACTTCTCAGGTCCGATTTTGGTTTCATCTGGGGTACCCCAAGGTAGTCATATTGGCCCTTTGCCTTTTCTACTATTTATAAATGACTTACCAGATTCAATTATTAGTTCTAGATTACTGATGTATGCAGATGATGTTAAGATATTTTATTCTCGAAACACATCTGATGATTCTTTGTTTCTTCAAAATGACTTAGACAACTTTGGTTATTGGTGTGAAATTAATTGCATGGACCTTAATTTGAAGAAGTGTAAACATATGTGTTTCTCTAGATCGAAATTGATTCCATCTAAATTCAGTCTTCTTGGTTCCAATTTAGAAACTGTTGAATCCTTTGTGGATCTTGGTATATTAATGGATGCTAAACTTAACTTCAATAATCACATAATTACAATGGTGAACAAAGCTTATGGTGTCCTTGGCTTCATTAAGCGATGGGCGAAGGAATTCTCGGATCCATATGAAACGAAACAGTTGTATACTACACTTGTTAGACCTATTCTAGAATATGGTTCTGTTGTGTGGGACCCCCAATATGGGATTTATGTTGATAAAATTGAGTCCGTTCAGAAACAATTTTTATTATTTGCTTTGAGGCACCTGCATTGGAATAGTGATTTTGTTCTTCCACCCTATACTAATAGGTTGAGCTTGATAAGATTGCCTACTCTTAAGAGCAGACGTATTATGCTGAACACCACAATGATATTGAAGGTTATAAATTGTGATGTGCTTTATAGATACATTCTAAGATAAGATAGGATTTAACGTACCATTCAGATCTTCCAGATCTTCCAGATATTACCAATTATTGCATATTGATTTTCAACGTACAAATTACGTATCTGCAGAGCCTATCCGTAGAATGTGCATAGACTTTAACACTTTATATGATACTGTTAACCCGCCATGGTTCGGATCATGGTGTGTACGCAATCCCTACGTTATGGGGATGTGGCCCCCGTGGTCGGAAGGGGCGGGTAAGAGTGGCCGCGAAGGGAACGTCCGTAAAAAAAAAAATATATTTTCTGAATTTAATCAATTGCGACCCGAATTTAATCATCGCTTTGTCCAGAATCGACATTCAAATAGTGTGCATCATGTTAAGCAATTACAATATCGTCTGCATACGCTTCTATAGCTGTATATGTTTTGTTTCTTGGATCCATTTCGACAAGCTTCAAAAAAATAATTGCCTTATTTGTTGTAATTTACATATAAGAATAACAATAAGTAAAATACCAAAGATGTTTTCTTTTGTTGATTCACACTAGACAATTTTTTCCAAGCAAGTGTCAAAGTTTGTTGGAGAGAGAGACAGAGAGCTCTTTCCGCCTGCCTCTATCTCTCCCACAAACGTTGACACTTCCCAGCGGCGGAAATTGCGACGCCTTCCATATATAAGACATGCGGAAGGCCTTATTTGGCAAGGACTTCCCTATGTAAGGCCTTCGAAATGCAAGATTATTGATCAGTTGAAGGCATGCCAATATCAGGCATGATACAGGACTTTTAAAAGAATGGAGAGGGAATGTGAGAGCGTGTGGTTCGTAGTCCAGCGTTTATAACAAATACAACAAATTGAAAAAAACGTTATCCAAATCCCAACAAAGAATCTTCCTTTTTGATAGCCTGAAAAATGCCTTCTAAAGCGAAGACAGAGGGAATGTAAGAGAGAGTGGTTAATCGTCGATCGTTCTTATCAAATGAAATTGCAAAGACAAAAAACGCTATGTAAATCTCAACATACCTATAATCTTACTTTTTGATAGCCTGAAGAAGGCCTTCTAAAACGAAGGCAGAGGGAATGCAAAAGCGAGTGGTTCGTAGTCCATTGTGCTTCAATACCACAAATGAAAGAGCAGCAACAACAAAACGAAGTATACCGTTATACAAATTCCAACGTAATGTGAAGGGAATGCAAATTAACAAGACGGTTCGTCGCGCTTGTTTAAATTTTCGTGAGTTACGAACGAGGAGAAATGAATTTGGAAACGCGGAAATAGTTTTTTTACTTTTTTGCACTTATCAATCAGACCTTCTTTTTAAGTCCTTTTGGAAGGCCTGATTTTTTCTGACATGCGTTATCCCTTATCTATGAAGGCCTTCTGGAGGCATTCTTGTAGGGAAATGGAAAGGAAGACCTTGCCTCCCAATCTCACGCAATGTTAAATGGAAAGGAACAGGTAATGTGTAGGGAAGGCCTCCGTCATGACTAAGAAGGCCTGATATAAGGCCTTATAGCTCATGAATTCCGCCGCTGGGTTGCTTGGAATAAATTGCCGAGTGTGAATCCGGACTAACAAACACCATCTGCTATTTTTCAGCAAACATTTTTCCTGCTAATACAGCAAATGTTCTGCTGTAACAGCAAAAAATTTACAGTTTTGCATTAGCAAACACATTGCTGAACAATTTACAATTTCCTAAAAATGTTTGCTGATAATAAAAATAAGTGAAAATAATACAAATGTTGCAATAATTTACATGATAAAGTTCAACTACCATTGAAAATCAAAAATGTCTAGTTCAATTTAATCAATTGCGACCCGAATTTAATCATCGCTTTGTCCAGAATCGACATTCAAATAGTGTGCATCATGTTAAGCAATTACAATATCGTCTGCATACGCTTCTATAGCTGTATATGTTTTGTTTCTTGGATCCATTTCGACAAGCTTCAAAAAAATAATTGCCTTATTTGTTGTAATTTACATATAAGAATAACAATAAGTAAAATACCAAAGATGTTTTCTTTTGTTGATTCACACTAGACAATTTTTTCCAAGCAAGTGTCAAAGTTTGTTGGAGAGAGAGACAGAGAGCTCTTTCCGCCTGCCTCTATCTCTCCCACAAACGTTGACACTTCCCAGCGGCGGAAATTGCGACGCCTTCCATATATAAGACATGCGGAAGGCCTTATTTGGCAAGGACTTCCCTATGTAAGGCCTTCGAAATGCAAGATTATTGATCAGTTGAAGGCATGCCAATATCAGGCATGATACAGGACTTTTAAAAGAATGGAGAGGGAATGTGAGAGCGTGTGGTTCGTAGTCCAGCGTTTATAACAAATACAACAAATTGAAAAAAACGTTATCCAAATCCCAACAAAGAATCTTCCTTTTTGATAGCCTGAAAAATGCCTTCTAAAGCGAAGACAGAGGGAATGTAAGAGAGAGTGGTTAATCGTCGATCGTTCTTATCAAATGAAATTGCAAAGACAAAAAACGCTATGTAAATCTCAACATACCTATAATCTTACTTTTTGATAGCCTGAAGAAGGCCTTCTAAAACGAAGGCAGAGGGAATGCAAAAGCGAGTGGTTCGTAGTCCATTGTGCTTCAATACCACAAATGAAAGAGCAGCAACAACAAAACGAAGTATACCGTTATACAAATTCCAACGTAATGTGAAGGGAATGCAAATTAACAAGACGGTTCGTCGCGCTTGTTTAAATTTTCGTGAGTTACGAACGAGGAGAAATGAATTTGGAAACGCGGAAATAGTTTTTTTACTTTTTTGCACTTATCAATCAGACCTTCTTTTTAAGTCCTTTTGGAAGGCCTGATTTTTTCTGACATGCGTTATCCCTTATCTATGAAGGCCTTCTGGAGGCATTCTTGTAGGGAAATGGAAAGGAAGACCTTGCCTCCCAATCTCACGCAATGTTAAATGGAAAGGAACAGGTAATGTGTAGGGAAGGCCTCCGTCATGACTAAGAAGGCCTGATATAAGGCCTTATAGCTCATGAATTCCGCCGCTGGGTTGCTTGGAATAAATTGCCGAGTGTGAATCCGGACTAACAAACACCATCTGCTATTTTTCAGCAAACATTTTTCCTGCTAATACAGCAAATGTTCTGCTGTAACAGCAAAAAATTTACAGTTTTGCATTAGCAAACACATTGCTGAACAATTTACAATTTCCTAAAAATGTTTGCTGATAATAAAAATAAGTGAAAATAATACAAATGTTGCAATAATTTACATGATAAAGTTCAACTACCATTGAAAATCAAAAATGTCTAGTTCATTAATGCGATGAAAAACGTATATTTGGGAAAAATATTAAATAAATTGTTGACGATGTTTGTTTTCCGAGTTACGGTTCTCAATATTTTTAATTTATATCATTTATAAATATTGAAAATAGGTGCCCAATAAAACTGGAAAAAGTAAAAAAAACAATCGATAATGATTTGACGTAGATTTAGAGCGATTTTAAATTGTTATATCTATTTTTAATATTTGTATAAAAATAAAAATGAAGCCAAAAAACAAAAACGTTATTAGGCGTGATTTCGTCACATATAGGTGGTTAATTTGAATGGGAGCTAAGCACTTTTTTTTTCCTTTTTTGCCACTTCGCACGTCAAATGGCAAGCGAATGAAGTTTTTGGTTTTTGCACACTTTGTTTTGGATATAAACAAAGAAGCTTTCAATTATCGCCAACATTTTGGTTCTTATAAGACAACAACGAACGAAATGAAATGTCAAATCAGACGATCAGAAATATTCATTCGTGTCGGTTATGTTTGCCGTCCTTTTGAAAGATAAAGTGAAAATTGTTGGGAAAATGAATAAAAATTGGATAAATGAGCCAAACAACATTAACATGTATCTTTTGCTGAAGTATCCACCATAATTTCAAAAAACCTCTGTTTATTAGTGTGTATAAAATGTAATGAAATCCTACAACTACACTGTTGCTTTTTAAATTGTTTCATAATACCTTAAATTAGGTGACCCAAACAATCGTATCGACCTAGAATCTCTTTCTGAATTGGTTTGGTTTTGTCCGTCCGTCTGTTTGTAAATGTATTCTTGTTACCAATTACAGGTCACAACCAGTAAGGAAAGGCTAAAGTCGGGCGGTGCCGACTATATAATACCCTACACCACTCTCGTAATATTGAATAACTCTGATATATAAATTTTGTAATTCATGTATAAATTGTTTACATAAATTTACTTTTGGGACATTTTATACTTAAATAATACCCTGTACCACAGTGTGGTGTAGGGTATAAAAACGATTGGATCTAAAGAGCCAAATCGGATGAAACATATATATGGGAGCTATAGCTAAATCTTAACCGATTTTCTTCAAATTCGGCAGTGTTGGTTCATGGATCAAGAAACTATACCATTCTAAATTTCAAAACGATTGGATGTAAAATACAGCTTCTATAGAACTAAAGGGCCAAATCGGACGAAACATATATATGGGAGCTATAGCTAAATCTTAACCGATTTTCTTCAAATTCGGTAGTGTTGGTTCATGGATCAAGAAACTCTACCATTCTAAATTTCAAAATGATTGGATGTAAAATACAGCTTATTCAGGACTAAAGAGCAAAATCGGACGAAACATATATATGGGAGATATAGCTAAATCTTAACCGATTTTCTTCAAATTCGGCAATATTGGTTCATGGATCAAGAAACTCTACCATTCTAAATTTCAAAACGATTGGATGTAAAATACAGCTTTTATAGGACTAAATGTCCAAATCGGACGAAACATATATATGGGAGCTATATCTAAGTCTTAACCGATTTTCTTCAAATTCGGCAATGTTGGTTCATGGATCAAGAAACTCTACCATTCTAAATTTCAAAACGATCGGATGTAAAATACAGCTTCTATAGCCGCGGAATACTCTAAACTGCAAAATTTCAGAACGATCGGAGTGAAATTGCGACCTGTAATCGACGAACAACTTTACATGGACAGACGGACGGACGGACAGACATCGTTAAATCGACTCAGCTAGTGATTCTGAGTCGATCGGTATACTTTAAGGTGGGTCTAGCTGTGTTATTTCAGGTGTTACAAACATCTGCCGTGAAACAAACTTATAATACCCTGTACCACAGTGTAGTGTAGGGTATAATTATGCTCAGATCACTATCAATTTTAGCAAGAACTTTCTTTTTGGCTCTATGACTTACTGAAATGGGTACAGAAGGTTTCCGATTTAGCCCCTATATATACATATTTGATCAATCAAGCAAACAATTGTATTTATTTTCGGTTGCTTGATTATTTCTCATTGTATAGAATCAGCTGTTGCTACTTTTACAGCTGTTGGATAGGTTTGCCTCTGTTCTGATATTTTCGTGTGGAAAAAGCTTTAAGAAATGTCAATAACAACATGTAGGTAATATTGGTATTTGACAGGAAGACGATGCAGAAAAGAGCTTTCTTACCCGAACGATAAGTGATATTGAACCAAATTAAAAACATGATCGCTTGGGTGAGAACATGATTCAATTATACAAGGTTGTGTTACCAGCAGGTGGTCTTTATATTTTTTCATGTTGTTAGTAGTTGAAATGTCATGTTAATGTTTGAATTTAAAATTTTGTTTACATTTATTTGTCATAAAATTTGAAATTGATTGAAATTCAAATCGGTTAAATTTCAAATAGCCAATAATGAATGCTTTTGCGATAAAAGGAAGCGAAAAAGGTTATTTTTAGCATCTCGAAAGATGGACGACGAATGCAGATATGGAATACCAATCGTTACTATTTTTTGGTTAAGGCTGTGTATGTGAGGATTATTTTTTTGGCAGTGCATGCTCAAAAATACATGTTATAGCAAAAATTATGTGCAGAATTCCATGTTAAAATATCAATATATCCCCAAATATCCTCATAAAAAATGCAGTTTGTATAATTTAAATTCATAGGAGATTAAACGTTGTCCCTATGCTGGTTTGCACTTTCATAAATCCACAATTTTTTAATATTACGAATTTCGCTATCTCCGGATGCGAACTATGTTTGGAAAAAATATTATCAGACGAAGAGAAACGTGGAAATATTGGGCATTCCTTGTCAGAATATAGTAATTTAGGTGATTGCTGAGGACGTTATGGGACATGACAAGTTCGCCCAATCTGCACCAAATGTTAAAGGTATATGTACATGGACTGGTGTTCAAGTTATGAGCTGTAAATGTTGGCAATATTGAGTCCTTTTGTGCGGCAGCTGTCCTTTTGTCATACGCACCAGCTGAAATGTCTTAAAAAGTTCTAAAACTAATAGCAAATTATATAAAGCTACATTATAAACCGTCATACACTAAAGACAGGATATGCAAATGAAACATTTTGAGAGAAATGGCACAATTTCATAATATAAACACGAACTTGAAAAGATATACGTAATTGAGATTTTGTTTATTTGTAAACAAATGTTAGACATTTCAACATTTTTTGTATATTTCAAAATTGAACTGACTTTGACATTTCAATTACGAATCCAACAACAAAGTTCCTTGTGGTTGTTGTTGAATTGTTGTTATTGTGCTAGTAACACAACCTTGTACGTTTGTTAGTAACGCATGGTCTGCGAAACTATAAGAGCGAATGGGCTAAAAATTGCACATTTGGTTCAGTTCGGGGTCATCTGTGTTTTAGAATTATTTAAAGTTAAAATTATTTAGAATTATTTATTTGCTTTCTATCCTTAACCCATATTCAGGCGCACGAAATCACGCTCTGCTGGGTGCCAGGACATAGCAACATACTGGGCAACGAATTAGCAGACGAATGTGCCAGGATAGGATCCGGCGCTCGAAATGAAACCGCGACTCTGGACGTGCATATTCCGTTCGTGGAACTTAAAAACCAAATCGACGAACGCGGAGCACTAACCAGATCGAGGTGGGATATCGTACAAAACTGCAGGACTGCAAGAACCCTTTGGCCATCCATTGATGTGAAACGTACCGAAGAATTGCTGTCCTTCAGGAAGAATACACTTAGCATCCTCACTGGAGTCATTACAGGGCACTGCGTGATAGGCAATATGGCTGCACGCATGAAGCTTCCTTACGAAGACTTCTGTAGAAGCTGCTTGGATGAGGAAGAGGAGGAGACAGTACAGCACCTGTTAAGCTCATGAAAAGGACTGCAAGAGTACCGGTTGGCCTTTTTAGGGCACAGGCTCTTCGAAAACCTAGATGACCTTGCAGATGTGCCGCTCAAACCCCTTCTCATTTTCATCAGAAAATCTCTCTGGTTTAGTAAGGCCACAAAGACAAACGAAAACACGAGTCACTAGATCTTCTCTCCCTCTTCCTAAATCTTCTCTCCCCTTCCTAAACCTTCTCTCCCTCTTCCTAGTCTGTCAACCTCCAACTATTTCTCCTATTTTTCTACTCTACTCACGGGAAACACAATGGACCGAATTGTCGGCCCCGAGTGAACTCGTCAGTTGTATTCTGACGGGCGTCCCTTTCAACCTAACCTAAACCGCGATAAATGCCGGAGTGGTCAAGTTATTTGCAAAATCCGCATTTCCAGAGCGATTAAACTGAAGTTTAAAATGTATGTTATAATAGTTGATGATGATTCTAACAAGTAGACGGCGCTGTAGTGGACTTATGTCCAAAATAAATTTGTTGGTGATTTTTTCCTGAAACTCGGAATATATGCATTTTTGAATGAAATATTAATGAATAAGAAACCAATACATCCCGAAAAGAACGGACAGGACAACGTCTGCTGGGGCCAGCTAGTATTATTATAATTATGAAAAAAAACACGTTTGAATTCCGTAGACCTGTTAGGTTATGGGAGAATGACACCAGATCTTGTCAGATGTATAAAAACTGGACCAAGTTTGATCCATTGTTATTCATTAGTGTTTTCCATCTCTTCTTCCACTAATTCTTAGTAAATCGCCGCAGAAAAGCACATTGGTTGTAAAGGATGCTGTATCAGCTGTCCCAGTTTAGCGTTAGATTCCCCAGATTTCTCTACCACATCTGGAACCCGCATGCGTCGTCATGGGGGCCATCCTGATGCCTTTATGAAATCCAACAAATTTGCCAGGTTCGAGGGAAATTTCGTCAGTGTCTGAAAGGAAAATGAGCCGAGTATCTTGCTTCTTCTGTGGAAGTCACCAACCGTCTGTGCCACCCCTCCATACTCATCTCTTTGATCTTGAAAAATAATAAGAGAAATTTGGTAAAACATGCAGAACAACGCCCCTGTAAGGCGTGTCTGCGGGATTGATGGACGACCTTACCCTATCGGATGAGGATTTAGAGACTACGATTCTCTCTGCCCCGAAATTCGATAGTGGTAGGCAAGTCAAATCTACGCCGGTGGCAAACAAGGCTGTAGTCGCGAACAATGCCGTTGCTATCTCACCGAATCCACCTACCGTGGTTAACGAGCCTTCACGTGTCGGTGGCTTGTCTCTGACGCGACAAGGAGCTTTAGACTCAGGATCTCCTGTGAGTAAACTCCCTAAAAGCGGAGAAGTCATCTGCAAAAAAGGCTGGCGATGCCTACCTCAGGGCTTGTTCTTATATTCGTAAGATTGAAGGAAATAGCGAGACCGATTTGACGACGAGAGAAAAAGGTTTCATCAGAACAAACTGGAACACGATTCTTCGACATGAGCGACGACATCCCGCCATTGTGAAGAGATCGGTTTTGTTGAAATCCCCGCTGAAGCCTTCTTCTCTCATCTCTCTGGTTGAGACTGCAACCCCCACGCCCTCTGTGGTAGCGGTGACAGCAGCTCCCACCGATGTATCTCCAACGGTACAGATCAGTGTTGGCTCACAAAAGACCATACATACTAACAAACAAGATACTGGCAGTATCTTTCTGCCTCTTTTTGAAGGTCCCTCAACCCCACAGCAAGCTGCGGCCTCAATACGATCTTCTGCTTTACAGAATACTGTGAAACGGATGAGGTCGAATGAGGAGTCGGGGTGGAGGGTCCACATGTGGGACTTTATTCATCCTAGTAAAGAGAACCAATCCTGTCTTGTTTGGGTTTACGCCCAAACCGCTGCTTCTGGCACATCTAGCCAATTTGTTCAAAGCCACCTGTAGAATGTCTCGGAGGACGTTTTCGAATTTGCCACTCACTGCGATTGCCACGTCGTCCGCATATGCCACGACCTTGCAGCCACAACGATCTAGATCTAGCAGAATTTCATTCACCGCTAGGTTCCAAATTAGTGGAGACAGTACTCCTCGTGGTGGGGTCCCTCTGTTTACAAACCTTGTTAGAGTTGTGGACCCAAGACATGCTGTTATGCGTCTCCTGTTGAGCAGACTTTGAATTAGTCTAATCAAACTAGAGTTAACTATTAGATGTGACAGTGCCGCAATGACCGCATCTGAGTGAATGTTGTTAAAAGCCCCTTCTATGTCAAGAAATGCCACCATGGTGAATTCCTTGAAATGCAGGGACGATTCGATAGAGCTCACAAGTTCGTGCAGGGCTGATTGTGTAGACTTCCCCTTATTGTACGCATGTTGGTTCACCGACAGCAGTTTTGTATCCAGGTATTCCCTAATGAAATAATCTAAAAGTCTTTCCAGACCTTTCAATAGAAAGGAGGATAGGCTAATTGGTCTAAAGTCTTTTGGCCTAGTGTGTGATTTCTTCCCCGCTTTAGGTATGAACAACACTTTGTTATCCCTCCATCGTTTCGGGATGTATGAAAGCCTGATACAGCCTACATAAATTTTCTCCAGCCAGGGGATAATGTACTTCAACATTTTCTGCATTTCTGCTGGAGTGATGCCAGGTGGCTTGAAGGGCTCAAAGCTATTAATAGCCCAGCTTATTCTGGATCTCTCAGTCAACAAGCTGGCAACGCTCGCAGTCCACTCGCATTGTTGTTGGTCCTGCTGATCCTCTGGTTCTGTTAGAGAGTTCCCCGGGAAATGTGCATTGAGCGACTGCTCGTAACCCACTGTACAGGGTGAAGCTGATAGTATTTTCCTCAGCCTAGCGGCGTCGGAAACCTTTTGCACTTCGCCACAGAAGGTATACCAAGAGCGTCTTTGCTCCTTCTTATAGACCTTGAGTTGCTCTTTATAGGCATCCCAAACATAAGCGACCCCAGTAGATTTAGCCTTCTTGAATAGCTTGTTGCAGGTCTTTTTCATAGTCGTTAGCTCAGAAGTCCACCATTGGGGTTTAGTTTTACCCTTGTACCTTGTTTTTGGACAGGCTTCTTCAAGGCAACTATTGAATGATGTGGTGATATGCTCGACCAGATGATCCAGACCGGCTTTGTCATTCGGTTCGTACAGAAGTTTGGAGTTGAGGACTTTCTTGAAATTCTTTTCATACAGGTGCCACTTTGTCTTTCTCACATTTCTGTGGACGGCAGGTTCAGGCGCTTTTTCAGCGAGTTTGAACTCAATATAATGGTGATCTGAGAATGAGTGGTCGTCCAGTACATTCCACCCAATAATTTTGTCTGACAGTCGGTCAGTAGCAAACGTTACGTCTAGTACTTCTTGTCTGTCTTTAATTGTAAAGGTCGGTTTATTACCTATATCAAGAAGCGAATCACTCCTATTGTTTACATCCGTACTACCCCAGATAGTGCGATGAGCGTTCGTGTTTAGTTTGGGGTGGGGGTTTTTAGGTTTGTTTTAATATTTTTTCACTTTTATTTTACCATGTCTTAGTTTCATTTTTGTTCAATAAAATAACCCTTTTATTTTGATTTTAATTTCATTAGTTATTTTATTTCATGTTTTCAGTATTTAGTTTTCTTTGTTACAATATTTTAATGTTTAATGTTCGTTTCTGTTAGATTTGTACAATGTTAGGTTTGTGGTTTGTTTGTTTTTGTTTTCTTCGTGGCGAACAATCCAAGTGTTAGAAATAGAATGCCAAAGTCTGGCTCTGCTTCACACAAGTGAAGCAGAAAACCAGATTTGGCAATCGAATTAGAAACAACAACAACAACACGCACTCCGTTGCCTATGCGATGATCATAGGCAGACGAGAGTGTTGATGCTGTTGTTGTTGTTGTAGCCCTTCTCTCTTGCATGCACCTCTGCTTTGAATACAGCAGAGAAGCATGCAAATGAAAGAAAAGAAAACAACTGATGAAGGTCAGTTACTTATTAGCTATGTATATAAACAAAAAAGGGAAAAGAAAGAATGTATGAATGTACATTAGACAGGGTCGATTCTTTTTCTATTTATATACTTAATATTAATTAATAGTTAAAAATTGGTGATGGGTTTAATGTCGTTTAACATTAAACATACCGGCCCCTCGGTGATAAATTATCATGTGTCACGGGTTGGACTAATGAATATGTGTTCGATGGCGGTCTGCAGTGCTGTGGGATGAGTCTATGACATCCTAAAGTGGTCGATTGTCGCTCATATGGTGTAGTTGTTGTTTGTGGTGGTGACGTTTGTTGTTTCTCCACCTGTTTGAGACGTCGTGGAGGGCGCAATGTGGGTAGTGGTGTTGATGTGGTCTGCTATCAGCCCGAGCATGGTGTCGTTTAACCTGTGGGTCTGATTTTGGCCGTGGTTGGACGTTGGTGAATGTTGGGTTGATTTGTCGATACCATTTGAAGTCATCTGGCATAGATCTTAGTGGACCGAATGAGTAGGTCCAATGGTGGTCTAGGATGGTGGTCAGTGTCGTTGGAAGCCATATCTGTGAAAATAAAGAATGATGAGTGATTGTTTGTAAGTTGTTTAATTGAATTGTAGATCAACAAAATTGTATGTCTCTCGCTGTACGTTAGAGTCGGAGAGTTTGCAGGTCGTCGATTTCCTGTCAAAATTCTACGTGAATTTTTGAAGGGATTTAAGGTCAGAAGTGAATTGCTGGCTGGAATGTTTGTCTTTTGTGACATAAGGTGATTCAAAGTTCCGGAGTGGGTCTGAAGTCGGATGAATAAGGTTGCAATATTTTCTTTTTCAGATGATTCACAAGAGTCATGTATTTCCGCCGTATATTCTGGGGTATATTCTATCCATCGATGTATTGTTGTATGTTTTATGTCCGGGCAGCTTTTGATGAAATTTTGCCAAGTTAACCATGTCCAAGGGATGAGTTTTGCGACGATGGCTGTTCCGCACAGGTCAAAAAATGGTGTAATGAGTGGAGGTATTTCTCTCTTGGTGAATGTTCGTTTTGACTCAATATTTGGTTGTGGAAATAAAAATAAGTCGATGTTTGTATTCCACTTTATACCCAAGGTCTTGGTTCCCAGGTTTTCTGGAAGATGAATGTAGTATATTGAAAATAGCTTGGTTTGAAGCAAATCTTTGATGATTTTATAAAAATATTTGAAAAAACTCCATTTTAAGGTCTGAGATACTAGGTCTTGTTGAAGAACAGGTCCAGGGTACAAAATATCGTTCAGACTTTTCTTAGTTGGTGTCGTAGATAACACGTTAATAACTATAGACGCTAAAAGGTCAGGTTTTAAGACAGCGTGATGAGGTAAGTACTTAGGTGCTCGGCGAATGTCCGCTTGTGGAACATTTTCCATATGTCCGAGGTCTAGGTGTTCTAAAATCAGTTTTTGATATCGTTGTTTGATGTCAGGTTTCGAACTGAGCTTATTTTCCATACGGAGGTATTGCGCTATGGCGATGTTTCGAGAATATGCAATTTCTTTGCAATTGTTTCTGGGTAGGGTAGCGAAATATATTTTCGAATAATTTCTGGGGGTTGTAGATGTTTTCTCTGACCTCAAAATTGTTTTTGGGGTCTCCTCCACCTCCCAAAATTGTGTGAAGGTTTTATCTAGGACCACTGCTGTTTGAAGCGATACATCCATCATTGATTGAGTCGATCGATCAACTGGCCCCCCCACAGTCAAGTCACGTACTGTTTTCTGTGTCAAAAGGGTCCTAATTGAGCGCATCGGAATTGCGAGGTCAAAGATGAAAGGGCCAATGTCAAGTCCAATGAGTAGGTCGATTGGTTGACTTATGTAAGAATGAGATTCTGCTAAAGATTCGTTGAATTTACTGAAGAAGTCGATGTTTAGGTTCTGTGGTGGCAAGTTGAATGGCAAGGTCTTCAAAACTGGTGCTAGGACGTCTAATTTGAAGCTTGGGTCTACCTGAGGGCACAGTTTGAAAATACAAGCTTGTGTTGATGTTTCAGTGACTGTGGAACTCAAACCTGAGACGTGTATAAAACTTCGCTTGGTTGGAAGTCTATGTGTATTCTCAAGTTTGTCAGAGATGAAAGTCGCTTTGGATCTTGAGTCTATGATCGCTCTGGTTTCCTGTCTCTGACTGTTTGATTCTATTTCCACACTGGCTGTGAATAGCAAGGTCTCTCGCGCCTGACTTTCGATTGTAGGTCTAATGTCATCGCGTAGAGTGAAAGTGGTGATGTTTGATGAAGCAAGGTTCGATGTGGACTGTATAGTTGTGGTAAGAGCCTGTGTACTGGTGCTAGGTCGTACGTTGGCGTCATTTTCCAATTCAGTGGTTTGTCTCCCACAGTTCTTATGTAAAAGAGTATGATGTCTGAGATTGCAAAGTCGACATCTGAATTTACTTTTGCACTCCTTAGCGCTATGATTGTTTAGGAGGCAATTAAAACAAGTATGTGTTGTTTTGACCACAGTAAGTCGGTCAATAATAGTTTTTTCCAAAAAAGTTGGACAATTTCTCATAAAATGACTGGCTTTGCAGAGTTGGCAAGATGTTTCAACAACATTTTGAGGTCTTTCGGCTGATCTAGGTTTGGATTTCGATCCACTAGGTTTGGTATTCTCTTGTAGGGTTGCTTGGAATGAATTTATTCGCTTGTCCTTTGGATTGTGTTTTGTGAAGTGAAATTAAGTCTCTAGCCTCACCTCCTGTCTTTTGATTGAGGTAATAGAGTTTTTCAACGTTACTAAGTTGAGGGTTTTGTATATAGATGGCAGAGAAGAGGTCTCTAAATGTTGGCCAGGTCTTATAGCTTCCGTAGAAAATATCCGTATAACGAGGCGGACATTTTATAGAATATGGTTGTTCAACTACGGTTTCGTTAAATGTTGCGCTAAATTGATCAATCTTTTTAACTAGGGTCTGTGGAGTGGGATTTATCAAATCTACTTCGGCATTTAGTGCGCTTATAGAATTTTTATAGGCAGTTAGAGCTTTTTTAAACGATTCGCGCAACTTTTTTAGGTCAATGGTGGTTTCTCCTTCTGAAATTTTGTAATTTCTACAATCTTCATAACGTCGTACAACTTGAGACCACAAATAGTCCAAGTGTTCTCGCATGATTTGTAATGCGTATATATTATTTTCAGATTTGCTGCTGTATTGATCTTCCTCAAAGTCAATGAGGTCGTTATACGAATTGGTGAATTTGTTAAGGAGATCCATTTTTGTTTATAGGTCACAAAGTCACGAAATGTCAAATTCTATTTACGGCTACTGTGTAAAAATGTCGAAAGCGGTGAAGAAAAGTCACGAGAAACAAGGTTGTGTTCTCAAATGTCTCGGAAAATTTTGTATCTGGATTGATCTGGCAATTCTACTTAAAAATGCACGAAACAACAAGTAAAATAAGTACACAGGGTCCGAAGAATTTGTATTTGATTTTGAAGTCGCAATGTACAGCCAAAGTTTTCGGCACCCACTTCTATTTTGCTTGTTCTTTGTGTGTGTATGTGTGTGTACTTACTTAGGTCAAGTCATTATACTTGCTTGTTGTATGCGGTTTTACTTGCTTATGTTGTGTGCCTGCTCTCTTTCTCTGCGCCGCGCTGCTGCTGTTGTTGGTTTGGAAGACGTCTAAGCTGCCGTTAGGTTTGGTCTTCTTCTTCCCTCTAGAAATGTTGTTGAAGGTCAAGTTTTGCTAATGCCGTTAGAACGACATTAATTAGCAATTTTTTGAAAGTTTTTCTCAAATTCTCTTTTTGTACATTTTTGTAATATTTGTTTTTGTTGCAAGGTAGTTCATGTCGATTTGTTTTTGTTGTATTTTGTATATTACTAGGAATTTTTTGTTAGGTCACAATTTTTTGGAATATTCTTTAATGTCTGTTTTTTTTGTTTGATATTACACAACAAATGCGAGGTAATATTTAAAATTTTTGAATTTGAATATTTTTTGTACTTTTTTAGGTTTGAGTCACTGTGTACCTTTTATTATTTTCTTTTTGTTATTTAGCAAATCGACGTAAGTCGCAAAGGTCAGATTATTTCAATATTTTTTCAAAAATTTCAAAAACTCATTCGATTATTGTTTCTTAATTATTGCAAAATTGTAAACAAGGTCAAAAATTTTCACTGTTCCTAAAAGTTTTTAACACTTGTAGATTTTTTTAAAATTTTACAATTAGGTCACTTTGTTTTTGTCACTGAGTATTATCACACAATTAGGTCACTAGGTTCTTTTATAGTTTGTATGTAAGTTTGTATGTTAGGATTATGTCACTCGTTTGTTTAATAATTGTTTAAACACTTTCTTTGATTTTTCATTAAAACACATCCGCGGTTCGAAGGTCCAAAAATGTTTAGTTTGGGGTGGGGGTTTTTAGGTTTGTTTTTATATTTTTTCACTTTTATTTTACCATGTCTTAGTTTCATTTTTGTTCAATAAAATAACCCTTTTATTTTGATTTTAATTTCATTAGTTATTTTATTTCATGTTTTCAGTATTTAGTTTTCTTTGTTACAATATTTTAATGTTTAATTTTCGTTTCTGTTAGATTTGTACAATATTAGGTTTGTGGTTTGTTTGTTTTTGTTTTCTTCGTGGCGAACAATCCAAGTGTTAGAAATAGAATGCCAAAGTCTGGCTCTGCTTCACACAAGTGAAGCAGAAAACCAGATTTGGCAATCGAATTAGAAACAACAACAACAACACGCACTCCGTTGCCTATGCGATGATCATAGGCAGACGAGAGTGTTGATGCTGTTGTTGTTGTTGTAGCCCTTCTCTCTTGCATGCACCTCTGCTTTGAATACAGCAGAGAAGCATGCAAATGAAAGAAAAGAAAACAGCTGATGAAGGTCAGTTACTTATTAGCTATGTATATAAACAAAAAAGGGAAAAGAAAGAATGTATGAATGTACATTAGACAGGGTCGATTCTTTTTCTATTTATATACTTAATATTAATTAATAGTTAAAAATTGGTGATGGGTTTAATGTCGTTTAACATTAAACAGTTCGTGTCTGCGCCTATAATCAGCTCGACCTCGTCAGACGTTGTTGGCCACAAGCAGTTTAATGTTGGGTGTCCTGATACCGCAAACCCTTCCTCCTACTGCGTAGGCCTCCGGTATCAGGACGATGTCTACTGCACCTGTGGACAGGCGCAGCAATAGAGCCACTGAGGCTGCTTTAGCGTGATGGAGGTTAATCTGTAGAATTTTTACCATCAATGGTAATTGACAGATTAACATCCACCCCGACAAGGGTGTTTGTCCGTATCATCGAGAAGCCTGTCCCCGCCAGATGCGTCAAAGAGGAGACTCCCCTCTGTGTCAGAAGTAGAGCTTTCGTCCTCAGAGAAGGACGTTGCGGATCTTCTGTTAGAGTTGGATTCACCAGAAGTAATGGGCGTGGGTACCCCCGCACTTCCAGAAAGCCGTGAATCAACCGCGGTGGACGACTCACCTTCCGCAGTGGGAGCTATATCCTGCTTGTATATCTTCAAGATTATAGTCTCGAAGCCATGTTGTAGGGTTGCACTTGCACGTTGTATATGGGAGGTGGATTCAGCGTTAAGGATCAAATTGACCTGCCGCTTTTTACCATCCGCCTCACCCACCTTGCTGATTCTCCAATTATGGGCGGGCAGACCAGGATTGGAATCTTTTATTATTTCTAATATGTCAGCCGGGTTGGAGGGCTCTTCTGTAACCCAGGTGATGGCTCTAGGGTGACTAGGGATGTTGTTTTTTCGACAACATCCAACTGGGCACCCGGCCACACCTCACCCGCTCGACTCAGAGCAGCCTTGTACAGGTCTACTGATCTGGCATCACCGAAATATAAGAGCCTTACTCTCCCCTGATGCCATCCTGCATCGTTGCAGATTGGCGGTTTACCCGGCATTTCTCTACGGACATCGAGGTAATGAGCCATAATGGCTGATTGCACATGGCTCCATTTGTCCTTGAGGATGCGTCCATCCTCACTACTTCTGTCTATAACGGCCATCACTAGGCTCTCCTTCATTGAAGGGTTTTGTGAGTGTCCTCTTGATGGTGACATTAGGGCCTCTTGCCTTTTTCGAGGGCAGGGGTTCATCAGGTGATCTGATTCTTTTGACTTTATTAGCCGTTAACACAGCTGAATTTGTGGCTGATTGGCCTTAGAAGTATCTATGACGCCTTTAGCCCAGGTAAGTGACTCTTTTTGTTTTTTGGTAAGAGCCGAAACCTCAACAGCCTCCAACTTCGTCAAAACTCTGAGCGCTATCCGGTTTTGACGGTCGGACATGACGTTTTCCCCTCACCGTACCACCTATTGTGAATACTGGGGGGAAATTTTCACCATGTTTGGTGTGGTCGGCTTTGGCCAAGACCAACGGACGGACAGTAGGACGATTGCGGAACCCCGCTCCATCGGAACGCGAAGGCATCCCCGTCAACGAATTTATTATTATTTGTTTTGTCTGTATTAGCCCGTATTAGGTACTACGATGTAGGCCTTCCAGAATTTGTACAGTTTTTTTCCCCGATTGCGTAATAGATTTTAACTATCCGCTCTGTGCTAAACACGTCCGTTCACTACGACTGATCTTCAAAGTTGCTATTGACCAAAAAAATCAGAAAGAGGGGGTAAGGTAAGATGGAGATTTGATTTCTGCCACTTCCGCATACAGACCTCAAAAGGAAACTAGTTCGGGTAGGCTAAGAGTAGTGCAGATTAATCTGCATCATTCTATAACAGCCTCGAACGAACTTCAAATTGCCCTCTCTAACTCTTTAGTTGACATTGCTCTAATCCAGGAACCCTATATCGTTAAGAATAAGGTAACTGGTCTGATCAATGTACATTTTATCACGTACTCACCTACTACTACATATAAGGTGAGGACTTGTATTGTAGGTAGGGAAAATTTGAACCAAATCCTTCTACATAATTACAGCAATGGTGATCAGACAACTGTGAGGTTAGAAACAAAAAGCAACAAACCGTTACTACTAGCATCAGTTTATTTACCATATGAGAAAACCAACCCGCCAAACGAGTTAGTGAGCAAGCTGGTGCACGACAATAGACGCTTAACAAGGCTGGTTTTGGGATGCGACGCCAGCGCTCACCACTCTCATTTTGTAGTAGTAGTAGTAGTATTTTTATTGAGTCTTCTTCTTTTGCTGTTGACATTGGTATACGCTTAACGAAAGTGTAGAAGAGAATATACAAGGTGGCGCAAAAGTAATCCTCCTATCAGAAAATGCTATAAATTTTGCGATTGGCCCCTAATGTCAGTTCTGTTTTGACATTTGTGTAGTAAACACATGCGAAATACACGTTAATAAACAATGTTACGCTACACTGCTCCAGAACGCGGAATATTGCTGACTATTTATTTGACCAATAATCGGTCGGTGACTTTGGCACAACGTGAATTTCGTCGCAGATTTCCTGGCCGTCCAACGCCTACTGGTGAAACACTGCGACGTTTAGCCGCTCGCCTCGAAGAGACTGGCACAACACGAGATGCTGCGTGGCAGACCCCGGAGTAGCCGTTCTGCAGAGAATATTGCTGCTGTAGCCGAGGATGTCATGGAAGCGCCGTCGACATCGGCCAGACGACGTGCCACGCAAATGGGTATCAGTCGACGGTCTCTACAGCGAATTTTGGTACAAGATTTGAAGATGTTTCCGTACAAAGTCCAGACGGTGCATCAGCTGTTAGCTGCTGACCGCCAATCGCGTCTAACATACGCTCGAAAGGTTACTTTTGCGCCACCTGTTACTTAGAACTGTATTTGTCTTACAGCCTGTTTCTGTAACTTAAAATTTTGCTTTCGTTCGCTTGCCAGACGACAAAACGCTGATTTGGGTTTCACTAACTACCATCACAACGGCAAGTCGCACGATAATGAACTCGTACGAAAACGTAATCATTTCAGTGTAAATTTTGGTTTCTCTATCTCTCTCTGCTGTCATCTGGGCGAACACAAATGTCAGATCGAGTCACTTTCAGCCTGTTTCTGTAACTTAAAAATTTGCTTTCGTTCGCCTGCCAGACGACAAACAGCTGATTTGGGTTTCAGTAACTACCATCAGAACGACAAGTCGTACGATAATGAACTCGTACGAAAACGTAATCATTTCAGTGCAAATTTTGGTTTCTCTAACTCTCTTTGCTGTCATCTCGGCGAACACAAATGTCAGATCGAGTCACATTATTTTATTTGTCGACTGATAGGAACAATGACAAAAAAACATTATTAAAAGCAAAAATAAGTAGATATTAATCTAGTTATGGTAAAAACAATTAAATAATAATAAAATTGTGTACATATGGGTACATATTTAAGCATACAGAAGTCAATATTGGTTGCTCGCTAAGATGGAAAAAAATTATCAGTGCACAATGAGAGAGACGGGAGAGAGAGAGAAATAAATGAGAGTCTTGGTGCAGCTCAACTGACCACCCAGGGTTGCTTTTTTGGTCACGGCTAGTGTGAATAGTACAGAGATGTATTTGCTAAGGTCGACCATACACAAATGTGTGCTTTTTTAGACCGGAAGTTGTGAAATTATTGATCTGGCAATTACATTATTTGACAATTGGTAAATTGTTAACGTAATTGACGTAAAGCCAGGCGAACGAACCTTAGAGAAACCAAATTCCAGACGAAAGTGAGTGATTGGTTTTCGTTCGCAGAGACTTTCGTTAGAAATACAGAAACAGGCCGTTATTCTAATACACGGTGTATAGTTATAAGCTACATGCTATTATTGAATTGAATATGTAAGTAAATACATGAGAGTCGATAGATGAGAAGGCTTGCTCACGGCCTTTTTAACAATTGCGGACAGAGCGAGAATCTGTCAAATAAATAAATAGTGCTTAAAACAAAATAACAAAAACAGATGTTAAAATCATTTACTTAACAGAGAACATATATATATGTAACTATATGTACAGATATGTGTTGTAGATAGATTCGAAGGCTTTAAAACAAATAAAAAAAAATAACAACAAAAATAAATAAAACGAACTGTTAACTTCTATTGCCAACAGAGAACATATATGTTGTAAAGATACAAATGTGTTTGTAAAGGAACACCATTATAATATAATATCACAGATTTTCTTATATGGATTTTTAAACATTTTAAACTAATTTAGATTTGTGTAATGTTCACCCATCACATTACTCTTGCTATTGGGTATTATTTTGTTGAAGTTTAATAATATATGTAAGTATTTATTTGTAATGTGTATTGTTACTATTGTAATTTTTTTTCAGCTTTTAGCCTCTGCGGCTTCCTGGATCGGTTTTGGTGTAGAAAAGAGGCCTCGAGTTGGGGTCGGGATTGTCGTCGAAATTCATGTTTAAGATTGCCACTGGAGATTGGTAATCCAACCCGGAAAGCTGTGTGACTGCATTTGATATAAATATCTCGTTCATGAGGCTGTTTTCGTGTGATTCAAGCCTCTCTATGAATTTCATTTGTTGATTCATGGCATATTTGCAAAACGGCTGAATTTTTGCTTCTTCATAGATGTACATGTTGGAGTATCTTTTTGTTCTATTTACATAGTTTTTGTTTACACATTTCCGCAATCGCTCACCACTCTCTTTGGGGAAGCTCTAACATTAACACTCGAGGTGAGTCACTTTATGATTTTATTTTAAATTCTGGTCTACTCGTAAAGATTTGTAACGTTGGTAGTGATCCCACTTTTCAGGTCAAAAATATCGGAGGTAATAGACATAACCTGACTAATCTTGATTGTTCTTTCAGGATGGAGAGTGTCCAAGGAGAATTCGTTCTCGGACCACAGGTACATTCTTTTTGTCCTGAATATGGTAACTTGCAATGAACCCCCCTTCAGAAACCCAAGGAAGACTAATTGGGTTCAGTATAATGAACTCATCGTTTGTTTTAAAAACGTTGGAAAGACTTATTGACACCTATATTAGGGGTAGTTTACAACCGTCATTAATCAGTAACTGTCAACATGCCTACATCAAAGGCCGCTCAGTTGATAGTGCTCTTCATGACGTGGTTGGCTACATTGAAAATAACCTGGAGAAAAGCGAATTCACTTTGGCAGCCTTCTTAGATATAGAAGGGGCTTTTAATAAAGTAAATTTGGAATCCATACACGAATCTTTGTTGAATGTGAGCACATCCCCTCTGCTGGTTGACTGGATTGACACAATGCTGAAAGGCAGGATCATCAACTCAACTCTAGCAGAGGGTTCTATTAGGAAGTCAGTGACTATAGGTACACCACCGGGAGGGAGTCATAAACGGGATACTCAAATCATTCGAGAAAGACAGAGGGAAAGTTGTCGCATCTGCCGACGATGTGGTTATCATGGTTGGAGGCAAATTCCTCTCAACCATTATTGATCTTATTCAAAGTGCGCTTAGGAAGCTGTCTAGATGGGCATCGGCGAACGGGCTAGGAATCAATCCAAATAAGACAGAGTTAGTCCTATTCACTAAGAAAAATAAGATAGAAGATTTCCATAAACCCATCCTCGACGGGGTGGAGTTGAAACTGCCCCAGAGGCTAAGTACCTTGGCGTCATACTTGACCAGAAATTAAACTGGAAAAGCAACACCAAGGAAAGAGTCAAAAATGGACTGAATGCAATCTACTCCTGCAGAGGTTGTGCGTCCCATCCTCACCTATGGTTCAGTGGTGTGGTGGGAAGCGACTGGATATAGACACCAGCTAAAATCTTTAGAAAAGATTCAAAGAATTGCTTCTCTAATTGCACACAGCAAGCGGCGATGAACACATTACTAAACCTTCAACCGATAGGTCAATATATTAAGTGTAACGCCACCAAATGTGCTATTAGACTCCGCGAATCACTTATGTGGCGTAACTCAAACTGCGGGCACTCAAAGATACTTAATGAGGCATCTAACAGGCCCAGGCTGAGGGTTCTAACGGGACAAACTGATTATTTGCCACCTGTTCTGAATTTCTCGACAAGGTTGGACACGACGATCCCTTCTAAATCAGATTGGCTGGATGGTAATCCCCCCTTTCTTTACACAGATGGATGTGGGAACGGGGGCTGGCATCTTTAGTGAATCTCTTAGCATTAGCAGATCTTACAAATTGCCAGACGCCTGCAGTGTCTTTCAGGCGGAGGTTTTTGCCATCCTGGTTACCTTGCGTTTAATAAACGAGAGTTTTTCCAGGCAGGGTGAAAACATAACTGTGGGTGATAACATAACTATTCAGCCCTGTTCTGGCTCTCACCAAATATTCAATTCACTTCACAAATTCACTTCACCCAACGAATGGAGAGGTGTTCTGGTTCTCACGTGAATTCTCTTTTTCGAACTTCTGCTCAAAAAAATCGAAACATATGTTCTTGTCTGCAAAGCCATAATTTGCAGACAAAAACGTAAACAAAACAATTTATTCTCGAAGAATCAGACAAGAAATTAAAAAAGAAAATCTGAAGATTTATTATTCATTTTTTATAAAAAACACAACAAAAAATATGCCACTAGCTTTTCTCTTAGCCATTAGGGATTTAAGTTTTAAGAAATGAAGTTCTTGAGGAACGTATCAAGGCGGCACTTGCGTGACTACTCAAATCCAATGGATATTCCAAATTCGTGGTAAGTTAAGTGTCGTTAATCTGTTTAACATAATAATTTATGCCTTTAAATGTTTTATAGCTTTTTACCGGCTTAATAAAGACGGATTTTCAATGATCCTTGATCAAATTGCACCCTTCATTAGCACAGGATCAATACCACAAAAAATACAATTGGCGGCAGCTTTGAGATTTCTTGCGGCGAGCGCTTTTCAAGGTATTGTAGCAAACGACATAAATATAAGCATGGGAAGGACTACATTGTGCAAAATATTGTGGAAAGTGGTAAATGGAAATGAGTCAGGCGGAAGTCAGTGCTTCAAAAATGCATTTTTACCAAAAGCATGGAATTCCCGGGGTTGTTGGTTGTGTCGACGGTACTCACGTTCGACTCATAAAACCTCCAGATGGAGAAGCGCTTTTTTATAACCGAAAGGGATATTTTAGCATAAATACCATGATTGTAAGTATAAATACACATTCATTTATATTGGTTTGTGTAAACGCTTTTTGTATTAAGGTTTGTGACTACGAAATGAAAATACGGGCCGTTGACAGCACTAGACCTGGATCGTGTCATGATTCATATATATGGAAATCAGGTATAGCAGTGAATCATTACGCCGAGATGTATGCACGTTCCCGAAATTGCTGGCTTTTAGCTGACGGAGGTTACGCTTTGGAACCATACCTTATCACGCCATATAGAAATCCTACATATAACTCCAGTGAACACAAATTCAACAAAGTACACTGCTCAGCACGGAACATTGTTGAGAGGACAATAGGCAACATAAAATCTCGTTTCCGATGCCTACAAGCGACCCTCCACTACGAACCAGCAAAAGTAAGCAGAATTATTAATGCGTGCTGCGCACTGCACAATATTTGCAAGCATTTTAATTTACCTATGGATGCTATGAAGTTCCGATACCTGACGATGACAACATTGAAGATGTGGAACAATTAAGTAGTGGTACCGATGGCACACGAGTAAGAGACGAAATTGCACGTTCAATAGTTCAATAAAACACAGTCTTTAGAATGAATAAACTAAAAATACAAAACAAATTTTATTTGCTGCAGTCTTTTATGAGATCAATTAGATATATATGTATTTATTAACTATATTGTCAATTTAAAGTCCCATCTTCAATTGTTCCAGCTCAATGGACTTCAATTTCAGCTCATTTCGGGTGAGCAAATGCTTCTCCATTTGTATGTGGTGCCTTTTGTTTTCTTTTATTTCCTCCTTTTTTAATGAGTTCATCTAGTTATTTTCAATGCTTATTAATGTTTGACTATTGGCAACCATCACTTCCTTTATTGCACTAATACCACCCGAAACACACTTAAAATTTTTCGTTTCCTCCTCCATTAAGTACTCCACGTCCGATGGTTTCTTTCTCTTTGGTGCGGGTGGCTCAACGTTGGGAGAGGCAATTGGCGAATCGGGTATATCGCCGAAATCAGGAGAGTGGCTGCGTACACGCTTTGATGCAGTCACTGTATTTGCAGCTGATGATGTGGCAAGTTTTCTGCTGGTTTTGCACTTGACGTTTCTTTGGGCCTAATACGACTTGCAAGCGATGTAGATGGTGCATCGGCGTCAATATTTTCTTTATTGGGGCCACCTAATTTCTGGGTGTTCTTTATCCCATCCGCGCACATATAAAGGTCCACAAAACAGCAACACGTTCTTCCAAAGGTGTCATTACATATTTATTATATTGGCCACCACCTGTTGCCCGACATTCCCTTTTGTTATGTGTAAGCTTGGATTTAATGTTCCGTTCTTGTTTGAGGTCCGCATGAATTAAGGTTTGTTGCCAGGTCTGACCACAGTTTATCCTGCTCTGCTTTATCCATCTTTGAGTAGCCCATGGCCAAGTCTGGGTGTAACTCCATGAACTGGACGAAAATCTCATTGTGAGAACTATTTTTTCGTGGGGACCTGTAGGATAGTAATGCAATGAATTTGAACAATTAGGTTCAGCAAAAAGCTCAGCATACTTACATCTTGTAAAATCTAAATCGTTTGGTTATTTTCCGTCCAATTTTTGTTTTGTTTTTTTGGTTTGTCAAGTTGGTGTTGATTGTTTTATGTTTGTTGTTTTTGTTACGTTTTAATAGACGTCAAACATTTGACACTTTGCAGAAGTAGAGTTGCCACACGATTCATAATAGGCAAATTGACGATCATTTTAATTATTTTACTTATATTTTTGTTAAATTTAGTAAATTTTTAAAATGGAATAACATTTCTGTACCAAAATTAAATTATCCGATGCAAATAACCTTGAGGTTACTGCATTAAAATGGTTGTATTTCAAACTAACAAACATCTTGCATCTCTGATTTTTCGAAGTCAAACCAAATCAGCTGATTTGCCAAGAATTCACTTACTCACATCACAAAAGAAAAAAAGTTGGTTGCAATTTTGGACTTATTTTATAAAACCTAATTTATTAATTAATTTGATTATTTTATCGTACAGAAACTTGTAATTAAGAAGTAAACATTACAAATTTTGTCACGGCACAGTTAATTTGTGATTACAATCAGCCCTGTTCTGGCTCTCACCAAATATTCAATTCACTTCACAAATTCACTTCACCCAACGAATGGAGAGGTGTTCTGGTTCTCACGTGAATTCTCTTTTTCGAACTTCTGCTCAAAAAAATCGAAACATATGTTTTTGTCTGCAAAGCCATAATTTGCAGACAAAAACGTAAACAAAACAATTTATTCTCGCGAAGAATCAGACAAGAAATTAAAAAAGAAAATCTGAAGATTTATTAATCATATTTTATAAAAAACACAACAAAAAATATGCCACTAGCTATTCTCTTAGCCATTAGGGATTTAAGTTTTAAGAAATGAAGTTCTTGAACGTATCAAGGCGGCACTTGCGTGACTACTCAAATCCAATGGATATTCCAAATTCGTGGTAAGTTAAGTGTCGTTAATCTGTTTAACATAATAATTTATGCCTTTAAATTTTTTATAGCTTTTTACCGGCTTAATAAAGACGGATTTTCAATGATCCTTGATCAAATTGCACCCTTCATTAGCACAGGGTCAATACCACAAAAAATACAATTGGCGGCAGCTTTGAGATTTCTTGCGGCGAGCGCTTTTCAAGGTATTGTAGCAAACGACATAAATATAAGCATGGGAAGGACTACATTGTGCAAAATATTGTGGAAAGTGGTAAATGGAAATGAGTCAGGCGGAAGTCAGTGCTTCAAAAATGCATTTTTACCAAAAGCATGGAATTCCCGGGGTTGTTGGTTGTGTCGACGGTACTCACGTTCGACTCATAAAACCTCCAGATGGAGAAGCGCTTTTTTATAACCGAAAGGGATATTTTAGCATAAATACCATGATTGTAAGTATAAATACACATTCATTTATATTGGTTTGTGTAAACGCTTTTTGTATTAAGGTTTGTGACTACGAAATGAAAATACGGGCCGTTGACAGCACTAGACCTGGATCGTGTCATGATTCATATATATGGAAATCAGGTATAGCAGAGAATCATTACGCCGAGATGTATACACGTTCCCGAAATTGCTGACTTTTAGCTGACGGAGGTTACGCTTTGGAACCATACCTTATCACGCCATATAGAAATCCTACATATAACTCCAGTGAACACAAATTCAACAAAGTACACTGCTCAGCACGGAACATTGTTGAGAGGACTATAGGCAACATAAAATCTCGTTTCCGATGCCTACAAGCGACCCTCCACTACGAACCAGCAAAAGTAAGCAGAATTATTAATGCGTGCTGCGCACTGCACAATATTTGCAAGCATTTTAATTTACCTATGGATGCTGAAGTTCCGATACCTGACGATGACAACATTGAAGATGTGGAACAATTAAGTAGTGGTACCGATGGCACACGAGTAAGAGACGAAATTGCACGTTCAATAGTTCAATAAAACACAGTCATTAGAATGAATAAACTAAAAATACAAAACAAATTTTATTTGCTGCAGTCTTTTATGAGATCAATTAGATATATATGTATTTATTAACTATATTGTCAATTTAAAGTCCCATCTTCAATTGTTCCAGCTCGATGGACTTCAATTTCAGCTCATTTCGGGTGAGCAAATGCTTCTCCATTTGTATGTGGTGCCTTTTGTTTTCTTTTATTTCCTCCTTTTTTAATGAGACTAGTTCATCTAGTTATTTTCAATGCTTATTAATGTTTGACTATTGGCAACCATCACTTCCTTTATTGCACTAATACCACCCGAAACACACTTAAAATTTTTCGTTTCCTCCTCCATTAAGTACTCCACGTCCGATGGTTTCTTTCTCTTTGGTGCGGGTGGCTCAACGTTGGGAGAGGCAATTGGCGAATCGGGTATATCGCCGAAATCAGGAGAGTGGCTGCGTACACGCTTTGATGCAGTCACTGTATTTGCAGCTGATGATGTGGCAAGTTTTCTGCTGGTTTTGCACTTGACGTTTCTTTGGGCCTAATACGACTTGCAAGCGATGTAGATGGTGCATCGGCGTCAATATTTTCTTTATTGGGGCCACCTAATTTCTGGGTGTTCTTTATCCCATCCGCGCACATATAAAGGTCCACAAAACAGCACAAAACAGCAACACGTTCTTCCAAAGGTGTCATTACATATTTATTATATTGGCCACCACCTGTTGCCCGACATTCCCTTTTGTTATGTGTAAGCTTGGATTTAATGTTCCGTTCTTGTTTGAGGTCCGCATGAATTAAGGTTTGTTGCCAGGTCTGACCACAGTTTATCCTGCTCTGCTTTATCCATCTTTGAGTAGCCCATGGCCAAGTCTGGGTGTAACTCCATGAACTGGACGAAAATCTCATTGTGAGAACTATTTTTTCGTGGGGACCTGTAGGATAGTAATGCAATGAATTTGAACAATTAGGTTCAGCAAAAAGCTCAGCATACTTACATCTTGTAAAATCTAAATCGTTTGGTTATTTTCCGTCCAATTTTTGTTTTGTTTTTTTGGTTTGTCAAGTTGGTGTTGATTGTTTTATGTTTGTTGTTTTTGTTACGTTTTAATAGACGTCAAACATTTGACACTTTGCAGAAGTAGAGTTGCCACACGATTCATAATAGGCAAATTGACGATCATTTTAATTATTTTACTTATATTTTTGTTAAATTTAGTAAATTTTTAAAATGGAATAACATTTCTGTACCAAAATTAAATTATCCGATGCAAATAACCTTGAGGTTACTGCATTAAAATGGTTGTATTTCAAACTAACAAACATCTTGCATCTCTGATTTTTCGAAGTCAAACCAAATCAGCTGATTTGCCAAGAATTCACTTACTCACATCACAAAAGAAAAAAAGTTGGTTGCAATTTTGGACTTATTTTATAAAACCTAATTTATTAATTAATTTGATTATTTTATCGTACAGAAACTTGTAATTAAGAAGTAAACATTACAAATTTTGTCACGGCACAGTTAATTTGTGATTACAATCAGCCCTGTTCTGGCTCTCACCAAATATTCAATTCACTTCACAAATTCACTTCACCCAACGAATGGAGAGGTGTTCTGGTTCTCACGTGAATTCTCTTTTTCGAACTTCTGCTCAAAAAAATCGAAACATATGTTTTTGTCTGCAAAGCCATAATTTGCAGACAAAAACGTAAACAAAACAATTTATTCTCGCGAAGAATCAGACAAGAAATTAAAAAAGAAAATCTGAAGATTTATTAATCATATTTTATAAAAAACACAACAAAAAATATGCCACTAGCTATTCTCTTAGCCATTAGGGATTTAAGTTTTAAGAAATGAAGTTCTTGAACGTATCAAGGCGGCACTTGCGTGACTACTCAAATCCAATGGATATTCCAAATTCGTGGTAAGTTAAGTGTCGTTAATCTGTTTAACATAATAATTTATGCCTTTAAATTTTTTATAGCTTTTTACCGGCTTAATAAAGACGGATTTTCAATGATCCTTGATCAAATTGCACCCTTCATTAGCACAGGGTCAATACCACAAAAAATACAATTGGCGGCAGCTTTGAGATTTCTTGCGGCGAGCGCTTTTCAAGGTATTGTAGCAAACGACATAAATATAAGCATGGGAAGGACTACATTGTGCAAAATATTGTGGAAAGTGGTAAATGGAAATGAGTCAGGCGGAAGTCAGTGCTTCAAAAATGCATTTTTACCAAAAGCATGGAATTCCCGGGGTTGTTGGTTGTGTCGACGGTACTCACGTTCGACTCATAAAACCTCCAGATGGAGAAGCGCTTTTTTATAACCGAAAGGGATATTTTAGCATAAATACCATGATTGTAAGTATAAATACACATTCATTTATATTGGTTTGTGTAAACGCTTTTTGTATTAAGGTTTGTGACTACGAAATGAAAATACGGGCCGTTGACAGCACTAGACCTGGATCGTGTCATGATTCATATATATGGAAATCAGGTATAGCAGAGAATCATTACGCCGAGATGTATACACGTTCCCGAAATTGCTGACTTTTAGCTGACGGAGGTTACGCTTTGGAACCATACCTTATCACGCCATATAGAAATCCTACATATAACTCCAGTGAACACAAATTCAACAAAGTACACTGCTCAGCACGGAACATTGTTGAGAGGACTATAGGCAACATAAAATCTCGTTTCCGATGCCTACAAGCGACCCTCCACTACGAACCAGCAAAAGTAAGCAGAATTATTAATGCGTGCTGCGCACTGCACAATATTTGCAAGCATTTTAATTTACCTATGGATGCTGAAGTTCCGATACCTGACGATGACAACATTGAAGATGTGGAACAATTAAGTAGTGGTACCGATGGCACACGAGTAAGAGACGAAATTGCACGTTCAATAGTTCAATAAAACACAGTCTTTAGAATGAATAAACTAAAAATACAAAACAAATTTTATTTGCTGCAGTCTTTTATGAGATCAATTAGATATATATGTATTTATTAACTATATTGTCAATTTAAAGTCCCATCTTCAATTGTTCCAGCTCGATGGACTTCAATTTCAGCTCATTTCGGGTGAGCAAATGCTTCTCCATTTGTATGTGGTGCCTTTTGTTTTCTTTTATTTCCTCCTTTTTTAATGAGACTAGTTCATCTAGTTATTTTCAATGCTTATTAATGTTTGACTATTGGCAACCATCACTTCCTTTATTGCACTAATACCACCCGAAACACACTTAAAATTTTTCGTTTCCTCCTCCATTAAGTACTCCACGTCCGATGGTTTCTTTCTCTTTGGTGCGGGTGGCTCAACGTTGGGAGAGGCAATTGGCGAATCGGGTATATCGCCGAAATCAGGAGAGTGGCTGCGTACACGCTTTGATGCAGTCACTGTATTTGCAGCTGATGATGTGGCAAGTTTTCTGCTGGTTTTGCACTTGACGTTTCTTTGGGCCTAATACGACTTGCAAGCGATGTAGACGGTGCATCGGCGTCAATATTTTCTTTATTGGGGCCACCTAATTTCTGGGTGTTCTTTATCCCATCCGCGCACATATAAAGGTCCACAAAACAGCAACACGTTCTTCCAAAGGTGTCATTACATATTTATTATATTGGCCACCACCTGTTGCCCGACATTCCCTTTTGTTATGTGTAAGCTTGGATTTAAAGTTCCGTTCTTGTTTGAGGTCCGCATGAATTAAGGTTTGTTGCCAGGTCTGACCACAGTTTATCCTGCTCTGCTTTATCCATCTTTGAGTAGCCCATGGCCAAGTCTGTGTGTAACTCCATGAACTGGACGAAAATCTCATTGTGAGAACTATTTTTTCGTGGGGACCTGTAGGATAGTAATGCAATGAATTTGAACAATTAGGTTCAGCAAAAAGCTCAGCATACTTACATCTTGTAAAATCTAAATCCTTTGGTTATTTTCCGTCCAATTTTTGTTTTGTTTTTTTTGTTTTGTCAAGTTGGTGTTGATTGTTTTATGTTTGTTGTTTTTGTTACGTTTTAATAGACGTCAAACATTTGACACTTTGCAGAAGTAGAGTTGCCACACGGTTCATAATAGGCAAATTGACGATCATTTTAATTATTTTACTTATATTTTTGTTAAATTTAGTAAATTTTTAAAATGGAATAACATTTCTGTACCAAAATTAAATTATCCGATGCAAATAACCTTGAGGTTACTGCATTAAAATGGTTGTATTTCAAACTAACAAACATCTTGCATCTCTGATTTTTCGAAGTCAAACCAAATCAGCTGATTTGCCAAGAATTCACTTACTCACATCACAAAAGAAAAAAAGTTGGTTGCAATTTTGGACTTATTTTATAAAACCTAATTTATTAATTAATTTGATTATTTTATCGTACAGAAACTTGTAATTAAGAAGTAAACATTACAAATTTTGTCACGGCACAGTTAATTTGTGATTACAATAATGATTCTTTCCAAAAAATGAGAACTCACAGCGCTCTCACAATGGAAAACATGGCGAGAAAAAATTGCATGAAATGGGGTGAAAGTGAGTTGCAGAACACCTCTCGGTGAATACTTCTCCCTTCACCACCACAAGTGAATTCCAGAACATGGGCGAATAATTATTCTTTCCAAAAAATGAGAACTCACAGCGCTCTCACAATGGAAAACATGGTGAGAAAAAATTGCATGAAATGGGGTGAAAGTGAGTTGCAGAACACCTCTCGGTGAATACTTCTCACTTCGCCACCACAAGTGAATTCCAGAACATGGGCGATGGTGAGAAAAAATTGCATGAAATGGGGTGAAAGTGAGTTGCAGAACACCTCTCGGTGAATACTTCTCACTTCGCCACCACAAGTGAATTCCAGAACATGGGCGATTATGTCATTAAATCCATGTTAGTAAATGATTGCATATTAGAAAAGTAAAAACTAACAGTTAACATCAAGCTCTTTTGGGTCCCAGGACACTGACATCACTGGAAACGAGAAGGCTGATGAGCTCGCACGGAATGGGTCAGCGATGGAAACCACTAGTGCGGTATCATCACTGTATCCACCAATGTGTGAGTTCTTCGGCATCATAAAGCGCTTCTACAGGGATCAAGTTAATCAGAATTGGTTAGCCAGACCGGAATGTAAAATCGCTAGGTCTCTCTGGCCACGTATGTCACAAACCAGAACAAGGGACTTGCTGAACCTCACAAAGAGGGATTTATGCCTGTTAGTGGGCGTTTTCACAGGCCACTGTAACGTTAGAGCGCTTACATCATACGAGACACAGAAGACTATTGTCGTCTCTGTACGGACGAAAAGAAGCTTGAAACGATCGAGCACCTTCTTTGCCAATGTCCTTTTCTTTCTAGAAGACACTGCTACCTGGGTGACTTCACGATCGCAGATCTCGAAGCTCTGTCATCGCAAAAAATCGTCAGCATCCTCAATTATATTAGCTGCCTGAAGTGGTTAGGGATGACAACCGCTCATCCATCTGCCTAAACGGCATTGTCAACTGCGGGAACTTCTCTACTCTCTCCTCTTTTAATTCAATATTTCTATTCTCCGCTCTTCTCACTTTTATTGAGGTCTCCCTCCACCCCTCTCATTTTTCAATCTATAATTTTTTTCTGCTGTGTTTCTCCAAATCTTTAATTCTTTACAGGACTAACACAATGGACCTTTAGGTCTCCGAGTGGAGTGGTGCACGCCAAATTGGTAGTGTGCTACGTGTCCTTTAACATAACCTAACCTAAGGCGTGTTCCATTCTTAGGCTGCTTCCAGAGTGGGCCCTCAAAGCCGAGCGGAACCGAGCGCAAACGAAACTTTTTCGCACGAGAAGAAAAATTGTGGGTAGCATAGTGAATGCGAGAATCAGCGCTGAAATTCTCTTTAACCTTCGTGTTTTATATCAGTCTTGTTGTTCATTTGTGTTTTTAAAATTGCAGTGAAAGGTAGTGGATGAAGAGTATTTCGATTCTCCCACAACAATACGGCTGTGGTAAAGCTTATTTTTCTGGTCCCACAAAGCAGGACAGGAAAAAACTTCGCTTATTTTTTGATCAATATCCATATCTACTTCCAAAAATTACGGTTGCACACTCAAGAATTCACACCAACAATGTAAATCAGCGAAGAAAACACTTTGAAACTGTTTTTCGCATTCATTTTACTTTGCTCTTTTCGCATCAGCACGCAAATCAGCGCGAAAAACACTTTGAAACTGTTTTCTAGCATTCATTCTGCTTTGCTCTCCGCTCTCACTACACAGTACTCACGCTTTTTCATATTAACCCATTCCTTCACTGTACTCGCTTGAGTACAGGAAATTGACCGAATTGGTAATACTATATAATCCAAATTTTTTGTACAATTATCGTATTGGTTGTTCACATCGGAGTCTTAAGAAGGTTTGTGTCCCATTGGAAATGCAAATAAAGTGCAACAGTAAATTTTAAACGTACTTTTTGTGCACTACCTTATGCGAAATCACTATTTTTCGCAACTTCTTTTGAGATCGTCATTTGATCGGTTTCAAATTCACTTTAGTTTTACCGGAGTAAAACTGATACCGCCCATTAATCCGGTTAACTAAGCAGTAAACTGTTGTAATAATCAAATAAAAATATAAAATCATTTCAAAAAAGTCAGCAAATGTTTTTTTGGTAAGCACAAAATTTGTTGTACTCGCTTGAGTACACCTCTAAAAAACAATTTTGAAAAAAAAAATTCTCGTTTTGGTTATTTATTTATTTATCTGATTTATCAATAATAAAATTTCAACATTTCCTAAAATAAAAGGTCTTGGGAATTAATGGGTTAAGTTGTGTGTATTCAGTTCTTCTCGCATCGATCAGCTTTGCGCTCGGCTCCGCTCGGCTTTAAGCGCCCACTCTGGAAGCAGCCTAAGCTAATACATCAGATTCTTCATTTTTCTGGATATCTTTGTGACCTGCACCCAGCACACAGTAATATTTTTCAATAGACCTGTTGACATTTTTTAAATCTTGTTGACATTTTTTCCACTTTTAATCGGCCTTAATACCACACTGTCTTGTGAAAATTAGAGACTTCTTTTGGGGGAGTAGTACGCCACTTTTCAAAATTAACCTTCCTGCTTTATTTCCAATAGCAAGTAATGTATAACGAATATATTAGAAAGCTGTTTTATTTATTTAAATATATATATATATATATATTTATATACATGTATATATACATGCATACGGTTGTTATATAAAACACTGAACTACAATACAATTTTTCATAATAAAAAAACTTACAACATAACTTTTTTAATACATAAACAAAAGTGTATTATTCTACATGTCCGTATCTAATGTGATGATGAAAATATGTATCGGTGTACTTCCTTTAAATGTAAGTGAACTTATAACTACATTTATTTCGCAGTAGCACAGTACCCGCTCATGTCTTAATTTGTTTATGAATATCAGCAATTGAGCATTATAAAATATATGAAGGATGTATTTTCTTGCAAAATAAAAATAATACAACAAGCATGTAGTATTACATATAGATATTGATGCGACGTTTTCTTATAACAAAGAAAAAATCAAATGGACAAAAAATCAATGTGAAGAGTAAATAAAATGAAAATGAGAAAATCATTTAATATCGAATAAGAAATATCAACATTTTTGTAAAAATAACTTAAGTTAGACAAGTCTGATTACATTAATATTTGCACACAATTTCATTATTTTAAAACTATAAAAATTCATACTTTTCAATAACTTTATCGATACTTTCGACTTTTATGTATGAAATGGAAATTTATGAATCATCTTCAATCGTCAGAAGTTAATTAGCTTTTAACTAGTCACTTTCCTTATGTGTATATTAATTATATAATTTTATGCTAATGGTATATTTATATAAGGGTCCAATTTGCATATTTTTATTTATTTATAATGCAGTAGTTTATGCATGCTCTTCTCCTTTACAGGTCTGCAAATATTCGGAATTTCATTTACTTTGATTCCTCCTTTTCCTTATTTTCTTCGGATATTTCCTTCTCATTTGTCTGTAAGGATAATGCGGTTCAATTGAAATATTAGTCAGGTATAATTTAGTATTGGGCAACGTTTGTGATATCAAATTTGAGCAAGTTGCTTGGATCATTTACCTTTTCTTTCTCTAGCTCCTTCTCATTTGTGTCAACTTCATTCTCTTGTTCTTTTGACTTCTCCAAGTCGCCTTCTTTTCCTTCCTTGTTTTCTGGCCTAAATAAAAAGGAAGAAAATTACAATTAACACATTAATAAAAATAAAAAATTGTGCAATTTTCACCATATCTGGTTATTGTACTACTGAAGGGCACAATATCACCATCTCTGGTTTTTCTAAGGATAGTGCTCTCTAGATTTTGCGAATTGTCGGATTTTTCATTGCCCAGTATAAATGTATGTACATATACAGGGTTTTCCAATAAGAGTGATATGATTTCTTTGAGAAACACTTATTGTTAAGGAAATTCAAAAGTTTTATGTGAAGTACAATCGATACAATTAAGTTCTAAATAAAATGTCATTCAAATGGCCTCCACGATTTCTTCTGCAGGAACAAATTCGATGAACCAATTTTTCGAGCACTTTTTCCACTAAATCAAGTCGTATGTCATGAGTAGCACGTTCAATATTGACTTGTAAAGCTTGAAGAGAGTCTGGTTTATTTCGAAAGCCCAATGACTTCAAATAACCCCACAAGAATCGGTCAATAGACAGATAGCTCTTAACGAGAGCTAAAAGTTTATTTTTGCTCTAGGTCCTTAACGGTACGTCGGATCGGGAATCGATTTTTAAAAAAATTGACTTAGCGCATGAAAGGATCGGGAATCGATTTTTAAAAAAATTGACTTAGCGCATGAAAGGCAATTGGAGAACGATTATTTTGACAATAAAACTGAATAATTTGTAAACGTCGTTCTTGCGTATATCTCTCCATGATGAAATTGTAAACACAACTGAATACAATGACAGAATCATAACATATTACAAATGGCCGAAACGTCTCTTCAAAACCATATCATCCCTATTGGAAAACCCGTTATAAGAATGTAATTACCCTCCAGAGAAATTGAAAAGTCTCTGAAAAGTACCGATTCTGAGCTGGTCCAATACGGACTAGATCCAGACTAGAGCAAAAGTAATGCAGCGAGAAACAGTTGAGCGCAAAAACACACAAGACCATTGAAATAAATTTGAATAGGCAGCGCTGCTTCTGATTTGCTTTTGTACAACATGAAAATTTCTTTGGGTTTTTCGGTATTGAAACGCATGTGTGTCTTTATGTAATTCAATCATGACTGACTTCTTTTATTCATTTACATTGTACTTCTTCTTCAATGCAACACATGTACATACATACATATTTATTCATATTAAATGTCAATATCTATATGTAGTACTACATGCTTGTTGTATTATTTTTATTTTGCAAGAATGGCTTGTGTTGCCACCTTACAAAGCTAATGTTGTAATTATAAAAGTGTTCTAAATACTAAAAGTAAAATAAAATATATAACAGCTCTTCACGCGCTACAATTGTTATTCTTTCAGGTAGCCTTTCATTCGATCTGGGTCCTTCCTTATGCGGGAAGATCTTCTTAATATTTCCGATGAACGTACTTCTTGGTCATTGGTCCCATCTGGAACAGTAATTAATTGCGATTCTAAAACAGGATCTTCAGTTGAATCGAATGATTGTTGATTTAGGGGACTTGCTTCAGATGCCGGTCTGGCCGAGGCGGAATCTTGAATTAAGAGCCTAGTGTTTATTGTCGTTGGTGTGGGAGTAGGTATTTCTTCTATAACTTCACGACTGATGTTCGGCCGGTCTAGCTCCTCTATATTTCCACCGATTTTTCTCATCTGATCCACATGACGTTTCCACACTTCTCGTTCTCCATTTTTATTTCGTAGTGTATTTTGGAAATAGTTCCTAATTTCCATTTGTCACTACCCAAATAATCTCGGGCTGCCACCCTGTTACTTACATCAATTATTTTTACATCTGGTGGTTCTTCTACTACATTGTTATTTTCATTGAGTAGCAAGAGATCTAATCTCGATCTGATTTGACGTCCGAACATGATATGAGCAGGAGATTTTTGTGTTGTTGGGTGTACAGCTCTTCGATAGGCGAATAAAATGTTTGCAATTTCTTTTCTTAAATCAACTGATCTACAATTCACCGTATTTAATTTGTTTTAATGGTTTGGACGAAACGCTCAGCCTGGCCATAAGTAGCTGGATGGTACGGTGCGCCCATACGATGTACAATTCCATTTGATTTTAAAAATTTCTGAAACTCCTCGGATTTAAATTGCGTCCCGTGGTCAGTGACGAATGTTTTTGGTAGTCCGAAAGTAGAAAAAATATCACGACAAATTTTGATGGTAGTTCGCGATGTTATATCGTGAATGACATGTATTTCTAGCCACTTGCTGTGGGCATCCACCAAAATGAATAGATACACACCTTTGAAGGTCCCGCAAAATCGGCATGAACTCGCTCAAATATGTTTGTCGTTTGAGGCCAGGTGTGTATTGGGGTAACTTTACTCTGTTCCGGTCTTACTCGCTGACATTCCATACAGTTTGAGACAATATTCTCGATGTCGTCATCTAAAGATGGCCACCAACAGTAAGCTCTCGCTAGCGTTTTCATTTTCGTTATACCGAAATGTCCAGAGTGGAGTTCTGTCAAAACGCTATTACGCAGATGTTTAGGAATATAAACCCGAATTCCTCTTAATAGACATCCTTGAGAAAATCTAAACTCCGACTGTTCCGCCTGGAATCTGTTTTGACGGTCACACTGTCGCCCAGATAATAAACAAGCCCTTAAAATTTTTGTTTCGTCGTCGTTTTTTGTTGCCTCGCATAATTCGTCCGCCGTTACGGGTAGATTTTCCAGACACAAAAGTTGTATATTATCAATATCACCGCTTTCTTCATCGATTAAATTTTTTTCAATTAGGTTGAGGTCATTACGGTCTTTATAAAATTCTTGCGTTGTCAATCGGGACATTGCATTTGCGTTTCCGTTATCTCTAGATTTTTTTAATCTTAATATCAAAATTGAAGGATCCCAAAAAGACTGCATAGTGCTGCATTCGCGATGTTGAAAGTTGAGGTAGCCCTTTTTGTGGCGAAACAATTTGTGCGATGGGTTTATTGTCCGTAACCAATGTGAATTTCCTTCCAAACAAAAACTGGTAAAATCGTTTTATCCCAAAAATAATAGCCAGAGCTTCTTTGTCGATTTGGCTGTATTTCTGTTGGACTCGCGTAAGGGGTTGTGAAGCAAATTTAATAGGTTTTTCAATGCCATCGGGCATAATATGGCTAAGTACGGCTCCCACTCCATAGGGACTGGCGTCCACCGCCAGAACTAATGGCAACTTTGAATCAAAATGCGTTAAAATAATGTCGGATTGCATTTGTCTTTTAATTTTTTGTAGTGCGTCTTCACATTTTCTATACCAAATGAATGCAGCATTTTTGTGTAGTAATTTATTCAGGGGATATAGAGTTGTACATAAATTTCGAATAAAACGGCCATAGTAATTTATCAGCCCGATTAGTGACCGTACTTCGTCCTTGTTGCTTGGAGTTTTCATGTTTTCCAACGCCTCTACTTTATTTCTCATTTTATGTATACCATCTTTATCAATTAAAAATCCACAGTAGGTGATGGACGCCTGCATAAATTCTGACTTATTTAAATTGACACGCATGTTGTGCGCATTTAACCTCTCAAAAACTTGATCTATCCTCCTTAAATGTTCTTCATCGGTAATTTTTATATCGTCGAGGAACACTGTTACACCCGGTATGTTTGCTAACAATTGTTCCATAAATCTTTGCCATATAGCTGGCGCACTCCCGATTCCAAACATCATTCTTGTTGGTTGATATAACCCTTTATGTGTGTTCAATGTTAATAGTTTTCTATCATCGGGATGAACTTTTAATTGCAGATAAGCGAGAGAGAGATCAATTTTCGTAATTTTTTTCCACCAGCCATTGTAGCGAATAATTCGTCTATCGTGGGAAGGGGGTGATCGTCTAACAAAAGTGATGGTTTAATGGTAACTTTATAATCACCACAAATTCTTACTGCGTTATTTTTCTCCTTAACTACCACCACTGGCGTGGCCCACTCACTATAATCAACTTTCTCTAAAATACCTTAGTCCACTTGTTGTTGTATCTCTTTCTCGACAGCATCTACCAATGCAAATGGTACCCTGCGAGATTTACAAAACTGAGGCACTGCTCCGTCTTTCATATGTAACCTTGCTTGAAACTGTTTAATTTCGCCAACCGTTTCCATAAATAATTGTGAATATTTTCCAACGATTCCTCCCTCGATTTTATCTTCGGACTTAGAAACGTTGCTAAGTATGTGTGCCTCATTTTTGTGGTGTGGGAGATATTTTTGAAATATTTGGTGCCAATTGAGTGGCAACGTTCTCAACCAATCTCTACCTAATAATGCAAGGCGACTACCTCGTACAACGAACAATTTTAGTTTATAATTAGATCCACCAACAAAAACATTGACTACACAATCAACTTGCTGGTTGCAATAACTGTATAATTTTATGTTTGTATTGAACAATTTAATTTTTCTCAAAACTTTCTCCACATCGTCCAGACCAGCGACTGTCACAGCAGCCCCTGTATCGATTTCAAACGTAAGCCACTTATTATTTACTAGTAAACGGTGAATGAATTTGGAACCAACATACCCGATACGTAGGTTATTAATCCACGGGGAGTGGACAGCTCGCCCTCTATCTCTCCCGATTGAGTTCCTTCTTCTTTCTCCATCGATGTAATTGTGTGTAAGCCCTTTCTTTCTTTCATACATACGCGTCTGAGATGTCCCTTTAAGTTTCAAAAACTACATGTCGTATCTTTGTGTTTGCATTGATGTGCCAAATGAGTCGAGTTTCCGCATCTATAACACTTTCTTTTGATATTCTTGCCTTGATTTTCTCGGTGATGCATTTCGTTCTTCTTTTGGATGTTCGTATAACGTTTACAGCTTTATTATTCAACTCCAACCCACCTTTCTCAGCCGTCTCCGCCGCCTCCGCAACACTAACAGCACTTTCCAAAGTCAACCTACTATTTTCTAGCAATCTACTTTGTACCGCTCGATTACTTAATTCATACACAAATTGGTTGCGTAATGCCGTGTTTAGGTAATCCCCGAATTTACACGTGGATGCCATTATTTTAAGCAAAAGAGCATACCAGAAATTGAGAAATGTAAAATTGGTAGTCAGCGCGACAACCATTGCCATATACAAACCTCAAAATTCTGTGGAGGCAAAGTACAAGTTTGTTAAGATTGTGGACGGTAGTTCCGGAGTAAAACTCAAGTCCATATAGAATATGAGGCATTAGCAGGGATTGTGCTATGGTATACTTTATACGAGTAGGTAATATTATAAAGTAAAATTAATCTTACATATGATCTGCGCAATAAGAGATGTGAATTTAAGTCTGCAATCTAATTCAAAACCGAGGCACTAGATGTTTACTGCATAAGATGTCATTCGCCGATTCACATTTCCTCGCTACGTTTCTATGCCGAAATCGATGATCCAACTCCATGCATTTTGCGACGCAAGCTTGGTGACGCTGAGTTGGGTGACGTCATCAAAACATCCTTATTGTGTTCAAAATCGAGGGTGTCTCCATTAAAAACTCTTACTGTGCCAAAGCTCGAGCTTTTAGCTGCCTCTCTGATGGCTGAGTTGGTAGATTCTGTTTTCAAGTCCTTGCAAAACAGCTGTTCTGTTCACTGTTGGTCTGACTCTATGGTGGTACTATCCTGGCTTCGTGAGCGGCCATCAAAGTTCAATGTTTTTGTGGCAAACCGAGTTTCCAGTATTCAGTCATACCCAATTCAAATGACATGGCATTATGTACCAACAAATTTGAATCCGGCCGACATCTTATCGAGGGATGCATCTCCTGAAGAGCTGTTGTGCTCCAAACTTTGGAATTCTGGTCCACATTTCTTGCTGGGTGATTCGTCATCTTGGTCAGATAATGTGGAATTTCTGACCGAGTTGCCGGAGTGTCGTAAAAATGTTTTGGTGATGACTTCCCTTACCGATTTGTCGATTCAGTGTAATTATCACAATACATTTCCCAAAATTCAAAGAATTTTCGCTTACGTTTACAAATTCATTTTTTCTAAATTGCGAGGTCAATCCGAAGTGCTAACTCCTGGTGATATCAAGAATGGAATTTATCTGCTAATCAAAAATATCCAGTTAGTTCACTTCTCGGCCGAATATAAAGCCTTAACGGGCAAATTAAAACGTGTCATCTTCAAGCAAGCTGTATTCCCTGTTGCCAATTTTAGACGACTTTGGCCTGATTCGAGTAGGCGGCCGACTTCAGCATTCGAGCTTGGACTATGATGCTCAACACCACATCATACTTCCCAAGCATCATTCATTTACGGCATCTATGGTGATGCATTTTCATAAAAAACTGTTGCATGCTGGTTCGCAATGTTTACTGGTATCAATTCGGCAGCAATATTGGCCCATTGGGGGCCGAAAACTTGTAAGCTCGATTATCTCGAAATGCTTTCGATGCTTCAAAATGAAGCCGAGATTGAGCCAGCATGTTATGGGATCTCTACCCTCTGATCGAGTGAAGCCGAATCGCGCCTTTCACACTACTGGGATAGATTTTTGCGGTCCATTCTTTTACAAATCTGATGTGAAGAGCCGCCCTCCAACAAAATGCTATGTGTGCATTTTTGTATGCTTTTCGACGAAGGCTGTTCATCTTGAAGTCGTCCAAGATTTATCAACCCCATCATTTTTATGTTCTCTGCGTCGATTTATTGCCACCAGAGGAAAACCACGCACAATTTGGTCCGACAATGCGTCAAATTTTGTTGGCGCTAAAAATGAATTGGAGGAGTTGAAAAAGATGGTCTCCAGTCAAACCCATCAAAATGCTATCCACCAACAGTGCCTCGATGACGGAATAGAGTGGAAGTTTATACCGCCAAGATCGCCCCACTTTGGCGGATTGTGGGAAGCAGCCGTGAAATCCGCAAAATTTCATTTTTATCGGACTGTTGGATCAAATACCCTGACATTTGATGAGCTGAGGACTTTGGTTTGTCAAATATGTGCTGTACTAAATTCTCGTCCTTTGTTTTCAATTTCTGAAGACCCTGGTGACCTAGACGTACTGACGCCCGGTCATTTCTTAGTGGGTGGCCCACTAATATCTATAATTGAGCCCGATTTGTCAACCATCAATTTTGGTCGCCTGAATAGTTGGCAGAAGGTTTCCGAAATGCAGCAACTGTTTTGGCGCAAATGGAGCAGTTCCTATCTTTCACTGTTGCAAGAGCGCTCGAAATGGCGTGAGCAAAGTGACAATATCAAACCTGGCACTATGGTCATCCTGAAGGAAGAAAACATGCCACCTCTTAAATGGCAACTGGGACGAGTAATAGAAGTATCTGCGGCGAGGATGGTGTTGTTCGCGTTGTAAACGTTCGAACGAACAATGGCGTTTTCAAGCGTGCCGTCTCTAAGGTCGCAGTTTTACCAATTGAGAAGTCAGTTGAAGGTCCATGCCCTTCAACGGGGGGAGGATGTTAACCGCGGCCCTGTTGAGGGCAATAGTCTGCTTCCTCTTCACTGCCTGTGCATTGCCTGTTTGTTCATATACTCGTTTACTGCATATGACTGCGTTTAAAGCAGAGCTTATATTTTGTAGTACTTTTCTAATGCTGTCTACAGCAAATACATACATACATACATCCATATGAACGTTGACAGCGTTCATGGTCTGTCTCCCTTTTTCGTATCGTTCTTGCTTATAGATGCACGCACTTTCACACATACATATATAAATGCCTATTTGCAGAATCATTGCTGCGCAGTCGCTTTTTGGCTGTTAGATTTTTGTGTGTGGGCATGAATTTGTATGTGCATCTATGTGTCGTTTGTTTACATTATGTTTGGCGCATATCTGGATGCGCACATAGCTGGCTGCGCACATATCGTCGCTTGGATGACCAACTGCAGTAACTGACATTTTCAAAATTGTTCAGGAGAGCAGTTTTTCTGTTTTTGAGACAATGTTCCTTCTTCCCCACGGCGTAATATTTATTATATTTCCAGTTTGCTTTTCTCATTGTGTACTTAACTCCATCTTTTTCAATATTATTAACAAAAAAATAAAAAAATTTAATTATAATGCATGTTTTTCATAAACAATGCAGATACGTCACTTTGTGGGAAAAAAAATTATACTTAATGTCAGTTACGACTGATCACCGCCCAGCCCAAACGGCTTAAGCTAGAGTCATGAAATTTGGTAGAATGGGAGTCCTTGTTATGTAGACGTGCAATATGGAAGGGTTTTTCGAAATTTTGGGCGCACAATGGGTCAAAAAAGAAAAAAATATGCTATCACAGCCAAATCCAAACGGCTGGAGCTAGAATTGCAACATTTCGTGTGAGGGTAGCGCATAGGGCAAAGATTCGGTATGAATCAAAATTTTTTGAAAATAAAAAATTTACGCGCACATTGGGACAAAAAGGGATAAATATTGCACCAAAGCCAAGTCCAAATGGCAAGAGCTTGAATCGTCTAATTTGGCTTCAGGGTAGCTATTGGAACGTAGACTAGACACAAGGATTTTTTTTAGGCAAAAATTATGCAGTGGTACAAAACAATGTTGGATATGTACAGTGGGGCAAAAAGTGGTAAATATGGTACAGTGGGGGAAAATTTAAATTTGTGCAGTGGGTCAAAAATGTGTTAAATATGGCACAGTGGGGCAAAAAGGGTTAAATATGGTACAGTTGGGGAAATATTTTAAATTTGTGCAGTGGGACAAAAATGTGTAAAATATGGCACAGTGGGACAAAAATGTGTTTAATATTGTGGGGCAACATGGGTTAAACATGGTTAAGATTAAGGTTACGTATGGTACAGTGATGGAAAAAATAAATATTGTGCAGTTGGAAAAAACTGTGTTTAATATGGTACAGTGGGGCAAAAAGTGCTAAATATGGTACAGTGGGGGAAAAAAATTAAATTTTTGCAGTGGGTCAAAAATGTGTTAAATATGGCACAGTGGGGCAAAAAGGGTTAAATATGGTACCGTAGAGCAAAAATGGTAAAATATGGTACGATATGGCAAAAAGGGTTAAATATGGTAGAGTAGGGCTAAGGTTGCGAGTATCACCCCACGCCACAATCTTCCACAATTCCACACATAGTATTAGTTTCTTCATCGCAATCATCTTGAGAAAAATAACCCAATTTGCGACGTCTCTTTTGGCATCTCCCAAACAAATGGATCATTTTACAGAAAAAGTTAACGGCTGATGACTTTGATTCCAGTTCATATAAATACTTGACATTTTATGAAGTGTAATACTTTTATAGTTCCCATGGTATATTAAAAAATAGGCGTTATTGTTATTACATTGTAGAGAGACGAAAAGCCATCTCTCAATCGAAAATACATCACGTTTTCATTATATATTTATAATCGGGATATAATTAATTATACTTGTATATTCATCCTTATAATTTATTTTTTAATCATTAGTATACGGAATCTATATATATGAGTATATATAAATGGATGTGATTGTTGTTACGTATGGACTCCAAAATGGCTGGTCCGATATTGTTACGTATGGACTCAAAAATGGCTGGACCGATATTGATGAAGTTTTCAGGGAATCGGTCCAAAAATGGGCAACCAGTGGGCTGGGTCCAGCAAGTACTCGATAACTTTTTGCAATAATGAACAAAAATTTCGGGAAAACGAAATATTAAGTGACATATTGCACTTACGTCTCTTTGTGAATATATTTTTTGGCATTGTGTCAGTTACGTCTAAAATCATTTACCGTTTTTTGAGAAAACGGTAATATATATATGCACAAAATGTATACACACGTTGTACTTTGACTAGACAAATCGAATGGTGGCCTTAACTCAATTTCTGAAAAATGGTCAGTTACGTCGGTTGGTCATCCAAGCGACGATATATGTCGTTAATATGTTTAAGAACTAATTAAATATGTATAAAAAAGAAGCCAATCTAATTATGTAGATTGGAAATTTGCTTTTACTTAGCTAAAAGTATTTTAATAAACAAGTTGAATTCTCGGAAATTGCAAAGTTTCATTTCGCTTTTTTTCGCAAATAATAGCCAGTAAAAACGCTTACTGGTTCAAACAAAGGAATCTGAAATCCGGCTTTTAGTATAGTAGATATAGGCGAAAATCCAAAAAATCCCATTTTTGGGGATTTTCAAAATTATTTTGGGAATTATGGGATTGACTTTTGGAAATATAATGATTCGCGAATTACATTAGATTTGTCATATCAAGACCTACAAAATATTTCATTGAAATATGTTCATTTTCAAAAATTTTATGTCGTTTTTACATTTCTGTCTGCATTTGAAAAGTGATTTTTTATCTTTTTCCTGGCCCTGTCCTAGAATTTGCTTAATATCAGTGCAGAATATAAACCGATTTCTCTCACATTAACTGATCAAAATTGACAACAAAATTTGCTATATAATTAAACAAATTTCAGTCAAATGTGCTTATATTTTCAAAATATAGGCAATTTTTGTATTTTATTGCGGAAAAGTATATGTAGTATTTTGGAGAAACAGCGAAATTTAAAAAAAGAAATTATGAAAACACATTTCCTGGAGAATATTCTCGAGAAAAGAACGGGTCAAAAATTTGTATTAGTAGTGTTGCCACGCTAGTGTTGAATGCTAAGACCGTCGTTGCTATTTAGAGAGGTAAGTATATTCGACATTTGACTTGCAAATACTAATGTTTTTTCCAGATCTGACACCTTGGAAAAGTTGGGGTATTGAAAACAGGCTGTGCTTCTTTTTGGAACTGGAGCTGCTTTTATTCTACAGGGTGGCGCCGAATGAGCTATATGGTTTGAATTCTTTATAACTTTTTTATAATAATACAAATTTTTGCAAATGCTGTAATGAATCTCAAAGCTAAAAAATTTGCAATCAATTTGGAAGTAGAAGAGCGATTCTTAGGTTTCGTAGATTGTTCTATAAGTAGATATGCAAATTCTATACATAAATTCGATAGAGTAGGCCATGGTATCCTGATTAACAAGGCCACTGCAAGGCCATGATATCCTGATTAACAAGGCCACTGCAACGCCCTTCACAGGAACTTGAAACGATCGAGCACTTTTTCTTTGCCAATTTCCTTATTCTTTCTAGAAGAAGACACCGCTACCTGCCTGATGTGGCTAGGGATGACAACCACTCATCCATCTGCCTAAACGGCATTGTCCACTGCAGGAACTTTTCTATCCTCTCAACATTTCTTTTTTTCCGTTCTTCTCACTTATTATTGGGGTCCAACTCTCATTTTTCAATCTATAATTTTTGTCTGCTGATTTCTCCAAATCTTCAATTCTTTACAGGACTAACACAATGGACCTTTAGTTCTCCGAGTGGAGTGGTGCACGCCAAATTGGTAGTGTACAACGCGTCCTTTAACCTAACATAACCTAGGTGACTTTACGATCGAATGTCTCGAAGCTCTGCCATCGCATACAATCGACAGTATCCTCAATTATATTAGTTGCCTGAAATGGCTGGGGATGACAACCGCTCATCCATCTACCTAAGCGGCATTGTCTATCGCAAGAACTTTTCTGCCCTCTCCTCTTTTAATTCAACATTAATTTTTTCCGTTCTTCTCACTGCTTATAAGGCCCCCTTCCACCCCCTCTCATTTTTCAATCTATTATTTTTTCTACTGTTTCTCTAAATCTTGAATTCTTCATGTAGAGTGTAGTAGTGCACGCCAATTTGGTAGTTCACTACGCGTCCTTTAACCTAACCTATCCCGATTAACAAACTATATTCTCTGTTCGGTTTTGGGAGCTAAGCTTGTTCTTTGGTGTACAAGTACTTAAGTGGTAGGAGACAGTTAGTGTATGCTAATAGTCAATACAATTCTGTACTTGACTCCAAAAGTGGCGTACCTCAAAGCTCGGTGTTAGGCCTCTACTTTTCATTATTTTTATTAATGATTTACTTTCCCAAATGGATTACTGGTGCGTACCTTATGTATTTTTTCCAGTCCGACGCCAACGCCCACCACTCTCTATGGGGAAGCTCTCACATTAACACTCGAGGTGAGTCACTTTATGATTTTATTTTAAATTCTGGTCTAAAGATTTGTAACGTTGGTAGTGATCCCACTTTTCAGGTCAAAATAGATCGGAGGTAATAGACATAACCTTGACTAATCTTGATGATAATGTTCTTTCAGGATGGAGAGTGTCCAAGGAGAATTCGTTTTCAGACCACAGGTACATTCATTTTACCCTGAATATGGTAACTTGCAATGAACCCCCCTTCAGAAACCCAAGTTAGACTAACTGGGCTCAGTATAATGAACTCATCGTTTGTTTTAAAAACGTTGGAAAGACTTATTGACACCTATATTAGGGGTAGTTTACAACCGTCATTAATCAGTAACTGTCAACATGCCTACATCAAAGGCCGCTCAGTTGATAGTGCTCTTCATGACGTGGTTGGCTACATTGAAAATAACCTGGAGAAAAGCGAATTCACTTTGGCAGCCTTCTTAGATATATAAGGGGCTTTTAATAATGTAAATTTGGAATCCATACACGAATCTTTGTTGAATGTGAGCACATCCCCTCTGCTGGTTGACTGGACTGACACAATGCTGAAAGGCAGGATTATCAACTCAACTCTAGCAGAGGGTTCTATTAGGAAGTCAGTGACTAGAGGTACACCACAGGGAGGGAGTCATAAACGGGATACTCAAATCATTCGAGAAAGACAGAGTGAAAGTTGTCGCATATGCCGACGATGTGGTTATCATGGTTGGAGGCAAATTCCTCTCAACCATTACTGATCTTATTCAAAGTGCGCTCAGGAAGCTGTCAATCCAACTAAGACAGAGTTAGTCTCACTAAGAAAAATAAGATAGAAGATTTCCATAAACCCATCCTCGACGGGGTGGATTTGAAACTGTCTCCAGAGGCTAAGTACCTTGGCGTCATACTTGACCAGAAATTAAACTGGAAAAGCAACACCAAGGAAAGAGTCAAAAAGGGACTGAATGCAATCTACTCCTGCAGAGGTTCCATAGGTAAAAGTTGGGGGCTCCGCCCAAGCACTATCCACTGGATTTACACCGCGATTGTGCGTCCCATCCTCACCTATGGTTCAGTGGTGTGGTGGAAAGCGACTGGATATAGACACCAGCTAAAATCTTTAGAGAAGATTCAAAGAATTGCTTCTCTATTCATAACCGGGCGAGAGCGAGCACACCGCAAGCGGCGATGATCACATTACTAAACCTTCAACCGATAGGTCAATATATTAAGGGTAGCGCCACCAAATGTGCTATTAGACTCCGCGAATCACTTATGTGGCGTAACTCAAACTGCGGGCACTCAAAGATCCTTAATGAGGCATCTAAGGCTGACGCCAGACCGCACACCGAAGCAAAACAATGCGACAACTGCTCGAAGTCACTGCTAAAACAACGACGCAACATGTCATGCCGACTGCCGAAAGACAGAAAATGCAAGAAAGAAAGAGAAAAAACAAACATTTTCAATCTGATCTCTCACTTCAACACATGTGTAAATTTTCTGTCTCTCGGCAGTCGGCATGACATGTTGCGTAGAGTTGGGCACTATAGTTCTTTTAAGTGATCGCTCTTTATAGTTCAGTTCAATTGAGTGAACTAGTTCGTTCATTTAGTTCAAATGCTCACTTTAGCACACCAGCTCTTTAGCTCACCAGCTCACTTTACATAAACAGTTCATTTCGTTCAGTAGATCACCAGTTCAAATAAGCCGTTATTAAAGGAATCTGATTGGAATATGAATGGAAGAGTTGGAAAAACTAATACAAAGGCGTTTGTATAGGTAGAATCATACACTGATGATGACATAACATTTGAAACAACAAAGAAGAGAGAACGAAATGATATGGTTGAAGAAAAAAGATAGTGAATTACTGAGCTGAAATTAACGAGTTGTGTGAACTAGTTCGTTCAGTTCAGTATAGTGACCCGTTCAATTGAACTAGTTCGTTCACGAACTACACAACTCTAATGTTGCGTCGTTGTTTTAGCAGTGACTTCGAGCAGTTTTCGCATTGTTTTGCTTCGGTGTGCGGTCTGGCGTCAGCCTAACAGGCCCAGGCTGAGGGTTCTAACGGACAAACTGATTATTTGCCACCTGTTCTGAATTTCTCGACAAGTTTGACACGACGATCCCTTTTAGATCAGATTGGCTGGATGGTGATCTCCCCTTTCGTGGTCACGCAATTTATACAGATGGATCCAAGATGGATGTGGGAACGGGGGCTGGCATCTTTAGTGAATCTCTTAGCATTAGCAGATCTTACAAATTGCCAGACGCCTGCAGTGTCTTTCAGGCGGAGGTTTTTGCCATCCTGGTTAACTTGCGTTTAATAAACGAGAGTTTTTCCAGGCAGGGTGAAAACATAACTATCTATGTTGATAGTCAAGCTGCTCTGAAGGCACTGAACTCCTACGTCATTAAATCCAAGTTAGTAAATGATTGCATATTTGAAATGCAAAAACTAACAGTTAACGTCAAGCTCTGTTGGGTCCCAGGACACTGTGACATCACTGGAAACGAGAAGGCTGATGAGCTCGCACGGAATGGGTCAGCGATGGACACCACTAGTGCGGTGTCATCACTGTATCCACCAATGTGTGAGTTCTTCGGCATGCTAGAGCGCTTCTACAGGGATCAAGTTAACCAGAATTGGTTAGCCAGACCGGACTGTAAAATCGCTAGGTCTCTCTGGCCACGTATGTCGCAAACCAGAACAAGGGACTTGCTGAACCTCACAAAGAGGGATTTACGCCTGTTAGTGGGCGTTTTCACAGGCCACTGTAACGTTAGAGCGCTTACATCAAAGCGGCAACGAGACACAGAAGACTATTGTCGTCTCTGTACGGACGAAAAGGAGTTTGAAACGATCGAGCACCTTCTTTGCCAATGTCCTTTTCTTTCTAGAAGACACTGCTACCTGGGTGACTTCACGATCGTAGATCTCGAAGCTCTGTCATCGCAAAAAATCGTCAGCATCCTCAATTATATTAGCTGCCTGAAGTGGCTGGGGATGACAACCGATCATCCATCTGCCTAAACGACATTGTCCACTGCAGGAACTTCTCTATCCTCTCCTCTTTTAATTCAACATTTCTTTTTTCCGCTCTTCTCACTTATTATTAGGGTCCCCCCCTCCACCCCCTCTCATTTTTCAATCTATAATTTGTTCTGCTGTTTTCTCCAAATCTTCAATTCTTTACAGGACTAACACAATGGACCTTTAGGTCACCGAGTGGAGTGGTGCACGCCAAATTGGTAGTGTACTACGCGTCCTTTAACCTATCCTAACCATTATAGCGCTCTATAAGCAGTTAAGAGTTTCTACTAGTGTTCAGGAAAGAAAACCAGTTAAAAAGGCACATTGGTTTTCTGGATTTTATAATGGAAAAATAATAAAGACATCTAATATGTATACATTTTTCAAAAGAGCATCCCAGAAATTGAGAAATGTAAAATTGGTAGTCAGCGCGACACCGATTACCATATACAAACCTCAAAATTCTGTGGAGGCAAAGTAAAAGTTTGTTAAGATTTTGGACGGTAGTTCCGGATTAAAGCTCAAGTCCATATAGTTTTCATAGTTAAAATGTGTGAATCAAGGACTAAAAATTGAACCGTTGTTTACTATTAGTGATGTCAAACGGGAAATCCCGGACCCGAAAAATCCCGAATCCCGGGATTTTTTAAAATGAATCCCGGGATATTTTCATAATAATAAATGCAGCTGTATCGTATAAAATATTAAGTGAAAGATAGATAATCTGTCGAAAATGTAAACTAATAAAGCAAATTGTTAACATCAAAAAACATTGACATAATCCGGTGAAAAAATTTGGAGAAGAATTACAAAATATATCATAAATGTAATTATAAATAAGTAAACTTAAAACGAGAACACAAATAGAGTTTGTTTCCCACAAACGAAGATCATTGTATTCTATTCTTTCAAATTTATAAAAAAATCGTAATATAAAATCTGATATGGATCGACAAATCGATTTGGTCCCATAAAAACGGAGTTAGTCAAACTGATCTCTCAATTTGAAAAAAATATTTTTCGTGCTTAAATGAAAGAAAATTATAACATCAATAACAATTCAGACGACAAACTGAAATTGGACCAAAATTATTTCATAGCTAAGATGTTGTGAAATATTTCAATAAAAGTTAGTATTTTTAACAAATGTTAATGTATGCGTTAGCTGTTTTTATTTATTTATTTAAATTAATTAAAATTAATTTAAAACTGAGCTAAAATGTTTGTATTCCATTTCGAAATATTGCATTATAAAGAATGAAAAAATCCCGATTTATCCCGAAAATACCGGGATATCGAACAATTTCGGGATTCCGAAAATCCCGATTTATCCCGGGATATCGAACAATTTCGGGATCCCGAAAAATCCCGATAATTCATAAAATAATTTTTTATGAATTATCATAAAGTTCAAAAATAATTCATGAGTCTCAGGTTTCTGATTGCCGGAAAGAGATAAACCTGGTTAAATCAACTTGTTCAGCCAAAATAAATGTACTGGAATGTGAAAACAAAATGTTGCATCGTAAATTAAACAGAGCTGACATTGTAATAAATGGCCTGCCGCAAGGTTTAGATAGTTTGATTCAACCAATTATTGAGTTGGGCACTTTTTATGATGTCCCTGTCACCCCTCTTGATATCAGCCATGTCTGCTATATCAATGGAAGAAAGTCCGTTTTAGTTAAATTCAATAGAGTGCATGTGCGTGATGGTATTATGCAGAACTACTTCCGAACCATAAAAACCAAGTCTCTAATAGTATCTGACTTGATCAAACTGAACGGCAATGGAGTTACCAGTGACGTTAACACCATGATCAATGCTCGGGTTTACCTGAATGATCATTACCCACCTGCTACTGGAAAATTAAATGCTTTATGCAGAAGACTTCAAAAGGACAAGATAATTTTAAAGTTTAATTTGTTAAATTCTGATAAGCCTAAAGTTAAGCTGATGATGCCGGACGGCAAGGAGCTTAATACTGATGCTGAAGAGTGTGGTGATTTGGTAAACAGGAGTGGAAAAGTTACAATTTAATCCAGGTTGCCGTGCAATGAGTCTGGTGACAACATGAATTGATCTCTATATATATTTTTTTTACATTGTATTTTTTGTACTTAGTATTATTTTTGTACCTCTCATATTTATCTTGATTTAGCTGGTTTAATATAAAGTTAATATTATTAATATTGTTAATGATTTGTTATGATATTAGTTTGTCAAACTTTCCTCATGCCCTAAAAATTTCTAGGTTCCCCGTCATAACATTAATTCCTACATTTGATGTCTTTTAACGACAACCTCGGTCCTATAATCAGCAATAATTCCTACATTATAAATGCTTTACATTCTTACCAGAGTCAATTAAAAATATCTCATTTGAATTGCAGAAGTTTAAAGCCAGCTATTAAGATGGATGAACTTAAATGTCTTCTTAGAGATGGTGTATTTGACTTATTTGCCGTTTCCGAGACTTGGTTGACCGATGAAATTCCAGATAGAGTTGTTGATATACCTGGCTACAAACTATGCCGTAACGACCGTATTTTTCCTGGAAGAGGTGGCGGTGTAGGGATTTATGTCTCGAACATGATTGATTATAAGCAAATTTTAAAAACTTCGTTGGCAGGGTGTGATTCTCTCTTTATTGAACCAAATTTTGGTGGCACTAAAGTTTTATTCGGTGTTGTTTATCTTCCTAGAGGTGACTTAGACACGTTTGAAGGCTACCATAGCAGTATTCTGTCAGCCCACTCCAATATAATTATTACTGGTGATTTCAATTGTAATTTGTTCAATCCCACAAAGTCCAATTTATATCGTGCGTTATGTACTAGGCTCAATTTGTGTTCATTTCATAACTCTAAACCCACTCATTTTGACTTGAGAACTCGATCAACCTCGTTGCTGGATTATATTATGATTAGTAATGCAGTCACTGTGACCAGGTTCAATGTCCCTCTGTGTCGGATAATTCGCTTATTTTTGCAGCTATTTGTTTTTATCCTGATCGTCTTCCGAATTATATTGAATATCGCAACTTCAAAAATATTGACTGGAATGGTTTATTAATGTTTCTGAATGAATTCAATTCTGATGTAATTTTCAATGCTACTGATGTGAATATAAAGTGTTCCTTTATTTCCCTGCTATTTGAATGTCAATTCGAATATGTACCTGTTGTAAAACGACAAGTTTATATTCAGTGATTCTTGGGTGGATTCTCGAGAAATTTTTGCCCGATCTCTTCGAGATCTATCTTATTCCGTATTTCTATCTGATCGTTGCGAAAATAATTGGAAGAGCTACTGTAAATTGCGCAACAAAGCAAGAAGTGTCATTCGCAGGGCAAAAAGAAAGTACTTTTCCAAACTTTTTTATGGTCTTGATTCTGCTGGGTTGTGGAGGGTACTTAAAAGTTCGGGATGTATTGACTATGATGTTAATATAATAAATTCTTATTTCGTGCAAAAACCTTTCAGAGAACAATGAAGTTTACTTTGATAACTTCCTTGAATCTGAAAATTCATTTTCCTTCCGTTGTGTTCACGTCTGAGGTATTAGATGCCTTAAATAAAGTGAAATCTAAGTCCATAGGTGTACAGGGTGGCTGATATGTATTGCAACCAACTTCAGGTTGCTATCATTTCTAAACCGCTAGTCTGCTAGCTGACAGATTTATTTCAGTTGAAGTTAATTTTATTGTTTACAAGCTTACAAAAGCATTTTGATCTATTGCATTCAGAAAAAAAGTTATTCGTGATGGAATTCAAGCGTGATAGTGTGACTGCTTTATATTTGGATGGAAAAACACAAGTGGCTATCGTTAGAGCCCTCCAGCATTTAAATGTGAATAAATCTTTTGTTTCTCGTACCATTGCTCGTTACCGTGATACTGGCAGTGTTGCATCGCGTCCAAAAAGTAGACGAAAAAAACGGTAACAACACCAGAAATGATCCGAAAAGTGAAGGCCAGATTTGATCGAAATCCACGCCGCAGTGGTAGAAAAATTGCTCGTGAGCTGAACATATCGCGAGAACGGATACAACACATATTAAAAAATGAGCTTGGACTAAAGCCATTGAAGTTCCAAAAAGTGCAAGAGCTCACCGATGCACAAAAAAAGTTAGACTGGAAAGAGCCAAGGAGTTGCTTCGCTTGCACGAAAGTGGCCAGTTACCGAATTTGGTTTTCTCCGATGAGAAGCCATTCTAAACTGAGCAGTTTGTGAACAAACAAAATGATTGGGTTTACTTGCCAAAGAGGTCAGCTGAAAATTTACACTTTCGATTGGCCACCAGAACTCAAGCGCCGCCGATGGTAATGGTGTGGGCCGCCGTAACGGCCGATGGTCGCTCCCCGCTCGAATTCATCGACCATGGGGTCAAAATAAATGCCGAATATTATCGGGAAACTGTCCTAAAGACAGTATTGAAGCCCTGGACAGACAAACATTTCGGCCGCAGACCATGGACATTCCAACAGGACTCAGCACCATCGCACTCAGCACGCGTAAACCAAGAATGGCTTAAAAAGGAGGTTCCTCGCTTCATTTCTACCGCACAATGGCCACCAAGATCTCCGGATCTCAATCCGTTGGACTTTTGCGCCTGGGGCATTTTAGAGAGTAAGGTTCGCACTAACAAATACCAAAGTATCGATCATCTCAAGACGGCGCTTCGCCGGGAATGGGCCAAAATACCGCAGAGCCACTTTCGTGCAGCGTGTGATGGCTTTGTCGGCCGTTTGAAGGCCATAATTCGTGCCAAAGGTGGCCAATTCGAACAAATCTAAACTGTTTCTAAAATTTTATATTATTTCCGACATTTGTTGCTTTTGAACAATAAAATTAAAAAAAAATTAAAAAAATATAGCGCTTTACTTTGTTGCATTACATATCAGCCACCCTTTAGACGGAATCCCTGTACATTTTATTAAATTGGTTTTTCCATCTGTTTCGTGTTTAATTTTGGATTTAATAAAATGCATTTTAACCACTTCAACTTATCCCTTGGCCTGGAAAACTGCACGTGTTGTACCCATTCCAAAATCATAAATCTGAACCGATTTCCCCCAAATTTTGTATTGTATCTAAGTGTATCACGAGACAACTCCCTGTCAATTTTTGTACAAATCGGTTACAAAATGTTGCTTATACAGTGCATATATGCCAAATCGGAGGTACATATATATGGGAGCTATATGTAAATCTGAGCCGATTTTAACCAAATTCAATAGGGATCGTCCTTGGGCCTAAAGAAAGATATGTGCAAAGTTTCGTTGAAATCGGACCATAATTGCGACCTGTACTTTGATTACAAGAATACAGACAGACGGACAGACAGACAGACGGACAAGACAGACAAGTCGATCGGTATAATAAACAATGGGTCTATCTCTTCTCCTTTTGGGTGTTACAAACAAATGCACAAAATCATAATACCCTGTATCACAGTGTGGTGTAGGGTATAAAAAAATTAAATTTGAAGTTAGAAGTAATCGACCCTGTAAACAGAGCACCATTTTCATGCAAGTATTATAGGCCAAGGTCGACATATTTATTGAAAGGCAAGCCTAAAAATTTAACGACATAAGAAGTATGATCCTATCGCCGCAGATTATAAACATACCGCACAATCGAATTAACAATTCTCGACAATTGAACAGCAGAAGTACCAGATATAACTTCAAGGCAATATTTAACATGTGACATTAGTAGAGCCCGACCGAAGTCGGATTTTAAGGCCGAAGCCGTAGCCGAACTTCGGCTAAATTTACAACCTTCGGCCGAAGCCGTAGCCGAAGCCGAATGTTTTATATTTGTTAAAGAATTGTTTACTTTGCACCAAAAAATTTTATTTTCAACCAGTTTATGTCTACTGCTTACGTATTTTATTTACTTAGCACATAAAATTAAAAACCTTAATGTTATAAGGACGAAGAAAGTATTTTTTCTGCATTAAGACGTTGTATACTTTTTCGATATTTTGAATACAACTGCCCATCAGCATAAACAACTGCTCTCTGGCACACAAGTACTTTTCTGCCACTATTTCCAAATTTTTGAAACATCTCGAGTTACAGTATTAAAAAATTTTAATGATTCTTGGACTCAATGGCCCATTATTATCTATTCGTACTACTTTTACAAGAATGCTTTCAGTCATGTTTTTCTTTGTCGTTCTTCCTTTGGTGTCTTTCCTTCCTTTGGTGTCCTTTCTCAAATTAATTTTGTAGTATTGTTCACTTCTTTACACTTCTATGAAGATTTCCATAATAGAATTTTCTTTAAAAAGTCATATAATTCTATTTTTTGTACTTTTTGAACAAAAAATCGGCCTTCGGCTGATTTTGTGGCCGAATGCCGAATATTGGCCGAATGTCGAGTTTTGGCCGTAGCCGTAGCCGGAGCCGATGGGGGCTATATCAAAGTATGGACCTATCCTATATGCCCCATTTTAAATAGGGATCGTCCCTGGGTTAAGAAATAACTCTGTACCAATTTTCATTAAGATTGCTTCATATTTGGGACCTGTGGTGTCGAATATAAAAAAGAACGGAACGCTAAACGTAGTGATACTGTTAGTGTTCTGTTCAAAAGAACAGTATCACTACGACTTAGTGATACTTTTCTGTGAACCGTACGTCATCGTAGTGATACCGTTCGTCGTGTTGTAAGAACGGTACGTTATTATATTGGTATCGTTCGCGAACAGTAGCACTAAAAAAATAAATAACGTTAGTGTTCTCTAAAGGAACCGTTCCTATAACGTACAGTTTTTTCTGAACACTGGATATAACACGGTAAATACGAATCAAGGCAATATAATCTACGTAGTTGAGTTTCCACGAACATAGAATTAACACAAATATTAATCACATCAACACTCCTAGAGTTGTTAAATAATAAAGCTTTTGTTTTACTCAAATTAATACTAAGACCATTACTACTCAACCAGAGAGCAAGCGAATGTAAGGATGAATTTATAACAAGTTCAAGCGAAGAAAGAGACTCACTACGAAAGAAGACGTGAATGTCATCGGCTTAGAGGAAAAGATTACAATTACCAACTGAAACAGCACACGAAATATCACTAACATACATAATAAACAACAACGGGCCCAAAACAGACCCTTGAGGAAAAGTCAGACTGAACACCACGATGAGAACGATTACTTAAATAGGAAGAAATCAATTTACAGGCAGATGGAGAAAATCTAAAGTTGCGCTGCAACTTTTGCAATGGTAGTGCATGATCGATAGAGTCAAATGCCTTAGAAAAGTCCAGTCCAACAAGCACACCAATATCAGGCCATCAATAAATTCAAGAATGACACCCTTAATGATATGCTCTACAACCTTAGATATGGCAGGTAAAACACTAATAGGAAGCAATTTTGAGAAATGACATGACTCTCCTTTTTTGGTACAGGCACAACACCAGCAACTTTCCAAGCTTGCGGAAACGTGGACGTAATGAAAATACAATTAATAAAATGCAACATATGCCTAGAAATACAGGGTTTTCCAACAAGAGGTGTTATTTTGAATCACCCGGTATTTCGGTAGCTGTCACTTTTGAAGCTTTTATTCTTTGACATTTGACAAGTAGAAACTACGCCATTACTAAAAATGGAACGATACACGATCATTGAACGAAACAAAACGATAAAAAACGATCGAACAGAAAAACGATACGAACGATACAAAATCATCTTGACTGATGAGGCCCATTTCCACCTCGATGCCTACGTCAACAAGCAAAATTGTCGCATTTGGGGCTCGGAAAACCCAAGAGTTGTTGTTGAGAAGCCTCTCCCAACGTGTGACTGTTTGGTGCGGTTTATGGCCCGGCGGGGTCATTGTACCTTACTTTTTCGAAAATGAGGTTGGATCAACATTTACGATGTATGGATTGCGCTATCGAGAGATATTAATGATTTGTTATGGTCGGAGTTGGATGGTATTAATCTGGACAACGTTTACTTTCAACAAGACGGCGCTACGTGCCACACAAGCAACGAAACCATTGCTCTGTTACGGGAAAAGTTTCCGGACCGTGGTATCTCTCGAAGAGGTGATCAAAATTGGCCACCGAGATCTTGTGATTTAACACCTTGCGACTTCTTCCTTTGGGGCCACGTGAAATATAAGGTCTACGCCAACAGCCCAGCGTCGATTCAAGACCTCAAAGATAGAATTCGTGAGGCCATCGAGGACATAGGGCAGTCACTTTGCGATTTGGTTATGGAAAATTTCATGAAAAGGATATGGTCCTGTAAGCGTGGTCGTGGTGACCATTTGGCTGATGTTGTTTTTCATTATTAGCGGCATACCTTCCTCTTTATTATGAAATAAACATCCGATCATTTATCTCAAAAAATGGCATTTTTCTTTGAATACCAAAATAACACCTCTTGTTGGAAAACCCTTTATAAGGAAAAATACACTTCACAAATTTAACAGGGATACCATCAACACCAGTAGCGCCAGATTTCACTCTACTTAACAAAAAAAAGCACAGTTGTAATAATCTGTTCTACAGAATGTTGTAATACAAAAATTTTTTTTGCTAAAATTTATCTTCGATTTCAACCAAAAACGACGACATGTCGTCGGCTAAACGCCGTTATGGTCCATAAGCATAAGATAAATACATATCTTGCAAAAGGCTTATAGGTACAAATTTGTTTTTAGATAATGCTTGAGAAATTGTTAAACCTGCTATATATATTTGTAATTTTTAAGGTGTTACATTGTCAATAAAAAATATACACTTACTCTGGTTTTTGTATGTGGGCATTTAGATCCAATTTTGTACATATTTCATCCCAATCGGGGAAACATCTATCCTTCATTCGGGAAACGTGGCCAACGAGATTTGGACATTTTTCAGTCATAAAGTCGCGCAATACGTATTGGACATCCTTCGACAAGAAATGAAGTTGTGATAGTACCGCAAAAGCAACGACATCCAATGTGGTGGGTTCATCTCCAAAAAAGAAGGGTTTGCAGTCCAGCATTTCACTAAGTACCTTCAGGTCGTTTTTGCCAAACTCTTCAATTTCTTCTGCGCTGTGCACACCAATTCCATGAGCTTTGAGTTTTTTTGTACCCTGGAACCACTATTTATGAAAAATTTGCACAATACAATTTTGGTAAAAGTAAAAAATGTCGAATGAACTACAACTTTGAAGCACAACTTGTTTATAAATGAACGTTAAGCTAACAATGCCGCTAGATATGAATGACCAAGCTGCATATTATTTTTGATGTATGTATGTATATCACACTGAGAAATTGTAAGTAGTGATTTGCATTAGGAAGGAGTAATTAAGCATAATTCTGCCCGGAAATTGGTGAACATGGTTTATGGATAAACATTGTAATTACGAACATGAACGTTTGTGAGAATCTAGAAATCCAAGAACATAATAATGTTTAAGTGCTTTACCATTACCTGAAGAATAAAATGAGAAGTCCATTCCATGTCAATTTCCCCAATAAAAATGCTGTCATAACAATAGAATTATAAATAATAATTTAAAAATATTTATATATTCAGACTCTGCATTTATGTCATCAGTATATTCAAACGCCCAGAAAATACTCCTAATACTAATCTCTCAACAAACAAATCATAAATATAATTAAATTTCGAACATTCAAACTATTTAGAAGACTTGGTATAATGATCTGCCAAATAAAACTCACCTTCCTTCCAAATGTTATCTTAAAGAAGAAATTTAAAATCGAGTTAGGTAGACGTAGTCCCAAAGCATGCTGCAAGTTGACTTTGTATCCCTTAAGGACATTGTCGGGAAACTTAGCTCTCCAGTAAAATATAATCCAAATTAAATGATTTTCCAACATAGCAATCATGGCATATGACACATTGCGCTGTTCTGTTGTCAAACCGGCATCAAGATCCTTGCTATATTTAGCAGACAGATCTTTAATTATGATAGCAGAGTCTGCGATTTCCTCGCCATTTAACTCGATAAAGGGCAGTTGCCCCTTCTTAGATCGGAATCTCATCTTGTGGTCAACATTCTAAAGTTAAGCGATAAAATAAATATAAAATTTAATTTAATAATGAATAAAAACATAATTAAAACTTCAGATTTTTTTTCACATATACATGCTGAGAAAATAGTCAAATGACAATGCCTACTAGCAAACGCATGAATACATGTTGCTTTCATATATGCACAATTAATTTAAAAGGGAGTGGTTCACATTGCAACACTCAAAAAGGAATGTAATACCAACGACAAAATGGGTGGGGTTCTTGTAGATTCGAGCAAGTAGTTTTTGTTTTGTTTACCTAGACCACTTCTACCCACCCCCGTAAGTATATGTACCACCGCGGAATACACGCGAAGCAGAGAACGGTCGTTTACATGTTAAAAATTTATTTAAAAAAATCTCTATTTGACTTAATTATGGTAAGTGGCTTTCTAAGAATGCTTGTGTAAGAGAATCTACTGCGCACAATGTACTCAACATTTATTCTCTCATCCACACCCTAATACTTGGAGTTGTATTTTTTGCAAATACCCTTATCCATACGCAGTACATCTGTATGTAAAAATTATTTTTGTTTCAAAAACTTTCTCGACAATAAAAATGAGCCCGTCCTCAAATATCCAATAAATGTTTGTATAATTATATGTGCTAAAAGGAGACCTTTTTATGTTACCAGATTTGTAACTAATAATTAGTTGTATTTCTAGACTCTCTTAAATTTTGAGCAAGACTTAAAGAGATACAATCTCAAAATTCAACAATCAAAATATCTCTTTCCCTCTTTTGTCAAAATTTTCACTCAAGAAAAATAAATCTCTCTTCGAGTTTCTGCAATTAATGCAGTTTGATAAGTGTGTATGTATGTGAGCGCGTACACATACAGTAACACAGCCCCGTCGAAATATATAAAACAACGGCTTGAGCTATGTATACTGGAAACTGGAAAGAAAATCCTAAAAGGAAATGTACAACAAAGGGAGGCGTTTTACAATTAGAAAAATTCAATATGGCGGTATACTACATATGAATATATATGTATACGCATATGCGTATATATAACTTTATTGAAGTCTTCACGACAAATGTGGGAAAATTACCACTGATTATTAAAAAAAACATTAGGCAACATAAATACGTACCTCATAATTAAGTCCTGCGAGGCGGAGCCAGGTTTCCACTTTAAGGCAGTAAGGGGATAGAGATGGCAAAAGCGGTGTTCTAGAAAACTGATATAAATATATTATGTCCTTCTCGAAATTCGTTTTATGAACACTGCATTTCGGTGCGGGCTCAGACTTTGCTGTGACTGGTGCGGTTTCATTTTCTTTCTTTGTATCCTCAACTGCAACGTCTTGCTTCTCTGCATTATCACCTTGGGCGTTACCAGTGTCTACAGCGTTTTCATTTTTTTCCAGAGTATTGTCGCTTTCAGTTGGCGCTACCGCATCTTCAAGCTTATTCTCCGCAACAGGAATATTAGCAACTTCAGCAGACATTTTCAAATTTCTTTGATACTTTACAACCGTTTTTTAATTTACCAAATTTGTAGACTTTCGGTCGCTAATATCAGACTCACTATGCTCGCACAATCAACGAAATATATTAAGCCAAACACACTGTACACAAATGCACGCATATATGTACACTACTTTAAATGTACATACAAAATGCTCTGTATATCCTTATATACTTGATGCAATCACAAACAAAAACACAACAGAACACCAAGCAACAAAAGCGAACGATATCCCCTGAACTCAGAAATACAACTGACCACAAACTGTACTGCTTTTCGTCAACGGCGCGTTTTTCCGTCAACGCCGTTTTTTTTCGTCGACGGCGCTTTATTCACAGCCTACGGCGCTGTTTTCATTATCAGACTACCAATGTTACCGATGGTAATTTTAACAAGTGGCACAAAAAGGGATTTTTTCGAAAAAAAAATGGGTCACGCGTTCATCCATCAATGTCTAGATTGATTGACTAGGCAGGTTTTTTCAGAGGTTATCATCAAATTCTGTTTGAACTTGCACGAAGAACTCAAAACGTTCAGGGAGAGTTTTCCCCCTCTTGCCGACTGCCACTCACTCCTATAAAACGCTATAATCTGCTGAACATTCAGCCAGTGTAAAGCGGGAAAATCTAAAGATCACATCAAAAGTAAGTAGCTATTTACACGGTTGTTGTTGTTGTAGCAGCTTGGAGACACTGAGTGGATAATCCTTAAGTCTATTTCTGTTACAGACTTCGTTCCGGCATATATCCGATTATCGCGGGAACCTTATGTTGTTTTCATAAACTCAATGTTGTCCGGTTGTAAATTAACATAACAGTCTGTTAATTTCAGAGAATGGATGTTATTTGAGTGTTGCCGTTTCTATTCTCCACTAGAAGCGCTGCTTTTCTGTAAATAGTCGTCATGATGTTATGTCTATTTTTAGCTTCCCTGTTGACTTGGGTGATCAGATGTTGTTGTAGTGCGCCCCGTGAGTTATTTTTAGCTGCAGAAACTCGAATTATGATGAAAACATGAAATGTTAATGTTAAATTTTTCCGGTGCCCTGGCTGGGTGTTGAACCCAGCACCTTCGGGATCCAAGTCTAATGCACTAACCACTAAGCTACAGAAGGACACACCAATAAAAAGTTTAAGAAACATGATTTAACTTCGGTGGACAAAACCAAGATTTTTAGATACTCTAATGAGAAACAGCATCTTGCACAACAAACACAAATAGGCAACTACAAATGTATTTATGAATATATTTTATGTACTCATATTGTTATTTTGATTAAAACATATAACTACAATGCTATGAAACCATGGTATAATCATAAGCAGCAATCAGCTGTTTAAAATTTTTTCTCGAGGGTGTTTTTGGTTGTCAAGTAAGTGTCAAATACATCGTTGACATTTGCTATGTTTACTTTTTGTTTGTTTAAAATTACAAATATCGCTATCGCTAGAGGCTAGCGAAGTGCGATTTCCAATGTTGGTAGAAATATTACTAATAACAGAGCGCCCCAGTAGGTGAGTTGGTAGCGTATGGGTTTGGGGGTCGTGGGTTCGATTCCCACCAGAGGCTCTGGTCTGTCGCTGCAAAATCTAGCCACATGGTCTTTGTAACCCGGCTTTTCCCTGGACCGTAAAATTAGAATATAAATTTACTTTGTATTGTAATTCATATAAATAAATATTACTAATAACTATTATAAATCCTTGTTTTAATTTAATTTTAGATGTCTTCCAGAAACTTATTTTGAATATGAAATGGATATTTCGTTAGGGTTTGTCGAGTGGAAATATGAAGCAAATCAGACTTATTTTTCCATCATTTTTGCAGAGAATCTTTGCCAGAATTACCTCAAGTAGAAAAAAAGGGTTTTCCAACAAGAGGTGTTATTTTGGTATTCAAAGAAAAATGCCATTTTTGAGATAAATGATCGGATGTTTATTTCATAATCATCCCTATCGTGAATAATAAGTGGAATATTTGTTCCCTAGATTTCTTCACTTCACGGGAAGTGGAATATGCTATCGTGAATATTTGGGAACAGTTTGTTCACTTCGAATCAGTATGATGTATCGAAAATGAACAGCTGTTCAAAATTAATAAATTATCAGTGCATAGTGAGCGTAAAAAACAAGAAGAAGAGTTGAAAAGCATTTTGTTTTTCAAAGTTAAGGTTAAAATATTACTTAAATGTTTAAAAAAAGAATTATTCTTCTATTAGAGGAACAAGAAGGGTTTATAGAACAACGAGCGGTGAAGTTTGAGACATGCATCAAATCCTTTGGAGCTGCCTGATATACTGTAATTGTCCTTAAGGTAAGTACAGACGATTTGCAGATGGGACAACATTGCCAGAAAAATGGCGGCAAAATGCAACCCTGTGAATTTACAACCGTGTGAACATACAATTTTTGTTTTGCAACGTTAGCAGAAAAGTCATTGCGAGATAATTTGCTGATTGTTATATGTGCGAAGTTTATGCATGTGACAACGGCGCCATTGCCAGAAAATCATTTTATTTGCAACACTGTCTATAATGTATTTTTAATGGCAATCCTGCATATAAATATTTACAAAATATATTGTAAATATATGAAATTGTAATGTTTTCTTGCAAACGTCTGAACTGTCAATTCACCTTTGCCTAACAATCTGACATTGCCCGTATATTTGCATCACTTTAACAAGGTTGATAATGTTTGTCGATCTGGCAATCGTCTAAACTCAGCTTTAGTAGCATACGTTTTTTTGTCTAAATTGTTTTTTTAGATTTGTTCAACATTACAGGGTAAACAAGGCCCCAAAGGAAGAAGTCGCAAGGTGTTAAATCACAAGATCTCGGTGGCCAATTATGATCACCTCTTCGAGAGATAACAAGGTCCGGAAACTTTTCCCGTAACAGAGCAATGGTTTCGTTGCTTGTGTGGCACGTAGCGCCGTCTTGTTGAAAGTAAACGTTGTCCAGATCAATACCATCTAACTCCGACCATAAAAAATCATTAATCATCTCTCGATAGCGCAATCCATTCACCGTAAGTGTTGATCCAACCTCATTTTCGAAATAGTAAGGTCCAATGACCCCCCCGGACTATAAACCGCACCAAACAGTCACACGTTGAGGATGGAGAGGCTTCTCAACAATAACTCTTGGGTTTTCCGAGCCCCAGATGCGACAATTTTGCTTGTTGACGTAGTCACCGAGGTGGAAATGGGCCTCATGAGTCAAGATGATTTTGTATCGTTCGTATCGTTTTTTTGTTCGATCGTTTTGTATCGTTCGATGATCGTGTATCGTTCCCATTTTAGTAATGGCGTAGTTTCTACTTGTCAAGACAAAGAATAAATAAAAGCTTCAAAAGTGACAGCTACCGAAATACCGGGAGATTCAAAATAACACCTCCCAACCGGAGTAAGTATTCATACTTCAATGTAATATAACTCGGCATACATTTGGTTTTCAAAATTGATGTATGTTGCATACAAAGGTATATATAAGAGTGATGTAGTATAAATCGAAGTATATAGTCCTAATATTTTGTTTTGTTTCCATATTTCCTTCAATCCGTACAATAACGGCTATGGAATGAACTTAAGGAATCGACTTTTTGAAAAAAGTCTCAATGTTGATCTTCCAGAAAATGTTCGAAAATTCTTTTTCAAAGGCCGTATATTTTTCCAAAAAATCAAAAATCTTAACAGAGGTCTTAAAATACAAAAGGCAAAACAAAAGATTATGGGTCACAAGAAGTTTTAAAAATTAAAGTTTAAATTCAATAATTATATGAATAAAATTCAATAATATCAATAACATTTTAATATGAACAAAATGCAATACACCAATGTCGAAAAATGATTTGTTCTATACTACACCCAAAGAATTTTCTGAGTACCATTAGCAAAAATCTTTGTTGTGCACTGACCAGACCAAAAGTGCACTGACCAGACCAAAAGTGCACTGACCAGACCAAAAGTGCACTGACCAGACCAAAAGTGCACTGACCAGACCAAAAGTGCACTGACCAGACCAAAAGTGCACTGACCAGACCAAAAGTGCATTGACCAGACCAAAAGTGCACTGACCAGACCAAAAGTGCACTGACCAGACCAAAAGTGCACTGACCAGACCAAAAGTGCACTGACCAGACCAAAAGTGCACTGACCAGACCAAAAGTGCACTGACCAGACCAAAAGTGCACTGACCAGACCAAAAGTGCACTGACCAGACCAAAAGTGCACTGACCAGACCAAAAGTGCACTGACCAGACCAAAAGTGCACTGACCAGACCAAAAGTGCACTGACCAGACCAAAAGTGCACTGACCAGACCAAAAGTGCACTGACCAGACCAAAAGTCTGCTGAAAAAGGGAAAGCAGACTTCGTCTGTTATTTTAGCACACCAATTTCCCTGCTACTGTAGCAAACTAGAACAGTCGTTTTAGCAAACAATTTTGCTATTATTTAACAAAAAAAAGCGGCTGAAAGAACAAAATATTTTTGTTATTCTAGCATACGTCTCTTTCTTTTTTATTTTAATAAAAGAAATACAAATTTTATATTTTTGTGATATTTGAGAAGAGTATATCAACCAGGACTCCAACCTGAAGTTATTCAGCCCATATATTGATAAGCGTTTCGAACTGTGAAATCTGTATGTACGCTTGATCTAAAAATATAAATGGAAAATAAACCATTTAATAAAATTGAATAGCAATAGGAGTATCTACAAACAATACTTACCGGTCACTGGCATTAACAATTATCTTTTTTTGTCCGAAGGATAAATATAAAGAACATAAATCGTACGACATCGACGCGAACTCTGTCAATATTGGCCAATGTGTTGGGTTCACCCTATAGACCCGGTATCTAATTGTACATGTCCAGAGCCATATCATTGGGCAAAATTATCTTATCGTAGGATTATATCCCAATTAGACTATATAGTGGAGCCAAAAGGTTACTTCGTGATGCTGATATTAGCGACCATCGTTGAAGCATATGGTGTGAAAAAATCAATGTTGCAATATCTGGTGATACAGGTGTAATTAATGAAATAAGTAAACAAATCACAAAACAATTACTTACGTTGTTGCCGATATTTTCGTTAGGACAACACTTCTAAGAGGTCTATGAGATTTGAAAAGTAGACACGGAAAGAAATTGCTAGTCCATCGCTATCACAAGTTCTCTGTATGGGCTGCATACATTTGCTAGGAAATTTTAGTTTACTTTTGTAGCCGAAGGTTTTAATAGGACACTGCTTGCTGAGAATCGTGGAAACAACAACAAATAAAACTTTCACAATCATGGTGAAATTTGCATTTTGTGTACGCTTACCTGTTGCAACTTGATTAATTGATTTCGCCTTTTTTCTTTAGCCATTTTTAAGTGTGGTCGAAGATGTCCCGGAACCGTTTTACTCATTAAAATCATTTGCATTATCTTCGTTTCTTCATTGCAAAAAAAATTTCTTTACTCCGCCAGTGGAATGCCTTTGGAATGCAAATTAACAAACAGAACAACAATTTCAGTTCAATTTATTCGGCGTAAAATGTTTAGTTTATTAAGGTAAGTACACACGATTTGCAGATCGGACAACATTGCCAAAAAAATGGCGGAAAAATGCAACCCTGTGAATTTACAACCGTGTGAACATACATTTTTTGTTTTGCAACAATCGGTGCCTAACAATCGGTCATTGTCCGTATACATGCAGCACTTTAACAGGGTTGATAACGTTTGTCGATCTGGCAATCGTCTATACTCAAGCTGAGTATAGCGATTTCAAAATCTTTCTCTATACTAGAGTCGACAACTTTGGTCTTCCTCTATACTAGAGTCGACCACTGTGGTCTTCCTCTATACTAGAGTCGACCACTGTGGTCTTCCTCTATACTAGAGTCGACCACTGTAGTCTTCCTCTATACTAGAGTCGACCAATGTGGTCTTCCTCTATACTAGAGTCGACCAATGTGGTCTTCCTCTATACTAGAGTCGACCACTGTGGTCTTCCTCTATACTAGAGTCGACCACTGTGGTCTTCCTCTATACTAGAGTCGACCACTGTGGTCTTCCTCTATACTAGAGTCGACCATTGTGGTCTTCCTCTATACTAGAGTCGACCATTGTGGTCTTCCTCTATACTAGAGTCGACCACTGTGGTCTTCCTCTACACTAGAGTCGACCACTGTGGTCTTCCTCTACACTAGAGTCGACCACTGTGGTCTTCCTCTACACTAGAGTCGACCACTGTGGTCTTCCTCTACACTAGAGTCGACCACTGTGGTCTTCCTCTACACTAGAGTCGACCACTGTGGTCTTCCTCTACACTAGAGTCGACCACTATGGTGTTCCTTTATACTAGAGTCGACCACTGTGGTGTTCCTCTATACTAGAGTCGACCACTGTGGTCTTCCTCTATACTAGAGTCGACCACTGTGGTCTTCCTCTATACTAGAGTCGACCACTGTGGTCTTCCTCTATACTAGAGTCGACCACTGTGGTCTTCCTCTATACTAGAGTCGACCACTGTGGTCTTCCTCTATACTAGAGTCGACCACTGTGGTCTTCCTCTATACTAGAGTCGACCACTGTGGTCTTCCTCTATACTAGAGTCGACCACTGTGGTCTTCCTCTATACTAGAGTCGACCACTGTGGTCTTCCTCTATACTAGAGTCGACCACTGTGGTCTTCCTCTACACTAGAGTCGACCACTATGGTCTTCCTCTACACTAGAGTCGACCACTGTGGTCTTCCTCTACACTAGAGTCGACCACTGTGGTCTTCCTCTACACTAGAGTCGACCACTGTGGTCTTCCTCTACACTAGAGTCGACCACTGTGGTCTTCCTCTACACTAGAGTCGACCACTGTGGTCTTCCTCTACACTAGAGTCGACCACTGTGGTCTTCCTCTATACTAGAGTCGACCACTGTGGTCTTCCTCTACACTAGAGTCGACCACTGTGGTCTTCCTCTATACTAGAGTCGACCACTGTGGTCTTCCTCTATACTAGAGTCGACCACTGTGGTCTTCCTCTATACTAGAGTCGACCACTGTGGTCTTCCTCTATACTAGAGTCGACCACTGTGGTCTTCCTCTATACTAGAGTCGACCACTGTGGTCTTCCTCTATACTAGAGTCGACCACTGTGGTCTTCCTCTATACTAGAGTCGACCACTGTGGTCTTCCTCTATACTAGAGTCGACCACTGTGGTCTTCCTCTATACTAGAGTCGACCACTGTGGTCTTCCTCTATACTAGAGTCGACCACTGTGGTCTTCCTCTATACTAGAGTCGACCACTGTGGTCTTCCTCTATACTAGAGTCGACCACTGTGGTCTTCCTCTATACTAGAGTCGACCACTGTGGTCTTCCTCTATACTAGAGTCGACCACTGTGGTCTTCCTCTATACTAGAGTCGACCACTGTGGTCTTCCTCTATACTAGAGTCGACCACTGTGGTCTTCCTCTATACTAGAGTCGACCACTGTGGTCTTCCTCTATACTAGAGTCGACCACTGTGGTCTTCCTCTATACTAGAGTCGACCACTGTGGTCTTCCTCTATACTAGAGTCGACCACTGTGGTCTTCCTCTATACTAGAGTCGACCACTGTGGTCTTCCTCTATACTAGAGTCGACCACTGTGGTCTTCCTCTATACTAGAGTCGACCACTGTGGTCTTCCTCTATACTAGAGTCGACCACTGTGGTCTTCCTCTATACTAGAGTCGACCACTGTGGTCTTCCTCTATACTAGAGTCGACCACTGTGGTCTTCCTCTATACTAGAGTCGACCACTGTGGTCTTCCTCTATACTAGAGTCGACCACTGTGGTCTTCCTCTATACTAGAGTCGACCACTGTGGTCTTCCTCTATACTAGAGTCGACCACTGTGGTCTTCCTCTATACTAGAGTCGACCACTGTGGTCTTCCTCTATACTAGAGTCGACCACTGTGGTCTTCCTCTATACTAGAGTCGACCACTGTGGTCTTCCTCTATACTAGAGTCGACCACTGTGGTCTTCCTCTATACTGGAGTCGACCACTGTGGTCTTCCTCTATACTAGAGTCGACCACTGTGGTCTTCCTCTATACTAGAGTCGACCACTGTGGTCTTCCTCTATACTAGAGTCGACCACTGTGGTCTTCCTCTATACTAGAGTCGACCACTGTGGTCTTCCTCTATACTAGAGTCGACCACTGTGGTCTTCCTCTATACTAGAGTCGACCACTGTGGTCTTCCTCTATACTAGAGTCGACCACTGTGGTCTTCCTCTATACTAGAGTCGACCACTGTGGTCTTCCTCTATACTAGAGTCGACCACTGTGGTCTTCCTCTATACTAGAGTCGACCACTGTGGTCTTCCTCTATACTAGAGTCGACCACTGTGGTCTTCCTCTATACTAGAGTCGACCACTGTGGTCTTCCTCTATACTAGAGTCGACCACTGTGGTCTTCCTCTATACTAGAGTCGACCACTGTGGTCTTCCTCTATACTAGAGTCGACCACTGTGGTCTTCCTCTATACTAGAGTCGACCACTGTGGTCTTCCTCTATACTAGAGTCGACCACTGTGGTCTTCCTCTATACTAGAGTCGACCACTGTGGTCTTCCTCTATACTAGAGTCGACCACTGTGGTCTTCCTCTATACTAGAGTCGACCACTGTGGTCTTCCTCTATACTAGAGTCGACCACTGTGGTCTTCCTCTATACTAGAGTCGACCACTGTGGTCTTCCTCTATACTAGAGTCGACCACTGTGGTCTTCCTCTATACTAGAGTCGACCACTGTGGTCTTCCTCTAGACTAGAGTCGACCACTGTGGTCTTCCTCTAGACTAGAGTCGACCACTGTGGTCTTCCTCTAGACTAGAGTCGACCACTGTGGTCTTCCTCTAGACTAGAGTCGACCACTGTGGTCTTCCTCTAGACTAGAGTCGACCACTGTGGTCTTCCTCTATACTAAAGTCGACCACTGTGAAATGAGACCCCCTAACTAACAGTTTCAAAGTAAGAAAACTTCTTTTTTGTGCAAAAGCACGCATTGAACCCATTACATTTTGAAAAGTCTTGATTGGAATATTCTTCGTGCACCTTCAATTATCGTCCACAGATCATCCATTCTAGATTAGACTTTTCGGGTACCTTTTGCTTTTAAATAAATTTAATTACCATTTTTATTATTGCAGAGGTGTCAAAGTCCATTTCGAACTCTTTTGTAGGACATAAGATGTAACGAAAGGACCCTTTCTTACATTTCTCCAATTTTTGTTTGGAAATTTTTATTTTTGTCAAAGTTTGTAGGAGAGAGAGGCAGAGAGCCCTTTCCGTCCGTCTCTCTCTCCATCAAACTTTGACACTTTCTTGGAAAAAGTAGCCGAGTGCGAATTTTAAGTACGCGTGTGAACGTAAATACTTTTTCAAAAGAGAATAAGCCGTTAAGTTACTTAAAAAAAAAGTACCATGTAAATGGGGACTTTGCGACCTGTGGTGTCGAATATAAAAAGAACGGAACGCTAAACGCAGTGATGCTGTTAGAGATACTGTTCAAAAGAACAGTATCACTACGAAGTCGTTGCTGATCAGTCGTAGTGAACAGACGTGTTTGGTACAGAGCGGATAGTTAAAATATATTACGCAGTACCTATTATGCAATCGCAAAAAGCGTAAATATCTTATTCAAAGTACCTTTGTATGGGGAATATATCAAAATATGGACCGATATGCCTCATTTCCACCAGACATGATTAAATGCAATAGAAAGCACACATATTTAAATTTCGACATGCTCGGAAAAAATGCTCCCTTTATAATGTAAATATGTCTAATCGAAAGGGGCATTTGTACAGGAGCTATATCAAAATATGGACCGATATTCCTAATTTCCACTAGCCAAGATTGAATGTAATACACAGTACAAATATTTAAATTTCAGCATGATCGGTTAAAAAATGTATTGGCTACAGGCGAATTTCAACCTCCTTCTTTTCGTGAAATTTGCGGTACTTTTCGCGTACCTTTCGCTTTTGAATCGTGTTTAAATGACATTTTTATTATTGCAGAGGTGTCAAAGGATGTTCAAAGGAAATGGTGGAAAATGTTGTAACGTATACCAAATTTCTAAAACCAGAAGAATTAATTTTAAAAAATAAAAATTTCTGAACAAAAATTGGAGAAATGTAAGAAAGGGTCCTTTCGTTACATCTTATGTCCTACAAAAGAGTTCGAAATGGACTTTGACACCTCTGCAATAATAAAAATGGTAATTAAATTTATTTAAAAGCAAAAGGTACCCGAAAAGTCTAATCTAGAATGGACGATCTGTGGACGATAATTGAAGGTGCACGAAGAATATTCCAATCCAGGCTTTTCAAAATGTAATGGGTTCAATGCCATGTCGTGCTTTTGCACAAAAAAGAAGTTTTCTTACTTTGAAAATGTTAGTTAGGGGGTCTCATTTCACAGTGGTCGACTTTAGTATAGAAGAAGACCACAGTGGTCGACTCTAGTATAGAGGAAGACCACAGTGGTCGACTCTAGTACAGAGGAAGACCACAGTGGTCGACTCTAGTGTAGAGGAAGACCACAGTGGTCGACTCTAGTGTAGAGGAAGACCACAGTGGTCGACTCTAGTATAGAGGAAGACCACAGTGGTCGACTCTAGTATAGAGGAAGACCACAGTGGTCGACTCTAGTATAGAGGAAGACCACAGTGGTCGACTCTAGTATAGAGGAAGACCACAGTGGTCGACTCTAGTATAGAGGAAGACCACAGTGGTCGACTCTAGTATAGAGGAAGACCACAGTGGTCGACTCTAGTATAGAGGAAGACCACAGTGGTCGACTCTAGTATAGAGGAAGACCACAGTGGTCGACTCTAGTATAGAGGAAGACCACAGTGGTCGACTCTAGTATAGAGGAAGACCACAGCGGTCGACTCTAGTATAGAGGAAGACCACAGCGGTCGACTCTAGTATAGAGGAAGACCACAGTGGTCGACTCTAGTATAGAGGAAGACCACAATGGTCGACTCTAGTATAGAGGAAGACCACAGTGGTCGACTCTACACCCAAAAAAAAAAGTTTTTTGTTAATAACAAACAACGTCTGCTAATTTTTAGCAAACATTTTTTCTGCTAATACAGCAAATTTTCTGCTGTAATAGCAAAAAGTTTGCAGTTTTGCATTAGCAAACGCACTGCTGAAAATTTTGCAGTTTGCTGAAAATAACACAAAGTTGCAATAATTTACATGATAAAGTTCAACTACCATTGAAAATCAAAAAGGTTAAGGTCACTCGTGCGATGAGAAAAGTATATTTAAAAAAAATTAAATAATTATTCGGCGATATCTATTTTCCGAGTTACGTTTCTCAATATTTTTATTTTTTCATTGGATTTTAAAAATATTGGAAATAGGAGTCGAATAAAACTGCAAAAAGTAAAACATAAATCGATAACGAATATGATTTGACGTGGAAATAGAGCGATTTCAAAATCTTAGTTCCGGACATACAATTAAAATTAATCTATTGTGTTTAGATTTTAGTTTCTAATTTTTTATATTTTAATTAAACCAAAGCTTTAAAGCCAAACATTAATATTTTCTGTGCGATTTGCAAAAATGTTTATAAAGTCCTGACTCACACAAGGCAATTTTATTTCAAGCAAGTGTCAAAGTTTTTAGGAGAGAGAGACAGAGAGCAATTTCCGCTTGGAAGAAATTGCCTCGTGTGAACCAGGACTAAGTATTGTGTATGCAAAAAAAGTAAAAAAACAAGAGAATTCCTAAAGGCTTAGGGTGAGTATTAAGAGAAAATTTCGCAAGATTGTATCATCCTGTGCAAAGATGATTTTTATACGGTTTCCACGGCTATTCCTGTGTGTATTGTCGTTATTTCAAAGTGCGAATGAAAAACAAAACGTTCAATCGAGTACGAGAGTTTTTTCCCCTCCCTTTCCAACTGTCTCCCCTACAAACACCATTAAGCCGCTGATAAAATTGCCTCGTGTAAGTCGGGACGAACATAGACACCTCAACACACGCGGCAATTCGGTGTTTGTAGGAGATAGTGCAGATTCACACTCGGTAACTTTTCCAAGCAAGTGTCAAAGTCTGCCCGCCTCTCTCTCCTTCAAACTTTGACACTTGCTTGGAAAAAGTTGCCGGGTGTGAATCTGGACAAAGAGGCATGCGGAAGATAATGTTAAAATTCGCACTCGGCTACTTTTTCCAAGAAAGTGTCAAAGTTTGATGGAGAGAGAGACGGACGGAAAGGGCTCTCTGCCTCTCTCTCCTACAAACTTTGACAAAAATAAAAATTTCCAAACAAAAATTGGAGAAATGTAAGAAAGGGTCCTTTCGTTACATCTTATGTCCTACAAAAGAGTTCGAAATGGACTTTGACACCTCTGCAATAATAAAAATGGTAATTAAATTTATTTAAAAGCAAAAGGTACCCGAAAAGTCTAATCTAGAATGGATGATCTGTGGACGATAATTGAAGGTGCACGAAGAATATTCCAATCAAGACTTTTCAAAATGTAATGGGTTCAATGCCATGTCGTGCTTTTGCACAAAAAAGAAGTTTTCTTACTTTGAAACTGTTAGTTAGGGGGTCTCATTTCACAGTGGTCGACTTTAGTATAGAGGAAGACCACAGTGGTCGACTCTAGTCTAGAGGAAGACCACAGTGGTCGACTCTAGTATAGAGGAAGACCACAGTGGTCGACTCTAGTATAGAGGAAGACCACTGTGGTCTTCCTCTATACTAGAGTCGACCACTGTGGTCTTCCTCTATACTAGAGTCGACCACTGTGGTCTTCCTCTATACTAGGGTCGACCACTGTGGTCTTCCTCTATACTAGTGTCGACCACTGTGGTCTTCCCCTACACTAGAGTCGACCACTGTGGTCTTCCCCTACACTAGAGTCGACCACTGTGGTCTTCCTCTGTACTAGAGTCGACCACTGTGGTCTTCTTCTATACTAAAGTCGACCACTGTGAAATGAGACCCCCTAACTAACATTTTCAAAGTAAGAAAACTTCTTTTTTGTGCAAAAGCACGACATGGCATTGAACCCATTACATTTTGAAAAGTCTGGATTGGAATATTCTTCGTGCACCTTCAATTATCGATTATCGTCCACAGATCATCCATTCTAGATTAGACTTTTCGGGTACCTTTTGCTTTTAAATAAATTTAATTACCATTTTTATTATTGCAGAGGTGTCAAAGTCCATTTCGAACTCTTTTGTAGGACATAAGATGTAACGAAAGGACCCTTTCTTACATTTCTCCAATTTTTGTTTGGAAATTTTTATTTTTTAAAATTAATTCTTCTGGTTTTAGAAATTTAGTATACGTTACAACATTTTCCACCATTTCCTTTGAACATCCTTTGACACCCCTGCAATAATAAAAATGTCATTTAAACACGATTCAAAAGCGAAAGGTACGCGAAAAGTACCGCAAATTTCACGAAAAGAAGAAGGTTGAAATTCGCCTGTAGCCAATACATTTTTTAACCGATCATGCTGAAATTTAAATATTTGTACTGTGTATTACATTCAATCTTGGCTAGTGGAAATTAGGAATATCGGTCCATATTTTGATATAGCTCCTGTACAAATGCCCCTTTCGATTAGACATATTTACATTATAAAGGGAGCATTTTTTCCGAGCATGTCGAAATTTAAATATGTATGCTTTCTATTGCGTTTAATCATTTAATCAATATTCGACACCACAGGTCGCAAAGTCCCCATTTACATGGTACTTTTTTTTAAGTAACTTATCGGCTTATTCTCTTTTGAAAAAGTATTTACGTTCACACGCGTATTTTTTTTTCAATACTTAACTTATTTTTATTTGTTTTGTTTCGGCTTTTCCTGTGTGAATTGTTGTTGTTTCCAAGTGCGAACGAAAAACACAAAACGATGAGTACGATAAGTACGAGTACGGCATACTTTTTTTCCCCCCGTTTCCGACTGCCTCTCTCGCCAACAAAACGCCGATAAGTATGCTTAATACTTAAAAAAAAGTATCATGTAAATGCAGACAAATATGAAGCAATCTTAATGAAAATTGGTACAGAGGCATTTCTTAACCCAGGGACGATTCCTATTTAAAATGGGGCATATCGGTTCATACTTTGATATAGCTCACATACGAAGGTCCCTTTCGATAAGACATATTTAAGCTCTAGAGAGCGCATTTTTTAACCTATCATGCCGACATTTGAATATGTGTTCATTCTGTTGCATTCAATCATGCCGAGTGAAAATGATGCATATCGGTCCGTATTTTTATACAGCCCCAATACAAAGCTCCTTAGACAAGGCAGATTTACGTTATAGAGGATGCATTGTTTATCCGATCAATCGTCTGAACTGTCAATTCACCTTTGCCTAACAATCTGTCATTGTCCGTATATTTGCAGCACTTTAACAGGGTTGATAAGGTTTGCCGATCTGACAATCGTCTATACTCAGCTTTACTCTTCAAGGGGTGCTACTTAAATATCCGGCGTCGGCGCACGATGTCTGTCATAGAGGGGAACTCTTGAATGCTAGTGAAAGCATATTAGGTTAGGTTAGGTTGTGAAGAGGAGGCGGTGAAATTCCGCCTCATGTCCTTGGACATACACATAAGCCAGTATTCGGCCTGTTATGCGCTCTAATTGTTATTATTAAGAAAGGTCATTGGAAAGTTATTTTAGGAACTCTGTACTGGTGACAGTTGGGTCAAGTCTGGTATAGTATCATTTCCTAAGACACGGGATCTATTGTTCGCGAACGCTGGGCAATGGCAGAGGAAATGCTCCAACGTTTCGTCATCCTCCCCGCATGCCCTACATACGCTGTCATCTACAACTCATATCCTATGTAGGTGTGCTTGTAAGCATGTGTGTCCTGTAAGGACGCCCATGATCTTACTAGTTTCTACCTTGCTCAATCTCAGTAAGGTGTTGGTCTTGTCCTCGTTTGGGTCACCCCACAAGACCTTCGTTGTCTTCCCAACGTTTTCACTATTCCATAGCGTGATATGGCCGTTCTTCGCCCATATTTTTAGTTCAGAACGCGCAACTCCGAAGGGTTTTGCGTTCTCTAGTGTTGTTGTTTGCAAGTCTCTAGCTCTAGATGCCAAGGCGTTTGCTTTCTCGTTACCCCTTACTCCGCAATGACCAGGCGCCCATACTCTCTGTCGGATACTGATGATATGTCAGATAAATCCACCGTCACTACCTCAGCTATCTTTTGATGATATGATTTGTGATCGCTTTCGATCCATTCGCCCACCACTTTGAGCCTCGTCGCCGTGAGGGCAGCATCAGACCTAATCTGTATTTCTATTGGTTGGATATTCAAGATCGTCTCCAATGCCCTACTGGATGTGGTCCTCATTGTCCCGCTTACGCCGAGACAACACATTCGTTGGACCTTTTGTAATATCATTATGTTGCACTTATTCTTCATTGATGTCCACCACACTACAGATGCGTAAGTCAAAATAGGTCTGATTACGCTCTTGTAGAGCCAGTGTGTCATACTTGGATTAAGGCCCCATTTTGAGCTAATGGCTCTTCTACATAGTGCCCAGCATATGTGAGCTTTGTTCGCTCGTTCTTCTATGTGGCACTTCCAATTTAGTTTTCTGTACAGGATTACACCTAAGTATTTAACCCTGTTGGATACTGGAATTGTTTTGTTTAGGAAATGTGGGTCATCATATTGACCAATCTTTGTTTTCCTTGTGAACAGACATATCTCTGTTTTTTCTGGGTTTACAGTTAGACCTCTCGGTCGAGCCCAGTCATATGCAGTTTTTAGAGCTGTTTCGGCCCTTCTACAAAGTTGATTAGGATTCTTCCCCCTCAGAAGTATTATAACGTCGTCTGCGTAACAGACTGATTTAAGTCCTTCATCCGTTAGTATCCTTAGGAGACTATTTATAGTAGTGACCCACAGGAGTGGTGATAATATACCGCCCTGTCGTGTTCCCTGTGCTACTCTGTCTCTTATTTTTATGTCGTGGGACCCGCAATTTATCCATCTATTCCTTACCATGTGGCTTATCCGGAGAGCCCGGTCCACCTGAAACTGGTCTAAGGATTAGATGAGTGTGTCGGTCCGTACATTATTGAACGCCCCTCCAATGTCAATACATACCGCAAGTGTATTCATCTTTCCATTGAAGGATTCTTCTATATGTGTACCCTACTACGTGTAGGGCGGTGTCCACAAATCGCCCTTTAACATAGGCATGTTGTCTAAATTTTAGCATTTCGCCTGGTATCTTACTTTTAATCATGGTATCCACTATACGTTCCATGGTTTTGAGTAAGAAAGATCTTAGGCTTATTGGTCTATAAGCCTTGCATAACTTGCCTTGCCGGGTTTAGGTATGAAAACTACTCTTGCCTCCTGCCAGGCTTTCGGTGGGTATGCGAATTTTAGACATGCTATGAAAATAGCGGCTAGATGAGTTGATATGTAATCCACCTCCATCTGTAGTAGTGCCGGAAATATTTCATCAGGTCCTGGTGCCTTAAATGGTGAAAAGCTTCTTACGGCTTCTTTGACCATATGGTCTGTATCCAAGGCTTCTCTTGGGCTGATTTCCTTTCTCGAAGCGGACAGCTGTCTTCGAAAGACCTTACTAATATATCCGTAATGTAATCAACATTATTGTCAATATCTTCAACACATAGGCACTCAAAATGTCCATGCCCTAGTCTTTCTCTAATTAGCTTCCCGAATTTTGTCCATTTCGTTTTGGCCTTATTTCTGCAACTTATTGGGTTCGGTGATGGCCGTGCTATCTTAAACCTTATGTAACGATGATCAAAAAAAGAATGTTCTTTAGAGACCCTCCATTCCTGTATCACGTCTATTAGATTTTCTGAACATATTGTTACCTATGTTAAGTGTTATTAGGTCGTTAGTTTTCAAGAATTCTACTAGGGCCTGGCCCCGTTTATTAATGTTAGTACTGCCCCACGCGACGTGGTGAGAGTTAGCATCGCAACCTACTAGTACTTCGTTACTTGTTTGTTTGGCTTTCCTCACCTAGCTTTGTAGTTCCGACGTAGGTGGTAATGTCGGTGAATCGAAAGGCAGATATACTGATGCTAGGTATACACTTCCATTCCCTTGTTTCAGTACTGTTGCATCCGATGTTGACAACTCTGGAGAAAAAATATAACATACATTTTTGTGACATATAATACAAGTCCTTGGTCTAGTTCCTGTATTTGCATAAAACAGTTGGTAATTAACGTGGTTTAATCCAGTAACCTTGTTTCGAATCGTCCATGGTTCTCGGATTAAAGCAATATGAGTCTTACCTTTATTTATTATTTCCATCAAAGCGTTTGTTGCCGCCTCGCTCCGATGGAGGTTTATCTGGATGACTTCAATCATTGATCCTCCAGTAACCGGTCTTCTTGGGAGTCAGAGATAGTAGATTCGGCTCCCTCATAATTTTTTGGCAGCAGTGGGCGTTTATCTTCATCGCTGCTTTTATTATTTATTGGCTCACTTTGCTGGTTTTAAGCGCCAACCAAAGCCTTACCAATTTTGAAGAAGACTGCTTTGTTCACATAGAACGCCATACCCTTCGTCTTGACCAGGCTGGCCATGGAGAGCCGATCCAAACCCACCACAAGGAGAGTGCCATCACGATCATTCTCTCTGTGGAAGACTTCCCACGTCTTCACGTCCAGTCCCTTGTTTTGCTGGCCAAAGAGTTTGAGCATGCGTTCTGATGTGAAATTGCTGCCCCCTCCATTGACGTGTACTGTCGTTTTTATGACCCTCATCCTCACCAGTTTCAGCTTAGCGCCTTCCCAGGGAGAGGAGATGCTATCCACAAGCTCTTTGAGGGTCTCTATACATTCTGGTGACGCAAAATTCATCCTCAGTGTGTCCCCTTTGAACTCGATGCTCATTATTTGAATTGGGGCCCGTCGTCGGAGTTGAGAGCGTGCTCCACAATTTTGTTATTCACCAAGTCTTCAACGTTGTTGTGTTGGTCAGTGGGGATTTTGCCAGATGCTCTGTTGATATCGATCACTGCGTAGCAGAGCTCGTCTCTATATTGCTTCCTCGCTACTTTGTCATAAGATGGTGACTTCTTACCTTTTTCATCAACCAACTTCGTCTTCCGTATAGATCGTGACATCTTTTAAGATGTTCTAATCTTTCCGGAGGATTCCGTGGTTGCGCTCGCTTCCTTTTTTAAGTTGGATCGACTTTGTCGCCGCCCTTTCCACCAGGATACAGACTTGAGTCTCCTTCGTGAGGGGCTTGACTTGTTCTCTCCAATTTACTTGAAAGCGGGGAGCTCTTTTTCTTCTTCGGCGGTTTCGCAGTGTTCTGCTCTTCTGGAGATCTGATCCTCTTTCCTGCTTCCGCGGAGGTGGATTGAGTCTCAGATAGCTCCTTTGGAGCATACTGCACTATGGCCTGTTTGCTGTTTCGGTTCATCTTCTTCATCTTTCGTCTTTGTGCCTCTGATCGCTTTTTCTTTTTTGTCGTGAGCTGTGTCATGCACGCGTTGACTTCTTCTACCATTTTGCTGACCTCGACGTCTTTGGAGTTAGCTAAGACAGTAATGTTAACGTGTTCGTTTGAGTCGGAATCGGATTCCTACCTGTACTTGAAGGCTGGGTCCAGTTTATACTCTCCCGTGGTTCCTCCTTTTCCTTCTCCGTATTTTTGCCAATGTCTACACCCAGTGAAAAACAAAGCACATACTTGCTTAATCTGTGCAAATTCGTTTATGATAATGAACCAACCCCGTATGTTACGAATTCAAGCAAGGCGGTGCATGAATAAAGCGTCAAAAATCAACAACGCTTAGTTGCAAAATGAATACCAACTGGGGATAATTTAAATCAAGTGTTGGGGACAACTATAGAACGTGCGGCGGACGACTAAAGCACTTGCTGAGGACGAATAAAGCACGCGCTGGGATAACTTTCCATTCTAAATCCCACCCCCTCCCCGTTTAAAACTATTTAAACAGCATTAGCGTTTCAATACATTTATTAATGTTATAAGTAAATAAAACGTGAACACAACAAACATATAATTGCAAATTTGCATATTTATCACTAAGCAAATCACGTCTAAACAAAACACATTCGAATGTGCAGCAACACAGTATTACCTCTATTTTTTTCTTGGAATTCAGCTCGTAACCCTAATGGTGGCAGTCTCCTTCGTATCATTCGGCTTTATGTACTGCAAAATTCAATTCCTGTGCTCTATAAAAAAACATACACACACATTATTAACTTTTAAATTTAAATTTTTATAAGCTTAGGTTGTTAAATATTCGTAGGCCGGCACCATTTCTATTGATTCTAGAAATTTCTGAAATAGCAAGATGCAGAAATTTCTAGAATTTTGCAATCACCTTATCCTTCCAATTCCATAGCCCAGAGAATCATCCACAATATCAAACAGGTCATTAAATTATATTTCATCGTCATTAATTTTAATTTTTCACGTCTTTATAAATCCTCGTGGTTTCTTCTTCTAAGAACAGACAATAACAAATCCAATGAACAACACAAAGCCGAACAAATAATCATCAACCTTACATAACGCAACGCCGGTCAAAAAATCGCCCTCGTTTCGTTGATAATTAATGAACGAATCGGTGGCGATTTTTCATGCACGTTACGTTTATAAATTGGTACCAAACGGTGTTTATTTTGCAACGTCTTTTTTCCCTCAGTGTAGATGCGCGCTTGTTGCATTGTCTGCGACTACAGGCGCCAAGGCACCCACACCTGTAGGAGGATTGGTTGCGCTTCTTTCAGTTACTACGACTACAGGTGCCAAGGCAGCCACACCTGTAGGAGACATTGAAAATATTTTAGGCTCACTATTTGTGGTGGACATTATCTTCCGCATGCCTCTTTGTCCAGATTCACACCCGGCAACTTTTTCCAAGCAAGTGTCAAAGTTTGAAGGAGAGAGAGGCGGCCAGAAAGAGCTCTATGCCTCTCTCTCCTACAAACTTTGACACTTGCTTGGAAAAGTTGCCGAGTGTGAATCTGGACTATCTCCTACAAACACCGAATTCCCGCGTGTGTTGAGGTGTCTATGTTCGTCCGGACTTACACGAGGCAATTTTATCAGCGGCTTAATGGTGTTTGTAGGGGAGATAGTTGGAAAGGGAGGGGAAAAAACTCTCGTACTCCATTGAACGTTTTGTTTTTCATTCGCACTTTGAAACAACGACAATACACACAGGAATAGCCGTGGAAACAGTATAAAAAACGTCTTTGCACAGGATGATACAATCTTGCGAAATTTTCTCTTAATACTCACCCTAAGCCTTTAGGAATTCTCTTGTTTTTTAACTTTTTTTGCATGCACAATACTTAGTCCTGGTTCACATGAGGCAATTTCTTCCAAGCGGAAATTGCTCTCTGTTTCTCTCTCCTACAAACTTTGACACTTGCTTGGAATAAAATTGCCTTGTGTGAATCAGCACTTTATAAACATTTTTGCAAATCGCACAGAAAATATTAATGTTTAGCTTTGGTTTCATTAAAATATAAAAAATTAGAAACTAAAATCTAAACACAATAGATTAATTTTAATGGTATGTCCGGAACTAAGATTTTGAAATCGCTCTATTTCCACGTCAAATCATATTCGTTATCGATTTGTGTTTTACTTTTTGCAGTTTTATTCGACTCCTATTTCCAATATTTTTAAAATCCAATGAAAAAATAAAAATATTGAGAAACGTAACTCGGAAAATAGATATCGCCGAATAATTATTTAATTTTTTTTAAATATACTTTTCTCATCGCACGAGTGACCTTAACCTTTTTGATTTTCAATGGTAGTTGAACTTTATCATGTAAATTATTGCAACTTTTGTCTTATTTTCACATATTTTGATTAACAGCAACATTTTCAGCAAACTGAAAAATTTTCAGCAGTGCGTTTGCTAATGCGTTTTGCTTCCTCTATACTAGAGTCGACCACTGTGGTCTTCCTCTATACTAGAGTCGACCACTGTGGTCTTCCTCTATACTAGAGTCGACCACTGTGGTCTTCCTCTATACTAGAGTCGACCACTGTGGTCTTCCTCTATACTAGAGTCGACCACTGTGGTCTTCCTCTATACTAGAGTCGACCACTGTGGTCTTCCTCTATACTAGAGTCGACCACTGTGGTCTTCCTCTATACTAGAGTCGACCACTGTGGTCTTCCCTTATACTAGAGTCGACCACTGTGGTCTTCCTCTATACTAGAGTCGACCACTGTGGTCTTCCTCTATACTAGAGTCGACCACTGTGGTCTTCCTCTACACTAGAGTCGACCACTGTGGTCTTCCTCTATACTAGAGTCGACCACTGTGGTCTTCCTCTACACTAGAGTCGACCACTGTGGTCTTCCTCTACACTAGAGTCGACCACTGTGGTCTTCCTCTACACTAGAGTCGACCACTGTGGTCTTCCTCTACACTAGAGTCGACCACTGTGGTCTTCCTCTACACTAGAGTCGACCACTGTGGTCTTCCTCTACACTAGAGTCGACCACTGTGGTCTTCCTCTATACTAGAGTCGACCACTGTGGTCTTCCTCTATACTAGAGTCGACCACTGTGGTCTTCCTCTATACTAGGGTCGACCACTGTGGTCTTCATCTACACTAGAGTCGACCACTGTGGTCTTCCTCTATACTAGAGTCGACCACTGTGGTCTTCCTCTACACTAGAGTCGACCACTGTGGTCTTCCTCTATACTAGAGTCGACCACTGTGGTCTTCCTCTACACTAGAGTCGACCACTGTGGTCTTCCTCTATACCAGACTCGACTTCTGTGGTCTTCCTCTATACTAGAGTCGACCACTGTGGTCTTCCACTATACTAGAGTCGACCACTGTGGTCTTCCTCTATACTAGAGTCGACCAATGTGGTCTTCCTCTATACTAGAGTCGACCACTGTGGTCTTCCTTTATACCAGAGTCGACCACTGTGGTCTTCCTCTATACTAGAGTCGACCACTGTGGTCTTCCTCTATACTAGAGTCGACCACTGTTGTCTTCCTCTACACTAGAGTCGACCACTGTGGTCTTCCTCTACACTAGAGTCGACCACTGTGGTCTTCCTCTACACTAGAGTCGACCACTGTGGTCTTCCTCTACACTAGAGTCGACCACTGTGGTCTTCCTCTACACTAGAGTCGACCACTGTGGTCTTCCTCTATACTAGAGTCGACCATTGTGGTCTTCCTCTATACTAGAGTCGACCATTGTGGTCTTCCTCTATACTAGAGTCGACCACTGTGGTCTTCCTCTATACTAGAGTCGACCACTGTGGTCTTCCTCTATACTAGAGTCGACCACTGTGGTCTTCCTCTATACTAGAGTCGACCACTGTGGTCTTCCTCTATACTAGAGTCGACCACTGTGGTCTTCCTCTATACTAGAGTCGACCACTGTGGTCTTCCTCTATACTAGAGTCGACCACTGTGGTCTTCCTCTATACTAGAGTCGACCACTGTGGTCTTCCTCTATACTAGAGTCGACCACTGTGGTCTTCCTCTATACTAGAGTCGACCACTGTGGTCTTCCTCTAGACTAGAGTCGACCACTGTGGTCTTCCTCTAGACTAGAGTCGACCACTGTGGTCTTCCTCTAGACTAGAGTCGACCACTGTGGTCTTCCTCTAGACTAGAGTCGACCACTGTGGTCTTCCTCTAGACTAGAGTCGACCACTGTGGTCTTCCTCTAGACTAGAGTCGACCACTGTGGTCTTCCTCTATACTAGAGTCGACCACTGTGGTCTTCCTCTATACTAAAGTCGACCACTGTGAAATGAGACCCCCTATCTAACATTAGAAAACTTCTTTTTTGTGCAAAAGCACGACATGGCATTGAACCCATCACATTTTGAAAAGTATTGATTGGAATATTCTTCGTGCACCTTCAATTATCGTCCACAGATCATCCATTCTAGATTAGACTTTTCGGGTACCTTTTGCTTTTAAATAAATTTAATTACCATTTTTATTATTGAAGAGGTGTCAAAGTCCATTTCGAACTCTTTCGTAGGACATAAGATGTAACGAAAGGACCCTTTCTTACATTTCTCCAATTTTTGTTTGGAAATTTTTATTTTTTAAAATAAATTCTTCTGGTTTTAGAAATTTGGTATACGTTACAACATTTTCCACCATTTCCTTTGAACATCCTTTGACACCTCTGCAATAATAAAAATGTCATTTAAACACGATTCAAAAGCGGAAGGTACCCGAAAAGTACCGTAAATTTCACGAAAAGAAGAAGGTTGAAATTCGCCTGTAGCCAATACATTTTTTAACCGATCATGCTGAAATTTAAATATTTGTACCGATATGCCCCATATTTACTAGATATTACATTCAATCGTGGCTAGTGGAAGTTATTAATATCGGTCCATATTTTGATATAGCTCCTGTACAAATGCCCCTTTCGATTAGACATATTTACATTATAAAGGGAGCATTTTTTTCCGAGCATGCCGAAATTTGAATATGTGTGCTTTCTATTGCATTTAATCATGTCTGGTGGAAATGAGGCATATCGGTCCATATTTTGATATATCCCCCATACAAAGGTACTTTGAAAAAGACATATTTACGCTCTGCAGGCGCATTTTTTAACCGATATGCATAATTTTTACTAGGCGTGATTGAATGCAAAAGAATGAACACATATTCAAATTTCGACATGATCGGTTAAAAAATGCGCTTTCTATGGGGGCTATGTCAAAGTATGTACCGATATGCCCCATATTTACTAGACATGATTAAATGCAATAGAAAGCACACATACATATTTAAATTTCGACATGATCGGATAAACAATGCATCCTCTATAACGTAAACATGCCTTGTCTAAAGGGAGCTTTGTATTGGGGCTGTATAAAAATACGGACCGATATGCATCATTTTCACTCGGCATGATTGAATGCAATAGAATGAACACATATTCAAATGTCGCCATGATCGGTTAAAAAATGCGCACTCTAGAGCGTAAATATGTCTTATCGAAAGGGAGCTTCGTATGTGGGCTATATCAAAGTATGGACCGATATGCCCCATTTTAAATAGGAATCGTCCCTGGGTTAAGAAATGCCTCTGTACCAATTTTCATTAAGATTGCTTCATATTTGCGACCTGTGGTGTCGAATATAAAAAAGAACGGAACGCTAAACGTAGTGATGCTGTTAGAGATACTGTTCAAAAGAACAGTATCACTACGAAGTCGTTGCTGATCAGTCGTAGTGAACGGACGTGTTTAGTGCAGAGCGGATAGTTAAAATCTGTTACGCAGTACCTATTATGCAATCGCAAACAAAAATCTGCAGAAAGTCTGGAAAACCTACATCGTAGTACCTATAATAATACAGCAAAAAAATAAATAAATTCGTTTAGGGGATGCCTTCGTGTTCCTATAATAATACAGCAAAAAAATAAATAAATTCGTTTAGGGGATACATTCGTGTTCCGATGGAGCGGGGTTTCCCAATCGTCCTACTGTCCGTCCTTTGGTCTTGGCCAAAGCCGACCACACCAAAAATGGTGAAAATTTCCCCCCAGTACTCACAAAAGGTGGTGCGGTGAGGGGAAAGTCATTTCCGACCGTCAAAACGGAAGCACAATGAGCACCGGATAGCGCTCAGAGTTGGTTGACGAAGTTGGAGGCGGTTGAGGGGTCATAGATGCTTCTAAGGCCAATGAGTTGGCTGACAGAGCCACAAATTCAGCTGTGTTAACGGCTAATAAAGTCAAAAGAATCAGATCACCTGATGAACACCTGCCTTCGAAAAAGGCAAGAGGCCCTAATGTCACCATCAACAAGACACTCACCAAGCCCTTCAATGAAGTGGCAAAGGAGAGTCTAGTGATGGCTGTTATAGACAGAAGTAGTGAGGATGGATCCATCCTCAAGGACAAATGGAGTCATGTACAATCAGCCATTATGGCTCATTACCTCGATGTCCGTAGAGAAATGCCGGGCAAACCACCAATCTGCAACGATGCAGGATGGCATCAGGGGAGAGTAAAGCTCTTATATTTCGGTGATGCCAGATCAGTAGACCTGTACAAGGCTGCTCTGAGTCGAGCGGGTGAGGTGTGGCCGGGTGCCCAGTTGGATATTGTCGAAAAAAACAACATCCCTAGTCACCCTAGAGCCATCACCTGGGTTACAGAAGAGCCCTCCAACCCGGCTGACATCTTAGAAATAATAAAAGATTCCAATCCTGGTCTACCGACCCATAATTCGAGAATCAGCAATGTAGGTGAGGCGGATGGTAAAAAGCCATATACAACGTGCAAGTGCAACCCTACAATATGGCTTCGAGACTATAGTCGTGAAGGTATTCAAGCACCGTGGTTGATACACTGCTTTCTGGAAGTGCGGAGGTACCCACGCTTATAATTTCTGGTGACTCCAACTCTAACAGAAGATCTGTAACGTCCTTCTCTGAGGACGCTCTACTTCTGACACAGCGGGGCTGAGGGAGTCTCCGGACTCTTTGACGCATCTGGCGGGGACACGCTTCTCGATGATACGGACGAAGAGTTCGATAACACCCTTGTCGGGGTGGATGTTAATCTGTCAATTACCAATGATGGTAAGAATTCTACAGATTAACCTCCATCACGCTAAAACCGCCTCAGCGGCTCTATTTCTGCGCCTGTCCATAGGTGCAGTAGACATCGTGCTGATACAGGAGTGGGAGGAAGGGTGTGCGGTATCAGGACACCCAAATTTAAACTGCTTGTGGCCAACTGTGAAGGAACTCCAAGAACCTGCATTTTGGCCAGGAAATATCTAAGTATCTTTCTCCTGGCTAATTTAAGTGGTAAAGACCAAACATGTGCTAGTCTGGAGATCGGTAATCGCATATATTGGGTGGTCTCCAGTTACTTGCCTTATGAAGCTGTAGTACCGACTGCTCTATTCAGGGAAGTAGTAGAAGAAGCAATGTCTGACGAGGTCGAGCTGATTATTGGCGCAGACACGAACGCTCATCATACTATCTGGGGTAGTACGGATATAAACAATAGGGTGATTCGCGTCTTGACTTTATTCTAACTACCAACCTAAGTATTTGTAACATAGGTAATAAACCAACCTTTACAATTAAAGACAGACAAGAAGTACTAGACGTAACGTTTGCTTCTGACCGGCTGTCAGACAAAATTATTGGGTGGAATGTACTGGACGACCACTCATTCTCAGTTCACCATTATATTGAGTTCAAACACGCTGAAAAAGCTTCAGGCGCTGCCGTCCACAGAAATGTGAGAAAGTCAAAGTGGCACCTGTATGAGAAGAATTTCAAGAAAGTCCTCAACTCCAAACTTCTGTACGAACCGAATGGATAATCTGGTCTAGCATATCACCATATCATTCAATAGTTCCCTTGAAGAAGCCTGTCCAAAAACAAGGTACAAGGGTAAAACTAACTACCAATGGTGGACTTCTGAGCTAACGGCTATGAAAAAGACCTGCAACAAGTTATTCAATAAGGCTAAATCTACTGGGGTCGCTAATGATTGGGATGCCTATAAAGAGCAACTCAAGATCTATAAAAAGGAGCTTAGAGAGGCGCAAAGGCGCTCTTGGTATACCTTCTGTGGCGAAGTGGAAAAGGTCTCCGACGCCGCAAGGCTGAGGAAAATACTATGAGCTTCACCCTGTACAGTCTGTTACTTGCAGGATGAGGCAAATAACGGGACAAAAAACAGCGAGCAGTCGCTGAATATACTGCTCGATACACATTTCCCGGGGAACTCACCAACAGATCCCGAAGATCAACAAGAATGCGAGTGGACTGCGAGCGTTGCTAGCTTGTTGACTGAGAGATCCAGAATAAGATGGGCTATTAACAGCTTTGAGCCCTTCAAGTCACCTGGACCAGACGGCATCACTCCAGCAGAAATGCAAAAAATGTTGAAGTACATTATCCCCCGGCTGGAGAAAATTTATGTAGGCTGTATTAGGCTATCATACATCCCGAATCGAAGGAGGGATACCAAAGTGGTAGTCATACCCAAAGCGGGGAAGATATCGCACACTAGGCCAAAAGACTTCAGACCAATTAGCCTATCCTCTTTCCTATTGAAATGTCTGGAAAGACTTTTAGATTATTTCAATAGGGAAAACCTGGATACAAAACTCCTGTCGGTGAACCAATATGCTTACAATAAGGGGTCTACAGAATCACGCTGCACGAACTTGTGAGAATTCACCATGGTGGAATTTCTTGATATAGAAGGGGCTTTTAACAATATTCACTCAGATGCAGTAATTGCGGCACTGTCAGATCTAAATGTTAACTCTAGTTTCATTAGACTAATACAAAGTCTGCTCAACAGAAGACGCATAACAGCATGTCTTGGGTCCACAACTCTAACAAGGTTTGTAAACAGAGGGACCCCATAAGGAGGAGTACTGTCTCCACTAATTTGGAACCTAGCGGTGAATGAAATCCTGCTAGATCTAGAACGTTGTGGCTGCAATGTCGTGGCATATGCGGACGACGTGTTGCAACCAAAGCGGCAATAAGATTAAACTGCCTATCAATGTGAGTAGTATAAGAATGTATGTTCCGCGCCACGCACTGGGGGAAGTATGTCTGTTCTGCGCCACATTAGGGTGGGTCGTGCAAAATGTGGTCAAAAAATTAAAAATTAAAATTGATGATCGACTGTAGTTTTTGTAGGTATGTGTGTATAAATGTTGGTTTTTGAAGTGTAAAATACTAAATTTTCGTTGTGAAGTGTATTTTAGTAGAATTTATATAAATGTTTTCACATTTTATGCTAACCCACTCTATTGTACACTTTACTCAGGGTAATTAAAAAGATCATATTGATTACCTTATGTTTCTGAAGTGTACATTAGGGTGGTTCGTATTATTTTGCGATAAAAAATGATGCGGTTTATATAATGTAACGAAAATAATTTGTGGTTTTAGAGTTTTGGTAAGGTTATATAGGGTTATTGTGTTATATTTGTAGTTTATTGTGAATGAAATGTAAAAATATGTCTAAAAATAGCGTTGTTTGAAGTATAAAATATCATATCATACAAAATACAACCCAACCTAATGTACCGATCGTGGAGTGTGCGCTTAAGGATCGATTGTTTATTTTATATTTTGGGGGGTCCGACACAAGCTCGTAAAAATTAATGTTCATATGTTTTGAGAGGGTACTATGCAACAAGTACAAGGTACAAATGTATGTACACACACACACACACACAAATATATATATGTAACACATCTTTAAGATGAATCGAGCGTTGTCGATATCGTTTTGCCGGCAGCCAGCTGAGGATTTTGTTTAGATTAGAATTTGGGGCTGGTGAGGATCTGGATCGTTGGATATTTTGTTTACATTTAATTTTTTAAGAATTGATTTGGAAGAATTCTCTAGGGGGAATTTCATCATATGATGAAATTTATGGCGGTTTAGTGCGGTCGGGGGAGATATGCAGGAATGTACTGTGATTCATAACATACTTCAAGGGTGGTAATTTTGTTTTTTCGTTGATTTTATCTATTTTCATTTTATTTGTTGTTATATTTATTATTGATAAAAACGTTAGTCAACAATAGAACATCCGTTTTTTAAATACAATTCCATATAATCTATCAGATTTGTACAACCAAAATTTGTCCATACATTCTGTGCATGTTTGTAATCCTCTGACGAACACTCGGTGTCAGTCATTTTATTATAAAATATTTCTTTTGATGAAGTTGATTTTCAGCAAATTTTTTGAATGCTGTTATATAATCATACGGAAATACCCCCTTTTTATTCATGAGTCTAAAATCTTTATTGATTGGAAAATGTGCACATACTGTCTGAAGAGCATATTCAGGTAAATTTCGGGCTAGAGTATCTAAACTGGCAGCCATGAATCGAAAACTGTCTGCAATTCTAGTCTGTTTTCGTCATTCATTGGAAGAAAATGAGACATAGATATATATATCGACTGTAGTTTTTGTAGGTATGTATAGGTAGGTAGGTTAGGGTGGCAGCCGTATTTTTTTATACAAGCTCACATAGACCAGTATAGGTCCCTAGTGTTACCACGGGCTGAAATGCCCCTCATCGAAACCAACCTGTTTGATATACAAATTTGTCGATATTACGAATATCGGTACTGGAAAGATCTGTTAGGCTGCCTAGAACAGCCGACCCCAGTATGTCCAGTCGTCGTTTACTCAGAGCGGGACAGTCGCATAGCAAGTGCTCAATGCTCTCCACTTCTTCCTCATCTCCACAGCTTCTGCAGAAGTCATTAGAGTCAATACCCAATCTTTTGGCGTGTTCGCCGATCAAGCAGTGTCCCGTCAGAACTGATACTAACGTAGACAATCTTTGCCTCTCTAGTGCGAGGAGATATTTTGATCTTCTCAGGTCATACCTTGGCCAGATTTGTCTAGCTACCCTGCAGGTGCCGATTTCTGTCCATCTTTCGTTGGACTGCCTGATTGCCTCTTGCCTTAGCCAAAGCTTGCACGTGGATAGTGGCGCACCAATATATGCAAATTCTTCGAGAATTTGTAATGTCGTCCCTTTCCAAGTTCATCGGCTTTGCAGTTCCCCGGGATATCCCTATGCCCAGGCACCCATATGAGGTGTATGTTAAACTGCTCAGCCATCTCGTTAAGAGATCTGCGGCAGTCGAGGGCTGTTTGTGAATTTAGGGATGCTGCCTCCAGAGAATTGATGGCAGCCTGGCTGTCCGAGTAAATGACAACGCCAGTGTTGGTTACTATGTTGCGACTCAGCCACTTGGCTACTTCCCATATTGCCATTATTTCGGCTTGATAGACACTGCAGGTATCTGGTAGTCTGTGAGCTATATCCAATCTAAGCTCTGCACAGTGTACTCCGAAGCCAACCTTTTCATCAAGCTTCGAACCATCCGTGTAAAAGTGGAGATGGTTTCTATTACCTGGTTTTCTTCCAACCCATTCATCTCTCGCGGGAATCATAGTGATGTAATTTCTCTCGAAGGTGTACACCGTTGGTATATAGTCCACTCGGTCGGTTACCATAGCACTACACTTTGATATTCTCATGTGACCGTAGTTTTTGTACCTCCACATTGATAGGCAGTTTAATCTTATTGCCGCTTTGGTTGCAACTTCTCTCGCCACAATATTAATCGGCAGTATATGGAGTAGGGCTTGTAGAGACTCGGTCGCTGTAGTCCTTAAGGCTCCGCTTATGCTCAGGCAGGCAGTTCTCTGAACCTTTGTTAGTAGGTTGGTGATGGTTAGTTTGTCAGTTGCCGTCCACCATACCACAATGCCGTATAGCAGTATAGGACGAACTACTGCTATATATATCCAGTGGACGATTTTAGGAGAGAGGCCCCACCGCGACCCTACAGCCTTTTTGCAGGAATATAAGGCGACGTTAGCCTTCCTTACACGTTCCAATACATTAAGTCTAAATAACAGTTTTCTATCTAGAATTATTCCCAAAAATTTTGCACTTTCAGAAAAGACTAGATCTGTTCCATTTATCCGAGGTGGAGGGTGCACATGTGGGACTTTATTCATCCTAGTAAAGAGAACCAATTCTGTCTTGTTTGGGTTTATGCCCAAACCGCTGCTTCTGGCCCATCTAGCCAATTTGTTCAGAGCCACCTGTAGAATGTCTCGGAGGACGTTTTCGAATTTGCCACTCACTGCGATTGCAACGTCGTCCGCATATGCCACGACCTTGCAGCCACAACGTTCTAGATCTAGCAGAATTTCATTCACCGATAGGTTCCAAATTAGTGGAGACAGTACTCCTCCTTGTGGGGTCCCTCTGTTTACAAACCTTGTTAGAGTTGTGGACCCAAGACATGCTGTTATGCGTCTTCTGTTGAGCAGACTTTGAATTAGTCTAATCAAACTAAAGTTAACATTAAGATGTGACAGTGCCGCAATTACTGCATCTGAGTGAATGTTGTTAAAAGCCCCTTCTATGTCAAGAAATGCCACCATGGTGAATTCCTTGAAATGCAGGGACGATTCGATAGTGCTCACAAGTTCGTGCAGGGCTGATTCTGTAGACTTCCCCTTATTGTAAGCATGTTGGTTCACTGACAGGAGCTTGTATCCAGGTTTTCCCTAATGAAATAATCTAAAAGTCTTTCCAGACCTTTCAATAGGAAGGAGGATAGGCTAATTGGTCTGAAGTCTTTTGGCCTAGTGTGTGATATCTTCCCCGCTTTTGGTATGAATACCACTTTGGTATCCCTCCATCGATTCGGGATGTATGAAAGCCTGATACAGCCTACATAAATTTTCTCCAGCCAGGGGATAATGTATTTCAACATTTTCTGCATTTCTGCTGGAGTGATGCCGTCTGGTCCAGGTGACTTGAAGGGCTCAAAGCTATTAATAGCCCAGCTTATTCTGGATCTCTCAGTCAACAAGCTAGCGACGCTCGCAGTCCACTCGCACTCTTGTTGGTCCTGCTGATCCTCTGGTTCTGTTAGAGAGTTCCCCGGGAAATGTGTGTCGAGCAGTACATTGAGCGACTGCTCGCTGTTTTTGGTCCAATTATTTGCCTCATCCTGCAAGTAACCCACTGTACAGGGTGAAGCTGATAATATTTTCCTCAGCCTTGCGGCGTCGGAGACCTTTTCCACTTCGCCACAGAAGGTATACCAAGAGCGTCTTTGCGCCTTTCTAAGCTCCTTCTTATAGATCTTGAGTTGCTCTTTATAGGCATCCCAAACATTAGCGACCCCAGTAGATTTAGCCTTGTTGAATAGCTTGTTGCAGGTCTTTTTCATAGCCGTTAGCTCAGAAGTCCACCATTGGGGTTTAGTTTTACCCTTGTACCTTGTTTTTGGACAGGCTTCTTCAAGGGAACTATTGAATGATGTGGTGATATGCTCGACCAGATGATCCAGACCGGCTTTGTCATTCGGTTCGTACAGAAGTTTGGAGTTGAGGACTTTCTTGAAATTCTTTTCATACAGGTGCCACTTTGTCTTTCTCACATTTCTGTGGACGGCAGGTTCAGGCGCATTTTCAGCGAGTTTGAACTCAATATAATGGTGATCTGAGAATGAGTGGTCGTCCAGTACATTCCACCCAATAATTTTGTCTGACAGCCGGTCAGTAGCAAACGTTACGTCGAGTACTTCCTGTCTGTCTTTAATTGTAAAGGTCGGTTTATTACCTATGTTACAAATACTTAGGTTGGTAGTTAGAATAAAGTCAAGAAGCGAATCACCCCTATTGTTTATATCCGTACTACCCCAGATAGTATGATGAGCGTTCGTGTCTGCGCCAACAATCAGCTCGACCTCGTCAGATGTTGCTTCTTCTACTACTTCCCTGAATAGAGCAGTCGGTACTACAGCTTCATAAGGCAAGTAACTGGAGACCACCCAATATATGCGATTACCGATCTCCAGACTAGCAGATGATTGGTCTTTACCACTTAAATTAGCCAGGAGAAAGATACTTAGATCTTTCCTGGCCAAAATGCAGGTTCTTGGAGTGCCTTCACATTTGGCCACAAGCAGTTTAAAGTTGGGTGTCCTGATACCGCACACCCTTCCTCCCACTGCGTAGGGCTCCTGTATCAGGACGATGTCTAGCAGCAATAGAGCCGCTGAGGCTGCTTTAGCGTGATGGAGGTTAATCTGTAAAATTCTTACCATCATTGGTAATTGACAGATTAACTTCCACCCCTACAAGGGTGTTATCGAACTCTTCGTCCGTATCATCGAGAAGCGTGTCCCCGCCAGATGCGTCAAAGAGTCCGGAGACTCCCCTCAGCCCCTCTGTGTCAGAAGTAGAGCTTTCGTCCTCAGAGTAGGACGTTACAGATCTTCTGTTAGAGTTGGAGTCACCCGAAAAAATGGGCGTGGATACCTCCGCACTTCCAGAAAGCTGTGTTTCAACCGCGGTGGACGACTCACCTTCCACAGTGGGAACTATATCCTGCTTGTATACCTTCAAGACTATAGTCTCGAAGCCATACTGTAGGGTTGCACTTGCACGTTGTATATGGGAGGTGGATTCAGCGTTAAGGATCAAATTGACCTGCCGCTTTTTACCATCCGCCTCACCCACCTTGCAGATTCTCCAATTATGGGCGGGCAGACCAGGATTGGAATCTTTTATTATTTCTAATATGTCAGCCGGGTTGGAGGGCTCTTCTGTAACCCAGGTGATGGCTCTAGGGTGACTAGGGATGTTGTTTTTTTCGACAATAGCCAACTGGGCACCCGGCCACACCTCACCCGCTCGACTCAGAGCAGCCTTATACAGGTCTACTGATCTGGCATCACCGAAATGTAAGAGCTTTACTCTCCCCTGATGCCATCCTGCATCGTTGCAGATTGGTGGTGTGCCCGGCATCTCTCTACGGACATCGAGGTAATGAGCCATAATGGCTGATTGCACATGGCTCCATTTGTCCTTGAGGATGGATCCATCCTCACTACTTCTGTCCATAACGGCCATCACTAGACTCTCCTTCGCCACTTCATTGAAGGGCTTGGTGAGTGTCCTGTTGATAGTGACATTTGGGCCTCTTGCCTTTTTCGAGGGCAGGGGTTCATCAGGTGATCTGATTCTTTTGACTTTATTAGCCGTTAACACAGCTGAATTTGTGGCTCTTTCAGCCGGCTGATTGGCCTTAGAAGCATCTAAGACGCCTTTAGCCCAGGTAAGTGACTCTTTTTGTTTTTCGGTAAGAGCCGAAACCTCAACAGCCTCCAACTTCGTCAGAACTCTGAGCGCTATCCGGTGCTCATTGTGTTTCCGTTTTGACGGTCGGACATGACGTTTTCCCCTCACCGTACCACCTGTTGTGAGTACTGGGGGGAAATTTTCACCATGTTTGGTGTGGTCGGCTTTGGCCAAGACCAACGGACGGACAGTAGGACGATTGGGGAACCCCGCTCCATCGGAACGCGAAGGCATCCCCGCCAATGAATTTTTTTCCGTATTAGCCCGTAATAGGTACTACGATGTAGGCCTTCCAGACTTTGTACAGATTTTGTTTTATTTTTTGCGAATGCGTAATAGGTACTGCGTAATAGATTTTAACTATCCGCTCTGTGCTAAACACGTCCGTTCACTACGACTGATCAGAACGATACGGTATGTATAGAGGTATGTATGTTTTTGAGGTGTAAAATACTAAATTTTTCGTTGTGAAGTGTATTTTTAGTAGAATTTATATAAATGTTTTCACATTTTATGCTAAACCGACCTAATTACACTTTACTCAGGGTAATTAATTTCAAAACGCAAGCTCGTAAAAATTAATTACGTTATGTTTCTGAATTAAACATTAGAGTGGTTCGTATTATTTTGCTATACAAAATGATGCGGTTTAAATAACGTAACGAAAATAATTTGTGGTTTTAGAGTTTTGATGAATAAATAAGGTTATTGTGTTATATTTGTAGTTTATAGTGAATGAAATGTAAAAAGATGTATAAAAAATAGCGTTGTTTGAAGTATAAAATATCATATCATACATAATACAACTCAACCTAATGTACCGATCGTGGAGTGTGCGTTTAAGGATCGATTGTTTATTTTATATTTTGGGTTCGACACAAGCTCGTAAAAATTAATGTTCATATGTTTTGAGCTCTGGTACTGTGCAACAAGTACAAGGTACAAATGTATGTGAGTACATCAATGAGGCGAGCTATTAATGAGGAATGGATTTAGGGCGATCGTCATTCCGTTTGTCCGACGGTTTGATACACACACACATATACATAAATATATGTAACAAATCATTAAGATGAACTATGAATCGAGCGTTGTCGCTATCGTTTTGCCGGCAGCCAGCTTTGTTTAGATTAGATTTTGGGGCGGGTGTTGATCTGGATCTGGATCGTTGGATATTTTGTTTACATTTATTTTTCAAGAATGGATTTGGAAGAAATCTCGGTCAGTATTTCGGACGGACGTCTAAACTTTGTCGAAAACATTTTCCGATTGTTCAGCAATTTTTGCAAATAAGAAACAAAAACAAAAAGAACACGGCGGCAGGCGATTGACTTGAAATTACTCTTACTTGAAAAACAATTCCTATATGTAAATTTGGAATAACTTTCGTATAAGTAGAAGTAATGACATGTGGACCGCAGGCCAAAAACAACATTACAGTGGCCAACTGTGAAGGAACTCCAAGAACCTGCATTTTGGCCAGGAAATATCTAAGTATCTTTCTCCTGGCTAATTTAAGTGGTAAAGACCAAACATGTGCTAGTCTGGAGATCGGTAATCGCATATATTGGGTGGTCTCCAGTTACTTGCCTTATGAAGCTGTAGTACCGACTGCTCTATTCAGGGAAGTAGTAGAAGAAGCAATGTCTGACGAGGTCGAGCTGATTATTGGCGCAGACACGAACGCTCATCATACTATCTGGGGTAGTACGGATATAAACAATAGGGTGATTCGCGTCTTGACTTTATTCTAACTACCAACCTAAGTATTTGTAACATAGGTAATAAACCAACCTTTACAATTAAAGACAGACAAGAAGTACTAGACGTAACGTTTGCTACTGACCGGCTGTCAGACAAAATTATTGGGTGGAATGTACTGGACGACCACTCATTCTCAGTTCACCATTATATTGAGTTCAAACTCGCTGAAAAAGCTTCAGGCGCTGCCGTCCACAGAAATGTGAGAAAGTCAAAGTGGCACCTGTATGAGAAGAATTTCAAGAAAGTCCTCAACTCCAAACTTCTGTACGAACCGAATGGATAATCTGGTCTAGCATATCACCATATCATTCAATAGTTCCCTTGAAGAAGCCTGTCCAAAAACAAGGTACAAGGGTAAAACTAACCACCAATGGTGGACTTCTGAGCTAACGGATATGAAAAAGACCTGCAACAAGCTATTCAATAAGGCTAAATCTACTGGGGTCGCTAATGATTGGGATGCCTATAAAGAGCAACTCAAGATCTATAAAAAGGAGCTTAGAGAGGCGCAAAGGCGCTCTTGGTATACCTTCTGTGGCGAAGTGGAAAAGGTCTCCGACGCCGCAAGGCTGAGGAAAATACTATGAGCTTCACCCTGTACAGTCTGTTACTTGCAGGATGAGGCAAATAACGGGACAAAAAACAGCGAGCAGTCGCTGAATATACTGCTCGATACACATTTCCCGGGGAACTCACCAACAGAACCCGAAGATCAACAAGAATGCGAGTGGACTGCGAGCGTTGCTAGCTTGTTGACTGAGAGATCCAGAATAAGATGGGCTATTAACAGCTTTGAGCCCTTCAAGTCACCTGGACCAGACGGCATCACTCCAGCAGAAATGCAAAAAATGTTGAAGTACATTATCCCCCGGCTGGAGAAAATTTATGTAGGCTGTATTAGGCTATCATACATCCCGAATCGAAGGAGGGATACCAAAGTGGTAGTCATACCCAAAGCGGGGAAGATATCGCACACTAGGCCAAAAGACTTCAGACCAATTAGCCTATCCTCTTTCCTATTAAAATGTCTGGAAAGACTTTTAGATTATTTCAATAGGGAAAACCTGGATACAAAACTCCTGTCGGTGAACCAATATGCTTACAATAAGGGGTCTACAGAATCACGCTGCACGAACTTGTGAGCACTTTCGAATCGTCCCTGCATTTCAAGGAATTCACCATGGTGGAATTTCATGATATAGAAGGGGCTTTTAACAACATTCACTCAGATGCAGTAATTGCGGCACTGTCAGATCTAAATGTTAACTCTAGTTTCATTAGACTAATACAAAGTCTGCTCAACAGAAGACGCATAACAGCATGTCTTGGGTCCACAACTCTAACAAGGTTTGTAAACAGAGGGACCCCACAAGGAGGAGTACTGTCTCCACTAATTTGGAACCTAGCGGTGAATGAAATCCTGCTAGATCTAGAACGTTGTGGCTGCAAGGTCGTGGCATATGCGGACGACGTGTTACAACCAAAGCGGCAATAAGATTAAACTGCCTATCAATGTGAGTAGTATAAGAATGTATGTTCCGCGCCACGCACTGGGGGAAGTATGTCTGTTCTGCGCCACATTAGGGTGGGTCGTGCAAAATGTGGTCAAAAAATTAAAAATTAAAATTGATGATCGACTGTAGTTTTTGTAGGTATGTATAGAGGTATGTGTGTATAAATGTTGGTTTTTGAAGTGTAAAATACTAAATTTTCGTTGTGAAGTGTATTTTTAGTAGAATTTATATAAATGTTTTCACATTTTATGCTAACCCACTCTATTGTACACTTTACTCAGGGTAATTAAAAAGATAATATTGATTACCTTATGTTTCTGAAGTGTACATTAGGGTGGTTCGTATTATTTTGCGATAAAAAATGATGCGGTTTATATAATGTAACGAAAATAATTTGTGGTTTTAGAGTTTTGGTAAGGTTATATAGGGTTATTGTGTTATATTTGTAGTTTATTGTGAATGAAATGTAAAAATATGTCTAAAAATAGCGTTGTTTGAAGTATAAAATATCATATCATACAAAATACAACCCAACCTAATGTACCGATCGTGGAGTGTGCGCTTAAGGATCGATTGTTTATTTTATATTTTGGGGGGTCCGACACAAGCTCGTAAAAATTAATGTTCATATGTTTTGAGAGGGTACTATGCAACAAGTACAAGGTACAAATGTATGTACACACACACACAGACAAACACACACAAATATATATATGTAACACATCTTTAAGATGAATCGAGCGTTGTCGATATCGTTTTGCCGGCAGCCAGCTGAGGATTTTGTTTAGATTAGAATTTGGGGCTGGTGAGGATCTGGATCGTTGGATATTTTGTTTACATTTATTTTTTTAAGAATTGATTTGGAAGAATTCTCTAGGGGGAATTTCATCATATGATGAAATTCATGGCGGTTTAGTGCGGTCGGGGGAGATATGCAGGAATGTACTGTGATTCATAACATACTTCAAGGGTGGTAATTTTGTTTTTTCGTTGATTTTATCTATTTTCATTTTATTTGTTGTTATATTTATTATTGATAAAAACGTTAGTCAACAATAGAACATCCGTTTTTTAAATACAATTCCATATAATCTATCAGATTTGTACAACCAAAATTTGTCCATACATTCTGTGCATGTTTGTAATCCTCTGACGAACACTCGGTGTCAGTCATTTTATTATAAAATATTTCTTTTGAGGAAGTTGATTTTCAGCAAATTTTTTGAATGATGTTAAATAATCATACGGAAATACCCCCTTTTTATTCATGAGTCTAAAATCTTTATTGATTGGAAAATGTGCACATACTGTCTGAAGAGCATATTCAGGTAAATTTCGGGCTAGAGTATCTAAACTGGCAGCCATGAATCGAAAACTGTCTGCAATTCTAGTCTGTTTTCGTCATTCATTGGAAGAAAATGAGACATAGATATATATATCGACTGTAGTTTTTGTAGGTATGTATAGAGGTATGTATGTTTTTGAGGTGTAAAATACTAAATTTTTCGTTGTGAAGTGTATTTTTAGTAGAATTTATATAAATGTTTTCACATTTTATGCTAAACCGACCTAATTACACTTTACTCAGGGTAATTAATTTCAAAACGCAAGCTCGTAAAAATTAATTACGTTATGTTTCTGAATTAAACATTAGAGTGGTTCGTATTATTTTGCTATACAAAATGATGCGGTTTAAATAACGTAACGAAAATAATTTGTGGTTTTAGAGTTTTGATGAATAAATAAGGTTATTGTGTTATATTTGTAGTTTATAGTGAATGAAATGTAAAAAGATGTATAAAAAATAGCGTTGTTTGAAGTATAAAATATCATATCATACATAATACAACTCAACCTAATGTACCGATCGTGGAGTGTGCGTTTAAGGATCGATTGTTTATTTTATATTTTGGGTTCGACACAAGCTCGTAAAAATTAATGTTCATATGTTTTGAGCTCTGGTACTGTGCAACAAGTACAAGGTACAAATGTATGTGAGTACATCAATGAGGCGAGCTATTAATGAGGAATGGATTTAGGGCGATCGTCATTCCGTTTGTCCGACGGTTTGATACACACACACATATACATAAATATATGTAACAAATCATTAAGATGAACTATGAATCGAGCGTTGTCGCTATCGTTTTGCCGGCAGCCAGCTTTGTTTAGATTAGATTTTGGGGCGGGTGTTGATCTGGATCTGGATCGTTGGATATTTTGTTTACATTTATTTTTCAAGAATGGATTTGGAAGAAATCTCGGTCAGTATTTCGGACGGACGTCTAAACTTTGTCGAAAACATTTTCCGATTGTTCAGCAATTTTTGCAAATAAGAAACAAAAACAAAAAGAACACGGCGGCAGGCGATTGACTTGAAATTACTCTTACTTGAAAAACAATTCCTATATGTAAATTTGGAATAACTTTCGTATAAGTAGAAGTAATGACATGTGGACCGCAGGCCAAAAACAACATTACTGTGGCCAACTGTGAAGGAACTCCAAGAACCTGCATTTTGGCCAGGAAATATCTAAGTATCTTTCTCCTGGCTAATTTAAGTGGTAAAGACCAAACATGTGCTAGTCTGGAGATCGGTAATCGCATATATTGGGTGGTCTCCAGTTACTTGCCTTATGAAGCTGTAGTACCGACTGCTCTATTCAGGAAAGTAGTAGAAGAAGCAATGTCTGACGAGGTCGAGCTGATTATTGGCGCAGACACGAACGCTCATCATACTATCTGGGGTAGTACGGATATAAACAATAGGGTGATTCGCGTCTTGACTTTATTCTAACTACCAACCTAAGTATTTGTAACATAGGTAATAAACCAACCTTTACAATTAAAGACAGACAAGAAGTACTAGACGTAACGTTTGCTACTGACCGGCTGTCAGACAAAATTATTGGGTGGAATGTACTGGACGACCACTCATTCTCAGTTCACCATTATATTGAGTTCAAACACGCTGAAAAAGCTTCAGGCGCTGCCGTCCACAGAAATGTGAGAAAGTCAAAGTGGCACCTGTATGAGAAGAATTTCAAGAAAGTCCTCAACTCCAAACTTCTGTACGAACCGAATGGATAATCTGGTCTAGCATATCACCATATCATTCAATAGTTCCCTTGAAGAAGCCTGTCCAAAAACAAGGTACAAGGGTAAAACTAACTACCAATGGTGGACTTCTGAGCTAACGGCTATGAAAAAGACCTGCAACAAGCTATTCAATAAGGCTAAATCTACTGGGGTCGCTAATGATTGGGATGCCTATAAAGAGCAACTCAAGATCTATAAAAAGGAGCTTAGAGAGGCGCAAAGGCGCTCTTGGTATACCTTCTGTGGCGAAGTGGAAATGGTCTCCGACGCCGCAAGGCTGAGGAAAATACTATGAGCTTCACCCTGTACAGTCTGTTACTTGCAGGATGAGGCAAATAACGGGACAAAAAACAGCGAGCAGTCGCTGAATATACTGCTCGATACACATTTCCCGGGGAACTCACCAACAGAACCCGAAGATCAACAAGAATGCGAGTGGACTGCGAGCGTTGCTAGCTTGTTGACTGAGAGATCCAGAATAAGATGGGCTATTAACAGCTTTGAGCCCTTCAAGTCACCTGGACCAGACGGCATCACTCCAGCAGAAATGCAAAAAATGTTGAAGTACATTATCCCCCGGCTGGAGAAAATTTATGTAGGCTGTATTAGGCTATCATACATCCCGAATCGAAGGAGGGATACCAAAGTGGTAGTCATACCCAAAGCGGGGAAGATATCGCACACTAGGCCAAAAGACTTCAGACCAATTAGCCTATCCTCTTTCCTATTGAAATGTCTGGAAAGACTTTTAGATTATTTCAAAAGGGAAAACCTGGATACAAAACTCCTGTCGGTGAACCAATATGCTTACAATAAGGGGTCTACAGAATCACGCTGCACGAACTTGTGAGCACTTTCGAATCGTCCCTGCATTTCAAGGAATTCACCATGGTGGAATTTCTTGATATAGAAGGGGCTTTTAACAACATTCACTCAGATGCAGTAATTGCGGCACTGTCAGATCTAAATGTTAACTCTAGTTTCATTAGACTAATACAAAGTCTGCTCAACAGAAGACGCATAACAGCATGTCTTGGGTCCACAACTCTAACAAGGTTTGTAAACAGAGGGACCCCACAAGGAGGAGTACTGTCTCCACTAATTTGGAACCTAGCGGTGAATGAAATCCTGCTAGATCTAGAACGTTGTGGCTGCAAGGTCGTGGCATATGCGGACGACGTGTTGCAACCAAAGCGGCAATAAGATTAAACTGCCTATCAATGTGAGTAGTATAAGAATGTATGTTCCGCGCCACGCACTGGGGGAAGTATGTCTGTTCTGCGCCACATTAGGGTGGGTCGTGCAAAATGTGGTCAAAAAATTAAAAATTAAAATTGATGATCGACTGTAGTTTTTGTAGGTATGTATAGAGGTATGTGTGTATAAATGTTGGTTTTTGAAGTGTAAAATACTAAATTTTCGTTGTGAAGTGTATTTTAGTAGAATTTATATAAATGTTTTCACATTTTATGCTAACCCACTCTATTGTACACTTTACTCAGGGTAATTAAAAAGATCATATTGATTACCTTATGTTTCTGAAGTGTACATTAGGGTGGTTCGTATTATTTTGCGATAAAAAATGATGCGGTTTACATAATGTAACGAAAATAATTTGTGGTTTTAGAGTTTTGGTAAGGTTATATAGGGTTATTATGTTATATTTGTAGTTTATTGTGAATGAAATGTAAAAATATGTCTAAAAATAGCGTTGTTTGAAGTATAAAATATCATATCATACAAAATACAACCCAACCTAATGTACCGATCGTGGAGTGTGCGCTTAAGGATCGATTGTTTATTTTATATTTTGGGGGGTCCGACACAAGCTCGTAAAAATTAATGTTCATATGTTTTGAGAGGGTACTATGCAACAAGTACAAGGTACAAATGTATGTACACACACACACAGACAAACACACACAAATATATATATGTAACACATCTTTAAGATGAATCGAGCGTTGTCGATATCGTTTTGCCGGCAGCCAGCTGAGGATTTTGTTTAGATTAGAATTTGGGGCTGGTGAGGATCTGGATCGTTGGATATTTTGTTTACATTTAATTTTTTAAGAATTGATTTGGAAGAATTCTCTAGGGGGAATTTCATCATATGATGAAATTCATGGCGGTTTAGTGCGGTCGGGGGAGATATGCAGGAATGTACTGTGATTCATAACATACTTCAAGGGTGGTAATTTTGTTTTTTCGTTGATTTTATCTATTTTCATTTTATTTGTTGTTATATTTATTATTGATAAAAACGTTAGTCAACAATAGAACATCCGTTTTTTAAATACAATTCCATATAATCTATCAGATTTGTACAACCAAAATTTGTCCATACATTCTGTGCATGTTTGTAATCCTCTGACGAACACTCGGTGTCAGTCATTTTATTATAAAATATTTCTTTTGAGGAAGTTGATTTTCAGCAAATTTTTTGAATGATGTTATATAATCATACTGAAATACCCCCTTTTTATTCATGAGTCTAAAATCTTTATTGATTGGAAAATGTGCACATACTGTCTGAAGAGCATATTCAGGTAAATTTCGGGCTAAAGTATCTAAACTGGCAGCCATGAATCGAAAACTGTCTGCAATTCTAGTCTGTTTTCGTCATTCATTGGAAGAAAATGAGACATAGATATATATATCGACTGTAGTTTTTGTAGGTATGTATAGAGGTATGTATGTTTTTGAGGTGTAAAATACTAAATTTTTCGTTGTGAAGTGTATTTTTAGTAGAATTTATATAAATGTTTTCACATTTTATGCTAAACCGACCTAATTACACTTTACTCAGGGTAATTAATTTCAAAACGCAAGCTCGTAAAAATTAATTACGTTATGTTTCTGAATTAAACATTAGAGTGGTTCGTATTATTTTGCTATACAAAATGATGCGGTTTAAATAACGTAACGAAAATAATTTGTGGTTTTAGAGTTTTGATGAATAAATAAGGTTATTGTGTTATATTTGTAGTTTATAGTGAATGAAATGTAAAAAGATGTATAAAAAATAGCGTTGTTTGAAGTATAAAATATCATATCATACATAATACAACTCAACCTAATGTACCGATCGTGGAGTGTGCGTTTAAGGATCGATTGTTTATTTTATATTTTGGGTTCGACACAAGCTCGTAAAAATTAATGTTCATATGTTTTGAGCTCTGGTACTGTGCAACAAGTACAAGGTACAAATGTATGTGAGTACATCAATGAGGCGAGCTATTAATGAGGAATGGATTTAGGGCGATCGTCATTCCGTTTGTCCGACGGTTTGATACACACACACATATACATAAATATATGTAACAAATCATTAAGATGAACTATGAATCGAGCGTTGTCGCTATCGTTTTGCCGGCAGCCAGCTTTGTTTAGATTAGATTTTGGGGCGGGTGTTGATCTGGATCTGGATCGTTGGATATTTTGTTTACATTTATTTTTCAAGAATGGATTTGGAAGAAATCTCGGTCAGTATTTCGGACGGACGTCTAAACTTTGTCGAAAACATTTTCCGATTGTTCAGCAATTTTTGCAAATAAGAAACAAAAACAAAAAGAACACGGCGGCAGGCGATTGACTTGAAATTACTCTTACTTGAAAAACAATTCCTATATGTAAATTTGGAATAACTTTCGTATAAGTAGAAGTAATGACATGTGGACCGCAGGCCAAAAACAACATTACTGCATCCGAAGAGTTGACTAACCACCAACGAAACGTCATGCATTGGTTGATGTTGGATTTCAAGGTCGTTTTCTTTTTCACTTCACTATTCAAAAATACCTTCCTTCACTTTGAAGGAATTCTTTGATCTTCAGCTCAACTCCACAGTGAGAAAAACCATAAAATAACATCAATAACAGATCAAATCCCGCATAGAGAAACATCAAAATAGAACGTCGCCACGAGCCAAGGCATCGTTAAAGAATACTCACCGCATTGTTGCTTTAGTGCAGTACCCTACAATACTTTCAAATCTACCACTAATATAGTGGAATAGAACGAAAGCTGTTGTTCGTGTAAACAAAGCATTTACCAAAACAAAAACAACTTTGAATTGTCGAGGGAAAAAGAACACGGCGGCAGGCGATTGACTTGAAATTACTCTTACTTGAAAAACAATTCCTATATGTAAATTTGGAATAACTTTCGTATAAGTAGAAGTAATTACATGTGGACCGCAGCCCAAAAACAACATTACTGCATCCGAAGAGTTGACTAACCACCAACGAAACGTCATGCGTTGGTTGATGTTGGATTTCAAGGTCGTTTTCTTTTTCACTTGACTATTCAAAAATACCTTCCTTCACTTTGAAGGAATTCTTTGATCTTCAGCTCAACTCCACAGCGAGAAAAACCATAAAATAACATCAATAACAGATCAAATCCCGCATAGAGAAACATCAAAATAGAACGTCGCCACGAGCCAAGGCATCGTTAAAGAATACTCACCGCATTGTTGCTTTAGTGCAGTACCCTACATTACTTTCAAATATACCACTAATATAGTGGAATAGAACGAAAGCTGTTGTTCGTGTAAACAAAGCATTTACCAACAACAAAAACAACTTTGAATTGTCGAGGGAAAAAGAACACGGCGGCAGGCGATTGACTTGAAATTACTCTTACTTGAAAAACAATTCCTATATGTAAATTTGGAATAACTTTCATATAAGTAGAAGTAATGACATGTGGACCGCAGGCCAAAAACAACATTACTGCATCCGAAGAGTTGACTTACCACCAACGAAACGTCATGCATTGGTTGATGTTGGATTTCAAGGTCGTTTTCTTTTTCACTTGACTATTCAAAAATACCTTCCTTCACTTTGAATGAATTCTTTGATCTTCAGCTCAACTCCACAGTGAGAAAAACCATAAAATAAAATGTGTTCAATCATGGTAAACAAATTCCCGGTAAACAAATATCGAATACGGATCATATACATAGTATTTATTTAAAAATTTATACTGTAAGTTTATGCTTACGTTATTCAATGGAGATGCAATTGAGCTGTGATTGACAAGTCTGTACGTTCATCACAGTTCGTCACAAGATTTCAATATAGTAAGATGGATATTTCGCAAAACGGAAACTTTAATACGAATATCGCTATGAATGACGGTCTACATAATTAAGTCGTGCGACTAAGAACGTTTGATAATTGGCCGCACGACTTTATTGATGTCAAAGCATTGGCCATTACGGGGATGTATTACACAGGCAATCTGGATAAAACAGCATGTCATTTCTGTGGAGTAGAGATCTTTAACTGGCAAGATGGGGATTTTCCAGTAATCGAACATTTACGTTGGTCTCCGAGCTGTTTGCTGATGAGACGTCGCATCACTTGCAATATCCCTATAAACCCCGACCGCTTGGATAAATTACTACTACCACTCTCGTTTGATTTGTGTGGTAAAGGACATACACAATGAACTTTGTATACTCATAAATAATAAATTTAATTAAAGAGAAATGAAAAAACTTGACTTTTTAATTTCAATATCGATCACGGCAAAATCGGCTCTATCTATTCCACACATTTTTACTTGGGTTACCGTAAGCAACTAATACATAATATTTCGAGTTTGGTACTGTGCAACAAGTACAAGGTACAAATGTATGTGAGTACATCAATGAGGAATCGAACCCAGCCAACAAAGTCGTTTTTGTTGCCCGCTTTGCTCCGGATACGTCCTCCGATGATTTAAATCTTTATATAAAGTCTAAGATAGATGGTGATTTTTATCTAAAATCATTTAAAATGTTTTCATCTTCGTCCATATCTCAGTCGCCATTCAAGATCATTGTACAACCGGAGATCTTTGATAAACTGATACAACGTGATTTTTGGCCGCCTAAGGCATTTGTTAAAGAGTTTGTTGATAGGGTTGATAATTGAGCACGTTTGCCTTTGAGACAATCTACATCCAATTCTTCAAAATACTAATAAATTCTTTTCTGATAGCATACCAGAATGTTAGAGGGCTTAATACTAAATTATCCCGCTTATTTTCTGACAGCTTTTACTTCGAGTTTTCCGTTTTAGGCTTCACTGAGACTTGGCTAAAGTCTTCAATATTTAAATCTGAGATTCTGTCAAATAAATATTTAATATACCGAAAAGATCGCATAGATAGAATTGGCGGTGGTGTTCTTATTGCCGCTATCAGTACGCTTTCTTCCGAACTTGTCAATCTCGATGAAACTAAAGACATTGAATGTATTGTTGTCTCTATTAATTTAGGTAATGCTAAATTATTTGTGTCTTGCTCGTACATCCCTCAAAACCCGGACACAGAGAGGCTGAGGGGAGTCTCCGGACTCTTTGACGTATTTGGCGGGGACATGCTTCTCGACGATAGGGACGAAGAGTTCGATAACACCCTTGTCGGGGTGGATGTTAATCTGTCAATTACCAATGATGGTAAGAATTCTACAGATTAACCTCCATCACGCTAAAGCAGCCTCAGCGGCTCTATTGCTGTGCCTGTCCACAGGCGCAGTAGACATCGTCCTGATACAGGAGCCCTACGTAGTGGGAGGAAGGGTGTGCGGTATTAGGACACCCAACTTTAAACTGCTTGTGGCCAACTGTGAAGGCACTCCAAGAACCTGCATTTTGGCCAGGAAAGATCTAAGTATCTTTCTCCTGACTAATTTAAGTGGTAAAGACCAAACAGCTGCTAGCCTGGAGATCGGTAATCGCATATATTGGGTGGTCTCCAGCTACTTGCCTTATGAATCTGTAGTACCGACTGTTCTATTCAGGGAAGTAGTGGAATAAGCAACGTCTGACGAGATCGAGCTGATTATTGGCGCAGACACGAACGCTCATCATACTATCTGGGGTAGTACGGATATAAACAATAGGGGTGATTCGCTTCTTGACTTTATTCTAACTACCAACCTTAGTATTTGTAACATAGGTAATAAACCGACCTTTACAATTAAAGACAGACAGGAGGTACTCGACATAACGTTTGCTACTGACCGGCTGTCAGACAAAATTATTGGGTGGAATGTACTGGACGACCACTCATTCTCAGTTCACCATTATATTGAGTTCAAACTCGCTGAAAAAGCTTCAGGCGCTGCCGTCCACAGAAATGTGAGAAAGTCAAAGTGGCACCTGTATGAGAAGAATTTCAAGAAAGTCCTCAACTCTAAACTTCTGTACGAACCGAATGACAAAGCCGGTCTGGATAATCTGGTCGATCATATCACCACATCATTCAATAGTTCCCTTGAAGAAGCCTGTCCGAAAACAAGGTAAAACTAAACCCCAATGGTGGACTTCTGATCTAACGGCTATGAAAAAGACCTGCAACAAGCTATTCAATAAGGCTAAATCTACTGGGGTCGCTAATGATTGGGATGCCTATAAAGAGCAACTCAAGATCTATAAGAAGGAGCTTAGAAAGGCGCAAAGGCGCTCTTGGTATACCTTCTGTGGTGAAGTGGAAAAGGTCTCCGACGCCGCTAGGCTGAGGAAGATATTATCTGCTTCACCCTGTACAGTGGGATATTTACAGGATGAGGCAAATAACTGGACCAAAAACAGCGAGAAGTCGCTCAATGTACTGCTCGACACACATTTCCCGGGCAACTCTGTAACAGAACCCGAGGATCAGCAGGACCAACAAGAGTGCGAGTGGACTGCGAGCGTCGCTAGCTTCTTGACTGAGAGATCCAGAATAAGCTGGGCTATTAACAGCTTTGAGCCCTTCAAGTCACCTGGACCAGATGGCATCACTCCAGCAGAAATGCAGAAAATGTTAAAGTACATTATCCCCTGGCTGGAGAAAATTTATGTAGGCTGTATCAGGCTTTCATACGTCCCTAATCGGTGGAGGGATACTAGGCCAAAAGACTTCAGACCAATTAGCCTATCCTCCTTCCTATTGAAAGGTCTGGAAAGACTTTTAGATCATTTCATTAGGGAAAACCTGGATACAAAACTCCTGTCGGGGAACCAACATGCCTACAATAAGGGCAAGTCTACAGAATCAGCCCTGCACGAACTTGTGAGAACTATCGAATCGTCCCTGCATTTCAAGGAATTCACCATGGTGGCATTTCTTGACATAGAAGGGGCTTTTAACAACATTCACTCAGATGCGGTAATTGCGGCACTCTCACATCTAAAAGTTAACAATAGTTTGATTAGACTAATTCAAAGTCTGCTCACCAGAAGACGCATAACAGCATGTCTAGGGTCCACAACTCTAACAAGGTATGTAAATAGAGGGACCCCGCAAGGAGGAGTACTGTCTCCACTAATTTGGAACCTAGCGGTGAATGAAATCCTGCTAGATCTAGAACGTTGTGGCTGCAAGGTCGTGGCATATGCGGACGACGTGGCAATCGCAGTGAGTGGCAAATTCGTAAACGTCCTCAGAGACATTCTACAGGTGGCTATGAACAAGTTGGTTAGATGGGCCAGAAGCAGCGGTTTGGGCGTTAACCCCAACAAGACAGAATTGGTTCTCTTTACTAGGATGAATAATGTCCCACATGTGGACCCTCCACCTCGGATAAATGGAACAGATCTAGTCTTTTCTGAAAGTGCAAAATTTTTAGGAATAATTCTAGATAGGAAAATGTTATTTAGACTTAACGTATTGGAACGTGTAAGGAAGGCCAACGTCGCCTTATATTCCTGCAAAAAGGCTGTAGGGTCGCGGTGGGGACTCTCTCCTAAAATCGTCCACTGGATATATATAGCAGTAGTTCGTCCAATACTGTTATACGGTATTGTGGTATGGTGGACGGCAACTGACAAACTAACCGAGTCTCTACAAGCCCTACTCCATATACTGCCGATTAATATTGTGGCGAGAGAAGTTGCAACCAAAGCGGCAATAAGATTAAACTGCCTATCACTGTGTAGGTACAAGAACTATGGTCACATGAGGATATCAAAGTGTAGTGCTATGGTAACCGACCGAGTGGACTATATACCAACTGTGTACACCTTCGACATAAATTACATCACTATGATTCCCGCCAGAGACGAATGGGTCGGCAGAATACCAGGTAATAGAAACCATCTCCACTTTTACACGGATGGTTCGAAGCTTGATGAAAAGGTTGGCTTCGGAGTACACTGTGAAGAACTTAGTCTGGATATAGCTCACAGACTACCAGATACCTGCAGTGTCTATCAGGCCGAAATAATGGCAATATGGGAAGTCGCCAAGTGGCTGAGTCGCAACATAGTAACCAACACTGGCGTTGTCATTTACTCGGACAGCCAGGCTGCCATCAATTCTCTGGAGGCAACATCCCTAAATCACAAACAGCCCTCGACTGCCGCAGATCTCTTAACGAGATGGCTGAGCAGTTTAATATACACCTCATATGGGTGCCTGGGCATAGGGATATCCCGGGGAACTGCAAAGCCGATGAACTTGCTAGGAAAGGGACGACATTACAAATTCTCGAAGAATTTGCATATATTGGTGCGCCACTATCCACGTGCAAGTTTTGGCTTAGGCAAGAGGCAATCAGGCAGTCCAACGAAAGATGGACAGAAATCGGCACCTGCAGGGTAGCTAGACAAATCTGGCCAAGGTATGACCTGAGAAGGTCAAAATATCTTCTCGCACTAGAGAGGAAACGATTGTCTACGTTAGTACAGGTTCTGACGGGACACTGCTTGATCGGCGAACACGCCAAAAGATTGGGTATTGACTCCAATGACTTCTGCCGAAGCTGTGGAGATGAGGAAGAAGTGGAGAGCATTGAGCACTTGCTTTGCGACTGTCCCGCTTTGAGTAAACGACGACTGGACATACTGGGGTCGGCCTTTTTAGGCAGCCTAACAGATCTTTCTAGTACTGATATTCGTACTATCGATAAATTTATATATCAAACAGGTTGGTTTCGATGAGGGGCATTTCAGCCCGTGGTAACACTAGGGACCTAAACTGGTCTATGTGAGCTTGTAAAAAAAAAATACGGCTGCCACCCTAACCTAAACCTAAACCTATCTGTTTATTATAATCACTTGTTGGCTATCAGCAGAGTAATTTAAATGTTGAGGGATGTAGACCGTATCATCATTTTAGGGGATTTTAATTTACCCTCCGTTTCTTGACTTTCTTTGCGGGATACTGAGGCTTTTACTCCTTTGAATTCATCTTCATCGACGTTTGAGTGGACTAACGATGTGGTTAGGCGTTTTTCTGATCTTGGGCTATTCCAGGTCAACGGTATTTCCAATATGTATGATAAGTTACTTGATTCGGTGTTCGTGAATAATACCAATTTTTTTTGAAATTTATAGAATTTTTCCCGTCTCTTCCCCGGAAGACAGTTACCATCCCACGCACAGTATTTCGATGTTGTGTGAAATGGAGGACTCTTCTGTAGACTCCTCACAAGAAATTTAAAAAATCTGCATCAGATATCGATTATGCAAGGTATTCTGTAGCCAGATCACAGTATAATATGGAATCTCGTAGATGCTATGAACTCTACTTAGAGAAATTAGCTCATCATTTTAAAATTAATCCTAAATCTTTCTATCATTTGGTCAATATGAAACGAAAATCCAATCCCAGGCTTTCCAGGGTTAGAATGGATGGTGTGGAATTCTGTGGTGATCAACCTATCGCCGATTGTTTTGCAAAATTTTTTGCATCAACCTATTCTCGTCAACAATGTCAACAGGGCGTCCCCTACCCCTACAATATTCCTTCCGTGAATGAATTGAGCATACCTTATTTTGATTTATCAGTAGTATCGTGAAACTTAGGCAAGCTTAAATCCTCTAAAAGTGCTGGCCCTGGTGGTATACCAAGTATAATTTTGAAATCTTGTGCTCAGAATCTTGCTGTCCCGCTTACATTTTTATTTAACAATTCAATAAGGTTTGGCTATTTTCCATCTACTTGGAGAAATTCGTTCATAAGTCAATTTCATAAATCAGGAAGCTCGAGAGATGTGTTGAATTATCGAGGTATTGCGAAATTAAGTATTATCCCAAAACTTTTTGAGAAAATGGTCACTGAAATTTTATCTCATAGTGTATCGTCTATTCTTAGTCCTTTCCAGCATGTATTTCGGAAGGGACTTTCAACTATGACGAATTTGGTTCAATATACTTCCCAGGTAATTAAAGAATTCGTGCTTGGTAAACAGACAGATGTAGTTTATACCGATTTTAGTAAGGCATTTGATACAGTTAATCACAAACTCTTGAGCGCGTTGGTTTTAGTAACAGCTTGTTGAGTTGGATATCCTCTTATCTGGATAACCGTATTCAGATTGTGAAATTTAGTAGTTTCAGTTCTGGTCCGATTGTGGTTCCATCTGGGGTGCCCCAGGGTAGTCATATTGGCCCCGTGCTGTTTCTTCTATTTATCAATGATTTACCAGAATCAATTATTAATTCTAGACTATTGATTTATGTGGATGATGTTAAGATATTTTTCTCTTATAATGCAACTGAAGATTCTATGATACTGCAAAATGATTTAGATAACTTTGGTCATTGGTGTGATATTAATTGCATGGACCTTAATTTGAGGAAATGTAAGCATATGTGTTTCTCTAGGTCGAAACCTATTCCATTTAAATTTGGTCTTAATGGCTCCAATTAAATTTGGTCTTAATGGCTCCAAATTAGATACTGTTGAGACCTTTGTATATTGATGGATCCTAAACTCAATTTCACTAATCACATAATTACAATGGTGAACAAAGCTTATGGTGGTCTGGGATTTATTAAGCGATGTGCGAAAGAATTTTCGGACCCATATATAACAAAGCAGTTTACACTTCACTTGTTAGACCTATTCTAGAATATGGGTCAGTTGTATGGGACCCTCAATACGGGACATACATCGATAAGATCGAATCTGTTCAGAAGCAATTTTTTTTTTTGCTTTGCGACACCTTCTCTGGAATAGTGATTTTGTTCTTCCACCGTATACTAGTAGGTTGAGTTTGATAAGACTTCCTACTCTTAGGAGCAGACGTATTATGCTGAACTCTAAAATGATTCTAAAGGTTATAAAAGGTGATGTATCTTCCGATTACATTCATTCTAAGATTAGATTTAATATTCCATTAAGATCGTCCAGATATTACCAACTATTACATATTGATTTTCAACGTACTAATTATGCATCTGCATATTCCATCCGTAGAATGGGTGTCGATTTTAACACTTTATACGATATTATTGACTTTGATATAGAAATTGACACAGTGAAATCTCGAATTATCTCGTATTTAAATGTGCAGTAATACAAGTGTTTTTTTCTGCGTGTCTTTATTTAGTAAAAATCGATTATTTCGAGAATTAATATTAAATTTGTATATGCATTTGTCGGCTGTTGATATTTTCTGTAGCTGGTATTCCACCCTCTACTATTACCCCGCCATGGTTCGGATCATGGTGTTTACGCAATCCCTACGTTATGGGGATTTGGCCCCCTCGATCGGAAGGGGCGGGTAAGAGTGGCAGCGTTGGGACCGTTCGCAAAAAACGGCTGTTTTTTGTTTACAGCGTATTTGGGTACAGCGCGCGTTTAAAATTATCCGTCAAGCGTTTGTTTGATAGACGCTGATGCATTCACTGGAATTTAAACCTGCGTGAAGATACCGACGTTAATAACTTTCGATAACACGAAAATACCAGGCTGGCACAGAGAAGCGCCTTTTATCAACTCTTATGGCCCACTGACAGTAAAAAAGTTACCGACGTCAGAAAAATTACCTGCGTGAAGATACCGACATCGGTAATTTTCGATAACTTCCGATAACACGAAACAACAGGGTGACTCAGAGAAGCGTAAACCCGTATTTAGAAGGCAAAAGTACGCTTTTAATCAACTGTATCTTTTATACAAGCTCACATAGACCAGTTTAGGTCCCTAGTGTTACCACGGGCTGAAATGCCCCTCATCGAAACCAACCTGTTTGATATACAAATTTATCGATAGTACAAATATCGGTACTGGAAAGATCTGTTAGGCTGCCTAGGAAGACCGACCCCAGTATGTCCAGTCGTCGTTTACTCAGAGCGGGGCAGTCGCATAGCAAGTGCTCAATGCTCTCTACTTCTTTCTCATCTCCACAGCTTCTGCAGAAGTCATTAGAGTTAATACCCAATCTTTTGGCGTGTTCGCCGATCACCCAGTGTCCCGTCAGAACTGATACTAACGTAGATAATCGTTGCCTCTCTAGTGCGAGGAGATATTTTGATCTTCTCAGGTCATACCTTGGCCAGATTCGTCTAGCTACCCTGCAGGTGCCGATTTCTGTCCATTTTTCGTTGGACTGCCTGATTGCCTCTTGCCTAAGCCAAAGCTTGCACGTGGATAGTGGCGCACCAATATATGAAATTTTTTCGAGAATTTGTAATGTCGTCCCTTTCCTAGCAAGTTCATCGGCTTTGCAGTTCCCCGGGATATCCCCATGTCCAGGCACCCATATGAGGTGTATATTAAACTGTTCAGCCATCTCGTTAAGAGATCTGCGGCAGTCGAGGGCTATTTGTGATGTGGTCTTCAGAGAATTGATGGCAGCCTGGCTGTTTGAGTAAATGACAACACCAGTGTTGGTTACTATGTTCCGACTCAGCCACTTGGCGACATCCCACATTGCCATTATTTCGGCTTGAGAGACACTGCAGGTATCTGGTAGTCTGTGAGCTATATCCAAACTAAGCTCTGCACAGTGTACTCCGAACCAACCTTTTCATCAAGCTTCGAACCATCCGTGTAAAAGTGGAGATGGTTTATATTACCTGGTATTCTTCCAACCCATGCATCTCTGGCGGGAATCATAGTGATGTAATTTCTCTCGAAGGTGCACACAATTGGTATATAGTCCACTTGGTCGGTTACCATAGCACTACACTTTGATATCCTCATGTAGCCGTAGTTTTTGTACCTCCACATTGATATGCAGTTTAATCTTATTGCCGCTTTGGTTGCAACTTCTCTCGCCACAATATTAATCGGCAGTATATGGAGTAGGGCTTGTAGAGACTCGGTCGTTGTAGTCCTTAAGGCTCCGCTTATGCTCAGGCAGGCTGTTCTCTGAACCTTTGTAAGAAGTTGGTGATGGTTAGTTTGTCAGTTGCCGCCCACCATACCACAATGCCCTATAGCAGTATAGGACGAACTACTGCTATATATATCCATTGGACGATTTTAGGAGAGAGGCCCCACCGCGACCCTACAGGCTTTTTGCAGGAATATAAGGCGAAGTTGGCCTTCCTTACACGTTCCAATACGTTAAGTCTAACTAACAGTTTTCTATCTAGAATTATTCCTAAAAATTTTGAACTTTCAGAAAAAACTAGATCTGTTCCATTTATCCGAGGTGGAGGATCCACATGTTGGACTTTATTCATCCTAGTAAAGAGAACCAATTCTGTCTTGTTGTGGTTAACGCCCAAACCGCTGCTTCTGGCCCATCTAACCAACTTGTTCAGAGCCACCTCAACAGCCTCCAACTTCGTCAAAAGTCTGAGCGCTATCCGGTGCTCATTGTGCTTCCGTATTGACGGTCGGACACGACGTTTTCCCCACGAAGGCATTCCCTCAACGAATTTATTTATTTTTTTGTCTGTATTAGCCCGTAATAGGTACTACGATGTAGGCCTTCCAGACTTTGTACAGTTTTTTTTTTGCGTTTGCGTAATAGGTACAGCGTAATAGATTTTAACTATCCGCTCTGTGCTAAACATGTCCGTTCACTACGACTGATCAGCAACGACAGCCACACTAAATAAAAGTTACCGACGCCTGAAAATTTCTAAATAAATATAAATTTTATTGTGCAAAATAACAAAAATAAATGTTTTTAATGAATGTTACGTACACGAAATGAAACTTGAACAACTTTGGGATCATATTAAATCACCCATAAGAGTATATGGAAATGTGTCACTGTGCCAAAACTTTCCCCGATTTCTCTTGCCAATTGGGACTGAATATACCCGTCAAAATAATGTTAATGTGTGAACATACCCTTGTATGATCGTAAATAATGTTTTTTTTAATTGGCAACACTATGAAATCTGTAATACAAATGTAATTACTACCGACAGGCGGCGATGTGTATACCACTATTTCTGAACTGTTATACTCAAAAAAAGGTAAAAGGTAACTCTTTAGAACCTTTCGTTCTAAAAGAGTTAAAAAAGCAACTCTAACTAATACAAAAATAATTAATAATAATCTTCTAATAATAAATAATAAATTTTCTAAATAAAACATGTACTATTTGTAATATAAATTACATAAATAAATTCTAAATTTATTGCACTAATCTGCCAAAATAGTATATTAATTATATTCATAATAAAAATAATAATTTATTAAATATTAGGTCCTTTCGTACTGAAATATTTTAATTTTTTAAAGATAGAAACCAACCTGGCTTACGCCGGTTTGAACTCAGATCATGTAAGAATTTAAAAGTCGAACAGACTTAACATTTTAACGGCTACACCAAAATATATCTCTTAATCCAACATCGAGGTCGCAATCTTTTTTATCGATATGAACTCTCCAAAAAAATTACGCTGTTATCCCTAAAGTAATTTTTAATCGTTAATAACGGATCAATTATTCATAAATTAATGATTTTAATTATTAAAAGTTTATTAAATTTTAATATCACCCCAATAAAATACAATTAATTATTATAACAAAAATAAACCAAAAAATTATAATAATTTAAGTATAAAGATTTATAGGGTCTTCTCGTATTTTAAATATATTTTAGCTTTTTGACTAAAAAATAAAATTCTATTATAAATTTATATGAAACAGTTAATATCTCGTCCAACCATTCATACCAGCCTTCAATTAAAAGACTAATGATTATGCTACCTTTGCACAGTTAGTATACTGCGGCCATTTAAAAAATTTCAGTGGGCAGGTTAGACTTTATATATAATTTAAAAAGACATGTTTTTGTTAAACAGGCGAACATTAATTTTGCCGAGTTCTTTATATAAACTTATCATATAAAAATATTTATACATTAACATATACTAATTTTATCATTATTTTTTTATTTTTTAAATTAAAATAAATACTTTAATAAAAAATTTAAATTTAAATAAATAATTTAAATTATAAAATAAATTATAACACTTTTACTAATAATAACTATTTATAAATTTATATTTATTATTTTATTTAAATATTTTTAATAATTTATTTTACAGCTTAACCCATAAAATATTAAAATTAAATACTTATTTAATTAATTTAACTAATTAAATAATATAAAATTTCTAAATTAAATTTATTTCTTAAAGAACTAGATACCTTTAAAAACGAATAACATTTCATTTCTAATATATTATTTAAAATAATTTTATCACATTAACTTTTATAATATATTAACTCTTTTAAAATCGAGAAAATTAAATTAATTAATTTTTATTAAATAAACCCTGATACACAAGGTACAATAAATTAAATTTTCTTTTAAAATAATAATTTTTCAAATTATTTCAATTTTCTTTCACAATACTAATTCACTATAATTAAATTTATTTTTTCTTTATAAAATACTAAAACTAAACTTTTTATAATTATTTTTAATAAAATAATAAATATACAAACAAAATTAATAAATAAAAAATATTCAATTTATATTGATTTGCACAAAAATCTTTTCAATGTAAATGAAATGCTTTACTTAATAAGCTTTAAATTGCATTCTAGATACACTTTCCAGTACATCTACTATGTTACGACTTATCTTATCTTAGTAATAAGAGTGACGGGCGATGTGTACATATTTTAGAGCTAAAATCAAATTATTAATCTTTATAATTTTACTATAAAATCCACCTTCAATAAGTATTTCAAACTTATATTCATATAAATAAATTTATTGTAACCCATTTCTACTTAAATATAAGCTACAACTTGATCTGATATATTTTCTTTTTTAAAATTTTGAAAATTAACATTCTTATAAAATATTCTAATAACGACGGTATATAAACTGAACAAATTTACGTAAGGTCCATCGTGGATTATCAATTATAGAACAGGTTCCTCTGAATAGACTAAAATACCGCCAAATTTTTTAAGTTTCAAGAACATAACTACTACTACCTAAGTATAACTAATTACATTTTAAATAATAGGGTAGATACCCTAGTTTATATCTAAAATTTTTAAGCTTAAATTTTTTAAAAATAAAATAATAATAATTTAAAAATTTCACTTAATAAATTATTTTATATTTTTATAAAATCAATTTAACTTTTAACTAATAAAATTTATTTGTATTATTCGTATAACCGCGGCTGCTGGCACAAATTTAGCCAATACTATTTTAATATTACTATTTCTAAATTTCCTTAATTAATAATACTAATTACTGCGAATAAAAATAATTTATTTATTATTTAAATAAATAAAAATGCATATAAAAATGTACATATAAATTAAACTAATAACAAATTAATAAGCCAAAATAAAACTTTAGAAAAAATCTTAAATTGATGAGTTTATATAAATTCAATTTAATAAAATATAAATAAGTAAAAATAGTAAAGATTTAAATTTATACTATTTTATAAAATACTAAACTTTAATTATTTAAATAAATAATAATTTTAAATAATTTAAATTACTATAATAATAAATATTAATATTAACAAAACAAATAAATATCAAATTATATTAATTTCTTTTTGAAAAAAACCCTGCATTATCCATATTAATAACTTTCATAAGTAACAATATAACAAAAAAAAATACTTTTATAAAAATTTATTAATAATTTTTTAAACTAATAATTTGTCAATAAACATTATTTATATAAATAATCTTTAATAGTAAAGATTTTGAATTTAAAAACTACTTACATGAAAACCTATCAGCAGAAAAAAAAATTTTTACCGACTAATGAGTTTTCATGTTTTCACTTTTTAAAATACTAAACTTTAATTATTTAAATAAATAATAATTTTAAATAATTTAAATTACTATAATAATAAATATTAATATTAACAAAACAAATAAATATCAAATTATATTAATTTCTTTTTGAAAAAAAAACCCTGCATTATCCATATTAATAACTTTCATAAGTAACAATATAACAAAAAAAAAATACTTTTATAAAAATTTATTAATAATTTTTTAAACTAATAATTTGTCAATAAACATTATTTATATAAATAATCTTTAATAGTAAAGATTTTGAATTTAAAAACTACTTACATGAAAACCTATCAGCAGAAAAAAAAAATTTTACCGACTAATGAGTTTTCATGTTTTCACTTTTTAAAATACTAAACTTTAATTATTTAAATAAATAATAATTTAAAATAATTTAAATTACTATAATAATAAATATTAATATTAACAAAACAAATAAATATTTAAATAACAAAAATTTGGTAATTCCTCCCATAAAAATCTATTTTAATAAATATTTCTATTTATTAAATTTATATATATATATGTATATATTTATATAAATATAAATTAATATAAATATATTTAATCACATATTTTTATTTATAAAATTAAATTATTCAATTATGTAATTATTTAACCCTATATAAATAAATTATTAAAACATTAAACAAATTATATATTAATTTAAATATTTAATAAATATTTATATAATATATAAATTAATTTAATTCATTATTTATTTATATATATATAATTACAAATTAATCTTTATTAATATATATATATTTATACTAATCTATATTTTTAAAAAATTATTATAAAATATTAATATTAATAATTTATAATAATAAATTTATTATAAATAATAATAATATATATATATATATATATTAATTAAAATAATTTTTTAAAAATTTAAATTGATGAGTTTTCATGTTAATAAATAAATATTAACTTTTAATTATTAAAATAAATATTAATTTAATTTCATATTATTATTTATTTATATTATTTTAATTAATTTTTTATTAATATTAATATTATAAAATTTATAATAATTAAGATAACAAAAATTTGGTAATTCCTCCCATAAAAACCTATTTTAATAAATATTTCTATTTATTAAATTCATATACATATATTTTTTCTAAACAATTTATAAATATTTTTAAGATTATATATAAATCATTTACAAAATTAAATTATTAATTAATCTTAATATAATTATTTACCCCTACATAAATAATTAAAATTATTAATAAATACTAAAAAAAATTATATCAAGAAAATGTATACCCCTAATATAAATTTACGAAATAATATATATTCCTTTTTAAATTTAATATATATAATTAATTAAAAATTAATTTTTATTAATATATTTATACTAAATTTATTTTTATTTTTCTTGGAATAGACAGAAAGTAAATGGAACATATGGTCTCAAACCAAAAATAAATTCTGACTGAATAACAAAAGCACAGACCAACAATAAATAACAACAACACATACAAACACATGAGGTACGATGACGTCGGCATTAGCCGTTGACAAAACTACATTTGTTTTCGTTGACAAAACTACATTTGTTTTTTAAAGATTTTGAATTTAAAAACTCCTTACATGAAAACCTATCAGCAGAAAAAAAATTTTTTACCGACTTATGAGTTTTCATGTTTTCTTTTTTTAAAATACTAAACTTTAATTATTTAAATAAATAAATATTAATATTAACAAAACAAATAAATATCAAATTATATTAATTTCTTTTTGAAAAAAAAAACCCTGCATTATCCATATTAATAACTTTCATAAGTAACAATATAACAAAAAAAAAAATACTTTTATAAAAATTTATTAATAATTTTTTAAACTAATAATTTGTCAATAAACATTATTTATATAAATAATCTTTAATAGTAAAGATTTTGAATTTAAAAACTACTTACATGAAAACCTATCAGCAGAAAAAAAAAATTTTACCGACTAATGAGTTTTCATGTTTTCACTTTTTAAAATACTAAACTTTAATTATTTAAATAAATAATAATTTAAATTACTATAATAATAAATATTAATATTAACAAAACAAATAAATATTTAAATAACAAAAATTTGGTAATTCCTCCCATAAAAATCTATTTTAATAAATATTTCTATTTATTAAATTTATATATATATATGTATATATTTATATAAATATAAATTAATATAAATATATTTAATCATATATTTTTATTTATAAAATTAAATTATTCAATTATGTAATTATTTAACCCTATATAAATAAATTATTAAAACATTAAACAAATTATATATTAATTTAAATATTTAATAAATATTTATATAATATATAAATTAATTTAATTCATTATTTATTTATATATATATAATTACAAATTAATCTTTATTAATATATATATATTTATACTAATCTATATTTTTAAAAAATTATTATAAAATATTAATATTAATAATTTATAATAATAAATTTATTATAAATAATAATAATAATAATATATATATATATATATTAATTAAAATAATTTTTTAAAAATTTAAATTGATGAGTTTTCATGTTAATAAATAAATATGAACTTTTAATTATTAAAATAAATATTAATTTAATTTCATATTATTATTTATTTATATTATTTTAATTAAATTTTTATTAATATTAATATTATAAAATTTATAATAATTAAGATAACAAAAATTTGGTAATTCCTCCCATAAAAACCTATTTTAATAAATATTTCTATTTATTAAATTCATATACATATATTTTTTCTAAACAATTTATAAATATTTTTAAGATTATATATAAATCATTTACAAAATTAAATTATTAATTAATCTTAATATAATTATTTACCCCTACATAAATAATTAAAATTATTAATAAATACTAAAAAAAATTATATCAATAAAATGTATACCCCTAATATAAATTTACGAAATAATATATATTCCTTTTTAAATTTAATATATATAATTAATTAAAAATTAATTTTTATTAATATATTTATACTAAATTTATTTTTATTTTTCTTGGAATAGACAGAAAGTAAATGGAACATATGGTCTCAAACCAAAAATAAATTCTGACTGAATAACAAAAGCACAGACCAACAATAAATAACAACAACACATACAAACACATGAGGTACGATGACGTCGGCATTAGCCGTTGACAAAACTACATTTGTTTTCGTGGTTCGCGATGCGAACCCAAGCAAAAAACAAAATGTATTGGTATGAGAGTTTTAGTATGTTGACTTAGTTCGGCAAAATACGGGTTTGGTTAGCAGTTCTTGTTAAATTCAATTTACTGCTTCCTTAAGTATTTCAGCTGATTTAAGTTAAAGACATACACTATTGCTACTGAATTCTGAAGATGATAGAGTGGTGTCTATCGAAACTGCAGTCAATTCTACCAAGCAATTAAAACTCTCTACCAATTTTTGTATTTGTTTCTATTACTTTCTTGGAATAGACAGAAAGTAAATGGAACATATGGTCTCAAACCAAAAATAAATTCTGACTGAATAAAAAATTAAATTATAAAATATAAATAATAATAATTTATAATAGTAAAAATTTTAATTAAGAAATTAAAATAAATATAAATATATATATATATATATATATATATATATATATATATATATATATATAATTTATAATTTTTAAAAAATTATTAATAATTTTTTATGTATATTTTAATAATAAATACTATATATATAAATAATTTTTTATAGTATAAGCTTTTAACCATTAAAAAGGCCTACATGAAAACTTGTTAACGGAAAGTTTTTTTTTAACCCACTAATGAGTTCTCATGTTTTCACATTTTAAAATACTAAACTTTAATTATTTAAATAAATATTAAATTCAAACAATATTAATAATTAATCTATACATGAAAAATAACTTATAATATTCAAAAATTTTTGAAAAAAAATATTTTTTGAAAAAAAAAATTATCTAAATATAAATTAACTTATGAGTCAAAAATCTCCATTTTTTTTTTTTGCTTGAAGAGTGCAAAATATGAAACTAAGACGATATATATAAGAGATTAATAGATATATATATAAATGTTTAATTAATCAATATGTATCTATTAATCTCGATAAAAAGAATTTCTGCAACAATTAAATAAAGAATACATATATACTTAAATCTTTATTATCAGTATATTTATATGACGAGGTTAAATACTTGTCACTATCTCTATATATATATATAAATAATTTATATTTATAGAGTAATTTATAATATTTATATAGATAATAGATTGTATTTATTAATATTAATAACTATTTAATAATAAATGTTTAGATATTATATAAATTATTATATAGATAAATATATATATATATATATATGTGCATAATTTAATTATCTACAATTAAATTTTACAGGAACTAATAATTTAAAATTTTTGCTCCAATTTTTTTAATATACATATGTTTAATCTAATTATAATTTTATTATAAAATTACAAAAATTAATTATTAATAATAATAACTTAATATAATAAATTTATTATAAATATATTCTATTAATAATAAAAAATCTATTACTAAATAAAATGACCAAATTTATAATAACTTGAAAAAAAAAATAAATTTAAAAAAAAGAAAACTATAAAAGAGAAAAAAAAATTTTAAATTGATGAGTTTTCATGTTAATGAATTGCCTGATAAAAGGGTTACCTTGATAGGGTAAATTATGTAATAAGATTACATTCATTATAATATATTTAATAGAATTAAACTATTTCTAAAAGTATCAAAAACTTTTGTGCATCATACACCAAAATATATAAATTTATTAAAAAGATAAGCTAACTAAGCTACTGGGCTCATACCCCATTTATAAAGGTCCTAATCCTTTTCTTTTTAATTTTTAATAATTCATCAAAAATTATATTTTTAGGTATTCTAATAATAGGAACGTTAATTTCTATTTCAGCTAATTCTTGATTAGGAGCATGAATAGGTTTAGAAATTAATTTATTGTCTTTTATCCCCCTAATAAGAGATAATAAATTAATATCAACTGAAGCTTCATTAAAATACTTCTTAACTCAAGCATTAGCATCTTCAGTATTTTTATTTGCAGTAATTTTGTTTCTTTTAAATACCAGAAAAAGAGATTCCAATTATTTTATAGAAATAATTATTTTTTCCTCTCTTTTGTTAAAAAGAGGTTCAGCACCTTTTCATTTTTGATTTCCTAATGTATCAGAAGGTTTATCTTGAATTAATGCATTAATTTTAATAACTTGACAAAAAATTGCTCCTTTAATGTTAATTTCTTATATTATTTTTAAACCATTAATTATTATTAGAATTATTTTATCAAGATTAATTGGTGCACTAGGAGGATTAAATCAAACTTCTTTACGTAAATTAATAGCTTATTCTTCTATTAATCATTTAGGTTGAATATTAGCTGCTATATACAATAGTAATTTATGATTAACTTACTTTTTATTTTATACTTTTTTAACTTTTTCAATAATTTGTATACCCTACACCACACTGTGGTACAGGGTATTATAACTTTGTGCATTTGTTTGTAACACCCAAAAGGAGAAGAAATAGACCCATCGTTTATTATACCGATCGACTTAGAATCACTTTCTGAGTCGATTTAGCTATGTCCGTCTGTCCGTCTGTCTGTCTGTCTGTCTGTCTGTCTGTCCGTCTGTCTGTCTGTCCGTCTGTCTGTCTGTCTGTCTGTCCGTCTGTCTGTCTGTGCATGTATTCTTGTAATCAAAGTACAGGTCGCAATTATGGTCCGATCTCGACGAAACTTTACACATATCTTTTTTTTGGCCCAAGGACGATCCCTATTGAATTTGGTTGAAATCGGTTCAGATTTAGATATAGCCCCCATATATATATTAGCCCCGATTTGACATGTAAGCGCTGTAAAAACTTTATTTTATATCCGATCAGTATGAAATTCGGCAGGAAAAGGTTTCTTATTACATGAATGAACTCTGTTAAATTTGGAAGAAATCGGTTCAGATTTAGATATAGCCCCCATATATACATTACCCCCGATTTGACATATAAGCGCTGTAAACATGTTATTTTATATCCGATCAGTGCGAAATTCGGCAAAGAGAGGTTTCTTATTACATGAAGGAATACTGCTAAATTCGGAGAAAATCGGTTCAGATTTAGATATAGCCCCCATATATACGTTACCCCCGATTTGACTTGTAAGCGCTGTAAAAATGTTATTTTATATCCGATCAGTATGAAATTCGTCAGAAAGAGGTTTCTTATTATATGAATGAACACTGTTAAATTTGGAAGAAATCGGTTCAGATTTAGATATAGCCCCCATATATACGTTACCCCCGATTTGACATGTAGGCGCTGTAGAGACTGTATTTTATATGCGATCAGTACGAAATTCGACAGAAGGAGGTCTTTTTACATGAATGAGTATTCAGGGAAGATCGGTTCAGATTTATATTGATTGTTCCTCCTGATTTGGTATCAAACCGCTATAGAAGTTGTATTTTACTTCCTATCATTAAAATTTTCCAGAAATATGTTTCTCAATTTAGGAACGAATATTGCTTAATTTAGCGATTATCGTTTCAGAATTAGATAATATGTTTCTACCCGTTTACCAATTATTCCAAATTATTAAGGCAATGACCCTTATCGCATTGTTAGGGAGGTGTAGGGTATTATATAGTCGGCCCCGCCCGACTTTCTGCCTTTCCTTACTGGTTATATTTAATATATTTAAAATCTCTTATATTAATCAATTTTTTTTTATTATTTTTTAATGAAAAAAGAATTAAATTCTTTTTATTTTTCAATTTACTATCTTTAGGAGGATTACCTCCTTTTCTAGGATTTCTTCCAAAATTACTAGTAATTCAATCATTAACTATTAATAATCAATTATTTTTATTGACTTTTATAGTAATAATAACTTTAATTACATTATATTTATACCCTACACCACACTGAGGTACAGGGTATTATAACTTTGTGCATTTGTTTGTAACACCCAAAAGGAGAAGAAATAGACCCATCGTTTATTATACCGATCGACTTAGAATCACTTTCTGAGTCGATTTAGCTATGTCCGTCTGTCCGTCTGTCTGTGCATGTATTCTTGTAATCAAAGTACAGGTCGCAATTATGGTCCGATCTCCACGAAACTTTACACATATCTTTTTTTTGGCCCAAGGACGATCCCTATTGAATTTGGTTGAAATCGGTTCAGATTTAGATATAGCCCCCATATATATATTAGCCCCGATTTGACATGTAAGCGCTGTAAAAACTTTATTTTATATCCGATCAGTATGAAATTCGACAGGAAAAGGTTTCTTATTACATGAATGAACTCTGTTAAATTTGGAAGAAATCGGTTCAGATTTAGATATAGCCCCCATATATACATTACCCCCGATTTGACATATAAGCGCTGTAAACATGTTATTTGATATCCGATCAGTGCGAAATTCGGCAAAGAGAGGTTTCTTATTACATGAAGGAATACTGCTAAATTCGGAGAAAATCGGTTCAGATTTAGATATAGCCCCCATATATACGTTACCCCCGATTTGACTTGTAAGCGCTGTAAAAATGTTATTTTATATCCGATCAGTATGAAATTCGGCAGAAAGAGGTTTCTTATTATATGAATGAACACTGTTAAATTTGGAAGAAATCGGTTCAGATTTAGATATAGCCCCCATATATACGTTACCCCCGATTTGACATGTAGGCGCTGTAGAGACTGTATTTTATATGCGATCAGTACGAAATTCGACAGAAGGAGGTCTTTTTACATGAATGAGTATTCAGGGAAGATCGGTTCAGATTTATATTGATTGTTCCTCCTGATTTGGTATCAAACCGCTATAGAAGTTGTATTTTACTTCCTATCATTAAAATTTTCCAGAAATATGTTTCTCAATTTAGGAACGAATATTGCTTAATTTAGCGATTATCGTTTCAGAATTAGATAATATGTTTCTACCCGTTTACCAATTATTCCAAATTATTAAGGCAATGACCCTTATCGCATTGTTAGGGAGGTGTAGGGTATTATATAGTCGGCCCCGCCCGACTTTCTGCCTTTCCTTACTGGTTTTATATACGATTATGTTATAGAGCATTTATATTAAATTATTATGAAAATAATTGAATAACGTACTCTTTTTACAAATTTTTAAATATAAAATCTTTATTAATTTGTTCTTATATTTCTTCATTTGGTTTATTTTTAACTTGTTCCTTATATTATTTATTTTAAGGTTTTAAGTTAAATAAACTAATAGCCTTCAAAGCTATAAATATAAGAATAATCTTTTTAATTGCAGTCTAATATCATTATTGACTATAAAGCTAAATTGATTAAAGAGAAAAATTCTCATAAATAAATTTACAATCTATTGCCTAAACTTCAGCCATTTAATCATTTAATTTTGTTACGTAATCGCAACAGTGATTATTTTCTACAAACCATAAAGATATTGGTACTTTATATTTTATTTTTGGTGCATGATCTGGTATAGTAGGAACTTCATTAAGAATTTTAATTCGAGCAGAATTAGGGCACCCTGGTGCATTAATTGGTGACGATCAAATTTATAATGTAATTGTTACAGCTCATGCTTTTATTATAATTCTCTTTATAGTTATACCTATTATAATTGGAGGATTTGGTAATTGACTAGTTCCATTAATATTAGGAGCTCCAGATATAGCCTTTCCTCGAATAAATAATATAAGTTTCTGATTACTACCACCTGCTTTAACCCTTCTTCTTGTAAGTAGTATAGTTGAAAAGGGAGCTGGTACCGGATGAACTGTTTACCCACCTCTGTCATCTAATATCGCTCATGGAGGAGCTTCAGTAGATTTAGCTATTTTTTCTTTACATTTAGCTGGAATTTCCTCAATTTTAGGGGCTGTAAATTTTATTACTACTGTAATTAATATACGATCTACTGGAATTACATTTGACCGAATACCTTTATTTGAATGATCAGTTGTAATTACAGCTTTATTACTACTTCTTTCCTTACCAGTATTAGCTGGAGCTATTACTATATTATTAACAGATCGAAATTTAAATACCTCTTTTTTTGATCCTGCTGGAGGTGGAGACCCTATTCTTTATCAACATTTATTTTGATTCTTTGGACATCCAGAAGTTTATATTTTAATTTTACTAGGATTTGGAGTAATTTCTCATATTATTAGTCAAGAATCAGGAAAGAATGAAACCTTTGGTTCTTTTTTGGTTTATTAGGATTTATTGTTTGAGCCCATCATATATTTACAGTAGGAATAGATGTTGATACTCGAGCTTATTTTACTTCAGCTACTATAATTATTGCTGTCCCAACTGGAATTAAAATTTTTAGTTGATTAGCTACTCTTTATGGAACTCAATTAACTTATTCCCCTGCTATTTTATGGGCTTTAGGATTTGTATTTTTATTCACTGTAGGAGGATTAACTGGAGTAGTACTTGCTAATTCTTCAGTTGATATTATTTTACATGATACTTATTATGTAGTTGCTCATTTTCATTACGTATTATCTATAGGAGCTGTATTTGCTATTATAGCTGGATTCGTTCATTGATACCCTCTTTTTACAGGATTAACTTTAAATAATAAAATATTAAAAAGTCAATTTTTCATTATATTTATTGGAGTAAATTTAACTTTCTTCCCTCAACATTTCTTAGGATTAGCTGGGATACCTCGACGATATTCTGATTACCCAGATGCTTATACGGCATGAAATGTAATTTCAACAATTGGATCAACAATTTCGTTATTAGGAATTCTTTATTTATTTTATATTATTTGAGAAAGTTTAGTAACTCAACGTCAAGTTATTTTTCCAATTCAATTAAATTCTTCAATTGAATGACTACAAAATACACCTCCTGCTGAGCATAGTTATAATGAATTGCTTCTATTAGTTAATTTCTAATATGGCAGATTAGTGCAATGGATTTAAGCTCCATATATAAAGTATTTTACTTTTATTAGAAACTACTAATGTCAACATGAGCAAATTTAGGTTTACAAGATAGTTCATCCCCTTTAATAGAACAATTAATTTTTTTTCATGACCATACACTTTTAATTTTAGTAATAATTACTATTTTAGTAGGATATTTAATATTTACATTATTTTTTAACAATTATATTAACCGATTTCTATTACATGGACAAACTATTGAAATTATTTGAACTATCCTACCAGCAATTATTTTATTATTTATTGCACTTCCTTCTTTACGTTTACTATATTTATTAGATGAAATTAACGAACCTGCAGTTACATTAAAAGCAATCGGTCATCAATGATATTGAAGTTATGAATATTCAGATTTTAATAATATTGAATTTGACTCTTACATAATTCCAACAAATGAATTAGCTACTGATGGATTTCGTTTATTAGATGTAGATAACCGAGTAATTCTTCCAATAAATTCTCAAATTCGAATTTTAGTAACTGCTGCAGATGTAATTCATTCATGAACTGTTCCTGCTTTAGGAGTAAAAGTTGATGGAACTCCTGGTCGATTAAATCAAACTAATTTTTTAATTAATCGACCAGGCTTATTTTATGGTCAATGTTCAGAAATTTGTGGAGCAAATCATAGTTTTATACCAATTGTAATTGAAAGAATTCCTGTAAATTATTTTATTAAATGAATTTCTAATAATTCTTCATTAGATGACTGAAAGCAAGTATTGGTCTCTTAAACCATTTAATATCAAATTAGCACTTACTTCTAATGAAAAAAATTAGTTAAAATATATAACATTAGTTTGTCAAACTAAAATTATTAATTTATTAATATTTTTTAATTCCTCAAATAGCACCTATTGGTTGATTAAGCTTATTTATTATTTTCTCAATTACATTTATAAATTTTAATATAATAAATTACTTTTCACTTATTCCTTCTATACCAAAATCAAATTTAACTAATAAAATAAGTTCAACAAATTCTTTAAATTGAAAATGATAACAAATTTATTTTCTGTATTTGACTCTTCTTCTAGTATCTTTAATCTTTCTTTAAAGTGATATTGATTAATACCTTCACGATATCATATTTTTTGAAATAATATTTTATTAACCTTACATAAAGAATTTAAAACTCTTTTAGGTCCAATAGGAGCTAACGGGTCAACTTTTATTTTTGTCTCTTTATTTTCAATAATTTTATAGGACTATTTCCATATATTTTTACTAGAACAAGTCATTTAACATTATCTTTAACACTTTATAATTTATGGCTGAATTAACAATACTCAACATATATTTGCTCATTTAGTCCCTCAATGTACTCCAGCTGTACTTATACCTTTTATAGTATGCATTGAAACTATTAGAAATATTATTCGACCTGGAACCTTAGCTGTTCGATTAACAGCTAATATAATTGCTGGTCATTTACTACTAACTTTATTAGGAAATACAGGTCCTTCAATATCATCAATTTTATTAGGATTTTTATAATTTACACAAATTGCTTTATTAGTTTTAGAATCTGCTGTTGCAATAATTCAATCTTATGTATTTGCTGTTCTTAGTACACTATATTCTAGTGAAGTAAATTAATTAATGTCAACTCATTCAAATCACCCTTTTCATTTAGTAGATTATAGACCATGACCATTAACAGCTTCAATTGGAGCAATAACAACAGTTGCAGGAATAGTACGAGTAAAATGATTCCATCAATATGATAATTCATTATTTTTATTAGGAAACCTAATTACTATATTAACAGTTTATCAATGATGACGAGATGTTTCACGAGAAGGTACATTTCAAGGTCTTCATACTTTACCAGTAACAACAGGTTTACGATGAGGAATAATTCTATTTATTTTATCAGAAGTTTTATTTTTTGTTTCATTTTTTTGAGCATTTTTTCACAGAAGACTATCTCCTTCTATTGAATTAGGAGCTATATGACCTCCTGTAGGAATTACTCCTTTTAATCCTTTCCAAATTCCTTTATTAAATACCGTAATTTTATTAACATCTGGAATTACAGTAACTTGAGCTCATCATAGTCTTTTAGAAAGAAACCATTCTCAAACTACTCAAGGACTATTTTTTACAGTTTTACTAGGAATTTACTTAACAATTCTTCAAGCTTATGAATATATTGAAGCTCCTTTTACAATTGCAGACTCCGTTTATGGATCATCTTTTTTTATAGCAACAGGGTTCCATGGACTTCATGTATTAATTGGAACAACTTTTCTATTAGTATGTTTAATTCGACATTTAAATAATCATTTTTCAAAAAATCACCACTTTGGATTTGAAGCTGCTGCTTGATATTGACATTTTGTTGATATTGTATGATTATTCCTTTATGTATCAATTTATTGATGAGGAGGATAAAATTTTATCTATATAGTATAAAAAGTATATTTGACTTCCAATCATAAGGTCTATAATTAATAGTATAGATAATTTTTTCAATTCTAATAATCGGTTCAATTATTATACTAATTTCTGTAATTGTAATATTTCTAGCTTCAATTTTATCAAAAAAAACTATTGTAGATCGAGAAAAATCATCTCCATTTGAATGTGGATTTGATCCTAAATCTTCTTCACGATTACCATTTTCATTACGATTCTTTTTAATTACAATTATTTTTTTAATTTTCGATGTAGAAATTGCATTAATTTTACCTATTATCTTAATTATTAAATTTTCTAATTTATTAACTTGAACAATTACTTCAATTATTTTTATTTTAATCCTTTTATTAGGACTTTATCATGAATGAAATCAAGGTATATTAAACTGATCAAACTAGGGTTGTAGTTAATTATAACATTTGATTTGCATTCAAAAAGTATTGAATTTCAATCTACCTTAATAAAACATTTATTATTACAATTGAATATGAAGCGATTAATTGCAATTAGTTTCGACCTAATCTTAGGTAAATTTACCCTTATTCTTTATTTACAAATTCATAATTAATTGAAGCCAAAAAGAGGCTTATCACTGTTAATGATAGAACTGAATTAATTTTTCCATTTAAATAGAAGTATGGTGATCAAGTAAAAGCTGCTAACTTTTTTCTTTTAATGGTTAAATTCCATTTATACTTCTATTTATATAGTTTAAAAAAAACCTTACATTTTCATTGTAAAATTAAATAATATTATTTTATAAATTACTATAATTAATTCATTAAATTAATTATTATTAAAATTTACAAATTAATATATATATATATTAAATATAAATATATTCAAAGATAAATTTATCTCCCTAACATCTTCAGTGTCGTACTCTAATTATAAGCTATTTGAATAAAAACAATATATATATATATATATAAGACAATAATTCAAAAAATAAAACTTAATAAATAAATTTTTAAATTATTATTTTGAAGAATTTGATTTAATTGAGAATGTTTAATTAATCTTTTATAAAGTTGTTGACCTCCAAAATATTCTGATCGCCCTTGATCAAATGATTTAATTCTAATTTTTCCAACAATTAAAGGATAATTAATAATTCCATAAGTAGAAATATAAGGTATAAACCATATAGAACCTAAAAAATAAGAAGAATTATAATTATTTAAAGCCTTATTTATAAAAAATAATGAAACATTAGAAATTAAATAACCAGATACTCCGCCAATAATACAAACAAATAAAGTTAGTAATTTTAATGAACTTGGTAAAATGATAACATCAGGAGTAGGGAAAATTAATCAACTTAATATACTTCCACCAAAAATTCTTAAAATTAATAAACCTGTTATACTTTTTAATATAATTCAACCTTCATCATTTAATATATAAAGGGTGTCCCAAGAAGAACGCAATTTTTAAATCTCGCAACATTCGAAGTGTCATTGTTTGACATTTGAATAATTGTTATTGTTTGTTAGTAGAAGGTACGAGGTTAGTAAAAATGGAGCGCTACACTAATGAACAACGCATTCTCATTGTGAAATTGTTTTACCAAAATGGTGAAAGTTTTGCGGCTACAGTTCGCAAATTGCGATCAATTTGGGGTCACAATAATGCTCCAAAAGAGTCAACTGTAAAGAGATTAATGGATAAATTTGCCGAAACTGGGTCTGTTAGTGATGTAAAGACAACAACGCGCCATCGACCAGGTCGATCGACCGGGTTTTGGGTGGTTTTTGGGCTGGAGGAATCATTGGACCTTTTTTTTATGAAAATGAGGCAGGTCAAGCGCAAACAGTCAATGGTGTTCGGTATCGTGAAATGATAACCAGTTTTTTCTTGCCTAGAATTGAAGAAATGAATGTGGAGGGCATGTGGTTCCAACAAGACGGCGCCACATGTCATACAGCCAGAGAAACAATTCAATTGCTGCATCAGTCATTTCCCGGTCGTGTTATTTCGCGTTTTGGAGATCAGAATTGGCCGCCTAGATCGTGCGATTTAACACCATTAGATTTTTTTCTTTGGGGTTTTTTGAAGTCGATGGTTTACGCGAATAAGCCGACGACGACTCAAGCCTTAAAAGACGAAATTGGACGCTGCATTAATGAAATACCGCAGCATTCATGCAAAACGGTCATTGAAAATTTCATTAAAAGATCGCGTGCATGCCAGCAAAGCCGCGGCGGCCATCTGCACGATATATTGTTCCATACATAACCTCATTCTGTCTACTTTACGATATAATAAAGTTTCACGATTTTTTCTTAAATATCTGTGTTTTATTTAAAATTAAAAAATTGCGCTCTTCTTTGGACACCCTTTATAATGAAGAAAAATTTTAAGTTCCTGTTATTGTGTAATATACTAATCGAAAAGAATAACAAACAGTTAAACCTGTCGAAAAAAAATATAAGAAAAAAGAAAATATATTAATGTAAGAAAAAGATACTATTTCTAAAATTAAATCCTTAGAATAAAACCCAGCTAAAAAAGGTATACCACATAAAGCTAAATTTGCTACATTAAAACAAGATGAAGTTATAGGCATTATTATTCTTAAACTTCCTATTAAACGAATATCTTGAGTATTATTTATATTATGAATAATTGCTCCTGCACATATGTATAAATAGTAAAGTCTTAAATAAAGCATGAGTTAATAAATGAAAAAAAGCTAATTTATAATAACCTATTGATAAAATTCTCATCATTAAACCTAACTGTCTTAATGTTGATAAAGCAATAATTTTTTTTAAATCAAATTCATAATTAGCTCCTAACCCAGCTATAAATATAGTTAAACCAGATAGTAATAGTAATAAATTTCCTAATCAAGAATTTCTTAATAAAATATTAAATCGAATTAATAAATAAACTCCTGCTGTTACTAATGTAGAAGAATGAACCAAAGCAGAAACAGGTGTTGGAGCAGCTATAGCAGCTTGTAATCAAGAAGCAGCTAATATAACTAACAACCCAATAATAGTTATTTCTTTATCTAAATGTATCACTTCTAAATTAAAAATATAATTTCATCTTCCATAATTTAATATTCAAGCAATTGCTAATAATAAAGCAACATCACCAATTCGATTAGATAATGCAGTTAATATACCTGCATTATAAGACTTGACATTTTGAATAAATAAATTACTAAACAATAAGATACTAAACCTAATCCATCTCATCCTAATAAAATTCTAATTAAATTTGGTCTAATAATTAATAATATTATTGAACTAACAAATATTAATACTAATATAATAAATCGATTGATTTTATAATCACTTTCTATATATTCCTTTCTATAAAAAAATACCAAAGAAGAAATTATTAAAACAAAAGATATAAAAATTAAACTTATTCAATCTAATAAAATTGTTATTACAATTATTAACGAATTTATTGAAACAACTTCTCATTCAATAAAAATTCTATAATCATTTATAATAAAAATTAATCCTATTGTAAAAGATAATAAACTAGAAAAAAATAAACAAATAAATCTAATTGTACAAATTGATAAATATTTCACGATTTAAAAAGAATTTATCTTATCATTGACACCACAAATCAATATTTTTATTAAACTATTTAAATTATAATCATAATATACAAATATCTCTCTTTAAAATTAATAAATTTAAAGGAAATCAATGTAAAAATAAAAGTAAATATTCACGAATTTTTCATCCTCTAAATGAATAAGCCCCTGAAAACACCTTCCCGTGTTGTCTATAAGCAAATAAATATAAAGTATAAGCAGCAGAAAAAAAAGATAATAATGATAATATTAATATAGTCACTCAAGATCATCTAACAATTCTATTAATTAAATAAATTTCTCCTAATAAATTTAAAGTTGGAGGAGCAGCTATATTAGCAGAACTTAATAAAAATCATCATAATGCTATAGAAGGTATAAAATTTAATAAACCCTTATTAATTAATAATCTTCGTCTTCCTAAACGCTCATAAGAAATATTAGCTAAACAAAATAAACCTGATGAACATAAACCATGAGCAATTATTAAAGTATAAGACCCACATAAACCTATATATGTTATAGTTATTAAGCCAGCTAATACAATTCCTATATGAGCAACAGAAGAATAAGCAATTAAAGCTTTTAAATCAGTTTGACATAAACAAGTTAATCTAACTAATACCCCTCCTACTAAACTAATTCTAATTCAAATAAAATTAAATTTTAACCCTAATAATCGTAAAAAAGGAAATACTCGTAATAAACCATATCCTCCTAATTTTAATATAATTCCAGCTAAAATTATTGATCCAGAAACTGGAGCTTCAACATGAGTCTTAGGTAATCATAAATGTACTAAAAATATTGGTATTTTTACTAAAAAAGCTAATACCAAAGAAAAATAAAGAATTTCATAATTAAATATATAATTACTTAATAAATAAAAATTTATTGTATTTGTAATTTTATACAAATAAAAAATTCCAATTAATATAGGTAAAAAAACTAATAATGTATAAAATAATAAATAAACCCCAGCTTGCAATCGTTCAGGTTGATATCCTCAACCCAAAATTAAAAATAAAGTTAGAATTAAACTTCTTTCAAAAAATAAATAAAATATAAACAAACTTATTCTTCTAAATGTTAATACTAATAAAATTAATAACAAAATTATATTAAATAAAAATAAATTTACATAATTATTATATTTATAAATACTTTCACTTGCTATTAATATTAAAGAAACAATTTATAAACTTAATAAAATTAATCCATAAGAAATTATATCTATTCCAAATAAATAAATAGTAAAATAAAATAATTTGAGTAAATATTTATTATAATAAAAATAAATCTAATAAAAAATAGTAAACTTTGAACCATTCAATATATATTTTTAATAAAACATATAGGAAATAAAAATAAAATTATAAAATTATAAAAATTACTTTTAACATATTATAAAATATTAAATCTTTGAAAATAATCATTTCCATGTGTACGAATTATTGAAACTAAAATTGAAAGTCCTAAAGCCCGTTCACATACTCTAAAAGTTAAAAATATTATTTCGATTAAAAACAAAAGTAAGTACTCCTATAATAAATAAAATTCTTGGTAAAAATCAATTTAAAATTATTAACATTAGTTTTAATAGTTTAACAAAAACATTGGTCTTGTAAATCAAAAATAAGATTAATTCTTTTAAAACTTCAAGAAAAAAGAAATTCTTTATCATTAATCTCCAAAATTAATATTTTTTAAACTACTTCTTGATATTATACAATGAATTCTAATAACTTTTTTATTTATTTTTAATTTTATTTTTATAAATATTAAACACCCCCAAGCTATAGGATTAACACTTCTAATTCAAACAATATTAGTATCTATATTATCTGGTTTAATAACTAAAAGATTTTGATATTCTTATATTTTATTTTTAGTTTTTTTATTTATGTAACTATTTATTTATGTAACTTCATTAGCTTCAAATGAAATATTTTCTTTTTCAATTAAACTAATAATTACTTATTTTATTATTATATTATTATTAACAATTACTCTATATTTTATTGACAAAAATATTTTATTACAATATTACAATTTAGAAAATCAATCTATTTATAATATAAATTCCTTTTTTAATGAAAATTCTATATCATTAAATAAATTATATAATTACCCAACAAATCTATTAACTATTTTATTAATAAACTATTTACTAATTACATTAATTGCTGTAGTAAAAATTACAAATTTATTCAAGGGTCCTTTACGACCTATATTTAACTAATGAACAAACCTTTACGATTAAAACACCCAATTTTAAGAATTGCAAATAATGCATTAGTTGACCTTCCTGCCCCAAGCAATATTTCATCTTGATGAAATTTTGGATCATTACTAGGATTATGTTTAATTATTCAAATTTTAACTGGATTATTTTTAGCAATACATTATACAGCAGATATTAATATAGCCTTTAATAGTGTAAATCATATTTGTCGAGATGTAAACTATGGTTGATTATTACGTACTTTACATGCTAATGGAGCATCATTTTTTTTTGTTTGTATTTACTTACATATTGGACGAGGAATATATTATGGATCTTACTTATATACTCCAACTTGATTAGTAGGAGTAATTATTTTATTTTTAGTAATAGGGACAGCTTTTATAGGATATGTTCTTCCATGAGGACAAATGTCATTCTGAGGAGCTACTGTAATTACTAATTTATTATCAGCAATTCCTTATTTAGGAATTGATTTAGTACAATGAGTTTGAGGAGGATTTGCTGTTGATAATGCTACTCTTACACGATTTTTTACTTTTCATTTTATTTTACCTTTTATTGTTTTAGCTATAACTATAATTCATTTATTATTCCTACATGAAACTGGATCTAATAACCCTATTGGATTAAATTCTAATGTTGATAAAATTCCATTTCACCCATATTTTACATATAAGGATATTTTTGGATTTATTATTATAACAATAATTTTAATTTTATTAGTTTTAATTAATCCTTATTTATTAGGAGACCCAGATAATTTTATCCCTGCTAATCCATTAGTAACACCAGTCCATATTCAACCTGAATGATATTTTTTATTTGCATATGCAATTTTACGATCAATTCCAAATAAATTAGGAGGAGTAATTGCTTTAGTTTTCATCTAAGTAAATTTCAATTCTATCCAATTAATAAAAAACAGAACACGAAGCCGACATAAACAAAAGCAAGGAGACGACAGCATTAGCACAACACATAAAAGAAACAAATCATGTTGTTGACTTTAAAAACGTCAAAATTCTTGACAGAGAGAAGAGAGAGAACAAACGCTACACATTAGAAAGCCTCCGAATACAACAGAGAATTGACAGATCAATAAACACAAAAGAAGACAAAGACAATACGAACTCACAGTATTCCATTGCCATCGTTTGAAGAAAGTGAAACTCTGTGATATTAGCTTTAAGTTCAACTGTGATATTTTAAGCCAATTTATATGATTAATTATATTATTATTTTTTAACTGTGTCGTGATGTCCCGTTTTTTAATAATAAATATTAATTATATTAATATGTGAATAAAATAGTAAGTTGAACTTCGAATACTTATACACAAAAAATATTGTAAAAACCTATCTTTGTCAACAGATATTTCACAAAATAAATAATCTCCTGAGGATGTCGGAAAAAAGCCGACGAAACGTCGAGATAAAATGGTGAAATAAATTGTTTTATTTGCATCGATAAATAGCTGACCAACATTAGCCCAATAAAAACAACTATAAAATAATAAAACACTGGTTTGGTCATTAACAAAAACAAAGAAAATAAAATTATATTTTGAATAATAGTAGTAACAGTAATTTTATTAACATGAATTGGAGCTCGACCTGTAGAAACACCCTATCTATTAGTAGGTCAAATTTTAACAGTTATTTATTTCTCTTATTTTATAATTAATCCTCTAATTACTAAATGATGAGATAATCTATTAAATTAGTTAATGAGCTTGAATTAAGCATATGTTTTGAAAACATAAGATAGAAATTAAACTTTCTATTAACTTATACTAAAATTAATTTACTATAATATATAAAATAAAAAAATTTTAAATCCTACAAAAAATAATAAAAAATTTAATGAAAAAGGTAAAAAACTTTTTCAAGCTAAATATATTAATTTATCATATCGAAACCGAGGTAAAGTCCCACGAACTCAAATAAATATAAATGAAACAAAAGTTAATTTAAAAAAAATATAAATGAAAATACATCTCTTCCTAAAAATATTACACAAAATAATATACTTATAAATAAAATTCTTGCATATTCAGCTAAAAAAATTAATGCAAAACCACCTCTTCTATATTCAACATTAAACCCAGATGATTTGAAATCACGTGATTTGAAATCACGTGATTTGAAATCACGGTGATTTTAAAATCACCGGCGACGTACAATCACTGTTGGAGTTCGAAATCGCCCGGTTTATTATTCATAGCCTCCAACAAAAGATTTTTCGAAACGTGTTCGGGTGATTTCGAACTCCAAAACTACTGTTAAATCGCCGGTGATTTTAAAATCACCATGATATCAAATCGCCGTGATTACAGAACAGACCCGACTAATTCAGATTCTCCTTCAGCAAAATCAAAAGGAGTTCGATTTGTTTCTGCTAAAGAAATTCTAAATCAAACTAATGAAACAGGAAATATAATAAATAAAAATCAAATAAATATTTGATACTTATAAAATATTAATATATTATAACTCCCAATTAAAAAAATAAAACTTAATAAAACTAAAGCTAAACTTACTTCATAAGAAATAGTTTGAGCTACTGCTCGTAAACCTCCTAATAAAGCATAATTTGAATTAGAAGATCAACCAGCAATTATTACAGTATAAACACCTAAACTAGTACAACATAAAAAAAATAATAATCCTAAATTAAAAGAAAATAATTTAATAAATATAGGTATACATATTCATACTAATAAAGATTAAAATAAAGAAAAAATAGGAGAAAAATAATAAGAAACATAATTTGATAATAATGGATAAGTTTGTTCCTTAGTAAATAATTTAATTGCATCACAAAAAGGTTGACCCTACAGCCTTTTTGCAGGAATATAAGGCAAAGTTGGCCTTCCTTACACGTTCCAATACGTTAAGTCTAACTAACAGTTTTCTATCTAGAATTATTCCTAAAAATTTTGAACTTTCAGAAAAAACTAGATCTGTTCCATTTATCCGAGGTGGAGGATCCACATGTGGGACTTTATTCATCCTAGTAAAGAGAACCAATTCTGTCTTGTTTAGGTTTACGCCCAACCCGCTGCTTCTGGCCCATCTAGCCAATTTGTTCAGAGCCACCTGTAGAATGTCTCGGAGGACGTTTTCGAATTTGCCACTCACTGCGATTGCCACGTCGTCCGCATATGCCACGACCTTGCAGCCACATCGTTCTAGATCTAGCATGATTTCATGCACCGTTAGGTTCCAAATTAGTGGAGACAGTACTCCTCCTTGTGGGGTCCCTCTGTTTACAAACCTTGTTAGAGTTGTGGACCCACGACATGCTGTTATGCGTCTTCTGTTGAGCAGACTTTGAATTAGTCTAATCAAACTATAGTTAACTTTTAGATGTGACAGTGCCGCAATTACTGCATCTGAGTGAATGTTGTTAAAAGCCCCTTCTATGTCATGAAATGCCACCATGGTGAATTTCTTAAAATGCAGGGACGATTCGATAGAGCTCACAAGTTCGTGCAGGGCTGATTCTGTAGACTTCCCCTTATTGTAAGCATGTCGGTTCACCGACAGCAGTTTTGTATCCAGGTATTCCCTAATGAAATAATCTAAAAGTCTTTCCAGACCTTTCAATAGGAAGGAGGATAGGCTAATTGGTCTGAAGTATTTTGGCCTAGTGTGTGATATCTTCCCCGCTTTAGGTATGAATACCACTTTGGTATCCCTCCATTGATTCGGGATGTATGAAAGCGTGATACAGCTTACATAAATTTTCTCCAACCAGGGGATAATGTACTTCAACATTCTCTGCATTTCTGCTGGAGTGATGCCGTCTGGTCCAGGCGACTTGAAAGGCTCAAAGCTATTAATAGCCCAGCTTATTCTGGATCTCTCATACATTGACTCATCCTGCAAGTAACCCATTGCACAGGGTGAATCTGATAGTATCCTCTGATGATCCTCAGCCTTGCGGCGTCGGAGACATTTTCCACTTCGCCACAGAAGGTATACAAAGAGCGTCTTTGCCCCTTTCTAAGATCCTTCTTATAGATCTTGAGTTACTCTTTATAGGCATCCCAAACATTAGCGACCCCAGTAGATTTAGCCTTGTTGAATAGCTTGTTGCAGGTCTTTTTCATAGCCGTTAGCTCAGAAGTCCACCATTGGGGTTTAGTTTTACCCTTGTACCTTGTTTTTGGACAGGCTTCTTCAAGGGAACTATTGAATGATGTGGTGATATGCTCGACCAGATTATCCAGACCGTCTTTGTCATTCGGTTCGTACAGATGTTTGGAGTTGAGGACTTTCTTGAAATTCTTTTCATACAGGTGCCACTTTGTCTTTCTCACAAAACGTGTAATAACAAAACAAAAAAGTTTCCCTATTGTTTATATCCGTACTACCCCAGATAGTATGATGAGCGTTCGTGACTGCGCCAATAATCAGCTCGACCTCGTCAGACGATGCTCCTTCTACTATTTCCCTGAATAGAGCAGTCGGTACTACAGCTTCATAAGGCAAGTAACTGGCGACCACCCAATATATGCGAATACTGATCTCCAGACTAGCAGATGTTTGGAGAAAGATACTTAGATCTTTCCTGGCCAAAATGCATGTTCGTGGAGTGCCTTCACAGTTGGCCACAAGCAGTTTAAAGTTGGGTGTCCTGATACGGCACACCCTTCCTCCCACTGGGTAGGGCTCCTGTATCAGGACGATGTCTACTGCACTTGTGGATAGGCGCAGCAATAGAGCCGCTGAGGCTGCTTTAGCGTGATGGAGGTTAATCTGTAGAATTCTTACAATCATTGGTAATTGACAGATTAACATCCACCCCGACAAGGGTGTTATCGAACTCTTCGTCCGTATCATCGAGAAGCGTGAACCGGCAGATGCGTCAAAGAGTCCGGAAACTCCCCTCAGCTCCTCTGTGTCAGAAGTAGAGCTTTCGTCCTCAGAGTAGGACGTTACAGATCTTCTGTTAGAGTTGGAGTCACCAGAAATAATGGCCGTGGGTACCTCCGTACTTCCAGAAAGACGTGTATCAACCACGGTGGACGACTCACCTTCCGCAGTGGGAGCTATATCCTGCTTGTATACCTTCAAGACTATAGTCTCGAAGCCATATTGTAGGGTTGCACTTGCACGTTGTATATGGGAGGTGGATTCAGCGTTAAGGATCAAATTGACCTGCCGCTTTTTACCATCCGCCTCACCCACCTTGCTGATTCTCCAATTATGGGCGGGCAGACCAGGATTGGAATCTTTTATTATTTCTAATATGTTAGCCGGGTTGGAGGGCTCTTCTGTAACACAGGTGATGGCTCTAGGGTGACTAGGGATGTTGTTTTTTCGACAACATCCAACTGGGCACCCGGCCACCGCTCGACTCAGAGCAGCCTTATACAGGTCTACTGATCTGGCATCACTGAAATATAAGAGCTTTACTCTCTCCTAATTCCATCCTGCATCGTTGCAGATTGGTGGTTTGCCCGGCATTTCTCTACGGACATCGAGGTAATGAGCCATAATGGCTGATTGCACATGGCTCCATTTGTCCTTGAGGATGGATCCATCTTACTACTTCTGCCTATAACGGTCATCACTAGGCTCTCCTTCGCCACTTCATTGAAGGGCTTGGTCTTAGAAGCATCTATGACGTCTTTAGCCCAGGTAAGTGATTCTTTTTGTTTTTCGGTAAGAGCCGAAACCTCAACAGCCTCCAACTTCGTCAAAAGTCTGAGCGCTATCCGGTGCTCATTGTGCTTCCGTATTGACGGTCGGACACGACGTTTTCCCCACGAAGGCATTCCCTCAACGAATTTATTTATTTTTTTGTCTGTATTAGCCCGTAATAGGTACTACGATGTAAGCCTTCCAGACTTTGTACAGTTTTTTTTTTGCGTTTGCGTAATAGGTACAGCGTAATAGATTTTAACTATCCGCTCTGTGCTAAACATGTCCGTTCACTACGACTGATCAGCAACGACAGCCACACTAAATAAAAGTTACCGACGCCTGAAAATTTCTAAATAAATATAAATTTTATTGTGCAAAATAACAAAAATAAATGTTTTTAATGAATGTTACGTACACGAAATGAAACTTGAACAACTTTGGGATCATATTAAATCACCCATAAGAGTATATGGAAATGTGTCACTGTGCCAAAACTTTCCCCGATTTCTCTTGCCAATTGGGACTGAATATACCCGTCAAAATAATGTTAATGTGTGAACATACCCTTGTATGATCGTAAATAATGTTTTTTTTAATTGGCAACACTATGAAATCTGTAATACAAATGTAATTACTACCGACAGGCGGCGATGTGTATACCACTATTTCTGAACTGTTATACTCAAAAAAAGGTAAACAATGAATTTTTTGTTTTGATACCTTTTTGAAAACAACTATCTTTTATTTGTTCTTTATGCTAAAGTGTCCTTGCAATACAGTAGAATCCACCACAGTGGCCTTCAGCAATGTTAAAAAATGTATCAAAACAAAGAAATCATTGTTTACATTTTTCAGTATACCAGTTTCACAAATAGTGGTATACACATCGTCGTCTGTCGGTAGTAATTACATTTGTATTACAGATTTCATAGTGTTGCCAATTAAAAAAACATTAGGCATGTTTTCGTTACAAGTTAGCAATTTTAGTTTAGCACTTTGCAACGAAAACAACTGACTTCCAATAACTGGCACATAAGCAAGAAGTGGCGGATTTTCACTATCTGGAAGCAATGGTGTCATGAGTTGCGAAGAAAGAACAGTGCAACACAGACAAAAAATTCGTGAAAAGTATTTATAAAACATATATTTACTATTCTATGTTCAATTGTTTACACTCTTTTTGCAAATATTAAAATAATTTCCCATTTTTTTTCTTCTTCCCGTTAATTCCCAATAATTGATAACAATCTCTCCAAAAATGGGATGCCATATTGCTAAATATAGGGTGCCCAAGCTGGCAACATCATACACGATTAAGACAGGAACACAAGCACCAAACTTCATCGGGAACTAATAGTGCTTAAAAGTGCTTAGCTCCCCATACAAATTAAGCACTTTTGGTGTAACGAAAACACGCATATTATTTACGAACTAAGTCCCCATTTACATGGTACTTTTTTTTAAGTGACTTATCGGCTTATTCTCTTTTGAAAAAGTATTTACGTTCACACGCGTACTTTTTTTTCAATACTTAACTTATTTTCATTTGTTTTGTTTCGGCTTTGCCTGTGTGAATTGTTGTTGTTTCCAAGTGAGAACGAAAAACACAAAACGATGAGTACGATAAGTACGAGTACGGCATACTTTTTTTCCCCCCGTTTCCGACTGCCTCTCTCGCCCACAAAACGCCGATAAGTATGCTTAATACTTAAAAAAAAAGTATCATGTAAATGCAGACATACAAAGGTATGTTCACGCATTAAAATTATTTTGACGAGTATATTCAGTCTCAATTGGCAATGCAGAATTGTTAAAATTATTTATTAAACAGAAATCACGGAAAGTTTGGCCACCAAAAACGATTCTTTGAACAAATAACACACCGATGTATTCGTTTAAGCTCCCTCTTTAATTTACGGAATCTAGTCGGAATCTTTAATCGTGTCCTTAGGTCCCGTCGGTGGTAATTAGTGTCCTGACCCCCACTACGAAACAGAAATCTGTAAAATTTGTTCAAGAAAAAACCGATTCTTTGAACAAATAATACATCGATGTATTCGCCTTGATACCCTCTTTAATTTGAGGTACAAGTCGGAATCTTTAATCGTGTCCTTAGATCCCGTCGGTGGGAATTAGTGTCCTGAACCCCCACTTCGAAACAAATCGCGAATGTTCAACAAAAAAGCGATTCTTTGAACAAATAATACATCAATGTATTCGTCTTGATACCCTCTTTAATTTCAGGTACAAGTCGGAATCTTAAATCGTGTCCTTAGGTGCCGTAGGTGGACCTAATGACCATGTATATATTCCTCCCGACCATGTATATATTCCTCCCGACCTGGTCCATTTAAGTCTTATGATCCATTCTAACCCTTCAAGATTTTAAAGGTAGTTTTTTTATCCTCAAACTAATACTGCCAAAATTAAACAAGTAAATAAGTTATGTTCGGTCATGCCGAATCTGATATACCCTCCACCATGGATCGCATATAAATGTTTTCGGGTACAAATATAGTCATATTATTAAATTTCAGCCCAATTCGTTGCAATTTGTGTTTTTGTGGCGTTATGAAGTCAAATCTAGAGGGAGAGGTGTTCCCCCATATATTTGCAACCTTTTTCAACCCTTATTTCTGACATAAACATCTTTTCGGCACCTCTATTCATCATAAAAAGCTTCACATTGCTCGTCGTGACTAAACCTTTAACCAATAAATGCGGCAATATAGGCAGGATTATGCATTTTCCACATTCCGAAGAAAACTTTTGTGATCAGTTTTTGTGAACAACTGAAAGATTTTTCATGCTAATCATATTTTGAGAAAAATTTTTATGATACTAAAATTTCCAGCTGTATAATGATCCAATACTCCCTTTTATTACAAAATATTTAAATAAATGCATTTAATTTTTTTAGGAATAAAAGATTTAGCATTGTTACATTTATTTGGCATTTATGGATTTTCTAAAACACAAAATTTGCAAAACTTTATCAACTTTTTGTCTCTGGTGCTAATTTTTGACTGGAATGATTCGGAGCTTAATTCAAAGAACCCCTCAAAAGATACAATATATTCTTTTCTCTTACAAAATATAGATATTTTTAAGGAGAAGGGATCTGAAATAATAGTTCAACATAAGAATATTGAGTAAAATTGCTTTATATTTGAAAATTTCGTATCCACCTGGCTGGATGTGAACGTAAACTACTTATTACTTCTGGGTATTACTCCATAGCGGTCAGCAATGTTTCGATGGTGTTCAGCAGGCCCATGGCTGTGATGGCCTTCTCGTCACTACTATTCTCGGCCTTCAAATTTCAATTGCTACCGGTAACAATTGTTCATAGAAAGTGCAAACAGTCTTCTGCAGAACATTGGTAAGGTCTTCATTGTCGGATTCTCTTATAATAGTTAGCAATTCTTTGGGTATTTCTTTAATTTGCGCCTCGCAGTATTGGACAGCAGCATCCTGGCAGTTCAAGAACATTTGCCGACAGATAGCGGCTTCTACTGGCAATTTTTGATCGTCCAACAGACAGTGGGTGGTCAGATGTATTATTTCAGCCAAAATTTTATGATTTTCCAATTGGTTTTCACTGAAATAGTGCAAAACCCAACGGACATGACCAACGGTATTTTGGAATTCAGGAAAAACCTTAGTGGTAAGCAAATTCCACACTTGATCGCGATAAATGCGCTTCGTCAATGAATGAATGAATAAATGCGCTTCGTCATTCGGCCAATGTGTTGATCATATGCAGGGCGTCATCCTTTTGCTTGTTATAGGCGTTGGGGGACGTTATTTTCTTGAGAAAGGGATACAAAGTAATTTTGTCCATGTTAAAACAATTCCTCAAAACCAAATATCTCGCCGTCATTTTTTTATTACTTGCTTAATAATAGTCATGGCTTTACCGCTCCTCTTTTAGGAAGAAATCTCGTTTCTCCAAAAAAAATGATTGACACCACCAGCTTCTGGTTTTATGTTTGAAATAGGAAAAGCATTGACGTTCATTTAAATGCCACCGTCAGGTTTTGAGCTCTACAAACTTTAAATTATACAACGTCCGTAGTTCCTCAACAAAAAATTAAACTTGAATGAAACAGAAGATGTCAAGTACATTATTCGTAATGTAAACTTACAATTGCACTGGTTGCTCACTTATAATGCCTTCCATTTCAGCACCATAAAGCAAATTCATGCCAGCCAATCGCGTTTTTGAAGCCATTGAGAATTCTTCACATTCATTAACTGGCGAAATTGCGCCCGGCCTTGGGTGCATTTTATGGGAGCCACTGCGAATTGATGGGATGACAACCGTAGTACTGCTGAAATCAAATTCACTATGAAAACGAAATACTGCCGAGACAATTTTGATTATGCCATGTCCGTCCGTGTGTCTTTCTGCTGAAATCATTTTATCACTTTTGTTTTCATTCTCCCATTCGTAAATGACAGTGCATGTGTGTGTGGTATTCGCGCCAACACAGCAAGCGGCGCCTGGTTTACGATTGCAAGTAATTTACGATTGCCAAGTAATGGAGCGTTGCAATCATTTGCTTGAGTGTGGAAGAGAAAATATTTCATTTCCCTAATATTTACTCTTGTGTTAATTTATTTGTATTTTTTTTATCAAAAATACATTGTATAATTAGTAAGTATACTTTTTATTTATCCTTTTCCAAAATAAAGTTGTAGCGCTCCGACTTCGCCTACGTTTCGTTTATACGTTGTTTAATCGAAAGGCCGAGTCATTTATGTAGTAAAGCAATAGTCCTCTAACTGGAATCTGGAAACTTTGTTCGACAAAACACCTCTTTGGGGTTCATGTGGTACACCAAAATGTTCGTATTGATGTCCACTTTGGTTTCCGATTCAAAGTTTTTTGGCAGTGGTTACTATTTGGCCTCCAGGACTAATTTGATGTCCTGACCACCAGTGTGAAACTGAAATCTGGAAACTTTGTTCGACAAAACACCTCTTTGGGGTTCATGAGGTACACCAAAATGTTCGTATTGATGTCCACTTTGGTTTCCAATTCAAAGTTTTTTTTGGCAGTGGTTACTATTTGGCCTCCTGGACTAATTTGATGTCCTGGCCAGAGTTCATGAGTTCAGTTGGTGTTAATTTTGAACAGTTTATTTGTAAACACCCCTATTGCAATAAAACAATTTTGTTGTGTATTTTGAGCAAATTGGTTCCCTTGATATTCAGTCGTATTAGATGAAATGTCTGACAAAGAGAAGCGGACAACTATTGTGATAAACGAGCATTAACGAGAGCTTGAAAAGCTTAATGTGAAACACGTTAAGAAGCAACCATTTCATAAGATTTAAGGCTGGGTTAGGCAAACGTAACCGTAACGCTCCCGTAGCGTAACGAATCAGCTGATTTGATCAGACATATTGAAATCAGTATAAACGATTAGCCAACGAAACGTAAAGGTGAAATTAGCGTGACGATCCTCGATCATATTTGTGGACATATAAGTTTGAGGCTTTTGAAGACAATTTTCTGAGTATTTAAAGATGGTGTGGCCAGAATCGGTTGCACACGCTCCTGGAAAAGGGGAGAATATCATTCTTCCGAGAGTAAGGCAGTACCACCACCTGACTAGCCATTACGAGGCAGTGGTTCAACCACTGCGAAATGGGGCGACAATACCTCTCGTGAAGATGGGTAAGATGCTCTACACCAATCGAGATGGATTCGAGATCCACTATGTCTCGAAGAGGAAGCTTAAACTTGTCAGTAAAGACAGAACGATGATCAACAGTTTGGTAGGTGACGACACGCTCCGCAAGATTTACCGTATATATATCCCACAGGAGCGCTGCGAGACAAAAGCAGTTGTGGAAATACCTGCAGAATACACCGAATTTATATACGACAATATGAAAATGCGACAACTCCCAGAATACGGCCCACTGTATGGTTATGTTAAAATTTCTGAGATGAAGAGATTCTCAATTCCAGATAAGGAGAATAGGGATAGAAGAGTCGATATTGATCTGGTCACTGTATCCTTCACGGGTGATGCGCTACCATCACATGTTGAATTGGACAGGATTATATACATGGTAAGACTATTCATAAACCATGTTACACAATGCAGAAAGTGTTGTAGATTCGGTCATTCCGAGGGCGTATGTCGTCGCTCGCCACGTATATGCTCCAGATGCGGAATGACCCACGATAACGAATGCATCCAAATGGCAGTGTGCGTAAACTGCGATGGTTTCATGATGCTAAATCGAATCAATGTGAGGTGAGAATACGACTCAGAAAGAAGGCCAAGGAAGAGGCAGAAGAGAAGGCGCCAAAGAGACGCGATAAGGTTCCTGACACACAGGTAATAAATAATCCTATACATTTTACTTGCGAACCGAACGATTTCCCACCTATGTCGGAGAAACGTAAGAAGATGACTCCCAAGAGGAAACGTAAACGCGGTACCAGAACGAGCAATAATGTTCGGGTAGAGGATGTTGTAGCCGAGGATGACCGGGTGGATTCGGATGGACCCGATTTACCACCCGAGGAGGGGATGCCCGACAACACACTTCTACTTGTGGAGACCGACGACCATGAACCACGGAATGATACACGCGAGGATACTGATGTCGAGGTATCCCATGACAATACAAACAATCTGGGATCTGAATCCCATAATAGCTTCGACGAATTTCAATCGATCTACCAATCACAATCTGTCCAACCGATGAAATATGCTGATGATGAGGATATTTCAACTTAATGGGACAAGTCTGAGAAATAAAAGACCACAACTGATACAATTTCTGAAGGAAGAGGATGTCGATATAATGTGTATATCCGAGACGTTTTTCAAACCAACGGATGTATACAACATTCCTTTTTACGATATTATTCGAACGGATAGACCATCTCACACCCACGGAGGGGGTGTTGCAATCGTAAAAAAGAGATCGATATCATTTAAACTCCTTTCTTTTCACCTCTCGAATGGACAGATCGAGATTGTAACCTGCCAGATCAATACCCATTGTTGAGTTCGAACCGAAACAAACAACTTTTCCTAGCTGCCTTTATATTAAAAAACACTTTGAATTAATTTTCATTTAGTTAAGTATTTATTAATATTTCGTTAATCCGATGGCGTTTCGCTTAAAAACAATTTGTTCACTCCGTATTAACATTCGAACTGAACTTAGCTTTTGCCATCGTTGCCCTTTACAACTTCTTTTCCAAAAAAAGACACTGCCGTCATTAAACTGCATACAATGTATATCAAAGGGCTACGCACATACATACACACATGTATGTACGTACATATGACCGAATTGGTAAACAAACAAGAGGGCATCGAAGGAATAGAAAATAAATAGATTTGTAAAATGAGAGTAATGATTACATAAACAAAGCATGAAGATTTGAGGACATAAGAAATTTGAATGTAGTATTAGAAAATAATTGAAAGTAATAAATAAGACAGTGGCGGCGGTAACACCCATATGGGAGACGTTGTAATAGCATTATTATATATTCCACCGTCTGCCAGGTACAATACCGGACACTTAAATGAAATCATCGCACAGATTCCATCTGTGTCACACTTTGTCTTTTGTGGTGACTTTAATGCGCACCACGAGATGTGGGGCGGACAGAGCAGTGATCACAGGGGCTACGCCATTATGGAATTTATAGATGTTACCAATGCAATACTTTTGAATAATGGATCGAAGACATTTTTTGGCTGCGGGAACCCATCTGCTCTTGATTTGACAATATGTGGCCCTTCTATCGCTCTCATATCCGATTGGACCACACTGAATGAGACCTTGGGCAGCAGCCACTGTCTCATATGTACTGAACTACAGCTAGGACCGCGAAATCAAAATATGATAACCTACGGAGTCCCTAGGAATATTCCTAAGAGCACATTGAATGAGAGATTGATAAGTATTATAAATTCGGAGACTTTCAAGAACGGATCTGAAGAGGACAAGATCGATATTTTCTCTGAATTGTTCTACAACGGCTTTAAACATGAAATCAGGACCAGAACACATCCGGATAACCCATGGTGGAACGTAAAATGCAACAAGGTCAAGGCGGATCAAATAAGGGCAGTATCACGATTTAATCGTTTCCCTTCAAGGGACAATTTTCAAAATTTAATGACGAAGAAGAAATCATACTTCTACACAGTCAAACATGAGAAAAGAAATGGCTGGAAGACAACCTGTGAGAAAATAGATAGTGACACTACACCTACTGAATTATGGAGAACGATAAAGAAATTTAGAGGAAATTACCCGACACTTGTGTCGAGGCATTTTGCGATATCCTCTCAGGCCCTGTTGGACCGGTGAACAATACAGGACGCCTGTCTGTCACCCAGGGACAGGAGGTATTTACAATGGCAGTGTTGGAGACGGCAATAGATTCGGCACGTGATACATCACCTGGGATGAACGGTATGAGAAATGGTCATATCTCAAACTTTAACCTCACATTGAGACAGACAATTTTAGAAATGGTAACTTCGTATGGTCCTCTGGATGCATTCCACGGACATGGATGCAATATAAAGTCACACCAATTCACAAGAAGGATAAACCTCCTGATGACCCACGATCATTTAGATCCATTGCCTTAATTTCGTGCCTCCGGAAGTTATTCGAGAGGATACTACAAAACAGAATTGACCACTACCTGGAATCTCATTCGAAACTCAACAACCCTCAAGCGGGTTTCCGAAGAGGAAGGTCCACATATGATAACACCATTGCGCTATGGTCGGCGATACAGTTGTCCAGAAGACAGGGAAGATTTTTGGTCTGTGTTTTCCTTGACATAGAGAGTGCATTTGAGAATGTTAACATAGATATTCTGATCGAGAAGTACAAAGACGTGGGAATCGACCAACACACTTGCGAAATAATCCATAGATTATTTTAATATAAGGAACTGATTATTGATAATAACGGAAAACCCCTCAGCAGACGATCCTTTACCGGTGCACCCCAAGGATCGGTACTCAGCACATTGAACTTCAATGTCTACGTGAATGACCTTTTCGATGAGACTGACGTACATATTTTGCGATACGCGGATGATATTGTCATGTTCTGTTCGGACGTCTCGATATATGACGCTATTCACCGTATACAAATGGCTGTCAATAGGCTGAATGACAGGCTTAAGAACATACAACTTTCGCTCTCCTCGCGTAAATCAAAGGCCATGATTTTTCCAACTGGTAGAAGGAGATCAATATCGACGTATCCATATATAAACACATATGGTAATAACATGGAATATGTCAACCACTTCAACTTCCTCGGATTTACGTTCGAATCGAACACGAAGTATGGTCAACACATCAAGAACGTAATACAATACACCACAAAAACCTCCCAATACACCACAAAAACCTCTCTTTCGAAAGGAAGAGTTGATCGAAAAAGCTGAACAATTCAAATGTGAAAACATTCAATAAATAAATCTAATTAGAAAAAATTAAATCGATCATTAACAAAAAAACTTCTAAAAACATTTAAATAATAGGATCAGCCCGCCTAAATACAATTAGAAAGAAGCTGCTCATCTTCAACACGTAGTGTTAATGAATTCTAAATAATAACATAAAAATATTTGATATTCAACAAAAAAATGCTATGCTTATTGAAATGTAGTAAAGTCTTTCTAATCGTCCAACTAATCTCAGAATCCACGCCATCTACCTGGCGATTGGTGTAGAGACAACTGTGTCAAACTGGCAACCCTTACCAGTCACATGGGTGGTGAAAATGGTGAATTTAAGTCTCGCTTAAAGCTTTGGCTGTGTGACTTGTACGCTTTCTTCGTAGGTATATAATTCCCATATGCAAATTTCTTTGTAGATTGTTATATATACAAGTGATGATCGCCACAACTACAAGCTCACACTGTGTGTCATGTATAAGACCCTCTGATGATATCCCCGCACAGGATTGAAATACGTATAAGGGTATGTGTTTACATGGCTTTCAGAGCGCAGTGGTCTTATCTTTTCCAATACACCACAAAAACCTCTCTTTCGAATGTGAAAACATTCAATAAATAAATCTAATTAAAAAAAAATTAAATCGATCATTAACAAAAAAACTTCTAAAAACGTAAAAAGAAGATGCTTTCAATTCACGAATATATTGCGAGCACTCTGCGGTGTGACAAAACTTGTTGCTCCTATACAACGGAGTACTACGGCCGAGAATTGAATACATGGCACCGCTCCTGTTGGACTGTCCTGAGGCGGACATGTTAGTCCTTCAGAGGATTCAATTCAAAGCGATAAGAATATCTATTGGGGCGATTATATCGACACATACACTAGCTTTGGAGCAGGAGGCTGGGATCATGCCCATCCCCCAGAGAATATCGTTCATGAGCGATACTTTCATGAACCGTATGATATCAAATCAAAATCACCCTGCACATCAATTTATACAAGATTACAACAGAGAATTTAATGCAAGACCAATTCTGTTTACAAAATATGAAGAGAAAATTAATGGCATAAGTGTAGAAAGATATGATAAACACCTACGATACCAAATCCCCTTGGAAGCAAATATTATCAAACCCAAGGTCAAATATCTTGATGTGGGGAGGGGCACAGGACAAGATGGACAGGCTGTTACATTATATCACAGATATATTGACGATAGATAAAGTGGATTTGTGAGGATATTTACAGTTGGATCCAAGACTGACGATAGAACCAGTTGTGCCTTTTGGATACCTGATTTTAACATTGAAGCGTTCTTTTCTCTGGACCCGAGAAGCTCCATATTTTCTGCTGAGGCCTATGCCATTCTGGAGTCATTGCTGTACATAAAAGTGAATGACCCAGGAAGATATCTATTGATATCGGACAGCAAATCCTGTATACAGGCAATTGAATCATCCACCAATAACAAAACGCATCCTTACATCTTCAGGATAAAGAGAGAACTGCTTGAACTAACACACAACGGTAACAACATTCAACTCCTATGGGTACCAGGCCACTCTGGTATTGACGGCAATGAATACGTAGATGGACTAGCAGTAAACCACATAGACTCCACCCAATACCCGGCGATACCATACACCGATATAAGAAATGTCGACAAGAGAAGAGCTATTGCATTGTGGCAGGATAGATGGAACGCGAGCGAGTTTGGCCGCAGATTATTTTCCTTTACCCCGACCGTGAACAAGGAACCATGGTTTAAAAAATCAACATCTTCCCCGCGGAATAATAACAATGATATGTAGATTAAGGTTTGGTCACCACAAGACGAGAGATCATCTTGCCAGGATAGGCATCGTCGCCTCAAGACTCTGCGACTACGGCGCGATACAAACCATCGACCACCATACATTCCACTGTCCTAACATAGACAACACACGACGTCAAGAATTCATCACCAAACTGCGAAGATCTGGAATTGATCAACTGGATATAGACACACTTATTAGGAGTAACAATTTCGATTTATTTCGAGCACTACATGGATTTTACAAGAATACTAACATTCAAATATAACGGCAGTATCATCATCCCCTATTCATACAATGTGCGAAGGCACACATGATTTTGAACCACAAACATAACACAAGGTGGCAACATAGACTTAAGGTAAGTACACACGATTTGCAGATCGGACAACATTGCCAGATAAATGGCGGAAAAATTCAACCCTGTGAATTTACAACCGTGTGACCATACAATTTTTGTTTTGCAACGTTAGCAGAAAAGTCATTGCGAGATAATTTGCAGATTGTTATATGTGCGAAGTTTATGCGTGTGACAACGGCGCCATTGCCAGAAAAACATTTTATTGGCAACACTGTCTATAATGTAGTTTTATTGGCAATCCAGCATACAAATATTTACAAAATATATTGTAAATATATGAAATTGTAACGTTTTCTTGCAATCGTCTGAACTGTCAATTCACCTTTGCCTAACAATCTGTCATTGTCCGTATATTTGCAGCACTTTAACAGGGTTGATAACGTTTGCCGATCTGGCAATCGTCTATACTCAGCTTTAGTGTCTCGTGTCGCCTTTATATTCCACATATCGTCGGCTCAATGCTATTTTGTTCCATACGCCATTTTGTATGATCGGAGAAAAACGCAATTTATTGTTTGAGTAAAAACGGGACTGAAGAGTTACACACTTTTTATTTCATAGGGTTCCCAACAGTGTTTGTATGATTCTCATGCATTTCAATGCCATTACATTCAAAAATAAGCAAGTTATAACAATTTTTGTACTTGGCATTTTGGTCCATATCCACTTTTATTTTAATATTTTTCGTATTTGTAATACATGGACCACAAAAAGGGTCGGTATGGAAGGACAGTAATTTACATATTGTGATCGAAAGAACGTAAAATACTGAGTCAAAAATATAGGGCGATAGAAAAATGGAGACATAGAAAAAAATATCAAAATTATTTCCCGTTATTCAGAGTTAAATAATTTTACCCTACCACTATCTCGAAAACTAGGCGAGATAGGAAAAAAATGATTGCAGATTCTGAAAGAGCATGCTTGAAACCCATATTATCAACTCCTAACTAAAAAAACAGAAAAATGGCGTATGGACGTGCATTTGCAAACAAAATTAGCAAAACAACGAAAAAAGAAGTCAATTATATCTCACTTTTGAAATATAATCATAAATTAGTAATTAAATGTTAAAATAAGTGGAAGCAAATATAAAATAAAATAAAGATGTTATAATTTTGGTTGTGTGTCTGAGTCATATGGCACGTTTTTCTAGTTTTGGGTAATTGCTCCAGCGGGCAACGTTACGGCTGCGCTAAAGGTAAGTTACGGTTAAAGGCCCAGTTAGGCAAACTTAACCGTAACGCCCCCGTAGCGTAACGAATCAGCTGATTCAATCTGTCATATGGAAGTCGGTGTAAACGATTAGCCAACGGAAACGAAACGTAAACGGACGGCTGGATCTGTTGAAATCAGAATTGGACGTTCCGTTTACGTACAATTTGACAACAGCTGATACTACATGTTGTTTACAATTACAATTGTATGTTCACCGAAAAAAGTAAAGAATATAATTTATTAATTATTTGTTGTTTAAAAGTGCAAATAAACATGAAAGATGAATATTTGATTTCATTGGTGCAGTCGCACGAGTATTTATACAATACAAAAAGCGAGAAGCTTGAAAGCAAATTGGCAAGGAGCTGGGCGTCACAGGTGAGTTTTATGAAGATCGCGGCTGACTCCATTAAAAATTAAATTTATAATCTGCTTCAGGATTCTTTTGGCGACAGTACGAGACAATCATTGCACCAATCTTCTTCATTGTGGGTTAATTTGACAGCAATATAAGCGTCTCTACAAACGTGGACTTATTTATAGATAGAAATTGGATTGGATTTGGCTGAGTCCCTCTTCAATGGAAATAGACATAAGTAAAAGTATTAATAAAACACAGAATATAAAAGATACAGACTTCAAATTTATTACAGGTGTAGTGCAAATGTTACATTTTAAGAATGAAATTCAATTTCGGTCATATGACCACCACGAGCCCGTCAACAGCGACATTTCGAGCGGAACGTTGGCAATTTCGCGTTGGATGTTGTTTCTGAGCTCGTCCATAGTTGTTGACTTCGACCAAGGATATTCCTCAGGGAAAACGCCGCATCGCCAATAAAAAAATGAGGAAAGGCTTCAGAGGATGCTGACGATAATGGTTTACTAGGAGGTACAGGTACTGTACCTAAAATAACTGACTGGTCAAACGGAGAGTACTGGAATATAGCTGTATTTAATTTAAATTAAGAAATGGAAATTGTTTGTATTAAAATAGATTATAATTAAATAGAAGTTTAATGGACATACCCCCATCGTGTTGGCTGCCATAACTTCCAACATTAAATGATATGAATTTATAGTTAGCATCGCAGATTCCCATACAATTCGGCATATCCCACATTCGTTGAAAATCATTGACAATGTGTTTGTACTGCTGTGTAGTTGGTTCACTTAATTAAATCGGCGAAAGCAAGCGCCACAAAACTTCACTGTATTCTAAAACAATATTTCGCATTGTTGTTTCCCCAGCCTGTGACTCCATGCAATCGATTGTATGGAACAACCGTGACCCAAATATCTACAATTTTAAAGAATAGAATGTTAAGATTACCCAACTTGGAATCATAGGATAAAGCAATATTTGACATAGAGTGGTGTTATCGCTAGTCTCTCTGCCGGTGTAATCCGTTGCTTTGGCGTAGTTAACTCAGTCATTGTTTATAGGACGTCCACCCCATCTTCTTATCCGACGATATTTTCTTGATTACTTTTATTGTAAATTCTGCACAAAACACAAATTTATAAACATTATTTTTAACTTCATTTTTAATAAACCTAAACAAAAAGAAATAGCGGCTTTTTTGTTTACTTATGTGTTGTTGTTGTCAGAACATATGACTCGTTATCTCAACGTTGGCTAATCGCTCAAACGGGCAACGTTACGGCAACGGTAAAGATAAATTACGGTTACGTATGCCTAACCCGGCCTTAAGTTTGTCTAACCCAACCTTCACAGTTTCTATGTTTAGCTCTAATATGTCGATAACACAGAGCTCTTATTAATCATTTAGGAAGATAATAAATAGCTCTTTGTGTCTTAACTACACTTACAACCTACATTTGATAAGCTATAGATTTTGTTTTGATAAATAAAAGATTGCGTATTTAATATGACTTCATATGTTCGTGCATTATATGAATTCTCGGGGGAGCCAGGAACCTCTGAGATTTCTATTAGTGTGGGCGAGGTACTGCAGGTAACACGAACAGACGTTGGTGAAGGATGGTGGGAAGGTAAAAACACAAGAGGAGATGTAGGACTTTTTCCGGCGGCCTATGTTCAAGTAATGTCCGCCACAGAAGTGAAACAACATCAACAACCTCCCGTTTCACAGTCATTGGATGGTAACCACAGCTCTGGTACCAGATATGACTCAACCACCGATGAATATAATGATGGGGATGACTGGGAAGATGATTGGGATGATGATAATGACACTTATTCTGAAATTGGTCCCAGTAACAGCAATTCTAAAATACACGATAGACAAATTCAGCACTCGACAAGTAATTATGACAACAAAAACTTGCCAGCGACCCCGAATGATGATATTCTTCTCCCATCATCTCTCCCTGGAAACAACAACACGTCAACCCTTAAAAAATCTAGTATGTTCGGTAAAAGTTCTGACTCATTTATTCTTGGTCTTGGAAGTAAGGATAAATTACCTGACAACGAATTAATTCACATCATACCTTTGGACAATTTCTATCAATGGCAGCCAAATTATCAATCCTACTCCGTAATTGTAGCAAGCCCCAAGAAAGAGACCAAATTTAAAGGCATGAAAACATTTATAGCTTACCAGTTGACACCAAGCTTTAACAACATTTCGGTAACAATAAAAAATATCTGTAATTTCTCATAAAATAATATAACAATATTTATAGGTATCACGTCGCTATAAACATTTCGATTGGCTACACGAGAGACTTGTGGACAAGTTTTGTTTAATTCCTATACCACCTTTGCCTGATAAGCAAATATCGGGCAGATATGAAGAACAGTTCGTTGAACATCGTCGTGTTCAATTGCAGGAATTTGTTGACTGGGTATGTCGGCATCCTGTGCTTTCCAAGTGTGAGGTATGGTATCATTTTTTGACATGCACTGACGAAAAAGTTTGGAAAATGGGTAAACGGAAAGCTGAGCGCGATACATATGTGGGTATAACATATTGTTGGGCCATATCACCACCCGAAAAGCAGTTGCTGCCGTCCTATGTTGACTCACAGGTGGATAGCTGTTCACTATTTATTCATTCAATGGATGCATCTGTGCGAAATTTGTTAGCTATTTCCAACGATATGGCCAAAAAGTTCCAAACCCAATCGAAGAAAGAGTTCCAACGTATTGGCGAAGGCTTATCTGATTTATCTAAATCTATTGCAGTCGATGAAAGACGTGCCCCCAGCGGAAGCATATCACTCGCTGAAAGTGTTTCAAAAATCGGAGAAATATTTTCTGCAATCGGTCAACAGTTCGGAGAACAACCTAAGTTGGATTGGATACCGTTTTCAGACAGATTACATATATACAGGTAAATACCTATAATTTTCTATTTATTATCTAGAACATTTTTTTTTAAATCTGAGACATTTTTTGCTCGACTTTAAATGCAGATTTTGATGGTCCTATTTATGGATAGCATCTACGTTACATTCAGAAATTACGTTTAATATTTCAGTCAGTGACATAGTACCAAAGCAATATAAAAACCATAAATATTTTTTTTAGGGGAGTACTGAACTCTTTTCCTGACATTTTATCAACTCACAAAGGAGCGATGCAGAAACGTAAGGAATGTGAACGTCTTGCATCTGAGCAAAAAATGAGTAATTCACAAATGGTGGACGTAAATCGACGTACAGATATAGTTTCATATGCAGTTATGGCAGAAATGTCACATTTTAGAATGGAACGCGAAACTCATCTTAAACAAACTTTAAAGTCGCTAATTGAGGAGCAGATTAAGTTTTACACGGGAATAGTTTCTAAGCTCCAAGATGCCCATGCACAATTTGATTAAAAAGTGAACCGTACCTTAATTATTGATGTACGCTAAATACGTATTTTTATTCCAATTTCTAATTAGGAAATGTATTTTAATAGTTGTAATATATGCACATTTATATAATATACTAATCAAAGCATGAGTAACGATATAAAATAAAATCTATATATATAAAGAAGAATGTGTGTTTGTTTGCTTGTTTGTTTGTTGGTTTGTTTGTTTGTTGGTTTGTTGGTTTGTTTGTACCGTATAGACGTCTAAACGGCTGGACCGATCTTCTTCAAATTTTCACAGAATGTACACGTTCGGGGCGTGGTGAAAATAGGGTACTTGAATTTTCGACATATCAAGTGGGCGTGGCCCCGCCCACATAAGACAAATTTTAATATTGAGATATCTTGCACAATTTGTTAGCGAGAGTGCTGTAATTTTGTACATATGTATCTGGTGGCAGTCAACGTGATTGGTCCAAAAATGGGCGGGATGGGACCAATGGGCGTGGCACCGCCCATATAAGCTAAATTAAAAAAATGCTATATCTTGCACAATTTGTTTGCGAGAATGCTGGAATTTTGTGTATATGTATCTGGTGGCAGTCTACGCGACTGGTCGAAAAATGGGCGGAATCGGGCCAATGGGCGTGGCACCGCCCATATAAGCCAAATTTTGAAATTGACTTATCATGCACATTTTGTAAGCGAGAGTGCTGTAATTTTGTTCATATGCATCTGGTGGTAGTCTACGTGATTGGTCCAAAAATGGGAGGGATTGGATCAATGGGCGTGGCCCCGCCCATATAAACCAAATTTTGAAATTGACATATCTTGCACAATTTTTTAGCGAGAGTTCTGTAATGTTGTGCATATGTATGTGGTGGTAATCTACGTGATTGGTCCAAAAATGGGCGGAAACGGACCAATGGGTGTGGCACCGCCCATATAAGTAAAATTTTGAAATATAGATATTTTTCACAATATATTAGAGAGAGTGTTGTAAGGCTGTGTATATGTATCTGGTGGTAGTCTACGCGATTGGTTCCAAAATGGGCGGGATCGGACCATTGGGCGTGGCCCCGCCCATATAAGTCAAATTTTGAAATTGAGATATCTTGCACAATTTATTAGTGAGAGTGCTGTAATTTTGTGTACATGTATCTGGTAGCAGTCTAAGTGTTTGGTCTAAAAATGGGCGGAATCAGACCAATGGGCGTGGCCCCGACCATATATTCCAAATTTTAGAATTGTGATAACTTGAACAATTTTTAGCGTGAGCACTGAAATTTAGTGCATATGTATCCGGTGGCAGTCTACGTTATTGGTCCAAATTTTAGAATTGTGATATCTTGAACAATTTGTTAGCGATAGTGCTGCAATTTAGTGCTTACGCATGTATCCGGTGGCAGTCTACGTTATTGGTCCTAAAATGGACGGGATCAGACCAACGGGCGTGGCCCAGCCACACATATAAGCCAAATTTTTAAATTGAGATATCTTACACGATTTGTTAGCGAGAGTGCTGAAATTTTCTGTACATGTATCTGGTAGCAGTCTACGTTTTTGGTCCAAAAATGGGCGGAATCTGACCAATGGGCGTGGCCCAGCCCATATAAGCCAAATTTTGAAATTGAGATATCTAACACGATTGGTTAGCGAGAGTGCTGAAATTTTGCGTATATGTATCTGGTAGTAGTCTACGTGACTGGTCCAAAAATGAGCGGGATCGGACAAATGGGTGTGGCCCCGGCCATATAAGTCAATATTTTAAATTGATATATTTTGCACAATTTGTTAGCAAGAGTGCTGTAATTTTGTGTTTAATATATCTTGAACAATTTGTTAGAGAGATCAATGTAATTTTGTGCATACTTATTTGGTGTCAGTCTACGTAATTAGTTCAAAAATGAACGGGATCGGAAATCTGAAATCTGGGGCAACGAAGTGGACCGGGCCAGCTAGTATACAATAAAAATATAATGTAAACTTCCACAATACAGCTTCTTCTCTGCCAATGAGCAATAATGTCTGCTGTAATAGCAGAATGTTTGCGGTTTTGTAATAGCAAACACTGCTCAAAAGTTATTTTTTTATTATTATTTTCGTCCTAATTACGTATTTAGTCAAAAATTTTACCACCAACATTTTACCATACTTATTTATGATCTTTTTTAACCCTCAAGTGTTATAGAATATATTTTAAATTGATATATTTTGCACAATTTGTTAGCAAGAGTGCTGTAATTTTGTGTTTAATATATCTTGAACAATTTGTTAGAGAGATCAATGTAATTTTGTGCATACTTATTTGGTGTCAGTCTACGTAATTAGTTCAAAAATGAACGGGATCGGAAATCTGAAATCTGGGGCAACGAAGTGGACCGGGCCAGCTAGTATACAATAAAAATATAATGTAAACTTCCACAATACAGCTTCTTCTCTGCCAATGAGCAATAATGTCTGCTGTAATAGCAGAATGTTTGCGGTTTTGTAATAGCAAACACTGCTCAAAAGTTATTTTTTTATTATTATTTTCGTCCTAATTACGTATTTAGTCAAAAATTTTACCACCAACATTTTACCATACTTATTTATGATCTTTTTTAACCCTCAAGTGTTATAGAATCGCTACTAGACACGAATTTCTTCCAGTCACTTCCTCAGAGATGAGTCCGATTTGAAGTTGATAAAATTAATTAACAAGAAAATTTTATTTAATTTGTCATAAATCTTACATGCAAACATAATAGAAACTGTTCTGCATATGTTCCACTACACAGACTTTAGTGACTAATAAAAGTTTTTTTTGCAAAGTTTCGGTTTATATATCGCAGTCTTTCTAACCTCGCTATACCGGCTGTTTTTATGATGTGTTGTTGTTTTTGAAACAAAAAACATTAGTGCATATAAAAACATACATACATTCATATGTATTAATTCGTAGCGGTTGACTGGTACAGATAAAGATATTAAACTAAATAACGATTTTTTATTTACATCTTATATATTTTGTTACGAAAACATTAAAAAAAAATATGCTATATCTTTTCAACGTGTTTGATTTGAGTGACAAATAAAGTTCTTTTGTCAAAGACTATTTTTATGAATTGCTGTTCTAACCTCAAAACACCGGCTGTTTTGCCTGTTGTTGTTTCTATTTGAAAACGAAACAATTCGTTGCTGTTGGCAGTTGCTAATATTAAACTTACAACCATATTTTACCGACTTCCTGGCGATCTTGTTATTAAAAAATCTATAAAACCGTGCTGGATCTGTTCCACCTTTCCCGCGATTTCCTCACCTTATAAAAGCTGCTCTGCTGTTAAATTGTTGCTGTTGGAGTTTCTTCTTTTAACATAACCAAAATGTCACCAAATGTTGTATGTGGACTGCCGACTTGTGGAAAGAATGTGAGCAAATCACAATCATCTGTGAAGTGTTCCAGTTGCCACAAATGGTTTCATGCCACTTGTTTGGATGTTCCTGCTGAGCACATAAACATCCTTATTAAGACGAAAGGGAAGTATGGTGTGAATTGTGAGGCTTGTCTTAAATCACCCCCCTCTGAAACATCTGTTGGATTAGCTGGCTCAGTAAAGAGATTAGGATTCAGAATGATAGCGTTCAGAGCAAGCTGGATAGTTTACTTGACAAAGTTGTTAACTTCGATGTGGACTGAAAGGCCTTAAGCGGAAAATTAAGTCATTAGAAGATAAATGTGAAAGGCTTCAGAGTCGGTGGAATAAAAATGATATCATAATCAACGGCCTCCCTCGGTCTAAAATTAACCTGCAAGACGCTGTACTAAAAATATTTCAATTGTTGGGTGTCAACGTCAATGTTGCGGAACTTGTTGTTTGTAGTTTCATCAACAATAGAAGGAATGTCTTGGTAAAGTTTACCTCCGTATTGACGAGGAATTTGATTCTGCGGAACTACTTTAAGATTCGAATCCTTAAAGTAGGTGATGTGCTTGGCAATGATGATCCGAAGATATTATACCTAAACGAACATTTAACAGTGAGAGGAGGGAGATTAAATAGATTTTGCCGTGATCTTCGAAGAAATGGTGTCATAGTTAAGTTTAGAATGTTACATTCCGACTTGCCACGTGTAAAAATTCTCTTTAAGGACAATAAGGAGCAAGTTTTTCACTATGAGGGATGTTTTGCTCGATTTGGTACAGATGCTGTTTCTTCAGGTGCAGTTAGCTCTCCTATTATTTCCGCTGACGTTTCTGCTTCTTCATCCATTGGTACTGCTTCTGTTATTGGTGCAGCTGTTTCTGCTGATGCAGCTATATCCGTTGGTAATGCTGCTGCTGTTGGCTCATTTGCTTCCATTGATGCTCCTGCTCTGGCTATTGTTGACTCTGCTGTTCCTGGCCCTGGTGTTCCTGTTGACAGTGCTGCTTTTTCTGCTGATATTGCGACTGTCGATAACGTTGATGATGCGGGCGATTAAAACTGGTGCTGATAATTTGTACCTATTTTAGTGTTATGTATGTATTTTTTGCAACCTTACGACAGATTGTTACATATATACTTGCGATATTTTTATTTCTGTCTAAAATTCTCTTTATTAAGAGATCTTTAGATCGGGCTTTGCGTTATCCCTATATTATTTTCAGATTATATATATTTTTTTAATGAATTACTTTTAAATAGCATTTTCTTTTTTTACTGAATTGAAAAATGGTATTTGGTTCACTAGTATAGTGCTAGTCACAAGAATACCATGGGACTTTTTGATCTCTATGTAAATTTATCTGCCTTAGGATCTTAGCAAGAGTTATTGAATATATAAAATTTTCCTGTTATTAATTAATTTCTAATACACTTAAAAGTCTATATGCTTAATTTGTAATCACAATGTCATTTTTTGTATTGAAAATTAAATCTCATTTATTTATGAATTCATTATCTATAGTTTGGCTAAAGGTTCGGATAGAAAATTTCTCCTATGATGTCCCATAGGAATAATTTGGGACCTATTATTGGTGAAGAATTGAAATTAAATGACTTATTTTCGGAATCCAGAAGTCATTTGAATATAGTCCATGCTAATTGTCAAAGTATAAGGCCTTCTTCTGGAGTGGCAAAGATTGATTAATTCAGGAGTTTATTATTAAACTCCAATGTACATGTTACGGGATTGTCTGAGACATGGATTAAGCCATATATTTCTAACAAGTCAGTTTCGATTCCTGGTTATACATTTTGCAGAAATGACAGACCGTCGAACAGAGGCGGTGGTGTTGGTCTTCTTATCTCGAAAGGTGTTCGATTTAAAAAGGTGTTTCAAACTTTCTGTTAGGCAATATTTGTTGAAATTATTTGTAATGATTGTAAAATACTTGTTGTGTTGTTTACTTGCCACATGGAGATTGGGCAATGATTGAGTCGCAGATGGGTGACATTTTAATGAGATATGAACATGTTGTAGTAATGGGAGACTTCAACTTCAAACTGTTTAATGCTCATAATTCGATGGTAATGAGATCTACATGCAATAGATTAGGCCTATCTCCCCTACACAATTCACTTCCGACTCATTGGGACTCCACATCTTTGTTGGACTTTTTTCTGCTTAGTGATAGAGATAGGGTCACATTTTCTGATCAACTGTCTGTGCCATCGCTGTCTCACCACGCATTAATTTATGGGTCTTTTGCTTTTTCTGCATTACAAAGGGACATTTTTATTGAATATAAGGACTATGACAGAATTGACATGAACTCTGTAATATCCTACACTAACAATGTTGACTCTTCTTACTTATATTATAATAATGACGTTAATGAAAAGCTTGATATTTTAAACTCATTGATGACCCATTTGCATAGTTTTGTTCCTATGGTGAAGATTAAGCTGATGCATAAAAGAGACCCATGGATGAATAGGAGGGAAGTTATAAATGCTAGACGTCTTCGTGACATAGCATTTAGAATTTTTCGTGATGATCCTTCTGTCTCTAATAGAAGAGCCCATTTTCGACGCAGAAATAAATAGAAATCAGAGATAAGAAAATTCAGAAGGCAGCATCATATGAATGTATTCAATGGGGCTGATAATAGAAGGGTACGGAATATTTTAAATAGGGGTTTTATTGATGACAGAGAAGAGTGTTTGGAAGACGTTGATGTAAATGAGATTAACAACTTTTTTGTTTTAAATAACAATGGTGAGTATGTGGATATTAGTGACTTTGCTGACGTTAGTGGAGGGTTTTCTTATAATTGTGTGGATATTCAAGATATTAACCTTGCATTGGCCAAAATAAAGTCGAATGCAATTGGTACTGATGGCTTTCCAACGAAATTCATAAAAATTATATTGCCTTTTGTATCTCAATACATATTGCATCTTTTTAACATAATTACCGCTTCATTCTATCCGGATGCGTGGAAACTTGCGCGTGTGGTGCCTGTCCCTAAAAAAGGCAAATCATATGACTGCAATAATCTTCGCCCGATCAGTATTCTTTCCTCACTTTCGAAAGTGATGGAACATACAATGAAATCACAAATATGTAACTATAGTTACATATATATACATATATAGATATTTATTTATTTATTTATATGAATTACAATACAAAGTAAATTTATATTCTAATTTTAAGGTCCAGGGTAAGGCCGGGTTACAAAGACCATATGGCTGAATTTTGCAGCGACAGACCAGAGCCTCTGGTGGGAATCGAACCCACGACCCCCAAACTCATAGGCGAGTACGCTACCAACTCGCCTACTGGGGCGCTCACATATATAGATATATATATATATATAGATATATATATATATATATATCGGCACGCATACTACTGAATGAACATCAATATGCCTATAGGAATGGTTTTAATACAACATCAATGCTTCTAAGTATGACAGAGTACGTTAGACAGAATCTTAATATCGACAACAGTTGTGTTTTAGTATCATTAGATTTGTCAAAGGCGTTTGACCGGCTCAATCATTCGACTTTTATATATAAATTATATCGAAAATTTAAATTTTCACCTGTTGCTTGTAAACTCGTTTTATCATACTTGACAAACAGAGCACAATTTGTCAATCTACAAGGACGTGTCTCCCATACCGCGCGTTTATCTTGTGGTGTGCCTCAAGGGTAGGTATTTGGGTCACTGTTTTTTATAATGTTTATGGATGACTGTGTTGATTGCCTTGATTTAAATTTTATCAGACCCTACTTATATGCAGACGATGTTCAGCTTCTTTTTTCAAACATTAAAGACTTTCCTGATGATTTTGATAATAGGATAAACAACACTCTTATTAGACTATCTAACTGGATGATAAATAATGATTTTCAACTCAATAAAAAAATAAGACAAAGGCAATAATGTTTCGTACTGGACATCGAACTGTTAGTCCCCATTTACATGGTACTTTTTTTTAAGTAACTTATCGGCTTATTCTCTTTTGAAAAAGTATTTACGTTCACACGCGTACTTTTTTTCAATACTTAACTTATTTTCATTTGTTTTGTTTCGGCTTTGCCTGTGTGAATTGTTGTTGTTTCCAAGTGAGAACGAAAAACACAAAACGATGAGTACGAGTACGGCATACTTTTTTTCCCCCCGTTTCCGACTGCCTCTCTCGCCCACAAAACGCCGATAAGTATGCTTAATACTTAAAAAAAAAGTATCATGTAAATGCAGACTTACATATTAAACCTCTGCAATGAATGTCTTGAATGGCCTTTCAAGACATTCAGTTGTTTATCAAATACTTACTGCCACACACTCTATTTTGACAAAACAAATGAATGAGTGAAGAGAACAGTAACCGCCAAACAGGTTTCAAAACAAATAAGTAACAAGACAATGAAGAAGTATACTCATTCAAGTACTGTACACAAAAAATGAAATATTCGATTTCAGTGTACACTGCACTACTGTACTCATTGTCATTGCAAAGAGAGACGCAACAACAAAAAGCGGCGGACCACCTTAGAAATTTATTGATTTTGAGGGGTAAATACACTAGTGTACATACTGAAGAAATAGAAAACAGCACTGTACTCGCTTCATTATACTCATCGTTTGACGAATTGAAACGAGTATAAAGAATACAACAACCGAACGAGCAGAGTACACGACTAGATTGTAAACATCAAACAGTGTGAAGTGTTTGTTGTTTTTTTTCCGATCATTCTATGGTGGTGTCAATCGAGTAAAATATACAATGTTTCAGTGTGCAGTGAAGTAGTGTACACTACTGTAGACGAAGAAATGAATGTCTTGATGCAGAGGTTTATTACATATCCTATAGTTAGAATGTCTGACGCTATTGTGGAGTTTCAGGCATCAACTATGTGTTTGGGAGTAGTAATTGATGACCGTTTAAATTTCTCCGACCATATAGACTACATTTCCTTAAAAGTAACGTTGGGTTTGCGGAAACTCTACAACTGTGGTTTGCATTTACTTATTGGTGTTAAGCGTATGGTTGCATATGCGTTTTTAATATCCCATTTAAACTATTGCATCGAGTTGGTATCGTGTACTTGGTCATATAACAGGCGTAAAATTGAACTCATTGTGAATAGGATTGTTCGATTTGTTTTTGGGCTTAAACTTTATGACCATATTTCGGAAAATGTGCGTGACTTCCTTGGTTGTACTTTTTCGCAGCATATTGTTTTGCGAAGTTTAATCTTTTTTACAAAATTATTAGGAATGGTTTCCCCGAAGAACTTTGTTCTAAATTCTCATTTTCTCGTTCGACAAGAAATCCGCAAATAATTATACCTCCCATTTCTACTACGGGTTTTGAAAGATCGTTCGTTGTCGCAACGGCAAGATCTTGGAATTGTCTACCTGTTTATCTCAGAAATTTCAATCTTAGTGAGAACAATTTCAGAAACCTCCTTCTACTTAACTTCAGAGAAGGATGATTATTATTATTATTTTTTAATCGTTTTCTATATATTTTATCACCAATAGTAGTAACTACTTTTTGCTAAGTACATATTTCGAACCTTTAGCCACATTAGGATTTATTATTTTTTTAGATTTAGATATTAAGAAATTTTGTAAATGTTTTTGTATTCTACAATTGCAATACGCTATCATTGGCTTTGAAGGCTTATTGTATTGCTTAAATAAATGAAAATGAAATGAATGAAAATGAAATAATGTCTCGAAACCGAATCATCGGGATCTTGCATGTGTGAAACCCGGGCATTGGCAATGTTCTATCGTTTCGATGTCTTTCTTGCATGCCCTGAATTCGTCGTTATCTGCTATTCCTATGCGATGCAGATCAACATCTTACTAATCTAGAAATGATTCCTCTTTTCTTCCCTTTGAAGCCAAGCTGTTAGCCCTTTCATTTCCAATTACTCCGCTGTGTCCTGCTACCCAAAAGATACGCAAATGACCATGGATTGTGTAATCATTCATATTTCTTTTACAGTCTAACACAGTTCTGGATTTGACCCTTTCCGACGTTATTAAATTTCGGACTCAGGTTCCTCAATAAAAAGTCCGACTGGCATATGAACCATTGTTCCGTTCTCCAAGCAGCGTCTGTCTGGCACAAATGAATCAAATGTAGCTGCAAGCCGTACTTCTGGAATGCGTTCGGATATTTCTGGTGTTTGAATGTGACCAACTCCAACTAGAGATTCTAAAATCTTCTGATGGTATGACTTGTAGTCTCGATTAATCCATTCGCCATCCACTTGTAGACGTCTTGCTGTGAGGTCTGCCTCATATTTATGGTAGACTTGTTGCCTCTATTCGACGGCCCTTCAACCTCGCAACAGGCTGCGGCCCTCATGAAATCAACTGCTGAAAAGCGGGTCAGATCTGCCGATGAACCACAGTATGCTGCGAGGAAGCAACAGCAAGAGGCTCCAAGAAGTAAGGCAACACAGTCAGAAGAAACAGAAGAAATTGAAGGGGTTAGTCGCCATGACCATGACGATTATTAACAGAAATGCAGCGCTTCTAGTGGAGAATAGAAACAGTAATACTCATATAACATCCATTCCCTGAAATTAACAGACGAATGTTAATTACCAACCGGACAACATTAAGTAGATGAAACTACATAAAGTTCCCGCGATAATCGGACGTATGCCGGAACGAAGTGTGTGATAGAAATAGACTAGGATTATCAACTCAGCGTCTCCAAGCCGTTACAACAACAACAACCAAACCTTACTCAAGACCCAAAGGTCGGAAAGCAGCTTCCATTACCTGTCAACCTTTTAGTGGCAGGTGACAATAGTAGATCTGGCTAATTCAGATGGGATAATCAGCTCTTCCAACTGGAGGCTGCTAGAGTCAAAGCTACTCAACCTTATGCTTTCGGATACGTGGAGCGGCAGTGACGTGCTCTTTGATGGAACGCAGTGAAAGAGGGCGTCAAACTGATCAAATGCGCCAATGGGGAGTCTTTGAACTTCCTTCGTTGGGCAATTGAGAATGTTGAAGCTAGAGTCAAAGCAACTCAACCTTATGCTTTCGGATACGTGGAGCGACTGTGACGTGCTCTTTGATGGAACACAGTGGAAAGAGGGCGTCAAACCGATCAAATGCGCCAACGGGGAGTCTTTGGACTTCCTTTGTTGGGCAATTGAGAATGTTGAAGACCCCTGGCCTAACGGAAATTTAAAGGTGATCCCACAGACCATATTACTTTGTCGTGTGCGTTCTAGTTTTCAAATGGTATGGCAATTTAACGGCCATTTGATAAAAAAGTAGGGAAATTGCAAACAGCTGTTTGGCCAAAAATCTCTATTGTCAGCTGACATCTGGCGGTTTATACAAATGTGACAGCTGACAGATTAGGAGGAGGAGGTAGGAAATAAAGGAAGAAGATTGGCTTTCATGGCCAAAATGGAAGATATTTTCTTTCCTTTTTGGTTTTGGACTTTTCACCGGCCGGACGCAGTGGCTCTTCCCGAAAATAAAATTGCAATTAATTAAAGTTTTTTTAATTTATTGTGTGACACTAAAGAAAAAAATGCTAAAGCAAACACAATGTGAAATTAAAGTAAACTAAACTGAAGTAAAGCTTGCAAACGAAATTAAACTAAAGCTTACCAACTAAATTAAAGTAAATCTTACGAGCTAAATTAAAGTAAATCTTACAAACTAAACTAAAGTAAAGCTTACAAGCTAAATTAAAGTGAAGCTTACAGACTAGACTAAAGTAAAGTTTACAATCAAAATAAATTAAAGTTTACAAACTGAAATAAAGTGAAATCTACAAACTAAAATCATTTAAGACACAGCATCAACAGCCACAGCATCAGCGTCCGGTGCAACGAGGGAGACGCAGGAACGCATGGCCCAGCTTGGCATGCGCGGGTAACCCCAAAGTAGACTTCCTCGGACATCCACACATTCAACTCCGGACCAACAGACGGACAGGCATATATTTATATTTGTATAATTTGAAAATAGAAAGAAATATTCATTAAACACAGGAACAAACAATTAGTTTTTTTCTTTACTTACCCCTTTCGGTAGAATCTAGTTCCCCAGTACAGGTTTGAGCTCGGGTCTTGATTAGGGAACTTGTCTTGTTTTTCTCAGGGCTCAGAGTTAGCCTAAAGCTTAGTTGTTCGTTCCACCTGAAAAGAAAGAAAAGGAAACCAAAATATTAGAAGTTTCAAACCTTGAATACAATAATAACACAATTTACAAACAAATATACATATAGACAATCTGATACTCACCTAAATACAGGACAGACAGATATTGACAGACGTACTTTTGGGCCCACTTTGTCATCCGTTAGCCACGAACAAAGCAACCCCAGATTCTGACTTTTGCTGCGTTGAAATTAACCTTTGAACCTGAAAGGAAGAAGAGAAGTTATACTTACCATTACATAACCAATACCGTGAAATTAACCTGAAAGATAAAGCAGATAGACAACCAAAATATGACCGAAGAATTCGGTAGGCGTACTTGACATTGGCATACCTGAATTGAAAATAAAGAAAATAAATGAAATGAAAATTAAATGAAATAGTAGAAATAAAATGAATTAATGGAATTAAGTAAAATATAAGGATTTAATGAATCTGAAGATAACAAAAAATTAGAATTAATAAACAGAATTAGAATTTAGAGAAACTAATGAATTGTTGTAATCGCTCTGAATAGATTTTTTTATTTTGAAACATAATTTGAATTGTAATTGCATCAGATATAGTTAGCATGAAATTTTTGTGAACTATTGTATGGATAATTATACCAAAATGAACCCTAACAAATACATTAGTTGAATGATTAAATTGAAAACTCTAAGGATGTTTTCGGCCTAAGGCCTTTTCTAAGGTGGTAGGGGTATAGGGTAAGTATAGGGCGAATATGGGATACCCAACCCGGCGGTGGGGTATCATGGAGGGATCCTAGGACGATCCCAGAGGGTGGGATAACTCCATAGTTACGTTGAGTGTCCGTCTGTCAGGGTTTTGTGAGTGTCTTCGTCCTTTACCTTCATCTTTGTTACCTTTTCCTCATGTTTTCTTTCGCGACTTATCTTCGGTTCCCTTTCTTTCTACGTTCCCTTGTTCCCATTCGTTTCAGTCCGGTATGAATGTAGTTTTTGTCCCTGTGTCGCTGTCCACATCGCCGGCAAGAATACCACCCTACGCCGACGAGCCATAGCCGCGCGAAAAGCCAGCATACCGGCACCGCTGGCGATGTGGCACAACAAGCAAAACCCCCCTAATTAAACCGAGTACAGGACAAATTCTTCGAACGACGGTCACAGCGTGGATCCCGTCTCATTTAAATCAGTCGAACCTGCTGAAACTGCTCGCGGATCAGAATGCCGTGCTGAGACACTGTCGAGTCAAAGACTGTGCTGAGAGTGCACACTGGTCCAAAATCAACTTTTTTGGATAAATTCAAAAAATAAACTTAAGAAATTACTAGAAGTATATATATCCGAATATGCAACCCTATAGCGGACCTAGAAGATAAAATTTTTTAAACTTATTGGTTCAATCACGTGTTTTTAAGCACTTCTTGAGAAAATATTGGCAATATATTTGATACTGGAAATCGGCAAACCTAAAATTTTATTTAATCTATGAAATATGGAAAATCAAGCTAAATGTAAGTAGTTTAGACCTACTAAAAGGTATCAGAACGACAAAGCGAATGCAAACATACTGTAGGTCTAAAGTCAGCTGTTTTTCGTTCGCATCGCTGTCGTTCGACATAGAAAAACAGGCTGTATAATTATCATAACCTAATTCATAACTGTTTTGACTTTGTTGTTGTTATTTCGTGTTTATGTGGTGTGGTTTCTTTGAGATACATAATCTCACGTTAGCTTTGTTCCTTTACCTACTACAAGTTACTAGTTTTACTCCAAAAAGCGTTCCTTTACTCAAAAAACTAGTGAAAGTAGTAGACAAATTTTAGAGAGAACTTTCAAAATTCCTTTCTCTTTCACTACTTTTTACTAGTTTTTACTCGACAAATTTTTCGAGTAAAAGTAGTAGCTTTCAAAATACATTGAAAGTAATAAAACAGAAACTTCAAATTGAAGACATTTTTCTGTGCTTGCTATTTTTGCCAGATTTCCGTTCCCGTACTTTTTCAAAATATGTTTACTCAAATATGTTTATTTAGAATTATTTCTCTTTAGCTAGTTTTACTATTAAAAACGTAAAGGAACAAATCTGATATTTGTGTTTTGTTGAGTAAAAGTTATAGATGTACTCGCATTTTGTGCGCAAAGTGATGCAAAATCTGTTTTTTCAGTCAAACTCTTGTTTAGCTATTTAGGATGGTAAGGGACGCAAAAATGATGCCGTTTCGAATTGGGTACTAAACATTTATGAAAATGTGTTTTAGTTTATGTTCAGAAATTTTTATCAAAGTTCAGAAGACATTTGACAGGGTAGTGGAAGCCCACTCAGCGGGTTTCTGCAAATTTGACAATAAATATCGAACACGATGATTTCGCGATATCGCCGTCCAATGTTGCGGTACGTCCCAGCTTGACCTACACTGAAGGGGGAAAACGACTAAAAAGGAAATTGACATCTGAACTCTCACTACGCCAAGAATATAGCACTCCCTATTGTTCATACGGCAACTATATCAGCGAGTAAGAAAAAAGATGCCGATGTATGTTTTAAAACAAATACTTTAACACAAACTTGTTACACATGGACCTTATTACACATGAACCTTGTTACATATGGACCTTGTTACACATGGAAAAATATACTTGGTATCCCACGTCAGCATTGTTCTCAGATTATTGTCGCTTCTGCACTTCCTGTTTGACGCTTAGGGATCACATGCTAGACAAAATAGCCGCATTTATATTAAAAATATAATATTTTTCACAAATCTTAGGATTCTTCGGATCCATTATTATCCAGTATTTGCATTTCAAAGAGACAATCATAACATAAAACGAATGCATGCAGTTATAATAAAAATGGAATTTGTTTATAACATCGGAAGATACACCATAAATATTCCAAAAATACTGAGTGTGTCGATATTTATACAAACCGGACGTTGCAGGCAGCATATTTGTAGGTTCCAAATTGTCCAAATCGGTGGGAAATTCGTATGAGGGCTATATTCAAATCTGAATCGATTTTCTTCAAATTAAATACGGTTGGTCCTTGGTACAAAAAACATATCCATGCCAAATTTCATGTAAATTGGACCATATTTGCAACCAGCACTTAGCGTGCAAACATCAAGCTTGTGTGGGAGGAGACAGTGGGAGTTGCCAGATTGTTGTTCATTTTTTATGTCTGTTATGACTAACAGGTGTGCAACTTTTTAGGGCTGTATATACAATGTACAATGAATTAGAACAATGTCTGCTTTAAAGTTGGAGAGGGCGAAAAGGGGTTCGTTCGATGCAGCTATAGAATGGTGCAGATTAATCCGCATTACCCTTAGCTTACTCGAACTAGTTCTGTTTTGCCGTTTGGAGCCGGAAGTGACAGTGGGCAAAACCGTATCTTAGCTTACCCCTCTCTCTCGTATATATTTTTCAGTTTCTCTGTCCATGGTAGCTTTTACGATCAGCCCACTACTCCACACTGGTCCCAAATCCATTTTTTGTGGCTTTGCCGTTTGGAGCCGGAAGTGACAGTGGGCAAAACCGTATCTTAGCTTACCCCTCTCTCTCGTATATATTTTTCAGTTTCTCTGTCCATGGTAGCTTTTACGATCAGCCCACTACTCCACACTGGTCCCAAATCCATTTTTTGTGGCATAAATATGAAGGAATGTACAATTTATGTACATTCATATGAAGGAATGTACAATTTATGTACATTCATATTTATGCCACAAAAAATGGATTTGGGACCAGTGTGGAGTAGTGGGCTGATCGTAAAAGCTACCATGGACAGAGAAACTGAAAAATATATACGAGAGAGAGAGGTAAGCTAAGATACGGTTTTGCCCACTGTCACTTCCGGCTCCAAACGGCAATGCAGAACTAGTTCGAGTATGCTAAGGGTAATGCGGATTAATCTGCACCATTCTATAGCTGCATCGAACGAACCCCTTTTCGCCCTCTCCAACTTTAAAGCAGACATTGTTCTAATTCAGGACCACTACATCGTTAAGAATAAGGTGACTGGTTTGAGCAATAAAAATTAAATCACATGTATTATAGATAGTGTCATAACGTAAACATAGTATCATTGTATTTATTCGTCGATTATTCACTCTATATATTTGATATCGATTACATGCATATGGATTATTCATCACTAATAGGTGAATATCACCACTAACACTAAGAAATAAATTACTGTAATAATATTCTTCAACAAGAACGGTTGTTTTTGTTACAACAATTTTGGCGACGAGGATTACGAGACGAATCTCACGTTATTCATTTCGAGATATACATTTTTTACAGTACAAGTGTACTGTAAAAAATGTAAAATGGCAGATTCTGGCGTAAATTTCTTTAACTTTGATGCTTTTGATCCACAAAAGATTTCTTGGTGTCGTTGGGTGGAACGATTTGAGACGGCTATGAAGATTGTAAAGAGGACAAGAAACAGTCATTGTTGTTGCATTTCATCGGTACAGGCGCCTACAATGCGTTAAGTGTGATAACAGCGTGTGAATTGGCAGAAAAAGGCGGCATGGGGCTACAAAATGGCGGTGAGAAATCGAATGTGAATATAATAAAGAAGAAGAACGATCTCAAAAGGAATGCAAAAAAGGCTGAGGCAAACATAACCAATGAAAACAAAAAGTGTTTTAGATGTGGTAATACCTCGCATATGGCAAACCAATGCAAATACAAAAATTTTACATGTAATTTTTGTAACCAAAAGGGGCATTTGAGAAAAGTGTGTTTTAAAGAGAAAAAACAAATACAACAAGTTCATGAAAAAGAAACGACAGTTGAAGAATTGTTGTTGGTGAAAACTAAAGGCGAAGTAAATAAGTTAGGCAACAAAATCATGCACAGTCTGCGGGTGAATGAAGAAATGATAACTTTCGAAATAGACACGGGACACCGGTATCAATTATTAATTTGTCACATGCCAAACGTTATTTCCCGACATTGAAAGTGTGTCATCCCGATGTGGAGCTTGTGAGTTATTGCGGTGCAACTTTGCAATGTGTTGGATGCATATGTGTCGCAGTGACAGGTAGCGATGAGGATAACAAATTAAAATTGTATATTGTGCGATCGAACCAAAAACCAATTCTAGGAAGAGAATGGTTACAGAAAATTAAATTAAATTGGCAAAATATTTTTGGAGCAGAGGGCTACGGTTCAGTAAACGAAATTTGTTCAAGGAAGGCTATAGTTAGTACAGAGTGCCTAATAAGGAAAATATTTTCCAAGTCAATGGGTAAGATTGACAAATTACAAGTGCGGTTGTATTTGAAACCCGAAGCTACACCTAAGTTCGTGAAAGCGAGACGTGTGCCGTTTTCGATGATGGATGCTGTAGAGAAACAACTCAAAGAACATGTTGATCAGGGGCTCTTCGAAAAGAGCGAATGGGCGACACCTATAGTGGTGGTGCCGAAAGGGATGGATGCCAGTCCGACGGGTGTTGGAGCTGTATTAAGTCAAATTGACAAGAATGGTGTGGAAAGACCCATTCATTTCGCTTCACAAACATTGACTGATACTCAGCAAAAATATTCGCAAGTGGACAAGGAGGCTTATGCAATAATCTATGGTGTACGTAAATTTTATGATTATTTATATGGAAATGTCATAATGTAAACATAGTATCATTGTATTTATTCGTCGATTATTCCTATTATATATTCGATATCGATTACAGGTGATATCGATAATAGGTGAACATCACCACTAACACTAAGAAATAAATTACTCTAATAATATTCTTCAACAAGAACGGTTGTTTTAGTTACAACAGGTAGAAAGAACCGAAACTTAATCCTTCAGTATAATTATAGGAGACCTGACGACGGTGAGGAATAAACACGCCCAACCATTCCTACTCTCATCAGTCTATCCGCCATACGAGAAATTACGATAAATTTGGTAGCGATCCAACTTTAAATGTCAGAAATAGGTCGGAAGTAATATACATAACATTGACGAACCTTGACGACGCTACTCTCAGGTTGGAGAGTGTCCAAGGAAAATTCCTTCTCGGACCATACATTTTTTTTATTTGATAAAATTAGTAGCATTTAAAATACTTTACAATATACTTCTTATAAAGAATAAGTTTATCAGAAACTCTGATATATGATACTATTTTTGATGAAATATAAAATTTTTTTCTTAAAAACGTTATTGCTCCTTTTTAATTTAATATCTGTTGGTAGCATGTTGTATTGAAGGAAATCCTGTTAGAAAAGTGATCGTTGCATAGCTTTTGGAAGTCTGAAATTTTCTGCATTTGTATATCTCCAACAAACTGTAGTTGATCTCTCAAGTATTCCGGTGCATTTCCCATTTTCATTTTGTGTATAAATTGAAGTGTATTCATTTGCAGCCTTTGTTTAATGCTAAGCCATTGTAGTGCATTTAACATATTATTTATAGATGTGTAGCAATTGCATTTTAAAACTGATCGCATTGCTTTGTTTTGTAATTTCTGAAGTCTTTCTATTTGAGTTGCAGTACAACATGTATATAATATTGTTGAGCCACATTCAAAATGTGGTTTTATCATTACGTTATATATATTTATCGCAGTCAATACCGATATTTTTACGCATTCGTTTAAAAAAACCGATTTTCTTTGCAATTTTTTGCATTTATATTCTATATGTTCCCAAAATTTTAGTTCTTTATCTATAATAAAACCCAGGTATTTAATTTCGTTTACTTTCTCTATTTGTTCCTCATTAATTTCAAAAACGTGTTCACTGTTCATATATATCTCCATTATTTTCGTTTTGCTTTCATTTAGTTTTAGTTTGTTGTGATGGCGAAATAAAACGTGGATAGAATTTATCTTAGAGAAAAGAGATCTTTATTGTACGACAGGTTTTAATGAGAAGAAGGACGTTTATTAATGGAAAGAAGAATGTCAGAAAAAACAGTGTTATATTCAATCGATAAAAGCAACCTTTAGGATATTCAAAAGTATTGCCAGATTTTCATATCAACACCTACACTAAAAGCTGGCTATACGAAAGATAGACCCAACATCTTAGCACACTTCATGTGCTTCTCCTTAGTCAAGGGCTTTGTTAAGAAATCTGCAACCATGTTCTCCGATGATTCGTGTTGAAGCATGATGTGACCGTCATTGATCTTGTCACGCACGAAATGGTGACGTACATCAATGTGCTTGGTGCGGCCATGATAAGCTTCGGTATTCGCCAAATTAATCGCACTTCTGTTGTCGCACTGGAGCAAGATAGTGTCATTACAAATATGACTAAAAAATTCTTTTTGTAATTGCCGAAGTCACTCTGCTTCTTGAACCGCTGTAGACACAGCCATGTACTCGGCTTCTGTAGTCGACAGAGCCACTGTTGCCTACCTCTTACTACTCCAACTAATTGGACCTTGCTTCCTTTCAAATATCTGAAGACTCTCTTCACTGCTGACCAATGTGTGTTTTGCAAAGGAATCGTTGAACTTACTCAGATAATTAACAGAATATGACAGGTCTGGTCGAGTTCCTATGGCCTCCTGATAAGGTATGTTTTCAAGATTACTTGATCCAGTTTGTGGTTTTTTAAGGTTGACGTTGATATAAAAAGGTGTAGAAATAGGCTTGCAATCTGCCATATTGAAACGACGTAAGAACTCATTGGCATGCCTGGTCTGGTCAACGTATATTTCAGCTTTCTCACGATTCCTTGTAATATGAAGACCAACACAATTCTTGGCTATACCCAAATCTTTCATACAAAACGACCTCTGCAGCTCCGATTTCACTTTAACTTTGAACTCGGTATTATTTGTAAAAATCAAGATGTCATCGACATACGGCAATGAAAAATATTTTTGTACCACTTACGTTGTAATATATGCATGGGTCCAGCTTGGATTGTTGCAATTTTAAACTCGTTAGTGCCGAATCTAACATCTTGTTCCATTGACGGCTCGCGTGTTTCAGGCCATAAATTCCATTGTTGAGTTTGCAGACTTTTCCCTTAAAATTGCCTTTAATACCCTCCGGTGGTTCCATAAATATTTCTTCATTGAGTTCTCCCTGTAGAAAAGCTGTAACCGCATCCATTTGTTCGATGTCCAAGTTGAACTGAGCCGCAATTGATAACAGGTAGCGTATGCTTGGTCTTTGGGAGCACCCCTTAATGACCAATCGAGCCTTGTATTTAATGACGATACCAAATTGGTCACGCTTTCTTTTAAAAACCCACTTGTTTCGTATCGCACACCCTGGGGTAAATCCACTAACGTCCAAGTACTATTCTGCCTTAAAGACTGGCACTCACTTATCATCGCTTGCCTCCACTGCTTGGCATTAGCATCTCTGAGGGCCTCTTCTACGGTAAATGGTTCTTCAACCACACCAGCATCCACTACATACAGATGATAATCGTTCATATTAAATGGCTTTGGTGTGCGTGTTGTACGTCTTACAGTGACATCACTGTTTGGTTGATCTACCACTTGAACATCGGTATCTTCACTAATGCATGTATCATCTGGCTCGAAAAACTCTTGATCACTGTCATTTGTCCCATTGCTTTCGTACTTTTGATAGTCACTACCAATCTGTACTATGGCATCACCATCATTACGTACTGTGCCATCACCATCAACACGTACTGTGCCATCAACATCTGATTTGACAGAATTCTTGTAAAAACAATAATCGTCGTCTGCAGTCACTAATTTTTCTCGCCAAAATTCATTTAAAAAAAGGCCTCTAGGAGGAGCGTACCAGGATCAAGAAGGCGATAGCCCTTCGTGTCTTCGCAGTAGCCGGTGAAAATAAGTTCCTTGGATTTTGCATCCCATTTTTTCCTTTGGCACACAAGCCTCAGCACGACATCCAAAAATGCGGAGATGTGACAGGTCAGTTTTAACGCCGGTCCAGAGTTCTTGTGGAATATTTTTTGCAATAGCGGCAAAACGGAGCGGTTGTGGGCATGGACGGCATTTGCAACAGCCTCGGCCCAAAACTTCTTCGGCAAACCAGAATGGAATAACACAGCGCGCTTTCTTGACTATCGTGTGGTTTGTTCGCTCGGCGACGACGTTTTGCTGTGTGGTACGGTGGTTTAATGCTGTATTTCATATTTTTTCAATGTTGCCGAGAGATGTCTGTTGCAATACTCTGTGCCGTTGTCCGTACGTGCCATGCATTTTATTCGTTTGCCAGTCTCATTCTCAACTCTGGCTTTAAGCTGATAAAAAAATGCCGGTAACTCCGTTTTTGCCTGCAAAAAAAATATACAAAAACTTTACGTGTATGAGCATCAATAAATGACAAAAAATACTTAGCTCCATTGATCGACGATTCCTCCATCGGGCCGCACAGGTAGGAATGTATAAGCTCAAGCATATCAGCTGTGCGAGTATCTGATGTTTTAAATGGCTTTCGCGGCATGTTTCCTTTCAGGGACGGTGTACAATTGTCTTGCGGCGACATATTAAATTGCATACCATTGACCAGCTCCTGGGTTCCTTTCATGTCGGCGTAGTTCAAGTGACCCATTCTTGAATGCCAAATGTTAACATCGTGTGTGATAGCTGCCAGGCACATTTGTTCGGTGTTGCCTTCTAATTTGAACATATTACTAGTTTGGTTCTGGCTATCACTTCACCATCTCTCTTAATCTCGAACTTGTCATTACGGAACTGGACGGTATAACCTTGGCTAATGATTTGACTGACAGCTAGCAAGTTCACGGTAAGATTTGGTACATAAAGGACATCGTAAAAAGTTATATCCAGCTTCTTTCCATTCACATAGAGTTTGAACTTTATGTCACCAATACCTTCAACTGCCAGCTTCTTGTTGGCCACGAAAATGTCCTTCACCGTAGATTGTCAAATGTTGGTGAACCACTCTTTACGCATAGACATGTGTAGGCTGGCTCCCGAATCAACGAACCAATCTCTCTCAATGATCTTCATGATTCTCTGGGTGGTGGTATGAACGTAGATGGAATAAATATACGCTTATTAATGTATGCAGATGATATAGTGATACTTGCAGATGACCCAATGATATTACAGCATATGATCGACAACTTAGTCTTATACTGTAATAAATGGGGAATGGAGGTTAACTAGACGAAATCTGAGATTATGATATTCCGTAATGGAGGAAGGCTAGCTGTGAATGAAAAGTGGACATATAATGGTCAAGACTTGAGAGTTATAAATGAATACAAATACCTCGGAATAACACTAACGCCGAAACTCTCATTTTCTAAGCATACAATAATAAAAAATGAAGCTGCTAAAGCATGTTTCAACGCAACCTGGATGCATTTTATTGGAAAGCCAAGTGGAAAATGTTTCTATCAGTATGCCGATCAATACAGAGCTACGGCTCACAGATTTGGGGAAATGGATACTTTGATGATGTCGAAAAACTATATAGATTCTTCATTAAGCGTATTCTTAACCTACCAGGAAACATACCAAATTTCGTTATCGCTTTGGAGACTGGATATGAACCACGCTATATATATACGTACACATTACACCTAAAATATTTGGCCAAAGCATCAACTATAGAAGAGATCAAATTTGTTCCATCTGTAATCAAGCGGAAGTCGAATCAGTTGAACATTTCATAGGACGTTGTCCAATTTTCAACAGGATTAGGACCAGATATGTTATCAGACAGAGAGGTTGTATTTGTTCTAAACGGTGGTGAAGGTAGCTGTTGGATTAATTTGTATAACTTTTTACGAGAAGCTCTAAAATATAGAAAATTTCTAATAAATGAATATAATTATTAATTATTAAAGCTCAATATTCCGGCAGACGGATTGCATATAAACCACGCCGTATCTTTGTATATTCAAAAACAAATATATTTATATTGTGTACATTTAAGATATAATGTTTTATAATGTTTTTGAAAAAATAAAGTTTTTGAAATTTGATAGTTTATTCATTTTTAGCCATTTGTTCACATTATTTATATCATGGGTCAAATTATCATGACATTGATAATCTGTCTCCCCTTCCGTAAAGATCAGAGTATCATCTGCGTATAGTATTATTTCGCATTTTTTCCATCACATCTGGCATATCATTTATGTAGATAGTAAATAATAGTGCTCCCAAAATTTAACCCTGTGGTACTCCAAATTTATTATCTATATTTTCCGACGTTTTACCGTTTATATTCACCACTTGTGGTTTACCTGTTAGGTTTAGGTTGAGAGAAGCGTAGTGCACTACCAATTTGGTGTGCACCACTCCACTCGGACACAATTGTGTTAGTCCTATAAAGAATTAAGGATTTGGAGAAACAGTAGAAAAAATCAGATTGAAAAATGAGAGGGGGTGGAGGGGCTCCAATAAGAAGTGAGAAGAGCGGAAAAAAGAAATGTTGATTTAAAAGAGGAGAGGGCAGAGAAGTTCCTACAATAGACAATGCCGTTTAGGCAGATGGATGAGCGGTTGTCATCCCCAGCCACTTCAGACAACTAATATAATTGAGGATGCTGACTATTTTTTGCGATCACAGAGCTTTGAGATCTTCGATCGTAAAGTCACCTAGGTAGCAGTGTCTTCTTCTAGAAAGAAAAGAACATTGGCAAAGAAGGTGCTCGATCATTTCAAGTTCCTCTTCGTCTGTACAGAGACGACAGTAGTCTTCGGTGTCCCGTTGCCAATTTAATGTAAATGCTCTAACGTTACAGTGGCCTGTGAAAACGCCCACTAACAGGCGTAAATCCCTCTTTGTGAGGTTCAGCAAGTCCCTTGTTCTGGTTTGCGACATACGTGGCCAGAGAGACCTAGCGATTTTACAGTCCGGTCTGGCTAACCAATTCTGATTAACTTGATCCCTGTAGAAGCGCTCTATCATGTCGAAGAACTCACACATAGGTGGATACAGTGATGACACCGCACTAGTGGTTTCCATCGCCGACCCATTCCGTGCGAGCTCATCAGCCTTCTCGTTTCCGTTGATGTCACGGTGTCCTGGGACCCAGCAGAGCTTGACGTCAACTGCTAATTTTTGCATTTCTAATATGCAATCATTCACTAACATGGATTTAATGACGTTGGTATTCATTGCCTTAAGAGCAGCATGACTATCAACATAGGTAGTTATGTTTTCACCCTGCCTGGAAAAACGTCCGTTGAATAAACGCAAGGTAACCAGGATAGCAAAAACCACCGCCTGAAAGACTCTGCAAGTGTCTCGAAACTTATAAGATCTGCCGATGCTAAGAGATTCACTAAAGAGATTCACCCCGTTCCCACATCCATCTTTGATCCATCTGTGTAAATTGCGTGACCACGAAAGGGGAGATCACCATCCAGCCAATCTGATCTAGAAAGAATCGTGTCCAGCTTTTGTAGAAATTCAGAACAGGTGGCAAATAATCAGTTTGTCCTGTTAGAACCCTCAGCCTGTGCCTGTTAGATGCCTCATTAAGGATCATTGAGTGTCCGCAGTTTGAGTTACGCCACATAAGTGATTCGCGGAGTCTCATAGCACACATGGTGGCGCTACACTTAATAAAGTGACCTATCGGTTGAAGGTTTAGTAAAGTGTTCATCGCCTGAACCATAGGTGAAGATGGGACGCACAATCGCGGCGTAAATCCAATGGATAGTACTTGGGCGGAGCCCCCAACTTTTACCTATGGAACATCTGCAGGAGTAGATTGCATTCAGTCCCTTTCTGACCCTTTCCTTGGTGTTGATTTTCCAGTTTAATTTCTGGTCAAGTATGCCGCCAAGGTAATTGGCCTCTGGGGACAGTTTCAACTCCACCCCGCCGTGAATGGGTTTATGGAAATTTTCTATCATTTTTTCCTAGTGAATATGACTAACTTTGTCTTAGTTGGATTAATTCTTAGCCCGTTCGCCGTTGCCCATCTAGACAGCTTCCTAAGACCTCTTTGAATAAGATTAGTAGAGCCCGACCGAACGAATGTTCGGCTACGGGCAAAACTCGACATTCGGCCAATATTCGGCATTCGGCAAAAAAATCAGCCATCAAAAAGTACAAACAAATAGAATTATATGACTTTTGAAAGAAAATTCTATTATGGAAATCTTCACAGAAGTGTACGGAAGTGAACAATACTACAAAAATAATTTGAGAAAGGACACCAAAGGAAGAAGGACAAAAAAAAAAATGACTCAGTTCCCCACCTTAAAGCTCTCCAACTAGTGAAAGCATTCTTGTAAAAGTAGTACAAATAGGTAATAATGAGCCATTAAGTCCAAGAATCATTAAAATTTTGTAATACTGTAACTCGAGATGTTTCAAAAATTTGGTGGCAGAAAAGTACTTGTACCCAAGTGTGCTAGAGAGCAGTTGTTTATGCTGCTGGGCAGCTGTATTCAAATTAAGGAAATAGTATACAAGGTCTTACTGCAGAAAAAATACTTTCTTTGTCATTATAACACTAAGGTTTTACATTTTATGTGCTAAGTAAATAAATACGTAAGCAGTAGACATAAACTGATTAAAAACACAATTTTTGGTGCAACGTAAACAATTCTTTAGGTTAGGTTAGGTTGAAGAGAGGAGACGTTTAAACGTCTCATGTTCATGGACATACACTTAAGCCAGTGGTTCGGCCTGTTGTGCGCTCCTTATTTATGATCTTTTTATACCTCACGAGTTACAGAAAATCGGTACTAGACACGAATTTTCTCAGTATCTTCCAGTCATATTCTCTGAGATGAGTCAAGTCTGGTAATATGTCGGTCCCGAAATGTAGGGATCTTGCATGTGTGAAAGCAGGGCAGTGACACAGAAAATGTTCCATCGTTTCGATGTTTTCTCTGCATGCCCTGCATTCGTCGTTTCCTGCTAGTCCTATGCGATGAAGATGTGCTTGTAAGCTTGAGTGTCCCGTTAGAACACTCATCATCTTACTAATATCGACCTTGTTTAGTTTCAGAAGACTTCTTGTTTTCTTTTCATTTGGGTCACCCCACAGTATCTTTGCAGTTGCTCCTACTGTTGCGCTATTCCACACAGTTTTGTGAGCCATCAGTGCCCAGTGCTTCAACTCATTTTTCGTGGCTTCGAAAGGTTTCCAATTTTCCAAGTTTATTACTCGAAGTTCTCTGCCCTTTGAAGCCAAGCTGTTTGCCCGTTCATTTTCAATCACTCCGTTGTGTCCTGGTACCCAGCAAATACGCAATTGACCATGGGCTGAGTAATCATTTATCGTTCTTTTACAGTCCAACACAGTTCTGGATTTGACCCTTTCCGATGTTATTGCTTTAATCGCCATTTGGATATCAGTGAAGATGTTGGCATATTTAGGCTTTGTCGTGTTACTGAGCCAGTTCAAACACTCCGTGATTGCCCGAACTTCTGCTTGATATACCGTGTTATGGTCAGGGAGGCGGAAGTGAAGTTCGACTTCTAGTTCATCAATAAAAAGTCCCAGACCCGTCCTTCCTCCTCGCTTGGACCCATCCGTGTAGCAGCTGGTTCCCACTGGCGCATGGGCCAAAGTTCCATTTTCCCAGGAGCGTCTGTCAGGCACAAACGCATCACAGGTAGCTGTAAGCCGCACTTCAGGAATGAGGTCGGAGATTTCTGGCGTTTGAATGTGACCAACTAGAGATTCTAAAATCTTCTGATGGTACGACTTGTGGTCTCGACTTATCCATTCACCTATCACTTGTAGACGTCTTGCTGTGAGGGCTGCCTCATACTTTATACGGATGTCTATTGGTTGGATGTGCAGTATAGTCTCCAACGCTTTTGTTGGTGCAGTTCTAAATGGCCCGCTTATGCCTAGACAGCACATACGTTGAATTTTTTGCAAAGGTATCACGTTGCACTTCTTGTCCATTGATGTCCACCACACTACACAGGCGTAGGTGATTATTGGTCTAATCACGCTCATGTAAAGCCAGTGAGTCATATTTGGACGTAGTCCCCATTTTAAACCTATAGCTCTTCTGCACAACGACCAACATCTGTGGGCCTTTGTAACTCTTTCTTCTAGATGATCTTTCCAGTACAGTTTCTGATCCAAGATTACTCCCAAGTATTTTACCTTTTTAGTTATAGCAATTGCCTTATTCAGGAATCCAGGCCGGGTAAAGCGTGGGATCTTCGTTTTCCTTGTAAATAGACATATTTCTGTTTTGTCTGGGTTAACATTTAGTCCCCTTGGTTGTGCCCAGTTATATGCTAAGTGCCTCTTCAGCTCTTCTGCATAATAGATTTGGATGAAAGCCCCTTAGAAGTATTACAACGTCGTCTGCATAACAGACTGGTTTAAGCCCTTCATTGGTCAGGGCTTTTAGGAGACTGTGTATCGTAAAATGCCCCCCTGAGGTATACCACGATTTACTTTGTCTCTAATTTTTACGTCATATGACCCACAAATAATCCGCCTATTCCTTAGCATATTGTTGATCCAGTGTTTCAGCGCCCGGTCAACCTAAAACTCGTCTAAGGACTGGATAAGTGTATCGGTCTGTACATTGTTAAATGCGCCCTCAATTTCTATGCAAACAGCAAGTGTATACATTTCTTTACTGAAGGACTCTTCTATGTGGTACACTACCTCATGAAGTGCTGTTTCCACTGATCTTCCTTTGACATAGTCGTGTTGTTTGAATTTTAGCCTGTCATCCGATATTTTACTTTTGACCATGTTATCAATTATTCGCTCCATTGTTTTAAACAGGAAAGAAGTTAGGCTAATGGGACGATAAGCCTTTGGGGTCGTATAACTCGCCTTGCCAGGCTTTGGTATGAAGACCACCCTTGATTCCTGCCAGTTTTTTGGGGTATAAGAATGGGTTAGGCATGCAGTAAACACTCCACCCAGTTGAGTTGACACCAGATCCACCACATTCTGCAGAAGTGCTGGAAATATTCCATCCGGTCCCGCAGCCTTAAAGGGAGAGAAACTTTTTATCGATTCTTTTACCATACCATCTGTTATATCCGTAATAGGTACTTGATGCAATACATTTTGATTTTGTAACTGTTCCTCTGTTGGTCCAGCATTACCAGTTGGAAAATGAGTTTTCATCAAGAGCCTTACGGTATCCTCTATAGTTTCCATTCTTTTACCCGTTTCATCCACCAGTGTTTCGGTTTGGACATGAGTTTTTGAGATGAACTTTTTCATTTTAGACATGCTGTTAACGCTGTCTACCTGTTTCCAGAAAAGCCTCCAGGAGTTACGTTTCGCCGATCTAAGGATTTTATTGTATTCTTTGAGTCTTCTGTGGTAGTCGTCCCAATATACTTATTGTTTTTTACTTCGAGCTCTGTTGTAAAGTCTGCGGACGTCTTTGCCAATCGAGCGAATTTGTCCTGTCATCCAGGGTTTCTCGAAGGCAGATTTCCTTTCTCGAAGTGGGCAACTATCTTCGAATGATTTTACAAGAGCCTCCGTAATCTTCTTCACATTGATATCAATGTCTTCTGCACATAGATAATCGCGTGTAGGCTGCCCCAATCGATTTCTAAGTAGATTTCCGATTTTAGTCCAGTCGGTCTTAGCCTTATTACGTAAACTTATGGGATTTGGCGGTGGCCGTGCAATTTTAAACCTTATATAACGGTGGTCTGAATAGGAGTGTTCATCCGAAACCCTCCACTCATGAATCTCATCAATAAGATTTTCTGAACATATCGTTATATCTAATACTTCTTCCCTAATTTTGTTAACAAAGGTTGCAGTGTTTCCTATGTTAAGAGTTATGAGGTCATTTGTATTCAAAAGTTCGATAAGGGCGTGTCCCCTTTTATTGGTGTTAGTACTACCCCAAGCGATATGATGGGAGTTGGCGTCACATCCAGCTAATAACTCATAACTTGTGTGTTTGGACTCCCTCACCAGACGTTGTAATTCCGACGTAGGTGGCAATGTCGGCGCATCGAATCGCAGATATATTGACGCCAGGTACATATTTCCATTACCTTGCCTCAGCACCGTTGCGTCCGATGTTGACAACTCTGGAGAGAAAATAAAACATACGTTTTTATGGCACAAAATACAAGACCTTGGACGAGTACCTGTGTTTGCGTAGAAAAGGTTATAGTTCACGTGGTTTAATCCAGTAACCTTGTTGCTAGTTGTCCATGGTTCCTGGATCAAAGCAATATGAACCCTGCCTTTATTTATGATGTCCATCAGAGATATGATGTCCTCAATCATTGTCCTTCCAGTAAAAGTTTCTTTTGGGAGTCTATCCTATCTGGTGGCAACCCTCATTATTTGGTAGTGGGTCATTCTCCTCCTTTCGTTCACTACCTATTACACCATCTTCCAGTCGACAATTTTGGGAGGCGGTGTTATTTTTTGTCGATCCCTCTTTGTTTTGAATCGTTTTGTGGCTCTTTTTATGTTGATCACCACCTTTGCTGGGAACTTCCTGCTATTCCTGTGTGTATTGTTGTTGTTTCAAAGTGCGAATGAAAAACAAATCGTTCAATCGAGTACGAGAGTTTTTTTCCCCATCCTTTCCAACTGCCACCCCTACAAACACCATTAAGCCGCTAATAAAATTACAGTGTCAAGCGGGACGGACATAGACTTCTCCACACACGAGGCAATTTTCCAAGGCAATTTTGTTTTTGTAGGAGAGAGAGGCATGCGGAAGATAATGGGGAAAGTAGTTTCTTGTACTGGCAATCCGTTTTGTTGTTTTTCATTCGCACTTTGCTGCCTCCATCTTCTACAAACACTGAATTGTCTCGCGTGAATCGCCACATAGACATGCTTTGTTACAGAAAAAGAAAATTAAAAAAAGAAGCGGCGTTTAATTTATATTCCTTACCACTGAAACAAATTTTTTCTAATAAAATGTGCTTGTGATAATTTATACATATATTCATATTTGTGCAGATGACGAAATTTCATATTAAATGTTTATTTCGCATATCAAAAAATATTGACAGACATAATATGCTTTCACTAGCATTCAAGAGTAGCCCTCTTTGACAGACATCGTGCGCCGACGTCGGCTATTTGTAATTGAAGAGTAATAAGGCGTTCACACCCAAAAATAATAAATAATAAAATATTTCATCCCGGAGCGAGTAAGTTGTCAGTTACGAACGAATAGAAATTTCAACGAGTAGGACTTCAAAGAGTGAGTTTTTCCGCGGATTTCAGACCGATTTTCCCCAATTTATTGTAATTGTCACAATTAAAAAATTAATATTAATCGATTAGTGCAAAAAAAGTTGAAACTATGTTCGCGGAAAACTGTTTTTTCGCATGTGACATTGCATTCCTATTCGTTCGTAACTGATAGATTTTGACGTTTCGGGCTGACGGCACATCTGTATAATTTAAGGTCTGTGTTCACACCAACCCGTTTTGGCTCATTTGTTTTGGGAAAACATCTCACCGTTCACACATGTTGCATGCTTAATTATGACATTTATTATGTTTTCATATGGCATATGTCAACTTATTGTGTACAAACAACTTTTACTGATCATATAAAAAAGAAACATGGAAAGTACCAAAAAACAGACAGATTGACAGCTTAAGGGGGTTCACATACTTCAACATGCAGTTTTGGGACGTGTTATTGAGAAAAATATGCCGATTGAGACGGTTTCAATTGACATTTCTATAAGGGGACAGCAACTCGTTTTAGCTCGAAAACATCTCAATGAGCCAAAACGGGTTGGTGTGAACGCCTTATAAAATATTTTACGCCGAATAAAATTTAAATTTTCGTTCTGTTCGTTAATTCGCATTACAAAGGCATTCCGCTGGCGGAGTAAAGAAATCTTGCTGGAAAATAGATCACATCCATCAAAGACAGGGTTACCATAACCTTTTTTTCTGAAAGGAGGACTTTTGTGCCAGAAAAGGAGGACATTTGTAAGTTCAGATTCACACTCGGCAATTGTTTCCATGCAAGTGTCAAACTTTGTGGGAGAGAGAAGCAGGAGGAAAGAGCTCTCTGCCTCTCTCTCCTACAAACTTTGACACTTGCTTAGAAAAAATTGCCGGTTGTGAATCTGGACTAACATTTACAAAGAGAGTTTGGAACTTTCGGAGTACATTAAAAAAATACAATTTCCAATGATTTGTACATCAATTTGTATTTTATAGCGCTTAGATGAAAAAGAGGTATACTTAGTAGGGACATAAATACTATTATAAAATTGAAGACACCCATTACAATAGTGGAATTGAACATACTCACCATTAGTCCAGATTCACACTTGCAATTTTTTTCTGGAATTCTCTTTTGAAATTGCATTTGCGTTCAGACAATGTATTCTGTTTCGACAATTTTTTATTTTCACCGTTCATTAAAACTCATTAAATTTTATTAAAATGTATGTCGCACAAATTTACATATGTTGAACCGAGCACAAAACAACGAATATTAAATGAAAAGCAGTGTGGAAATGTCGAAAAACTTTACAGCGAAAGAAAACGCAATACGCATTGCAAAAAAATTGCGAGTACGGAAGATTTTTTTCTCCCCCCTTACCGACTGCGTCCCTCTCCAACAAACACTGCAATTCAGCAGAAAAAATTGCAAGTGTGAATCTGAACTTACCACCTGGATTATGAAACCTGACCTCTGTAGCGTTAGTTTGGACCGGAAATTCAAAATTGCTTCAGTTTTCGCCATGGAGTGGTCAGATAATGAGAACCGTATCGCTTTTATAACGCTTTTGTAATATGGAACGAAAAAAACAAAATTTTCAAAACGCTCTGCCCGCTTGGGATTAGTCTCATGTTCATCTACAGGTGCATAAAACTGTTTGAGGAGACTGGAGATGACAAAGACCTCCAACGCTCGGGACGCCCTCGTACTGTTCGAACGTCGCAGGTCATCAAATCAAGAATTCTGCGAATTCCGCTCCGAAACCATAAAGTCGTGGCACGTGAGATGAATATTACACAAAAGTCCATGAGTCGAAGTATCAAAAAAGACTTGAGACTTTTAAAGGCCACAATGGACATTTGTTAACTTTAGCTTTATAAACAAGTAAGAAAGTTCAGTCGGGTAAACCGACTTATGAATCCCCTCACCTTGAGTCCCAAAAAATAAACGTAAATTTTTTTGTTTTAATTAAATTGTTATCAATTTAAATTGCATTTAATAAATTTAAAGTATGTACTGGTATTAAAGTTAAAATGTGCTTACATTTGGTACAAAATGGCCCATTTGTGTGGGAGGTACCAAAAGGGGCGTGCCAATAACGGTCACTTTTCTGGACTCTAGATACTATAAAAGCATTTTACCGTACAAAATTTCGAATATTTATATTTGTGTGGGAGGTATCAAAAGGGGAGTGCCAATAACGCCGCCTTTTCTCTGGACTCTAGGTACTATAAAAGCGTTACACTGTACAAAATTTCAAGTACTTCTATGAACTGATATTAAAGCCATAAGCAGTTTACTTTTGGTGCAAAGCAGTTTACTTTTGGTGGTCCATTTGTGTGGGAGGTACCCAAAAGGGAGTGGTCACTCCACCATTTTTCTTGACGTGTTAGCGTCTAACAAACTAATACAATGTGTGAAATTTCAGAAGATTCGAGTAAGTAGTATAGAAGGTATTAAAGAATCAACGTTTCACTAAAAGTTAACCCTTTGTGGGGGAGGTACTAGAAGGAGTTGACCAATATGGCCCATCTTCGAAAAATATTACCGCATACCAAATTTTAAGTCAATCGCTTACTGCTTTCGAGAGTTATCGTGCGCACCAGCCAGCAGACAGACAGACAGACGGACGGACATTGCTCAAATGACTTAAAATGACCTAAAACGGATTTCCGCCGAACATACTTAGGGTCTTAGGTCACTCCTTCCATGTGTTACACTTTTGGCTCGTAGAAAATGCTATATACCCTCCTCTCTAAAGCACGGTACTATGTTCTCGTTTCACGGTGAAATTCCATACAAAAACCAAAGTTGTGAAAAAATGAGTGAAATTTTTTCATTTGTGGTACTGAGTTTATTTTAACGTGAGAAATTGACATTTTGCGCCGCTATAAATTGAGCGATTGTTTCGTATAGAAGAAAAACATCGTCGTCGCCCGACTCGCACACCAGTTATTCGTCGTTTTGTTACTTTGTTACTATTTTTTTTTTTGGCCGCGAGCCTACAAGATACGGTACGAATTCGTACATAGATATCTTCATGGTCTCCTCGGGAATATCCTTCGCGGGGAGACTGAGGCCTCTGGACTCAGGACTCTCAATTTTGAATCTGACCACAAAGATGTGGAGATCGCACTAAGTCAAAGTGGACTTGCTTCTGGCGACAAAGACAAGAATACTTTGACTTCGATAACATTAACCGAAATCGTTTTAATCGACACCTCGAAACCCATTTTGAAAATCGCGAACTTCTGATCAATCGGAACGTTACAACCGACGAAATCGATGAGTATGTGGGCATCATGACCACCGCTTTCCGCGACTCTATGGAAGAGAACATTCCTCGAATGAACTCCAACCATAGATGACTTCGAAATCTTCCACCCCATATAATTAATTTTATACGGGAGAAGAAACGCCTTCGAAAGATTCTTCATCGGTCGGAAGACCCTGGCCGATATCCCACCTTAAAAGCTGAAATTCGAAACCTGGATAGAATTATCCAGGGCCAAATCGCTGAATTCGAGCGTTCACATTGGACTGCCTTCCTGCAATCCATCCGAGTAAACAACTCAATATTCAGACAAGTAAAAGGTGTAGCCGGGCTAAAAACCCGAGCACCTATTTCTGCCTTGCTTAACGCTAATGGCATTCTCGTATCCGATGATATAGGTAAAGCGAATCTTCTCGCTGACAGACTGGAGACAACACATTCAATTACTTCATTGATAGTGAAGTCTCCGAACTGAACGACTTCAGCTCAATCCTCAATTTCGATGATGAACTCACTGCGGATGCTTCAATCCGCGGTAAGGGAACGATCTGGCGAAACGTTGGCTTTGTGACACCTCAAGAGGTCGGAGAGGCCTTGAGAGGTAAACGCAACCGCCGATCAGCCGGAGTTGACGGAATTCCGGATATTGTCTTGAAAAATACCAATATAATGATCTGGACATCTTTGTCCCAGCGCTTGGAAGGAATCACTCACTTCCTATCCCAAAACCTGGTTCTGATCCAAAGCAAAGCAGCAACTATCGACCAATATCCCTACTTTCAGACTTTGGCAAACTTCTGGAGCACTTCCTGTTGCGCAGAATAAGGGACACGATAGAAGATGTCGGAATACTTGCGGACAACCAATTCGGTTTTCACAAGGGTCATTCCACTTCCCATGCACTCTCAGTGCTATTCGATCATGTAGCCAGGGCCTTGAATAAACGCCATGTGACCATTGCAGTTAATCTTCATTTTTCCAAGGCGTTTGACACTGCATGGCACGCCGGCATCTTATTCAAAATGTTGACCCGCGGCTTTGGTGGCAACACCTGTCAGATGGTAGAGAACTTTCTACGAGATCGCTCATACAGAGTTAAGGTTGGTAACGACCTCTCTGAGAGAAAAAATCTTGTGGCTGGGGTTCCGCAGGGCTCTCACCTCGGTCCATTCCTCTACAATATTCTTCTGTGTGACATTCCGCAACCACCTTATGGTGACTTGCTTCTGATCTACGCAGATGATATACTCATTGCCTCCTCCGGGCCAGTAGCTTCAACTGTAAACTCTAGGATAAATTCTTATCTCTTAGAGTTATCGAACTATTTCGACAGATGGAGACTCAGATTGAATATATCAAAATGTGATAGCATTATATTTAAAGGCAAGTGCAAGATCCTTTATTCTAATGCGCAAAAATATATTCCTGTCATTAGCATAGGAAATGAAATAATTCGAACATCAGTATTAAATACCTTGGCGTTGTCTTTTCGATGGACTTCAAATTTGTGAGACATATGGATCACATTTTGGCAAAAGTCAATCAGATCATCAGACCGATCATGGCCTATGCTTTTCCGTCTTGGTTTGGAATCTCTTCCAGCCAAATGGAGAGGCCTAGGCGATGGGAAAGACGAATTCTCGTAACATCCCTCGGTCTTCGAAACACCATCGCGGACGACGGTACGGTATGGAAACCTTCGAATCGGTCTATCTACGGCGCGATTGACTTCGATCGTATTGACGTGTTTTTAACCAAAACAGCAATTCGGCACCTTGAGAGCTCATCCTCTCTTGATAATAAATTGATGAGAACATGCCTAAATCTAGACACCACTCTAGACAGGCTAACCGAATTAAAATACCAGCCTCCTGCTGGTCTTTTAACTCTGAATAGAGACGGCGGGCTATACCGTGGTGACCAATTGCTATTCTATCATAGGTAGCTACGATTTGGACGACACCGTATATAGGTTAGGTTAGGTTAGGTTGAAGAGAGGAGACGTTTAAACGTCTCATGTCCATGGACATACACTTAAGCCAGTGGTTCGGCCTGTTGTGCGCTCCTTATTTATGATCTTTTTATACCTCACGAGTTACAGAAAATCGGTACTAGACACGAATTTTCTCAGTATCTTCCAGTCATATTCTCTGAGATGAGTCAAGTCTGGTAATATGTCGGACCCGAAATGTTGGGATCTTGCATGTGTGAAAGCCGGGCAGTGACACAGAAAATGTTCCATCGTTTCGATGTTTTCTCTGCATGCCCTGCATTCGTCATTTCCTGCTAGTCCTGCTAGATGTGCTTGTAAGCTTGAGTGTCCCGTTAGAACACTCATCATCTTACTAATATTGATCTTGTTTAGCTTCAGAAGACTTCTTGTTTTCTTTTCATTTGGGTCACCCCACATTATCTTTGCAGTTGCTCCTACTGTTGCGCTATTTCACACAGTTTTATGAGCCATCACTGCCTAGTGCTTCAACTTATTTTTCGTGGCTTCGAAAGGTTTCCAATTTTTCAAGTTTATTACTCGAAGTTCTCTGCCCTTTGAAGCCAAGTTGTTTGCCCGTTCATTTTCAATCACTCCGTTGTGTCCTGGTACCCAGCAAATACGCAATTGACCATGCATGGGCTGAGTAATCATTTATCGTTCTTTTACAGTCCAACACAGTTCTGGATTTGACCCTTTCCGATGTTATTGTTTGAATCGCCATTTGGCTATCTGTGAAGATGTTGGCATATTTAGGCTTTGTCGTGTTACTGAGCCAGTTCACACACTCCGTGATTGCTCGAACTTCTGCTTGAAATACCGTGTTATGGTCAGGGAGGCGGAAGTGAAGTTCGACTTCTGGTTCATCAATAAAAAGTCCCAGACCCGTCCTTCCTCCTCGCTTGGACCCATTCGTGTAGCAGCTGGTTCCCACTGGCACATGGGCCAAAGTTCCATTTTCCCAGGAGCGTCTGTCTGGCACAAACGTATCACAGGTAGCTGTAAGCCGCACTTCAGGAATGCGGTCCGAGATTTCTGGCGTTTGAATGTGACCAACTAGATATTCTAAAATCTTCTGATGGTACGACTTGTGGTCTCGATTTATCCATTCACCCATCACTTGTAGACGTCTTGCTGTGAGGGCTGCCTCATACTTTATACGGATGTCTATTGGTTGGATGTGCAGTATAGTCTCCAACGCTTTTGTTGGTGCAGTTCTAAATGGCCCGCTTATGCCTAGACAGCACATACGTTGAATTTTTTGCAAAGGTATTACGTTGCACTTCATGACCATTGATGTCCACCACACTACAGAGGCGTAGGTGATTATTGTCTAATCACGCTCATGTAAAGGCAGTGAGTCATATTTGGACGTAGTCCCCATTTTAAACCTATAGCTCTTCTGCACAACGACCAACATCTGTCTTTGTAACTCTTTCTTCATGATGATCTTTCCAGTAGAGTTTCTGATCCAAGATTACTCCCAAGTATTTTACCTTTTTAGTTATAGCAATTGTCTTATTCAGGAATCGAGGCGGGGTAAAACGTGGGATCTTCGTTTTCCTTGTAAATAGACATATTTCTGTTTTGTCTGGGTTAACATTTAATCCCCTCGGTTGTGCCCAGTTATATGCTATGTTAAGTGCCTCTTCAGCTCTTCTGCATAATAGATTTGGATGAAAGCCCCTTAGAAGTATTATAACGTCGTCTGCATAACAGACTGGTTTAAGTCCTTCATTGGTGAGGGCTTTTAGGAGACAGTGTATCGTCGTAACCCATAGGAGAGGCGATAAAATGCCCCCCTGAGGTATACCACGATTTACCTTGTCTCTAATTTTTACGTCATATGACCCACAAATAATCCACCTATTCCTTAGCATATTGTTGATCCAGTTTTTCAGCGCCCGGTCAACCTGAAACTCGTCTAAGGACTGGATAAGTGTATCGGTCTGTACATTGTTAAATGCGCCCTCAATGTCTATGCAAACAGCAAGTGTATACATTTCTTTACTGAAGGACTCTTCTATGTGGTGCACTACCTCATGCAGAGCTGTTTCCACTGATCTTCCTTTGACATAGGCGTGTTGTTTGAATTTTAGCCTGTCATCCGCTATTTTACCTTTGACCATGTTATCAATTATTCGCTCCATTGTTTTTAACAGGAAAGAAGTAAGGCTAATGGGTCGATAAGCCTTTGGGGTCGCATAACTCGCCTTGCCAGGCTTTGGTATGAAGACCACCCTTGATTCCTGCCAGTTTTTTGGGGTATACGAATGGGTTAGGCATGCAGTGAACACTCCAGCCAGATGAGTTGATACCAGATCCACCTCATTCTGCAGAAGTGCTGGAAATATTCAATCCGGTCCCGCAGCCTTAAAGGGAGAGAAACTTTTTATCGCTTCTTTAACCATACTATCTGTTATATCCGTAATAGGTACTTGATGCAATACATTTTCATTCTGTAACTGTTCCTCTGTTGGTCCAGCATTACCAGTCGGAAAATGAGTTTTCATCAAGAGCCTTACGGTATCCTCTATAGTTTTCATCCTTTTACCTGTTTCATCCACCAGTGTTTCGGTTTGGACATGGGTTTTTGAGAGGAACTTTTTCATTTTAGACATGCTGTTAACGCTGTCTACCTGTTCAAGCCTCCAGGAGTTACGTTTCGCCGATCTAACGATTTTATTGTATTCTTTGAGTCTTCTGTGGTAGTCGTCCCAATATACTGATTGTTTTTTACGTCGAGCTCTATTGTAAAGTCTGCGGACATCTTTGCCAATCGAGCGAATTTGTCCTGTCATCCTTGGTTTCTCAAAGGCAGATTTCCTTTCTCGAAGTAGGCAACTATCTTCGAATGATTTTACAAGAGCCTCGGTAATCTTCTTAACATTGATATCAATGTCTTCTGCACATAGATAATCGCGTGTAGATGCCCCAATCGATTTCTAAGTAGATTTCCGAATTTAGTCCAGTCGGTCTTAGCCTTATTACTGAAACTTATGGAATTTGGCGGTGGCCGTGCAATTTTAAACCTTATATAACGGTGGTCTGAATAGGAGTGTTCATCCGAAACCCTCCACTCATGAATCTCATCAATAAGATTTTCTGAACATATCGTTATATCTAATACTTCTTCCCTAATTTTGTTAACAAAGGTTGCAGTGTTTCCTATGTTAAGAGTTATGAGGTCATTTGTATTCAAAAATTCGATAAAGACGTGTCCGCTTTTATTGGTGTTAGTACTACCCCAAGCGATATGATGGGAGTTGGCGTCACATCCAGCTAATAACTCATTACTTGTGTGTTTGGATTCCCTCACCAGACGTTGTAATTCCGACGTTGGTGGCAATGTCGGCGCATCGAATGGCAGATATATTGACGCCAGGTACATATTTCCATTACCTTGCCTCAGCACCGTTGCGTCCGATGTTGACAACTCTGGAGAGAAAATAAAACATAAGTTTTTATGGCACAGAATACAAGTCCTTGGATGAGCACCTGTGTTAGCGTAGAAAAGGTTATAGTTCACATGGTTTAATCCAGTAACCTTGTTGCTAGTTGTCCATGGTTCCTGGATCAAAGCAATATGAACCCTGCCTTTATTTATGATGTCCATCAGAGCGTTGGATGCTGTCTCGCTCCGGTGGAGGTTTATCTGGATGACCTCAATCATTGTCCTTCCAGTAAAAGTTTCTTTTGGGAGTCTATCCTATCTGGTGGCACCCCCTCTTTATTTGGTAGTGGGTCATTCTCCTCCTTTCGTTCACTACCTATTACACAATCTTCCAGTCGACAATTTTGGGAGGCGGTGTTATTTTTTGTCGCTCCCTCATTGGTTTGAATCGTTTTGTGGCTCTTTTTATTTTGATCACCACCTTTGCTGGGAACTTCCTATTGGTGAACTGGTGGTGTTATTGACTACTTCCACATCAGTTTTTGGCAGTGTCTCACTTGTCTCCATCCGTTCAATACCAGTGTTTGCTTCTTCAGACAGTATATTTGGACTCGATTCTCCTGCCAATCGGGACCTTTCCAATTTTGAAAAAGACTGTCCAGATCAAGAAGTACGCCATGCCCTTCGCCATGCCCTTCGCCATGCCCTTCGCCATGACAAGATTGTTCTTGGATTCTGGGTCTATGCCTAACACGAGGAGAGTACCCTCGGTATCATCCTTCCTATAGAAGACTTCCCACTTTCTCACGGAAAGTTTTGAATTCTGTTTGCCAATGATGTCGAGTATGTACTCTAATGAGAACTTACTGGGACATCCCTTAACATATAGGGTCGTTTTTATGAGTTCAGGAATGTCGCTTTTCCTTACCAATTTTAGCTTTGCGCCGTCCCAAGGTGAGGGGAAGCTATCCACAAGTTTTACGAGGACACCAGCGCAGCGTTGTGATGCCAGCCTTAGCATCAAAACACCCCTCTCAAACTTGCAACTCATTACTTCGATTGGTGGTTCATCCTTAGATTCGAGGACGTATTCCGCTACCCTCGTATAGACCAAATCTTCGAAGTTACTCTTTTGGTCTTCGGGGATTCTGCCAGATGCACTACTGCTATCAATTATGGCGTAGCATAGATCGTCTCGAAAATGTTGTTTAGCTATATTAGAATAAGGCGGTGGCTTCTTACCCTTCTTTATGGCCAATTGATTTTTCCGTGTCTGTAGAGTCTTTTTGGTTAAAGCCTCATCCTTAACGGATGATTTGGTTGAGTTGAACTGCGTTATTGGGTCAACTTTACCGCCCACAATCGAAGGACCCAGACTAGAGACCTCCTTTTGTGTGGTTACGTTAGGCTTATCCGAATTACTGGAAGACGGCGAGCCCTTTTTCTTCTTAGTCACTTTCATAGCGCTATGTTCTTCGGGAGACCTGACTCTTTTAGCGGTCTGCATGTTTGTATTGGAGGTAGAATTGTCAGGTTCATCCCGTAATAGGTTCTGTCGGTTCAACTTATTCAGTTTCCTTCTTTGTGCCCCTGACAGTCTCTTTGAGTTAGCAACAATAGTGATATTGTTTTCATTTGATGATTCAGAGTCAGAGTCCCCAATGGCTTTAAAAGGCTAGGGTTGCTTAAAGCCCCGGCTGGGTTCTGCTTCATCTGTCTTATCATTTGTTTTGCCTGCGGCTGGATGTGCTCTTGTTTCATTTTCGACTACGGGATCCAAGGCACCAAAGCTCGTATAAGTTGCTTGCTCACGATTGTTTGATAACGACGACACATGACTCGTGAGTGAATCAACGCTTGTCGCCGGCACTGGGTTTTCCCTCCCCTGCGCCGTAATCTCCTTCGTCTTTTTTGGTTTAATCATAAATTGGTTGGGGGAGACACCCCCATAGCCAGTATTAGCCCGTAATAGGTACGTCGGTATAGGCCTTCCAGACTGAGCTCAGAAATATCTGTCCAGAGACCGATGCATCCAATTCAACCTACACTTTATAAACAACAAACCTCCTGGTTGCGTAGTAGGTAGGTGAGTAGGTATTGCGTAATAGGTTAAAAACTATCCGCTCTGCGATAACACGTCCGATCGCTACGACAGGCGGCGACTGACTCCGTATATAGTACGCGCCAATAATCGGGACTGCCTTTGCACTCCCACCCATTTGTATATATTATTATTGTGTTATTTTTAAGTTATAGTATTCAGTATAAAACAATAAAATGATGATTAATTCCCTTTTTTGTAATTCGATTTTTTTTTGGAAAATATTAAATATATCGACAAAGCATTGTAACTAGTATAAGTGAAATGTAGAAATATATAATTTTAAGAAACTAAATATATAGAACTTGTAAGATACCTAATGTATGAAAGTTATCTCGTAATAATGAAAAATGATAGCTATAAGCGTATTTACCCATTGCACACTGGTCCCAAATCCAAATTTTTTGGCATAAATTAAAAAAATAAACTTAAGAAATTACCAGAAGTATATATATATTCGAAAAGGCAATCCTATAGCGGACCTAAAAAATGTAATTTTTTAAACTTCGGTGGCAACCCTGTTTTTATCCATGCGATCAAAGTTAGTAGTTCAATCAGGTGTTTTTAAGCACTTCTTCTTGAGAAAATATTGGCAATATCTTTGATACTGGAAATCGGCAGAACTAAAATTTAATTTAATCTGTGAAATATGGAAAATCAAGCTCAAATTTATAACATAATTCATAATTGTTTCGTCGTTTTCGTTGTTATTTCGTATTTATGGGGTGTGGTATTTTAGAGATACATAACCTCACGTTATATGTGTTTCGTGGAGTAAAAGTTATAGATGTACTCGCGTGTTCATGAAAGTTTAAACGCACGATTGTTTATTAAAGTGTCCTTTATCATGTAGTATAGATGCGCTTTGCGCGTTTTGTGCGCAAAGTGATCCAAATTATGTTTTTTCAGTCAAACTCTTGTTTAACTGTGCTGAAATGTTAGCTATTTAGGATGGTAATGGACGAAAACATGATACCGTTTCGAATTTGATACTAAAATAATTGATGAAAATGTGTTTTAGTTTATGTTCAGAAATATTTATCAAAGTTCAGAAGACATTTGGAAAGGTTAGTGGAGGCCCACTAAGAGTGGGTTTCTGAAAATTTTAAATGTAATATCGAACACAATGATTATGCGAAACAGCCACTGAAGTGGGAAAACGACTAAAAAGGGAATTGACATCTGAACTCTCACTGCTCCAAGAACATAACACTCCCTTCTTGTGCATACGGCAACTATATCAGCGAGTAAGACAAAAGATGCCGATGTGTGTTTTAAAAAATACTTTAACACAAACTTGTTACACATGTACCTTGTTACACATGGACCCTGTTGCACATGGACCTTGAGCAGCGTTGCCGTTTTGGTCATTTCCGACCAAATTTGGTCGGATAGATTTGAAATATTTATATTTGGTCGGATGGTCGGACCAATTCCATTTTGGTCGGTTTTATTGTAGAATATTTTATTTGTATTGTAACACAGAATAATTTGAAGTTTAATATCAAAGTAAATTACTGAAAGTTAAAGCCATTCACCGTTTGGAATACTCTCAAATGTCGATTGTGAATCGCTGGAAGCAGTATAGATTGAAGTTATAGACGAATATGTTGTAATAAAACTTAGTTTCAAAATATTTATTTCAGGTTCGACAAATGTTGTTTATAGTTGTCTAAAATATCGGCCCTGGGGAAAGAATTGTTGCTTTCATTCCTGTGCGGTATTCCGAGATCGGATTTAAACCGAAATTTTGGTTGATAAATCTCACCATAAGTGCGGAATCTTATTTATTTGCCGTAAGCGTATAGTAAATATTAGATTAATAAGGGACCAAAGCAATTGACAAGTGTTGACGTGTAAGTATGGCCCATCCGAAGTCGGGAATATGTTCTTATTTTACTTTTTTCAATATTAGTGGAATATAACAGAGCAATGTTCTTGGGTTTATGCAATTGAAGTGTTGGTGTTGAGAGCATTTATTGTTGTCAAAATAATGTTGCGTAAGCACAATTGAAATTTATTTTTTATAAATTGACTGAACATTTAAATACAGAAAATTTTTCCTATTTATAAATTGATTTTTTGGGACGAAAAGGTGACGAAAAAGACTTGGGGATTTGGCGAAGATAATTAGGCTTAAAATACAAAAATATCGAAAAACGACGATTTTATATATTAGGTGATGACTTTTTGATTTTTTTCTCAAAAATTATTTCCTACTGCACGAAGGAATGAACTTTTCCCTATTAATGACTAAAATAACGTTTATTCCATTTATATATTGAAAAAGGTCACGCACAAAAATTTAAATGTTTTCTTTTTTTTAAAATCATATAAATCCAAAACGGAAACAAGTGTCAAGTCTTATGACTTTCAAGAAAAGCCACATAACCTATGAACAAAATGAGACATTGATCATAGAAATCGTTGAACATCTTTCGTTTTTATTTACAATTAAGTGAAGGTATCTCATTTTGAATCGAATGTATCTCTTTGGAAAACACGTTGCCGACTTTTTTATGATTCTCATTTTTTCTGATTTTTTTTTTACAGAAACCACATTTTTTTATCGAATCATTTTATATGTAAGATTTTGTCTAATCTTAAATAAAAACTCATCTAAATATGATACAGGGAAACGAGGTTGTATAAAAGTCATCACCCTAGTATATATATGTATTAGGGCGGGTCGATTTAAAAATCGCCCATTGCTCAGTGAAAATCGTATTCTAGGGATCAAAATAAGAAACTTTGCCGAAGGAACCATACCTCTAAAACGAATTCTGAGGTCCCGGAAAAAATCCCACTTTGACCCATTTAGAGTGCTCCAATCGAGTCCAAATGTATGACCGACCCCCACTCAGTGAAGTGCTCAGTGAAAATCATATTCTAGGGATCAAAATAAGAAACTTTGCCGAAGGAACCATACCTCTAAAACGAATTCTGATGTCCCGGAAAAAATCCCACTTTGACCCATTTAGAGTGCTCCAATCGAGTCCAAATGTATGGAACCCCTAGGGGGTTCCAGGGGGTGTGCCACTGGCATGGGTGGGTCGGGCCTCCAAAGTTAGTGGGGGTCGGTCATACATTTGGACTCGATTGGAGCACTCTAAATGGGTCAAAGTGGGATTTTTCCGGGACATCAGTATTCGTTTTAGAGGTATGGTTCCTTCGGCAAAGTTTTTTATTTTGATCCCTACAATACGATTTTCACTGAGCAATGGCGACTTTTTTTTGCCTCCCCACAAATCGACCCGGCCTAATATGTATATAACACTGAATGCGATCCATGTCGTTGGGTATATACGTTTCAGATGGGCCACATTTTATTTGTTCGATTATATCTATCATATTTTTATGTTAATTAACTTTTCCAAACATTCCAAGATACATCAAAATCTGAAAATGTCACCAAACTTTACAAGATACCAACTACTTTAATTTTATAAATTTGGTCGGCTACAACGGATTTTGGTCGGTTTTAGAGCAAATTTTGGTCGGAAAAAAATTTGCGCAGTGGCAACCAGAGAATGAAGCCGAGGCAAAATTGGCGGCGGCGGCTGCCATTGAAAATTATAGATCGGCGGCGGCGGCTTGATGGCTTAGCCGACATAAAATTGACATACGGCGGCTCTGTGATAGTCATTTTTACATTTAAAATAATAGTTGAAAAGTTAAGCTCTGGTATATATTCATAAATAATGGATGTTTTTAAGTTAATTATAATGTTATGTTCGGCCATGCTGAATCTTATATACCCTCCAGTATGAATTGCATGCAATTCTATTACTGAAAGATTTTTGGATATGGAGCAAGTCATGAAACGACCTTTTTATTTAAGCAATTCATTGAAAAAACGAACGCTACTGTTTTTATCCAAATTTTAGGCCTCTTTAGCCAAACTCTTAATCTAAAAAATGGTATTTATGGCTTAAATTAGCATATATGAGGGCTACCTCCACACGGGGACTTCAACAAAATACAGGGTGGCTGATGAAAGCTGCTACCAAAAAAAAATTTAATAACTTTTTTTCTATTTAATGAATCTGGTTAATTTTTTTTTTATTTTGCAGATTGATTTTTAGATTTAACAAAAATGGATAACTGGGACACTGAAACAAGAATTTGGATTGTCCGCCGCTATTACGCACTGAAGTCCGTAGTTTCGGTTCAAAGAGAGTATAGGGGCACGTTTGGCGGCAATCCTCCAAGCAGATGGACCATAAAGAGACTTGTTAACAATTTTTCCGGGCATGGGACAGTCAACAGAAGACCTTACCATCGAAACCCTTCAGTTCGGACGGAGGAAACAATCGCTGCTGTAGCTGATGCATACAAAACAATCCAAGAGTTTCGACAAGAACCTTATCTGCTCAAATGGGTATAAGCAGACAGTCATTGCAGTCAATTATGCTCAAAGATTTGGAGTTATTCCCATATAAAATTCAAATGGCCAACAAAGTGAACTCAGCAGACTTCCCGATTCGCTTGGAATTTTGCCAGAAGATGATTCAAATGGTGGAATTGCGGCGAAAATTTCCCAATAAGCTGATATTCAGAAACTCCACATTCCGTTGGCCCCCCAGGTCGCCTGACCTTACTGCACCTGACTTTTTCTTGTGGGGTTATTGCAAACAGGAAGTCTACAAAGCAAAACCAACAAATTTGAATGAACTAAAACAATCCATTCGAGAAACAATTGCGGCTATTCCCGTCTCAACTCTCCAAGCAGTAATGAACAACTTTTTGGTAAGATGCCGCACATGCATCAACGAGCAGGGGGGCATTTAAATTCCATTATTTTTAAAACTAATTAAGCTATATTTAATTAAATTTAATGAGCTTTAACATGAATAAAAGAAAACTGAATTCCATACACTGAAAAAAAAGTTATTTGAGTTTCTTAATGTAGCAATATCAGCCACCCTGTATGTATAAGCTGATTTTTATAAATTTCATTGACATGAATTCTTGTCTAAATATAAGTAGAATACAAACTGAAAAGTTTCAGCAAAATTGCTTTAAATATGTGGTGTTTATAGCCTTTTTGGGAGCGACATCTATAGGTGGACTATAACAACATATGAACCGATTTAAAAAAAATTTACTGTGATGAATTCTTGCCAAAGTATAATAAAAACTGCAAGGATTTAGTTAAAATGCTTAGAAAAGGTGGTATTTATGGCTTAAGTACGTATATTTTGGAGCGGCCTCCATAGGGTGACTATAACAAAATATGAAATATGAATGTAAAATTTTTGTTGTGATGAATTTTTGTCAAAATAGAATACAAACTGCAAAGTTTCAACTAAATTGCTTTACAAATGTGGTATCTATGGCTCAAAAACCATAATTTGGAGCGACCTCTATAGGGGAGCTATATCAAAACATTGACCAATATGGCCCAAACGACCTGCAACTATAAGAAGAATTTATACCAAATTTGATTAACCTAGCTCTATTATTACGGACTTTAGCGTAATTTCATTTAGAATTTCACGACGATCAGGAATATATATACTTTATAGGGCCGACCAAGCTGAAATTTAAATATTTGTACCGTGTATTACATTCAATCGTGCCTAGTGAAAGTTAGGCATATCGGTCCATAATTTAATATAGCCCCCATACGAAGGTCCCTTTCGATAAGTGTAATGCTTTTATAGTGCCTAGAGTCCAGAGAAAAGTGGGCGTTATTGCCACTCCCCTTTTGGTACCTCCCACACAAATGGACCATTTTGTACCAAAAGTTAACAGCTTATAACTTTAAATACCAGTATATATAAATACTTGAAATTTTGTACAGTGTAATGCTTTTATAGTTCCTAGAATCTAGAGAAAAGTGGCCGTTATTGGCACGCCCCTTTTGGTACCTCCCACACAAATATTCGAAATTTTGTACGGTAAAATGCTTTTATAGTATCTAGAGTCCAGAAAAGTGACCGTTATTGGCACGCCCCTTTTGGTACCTCCCACACAAATGGGCCATTTTGTACCAAATGTAAACACCTTTTAATTTTAATACCAGTACATACTTTAAATTTATTAAATTGATAATAATTTAATTAAAACAAAAAAAATTTACGTATATTTTTTTGGGACTCAAGGTGAGGGGATTCATAAGTCGGTTTACCCGACTGAACTTTCTTACTTGTTTATAAATCTGAAGTTACCAAATGTCCATTGTGGCCTTTGAAAGTCCCAAGCCTCAAGTCATTTTTGATAATTCGACTCATGGACTTTTGTGTAATATTCATCTCACGTGCCACGATTTTATGGTTTCGGAGCGGAATTCGCAGAATTCTTGATTTGATGACCTGCGACGTTCGAACAGTACGAGGGCGTCCCGACCGTTGGAGGTCTTTGTCATCTCCAGTCTACTCAAACAGTTTTATGCACCTGTAGATGAACATGAGACTAATCCCAAGCGGGCAGAGCGTTTTGAAAATTTTGTTTTTTCATTCCATATTTAAAAAGCGTTATAAAAGCGATACGGTTCTCATTATCTGACCACTCCATGGCGAAAACTGAAGCAATTTTGAATTTCCGGTACAAACTAACGCTACAGAGGTCAGGTTTCATAATCCAGGTGGTAATGGTGAGTATGTTCAATTCCACTATTGTGGAATTGAAATTGTGTTCAATTTTATAACAGTATTTATGTCCCTACTAAGTATACCTCCTATTATCCTAGCAGTCACGCCAGCACACTTGGCATGCCATAATTTAGTGCATAGCCAGCACTCAATTAGTGTTTCCTTGTTGGAAGTAATTTTACAATTTCCCGATTTGCATGTCAGGTAAAAATACACCAAAACAGACAAATAGCACCAAACAATAAATAAAATCCAAACAAATAGTTAATAGAAACCCTCTACTATTTTAAAATGAGGAGCAAAAATATATCCCTACAAACAAACAAAATACAATACACTGGCTACTCTGTTGATATTTAAAACAAACAGAAGCACAAAGCAACAATAGAAAACAATAATCAACTAGCACAAATACAGTGACACAAAAGCACCAAGACTTGTTGTTGTAGCGGCAAAGAATATTTCACCGAAACAAAAAATCAACAAAATTAAAGGAAAACTAATAAATCACAAACAGAAAATCGCGATTAAAGACACAAAATTAATTCATTAATTTGACACTAAAATACAATAGTGTCAAAATACACTAAAGCACAAAAACTCTTGTTGTTTTAGCGGCAGACAATTTTTTTCCAGGAACAAAATTCTACAAATTTAGTCAACACCCAAAAATAAACTGATACCAATAAGTACACCACTGATAATAATACTTATATACGTATCTGAAAAAAATTTAGAACAAAAATCGATTTTAATCCCACAAAATTTATTAAAATAAAAATTATATTGACGGAGCACCAAATAACACAACTTGACGCGAGCAGGTTTGACAGATTATTAATGTTATCATAATTAATTAATAGCGGTCAAGTTCAAATGTTATACAGCTCCAAGTTCTTTCTTTGAAGACTCCTTTTCCACTATCTACAGGTTCTAGCCAATATCTCTGATACACCTTTGTTATTGCAGAATCGTTGGAAATATACTGTCTAATATACAGGTACATTTCGATAAAACCGCTTCCAAGTTCCAGCTGTCTTTCATTTCCTTCGTCATGTTGATAGTGAGAAATGAGTAAAATTTCACGGGAAAATTAGGAGGAAGCAATTTGAGAGCAATTTTATCGAAATCGCTTTCTATCACATACCAGATAATTACGAATTGGCTTTGTTGTTTAGGTTGATCATGTGTATATGTAGTCTTGTTGCTTCAATAGCTTTTGTAGAGCTATTTTAACAGTATCTTGTGCGTGATGTTGTCGAGCTATATGCTGTGGTAACTTGATAGTAGCATAACACACCTCACCTGTATGTTCCACATAAATGTCAACTATACTGCACATCTATGAGACGTTAATACTGTGGCACTAATAATATTTTCTTTACATGAATTTGTTATGATCCAGCAGAAAAACTTTCACTTACACTATACCTTTTACGTGTATTCGTTTCTTATGCATGCTTGCAATGAATGCTTCCCTACGTTCTCCAAGATATAATATTACTGTATTTTTACATGAATTTGTTATACCTTTATACTACCTATATACCTTTTACGTGTATTCGTTTGTTATTCAGGCATATAATTAATGCTACCCTACGTTCTCCAAGATATAATATTAATGTAAATAAATAAATATGAACTCGTATATTACAGTAGCAATAGTGTGATATTATTTGTATTACCACATTTTCCATGCCTTTAAAATGTCGTTCCAAGTTTCACTTGAAGTCGAAGAGGAATCTCTCCTTTTGTATTCCGTCCCGGCGTTCGATTTGAGTGCACTATTAACCCAACTTACTCAAAAGAACTCCCAACCACTGTTTTAGTGCTCTTCCTAATGGCATAAATGCAGCCATACAAACGGTTCAGGTACTGATTTACCATTCCAAATTCCCCAATATCGATCACAGATAATTCAACACTATAATGCCAGCCTCTTGGAGCCTGGTACATTTCCGCTGTGTGTTCGCTATCGTTGTTTATATCCTCGTCGTCGTTAAAAAGCAACTGTAGTGAACAATTACTGAGATTCTCACTACCGAATTGGGTGCGACAGCGTTGTCTTATTGCCATAAGACCTGCAAAAAATTCCTCAAATTAATTGATTTTCTCGCGGCCAAATTCAATTCAATTCATGTTTATTAATTCGAAAAATCCTTATTACAATGCACACTGGTCCCAAATAAATTTTTTGTGGCATAAATACGAAGCAATGTATATACAGCCCTACAAATTTGCACACCTGTTAATCATAACTCACATAAAAAATGAACAAAAATTTGGACCAATCTGGCAACTCCAAATGCCACCTCCCACACAAGCTTGATGTCTGTACGCTAAGTTCTGGTTGCAAATATGGTCCAATTTGCATGAAATTTGGCATGGATATGTTTTTGTTACCAAGGACCAACCATATTTAATTTGAAGAAAATCGATTCAGATTTGGATATAGCCCTCATGCATATTTGCCCCCGATTTGGACAATATGGACCCTATACGCCGACTGCAACATTCGGTTTGCGTAAATATCGACTCACTCAATACTTTAGAAGTAGTTATGGTGTACAAAAAAATGAACCAAATAATACAATACCTCCCGATGGTATAAACAAATTCCATTTTCATCATAACTGCAAATGCATTTATGATTGTCTCTTAGAAATCCAAATACTTGATAATAATGGAACCGAAGAATCCATAGATCTGTGAAAAATTAATGCGGCTATTTTGTCAGACGGTCACTTCTGTCTTACTTATACAATTTGTTCAGTGCCTCCGAAGCATTTCCCCTAAGCTGCCAACAGGAAGTGCAGAAGCGACAACAATCTGAGAACAATGCGCTAATATTTTAAGGAAAGTTGCTGACAAGTATATTTTCCCATGTGTAACAAGGTCAATGTGTCTCAAGGTCAGTGTTGCCACCAGGCTATGAAGCCGACGCGGCGCAAACCGGCGGCGCGCCGCAGCCGGTCATTTTTATCCAACCAGCGCCGCCGCCGATTTTAGCGGCTCAAATCGGCTGAAACTCAGCCGCCGAACTTTATTTAGTGAGTCAACAAGATTTATTTTATGTAACCATGAAAATTAAGAAAATGACTACTAGGTAATAAAATAAGGTCAGAATTTTTAATGAAGTTCATTTTTGCGTAGAAATTTATAAAAAGTTTCTAAATGGATCTCGCTATAATTTATTTAAACAAATCCAAAATATTTATGGGATTTGAAATAGAAAAATGCGTTTTTGGTTTTTACTTAAATTACAATAGCCCTTCAGCGACCGAAGCAAGTTTTACAAACTCTATGTCGTTTTAAAGAGAACGCAATAGGCAGTATGTCATTCAAAATAAATTCTCTTTCAAAAAAAGACTAATAAGTAAGTTTTTTCATCTGATTTTAAATATCTTAATTCGATCGGCTCAGCCGCCGCCGCCGATCTGTATTTTTCTATGCGCCGCCGCCGCCGAAAATCAATTTGGCGTATGGAATTCCTTTTTAATAAAATTAAATGAGACTGGTGCGCATAACCTGTTAGTTTGAATAGTATTTATTGACTATAACATATTTTCTATATGATAATATTATGGAAATTCACAATTCTAACTATGCCTACTATGATAAGTGATGCCAACTTTTTCCGAAGCAAAAGCGTAATGAATAATTGAAAACGCGTAAATGCGCGTAAATTCCGAACAAAAAGGCGTATAAAGCACTAAACTATAACATTGCTTTAGTCAGGCGGAGACGACTACATTATACCCTACACGACCCCATCTGAGCAGAATTAAAAAAAATAGGTTTCGAAAATAAAATAATACAGGGTGGCAGATGAATATTGCTACATTAAGAAACTCAAATAACTTTTTTTCAGTGTATGGAATTCAGTTTTCTTTTATTCATGTTAAAGCTCATTAAATTTAATTAAATATAGCTTAATTAGTTTTAAAAATAATGGAATTTAAATGCCCCCCTGCTCGTTGATGCATGTGCGGCATCTTACCAAAAAGTTGTTCATTACTGCTTGGAGAGTTGAGAAGGGAATAGCCGCAAACCTAACCTAACCTAACCTAAGGTCAGGCGACCTGGGGGGTCAACGGAATGTGGAGTTTCTGTCATAACAGGCCGGGCTATGTGAGGAGTTGCAGCATTTTGCTGAAACCACACAGAGTTGAAAGAAATTCTCATTCGGCGTAATTCTGGATAGAAAAACTCTCAACATGCTCAAGTAACGGCCTCCAGTAACTGTAACGGTGCGACCGTTTTCTTCGAAGATGTAGGGCCCGACAATGCAGCGTGATGAAACTGCACACGATGATACGGACGAAGAGTTCGATAACACCCTTGTCGGGTTGGATGTTAATCTGTCAATTACCAATGATGGTAAGAATTCTAAAGATTAACCTCCATCACGCTAAAGCAGCCTCAGCGGCTCCATTGCTGCGCCTATCCACAGGTGCAGTAGACATCGTCCTGATACACGAGCCCTACGCAGTGGGAGGGAGGGTGTGCCCAACTTTAAACTGCTTGTGGCCAACTGTGAAGGCACTCCAAGAACCTGCATTTTGGCCGGGAAAGATCTAAGTATCTTTCTCCTGGCTAATTTAAGTGGTAAAGACCAAACATCTGCTAGTCTGGAGATCGGTAATCGCATATATTGGGTGGTCTCCAATTACTTGCCTTATGAAGCTGTAGTACCGACTGCTCTATTCAGGGAAGTAGTAGAAGAAGCAACGTCTGACGAGGTCGAGCTAATTACACTGTGCTACAAAATCGAACTTTCCGAATGGGAATGGGATGAGACCAATTGCAAACGAAAGTTGACATTATCCATAACAAAACCTTCAAGGGTTTTTTTCAGGTCAGTGCGAGATTTTTTTACAAGCATTTGAAGTTGGTGATTTTGGAACAAATAAATTTCACTGAAAACTTGATAAAATAATGCTAATTTTTTATTATCATGGAATGTTGTGGTATCATACTGTTTTTGGTCGAGGAATTCATTTTTGACATTTATTTTTACCTCCTACTCACGCTAGCTGGCGCTGTCATACAAATGGTGCTATTTCTTGTTGATTTTCATAGAAAAAACGGTTCAAAATCACCAACTTCTAATGCGCGTAAAACAAATCTCGCACTGAACTGAAAAAACCCCTTGAAGGTTTTGTTATGGATACTGTGAACTTTCATTTGCGATTGGTTTTATCTCATTCACATTTTGGTTGTTGCACTGTGTTATTGGCGCAGACACGAACACTCATAATACTATCTGGCGTAGTACGGATATAAACAATAGGGGTGATTCGCTTCTTGACTTTATTCTAACTACCAAACTAAGTATTTGTAACATAGGTAATAAACCGATCTTTACAATTAAAGACAGACAAGAAGTACTAGACGTAACGTTTGCTACTGACCGTCTGTCAGGCAAAATTATTGGGTGGAATGTACTGGACGACCACTCATTCCCAGATCACCATTATATTGAGTTCAAACTCGCTGGAAAAGCGCCTGAACCTGCCGTCCACCGAAATGTGAGAAAGACAAAGTAGCACCTCTATGAGAAGAATTTCAAGAAAGTCCTCAACTCCAAACTTATGTACGAACCGAATGACAAAGGCGGTCTGGATAATCTGGTCGAGCATATCACCACATCATTCAATAAGAAGCCTGTCCAAAAACAAGGTACAAGGGTAAAACTAAACCCCAATGGTGGACTTCTGAGCTAACGGCTATGAAAAAACCTGCAAAAAGCTATTCAAAAAGGTTAAATCTACTGGGGTCGCTAATGTTTGGGATGCCTATAAAGAGCAACTCAAGATCTATAAGAAGGAGCTTAGAAAGGCGCAAAGACGCTCTTGGTATACCTTCTGTGGCGAAGTGGAAAAGGTCTCCGACGCCGCAAGGCTGAGGAAAATAACTGGACAGAATACAGCGAACAGTCGCTGAATATACTGCTCGACACACATTTCCCGGGGAATTCACCAACAGAACCCGAATGTCAACAAGAATGCGAGTGGACTGCGAGCGTTGCTAGCTTCTTGACTGAGAGATCCAGAATATGCTGGGCTATTAACAGCTTTGAGCCCTTCAAGTCACCTGGACCAGATGACATCACTCCAGCAGCAATGCAGAAAATGTTGAAGTACATTATCCCCTGGCTGGAGAAAATTTATGTAGGCTGTATCAGGCTTTCATACATCCCGAATCGATGGAGGGATACCAAAGTGGTATTTATACCTAAAGCGGGGAAAATATCACACACTAGGCCAAAAGACTTCAGACCAATTAGCCTATCCTCCATCCTATTGAAAGGTCTTGGATACAAAACTCCTGTCGGTGAACAAACATGCTTACAATAAGGGGAAGTCTACAGAATTAGCCCTGCACGAACTTGTGAGCACTATCTAATCGTCCCTGCATTTCACGGAATTCACCATGGTGGCATTTCTTGACATAGAAGGGGCTTTTAACAACATTCACTCGGATGCAGTAATTGCGGCACTGTCACATCAAAAAGTTAACTCTAGTTTAATTGGACTAATTCAAAGTCTGCTCAAAAGAAGACCCATAACAGCATGTCTTGGGTCCACATCTCTAACAAGGTTTGTAAACAGAGGGACCCCATAACGAGGAGTACTGTCTCCACTAATTTGGAACCTAGCGGTGAATAAATCCTGCTAGATCTATAACGTTGTGGCTGCAAGGTCGTGGTATTGCGGACGACGTGGCAATCGCAGTGAGTGGCAAATTCGAAAACGTCCTCCGAGACATTCTACAGGTGGCTCTGAACAAATTGGCTAGATGGGCCAGAAGCAGCGGTTTGGGCGTAAACCCAAACAAGATAGAATTGGTTCTCTTTACTAGGATGAATAATGTCCCACATGTGGACCCTCCACCTCGGATAAATGGAACAGATCTTGTCTTTTCTGAAAGTGCCAATTTTTTAGGAATAATTCTAGATAGAAAACTGTTATTTGGACTTAACATATTGGAACGTGTAAGGAAGGCCAACGTCGCCTTATATTCCTGCAAATAGCCTGTAGGGTGCGGTGGGGCCTCCCTCCTCTGGATATATATAGCAGTAGTTCGTCCTATACTGTTATACGGCATTGTGGTATGGTGGATGGCAACTGACAAACTAACAATCACCAACCTACTAACAAAGGTTCAGAGAACAGCCTGCCTGAGCATAAGCGGAGCCTTAAGGACTACTGCGACCGAGTCTCTACAAGCCCTACTCCATATACTGACGATTAATATTGTGGCGAGAGAAGTTGGAACCAAAGCGGCAATAAGATTAAACTGCCTATCAATATGGAGGTACAAGAACTACGGGCACATGAGGATATCAAAGTGTAGTGCTATGGTAACCGACCGAGTGGACTATATACCAACTGTGTACACCTTCGAGAGAAATTACATCACTATGATTCCCGCCAGAGATGAATGGGTTGGAAGAAATCCAGGTAATAGAAACCATCTCCATTGGCTTCGGAGTACACTGTGCAGAGCTTAGTTTGGATATAGCTCACAGACTACCAGATACCTGCAGTGTCTATCAAGCCGAAATAATGGCAATATGGGAAGTAGCCAAGTGGCTGAGTCGCAACATAGTAACCAACACTGGCGTTGTCATTTACTCGGACAGCAAGGCTGCCATCAATTCTCTAGAGGCAACATCCCTAAATTCACAAACAGCCCTCGACTGCCGCAGTTTTCTTAACGAGATGGCTGAGCAGTTTAATATACACCTCATATGGGTGCCTGGGCATAGGGATATCCCGGGTAACTGCAAAGCCGATGAACTTGCTAGGAAAGGGACGACATTACAAATTCTCGAAGAATTTGCATATATTGGTGCGCCACTATCCACGTGCAAGCTTTGGCTTAGGCAAGAGGCAATCAGGCAGTCCAACGAAAGATGGACGGAAATCGGAACCTGCAGGGTAGCTAGACAAATCTGGCCAAGGTATGACCTGAGAAGGTCAAAATATCTCCTCGCACTAGAGAGGAAACGATTGTCTACGTTAGTACAGGTTCTGACGGGACACTGCTTGATCGGCGAACACGCCAAAAGATTGAGTATTGACTCCAATGACTTCTGCCGAAGCTGTGGAGATGAGGAAGATGTGGAGAGCATTGAGCACTTGCTATGCGACTGTCCCGCTTTGAGTAAACGACGACTGGACATACTGGGGTCGGCCTTTTTAGGCAGCCTAACAGATCTTTCCAGTAATGATATTCGTACTATCGATAAATTTATATATCAAACAGGTTGGTTTCGATGAGGGGCATTTCAGCCCGTGGTAACTCTAGAGACCTAAACTGGTCTATGTTAGCTTGTAAAAAAATACGGCTGCCACCCTAACCTAAACCTAGCGTAGAGGATTTTGTTTTTAGGGGTGAATCGGTGAGATTAGATTATAATTGTCCTTGTGATATTTTACCAAGCAATTAAAACTCTCCACCAATTTTTGTATTTGTTTCTATTACTTTTTTGGAATAGACAGAAAGTAAATGGAACATATGGTCTCAAACCAAAAATAAATTCTGACTGAATAACAAAAGCACAGACCAACAATAAATAACAACAACACATTTTTATGAAGGATTTCACCATTTGACAGGACGAGCACATGACTGGATTTGGGAATTTCGTCAACAAAATCCTATTTGTCAATGGGACCATATTAAGTACCATTTCATTAAAAAAATCAGAAATTTCGAAAGTGACTTCGAAATTCAACGTCGCATTATGGATCTCTGAAACCGTCAGACTCAAGAACTAAATGCGTATCCCTATTTAGGAATATGAGATCGTTCAGATAATAAAGGACAATCTTAAAGAAGGATTAGTCCAGTTAGTCTACCCCAAGAATATTGAAACTATTGATGAACTCTTGGATAAATGTAAAAGAAAGAAAGAAAGAAAGAGCGAAACATAGCTAAAAGGATTTCTTACCGCCACCAACCACAACATAATCAATACAAGCGCATCTAAGAACTAGACCATGAGGAGATTCCACCTATAATTGAGGAACATGAAGTTGAAGCCATAACTACAACATCAGGTAGGCAATTAGTCTGCTGTAATTGTAGAAAACATGGCCATTCGTTCCCCTTAGAACAAAGAAACATATTTTGCTTCAAATGTGGGTTCGATGGCGTTACTTCCCCCAAATGGCCACGTTGTTCGAGAAACCCCATGCGGAACATGGCGAGAGCTGGGCAGACATGTTCACAACAGGATACAACCCAGTAGAGAAAATCCCAGAAAACAAAGTAGACATATTAAACAGAACTTTTTTTTTTAATTTTAATTTAGCTTTTATTGAACAACATATTTAATTATATTTCTGTTATACATAATTCCCGCGAAACCGTTAAAGGCTTCTTTGCAGGATGTGTAAGAAATTTTTACAATTCATTGCTTATATATATGTTCATATGTCAGCTCAGCTGTTATATATGAATTTATAATATTGGGAACATATTAAAATTTTATACTATTGAAGGAAAAAATTTGTAATTTTCTTTTTCCAATTATAAGTTGTTGGTAGGTATACACAGAAATGAAAAATTGAGTAATCCGTACATGAATCAAGCCGTAGCGGTGTCAAAAGTACGTTAAGTACGGATTTTCTTTAACCAAGTACAAAATACTTGAATCAAGTACGGATTTTTAAGCCCTAAATTCTTAATATTAGCGCTTATAAAGCCTGATTATGCTTGATTCTAAGCCGAAAAATTCTTATTTTAAGCATACAGCGATTGATTTAAGAATTTTATCGGATTAATTTGAGTGCGAAACGAACTTCAATGATGAAAATTTTGATTGAATTAAGCCTGCCCAATACTTGATTTAAGTCTGATAATACTTGATTTAAGCCTGAACAGTTCTTGATTTAATCCTAACCAATACTTGATTTAAGCCAGATCAGTTCTTGATTTAAGCCTGGTCATACTAGATTTATTGTGCTTTCGTTCGTTCTATACCTTTTACATTAAATATACCATTTTTGTCACTGTATTTCAAAGAATGCAATTTTTAAAATGGAATGTCAAAATACAATTGCTTGACAGCAAAAGTAAATTTTATTGTGCTCTATAATGGTTTTGTCTCTCAGAGATTAAAGTAAGCTTTTTTCTCATATTAGGCTTAATTTTCCTTTTCAAGAAATGTTTACTTGATTTCAAGCATTAAATGCTTATTGTAAGCCTTTAAGCGCTTGATTTTTTTCAATTTAAGCCGATTTATACTTGTTTTAAGAAAAACTTAGTACGAACGTACTTAAATTTTTGAGTACGATTTCGGCTTAAATTACGAATTTTTTACTTGAATTTAGTATGGCATTTTTCTTTCTGTGTAGGAACTGATGTGGTAGCATGTTTACATTTTAAATCGTGTTGAGGATCATGGTACTGAAAGACAAGGGAATAATGCAACACAAATTTTTAAATATGGGCCAACACAAAATTTTCCAATTCTTATATTGAAGACGATAATACGAACAACGACTTGAAATATACAACAGAAGACGAAAAGAGATCTTTACAGATTACGTACATGTTATAAGTAAAAAGGTAGAAAAGGCTAGAAAGGGCTATTTGCGCACAAAAATGATAAGAAATATTAAACTACAAGTCTATGATAAAAACTGCCGATGGAAACAAACAACCTATCATAGGCAAAGTAAAAATGTCAGTTCAATGTGGGAATAATTCTCAAGAAATGACGTTTTACTTAGTACCAAGTTTGAAGCTCGGGTATGATTTTTGGCCACGGCTAGGAATTAGAATATGTCTAAACAATGACAACTATGGAATAGATGAACTTGAAAGTCCACAAGACAAAATAAAAACACATATATTAACAAAAGAACAGAATATTGTACTTGAGAACGTTAAACTTTCTTTTTTGCTGCTATACGAAACACGGTGTAGTCACAACTCATCTGGAAAAACATTCAATTGATGCTTCTCCTTAAAAGAAGAGGTATTTCCCCGTAAGCCCAGCCGTTCAAAAATTGATGTATAACGAAGTGGATATAATGGTAGAGTTAGATGTCATTGAGGTAAAAAAAATGCAGACTGGAATAACCGTGTTACACTGGTAATAAAAGCAAACAAAAATCGTTTGTGTTTAGATGCCAGGGAATTAAATAAGGTTACAAAGAAAGATGCGTACCCCTTACCTAACATTGATGGATTGTTAGCTAGGTTGGGTGACACACATTTTATTTCCGCCATAGATCTAAAGGACGCAATTTGGCAAATTCCTTTGGAGGAATCAAGTTGACATCATTCACTGTCCAAGGAAGGCCACATTATCAGTTTAAAGTGATGCCTTTTGGACTGTGTAATGCTGCACTACGTATGTGTCGACTTATGGACAAAGTTATTCTTTCAGAGTTGAAAGATCGTCTGTTTGTGTACCTGGACGATCTATTGGTTGTGTCACCAAATTTCCAGGTACACATGGAAATGCTTAATATTGTAGGAAATAAGTTGACATCAGCCGGACTAACAAAAAACATGGAAAAATCTAAATCTTTTTACAAGGAATTACGATACCTTGGTAATATAGTTGGAGCTGGTAAACTAAAACCAGAACCACCTAAAAATCCAAAAGATGTCCGAAAATTTCTTGGTACAGTTGGATGGTACAGTCGGAAATCACCTAAATTTGTACTATCATCAGAGGCATTAAAATCATTTGAAGAACTAAAACCTTTCTTTGTTCAATGTGACGCTTCTAACGTCGGAGTAGGAGCTGTTTTGTTTCAGAAGGACGATGAAGACGATGAACATCCCATCGAGTACTTCTTCAAGAAACTGAATGCAGCACAAAAGAACTACTCGACCACCGAAAAAGAATGTTTAGCTGTTATCTTGGCAATCGAGCGGTTTAGACAATATATATAACTGATGGATTTTACGGTAATTGCCGACCATTCTAGTCTGCAATGGCTAATGAGACAGCATGACCTCTATGGACGACTTGCCAGGTGGAGTCTAAAACTTCAAGGGTATAGATTTACTATTGAACACCGAAAAGGAACTAAAAATGTCGTACCGGATATGCTGTCCAGACTAGATATGGATGAAATCGTTCTAGTTAACTCGGCGATCATCAATTTTGGTTCACAAGAATTCAAAAATGAAAAATACTTGTCACTTGTGGACACGAGTGAGCAAAACAAGATTCAACTACCTGATTTGAAAGTGTGCGAGGGAATAGTAACAAACGAGTTAGGTTCAACCGTGATGACGTTGAAAATGAGGATGAGTGTTGGAAGATATGGCTTCCAGAAGGACTAACAAACGAAACAATGTAAATCTGTGAACAAATTTCTTATTGAAGAAATTTTTTATATGTTCGGAGTACCTGGAACCATACACTCCGATAATGGTAAATAGTTTACATCCGAATCTTTCCAGGACCTTTTAAAACGAACTGCCATTCATGCACCACAGGCCAATGCAAGTGAAGGGGTTAATCAAACAATACTCAGTGGCATCCGCAGCTACCGGAGCATTGACCAAGTGCAATGGGATGAGAAATTATCGAAGATAGAATGTTCGTTAAGGTCATCAATACATTCCACGACCGGAACGTCACCATACTTCGCTTTGACTGGTTATAACATGATAACTCACGCAGACGCGTACAAAATTTTGAGGAAGCTAGAGGCTTTAGAAGATGGTGATACTCTAATTCTACCTAGTGCAGATAATATGCAAATAATTCATGACAAAATGAAAAAAAGATGCATGAGGCATACGAACGTAATGTTAGATCTTATAATAGACGGAGTAGAATAACAACATTTAAACCCGGACAAGAACTTTGTTCAAAGAGGGTAAATGCGAAATTGTGTAAACCATGGTTGAAGTGTCGTATTAGAAAGGCCATAGGAAATAGTCAATATGAGGTCGAGAATTTACAAGGTAAACTAATCGGAATGTACCACGCGCAACATCTAAGACAATAATTTACAAGACATTTTTACCTAACTTATGTAATACACATAAAACTCTCACCATTTGAATTTGTTGACGCATTCTCGTTGTGATGTGTTGTTGAGATTTCAGCCAATTTGTTTTGGTAATTCATCAAGTCGGCAATAACAAACAACATTGTATGTACCTGTGAAGTGATGAGCAGACAAGACTTTAGAAAATAATAAATTGCATTCGAAATGACTTATACTTGTTAAGAATCTAACCTTGCATCTGCTATCCTTTTCGTTTCATTCTGCCCTTGATGTCGAAGTCATTTCTTAAGGTAACTCCAGACATATTTGTGCATAATAACTACAGGCTCAGGTGTTACAAGTATACCTGTAACTGAGAACTATATCTGTAAACTATTACTGAGAACTATAATAGTAAGTTATGTATGCAATTGACGCCATTCTATCGTCAATGCTATTATTATTTTCCTTTACATACATTGGCACACAGCTCTACACGCATCGACAATATTTGTCCCATTATGTACGTCGATAAACGGCACCTGAACAAAATCACGTATAAAAGAAAATCATTTCAGAGAATGAATTTCCAAATGTTTTGGAAAAACACCAACGTTTTAAGCTGAAATGAAAGGGCAAAGATATGTACATTTAGTGTGTAAGAAATTAGTGTATATATATACATTAGGCCGGGTCGATTTGTGGGGAGGCAAAAAAAGTCGCCATTGCTCAGTGAAAATCGTATTCTAGGGATCAAAATAAGAAACTTTGCCGAAGGAACCATACCTCTGAAACGAATTCTGATGTCCCGGAATATGGGTCGAACTTTTGGGTAGGGGCAAATTTTGAAAAATCCCACTTTGACCCATTTAGAGTGCTCCAATCGAGTACAAATGTATGACCGACCCCCACTATCTTTGGAGGCCCGACCCACCCATGTCAGTGGCACACCCCCTGGAACCCCCTGGGGGTTCCATATATTTGGACTCGACTGGAGCACTCTAAATGGGTCAAAGTGGGATTTTTTCCGTGACATCAGAATTCGTTTTAGATGTATTGTTCCTTCGGCAAAGTTTCTTATTTTGATCCCTAGAATACGATTTTCACTGAGCAATGGGCAATTTTTAAATCGACCCGCCCTAATATACATCCATTATGTACAGACCTTTTACTGTGTTTTATTGTCAGGAACAGCGAAGTGATAGCATTTGTGCATTTAGGTACCTGGCTATTTCCATTACGCATTGTCTTTCTTTTGCAAACCGAGTTACTTTCACATCCAAGAGTGTAGTCAACATTATTTGCACATATTTTTTTAAATGAAATAAGTTCACTTCATAAAAATTTGTCGATGTAAACAATCGAATACACACACACACACATACTAGGCTCGGGGTCATTTTTGTCACATTAGCATTTCTTTTTTCCCAACTCTTTGTGCTCCACATGATGCGCAAAAAGAGTTGGCTTTGTAACGACCGAGATCAACTTTTATTTTTACAATATTTATGTATTTAATATACATTTAAAATATCATGTCTTTTGCACCGAATTTCTCGGTCGAGCGATTTGTTTGGGAAAAGAAAAATGACAATTCACAATAGGGATCGACTGGGGTGATATTGAAAATTGGCAAGGATAGGGATTTGCCAACGTCATAGTTATCCTAAGACAGGGTTGTTAGGTGCGGCCTTGACTTTATATAGGACGTAAAACTGACCTTTTGACAGATGTAAAGACTTAAGAAATGATCTTTCACGTTCTGGCTCACGTGTGACTTACATCGTCGTTAAATGAATAAGAGTGCTATATAAAAACTCTATATCCCTAACTCTATATAAAAACATAAGTCCGGTTTATTTTAAAACTGTGCCAATTAGTGATTTAAAAAAATGTAAACCTTTTTCAAAAGTACAGCCTATTCTTTGAGCACATTTTGAATGAAATATAGAAATTCTATATCGAATATATATTTATTCCTTTTGAACGAATATAAAGAGGTAAGAATTTAATAATAGTACAGTGTTTAAAGGGTGGGATTGAGTTCAACAAAATTTTCTTTGATATGATTTTTTTTTAATTGATGAATTAAGATTTCTAACTTTATTAATGAAGGATCAAATAAATACATTAAAATAATGCTTTTGTAAGTTTAATGTAAAATGCTTATGTGAGGTCTCCAAATTGAAAGATTTTTGTCCAATTTACAAAAATACTTGTTCCATAAAAACCAAAAAAGAAAATTTTTGATATGTTGCTTGCTTGCTTTTATTCGGTCTGCAAATCTTTGTGATTCTAAATAGGATACTCTCCAGGCTTCAAGACCATTTTTTTCTATATTATTATAGAAACAAGTATTTTATACATGGCGGTGGCTGATATGTAATGCAACAAAGTAAAGCGCTATATTTTTTTAATTTTTTTTTTAAATTTTATTGTTCAAAAGCAAAAAATGTCGGAAATAACATACAATTTTAGAAACAGTTTAGATTTGTTCGAATTGGCCACCTTTGGCACGAATTGTTGACTTCAAACGGCCGACAAAGCCATCACACGCTGCACGAAATTGGCTCTGTGGTATTTTGGCCCATTCCCGGCGAAGCGCCGTCTTGAGATGATCGATACTTTGGTATTTTTTAGTGCGAACCTTACTCTCTAAAATGCCCCAGGCGCAAAACTCCAACGGATTGAGATCCGTAGATCTTGGTGGCCATTGTGCGGTAGAAATTAAGCGAGGAACCTCCTTTTTAAGCCATTCTTGGTTGACACGTGCTGAGTGCGATGGTGCTGAGTCCTGTTGGAATGTCCATGGAATGCGGCCGAAATGTTTGTCTGCCCAGGGCTTCAATACTGTCTTTAGGACATTTTCCCGATAATATTCGGCATTTATTTGGACCCCATGGTCGATGGATACGAGCGGGGAGCGACCATCGGCCGTTACGGCGGCCCACACCATTACCATCGGCGGCGCTTGAGTTCTGGTACATTTTCAGCTGACCTCTTTGGCAAGTAAACCCGATCATTTTGTTTGTTCACAAACTGCTGAATTTGGAATGGCTTCTCATCGGAGAAAACCATATTCGGTAACTGGCCACTTTCGTGCAAGCGAACCACCTCTTTGGCTCTTTCCAGTCTAACTTTTTTTGTGCATCGGTGAGCTCTTGCACTTTTTGGAACTTCAATGGCTTTAGTCCAAGCTCATTTTTTAATATGTGTTGTATCCGTTCTCGCGAAATGTTCAGCTCACGAGCAATCAAATCTGGCCTTCACTTATCGGATCATTTCTGGTGTTGCTACCGTTTTTTTTTTCGTCCACTTTTTGGACGCGATGCAACACTGCCAGTATCACGGTAACGAGAAGTGGTACGAGAAACAAAAGATTTATTCACATTTAAATGCTGGAGGGCTCTAACGATAGCCACTTGTGTTTTTCCACCCAAATATAAAGCAATCACGCTTGAATTCCATCACGAATAACTTTTTTTCTGAATGCAATAGATCAAAATGCTTTTGTAAGCTTGTAAATAATAAAATTAACTGTTACTGAAATAAATCTGTCAGCTATCAGACTAGCGGTATAGAAATGACAGCAACCTGAAATTGGTTGCAATACTTATCAGCCATCCTGTAAATATGTATAAAAAATTAGTAGCACACATACTGGATCATGATTTGTGAGCCGTGACACTCGTTATCAACAGTTAGTTAGTTAGTTTATTATCTTTTCAAAGTTTACAATTCATTATAGCATACTAAATTAAATTTAAAGATAACGCTATTTATGACAATAACTTTAAAAGTTGTCTGTCAATACCGGACTTAATTTTCACTGTTAGTTACATATACATGTATATTTTCATGTTTTAATAAAAAAAATTACAATTATTTTCTTAATTCATCCAAAAACTTAAATTTAAAATTGTTCATCGATAATACGCTTCCTGTATCTCAATGCACTACGAACATAGTTATATAACTTATTCCACCCATCATCAAAATCTCCGGTTAATAATTTTATAAGTTCCGTTTCTTCTAAATATGTTTTTCCTAAATGTAAAACCCTCAATTCTCTTAATATTGGACATTTGGCTATAAAATGCTGCATGTTTTCAATATCTCCCTTGTTACAAATTGTACAATGTTTACTTTCTTCATTGCTGAAGGAATTTGCATGCAGTGGTAATACATCGGCTCTGGTTTTCATTATTACTGAAATTTTGTCCATGTTCCAGATATTTCGCATGTAGTTTATTCCGACGTCAGGGTTTAGGAGACGGTAGATTCTATGTTGGCTTGCAGTCGCTCTTTCTATCTTTTTAATATAGCTTGCACATTTTAGTTGTTGTAATATGACTGTGGTATTCGCTTCCCATTCTTCTGGTATTCCAATCGTATCCTCAAAGTTTAAATACACTTCTTCTGCCAACGATTTCATAGCTGAAACCCAGAAAATGTTCTTTGTCCATACCTTGATCGAAAGTTTATGAGGCAGTCTAGTGTTATTGTATTTAAATATTGTGTTATATATGTAATTTATATGCATTTTTAATGTATCAAAATGACTATCTGATATATCAGTTTCTAGGGCTAATACATAGTTAGGTATAAATTCTGGTAATTTCAGTACTCGTTTTAAAAAATACCTTTGCAGTTTATCAACTTCCTCGAACCAGCCAAATCCCCACACTTGTGCTGCATATGACTGTATCGATCTACATACACTTTGAAAAATCTTCCATTTGGATATAAGCGACACTTGGGGCTTGTTAATCAGTTATTTCCATGTTGCATTTATGCAATTTTTAGATTTGGAATTTCGTTTCTTAAGGTGCGCTGTGAATGTCATTTTTGAAGTTAACGTGACTCCGAGGTAGCAATATTCTCTTACAATATCTATGTTCTGGTTCATATACTTCCATTTCTCCTCTCTTGCAACACGTCCACCATTTCGAAAAATCATTATTTTAGATTTTTCCAGATTCACCATCATGTTCCATTGTTTGCAGTACTTTTCTAGGTTCCATATCATATTTTGTAATACACAGATCTCATCCGCTACTATTACAATGTCGTCGGCATACAAAAGAACTCGAATATTTAGTTCTTCTACCATGAGACCTCCTTCCAACCATTCGTGCAGATCATTTAAGTATAATGTGAATAGTAGAGGTGACAAAAGACATCCCTGTCGTACCCCTGTATACGTATTGAAATGATCCGATACGTCGTTTCCGGTCCACACCATAGATTTTGTGTTTTGGTAAACTTTTTTAATAATATTTACAACTTTTGTTGATAATCCCAGCGCATGTAGTTTGTATACCATTAGATACCATGAGATCATATCAAAAGCGGCAGAGAAATCTACAAAGAATTCGTACACTTTTTTCTTTTCCGCGAACTTGCAATGAACAATTGATGCCAGGTTGTAAATATTATCTACGGTGGAGTAGCCCGGTCTAAAACCAGCTTGATATTCGTTTAGAACTTTGTTATCATTTATCCACTTGGTTATTCTATCTTTTATGATTCCCATGAAAACCTTAGACATCGTATTCATAAAAGATATGCCTCTATAATTACCTGTATATCTAAATTTCCTTTTTTGTGTATGGGGAATATGAGTGTTTCTTCCATATTATTGTCTAAATCTCCAGTTATAAATATTTTGCTATAAACTTTTGCCATTTCTGACAAAAATTCATATGATGCTTGCTTGAGAAATTCATACGGCACCCCGTCCATTCCCGGGGATTTGTTGTCTTTAGCTTTTTTCAGAACGGCTTGTATCTCCATTACACTGATGTCTCCATCCAGGTCTGCATCTGTTCGGTAACACACCGCATATTGTACACAACTGGCTAACTGTGGTTGGTTTAATAGGTTACTGAAATATGTTCTGAATTCTCGTGCCTTTATATGTGTGCCGATTTTTATATTTTGCCCTCTAATCTGTTTTGCTAGTCTCCACCATTGCTTGGGATCTGCTGCATTGCTGAGTTGTATCTCCAACCCTCTCATATGTTTCATTTTTCTATTTTTACATGTAAATTTATACGCCTTAACTGCATCTAGGTATATTGATTTGTCTTCCTGGGTATTGGTTTTTCTGAACTTATTAAGACATTTGAAAGTCTCTACCCTTGCCTTCTCGCATTGCGCGTTGTACCAGCTCGATTTATATTTCTTATTTGGGTATCATGTGCTTGTCCTTGTTGAGGAGTTTTGTATAATTTTTACTAAATCGTTTAAATTTTCTATGCCATTAATGTTTTTGGCTTCATTTAGGTTGTTATTTAATCTTTGAAGATACTTGTTTTTTGTCCGTCTTTCCATTGCAATTTCGGTGGCGGATTTAGTGGTTTAGAGATTTCACCTATTTGTTCTATCTCTATTTCTATTCTTAGGGGCAAATGATCTGACCAAATCTTCTCTTCTATCTCGAATCTTCTGACCATACTTAGCGCATCATATGACACAGTCGCAATATCATTGACAGAACTTCCAACCGTGCTCAGATAGGTGAAATGTCCCTCTTCATCTCCCAAAGTTTTGCCATTCAGTATCATTAAACCTTTATCATCACAAAATTCCATAAATTTTGTTCCCTTTGCCATTTTTTGCCATTCAGTATCATTAAACCTTTATCATCACAAAATTCCATAAATTTTGTTCCCTTTGAATTTACAACATCATCTTTCGATTTTCTAGATTCAGTTCCAGCCACAAACTCGCTTTCCAAACAATCTTCAAGATTTTGCTGTAATTTACCTATTCGAATGTTCATATCTCCTGCCAAAATTATTCGAGATTCCGTTGTTCTTGATACGATTTCGGTTATATTATTAAACTCATTTGTCCAATGTTCATGCCTAATGTATGCTGGGATTACTATGAAAGTGTTTGTTGGCGTCTGTATATGTATAATATTTAAGTTATTTTCTGTTCTAAATGTATGTTTAATTCCAATTTCATGTAAATCTTTCTTAACACCGCAAACAATTCCGCCACTTGCTCTTCCGTATCTGCTAGATCTTTCCGCATAATACCAACATAAATGAAAATCTTTGAAGTATTTGAACCATCCATCAGTTTGATTTTCCATATCGTGTGTTTCGAGTAATGCAAATATTTCAAAGCCACCAATATTATTAAAGAATTCAGGGTATAAACATTTATTTTTGAGACCATGAACATTATAAGAAAGTATTTTTAATTGTTTCTTAAACATAAGACTATTTTCTGTTGTTATAATATTGATCGTTTTTTGTGCTTATATGTATATTCTAGTTTTTTGAGTGTAACATTTTTTTTTATAATATTGTACTTAATATTCAAATTGAATTCATCTCCATATAGCTCTTGCATAATATTAAGTGCATCAGAAGTACCACATACCAAATTCTTCTCCATGTTCCACTTGAACCATTTATTTCCAATTTGAATTCTGTCATCACGGACTTTCACTTGGTGTTTCTTGCTGAACGCTAACAATTGCCTCCGTAATTGCAGCATAATTATCTTATCCAGTCTTCTTTCTGCATTAAGATCGCGTTCAATATAGATGTGAGTGCCTTTAAGGTTGCTAGTCTTTTTAAGGACGTCTTCTACATTGCTACTGCTATCAAATTCAACAAGTACTGCCGCCATCTCGTTCCTTTGATAAAGCGTCTTCACTGATTTAATGCTCGCTCTATTTTCAATTTTTAGCACTTCTTGGCACAACTTCTGAATCTCCGATATATTGGTTTGCTGCAATGATAAACCTCTAATGACCAAGTTTTTCCCTTTAATATTGGTTTCTATATCCGTGAGTCGCCTCTTGAGCATGTTATTCTCCATCTTCATTAATTCCATTTCGTGTATCAGACCATCGTTTAATGTTTTCAAATTGTTGACCTCTTCACTGAGAGTTGATATTCTTCTCAAAATCTCCTCATTACATTCTTTTATTATTGCCTTTAGGTTGGCAACACTTATATCAGACACTTTTTGCTGTTCACTACTCATTTTAAAGACTTTGCTTTTAATTGTGATTGATTTCCAATTGTATTTGAAATTAACAGTTTTTTATTGTGGATGGTTTATTTTTTTATTATTATTGTGAATGGTTTGTTTTGTGAATAGTTCTGTAACCACGGCCAACAATGTAATAAAGCACTACGATTGCTGTCAGCTGTTTTTTGTTATTTATTTTATCTTTAACGCAGACCGGTTAACATTTTAGTTTTTATGAGAAAAATGTTGGTAATTTCAAACAGTTTGTTGATAATAATTTCAATTTATTGTAATCACCACTGCACCAGCCTTCGTGGCTTCACAATATGTGTAAGTCTTTATCAACACCCGTTCCTTTAAACACTTTTCTTTGGCCGTACCTCCTTCTGGACAACGTACGGATGGATTTACCGGAGCTCTAACCAAACCGTGTGTATCTTAACAGTGCGTAAGTTGAAGCATACGGAGCTCTATATGGTTGATTTCTACACACAAGCGAATGAGAAATCTTTGTGAACCCACACTTCTCCAAAATCTTCCAAAAACAACTGTTAACCAAAGTTAATACAAAACACCAGCCATGTCCAATGAGAAGCAAATTTTGCTCCATCAAATGGAAAATTACCACACTATGCAGAAAAGCTTTTATGGTTTTTGACTGCACTAAGTGTAGTTTGTGGTGAGTCAGAAGACTCACCATGTTCTGCCGAGCCATACATTTGTTATGTTGCTTGCTTGCTTTTATTCGGTCTGAAAATCTTTGTGATTCTAACTAGGATACTCTCCCGGCTTCAAGACCATTTTGTTTCTATATTATTATAGAAACAAGTATTTTATACATGGCGGTGTATAAATATGTATTAAAAATTGGCAGGACACATACTGGATCATGATTTCTGAGCCGTGACACTCGTTATCAACAGTTCTGCTGCAGTTGTATGGGTGATACGGAGCTCTATATGGTTGATTTATACACACAAGCGAATGAGAAATCTTTGTGAAACCACACTTCTCCAAAATCTTCCAAAATCAAGTGTTAACCAAAGTTAATACAAAACACCAGCCATGTCCAATGAGAAGCAAATTTTGCTCCATCAAATGGAAAATTACCACACTATGCAGAAAAGCTTTTATGGTTTTTGACTGCACTAAGTGTATGTAGTTTGTGGTGAGTCAGAGGACTCACCAAGTTTTGCCGAGCCATGCATTTGTTATGTGGCTTGCTTGCTTTTATTCGGTCTGCAAATCTTTGTGATTCTAACTAGGATACTCTCCCGGCTTCAAGACCATTTTGCTTCTATATTATTATTTGATGGAGCAAAATTTGCTTCTCATTGGACATGGCCTTAACCTAAAACATTGGTTAACAGTTGTTTTTGGAAGATTTTGGAGAAGTGTGGTTTCACAAAGATTTCTCATTCGCTTGTGTGTAGAAATCAATCATATAGAGCTCCGTATCTCCCAAACAACTGCAGCAGAACTGTTTATAACGAGTGTCACGGCTCAGAAATCATGATCCAGTATGTGTGCTGCCAATTTTTAATACATATTTATACACCGCCATTGTATAAAAAACTTGTTTCTATAATAATATAGAAACAAAATGGTCTTGAAGCCGGGTGAGTATCCTAGTTAGAATCACGAACATTTTTGATAATAAAAAGAAATTGAAATATTTCGGCACCTGGTTAATTGTTTTGTAATACACATATTACAAAATATACATATATATTTCTGAATGACATAACCAATTTCGTAGCTGATCAGTCGTAGTGAACGGACGTGTTTAGCACAGAGCGGATAGTTAAAATCTATTACCTTCAGCACCTATTACGCAATCGCAAAAAAAAATCTGTACAAAGTCTGGAAGGCCTACATCGTAGTACCTATTACGGGCTAATACAGAAATTAATAAATTCTTCGACGGGGATGCCTTCGCGTTCCGATGGAGAGGGGTTCCCCAAAGCCGACCACACCAAACATGGTGAAAATTTCCCCCAAGTACTCACAACAGGTGGTACGGTGAGGGGAAAACGTCGTGTACGACCGTCAAAACGGAAGCACAATGAGCACCGGATAGCGCTCAGAGTTTTGACGAAGTTGGAGGCTGTTGAGGTTTCGGCTCTTACCGAAAAACAAAAAGAGTCACTTACGTGGGCCAAAGGCGTCATAGATGCTTCTAAGGCCAATCAGCCGGCTAAATTCAGCCACAAATTCAGCTGTGTGAACGGCTAATAAAGTCAAAAGAATAAGATCACCTGATGAACCCCTGCCTTCGAAAAAGGCAAGAGGCCCTAATGTCACCATCAACAGGACACTTACCAAGCCCTTCAATGAAGTGGCGAAGGAGAGTCTAGTGATGGCTGTTATAGACAGAAATAGTGAGGATGGATCCATCCTCAAGGACAAATGGAGCCATGTGCAATCCGCCATAATGGCTCATTCCCTCGATGTCCGAAGAGAAATGCCGGGCACACCACCAGTCTGCAACGATGCAGGATGGCATCAGGGGAGAGTAAAGCTCTTATATTTCGGTGATGCCAAATCAGTAGAGCTGTATAAGACTGCTCTGAGTCGAGCGGGTGAGGTGTGGCCGGGTGCCCACTTGGATGTTGTCGAAAAAACAACATCCCAAGTCACCCTAGAGCCATCACCTGGGTTACAGAAGTGCCCTCCAATCCGGCTGACATATTAGAGATAATAAAAGATTCCAATCCTGGTCTGCCGACCCATAATTGGAGAATTAGCAAGGTGGGTGAGGCGGATGGTAAAAAGCGTCAGGTCAATTTGATCCTTAACGCTGAATCCACCTCCCATATACAAAGTGCAAGTGCAACCCTGCAATATGGTTTCGAGACTATAGTCTTGAAGGTATACAAGCAGGATATAGCTTCCACTGCGGAAGGGGAGTCGTCGACCTGGTTGATACAAGGCTTTCTGGAAGTGCGGAGTTCCACACGACTATTATTTCTGGTGACTCTAACTCTAACAGAAGAACTGTAACGCCATTCTCTGAGGATGAAAACACTACTTCGGACACTGAGGGGCTGAGAGAAGTCTCCGGACTCTTTGGCGCATCTGGCGGGGACATGCTCCCCGATGATACGGATGAAGAGTTCGATAACACCCTTGTCGGGGTGGATGTCAATCTATCGATTACCAATGATGGTAAGAATTCAACAGATTAACCTCCATCACGCTAAAGCAGCCTCAGCGGCTCTATTGCTGCGCCTGTCCACAGGTGCAGTAGACATCGTCCTGATCCAGGAGCCCTATGTAGTAGGAGGACGGGTGTGCGGTATCAAGACACCAAACTTTAAACTGCTTGTGGCCAACGTGAAGGCACTCCAAGAACCAGCATTTTGGCCAGAAAAGATCTAAGTATTTTTCTCCTGACTAAGTTAAGCGGTAAAGACCAAACAGCTGCTAGTCTGGAGATTGGTAATCGCATATACTGGGTGGTCTCCAGTTACTTTCCTTATGAAGCTGCAATACCGACAGCTCTCTTCAGGGAAGTAGTATGTAGAAGAAGCAACGTCTGACGAGCTCGAGCTGATTATTGGCGCAGACACGAACGCTCATCATACTATCTGCGGTAGTATGGATATAAACAATAGGGGTGATTCGCTTCTTGACTTTATTCTAACTACCAACCTAACTATTTGTAACATTGGCAATAAACCGACCTTTACAATTAATGACAGACAAGAAGTACTAGACGGAACAGCCTTTAATGATTGGGATGCATATAAAGGGCAACTCAAGATCTATAAGAAGTAGCTTTGGAAGGCGCAAAGACGCTCTTGGTATTCCTTCTGTGGCGAAGTGGAAAAGGTCTCCGACGCCGCAAGGCTGAGGAAGGTACTATCCGCGTCTCCTTGTACAGTGGGGTGTTTGCAGGATGAGGCAAACAACTGGACAAAAAACAGCGAGCAATCGCTAAGTGTACTGCTCGACACACATTTCCCGGGGAGCTCATCAACAGAGCCCGAGGATCAACAGGACCAACAAGAGTGCGAGTGGACTGCGAGCATCGCTAGCTTCTTGACTGAGAGATCTAGAATAAACTGGGCTATAATCAGCTTTGAGCCCTTCAAGTCACCTGGACCAGACGGCATCACTCCAGCAGAAATGCAGAAAATGTTAAAGTACATTATCTGGCTGCAGAAAATTTATGTAGGCTGTATTAGGCTTTCATACATCCCGAATCGATGGAGGGATACCAAAGTGATATTCATACACAAAGCGGGGAAGATATCGCACACTAGGCCAAAAGACTTCAGACCAACTAGTCTATCCTCTTTCCTATTGAAAAGTCTGGAAAGACTTTTAGATTATTTCATTAGGCAAAACCTGGATACAAAACTCCTGTCGGGGAACCAACATGCTTACAATAAGGGAAAGTCTACAGAATCAGCCCTGCACGAACTTGTGAGCACTATCGAATCGTCCCTGCATTTCAAGGAATTCACCATGGTGGCATTTCTTGACATAGAAGGGGCTTTTAACAACATTCACTCAGATGCAGCAATTGCGGCACTGTCACATCTAAAAAGTTAACTCTAGTTTGATTAGACTAATTCAAAGTCTGCTCAACAGAAGACGCATAACAGCATGTCTAGGGTCCACAACTCTTACAAGGGTTGTAAACAGAGGGACCCCACAAGGAGGAGTACTGTCTCCACTAATTTGGAACCTAGCGGTGAATGAAATCCTGCTAAATCTAGAACGTTGTGGCTGCAAGGTCGTGGCATATGTGGACGACCTGGCAATCGCAGTGAGTGGCAAATTCGAAAACATCCTCCGACATATTCTACAGGTGGCTCTGAACAAGTTGGCTAGATGGGCCAGAAGCAACGGTTTGGGTGTTAACCAAAACAAGACAGAATTGGTTATCTTTACTGGAATGAATAATGTCTCTCATGTGGACCATCCTCCTAGGATAAATGGAACAGATCTAGTCTTTTCTGAAAGCGCAAAATTTTTAGGAATAATTTTGGATAGGAAACTGTCATTCAGACTAAACGTACTGGAACGCGTAAAGAAGGCCAACATCGCCCTATATCCCTGCAGGAAGGCTGTAGGGTCGCGGTGGGGACTCTCTCCTAAAATTGTCCATTGGATATATATAGCAGTGGTTCGTCCAATACGGTTATACGGCATTGTGGTATGGTGGACGGCAACTGACAAACTAACCATCACAAACCTGCTATCAAGGGTTCAGAGAACTGCCTGCCTGTGCATAAGCGGAGCGTTAAGGACTACAGCGACTGACTCTCTACAAGCCCTTCTCCATATACTGCCGATTAATTTTGTGGCGAGAGAAGTTGCAACCAAAGCGGCACTAAGATTAAACTGCCTATCAATGTGGAGGTACAAGAACTACGGTCACATGAGGATATCAAAGTGTAGTGCTATGGTAACCGAACGAGTGGACTATATATCAACCATCTCCACTTATATACGGATGGTTCGAAGCTTGATGTAAAGGTTGGCTTCGGAATACACTGTGAAGAACTTAATTTGGATATAGCTCACAGACTACCAGATAGCTGCAGTGTCTATCAAGCCGAAATAATGGCAATATGGGAAGTCGCCAAGTGGCTGAGTCGGAACACTGGCGTTGTCATTTACTCGGACAGCCAGGCTGCCATCAATTCTCTAGAGGCCACATCCCTAAATTCACAAATAGCCCTCGACTGCCGCAGATCTCTTATCGAGATGACTGAGCAGTTTAATATACACCTCATATGGTTGCATGCGCATAGGGATATCCCGGGGAACTGCAAAGCCGATGGACTTGCAAGGAAAGGGACGACTTTACAAATTCTCGAAAAATTGGTGCGCCACTATACACGTGCAAGCTTTGGCTTAGGCAAGAGGCAATCAGGCAGTCCAACGAAAGATATACACAAAATGGCATCTGGCCAAGGTATGACCTGAGAAGGTCAAAATATCTCCTCGCACTAGAAAGGAAAAGATTGTCTACGTTAGTATCAGTTCTGACGGTTTTTTTGACAGAAGATTGGGTATTAACTCCAATGACTTCTGCAGAAGCTGTGGAGATAAGGAAGAAGTGGAGAGCATTGAGCACTTGCTATGCGACTGCCCCGCTTTGAGTAAACGACGACTGAACCTACTGGGGTCGGCCTTTCTAGGCAGCCTAACAGATCTTTCCAGTAGCAATATTCGTGCTATCGATACATTTGTGTATCAAACAGGTTGGTTTCGATGAAGGGCATTTTAGCCCGTGGCACCACTAGGGACCTAAACTGGTCTATGTGAGCTGAAGAAAAAAAAGAAAACGGCTGCCACCCTAACCTAAATCTAGGCATATGGATGAGCGGTTGTCATCCCTAGCCACTTCAGGCAGCTAATATAATTGAGGATGCTGACGATATTTTGCGATGACAGAGCTTCGAGATCTTCGATCGTGAAGTCACCCAGGTAGCAGTGTCTTCTTCTAGAAAGAATAGGACATTGGCAAAGAAGGTGCTCGATCATTTCAAGCTCCTCTTCGTCCGTACACAGACGACAGTAGTCTTCTGTGTCCCGTTGCAACTTTGATGTAAACGCTCTAACGTTACAGTGGCCTGTGAAAACACCCACTAACAGGCGTAAATCCCTCTTTGTGGGGTTCAGCAAGTCCCTTGTTCTGGTCTGTGACATACGTAGCCAGAGAGACCTAGCGATTTTACAGTCCAGTCTGGCTAACCAATTCTGGTTAACTTGATCCCTGTAGAAGCGCTATATCATGCCGAAGAACTCACACATTGGTGGATACAGTGATGACACCGCACTAGTGGTTTCCATCGCTGACCCATTTCGTGCGAGCTCATCAGCCTTCTCGTTTCCAGTGATGTCACAGTGTCCTGGGACCCAACAGAGCTTGACGTTAACTGTTAGTTTTTGCATTTCTAATATGCAATCATTTACTAACTTGGATTTAATGACGTATGAGTTCAATGCCTTCAGAACAGCCGGACTATCAACAAAGATAGTTATGTTTTCACCCTGCCTGGAAAAACCCTCGTTTATTAAACGAAAGGTAACCGGAATGTCAAAAACCTCCGCCTGAAAGACACTGCAGGCGTCTGGCAATTTGTAAGATCTGCTAATGCTAAGAGATTCACTAAAGATGCCAGCCCCCGTTCTCACATCCACTTGGATCCATCTGTGTAAATTGCGTGACAACGAAATCACCATCCAGCCAATCTGATCTAGAAGGGATCGTCGAGTCCAACTTGGTCGAGAAATTCAGAACAGGTGGCAAATAATCAGTTTGTCCCGTTAGAACCCTCAGCCTGGGCCTGTTAGATGCCTCATTAAGGATCTTTGAGTGCCCGCAGTTTAAGTTACGTCACATAAGTGATTCGCGGAGTCTAATAGCATACTTGGTGTCGCTGCACTTAATATATTGACCTATCGGTTGAAGGTTTAGTAAAGTGTTCATCGCCGCTTGCGGTGTGCTCGCTCTCGCACCGGTTATAAATAGAGAAGCAATTCTTTGAATCTTTTCTAAAGATTATAGCTGGTATATATATCCAGTCGCTTTCCACCACATCACTGAACCATAGGTGAGGATAGGACGCACAATCGCGGTGTAAATCCTGTGGATAGTACTTGGGCGGAGCCCCCAACTTTTACCTATGGAACCTCTGCAGGAGTAGATTGCATTCAGCCCCTTTTTGACTCTTTACTTGGTGTTGCTTTTCCAATTTAATTTCTGGTCAAGTATGACGCCAAGGTACTTAGCCTCTGAGGACAAGTTCAACTCCACCCCGTCAAGAATGGGTTTATGGAAATCTTCTATCTTATTTTTCTTAGTGAATAGGACTAACTCTGTTTTAGTTGGATTGATTCCTAGCCCGTTCGCCGTAGCCCATCTAGACAGCTTCCTAAGCGCATTTTGAATAAGATCAGTAATGGTTGAGAGGAATTTTCTTCCAACCATGATATGCCTCGGCATATGCTACAACTTTCACTCTGTCTTTCTCGAATGATTTGAGTATCCCGTTTATGACTAGAAGCCACTGGAGAGGAGATAGAACCCCTCCCTGTGGTGTACCTCTAGTCACTGACTTCCTAATGGAACCCTCTGCTAGAGTTGAGTTGATGATCCTGCCTTTTAGCATTGTGTCAATCCCGTCAACCAGCAGAGGGGATGTGCTCACATTCAACAAAGATTCGTGTATGGATTCCAAATTCACATTATTAAAAGCCCCTTCAATATCTAAGAAGGCTGCCAAAGTGAATTCGCTTTTCTCCAGGTTATTTTCAATGTAGCCAACCACGTCATGAAGAGCACTATCAACTCAGCGGCCTTTGATGTAGGCATGTTGACAGTTACTGATTAATGACGGTTGTAAACTACCCCTAATATAGGTGTCAATAAGTCTTTCCAACGTTTTTAAAACAAACGATAAGAGACTAATTGGGCTATAGTCCTTGGGCGTGGAGTGGCTGGGTTTTCCCGCTTTGGGAATGAAAACCACCTTGACCTCACGCCATTTTGAGGGTATATAATTCCTAAGTAGGCATTGCCTAAAAATCAGCGAGAGCATATCAATTGCTATTGGCCCTGCATTCTGTAGCATGGCCGGTGATATGCCATCAGGTCCGGCAGACGGCTCGAAGGACTTAATAGCCCACAGAATTTTCTTCTCGGTTACTAAGACATTTACCACAGTGGACGCGCTTGCATCACAATGTGGTGCACTTGATCTAGTACTGACATTAAGAGATTTCTCCTGGACTACATTCGAACACCCGGGAAAGTTTGTCGCCGCTAAAAGGTCCAGAGTTTCTGAGCTGGACTCTGTACAAGTCCCATCTTCCTTCTTAATGCTACCCAGCGCCTTTGGATCTTTTTTTTTGTTTAACGAACAGTCCCAACGCATCCATTCTTACCCGCCCCTTCCGACCGAGGGGGCCACATCCCCATGACGTAGGAATTGCGTACACACCATGATCCGGACAATGGCGGGTTAATAGTAGAGGGTGGAAATACCAGCTACAGAAACATTTCAACAGTTTTTCTATATATAGACGTGTAGTGAACCTCTAAACAAATAACATTAGTCTACTTACATATTTAAAAAAGAGATTATTCTAGATCTAACTGCATCAATTTCTACATCAATGTCAATAACATCATATACAGTGTTAAAATCTATGCACATTCTACGAATGGGCTCTGCCAAAGCACGTACGTTGAAAATCAATATGTAATAGTTGGAAAATGCCGTTACTGATCAGTCGTAGTGAACGGACGTGTTTAGCACAGAGCGGATAGTTAAAATCTATTACGCAGTACCTATTACGCAATCGCAAAAAAAATCTGTACAAAGTCTGGAAGGCCTACATCGTAGTACCTATTACGGGCTAATACAGGCAAAAAAAATCGTTGACGGGGATGCCTTCGCGTTCCGATGGAGCGGGGTTCCCCAATCGTCCTACTGTCCGTCCGTTGGTCTTGGCCAAAGCCGATCACACCAAACATGGTGAAAATTTCCCCCCAGTACTCACAACAGGTGGTACGGTGAGGGGAAAACGTCATGTCCGACCGTCAAAACGGAAGCACAATGAGCACCGGATAGCGCTCAGAGTTTTGGAGGCTGTTGAGGTTTCGGCTCTTACCGAAAAAGAGTCACTTACCTAGGCTAAAGGCGTCATAGATGCTTCTAAGGCCAATCAGCCGGCTGAAAGAGCCACAAATTCAGCTGTATTAGCGGCTAATAAAGTAAAAAGAATCAGATCACCTGGTGAACCCCTGCCTTCAAAAAAGGCAAGAGGCCCTAATGTCACCATCAACAGGACACTCACCAAGCCCTTCAATGAAGTGGCGAAGGAGAGTCTAGTGATGGCCGTTATAGACAGAAGTAGTGACGATGGATCCATCCTCAAGGACAAATGGAGCCATGCGCAATCAGCCATTATGGCTCATTACCTCGATGTCCGTAGAGAAATGCCGGGCTCAGCACCAATCTGCAACGATGCAGGATGGCATCAGGGGAGAGTACAGCTCTTATATTTCAGTGATGCCAGATCATTAGACCTGTATAAGGCTGCTCTGAGTCGAGGTGTGGGGGAGGTGTGGCCGGGTGCCCAGTTGGATGTTGTCGAAAAAACAACATCCCTAGTCACCCTAGAGCCATCCAACCCGGCTGACATATTAGAAATAATAAAAGATTCCAATCCTGGTCTGCCCGCCCATAATTGGAGAATCAGCAAGGTGGGTGAGGCGGATGGTAAAAAGCGGCAGGTCAATTTGATCCTTAACGCTGAATCCACCTCCCATATACAACGTGCAAGTGCAACCCTACAGTATGACTTCGAGACTATAGTTTTGAAGGTATACAAGAAGGATATAGCTCCCACTGCGGAAGGTGAGTCGTCCACCGTGGTTGATACACAGCTTTCTGGAAGTGCGGAGGTATCCACGCCCATTATTTCTGGTGACTCCAACTCTAACAGAAGATCTATAACGTCCTACTCTGAGGACGAAAGCTCTACTTCTGACACAGAGGGGCTGAGGGGAGTCTCCGGACCCTTTGACGCATCTGGCGGGACATGCTTCTCGATGATACGGACGAAGAGTTCGATAACACCCTTGTCGGGGTGGATGTTAATCTGTCAATTACCAATGATGGTAAGAATTATACAGATTAACGTCCATCACGCTAAAGCAGCCTCAGCGGCTTTATTGCTGCGCCTGTCCACAGGTGCAGTAGACATCGTCCTGATACAGGAGCCCTACGCAGTGGCAGGAAGGGTGTGCGGTATCAGGACACCCAACTTTAAACTGCTTGTGGCCAACTGTGAAGGCACTCCATGAACCTGCATTTTGGCCAGGAAAGATCTAAGTATCTTTCTCCTGGCTAATTTAAGTGGTAAAGACCAAACAGCTGCTAGTCTGGAGATCGGTAATCGCATATATTGGGTGGTCTCCAGTTACTTGCCTTATGAAGCTGTAGTACCGACTGCTCTATTCAGGGAAGTAGTGACGAAGCAACGTCTGACGAGGTCGAGCTGATTACACTGTGCTACAAAACCGAAATGGGATGAGACCAATTGCAAACGAAAGTTGACATTATCCATAACAAAACCTTCGATGGTTTTTTTCAGGTCAGTTCGAGATTTTTTTACACGCATTTGAAGTTGGTGATTTTGGAACGCTGTCTAACAAATAAAGATGACTGAAACTGAAAACTTGATAAAATAATGTTTATTTTTTATTATCATGGAATGTTATGGTATCATACTGTTTTTGGTCGAGGAATTCATTTTTGACATTTATTTTTACCTACAACTCACGCTAGCTGGCGCTGTCATACAAATGGTGATATTTCTTGTTGATTTTCATAGACAAAACGGTTCAAAATCACCAACTTCTAATGCGCGTAAAAAAAATCTCGCACTGGACTGAAAAAAACCCTTGAAGGTTTTGTTATGGATACTGTGAACTTTCATTTGCGATTGGGTTTATCCCATTCCCATTTTGGTTGTTGCACTGTGTTATTGGCGCAGACACGAACACTCATAATACTATCTGGCGTAGTACGGATATAAACAATAGGGGTGATTCGCTTCTTGACTTTATTCTAACTACCAAACTAAGTATTTGTAACATAGGTAATAAACCGATCTTTACAATTAAAGACAGACAAGAAGTACTAGACGTAACGTTTGCTACTGACCGTCTGTCAGGCAAAATTATTGGGTGGAATGTACTGGACGACCACTCATTCTCAGATCACCATTATATTGAGTTCAAACTCGCTGAAAAAGCGCCTGAACCTGCCGTCCACCGAAATGTGAGAAAGACAAAGTGGCACCTCTATGAGAAGAATTTCAAGAAAGTCCTCAACTCCAAACTTATGTACGAACCGAATGAATGGAATGTACTGGACGACCACTCATTCTCAGATCACCATTATATTGAGTTCAAACTCGCTGAAAAAGCGCCTGAACCTGCCGTCCACCGAAATGAGAGAAAGACAAAGTGGCACCTCTATGAGAAGAATTTCAAGAAAGTCCTCAACTCCAAACTTATGTACGAACCGAATGACAAAGGCGGTCTGGATAATCTGGTCGAGCATATAACCACATCATTCAATAGTTCCCTTGAAGAAGCCTGTCCAAAAACAAGGGTAAAACTAAACCCCAATGGTGGACTTCTGAGCTAACGGCTATGAAAAAGCCTGCAACAAGCTATTCAAAAAGGCTATATCTACTGGGTTCGCTAATGTTTGGGATGCCTATAAAGAGCAACTCAAGATCTATAAGAAGGAGCTTAGAAAGGCGCAAAGACGCTCTTGGTATACCTTCTATGGCGAAGTGGAAAAGGTCTCCGACGCCGCAAGGCTGAGGAAAATACTATCAGCTTCACCCTGTACAGTGGGTTACTTGCAGGATGAGGCAAATAATTGGACCAAAAACAGCGAGCAGTCGCTCAATGTACTGCTCGACACACATTTCCCGGGGAACTCTCTAACAGAACCAGAGGATCAGCAGGACCAACAAGAGTGCGAGTGGACTGCGAGCGTCGCTAGGTTGTTGACTGAGAGATCCAGAATAAGCTGGGCTATTAATAGCTTTGAGCCCTTGAAAGACTTTTAGATCATTTCATTAGGGAAAACCTGGATACGAAACTCCTGTCGGTGAACCAACATGCTTACAATAAGGGGAAGTCTACAGAATCAGCCCTGCACGAACTTGTGAGCACTATCGAATCGTCCCTACATTTCAAGGAACTCCCCATAGTGGCATTTCTTGACATAGAAGGGGCTTTTAACAACATTCACTCAGATGCAGTAATTGTGGCACTGTCACAGCTAAAAGTTAACTCTAGTTTGATTAGACTAATTCAAAGTCTGCTCATCAAAAGACGCATAACAGCATGTCTTGGGTCCACAACTCTAACAAGGTTTGTAAACAGAGGGACCCCACAAGGAGGAGTACTGTCTCCACTAATTTGGAACCTAGCGGTGAATGAAATCCTGCTAGATCTAGAACGTTGTGGCTGCAAGGTCGTGGCATATGCGGACGACGTTGCAATCGCAGTGAGTGGCAAATTCGAAAACGTCCTCCGAGACATTCTACAGGTGGCTCTGAACAAATTGGCTAGATGGGCCAGAAGCAGCGGTTTGGGCGTAAACCCAAACAAGACAAAATTGGTTCTCTTTACTAGGATGAATAATGTCCCACGTGTGGACCCTCCACCTCGGATAAATAAAACAGATCTAGTCTTTTCTGAAAGTGCAAAATTTTTAGGAATAATTCTAGATAGAAAACTGTTATTTAGACTTAACGTATTGGAACGTGCAAGGAAGGCCAACGTCGCCTTATATTCCTGCAAAAAGGCGGTAGGGTCGCGGTGGGGCCTCTTTCCTAAAATCGTCCACTGGATATATATAGCAGTAGTTCGTCCTATACTGCTATACGGCATTGTGGTATGGTGGACGGCAACTGACAAACTAACCATCACCAACCAACTAACAAAGGTTCAGAGAACAGCCTGCCTGAGCGTAAGCGGTGCCTTAAGGACTACAGCGAAGCCCTACAGCCGATTAATATAGTGGCGAGAGAAGTTGCAACCAAAGCGGCAATAAGATTAAACTGCCTATCAATGTGGAGGTACAAAAACTACGGTCACATGAGGATATCAAAGTGTAGTGCTATGGTAACCGACCGATTGGACTATATACCAATGGTGTACACCTTCGAGAGAAATTACATCACTATGATTCCTGCCAGAGATGAATGGGTTGGAAGAAATACAGGTAATAGAAACCATCTCCATTGGCTTCGGAGTACACTGTGCAGAGCTTAGTTTGGATATAGCTCACAGACTACCAGATACCTGCAGTGTCTATCAAGCCGAAATAATGGCAATATGGGAAGTAGCCAAGTGGCTGAGTCGCAACATAGTAACCAACACTGGCGTTGTCATTTACTCGGACAGCAAGGCTGCCATCAATTCTCTAGAGGCAACATCCCTAAATTCACAAACAGCCCTCGACTGCCGCAGTTTTCTTAACGAGATGGCTGAGCAGTTTAATATACACCTCATATGGGTGCCTGGGCATAGGGATATCCCGGGGAACTGCAAAGCCGATGAACTTGCTAGGAAAGGGACGACATTACAAATTCTCGAAGAATTTGCATATATTGGTGCGCCACTATTAGGGTGTCCAAAACCGGGACCGGTTATCCGGTTAACCGTTTTTGAAACCCAAACCGGTAACCGGTTTCTTAAAAAATGTAATTTTCGGTTAACCGAGAAAGCCGGTTTTTTCACGTCGGTTAACCGGTTTTTTATTTATTGTTTAAAACAAAAATTAAAGTATTGATCTAATTTTTTTACTTGTTGTGGATACCATTTATACAAAATGCAACAAATAACAATGATGAGGTGGATAATTCTGACAGTTGTTATGAATAATCTGAAAGTGAATATGAATTCACTGATCTTGAAAATGATTTTGGCTTTATTCCTGATATCCATAATGTAATAAATAAAGTCAGGAAGTACAGCAAAGCATTCAATAAGTCGTCCATGAAGCACAGAGCACTTCAAGCATACGTTCAAGAACGGAGAGACAAATAGCTTCGACTTTTTTGCGATATGAAATCCCGACAGAACAGCCAGATACCTCTGATTCGGTTTGATATACATGTATATGTTGTTATATTGATGAGTCAAATAATTTAATTTTGGATTTATGTCACACACGGAAAGGCAAGCAACATTGTAAGATGACTTTGCTTTTTTTGAAAATTTAAGAAGAAAACGGAGAAGCTGTGTTACTTATAAAATGCTTTAATGACTATCGGACTAATATTCACTACACCAAAGTTTGTGAGCTTTTTCAACGTCAATTTACATAAAACATTAAAAGAAAAATCGTTGAAAAATAATCATTTTTATTGTATTCTATTTTTAAGATATTATTATAAAAAAACATTCTAACAGATTTATTATTTTTTTAGGTAATTTCAGAAATATAATACTTTCTACTTTAAGTAAAATTAAACCTGTAATAAACGAAATAATAATCTATTTTTATCTCCTCACCTTAGAGAGGAGGGTATTTATCATTTGCTACGAACCAAAAGTGTAACACTTCGAAGGAGTGTCCTAAGACCCTAAGTATGTTCGGCGGATATCCGTTTTGGGCCCTTGTAAGTCCAATGAGCAATGTCCGTCCGTCTGTCTGTCACGATAACTCTCGAAAGAAGTTACCGATTGGTATGTGGTAGTATTTTCATCTATCTCCGGCTAATTTCGAAGATGGGCCATATTGGTCCACTCCTTCTAGTACCTCCCCCACAAAGGGTTAACATTTAGTGAAATATTGATTATTTAATAACTTCTATACTACTTATTTGAATCCTCTGACATTCTACACATAGTATTAGTTTTTTAATCACTATTACCTCGAGAAAAATGGGCAAAGTGTCCGCCCCCCTTTCGGTACCTCCCACACAAATGGACATTTTTGAAACAAAAGTTAATAGCTTATAACTTTATTACCAATGCATACATAGACTTGAAATTACAGTGGTACAGTGTAATGAATTAATAGTACCTACAATACAGTGACAAATTGGCATTATTGGCACCCTTCTTGGTACGTCCCACACAAATGGACAATTTTGTACCAAAATTTACCAGCTTATAACTTTAATACCAGTGCATACAAATACTCGAAATTTAGTACAGTGTAATGCTTTTATAGTACCTAGAGTCCAGAGAAACATGGGCGTTATTGGCCCGCCCCTTTTGGTACCTCCCACGCAAATGGTCCTTTTTGTACCAAAAGTTAACAGCTTTTAACTTTAATACCAGTGCATACAAATACTTGAAATTTCATACAGTACAATGGTTTTATAGTAACTAAAGTCTAGAGAAAAGTGGCCGTAATTGGCACGCCCCCCTTTGGTATCTCCCACACAAATAGACCATTTTACACCAAAAGTTAACAGCTTATAAATACTTAAAATTTTTTACGGTGTAATGCTTTTATAGTACCTAGAGTCCAGAGAAAAGTGACCGTTATTGGGACGCCCCTTTTGGTACCTCTCACACAAATGGACCATTTTGTACCAAAAGTAAACAGCTTTTAACTTAATACCAGTATATACTTTAAAGTTATTAAATGCAATTTAAATTTATAATTTAAAAAACAAAAAAATTAATTAATTTACTAATATTTTTTTGAGACTCAAGGTGAGGAGATTTATTACAGCCTGTTTCTCTATGTCGAACGAAAGCGATGCGAACGAAAATCAGCTGATTTTGGACCTACTAAAAGGTATCAGAACGACAAAGCGAATGCAAACAATCTGGCTGATGCCAGTTAGTAGGTCAAAAATCAGCTGTTTTTCGTTCGCATCGCTTTCGTTCGACATAGAGAAACAGGCTGTTAGTCGTTTGACCCGACTGAACTTTCTTACTTGTTATTTACTAATTTTTACTACAAATGATTGTTAGTTGTTTTTTTGTCTTACAATGACATTTATTGACATTTTAATCACTTTCGTATATTATTTAAAAACCGGTTAACCGGTTTCGACAAATATTTCGGTTAAACCGGAAACCGCTTTTTCGAAATAACCGGTTTTTTGGACACCCTAGCCACTATCCACGTGCAAGCTTTGGCTTAGGCAAGAGGCAGTCAAACGAAAGATGGACAGAAATCGGCACCTGCAGGGTAGCTAGACAAATCCGGCCAAGGTATGACCTGAGAAGATCAAAATATCTCCTCGCACTAGAGAGGCAAAGACTGTCTACGTTAGTATCAGTTCTGACGGGACACTGCTTGATCGGCGAACACGCCAAAAGATTGGTGATTGACTCTATTGACTTCTGCAGAAGCTGTGGAGATGAGGAAGAAATGGAGAGCATTGAGCACTTGCTATGCGACAGCCCCGCTCTGAGTAAACGACGACTGGACATACTGGGGTCGGCTTTTCTAGGCAGCGTAACAGATCTTTCCAGTACCGATATTCGTACAATCGACAATTTGTATATCAAACAGGTTGGTTTCGATGAGGGGCATTTCAGCTCGTGGTAACACTAGGGACCTAAACTGGTCTATGTGAGCTTGTATAAAAAAATACGGCTGCCACCCTAACCTAAACATAACCTAGCTGGTAATATCTGGAAGGTCTATATGGTAATTGAATCCAATCCTAGACAGAATAAAATTAGAGGGCACATCACCATTTAAAACTTTCAGCACCATTGTGGTGTTCAGCATAATACGTCCTGCTAGTATAGGGTGGAAGACTAAAATCACTATTCCAATGAAGATGTCTTAAAGCGAATAATAAAAATTGTTTTTGAACCGATTCAATCTTATCAACGTAATTCCGGTATTGGGGGTCCCACACTACAGACCCATATTCTAGAATAGGTCTAACTAGGGACGTATACAACTGCCTAGTTACATATGGATCTACGAATTCTTTCGCCCATCGCTTAATGAAACCGAGCACGCCATAAGCTTTATTCACCATGGTAATTATGTGATTATTGAAATTGAGTTTCGGATCCATTAATATACCAAGATCCACAAAGGATTCAACAGTATCCAAATTGGAACCATGAAGACTAAAACTAGATGGAATCGCCCTCGACCTAGAGAAACACATATGTTTACATTTCTTAAGATTAAGGTCCATGCAATTTACATCACACCAATTTCCAAAACTAACCAAATCATGTTGAAGGAGTATTGAATTTTCAGATGTTTTATAAGAATAAAATATCTTAACATCATCTGCATACATCAGTAAATTAGAACTACAAATTGATTCTGGCAAATCGTTGATGAATAGCAGAAACAGAATGGGACCAATATGGCTACCTTGGGGAACCCCAGATGGAACCAAAATCGGATCAGAACAGGATCTACCAAATTTCACAATCTGAATACGTCTATCAAGATAATACGATATCCAACGCAATAAGTTGTTGCTAAAACCAATAAGATCCAACTTATGTATTAAGAGTTTGTGATTGACTCTGTCGAAAGCTTCACTAAAATCTGTATAAATTACGTCTGTCTGAGTACTATGTTTTTTCAAGGTGAAAAATTCAACAAAACATTATTTCAAGTTGAAAAATGGAACGCTTTTTACTGAAGTCTCACAATATTATATCGAAATGTCACTTTTATGTGTATTTATTTATGTTTGTGTTTTACGTTGTTTTTCGTTGTGAAAAAATTATTGAAAACAAAAACAGAAATTTAAAGTGAAATCAGTACATTAAATTAAAATAAATTTGGATAACCCTCAAGTATCTCTCCTACCCGATGAAACGAAGTAGACTTCGTTTGCAAAATCGGCTTTGGTGAATAAAAGCAGAGAGAATATGAATGGGAGAGAACACCAAATGCCCAGGAATTGAGTTTTGGCTCCAGCATTGAGGTTTCAACGTCCATTCCTACAAATACTACGCCACAGTGATTGCGGAGGACAAAGAGAAAGGGCAATAGAAGTCGACGCATAGGCATCATCAAAACACAAGAAACATTCAAAAGAACGTCGAAAATCTCACGATAGGGAAAATGATAAAGATCGACATCGCAGCAGTAAGGATGGCAGAGACAGTAAACACCAAAACACCTCGTCATCACATAACAAATCAGCGAGTGAAAAGGATCTAGAAAAATCATTCCTATTCGAAACATAATAAACATTCCTCGTCGTCCGAGAAGCGTCATTCAGTTCGCATATGGATCACTCATTGTCGTCGTCAAATACGTCATCAACAAAACGTAATGGACATAAGGACGACCATCAAGAGGCTAAACCTAAACCACATCGACGTAAATCCACAGATTCGAATGACTACGATGGAGACAAGGTTGAGGCGATAAATCAAGTTCTCAAACCCCAAAATCCAGTACATCAAATACAAAACCAAAATCGAAATATGGAAATGATGCAATCCAACCATCATCCACGAAAAATAGTGGTAAGTTTTCAATAATAGACAGAGTATAACGGATCGGCATGTGCCAAAATAACTTTGTGACACTAATCGCCCCCTGAAATAAAGGCGGTGTTCCATAACCACTCCCTACGACAATTCTTTTCAGCATCTGTTATAAAAAAATGTTGATGCATCTTTGTAACATGCCCTATTGCGATCTTTGTACGCAAATGTATTCACTATTTATACCCTACACCACACTGTGGTACAGGGTATTATAAGTTTGTTTCACGGCAGTTGTTTGTAACACCTGAAAATAACACAGCTAGACCCACCTTAAAGTATACCGATCGACTCAGAATCACTAGCTGAGTCGATTTAACCATGTCTGTCCGTCCGTCTGTCCATGTAAAGTTGTTCGTCGACTACAGGTCGCAATTTCACTCCGATCGTTCTGAAATTTTGCAGTTTAGAGTATTTCGCAGCTGCTAAGATCGCTATTGAATTTGATTGAAATCGGTTCAGATTTAGATATAGCTCCCATATATATCTTTCGTCCGATTTGGCCCTTTAGGCCTATAGAAGCTGTATTTTACATCCAATCGTTTTGAAATTTAGAATGGTAGACTTTCTTGATCCATGAACCAACACTACCGAATTTGAAGAAAATCGGTTAAGATTGAGCTATAGCTCCCATATATATGTTTCGTCCGATTTTGCTCTTTAGTCCTGTAGAAGCTTTATTTTACATCCAATCATTTTGAAATTTAGAATGGTAGAGTTTCTTGATCCATGAACCAACACTACCGAATTTGAAGAAAATCGGTTAAGATTTAGCTATAGCTCGCATATATATGTTTCGTCCGATTTTGCTCTTTAGTCCTGTAGAAGCTGTATTTTACAACCAATCATTTTGAAATTTAGAATGGTAGAGCTTCTTGATCCATGAACCAACATTGCCGAATTTAAAGAAAAACGGTTAAGATTTAGCTATAGCTCCCATATATATGTTTCGTCCGATTTGGCCCTTTAGTTCTATAGAAGCTATATTTTACATCCAATCGTTTTGAAATTTAGAATGGTAGAGTTTCTTGATCCATGAACCAACATTGCCGAATTTGAAGAAAATCGGTTAAGATTTAGCTATAGCTCCATTATCCAATCGTTTTTATACCCTACACCACACTGTGGTACAGGGTATTATTTAAGTATAAAATGTCCCAAAAGTAAATTTATGTAAGAGTTATTCAATATTACGAGAGTGGTGTAGGGTATTATATAGTCGGCCCCGCCCGACTTTAGCCTTTCCTTACTGGTTTCCGAATATTGTTATGTGTAGTAAGTTATCATACTAAAAATATTTTTATTGAGCGTTGAACGACGATATGCCATATATCATATTTTCCATACGAACGAGTCTAGCACCAGCATTATTTTACTCAAATGTCAACTATCTCCCCCATTATAGACCCTCAAAAGGAGAACAGGAGACATATGCAGGAAACCTTTGCGGAAAGTTGAATTTACTGAATGACACCATGGATTTGTGCCGCCGGACATCATTATTAGAGTTTACGTTCATTTCGTAGATCTCTCTAAATTAGAAAAGTAATGTTAAAAGGAATTTGATTTATTCTTAAATTTTATTTATCATAAAAAATGCTTAACAAATATGTAATATTAAAGTATATTACATTCAAAAACAATCAAAATTCAAATATAACGTACACAGTCATATCATAGGGTGGATAAATGAAGAGATGACAAGATGATTCTTTACGAATATAGTAAATAATATGGATATATTTTGTTATTATATGAACAAATAAAGAACAAAATAAATATAAATATATACTAATTTTTTATAATATTAAATATTTTCTTATTTACAGAAACTTTGGATGGGGATTTTATCTCTAATATGTTGTTTGCCTTTTTAATGAACGTCATCATTAAAAAGTGAGGCAATCTGGCATGTCACAGAGTGCAAAATCGTACAAGAATTTACGTTTTTAAATCGAAAACGTTTTTAGCTTCTACCGAAAACGTAAACGAAAACCAGTAAGGAAAGAAAATGGGCATTGCGATAAGAATGTGGCAGTACATGTAATAAGCAAACTCTCTCTGCCGATTTTCGTACTGATAGGATATAAAACACGGTTTCTACAGCGCTTACATGTCAAATCGGGTGTAACATATATATTGGGACTATGTTAAAATCTGAACCGATTTTTCCCGAATTTGGCAGTGTTCATACATGTAATAAGAAAACTCTCTCTGTTAAATTTCGTACTGATCGGATATAAAACATGATTTCTACAGCGCTTAAATGTTAAATCGGGTGAAACATATATATGGGGGCTATATCTAAATCTGAACCGATTTTCCCCGAATTTGGTAGTGTTCATACATGTAATAAGAAAACTCTCTCTGTTAAATTTCGTACGGATCGGATATAAAACACGATTTCTACAGCGCTTAAATGTTAAATCGGGTGAAACTTATATATGGTGGCTATATCTAAATCTGAACCGATTTTCCCCGAATTTGGCAGTGTTTATTCATGTAATAAGAAAACTCTCTCTGTTAAATTTCGTACTGATCGGATATAAAACACGATTTCTACAGCGCTTAAATGTTAAATCGGGTGAAACATATATATGGTGGCTATATCTAAATCTGAACCGATTTTCCCCGAATTTGGCAGTGTTTATTCATGTAATAAGAGAACTCTCTCTGGCAAATTTCGTACTGATCTGATTTAAAATACAGTTCCTACAGCGCTTACATGCCAAATCGGGTGAAACATATATATGGGGGCTATATCTAAATCTGATCGGATTTTCTCCGAATTTGGTAGTGTTCATTCACGTAATAATAAAACTCTCTCTGCCGAATTTCATAAAGATCGGATGTAAAATGTGGTTTACGGCGCTTGCAGGTCAAATCGGGTGAAACATATATATGGGGACTATATCCAAATCTGAACCGATTTTAACCAATTTCAATAGGGATCGTCCTTGGGCCAAAAAAGAGCACTATGCTAAATTTCATCACAATCGGACCATAAATACGACCTGCACTTTGATTACAAGAATACATGGACAGACGAACATTGCTAAATCGATTCAGAATGTGATTCTGAGTCGATCGGTATAATAAACAATGGGTCTATCTGTTCTCCTTTTAGGTGTTACAAACAAATGCACAAAGTCATAATACCCTGTACCACAGTGTGGTGTAGGGTATAAAAAAATTTCGTTTTAAAACGTTCACAAAAGCTGAAGTGAAATTTATGTTTTTAGTAATTTAAACTCCAGAAAAGTTGAAAAATCTACTAAGGATTAAGTATGAATAATACTTGCATTACTTTCAATCAAAAAATAAACTTTTCGTACGAAAATTTTAATACTTTTGGTCTTCGAAGTGCTATACACTATAAAGCAACCATAAAACAAACAAAAAATAAAAAATAAGAGAAAATGCAACCCTGAAACTAAAAAAAAGAAACAAAAATCAAAAAAGAAGATTCGACCAATGAAATGTAAGTTTTTATTTTAATGTTAAACTTAATTAATAATAATAATTGTTATATATTTAAGAGCAAACACAGAAACAGTAATCAAGCCTAGATTTTGGTCAATTTTATGGAAAGCCGCCAAGACATGGCTAGGGCGTATGTTAAAGGAGACGAGGTGGTTGTGGAGTCTTTGTGGAAAGAATTGTCAAACCAATTAAATTGTGCCGGACCACCAACAAAAAGTCTTTGTGAATGGAAAAAAAATGGGCGGATTGGAAGGCTAATGTAAAGAAAAGGATGTATCACAACAAGAGAGAGAATAAAAAAACTGGTGGTGGAGTATATAATCAGTATGTTTTGTCTGATCAGGAGCTCCTGTAGACGGAATCGATGGTGGAAGAAGCTTTGGCGAGCTGGATTTCGAACAAAGTATGAATATGCTTTGTAATTCGAATGATGGAGAATCAGATAGTGATAAAGAGAATGAAGAAATTGATTTTTCTGCGTCAACATCAAAACAAGCAAACTCTGGCACTATAACTCATTCAAAAAGACGAAGAACAAGATCCCCACTCACTTTCGATTCTAAAAGAGCCAAATCTAGCACCCCACGCTCTACAGAGCCTCTTACAAATTCATCAAACTCTGTCACCTCGCGTCAGCCAAGTCCAAAAAGATGCAGACCGTGTACTCCATCTTCAAACATTGTCCCAAAAACTACAAGCACTCCAAAAGGACGCATGTAATATTTTGGGAAAAAAGCTGAAAATGATCAGCTACACAACCTAGCAGTACAAAAAAGTTTGTGCGAGAAAAATTAAATGAAGATAAAGCTAATTGAAATCGAAGAACTAAGACTGAGTATTGAAAAGGAGAAATCCAAAAATTGCAACTAAGACCAAAAAAAAAGTAGAAATTTGATCTCATTTATTAATGTGCCTTTTTCGCATTAAATACGGTTAGACAGTTTTTTTATACTAATTACAAGAAACTTATTGAATTCATGTTTTTTTTTTTTACTTTTTACTTAAACAAATACAATTTAATTTGGTTTGCTATACTGTCTCTTATAAGAGTACCTGCGTTGAACAGACTTCTTTGAGAAGTATCTCCCACGTCATAATCAATTTCATCCATTCAATTTCCTTCAATTTCCTCATTGATGTTCAAAATATGGGTTTCCTCAAGTTCAACGTTGTATTCTCTGCAGATGTTATGCAAAGCACAGCACACGTTAACTAATTTAATAACCTTTTTCGGGCTATAGACCAATGTAACCAGTAAACATCTGAACCGGCTTTTTATTACGCCAATTACACGCTCTACAATGTTACGAGCTGATGTATGTTTTTTGTTAAATTTGTGCTGCATAGTTCCGACGGTTACATCTTTGTATGGCGTAATTAATAACGGTTCTAATCCATAGCCAGAATCACCCAATAGACGAGAATTCGTATCACCATTTCTGTATTCATTTAAAAAATACTTTCTTTCTCCACTTAAGCCCCAAATAAATGCGTCGTGACAAGACCCAGGCCTGCAAGCATCCACAGCTCTTACTTTCATGTTGTTATCACATATCTAAAAACATGTAACCACATATCTAATTCATTTCTTTGAAAATAGCTATTACTTACGATCATTGCGTTTAAGCTATATGTTCCTTTCCTATTGTAATAGAGAGACTCATCTTTTGTGGGTTTCGAAATTTGTATGTGACTACCGTCTATGCATCCAATTATGCCGGGTATCTGGTATTTTGAAAAGAAGTGCAATTTTGAGTTCGTCTTCTCTTCAGGCGTCATTCTTAGTTTTATGAAATGTGGACATATCTTACTCTCGAGAGCATTCATAACTCTCCATAGAATAACTGAAACGGTGCTTCTTCCCATACTTAGCTCTACGTCCTTGGCTATAACACCTTGGTACGATCCTGTAGCAAGAAAACGAAGAGTTGTTGCCGATTGAATAATTCCCGGTATTGTGGAGCTCTTCAGGAACGGTTCAATTTTTTCCAGTACCATTAAAAATGCCTCTTTATTCAAACGATAAAAGCTTATAAATGGGTATACTTATTTACTTACACTCCATTTGTTTGGGACAATGGATCTGATGCATCTCGCAAACTTCTGCGGTGTAATTTTGTTTCAGAATGTATATTTCTCTCTTCTTCCATCAATTCAGCAACTGCAGCAATTGAAATTCCATGCATTATTTTCTTTTGTTTATTTTTGGCGTTAACGTTTTATTTATTTTCAGTACCGTCAATCAGAATCTGGAGTCGAAACGATATTGTTGACGGCGGTGGCTGAAACAGCTGTTTCTGATTTCTATTCTGCCATATTTTTGATAGTGTTTTTCGGTTTTCATTTTCTTTCGATTTCATGAAAACGTACAAGAGCTGTAGAAGAAGAACTAAAACGATACGATTTTGAAAAACGAAAAAAACCTGTGTCATGCCTGAATACTTGTTACTTAATTTAGCTAAACGTTAGTGTATATTTAAAATTACTATAAAAAACACAATAAAAACCAGTAAGGAAAGACAGAAAGTCGGGCGGGGCCGACTATATAATACCCTACACCTACCTACCAATGCGAAAATGGGCATTGCGATAAGAATTTGGCAGTGTTCATACATGTAATAAGCAAACTCTCTCTGCCGATTTTCGTACTGATCGGATATAAAACACGGTTTCTACAGCGCTTACATGTCAAATCGGGTGTAACATATATTTTGGGACTATGTTAAAATCTGAACCGATTTTTCCCGAATTTGGCAGTGTTCATACATGTAATAAGAAAACTCTCTCTGTTAAATTTCGTACTGATCGGATATAAAACATGATTTCTACAGCGCTTAAATGTTAAATCGGGTGAAACATATATATGGTGGCTATATCTTAATCTGAACCGATTTTCCCCGAATTTGGCAGTGTTTATTCATGTAATAAGAGAACTCTCTCTGTTAAATTTCGTACTGATCGGATATAAAAAAGACGTTTTCTACAGCGCTTAAATGTTAAATCGGGTGAAACATATATATGGTGGCTATATCTAAATCTGAACCGATTTTCCCCGAATTTGGCAGTGTTTATTCATGTAATAAGAGAACTCTCTGTTAAATTTCGTACTGATCGGATATAAAACACGATTTCTACAGCGCTTAAATGTTAAATCGGGTGAAACATATATATGGTGGCTATATCTAAATCTGAACCCATTTTCCCCGAATTTGGCAGTGTTTATTCATGTAATAAGAGAACTCTCTCTGGCAAATTTCGTACTGATCTGATTTAAAATACAGTTCCTACAGCGCTTACATGCCAAATCGGGTGAAACATATATATGGGGGCTATATCTAAATCTAATCGGATTTTCTCCGAATTTGGTAGTGTTCATTCACGTAATAATAAAACTCTCTCTGCCGAATTTCATAAAGATCGGATGTAAAATGTGGTTTCTACGGCGCTTGCATGTCAAATCGGGTGAAACATATATATGGGGACTATATCCAAATCTGAACCGATTTTAACCAATTTCAATAGGGATCGTCCTTGGGCCAAAAAAGAGCACTATGCTAAATTTCATTACAATCGGACCATAAATACGACCTGCACTTTGATTACAAGAATACATGGACAGACGGACATGGCTAAATCGACTCAGAAAGTGATTCTGAGTCGATCGGTATAATAAACAATGGGTCTATCTGTTCTCCTTTTAGGTGTTACAAACAAATGCACAAAGTCATAATACCCTGTCCCACAGTGTGGTGTAGGGTATAATGATGTTTTGATTAATCGAAAAATATGGTTATACCCTACACCACACTGTGGTACAGGGTATTATAAGTTTGTTTCACGGCAGATGTTTGTAACACCTGAAAATAACACAGCTAGACCCACCTTAAAGTATACCGATCGACTCAGAATCACTAGCTGAGTCGATTTAACCATGTCTGTCCGTCCGTCTGTCCATGTAAAGTTGTTCGTCGACTACAGGTCGCAATTTCACTCCGATCGTTCTGAAATTTTGCAGTTTAGAGTATTTCGCAGCTGTTAAGATCGCTATTGAGTTTGGTTGAAATCGGTTCAGATTTAGATATAGCTCCCATATATATCATTCGTCCGATTTGGCCCTTTAGGCCTATAGAATCTGTATTTTACATCCAATCGTTTTTAAATTTAGAATGGTAGAGTTTGTTGATCCATGAACCAACACTACCGAATTTGAAGAAAATCGGTTAAGATTTAGCTATAGCTCCCATATATATGTTTCGTCCGATTTTGCTCTTTAGTCCTGTAGAAGCTTTATTTTACATCCAATCATTTTGAAATTTAGAATGGTAGAGTTTCTTGATCCATGCTCCCATATATATGTTTCGTCCGATTTGGCCCTTTAGTTCTATAGAAGCTGTATTTTACATCCAATCGTTTTGAAATTTAGAATGGTAGAGTTTCTTGATCCATGAACCAACACTACCGAATTTGAAGAAAATCGGTTAAGATTTAGCTATAGCTCGCATATATATGTTTGGTCCGATTTTGCTCTTTAGTCCTGTAGGAAGCTGTATTTTACATCCAATCATTTTGAAATTTAGAATGATAGAGCTTCTTGATCCATGAACCAACATTGCCGAATTTGAAGAAAATCGGTTAAGATTTAGCTATAGCTCCCATATATACATATGTTTCATCCGATTTGGCTCTTTAGATCCAATCGTTTTTATACCCTACACGACACTGTGGTACAGGGTATTATTTAAGTATAAAATGTCCCAAAAGTAAATTTATGTAAACAATTTATACATGAATTACAAAATTTATATATCAGAATTATTCAATATTACGAGAGTGGTGTAGGGTATTATATAGTCGGCCCCGCCCGACTTTAGCCTTTCCTTACTGGTTTATTATTATATTTAAGCGTTTACATTATATTTGTTGACATATATAAATTATACTTCCATCCATAAACGGAATATCTTCTTCCAACTTCTATGGCTGGCAAGAACTAACAATGTATGTTCTTTACAACCATTTCCAAATCGATATCACCGGCACTGTCCAATTCCATTGTCCTACTGCTTTAGTAGCTTTAGCCGTCCAGAATGTTTCTCCTGACTTTTGCACACAATTATTCTAACATACAAACATAAATGTACATATATAATTAAAGACAAATTCCACATTATTAGATTTAGATACATGTCCTTTCAGTGTTTTGCACATTTTGTTTGCTTTTGTACTGCAATCCAATTGGAATTTCACTCTTCTGGTTTATTCCATAAACATAATTATTTTGCCCTTCACATCTTTGCATTCTTTTTTTTTTATTTCGGAAGATAATTTAATTTATTATTCTTTATTAGGAAATTTTATTTCTAATATTTACAACAGTTGAGTTTCTTGCGGACAAAAATATAAACAAATGGGAGTGCGACGGTGGCGGCATTAAATTTGTTGCGGCGTTCAATTTGTAACGGCGTTAAATTTGTGGTGGCGCAAAATGTTACTTTTTCGCGTTGAAATAAACATAGTACCACAAACGAAAAAATTTCGTAGTTTTTTTCGCGACTTTGTTTTTATATGGGATTTCAACGCGAAAAATGAACATAGTACCACGCTTAAAGCACAAAACACTTGTTGTTTTAGCGGCAGACAATTTTTTTTTTCAATGAACGAAATTCTACAAATTTAGTCAACACCCAAAAATAAACTGATTCCAATAAGTACACCACTGATAATAATACTTATGTACGTATCTGAACAAAATTTAGAACGAAAATCGATTTTATTCCCACAAAATTTATTAAAATAAAAATTATATTGACGGAGCACCAAATAACACAACTTGGCACAAGCAGGGTTGCCAGATTTGTATAGCAATCGTCAGAATCTGGAGGACTCGTTCACACCTTCTATACCTTCACAGAAGTTGATCCAAGAGACTCGCTTAGCCTTATTTACCTAATTCTTGTACTGTTTGGAAGATTCCTTATAGCAATCCCAATCTGCACTCAATTTGGTTTAATTGGCTTTATTATGCAGTCTCCTTGCATTCTGCCACAAACTACGAAGGTCTCTGGTCCACCACGAAGGTTGAGACCTCTTACCAGGGTACGTTAAGGGACACGATTTCTCAAAGTTAACTACCAAAGCTGCAGTAAAATCATCAACTGCTGCTTCCAGCTCGTTATTGTCAGTGAAGTTATGCTTCAACGACAGTAGCTGTCTGCCAACAAGTTCATTATACTGAGCCCAGTTAGTCTTCCTTGGGTTTCTGAAGGGGGGTTCATTGCAAGTTACCATATTCAGGGTAAAAAGAATGTACCTGTGGTCCGAGAACGAATTCTCCTTGGACACTCTCCATCCTGAAAGAACATTATCATAAAGATTAGTCAAGGTTATGTCTATTACCTCCGATCTATTTTTGACCTGAAAAGTGGGATCAGTACCAACGTTACAAATCTTTAGACCAGAATTTAAAATAAAATCATAAACTGACTCACCTCGAGTGTTAATGTTAGAGCTTCCCCATAGAGAGTGGTGGGCGTTGGCGTCGCATCCCAAAATCAGCCTTGTTAAGCGTCTATTGTCGTGCACCAGCTTGCTCACTAACTCGTTTGGCGGGTTGATATCTTCATATGGTAAATAAACTGATGCGAGTAATAACGGTTTGCCTTTTGTTTCTAACCTCACAGATGTCTGATCACCATTGCTGTAATTATGTAGAAGGATTAGGTTTAAATTTTTCCTACCAACAATACCTTATCTGTAGTAGTAGGTGAGTACGTGATAAAATTTACATTGCTCAGACCAGTTACCTTATTCTTAACGATATAGGGTTCCTGGATTAGAGCAATGTCAACTGAAGAGTTAGAGAGGGCAATTAGAAGTTCGTTGGAGGCTGCTATAGAATGATGCAGATTAATCTGCACTACTCTTAGCTTACTCGAACTAGTTTCCTTTTGAGGTTTGTATGCGGAAGTGGCAGAAACCAAATACCCATCTTACCTTACACCCTCTTTATCTTAAGTACTCTTCTGAATTTTTGTCAATAGCAACTTTGAAGATCAGACAACCACTTCCAGCACACTCCTTAGTCGATTGTATCGTCCAAAGAGCTGGACTAAGACCGGCGTTCTGCTTCGCGAGCAGTTTCAGTGGATCAGTCTGAATTAATTCAGTTGGGATCCATGCTGTCGCTGTCGTTCGAAGTGGTAGGAGGTTGAACTTTGATTTGTGCGCCAGGCCAGGGGGCTTCCACATTATCAGCGGCCCATTCAAGAAAGTGCAAGGACTCACTGTTGCCACATTTGATAAGCTTAATACCTTCTTTCCATTGCGCTCCATCGATGATTACATCGCTACTGCTCCACCTATCTAAAAGTGTTAGTTTGAGCAACTTCGGTACTAGTAGCTTCCAATTGGAAGGCTGATCCTCCCGTCGGGGTCGGTCATGTCTACTACATTTCATTTTCGGAGGTCTGCTGTCACCGCTGCCACAGAGGGCGTAGGGGTTGCAGTCTCAACCAGAGACATGAGAGAAGAAGGCTTCAGCGGGGATTTCAACAGAACCGATCTCTTCACAATGGCGGGATGTCGTGGCTCATGTCGAAGAATCGTGTTCCAGTTTGTTCTGTGAAACCTTTTACTCTCGTCGTCAAATCGGTCTCGCTCTTTCCTTCAAACAAACTTACGAAGATAAGAACAAGCCCTGTGGTAGGCATCGCGAGCGTTTTTTGCAGATGACTTACTTCTTCCGCTTTTAGGGAGTTTACTCACAGGAGATCCTGAGTCTAAAGCTCCTTGTCGCGTAAGAGACAAGCCACCGACACTTGAAGGCTCGTTAACCACGGTAGGTTGATTCAGTGAGATAGCAATGGCATTGATCGGGACTACAGCCTTGTTTGTCACCGGCTTAGATTTGAACTACCACTATCGAATTTCGGAGCAGAGAGAATCGTAGTCTCTAAATTCTCTTCCGATAGGGTAAGGTCATCCATCAATCCCGCAGGCACGCTTTCCTGACTGAGTCCGATGAGATATCCAGCACTCCCTAATCCTGACAATTGCTGACAGAGCTCACCATACTGGGCGGAGATTTCTCTGTTCAATGAATCGATGTCCCTGAGCACGGATTGTTCACCTTGCATGATCTCATCCATTCAGAGGCGATTCAGAGGCGATGGACTTATAACGTTATGACGGACTATGTTCGGACGGGCAATATAACTGCTAGGTAGAGGACTGGAACAGATTGAGATTGGGATCGGACTAACAGAAAGACAGTCAGTAGGCATTGTTTGGGATGAAACCCCAATGCTACTGGTAATTGTTGTTGTTGTGATGGTTGTGTTTGTTTTTGTTGATTTTTTTGAATTCATAGTTTGTTCCCACGAGTGTAGAGGAAGAGAGGTCGACCATAGCATAGCCCCTATTACTATGGTAAGAACTTGGCGAAGAAGCCTTTTACTCGATGAGGCGCCCAGGTATCATCGCGGCTCCGTTCTAACATAGTCATTTACCCCCGACTACGAAATTTTATTAAACATCGACAGGCACAGGATCGCATAACACCTCGACATTGGGGGGAATACTTTTATTGTAGAGTATCACTACTACATCTAGCAAATGGAGCTATAGAGGAGGCCCATGGTGAGAGGGAATTACCTCGTAAAAATCGTTTGCCTGGTGTCGATGAAGCATAGGGTGCTATCGAACGCTGATTGTACGGGACTGCTTATTTGAGCTACAGCACTTATTCGCAGCTAACCTTTATATCTAAAGGCCATTCACCATCCGCAACCTGTGACCCGTCCGGTGGCCTTCAGCTCGGCCCCCGAGAAGACAAATCTACGATAAATCCGCGGCCCTAAGCCTAAAAGGGGGTTTCATTTAATTGACTCTAGTTCTCACGATAAACCGCGATTTGCAAAAATAGAGATGTTGAACCACATATTGTACCATAAGCCGAGAACCACTTAACTGAATTGGTTCGCGATAACTTTAAAGAATACATAATTAGGTAGATTTAAACTTCTTAACACATAACTTTTTCATCCGTTCAGCGGTTTCGGCAATATCTTTCAAGATATTTTGAAAAATCATTTTTTTTTGAGAAAATTGCTATAATTTTTAAATAAAAGCGCCATAAAATGATCGAAAAACGCGTAATTATATTAAGTGTGATCAGTTATGAATAAAATGAGACCATTTCTTAGAAAATCGATGTTTAATTAAAAAAGTTGTAACTAATTTATTTTTTATAATATATTCGATGCTTATTTTATTATATATATTCGATGTAGCGGTACGGTTGTTTTTGAAGAAATACTTCCTGAAGTGTCTGCTTTATTTTGTTCTTTGGCGTGGAACATCTATTCCGAAGCCTTCAAGCCACAAGCACAGTGGCTGGCAGCAAAATTTGTTTTTAGAAAATGTTAAAAAATTAAAAAAATATATAAATAATTTAGAAGTTTAAAATATAATAAATTCGCAAAAATCGAAGAGTAAAAACAATTTAAAAAATGATATTTAAACTGTATCACAAAAAAATTTTTTTTTCATTTTTCTGAAAAGTACCGAAAAATACCAACATGTCAAAAAAAAGTTTTTTAAAATCGTATTATAACTTAAGAAGTTATGAACAAAAACCCGATACACAGATCGATATCTTAACAATTTTTAAATATCGATAACTTCTAAACGAGTTATCGGGAAAATCTCAAAAGATTCCACAAAGCGTTTGGTGTCATAAAAAATGGAAAAAATCCATACCGAAATTTTTTTGAAACCGTCGATTTGTCTTGGAATTCCCCATATGGGCAAAAGTGAAAATTTTTTAATTTTCAAAAAAAAATTTGCGAGCACATCAAGTCAAATTTAAATTTTTAATAAATTCTATAAAATAAAATTTTTAGCGGAATTAAGAAAACTAAAGTTACAATCGTAGACCATTCCCATTTCTATCAGCATATGTCAAAATATTCGCAGTGCCTTCAGTATTTTCAAAAATATATCGAAACAAAACATTTTTAATTGAAATTTAATATTATATAACGAAACCCGCGAAATATCAAAATCGGAAAAATGTCCCGAATAGATGAGAGAACTACCTGTGAGAATGAAGGTAATACCTCTGTTGGTTAAAAAGTTATATTTGTTTCAAAATACGAAGTCCATATCAATTGTGTTTTATTTCAATGCAAAATTTCTCTACAAAATACCTACTTAAGTATTGATGGGAGTTGAATGTTAAGATCTTTTGTGTATTTCTTGATTAACTTTTTGTAAGATTACATAATAACGGGTTTTCCAACAAGAGGTGTTATTTTGAATCACCCGGTATTTCGGTAGCTGTCACGTTTGAAGACTTTATTCTTTGACATTTGACAAGTAGAAACTACGCCATTACTAAAAATGAAACGATACACGATTCAACAACGCATTGAAATTATTAAAAAAAAATTATTCACTACAAAAATGGTGAAAATCTTGCAGACACAGTTCGCGAAAGTAAAGCATTTTTGGGTCGTCGTGAAGCACCTTGTCGGACCGCAATACAGAAATTGGTGGAAAAATTCGAGCTGTTGGGACAAGTTAGTGATGTGAAGAATAAAACCCGTGCACGTCGCTCAAGAACAACTGAGATAATTGCTGAAAAAGTGTTGAAAAAAAATTGGTTTGTCCATTCCTCGTCGTTCTTTGGAATTGGGCATTCCACATACGTCATTACACCGTATCTTGCATAAAGACTTGGGTCTTAAGGCTTATAAAGTTCAGTTAACACAAGAACTCAAGCCGGCCGATCATCAACAACGTCGTGTCTTTGCTGATTGGGTCCTTGAAATGCATGAAATTGATCCGGAATTCCATCGAAAAATCAGCTTGACTAGTGAGGCCATTTCCACCTCGGTGGCTACGTCAACAAGCAAAATTGTCGCATGTGGGGCTCGGAAAACCCAAGAGTTATTGTTGAGAAGCCTCTCAATCCTCAACATGTGACTGTTTGGTGCGGTTTATGGTCCGTCGGGATCATTGCACCTTACTTTTTCGAAAATGAGGTTGGATCAACAATTACGGTGAATGGATTGCGCTATCGAGAGATGATTAATGATTTGTTTATGGTCGGAGTTGGATGGTAATGATCTGGACAACGTTTACATTCAACAAGACGGGCACACAAGCAACTAAACCATTGCTCTGTTACGGGAAATGTTTCCGGACCGTGTTATCTCTCGAAGAGGTGATCACAATTGGGCACCGATATCTTGTGACTTCACCTTTGGGGCCACGTGATAGATAAGGTCTACGTCAACAGCCCAGCGTCGATTCAAGACCTCAAAGATAGAATTCGTGAGGCTATCGATGACATAGGGCAGCCACTTTGCGATTTGGTTATGGAAAATTTCATGAAAATGATATGGTCCTGTAAGCGTGGTCGTGGTGGCCATTTGGCTGATGTTGTTTTTTCATTATTAACGTATGCCGTTAATAATGAAATAAACATCCTCTTTATTATGAAATAAACATCCGAACATTTATCTCAAAAAAATGAAATTTTTCTTTGAATACCAAAATAACACCTCTTGTTGGAAAACCCTTTAGTATTTGTTAAAGCCTTTAACAATAAATTAAAAGACTTCATATAAAAAGAATTAGAATTCACGGACTTTTTAGTGATATTATTACACTAAGATATTTTAAAATATATTCTTATGAATTCTGAGGATTGTGAAGTCGGCAATGGCTTACAGTAATTATGTGCTCATCCGGGCATAATATATCTAAAGAGGGAAACTAATAGTGAATGGATTTATTTTGAGGTTATGTAAATTTTGCAAAGTGCATAATTTGAACAATCATCAAAATAAAATGACGCGCCTCAGATTTCGGAGTAGATCGGTAAAAATCCTTTTAATTCATATGAAGGCACTGGGCCTTGACGATCATCGCTGTGACAAAAGTGTCTCGTTCTTCGCGTACAAGACTTCAATCTTCAAATACGTATACATGGTTGTTAAATGCACCACAGCAGTACCCCCCAAAGAACATAGAGATGAATTTAATAACTTTATACTATAAAAAATGTCAAGAACAATATTTGCAATTTTTGCGAAATTTGAAAAAAGTGAATAAACTTTCAGTGATTCATTATTAGAGCCCGACCGAAGTCGGATTTTAAGGCCGAAGCCGTAGCCGAACTTCGGCTAAATTTACAACCTTCGGCCGAAGCCGTAGCCGAAGCCGAATGTTTTATATTTGTTAAAGAATTGTTTACTTTGTACCAAAAAATTGTGTTTTTAATCTGTTTATGTCTAATGCTTACGTATTGATGTCTTTAAGAGAAATACTAAATCACTCAGTCCGCTCAGGAATATTATAAGAAAATAGAAAACATGTAGGGGAAAGGAGTATTTAAACATACATTTATAGGCATATTTCTCTATTTATTTATTACATATTTAAATCAGTGCAGCCATATTGGAATATCCGAGCCAATAAATAGTAGTAAGGAAAAAGGCATGACTCCATTCCGTCAATAGTTTTTTTTTAACCAGTGACTACACCATTCCCAAAAGTTTAACATTTTTTTTGTGTTTCGAATATTTGAATACACACGTAAGTTTCCTTTCACTTACTTGACAAAGTCATGATAGTAAAGGAAATTATGTTCCTCTATCACCACAGGAAAATTCAATTTTATTCAATCCTCGCATTGTTTCCTATTTTTGACTGGAATCCTTGCGACTTACATCTGTGAGCGATAGTGTGGACACTTGCGTGTGTATGGAAAGTGGTTTCATTTGGTTTGCGTTCCTCCCGCAATAAAAGTTTGAAAGCCCTTGAGAAGTTTGGGATTAACTTCATCTCATTTGCTTATTTTTAATTGCTCCCTCTGTGATTTCTCATACGAATGGTATGATTATAGAAAATATGCCTCTTCATTTAATATCTGCCTAACGGTATTCGATGTCTGTCCAGGTCAGCCAGTGGATTATCAAATCTCACGTCTCAGCTGAGTGCCCTCATTTCACGTCAATGCTGGAGAGCCTATGCTCTCATTCCGTCACTGCCAGTACCGTTCGCGCCGCCAGATCAATAAAATCATTCCCTGCATCAATAAAACAAATCCCTACTAAGGTTAAATTTTACTTCGCTGCCAAAACAAGGAAATATTAACATAATTAACAAAAAAATAACAAAATTATCTTTCTGCGTCGGTGTAAATGGTTTCATGCATTTTGGCGTGAACCTGTGAAGTAGATTCACGAATCGTTGATCGCGGTTTTGTGTAAGAAAAATTTTGACTTTTGAAGTAGCATGCACAATTCTTACTAATTATAAATTGTGAATTTCTTCCGAGACAACGGATGTTTGTAGCATTGTCAAACCTTTCTAATCTAATTAATAATTTATTTATAAAGAATATTCGGTCGGTGAAACAAGTGAAGTGAATGGTTCGTATAATGCGATAGAAAAATGCGCGAAAATAGAGTAGTTATATACTCGTATGTATTGTGTGTGTCAGGTATAGAAATCATGTTTACCGTTCGCGCCGCCAGATCAATAAAATAATTCCCAGCATCAATAAAACAAATATACATATATACAATATACTCGTATGTATTGTGTGTGTCAGGTATAGAAATCATGCTTTTTGTTGATTTGATTGAAAAGAATATATCTTCATAAATTGAAACAAAATTGGGCAAATTGTTGCGAAATAAGACTGTTTTGAATATATAATATATATGTATATGAAAACATCAATCAAAGAATGATAACATAAAAAAGTGATTACGATTACTTGAGAACTGCAGCTTAAATTACCATCGACTGGACTTCGCTGCCACCATCTCACCAAGAAAGGACTTTCAGCTTTGGATCGTGGTTACAAGTAAGTGAGCATTTTATTTATAATTACATACGTATGATGGAACTTCCTCACTACGAGATGTATACAGTGAGAGCCTATTTACCGCAATAGCTCTTTCTGTCTCTCTCGTTCTCTCCTAATAAGTGAGAGAGTTCCAAAAACATTGTTTTCTTTAATAATTGTCAATTTTAATTAGTTTCGTATTAATTCTAAAGAATAAAATAAACGAAGCTTATTTCATAAAATACAATATGCTCGTTCCAAATATTCACTAAATGCCACATTAAATTATCGCATTTTAAACACCATAGACTCAAACCATATGGAGTGAAATGGAGATTTGAGAATCATTCCTATTTTGTTGGTGTAATGCAATATTAAACGGTTCAGAATATAAATCCGTAAATTGAACCTAATTTTTTTGTTGTTGGCCGAAATACATTACGATTTATTAACAAATTGTTAAAAGTTGATTTTATGAACATTTAATCCCTTGAATTTATAAATTTTGTTTAATTTATACTCGCACATGAACAACAAAAACTTTAATTGTGCTAATATACATACTTATACACATATACGCATGAGATACATATATAGAGAGATAAAGGTTGATGAACTCATAAGGTGATTGTTACTTCTTTCGTTAACTGGTATGAATTCCAGTGCTGTTAAAACTATATCCAACTTATTCGAACCATTCGATTCGCAATTATTTTTTTCTCTCCAATAAATTAAGCTTTACTTTAATATAATATTTACTTTGGTAAAATATATTTTAGTTGTTTTTAATTAATTAAAATATGTATATTATGAAATGTTTCACCGAAACCGAACTAACGTTAAGCTCCCGTCATTTTTGAATAGCAATAATATAAACAAAATTAATTTGTGTGTAAATAAATATTTGAAATCAAAAATCATGTGCTAAGACTAAATTAAATGTCTGATTTCTTTTAAGCGGCCGGAACTATGAGTTAGGGTAAATAGAAATGGGTCTACCAAGCCATTATGATATTTTAACGGTTTTAGTTGTGGTAGACAGGATGGGTGGGCACTGTGCTCTTACATCATAAGCACCTTAATGTTTGAGAAAATAAAGCAGATCATAGACTTTACTATCCCTCTCCTTGTGTCTAATTCAATTCAATTTTAAGCACGCTAAACAACTTTATTTAATAGTAGCAGCCTTAGGTTGGAAAGCAGCCAAAACCCATCCCACCAACGAGCAATAAGGCTGGACAGATGCGTGCTGTTTATTCCTTCCGATAAACATAATTATTTCAATTCGTTTTCGGTTGAATAATTCTTCTAATTAAACTCGAGTTGTATGCTACATTTTAATGGCGCCCAACGTGGGGCCCGAACAGGACGAAAAGGACATATTTTGGTATGTTTCAATTGTGATATAAGGTTATATCATCAACATTTTAAATTTCCTGTTCGGCTTCATTTTCCTTTTAATTTTAACTTCTCCAAATTCTCCTTTCTATTTCCTATTTCCTCGTATATTACGATTTCATTGGAATTTATGATTTGACAAAAGCAGTAGTGCTTTCGAATATAACCGGTTAGAGTAATATACGGTATCCCTTGTTTTTGCGGAATGATATTTGGTTTCTGGATTGTTATGAGAATTCTGAATTTTGGGGTCCTCGTACCTGAAATTGACCATTACAATATTAGAAACCTGAATTGTTTTGCCCTTTAGATTTTGCAATTGGAATATACATAAGATTGTTGATATTAAAATTGTACATATTAAAATTCTTTCATTGATTTTTATCCTATGTTTCTGTCTCAAAAATTTTCCTTCTGTTTTTGTTTATGAAAACATTTTATAAATTTTTTTTATCCCCTATTTTCATACCGTACGTGAAGGAAATCAGACATGTTTGCTGATTATAAATATTATCGATTTTTTTAGGTACCCATATTCCTACATAAATTGTAGTGTTGTTATTTGAATTTCTTTCGATTCATTTAATTTAATTTTGTCTTTTTGTCGAAGCGAGATAGGTGTAATTTTGTTATAGTCATATGCAGGGACGTATACAGAGGGGGGGGGGCCCGGGCCCCCCCGAAATGTTTTAAACATAGGCATAAACTGTTTACAATTTTCAAAATCACTCAAAAAAAATACGAAAAATATTTGGAAGGCCGTTAAAAAAACAATACAAAAGCGTAAAAAATGGTAACAGTAAAAGTAATAACAACTAAAAATAAGAAAAGTGCATGGTTTCCTCGCTAAAACTTTTTAAATTATGCATCGATTTTCTTCGGAATGGTCTCAATTTATTCATAACCTTTCAGAGTTTACGATAAAATCACAAAAATATGACAATTATGCGTTTCTAGATGTTTTTATGAGGATTTTATTTAAAAATTATTAAAATTTTCTCAAAAAATATGATTTTTTGCAATACTTTGTAAGATATCGTTGAAACCGCTGAACGGATGGAAAATTGTACCATGTGAAGTTGAAGGCTACTTCTGAAGTTTGTAAAACTTACCAGAACCAATTCGGATGAATGGTTCTCTAGTTATGCCATAATATGTGGTTCAACCTCTCTTTTTTCTTAGCCTAAAGGGTTGTCTCTTTAAATTCTCGCGATAAGCTGTGATATGGAAAGAAATTAGTGGTTGAACCACATATAGTGGCATAACTCGAGAACCATACCATTTTCCATCCGTTCAGCGGTTTCGACGATATACGAGTATAACAAAATATTAAAAAAAAAATTGATTTTTTGATAAAATTTTAATATTTTTAAAATAAAACTCCCATAAAACAATCTAAAAATGAACAAATGTTATATTTTTATGATTTTATCGTAAAGTCTGTTCGGTCATGAATTAAACGAGCCCATTCCGAGCCCCATCGATGCATAATTTAAAAAGTTATAGCTAATTTAGTAAGGCTTTAACTTTAAAACTTTCTTATCGATGTAAAATTTACAAAAACAAACATTAAAAGCTAAGATTGGAGATTTTGACGTCTAGAATCAGAATCTAAGCATTAAAACAGAAACCCAAGAAAAAATGTTTTTGTCGACCGGTGTAATTATTGGTTGCCTTTAAATTTATGATAAGCAGATATGACGAAAATTAAGTTAAAATTACATTTATGATTTCTTATCTATCTACCTTTTTAACATGTAGGTTGCAGTGATGGAATTAGTTTGCACAACCGTGTATGTAAATTTGACTTTATATTGGGTGTGGTAATAAGTAGTACGGTTTTGGCCATTACACAGAACTTAGCACGGTATTTGCAAACGATTAACCTAGATATCATAAAGGCTTGCGAAATCATAAAATTGGCAACGACTAAATTAAGTGACATGCGTAGAAATTCAGATGCGGAGTTTGATAAACTGTTTGAAGAATCCACACAACTTGCAAGAAGTTTTGGAATAGAAGCTGCACTACCTAGAAGAGTAGGCACTCAAAAGTATAGGGCTAATATTCCTGGTTCAGAAGCCAAGGCGTATTTTAGGACAACATTGTTCATACCATATCTGGACGAAGTAATATCACATTTAAATAATAGATTTTCCGAACATGAAGCTATAATTACATGTCTGTTTAATATCGTTCCGATACGAGTTGTAAATCTAATGAAGGAAGATTTCGAAGAAGTCACACTTCTTTACAAAAACGATTTAAGAAATTCAGCAAAATCTGTTTTAGCTGAAATAAGTATATGGATTGATTACACTGAAATGGACACTTTAAAAATGTAACAGAAAGGAGACCCTATGGATATACCTATTTCGACCTTGGTGAATCCAATGGAGCTAGCCGTTTTGCTAGGTTAGCTCTTGTTTTCGCGACCACAAAGTTTGCAAAAAATCAGAGAGGTTAGTTATCTCGGAGGTGATTTTGAAGTGTATGACTTCCGAAAACGCGCTTCAGTCTAAAGAACGAAATAAAGGAAACCCTTCGAGTATTATTTCTCTCAAAATAGTCAACCACGTTTCTCACCACTTTACCCCGAAAAAGTGCAATCAAATCTTACCATGTGTCAAACGTCATTCAAATCATCGACATTTTTAGTTTGTGTCTTTGAGAAAAATGTTCCTCGCGAAAAATTACTATGAGTCTCCTTTCAACATATTTATGAAAAATTAACAGGTTTCACAATTTAGCAGGTTTTGTTGGTTACCTTTGAAATTTCCATTAACACTAACGAAAAAATAATTTACAAAAATTTAATTCAAAAAATTTTATTTCAAATATTTTCTGCTATGAGCAGTAAAATACGCAAATTATGTAATAACTCTAAATTTGCTTAATTCTCATAAAAAAGTTGAGAAAGGACTTATAGTATTTCTTCGCGAGGAATATTTTTCCCAACGATGCCTACTAAAAACGTCGACGATATGTATGATTTTTAACATATGATAAGATTTCATTGCACTTTTTCAGGGGTAAGGGGGTGAGAAGCGTGGACGACTGTTTTGAGAAAAATAATTGTCCAAATGTTCCCTTTATTTCGATCTTTGGACGGAAGCGTATATTCCGAAGTCTTCCACTTCAAAATAACCAAAGAGATAAGTCACCTCTCTGATTTCCCAACAAACTTTGTGGTCGAATATCGCGAAAACAAGAGCTAACATAGAAAAACGGCTAATGACACCGGATTCAGCATGGCAGAAATAGGTCTATCCATAGGGTCTCCTTTCTGTTACATTTTTGGACTAGCACAGTGTTATTAGAAGCAGAAGAATGATAAGCCATCAAATGCATTAGATGCTATTTCAGTTTGTGATGAAGACATGTTCCCAAGCGTTTTTACCCTTTTGCAGATACTGGCCATAATACCTGTGACAACGACATCTGCTGAGCGAAGTTTCTCGACGTTAAGAAGAATAAAAACTTATCTCCGGAACAGAATGGAAGGAGAAAGGCTATCTTATCTGGCTTTGATGTCTATATACAAAGATGAAGTCAAAATCGATGAAATAATTGATATATTTCTTTCAAAAAATCGAAGATTACATTTTTAACTCTTACATATTTTATTATAAAAATTTTACTGATCTCGTACTAAAGTACACATTTGTATTTAGGAATAAAATTCGAATAAAAAACTAAGGAACTTAACTTCCATTACCTACACAATAAACGCAATTTTTTAATTGTTTATCTTTGTTATGGAAAAAAAAGGTTGGACCCCCCCGAACCAAAATCCTGGATACGTCCCTGGTCATACGTATACATTTGTTTAACAAAATGTCTGTCCGGCGTAGCACGGAAGATCTTAGTTTAGCAGGGACTGATGCTGGCAACGAACATATATGTGGTATCTGCAATTCTGCTGTTGTTAATAAGTCCGATTTGACCCAAACTGTTTGCAAGCACATCTTCCATAAACTATGTATAAATAATTACGTTCGAACTAAATCTACATGCCCAATTTGTGGGACCAAAGTTACAAAGGATCCTTTGCTATCTACCGCTGCATCATCTCAACAGGCATTGTCACCAAGATTGACAAGGTCTTCTTCTAAAGCCAAAAATTATGACTCAAGTAGGACCACAGAATTGACTGCGTCTGTCCCAAACCTGACAGACAGTGATATAATTAATACAGCCAAGCCTGTGACCGCAAACAACATTAAAGATATTGTTGTTTCTGTTGCAGCTGGGCAGCAATCCCAGCTGTTGGCCTCTTTATCAAGTCAAATTTCTAATTTAGTTGAAAACGGCATTGAGGCCAGTCTTTCAAGATTAAATCTGAATGACCCCCGAACGCTATCCGCCCCATCGTCCTCAAATCGTGCACCAGTTATGCGAGCATTACCGGATGTAGAACAGCGTGCATTAGAGGATTACCTGGAGCCGCTGAAAGCCGTCATAATACAAGCCAAGGACTAGATTTTTCCAAGGCAGGAAATATGTTAAATCGCTCCCATACAAGTGTTTCCAATACAGTTACTGATTTGGTTTTTAGACCAGACAAGGTCAGTCAAATAATGTTGAACTGGAGGCTTAAATTCACTGGTACTTCCAATAGTTTGTCGGTGGACAAATTTTTATACCGGGTTGAAGCGCTGACCAGGCAAACCCTAAATGGCAATTTTTCGATTTTGTGTGGAAATGCTGGCGTTCTTTTTGAAGGCAAAGCAAATGATTGGTTCTGGCGTTTTCATGAATCGAACGCAAACTTTCAATGGTCCGATTTACGCCGTGCTTTAAGACAGCAATATACGGACTCACGGACGGACATTGATATTAGAGAAATGATCAGGGACCGGAAACAAAAGGTAAATGAACCATTTGACATTTTTTATGAGTCGGTCATAGAATTGGTCGATAGGCTACATGTACCCCTTAGTGACAAGACATTAGTCGAAATTTTAAGGCGAAATTTACTTCCGACTCAGTCGACTTAGTTAGCCAGCTTCGTGGAATCTGTCGGAGGCGGGAATTCTTCCTACAAGATATGCGAAGAAAACATGGAGTTAATATTTGTAATGGTAAAAGTAGTCCATTCCATAAATGGTTATCAGAGGTTAAACTGGCCGTTGAAACGGAACCGGAAGTTCTTCAATTTGAAGGTGATGTTTCTGAAATTGGACTAGTTTGTTGGAACTGCAGGAACTTGGGCCATCGTTACCAAGACTGTGTTGCGGAGCGCACTGTATTTTGCTATGGATGTGGTACACCACAAATTTATAAACCAAATTGCCGGAAATGCAGTTCAAATCCAAAAAACTTCCAAGTGAATGCACCACAGGGTGCAACAAAAACCAAACTATCCCAATAGCTCAGAATAATTATACGACAATACTTCAACATTCCGTAGACAAGAGTGGTGAATCCTCATCTAATTTTCTTTTGAATGGAAACTATTAGGGCAGACTGGAAGTGACCCACATTTAGACAAAAACCTAAGTAACCAACAGTTTATTAAAAACCAAAATACAACTGATATACAAAATTGTATCGTGAGTAAGGGCCCACATCCCTTGATACCGTTTCACGAACGATTACGAAAATACAATGAGGTGCGAGCCAGAATTTTTCGAGACAAATCCGAAGCTAAAAGATCAAGCCAGCGTATACGGAAGTTTTGGAGAAATGTTAAATCCTGTAAAAAGAGTTTTTCTGTTTCCGTGTTTGATAAGCCAGGGGATATTCGCCCCTATGCGGAAGTCGTTTTGATGGGGAAAAAGTTTATTGGTTTGTTGGACACAGGAGCATCCGTTTCCTGTTTGGGATCCCAAGCCGCCTTGGAATTCGAATGTCTCGTTTAAAAAATTGGGTACGACTGTTAAGACCGCAGATGGTAAACCGCAGACTGTTGTTGGTGTATTTACCACTGATATTTCGTTTCAAGGAAATATATCATCCATTACACTGTTTGTTGTTCCAAGTTTGTCCCAAAATTTGATTCTTGGGATGGACTTTTGGAGATTGTTTGATCTGCTTCCTCCTAATTTGATTTCGTCTGCTTATTCTCCGGTCTGTTCTTTGTATATCAACGAGATTTCAGATCAGAGGGTGCTCACTGTGCAACAACGTTTTGGGCTACAGAAAATTATCGATTTTTTTCATCTTTTTTAAAAGAGGGACTGGGTAGAACAAACTTATTATGCCACGTCATTGACACAGGTGATGCTCGTCCCATAAAACAAAGACATTTTCCAGTATCTCCCGCCATAGAAAAGTTGATATACGAGGAACTAGACCGGATATTAGCTATGGGTGTGATAGAGGAGTCGAATAGTGCATGATCGTCACCCGTTGTCTTACACCGAAAGCCAGGGAAAACAGACTGTGTTTAGACAGTAGGAAGCTAAATTCTGTAACCATAGGCGATGCCTATCCACTTCCTCAGATAGACGGCATTCTGAGCCGTCTGCCAAAGGCTGAATTCATAAGTAGCCTTGATCTAAAGGACGCCTTTTGACAGATTCCACTAGACGAGTCGTCGAAAGATAAAACAGCATTTACAGTTCCTAAGAGGCCGCTTTACCATTTTAAGGTAATGCCCTTCGGCCTGTGCAATGCACCCAGACAATGTCCAGGCTGATCGACATGGTAATACCATCGGCCCTACGAACTGAAGTGTTTGTCTATCTGGATGATTTGCTGGTGGTATCTGCCACATTTGAGCGGCATATGGAAGTGCTACAGGAAGTGGCTAGGTGTTTGCGGTTAGCTGGACTCACCATTAACGTTGAGAAGAGCAAATTTTGTGTGACAGAGGTCCGTTATCTTGGCCATGTTGTGGGAAATGGGATCATTCGAGCAGACCCAGAAAAAGTATCGGCCGTAACAGAATTCCCGACACCTAGGTCTGTAAAACAAATTAGACGGTTTCGAGGCATGTCCGGTTGGTACAGCCATTTCGTCCCCTTTAACCGATTTAACATAAACAGGAAATTCGCGTGGACAGATGAGGCCCAAAAGGCCTTTGAGGAGTTAAAGGCCATCTTGAGTTCAGCCCCTGTTCTGCATAGTCCAGATTTTTCACAACCCTTTTATATACACTGTGATGCAAGCATAACAGGAATAGGAGCAGTATTGGTGCAGAAGAATGCGGAGGGTGATGAGTTTCCTATAGCATTTATGTCTAAGAAACTTAACCAAGCCCAACGCAACTACAGTGTCACCGAACAAGAGTGCTTAGCAGCAATGCTGAGCATAAAGAAATTTAGGGCTTACGTTGAGGGTCATGAGTTTACTGTGATGATCACGCCTCTTTAAAGTGGCTCATGTCCTAAAACGATTTAAGTACCAGGCTGGCAAGATGGGCTTTAAAACTTCAGGGCTATCGTTTTAAAATAGAACATCGAAAAGGATCGCAGAATGTAGTTCCTGATGCGCTTTCTCGTACCAACTGTGAAGACTTGTCTGAGGTCTTTTGTCTATCTGACGTAGGGACTGACAGAGGGATTTTTGTAGATTTGCAGTCTACACACTTTCGTTCTGACGACTACCAAGACTTGATTAGAAGGGCTGAAAAGAATATCAGTCATACTCCAGACTTAAAGATTATTGATGGGTTTTTATACAGGCGGACTGAGCATGCGGTAGGTGAGAAGACAGCGGATGACATGGCCTGGAAGTTGTGGATTCCAAAGGGATTGGTCCCAGAAGTCCTTCAAAGGAATCATGATGACCCCTTTGCATCACATTCGGGGATTAACAAAACGTTGGAAAGAATCAGACGGTATTATTTCTGGTAAACGATGTGAAAACTTATATAAATTCGTGCGAGGTTTGTAAAACCACCAAACACCCGAATCAAACTATGAGACCACCCATGGGAAGTACTGGAGAAACCCATAGATGTTTCCAGAAACTTTTTGTTGATTTTTTAGGCCCATACCCAAGATCAAAGTTAGGCAATGTAGGAATATTCGTCGTTTTAGACCATTTTTCTAAATTTCCATTTATACATCCTGTTAGGAAGTTTACTGCCGATTCCATAATTGTTTATCTGGAAGATTTATTTTATACTTTTGGTGTTCCGGAAACCATCGTTTCTGACAATGGGACCCTGTTCAAGGCCCATAAGTTTAACGAACTTCTGAGACAATATGGGGTATCCCATGTTTTCACCGCCGTGCATTCACCACAGGCAAATGCTTCGGAACGGGAGAATCGGTCTGTGATCAGCGCAATAAAAGCATATGTGAAACCTGACCAAAAGGACTGGGATGTTCAATTAGGCAAAATCGCGTGTTCTCTTAGGTCCAGTTTCCATTCGTCTATAGGTACCTCCCCTTATCGTATGACTTTTGGCCAACACATGGTAACAAACGGTTCAACTTATCGTTTATTAAGAACGTTAAATATGCTGGATGATAGGTCCATACAATTCAATCGTGACGATTCGTTGGATGTTATACGTAATAAGGCTGCTGATTTTATGCGTAGACAATTCGAGCGCAATGAGAAATTATACAACCTCAGGTCGCGTGAAGTTTCTTACGAAGAAGGACAAGAGATATACCGACGAAACTTCCGGTTAAGCAACATTGAACAAGGCTATAATTCCAAGTGGGCCCCAACTTTCCTCAAAGCTCGAATTCGTCGTAAATTGGGAAAATCATACTACGAGTTGGAAGATATGCAAGGTAAATCTATTGGTAATTATCATGCAAAAGACATACGTCAATAATTTCCATATACAAGCCGTATCCGCTTTCCGTTGTTTTCCACCCGGAAATCAGATTTTTTTCTTTTGCATTACTTCATATTCATGTGTAATTGTCAATATGTGTGGTTAACGAACGACCCCATAAAGTATGCAGTAATTTGGTTTTAATATCAACCAATGATAGATGAGTAAAGTGGGAACACTTTAACATCCGGTTTGGAACTTGGCGTTAGCATCTCATATTACATTGATTTTCGTCGATATCTTTAAGAGAAATACTAAATCACTCAGTCCGCTCAGGAATATTATAAGAAAACGTGTAGGGGAAAGGAGTATTTAAACATACATTTATAGGCATATTTCTCTATTTATTTATTACATATTTAAATCCCGCAAGTAAAGTGCAGCCATATTGGAATATCCGAGCCAATAAATAGTAGTAAGGAAAAAGGAATGACTCCATTCCGTCAATAGTTTTGGGTCAGAGAAATCATTATTTTTTTTAACCAGTGACTACACCATTCCCAAAAGTTTAACATTTTTTTTGTGTTTCGAATATTTGAATACACACCTAAGTTTCCTTTCATTTATTTGACAAAGTCATGTTGGTAAAGGAAATTATATGTTCCTCTATCACCACAGGAAAATTAAATGTTATTCAATCCTCGCATTGTTTCCTATTTTTGACTGGAATCCTTGCGACTTACATCTGTGAGCGATAGTGTGGACACATGCGTGTGTATGGAAAGTGGTTTCATTTGGTTTGCGTTCCTCCCGCAATAAAAGTTTGAAAGCCCTTGAGAAGTTTGGGATTAACTTCATCTCATAAGATAAGATTATAGGAAATATGCCTCTTCATTTAATATCTGCCTAACGGTATTCGATGTCTGTCCAGGTCAGCCAGTGGATTATCAAATCTCACGTCTCAGCTGAGTTCCCTCATTTCAGGTAAATGCTGGAGAGCCTATGCTCTCATTCCGTCACTGCCAGTACCGTTCGCGCCGCCAGATCAATAAAATCATTCCCTGCATCAATAAAACAAATCCCTACTAAGGTTAAATTTTGCTTCGCTGCCAAAACAAGGAAATATTAACATAATTAACAAAAAAAAAACAATATTATCTTTCTGCGTCGGTGTAAATGGTTTCATGCATTTTGGAGTGAACCTGTGAAGTAGATTCACGAATCGTTGATCGCGGTTTTGTGTAAGAAAAATTTTGACTTTTGAAGTAGCATGCACAATTCTTACTAATTATAAATTGTGAATTTCTTCCGAGACAACGGATGTTTGTAGCATTGTCAAACCTTTCTAATCTAATTAATAATTTATTTATAAAGAATATTCGGTCGGTGAAACAAGTGAAGTGAATGGTTCGTATAATGATAGAAAAATGCGCGAATAATAGAGTAGTTATATACTCGTATGTATTGTGTGTGTCAGGTATAGAAATCATGTTTTTTGTTGATTTGATTGAAAAGAATATATCTTCATAAATTGAAACAAAATTGGGCAAATTGTTGCGAAATAAGACTGTTTTGAATATATAATATATATGTATATGAAAACATCAATCAAAGAATGATAACATAAAAAAAGTGATTACGATTACTTGAGAACTGCAGCTCAAATTACCATCGACTGGGCTTCGCTGCCACCATCTCACCAAGAAAGGACTTTCAGCTTTGGATCGTGGTTACAAGTAAGTGAGCATTTTATTTATAATTACATACGTATGATGGAACTTCCTCACTACGAGATGTATACAGTGAGAGCCTATTTACCGCAATAGCTCTTTCTGTCTCTCTCGTTCTCTCCTAATAAGTGAGAGAGTTCCAAAAACATTGTTTTCTTTAATAATTGTCAAATTTAATTAGTTTCGTATTAATTCAAAAGAATAAAATAAACGAAGCTTATTTCATAAAATACAATATGCTCGTTCCAAATATTCACTAAATGCCACATTAAATTATCGCATTTTAAACACCATAGACTCAAACCATATGGAGTGAAATGGAGATTTGAGAATCATTCCTATTTTGTTGGTGTAATGCAATATTAAACGGTTCAGAATATAAATCCGTAAATTGAATCTAATTTTTTTTTGTTGGCCGAAATACATTACGATTTATTAACAAATTGTTAAAAGTTGATTTTATGAACATTTAATCCCTTGAATTTATAAATTTTGTTTAATTTATACTCGCACATGAACAACTAAAACTTTAATTGTGCTAATATACATACTTATACACTTATACACATATACACATGAGATACATATATAGAGAGATAAAGGTTGATGAACTCATAAGGTGATTGTTACTTCTTTCGTTAACTGGTATGAATTCCAGTGCTGTTAAAACTATTTCCAACTTATTCGAACCATTCGATTCACAATTATTTTTTTCTCTCCAATAAATTAAGCTTTACTTTAATATAATATTTACTTTGGTAAAATATATTTTAGTTGTTTTTAATTAATTAAAATATGTATACATATTATGAAATGTTTCACCGAAACCGAACTAACGTTAAGCTCCCGTCATTTTTGAATAGCAATAATATAAACAAAATTAATTTGTGTGTAAATAAATATTTGAAATCAAAAATCATGTGCTAAGACTAAATTAAATGTCTGATTTCTTTTAAGCGGCCGGAACTATGAGTTAGGGTAAATAGAAATGGGTCTACCAAGCCATTATGATATTTTAACGGTTTTAGTTGTGGTAGACAGGATGGGTGGGCACTGTGCTCTTACATCATAAGCACCTTAATGTTTGAGAAAAAAAAACAGATCATAGACTTTACTATCCCTCTCCTTGTGTCTACAAGAATCAATTTTAAGCACGCTAAACAACTTTATTTAATAGTAGCAGCCTTATGTTGGAAAGCAGCCAAAACCCACCCCACCGACGAGAAATAAGGCTGGACAGATGCGTGCTGATGCTGTTTATTCCTTCCGATAAACATAATGATTTCAATTCGTTTTCGGTTGAATAATTCTTCTGATTAACGGGTCTGTTCTGTAGCAAGGTGATTTGAAATCAGGGTGATTTTAAAATCACCGGCGACTTACAATCACTGTTGGAGTTCGAAATCGCCCGGTTTATTATTCATAGCCTGCCAAAAAAGATTGTTCGAAATATGTTCGGGTGATTACGAACTCCAAAAGTGATGTTAAGTCGCCGGTGATTTTAAAATCACCGTGATATCAAATCGCCGTGATTACAGAACAGACCCGTAAACTCAAGTTGTATGCTACACCATGTACATCATTTCCTTAATTTGAATACAGCTGCCCAGCAGCATAAACATTTGCTCTCTATCACACTTGGGTACATGTATTTTTCTGCCACCATTTCCAAATTTTTGAAACATCTCGAGTTACAGTATTAAAAAATATTAATGATTCTTGGACTCAATGGCTCATTATTATCTATTCGTACTACTTTTACAAGAATGCTTTCACTAGTTCGAGAGCTTTTAGGTGAGGAACTGAGTCATGTTTTTCTTTGTCCTTCCTTCTTTGGTGTCATTTCTCTAATTATTTTTGTAGTATTGTTCACTTCTGTACACTGCTGCTCTTATGAAGATTCCCATAATAGAATTTTCTTTAAAAAGTCGTATACGAGTAATTCTATTTTATGTACTTTTTAAACAACTTCGGCAGATTTTGTGACCGAATGCCGAGTTTTGGCCGTTGCCGAACATTCGGTTGGGCTCTATTCATTATTTTGTTACGCGCCCCTGACTTTAGGATTCGCAATGTAAAAAACCTTCTTGGGCAATAAATTCAGCTCAATCTATGTATAACTGTCGATGTGCCCCGCGAAATACCCTATCAAAAAAAAATCACGCTAGTTTAACTAAGGTTTGGAGAGCTCTAGCGTTGATTCCATTTGGAGCACATCATGGACACCTATATGGATTTGTAGGTACTTCCAGCTACTATAATCGCATCTTCGGTGATATTTCATTACATAGAGGGGCGCGCTGACCGCGGTCAAAAAACAAAAAACACTTGATCTCGCATTTCCAAAAGTTATGAGCTATATTTTTTCGCGGAAAGATTTAACATGAACAATGCCCACGAAAAATTCTTCCTCCATGTGTCCCTCGTATTTTTTGTAACTGACCAGTTCCTCTAGAATGAATAGTTTGGCCACAACCTCTAACAGAATGAATAAATATTGAAAATTTCTAGGTTTTTTCTACATTTTCGAAATGTATGTGCTTATAATCTTTTAAAGTATATAAGATAATAACAAAATTTTTTGAGAAAAAATTTTTATATTTGTGGTTTATCTAATTCCATCAACTTTTGCATCGAAATCTGTACACAACGCGAGAAAAGTGACAACTAACATAGTAATCTATGTTGGATGAAATGAAAAAATTTTGACTTTTGCCCATATATAGCCTAAGTGGTTAAAGTACAGTGTTATGTATTTTTCAAAACAGATATTTTTATTTAACTATTCCCTTAATGTTTACATGAACAATAAACCGACCAATTGATTAATTTGTCTTTAATATACATCAGATTTCGTATTATGTGGAATGAAGTGTTAATTTAAGATCACCGTGATTTGCTGCTTTTATTGAAAATAATGCAATAATATTTAATAATTATAATAATGCAAATAATATAAATAACTAGTGGGTTTCATATAAAATACAGTATGTACATAATAATCAATAATATCTAAGATAATGATACGCGTATATGTAGAAAAAATAAAATAAATAAATACAATAGGTTGAGATAGTTTAACAATATTAGTGCGTAACAAACTACATATACTCATAACAAATTTTCTAATTAAATTCACATAAATGTATTAAATGTTTCATATAAGTATATTGTATCAGCTTTATATGTGTATTGTATATAAAAGTATGAACATTTCCAAATATGGTAACTAACAGGATTGATATTCCTAAAAGGACACTGAGGGAGAATATCTACCACTATCCCGTTTCTAAAGCATCCATCCAAATCTAAAGACATTGCAGTGACATACTTCATTTCTATACGAGCATTATTGGAAGGGTTAACGTTGTACATAATCATATTCACCAAAACGTAAATTTGATTGACTTTCATTTGTTTCTGCAGTGCGGTGTGGCAATTGATGGTTCTGGGACGATATAATGGCTCTCTGTGTTAGATATGGATTAAATTGCATATATAGTTGGCGTTGGTTTTGGAACGTTGGCATTCGATTGGAACACGTATATTTTGGGGCATTATTGGAGTAGGTACGATTACTTCCTATCGCTGACGTCCAGTTATGTGGACTATATTGCTGTTGGTGATGATGCTGGTGATGCCAAATATTAGAGTAGTCTAAACATGTTCTAGCACCGCCGTCCTCTTTGCATAGATTGTATGTTTGCGATGCTTCTTTTCTTGAAGGATTTGGCATTTGCTGACTGTGGAGTGCGCTTTCGGAGGTGTGGCATGCGATATTTTGTTGGTACGTTCTATTTTCCAAGCGGTTATTACTGTACTTAGTTACAGAATTATTTATGGTGCCGTCATTTAAAGTGTTATTATTCGAACATGGCATGTTCGTTGCACTTGCGCAAATACTGTTAATTTTAGGGACGCTTATGCTGACTCGATTGCATTCAGCTTCCGGTATATCGGGCTCTTTAAGAGCCCTTGAATGTCATTCGCCCGCAGCAGTAACTGTCGTCCACTGCCAAGGACTGCTGTAGGCCGACTTAGAATTACTGAAAACAAAATATGAAAGTATATTTATAGAGACTTTACCTATTTATCTTACCTTCCAAATAGTGGATGCCAAAGTGGAATATTTGTTTCCGTGGACAATGTTGTAGTATCACCACTTCTCATACTATTCTCTAATATTGTATTGTCTAAGTGCTTGTTCTTCTGTTTACTAAAATCATTGACTGAGTCAACGCTTCTGGAATGGCCCGACTGTCTTCCCATAGAGTTTACGGGGGAGGCACCTATAACAGAACCTCCAACTCTTGCCATACTGTTTTCCAAACCTTGATCTTTAATGCCATTGAATGATTTTTGAATACTGGCATCAACGTTGGAAACGCAAGGTATATCTATGTTCGAAGACGAACTCATATTTTGTGGTTGATTGTGCTCTGGGTCTAAAAGATTTGATAGTGACTTACATGTAAGTCTTGGTTTATTGTCCGCATTCGGTCTCTTAATATTAGGGTACTGATTTGATTCGGAACTTTGACGTGAAGGGATGGAACTTCTCAAATTATAAGTTTTTTCTGCTGCGTCCACCATATTGTTGTCGTTTGGTCTGAATTCCTTATGGTTCGATGACAATTTTGCGTTGTTGTCTTTTGTCGGTTCTACGTTTGTCATATTATTTATAGCAGATTCAAGATGTGAACTTTGTTCGGTGGTAGAACAATGTGTGGGAAGGAAGGTGTTAGGTGTAGATTCTGTTGTGCTATTTTTCACCTGACTTAAATTGAGAACGTTTTGCATTTGATGCTGAACAATTTTTTGAAATAGGGTTATTTCTTCAGATTGTCCATGTTTCAGCATGGAGGACAAAGCTGCATTTGTGAAAACTCCGCTTAATGTCGGATTATCATTATGCGATGCTGCTGGCATGTGATTACGTTTACTTTTATCATATACATTATCTGAATGTTGTACCCCATTTGCTTTAGGAAGCAACGATGCCACTTTTTGAGAAAGGCTGTTTGGTGTTTTGACATATTTCATAAATTCTTGTGAAATCTGACCGAAATATGGGAGCCATAACATTTGATTTAGAACGGCCATTGTCGCTGCATTGATATCAGATGACAAGCTGGAGTCGATATGTGAGCATTTGGCACTTTCATCATTAGATGTTGACAGTTTATTCATTGGTACTTTCCCTGTTGATGCTTCATTACAGTGTTGATTCCTCAAGTCAGACGATATGTTTGTTTGACGGTTATCCGGAATAACAAAGTCATTAACATAGTCTGTGCCTTTTCTAGAAATTTGCTTGCAATTTTGAGATATTGGATTTGTTCCTGAATCGTTTGATTTTCCTACTTCTAAATCGTTCTTGAGAATGGCCTCCAACTGAGCCATAGATATTACTAGAATATTTGGATTTTGTATTATTTCCGGGTACGCGAATGCTTCCGGAAGACGCAATTCAGGGCGCGTGGTAATCAACAGGGGGATTTCTCGTGCTGGTGAAGCCAATACAGCGCTTAAGCGATCTTTAGGGACTAGAATAGGGTCTGGAACCTTCCACTGGGAGTTTCGTATCAGTAACCGCAATTGTGTTAATGGATCAGGATCTTTATCTATTATGACCATTTTTGATTTAATATTATAGACATCATCGATACTCTTTTGTATAGGAAGTGTACTTGAACGAAGGCGTTTCTTTAACGGTTCTTCTTCGCCGTCGGCTTGCAGTTCTTCATTAGCGCTGTCGTCGTCATCTATGACCACGGTTTCTATTGCATTGGATGGTAACCTGTTTTCCGCTGGTGACTTTTGGTGGCTTGAGATAGCATTCAGTTTCATAAATTGCTCTAATATAAGATTTTTGAGAGTTTCCGATGAAGATGTCAAAACCGATGTCTCATCAAGATTGGGAGATTTGACAACGTCTGAACTAGATGTAACAGCACATTGACTTCTAGATTCTGAAGGAGGGCAGACTTCCTCACGTTTCTTATAACTAAGATCCTTCGGCGACTCCTCGATCATATTGACACCGTTAGTGTCTTTAACATTGCCTGTTGATGGAGTGCCTTCTCTGGCCGGTGTAGGTTGTAGTGAAATTGTTTGCATGGTAACAACAGCATTGTTCGATACATCCAAATCAGTTATTGTAGTCGACGGATGCTTCTCAAATGAATCAATATATTCGTTAGGATGGAATAATTCACAATTCAAAGCTTCTATTTCACCGGCTTCATTGAACGATAAACATTTCGGTGGTTCATTTACTATATGGTTGCCTGTAGTGTTTAAACTCTTGTTTTGTAAACTGTCTACAGCGCCTTTTATAACAGTTTCATTATCTGGGATTAAATTGCTCTCGCAGCTTGACTTTACCAGTGTGTCGATTAATTCTGAATCGCTGTTTGCATTATCGTCACAATGCTGAAACAAATCAGCATCATCCAGAAGGTCCTTAAGATTTCTTGTTTTAGCTTCTAAGCTTTCATTGTTTTCATCAGCTGAATTGAGCTTTATTTCCAATGTTACAATCTTCTGTTCCCGCATAGCGCTATTGTTGACACTACACTCAAGAATGTCGTCAGCTTCATCACCATCCTCTATTCCAATGTGAACATTTCTCAAGAAAAGTCCAGTTTTTGGACACAATTGAAAAAAACTGCTGTCTTCAGTTGTTTTGTTGTATGTTGCATCTAGTAAATCATCTTCTTTGGAGGTTCCACTAGCAGGGGACGAAATCTTTAAGAGTCCGTCAGGTGACTTTGGAGTTTTGTTAACATTTGCAGAATTTGTTACACTATTTTTCTCTGAAGTATTTATACTACCAAATGTGACGTCTGCTATCTTCGCTACTTCATCCATACATAGTTCGGCAGCGAAATTGCTATTTGGATGGGTGCATTTGTGCAAGTCGGTATCATCCAGGTTAGTGACGTTGATTTTAATAGTGGCTTTCTTGCAAGTAAATATCCTTTTCCGTTTCTTTGATTTTTTCTTTTTGGATTTTCTAGAAGGCGACTTTGGTGACGCGTCAACCTCAACCCCACTTACTTGAATGCCTACGTCAATGGGGTCAGGTAAAGCATCTTGTTTCACAATCTCCGAATCAACAATCAAGGGCTTATTTTCGGCAGCTTTTACGTTGCAGAAGGAATTTGCTTGTGATATGTGACTAACTTCATTAATGTGATTTTCACGTTTAACTTTTATCAGTGGCGTAGTATATAGTTTTAAGATTTTTGAGGACGTGGGATCCGAGCGTGGAATAGCTCGCCATCCATTTGAAGTTTTTGTTATACGAATCCTATTGCGTTTGTCATAATCCTCGCAACGAACTTCAATGATACGAGAGTTATCTTGCTTTGCCCATAAGAATATTGGATTAACTTTCGCCGCCTGAAAATGTTCTTCGGTAGATACTTCTTGGGACTCTTTTGTCAATTCCCGGCTGGCCGCGCTTGAATATGACGGGATATGAGATGTGTGCGATGGTGACGAGCATACTTTAAAGTTTGAGCCAGAACCGCTATTTACAAGTTTCTTTTTAGAGACAACCTTTGATGGGATTTGCTGGGATACGTTATTGCTACTTGTACTGTTACCCAGGTAACACTTTGGTTCGTTTTTTATATCTCGTAGTAGGCCCTTAGTTTTTATGGTATCCTCCACCTTGAGATGGCCAAACTTTGGTTTCGCCTGTTTTTTGTTTGATCCTCTTGATCTCCGTGTGCTAGGTTGTTCTTCGAAAACTAGAAATATATCGCGGGCTACTCTCCGACGTTCGGACTTCCTGTGGAAAACCTGCTCTGTAACAGATTCTGTTGTTGATCCGGGTTCCCTCTTGACAGCGGTTTTCCTTCTAGGAGTGGCTTTCGGAGACATATCAGTAGGCGGACCAGCAGCTTTCTGTATGGCATTGGCATTTCCATTAACATTTTGTCTAGATTTGGCAGTACTTCTCGGCATATTTCCAAGCAAATTATTGCTTATACTGTTGGATCGATTGTCATTTTAGAATTTCTGCATACACGTAATATATTCCAATAAGAAAAATATTCAAATGCGTATGTTCCCCTTTACATTGTAACTTTTCCGAAGTAAAAGTCCGCACGTGGTAGACTCAATAAAATAAACATATATTCAAGCAAAATAATTGGGAAAAACGTATACACTCTACTTTAAGGTAATATTAAAATGACAAAATCGATTAATTTTGTATATATCATAATAACCAGCAATACGGGCACGGGCGTATAGGAATTCTTTTATGCGAATCGTTGTTTTAGTGATGGGAAATATACATGTACCCGTATCATTTATGGAACCTTAAAATTGTACCAAAATTATTCCATTAGGATGCAATTAGTCCCATTACGTCACGTTTTGATAAACGCAACGTAGGATTAGTCAATTCACTCGCAACAAGCATCATTGCTTAGTCCATATTCACACTTGTAATTTTTTTCTGCAATTCTCTTTTGAAATTGCATTTGCGTTCAGACAATGTATTCTGTTTCGACAATTTTTTATTTTCACCGTTCATTAAAACTCACTAAATTCATTAAATTTTATTTAAATGTATGTCGCACAAATTTACAATCTGGACTTAGTCCAGGGTCACACTCGGCAACTTTTTCCAAGCAAGTGTCAAAGTATGTTAGAGAGGGAGGCAGGCGGAAAGAGATTGTTGAAGGTTATTAGAGGGTAAGTTGAAAGGAATATTGGTTTATAAATATGTATGAATTTTGTATGATTTGGTCCAATTTTGTATTTGCTTGGTCCCTATTTAGACTGGAAATTTTTTTCAGCAGATAATCGGCTAATTCTCTTTTCAACTTTCCTCTGCGTACTTGAAACGTACAGCATTGTGCCAATCCAAAATTCGATTGTCTCCAGGTTATTTTCAATGTAACCAACCACGTCATGAAGAGCACTATCAACCGAGCGGCATGTTGACAGTTACATAGTGATTAATGACGGTTGTAAACTACCCCTAATATAGGTGTCAATAAGTATATCCAGAGTTTTTAAAACAAACGATGAGACACTAATTGGTCTATAGTCCTTGGGCGTGGAGTGGCTGGGTTTTCCCGCTTTGGAATATATAATTCCTAAGTAGGCATTGCCTAAAAATCAACGACAGCATATTAACTGCTATTGTCCCTGCATTTTGTAGCATGACTGGTGATGTGCCATCTGGTCCGACAGACTTAAAGGGTTCGAAGCTGTTAATAGCCCACAGAATTTTTTTTGTCGGTTACTAGGTCATTTACCGCAGTGGACGCGCGTTCTTCACAATGTGGTGCACTTGATCTAGTACTGACATTGGGAAATTCCTCCTGGACTACGTTCGAACACCTCGGAAAGTGTGTCGCTGCTAAGAGGTCCAGAGTTTCTGAGCTGGACTCAGTCCAAGTCCCATCTTCCTTCTTACTGCTACCCAGCGCCTTTGGATAGCAGTCGTCGGAATCTGGATGACTCGTTCACACCTTCTATACTTTCTCAGAAGTTGATCCAAGAGACTCGCTTAGCCTTTTTGACCTCATTCTTCTACTGTTTGGAAGATTCCTTATAGCAATCCCAATCTGCACTCACTTTGGTTTTGTTGGCTTTATTATACAGTCTCCTTGCATTCTGCCTGAAACTACGAAGGTTTTTGGTCCACCATGCAGGTTGAGACCTTTTACCCGGGTACGTAAGGGGACATGATTTCTCAAAGTTAACTAGCAAGGCTGCAGTAAAATCATCAACTGCTGCTTCCAGCTCGGTGTTGTCAGTAAAGTTATGCTTCAACGACAGTAGCTGTCTACCAACAAGTTCATTATACTGAGCCCAGTTAGTCTTCCTTGGGTTTCTGAAGAGGGGTTCATCACAAGTTACCATATGCAGAGTAAACAGAATGTACCTGTGGTCCGAGATGAAATTCTCCTTGGACACTCTCCATCCTGAAAGAACATTATCATCAAGATTATGTATGTTACCTCCGATCTATTTTTGACCTGAAAAGTGGGATCACTACCAACGTTACACATCTTTAGGCTAGAATTTAAAATAAAATCATAAAGTGACTCACCTCGAGTTTTAATGTTAGAGCTTCCCCACTCACTAACTCGTTTGGCGGGTTGATTTCCTCATACGGTAGATAAACTGATGCGAGTAGTAACGGTTGGTTGTTTTTCGTTTCTAACCTCATAGTTCTGATCACCATTGCTGTAATTATTTTGAAGGATTAGGTTTAATTTGTTCCTACCTAAAGGGTGGTTAAATTTTAAGGGCCGATGTTGATTTTGAATAAAACACAAATTATTTAGGAAATTATTGTCATTTCTTTTTATTATGATAATATTGGTATGGTTCAATTATGTATGGAACAAAATATCGGCCAAATGGCCGCCGCGGCCTCTGCGGCACACCTCCATCCGTTGGTCCAAATTTTTGATGACGCTGAGGCATAATTGAGGTTCTATGCCGTTAATGTGCCGGCCAATTGACATCGCCACGACGTGAGATAACACGGCTATTGAATTTGTTGCGCCAAAGAGCCATTGTTTCGTTAGCTGTGTGGCAAGTGGCACCGTCCTGTTGAAACCACATATTGTCCACATCCATATCTTCCAATTCGGGCCATAAAAAGTTCGTTATCATCTCACGATAGCGAACACCATTCACAGTAACTGCCTGACCGGTATCATTTCGAAGAAGTATGGACCGATGACGTCGCCAGCCCATAAGCCGCACCAAACGAACTGGGCGAGCATGCACAGGTGTTTTCACATATCCTACAGACCCGGTTTGCTGAAATTTGCGCACAATTCTCCCGATTGTGGACACATTTTGTCGATTATTCTGATCAAAAAAACATCACGAAGTGCACGAAATGCATTTTGATTTGAACGCCCATTTTCGTAAAAGGCTTAATAAATTTTAACGCGTGCTCGATTGTGTATCTTCCCACGGTTCAAATTGAGTTAGTCTGAAATTGAGAAATGTTGAATGACATGCAGAAAAAAACTTGACGTTTAGGTGTGGTTCACATTCAACATCGGCCCTTACACTTTAACCACACTTTACAATACAGGTCCTCAACTTGTCTGTTGTGGAAGGTGAGTACGTGATAAAATGTATATTGCTCAGTCCAGTTACCTTATTGATAAAGATATAGGGTTCCTGGATTAGAGCGATGTCAACTGAAGAGATAGAGAGGGCAATTAGATGTTCGTTCGAGGCTGCTATAGAGTGATGCAGATTTATCTGCACTACTCTTAGCTTACTCAAACTAGTTTTCTTTTGAGGTTTGAATGCGGAAGTGGCTGATACCAAATCCCCATCTTACCTTACCCTCTCTCCCTCTTAAGTACTCTTCTGATTTTTTGTCAATTGCAACTTTGAAGATCAGACCACCACCTTCAGCACACTCCTTAGTCGATGGTATCGTCTAAAGAGCTGTACTGAGACCGGCGTTCTGCTTCGCGAGCAGTTTCATTGGATCAGTCTGAATTAATTCAGTTGGGATCCAAGCTGTCGCGGTCGTTCGAAGAGGTAAAGCAGTAGGAGGTAGAACTTTGATTTGGGCGTTAGGCCAGGGGGCTTTCAGTTCTAGTAGCTTCCAATTAAAAGGTCTTGTCCTCCCGTCGGGGTCGGCCATGTCTACTACCGCCACCTGCTGGTCTAAGGTTTTCTGGGTAGGGATATCTGGTTTCCTACCTTGAGGTCTTGAATAGGGCTTAAACACCTTCCTTGCTGGTCTAGACCCAGAGGGTTCTTTACCACCAGAAGGAATTTCGCTCTATTGGACTTGACGGTTATGTGTTAACTTTTCTGCTTCGTTTTCGTAGGTCACATGCTGACGCTTCTTCGCAGCCGGGTGCGACTCCTCGTCCGCTTCACAGTATTCTATAAAGCAGAAGATCGTATTGAGGCCGCAGCTTTCCGTGAGGTTGAGGGACCATCGAAAAGAGGCAGAAAGTTACTGCCAGTATCTTGTTTGTTAGTATGTGTGGTCTTTTGTGAGCCAACACTGATCTGTACCTTTGGAGGTATATTAGTGGGAGTTGCTGTCACCGCTACCACAGAGAGCGTAGGAGGTGCAGTCTTAACCAGGGAAGTGAGAGAAGAAAGTTTCAGCGGGGGTTTCAACAGAAATGATCTCTACACAATGGCGGGATGTCGTCGATCATGTTGCAGAATCGTGTTCCAGTTTGCTCGCATGAAACCCTTTTCTCTCATCGTTAAATCGGTCCCGCTTTTACCTTCAAACTTGTGAAGATAAGAACAAGCCATGTGATAGAAATTGCGAGCCCTTTTTGCAGATGACTTACTTCTTCCGCTTTTAGGGAGTTTACTCAAAAAAGATCCTGAATCTAAAGCTCCTTGCCGCGTCAGAGTCAAGCCACCTACGCTTGAAGGCTGGAGTCGGTGAAGTAGCGTTGGCATTGATCGCGACTGCAGCCTTGTTGTTCACCGGCGTAAATTTGTCTGACCTACCTCTATCGAATTTCGGGGCAGAGTTAAACTAGTTTCTCTATCCTCATCCGATAGGAGTCGAGTGTTTAAAGTGCGTACCCGCCGCAATGGCCTTACCGCACTGTGCTCTTAACACAGGGTGAATACAATGCGTCTACCAACTCCCCTACCCACAAGTGTATGAGTACCAATTCGACTTCATGTTTTTGGCATTTCGTCCCCTTTGGTTAAGGGCGGAGTCTACCTAAAACTCCTTCCATTCTATGGGTCATGGCACCCGGTTGAAATGCACGGATGAACGACAACAAACATCAAACATACAGGTAACAACAATTACCTCATCACCGGGAACATCAGGAATATCGGCAGGCATCAACAACGTCAGCATCAGGGCGCAGATGGAGGAATCTGTGCCGCGCTTCCCGATGACAAAACAACAACAACCGACTGGGCAGGCTATGCCGACAGTAGTGCAATCGGCCACCTCTACTAAATGTCTCTTAGTCGTCTCCTGTTAAACACAATGCGAGCAAAAATGCTCATCGCCCTTAACGTCCGACCGTCCTCTACAACCCTACTGAAATCCCACACCCCCTGGGAGTGGACGATTCCCATACTAGCTAAATCCCTAACATCATCGTAGTGCGAGCATTCCGTAAGTATATGACGCCAGTCCTCATGTCCCCTCCCACAACCACAGTCCGGACTATCGGACAGGCCTCTCGCATGCAAAAATGCACTGAGAGAGCCATGTCCCGTCAGTAAAAAGCCGAGACTTAGACCGAAGCCAAAGTCTGCGCGCTCCCTAACAAACGTCGGGTCGCGTATAAAAGCGTACGTCGCCCGCCCCTTATCGCTCTCTGTCCATCTTGTCCGCCACCTAGCCACAAGGCACTCAACCAAGAGTTCCTTGTTCCTCCTAACATCCCCTTCTACCAGCTGATCAGCAGGAAACCAATCTAAACTTGGAAGTGACAGGTCCCTCTTCATCCGGAATGTGATGCCGCAATGCAACACCTCCAGATCATGTGGGAGTGCACCCAGCAACACTTGCAATGCGTCTGTAGACACCGTACGACATACTGGCATACAAGCCAACATCGCCACCCTCTGGCACGATAAGACCTTGCGAAGGCCATGAGCAGTCAGTGCTGTCTCGCACCACATAGATGCACCATAAGTTACACAGGTAACAAATAGTCCATGATATATGGTGCGGACAGCATGCCTGCTAAGGCCCCAGTCTCCCTAAGCATGCATTTGACTCTCCCCACAATCTCGGTCAACTTGGCTCTAACTGCACTCAGATGAGGAAGGAAGTACATCTTCTCACCCATGGTAATACCCAGGTATTTCACCTTACTCCTATACCGGATACTATCCTCGCCAGAACGAATGAGTGGAGGACGCCCCGCAGACAATTTGCCCTTGAGCAACATTGTCGAGGACTTCTCCACCGACACCTCGACCCCAACACGTGCACTCCACTCACCGATAGTACGAATGGCCGCCGCACCCTTTCCCTCCAGCTCAGCACGAGACTGGCCTTCGATCAAGATGAGGAGGTCATCAGCGTATGCACACAGCTTGTAAGAGGCGGCCACAAATAGAACCCTGGGGACAGCCGCGTGTCACCTCCTTCCAAATTTTCCCACTGGCACCCCCCACACAAACTTTCCTATCCTCAAAATAGCTTTGCAAAGCCTAAGTTCATAGTACCCAATCTGGACTAATCTCTGGAGCACGCTGTCCCAAAGGAGATTATCAAATGCACCTCGGATATCGACAATCGGTTAGACTTAAATCCAAACTGCAGTCGCCCAGAGAGAGTGCTCTCATCGATGCGCTGCTTCAGCCGTGACACCATTATTCTCTCGAGAACTTTTCCAAGCTCCGAGAGAAGACTGATGCCCCGATAACAGCGAGGATCACTCCTCACCTTATCGGGAGACTTAAGCAGCACAACAACTCGGGCAATCTTCCAAGCTCCTGGGAATAAGCCATCTACTTAGCACCTCTGATAGATACTATCCAGGTACTCTGGTATTGCCTTCCAGATGGCTTTCACCATCTCTCCAGTAATACCGTCTGTACCTGGTGACTTCCTATTTTTCACCCGATAGACACTGTCCGAAATCTCATGTCTTTCCAGGATTGGAGGGTCAGTTATAGCCTCACGAGTAGGAGAATAACTAACCGGATCCGCACCCGGAATAAGAACCCCCAACAGTTCATTCACGCTTTCCCTCCAAGAACGTCCCCTCGGCCCGACTAAAACACGCGATGTCTCCCTGCTTGTCACGCCCTCGACATATTCTATAAGCCAACCCCCATGGGTGATCCCTATTGTCCTGTACGATACTCCTAAGATGTCCCTCTTCACTCCTAATCAGCATGTCCTTGTACGTCAACATTGGAATGCCTGACCCTCTGGAATCTCTTCCTAAGGCGTCGGACACTGCGCCGCATCATCTCCAACTCCTGGGTCCACCACTAGATTCTGCTCGGTCGAGTCTCGCGACGTCGACCAAGTTGCACATCATTCACCGCGCACAGACATCCACCCAATCGGCTGACCTGGTCATCTAACGTCAGTGACCTTAACTCAGCTATTGGCGTCTCCAAGACCGCCTCCCTAACACAATCCGAATAACGTCGCCAGTCCACGTTCCGATCCCGCCACCTGCGAGACCGTCCAGTCTCCCCAGTTCGTCCCCTGTGAGAGATCACAATCTCGATGGGTCGCTGATCACTCACGCCCCATCGGTCACACACCCTCCACCTAAAACCGTACGCTGTCATCGCCGCCCCGTTTGCAGCTGTGGTATAAAATAGTGGTATAAAAATAGGAATATATACCTTTATCAATTGGCTTCCAGGACGACTTTTGTGTCCTGACCACCAGTGGCTAAATCGAAATCTGTTATTTTCGGTAAGTTAAAAAGTGATTCTGGATACGCTCCAGACATGAAAATGTTCGTATTGGTGTCCTCTTTCAGTGGCATAAAAATAGGAATATGTACCTTTATCAATTGGCTTCCAGGACGACTTTTGTGTCCTGACCACCAGTGGCCAAATCGAAATCTGTTACTTTCGGGAAGTTAAAAAGTGATTCTGGATACACTCCAGACATGAAAATGTTCGTTTTGGTGTCCTCTTTCAGTGGTATAAAAATAGGAATATATACCTTTATCAATTGGCTTCCAGGATGACTTTTGTGTCCTGACCCCCAGTGGCCAAATCGAAATCTGTACCTTTCGGGAAGTTAAAAAGTGATTCTGGAAACACTCCAGACATGAAAATGTTCGTTTTTGTGTCCTCTTTCAGTGGTATAAAAATAGGAATATATACCTTTATCAATTGGCTTCCAGGACGACTTTTGTGTCCTGACCACCAGTGGCTAAATCGAAATCTGTTATTTTCGGGAAGTTAAAAAGTGGTTCTGGATAAACTCCAGACATGAAAATGTTCGTATTGATGTCCTCTTTCAGTGGCATAAAAATAGGAATATATACCTTTACCAATTGGCCTCCAGGACGACTTTTGTGTCCTGACCACCAGTGGCCAAATCGAAATCTGTAATTTTAGGGGATTAAAAAAGTGATTCTGGAAACATTCGAGACATTAAAATGTCCGTATTGGTGAACTCTTTGAGTGGTATAAAAACAGGAATATATACATTTACCAATTGGCCACCAGACTTGATTTTGTTCCTCTCCACCAGTGGACAAAGTGGAAATCTACAATTTACATGGTGGGATTACATATTTAAAGGGCATTTGGGGCACGAAAATGATCATTGCAATGTTGTCTCCTTCCTTTTACACTCAAACACAATTTATTTTCACATATTTTCTGAAAAAATTACAATTCCACATCTGTCATCCACCGACCGACTCCTAGACCAGACCTACAATAAACATTTTATAGGTTGAAGATATCTTGAATAGTTTCCGAGATATGTGGATTTTAAATTTGAATTTTTCATTTTTTTCGCCGACTTTGCCTTGGAGTCTTGTTCGATTGTTTCGCGATTTTGTTCGCGTGTTTTTTTATGGATTGAAAAATTTACAATATCATGCAAAAAAGAATCGATAAGATATGTGAAGAAATAAGAAAGTTATGGCCCTATAAAATCAAATTATTGAAAAAATTTCATTTTTGGAGATTTTTTGGCGAAAAAAGTGCAATTCGTATTTAGGTCTTGTAGAAATACCAAGTTTATACTAATTTTAAAGGAGACGTTTCACAGAATCTGCTACAGAAAATCCGAAGCCAAAATTTTAATTGGTGTGGTTGCCACCCTTCTCCGATTTGGAACTTTTTTTACATAAATTTCAAAAGTTTGATCGATTTTCTCCAATCGCAAAGCTAAATTGTAAAATTTTTGTTTTTAGTTATTTGTATTAGGGTGTAAAAAAATCGACTGCAAAGGGAATCCCGAGCGCGGCTTTTCATATCGAAGATATCGGACTAAAAGTAAAAAATTCAATTTTTGGGGATTTTTGATGTATTTTTTGGGAATTGAGGGATTTTCCATTAGAAATTTCCACAAGTTGCGTCTGATTATTATTTCTAATATCAAAACAAAGAACTTTAAAAAAAATTCATCGAAATATATACATTTTTAAGAATTTTATGCCGTATTTGCGTTTCTGTCTATACGCAAAATATTTTTTTAATTATACCCTACACCACACTGTGGTACAGGGTATTATAACTTTGTGCATTTGTTTGTAACACCCAAAAGGAGCCGAAATAGACCCATCGTTTAATATACCGATCGACTCGGAATCATTTTCTGAGTTGATTTATCTATGTCCGACTGTCCGTGCATGTATTCTTGTAATCAAAGTACAGGTCGCAATTATGGTCCGAGTTATGGGGCCTACAAATTTCTTAATTTATAGTAGAATATGACGATTTATTGTACAACATGTACAAAATCGCTAAGATTTATTGTACAACTTGCAAAAGAAACGCGAAATGTGTATCATTGATAAAGATAAAATACGTGCAACACTGGTACGAATAACGGGGAAATACATTTTTCGGCATTTTACCAAGTGACGCGGTAGCAATCAAGCAATTAAAAATGGAAATAACGCGGTCCACCGAAATTTATGGGTTGTTCAACAATAATTTGAAGGGACCTGTTCCTGCGGAAGTAATTCCCATTCTACAAAGTTGGGGATTAATTCCGCAGTTACCCGTGTCCAAATGGTCAAACTGTTAGAAAGGCAGAATATCGATGGATGGGCATGGTGGTAAGTTATATTGTGATAAAAAAATCAGTAAAATATATAATTTTATTATAGCTGTTGGAGCACAGTAAAGAGAAATAAAAAGAAGGCGGTACAGTGCAACACCCAAATCTCACTAAGAAAGGGCACGTTTTTTGAGAAGGCACACCTTTCTATTTGCCAAATTCTCTTTTTTTTGTTGGTGGAAATTTTTCATTTAATCTGAGTTGTATTATTTGTTGTTGATAGTAGAAAGCGCAGCAGGCGAAAAATTATAAAAAAAAAATCGCGCGATTTTTTTTAAAATAATTTTTCATTTATTCTGAGTTGTATTATTTGTTGTTGTTGATAGTAGAAATCGCGCGATTTTTTTAAATAATTTTTCATTTATTCTGAGTTATATTATTTGTTGTTGTTGATAGTAGAAACCTCCGCAGGCGAAAAATTATTTTAAAAAAATCGCGCGATTTTTAAAATAATTTTTCATTTTTCCTCTAATTTTATTTCTTCGAATCGATAAAAAATAAGAAAGATATTGAAGAATATGTCTCCAAAATTTCGGGGGCCCGTAACTCGGGAAGTATGGACCGCAGCCAAAAAAAGTGCTTAATATATTTTAATCAGAATCAAGTTAGCTACCTATGTTGTAAATTTTGGCCTGATCCGATGAAAAATAACAAAGATATTAAAGGATATGTCTCCAAATTTTCGGGGGCCCGTAACTCGGGAAGTATGGACCGCAGCCAAAAAAAGTGCTTAATATATTTTATTTAGAATCAAATTAGCTATATATGTTGTAAATTTTGGCATGATCCGATGAAAAATAAGAAAGATATTGAAGAATATGTCTCCAAAATTTCGGGGCCCGTAACTCGGAAAATATGGGTCGCCGCCACAAAAATTATTTATTATTGTTTATTCAGAATCGAAAGATCTACCTATGTTGTAAATTTTGAGCAAATTTGTTCACTTGAGCAATTTGTTCAATAAGATGTCATCCCGGAGCGAGTAAGTTGTCAGTTACGAACGAATAGAAATTTCAAAGAGTAGGACTTGATTTCGGACCGATTTTCCCGAATTTTTTGTAATTGTCAAAATTAGAACATTAATATTAATCGATTAGTGCAAAAAAGTTAAAACTATGTTCGCGGATAACTTTTTTTCGCGTGTGACATTTCATTCCTATTCGTTCGTAACTGATAGATTTTGACGTTTCGTCCGGACGGCACATCTGTCTAATTTAAGGTCTATGATCTGGACTAACTTCTCCACTTATTCTCTTTTAAACTTGTGTTTACGTCCACACACGTACTGTTTTTTTAATAATTATAATTATTGCTGCTTCTTCTGACATTATAACATTCTGCCATTTTGAAAGAAGAAATTAGTTGTGAAATTATTATTATTAATAATAATTAATAATTATTATTGTGAAATTATTATTATCCTTTTTTCTTTTGCTAATACAACCGAACCGAACATAAAACAACGAATATGAAATAAAATGTAGTGTCAGCATGTTAATAACGGGTGATCCAAGTAGATATACTTTTTTCAATAGCCTATTTTTGACAGATCACGTGTGAGTCGTGTCATGCTGTCATGTTATTTTTGTTAAGTATTGTTTGGCATTTCATCATGGAAAGACTTACTCCTGAACAGCGTTTACAACGTTTTGACAACAAATTGGCAGATTAATTAGTGTAATGTTATAACAGGTGGTCCCAGTAGAGATCCTTTTTTCAATAGCCTTTTTTGGCAGATCATGTATGTCATGCTGTCATCTTATTTTTGTTAAGTATTGTTTGGCATTCTATCATGGAAAGACTTATGCCTGAACAACATTTACGAGTGTCATTCGCCAGTTACCAGTCGAAATGCTCGAACGAGTCATGGAAAATTGGACTCAACGGATGGACCATCTGAGACGTAGCCGCGGCCAACATTTGATAGACATAATCTTCAAAAAATAAATGCCAAAGAATGTTCTTTCAAATGATAATAAACATTCCCCATTCAATTTGAATTTTCTGTGTTTTTTTCTTTAAAAAAGTAGGGAACCTCGAAATGGATCACCCCACATAAAAACTTCACTGCGAATAAAAAACACAAAAGGTTGAGTGCGAGAAGGACGAGTACGGCATACTTTTTCGCCCACTTTCCGACTGCCTCTCTCGTCCACAAAACGCCGATAAGTATACTTAATACTTTAAAAAATGTAAATGTAAATGTGGACTATACTCAATACTTTAAAAAAGTATCATGAACATGGGGACTAAAATTATAATTTTTTTCTCGTAGTTCACCGAAGCGTATTGTTGTAGTATGCGCGTATTTTCGGAATACGCCTTACGTTCTCACTCGTATTTAAATAGCAGCCTCAGGTGTCAGCCTAAAGAATTCTTGTGACTGTCAAATAGTATTTTTATACCGCGAAAGACAAGAGGTTGAAAAATTTATAATAGTAATGTCGTCCGAAAATTTGAATCCCCAACGTGAAGTACGATCATTCTTAATGCCAAGAGATCCAAGTATAGATAGACGATTTCGACCTCGTCCCCAGAAAAGGGAAAAACTTTTTGCAGAAATTGTGGAAGAAAACGACTACAGAAGCGACAGTGACTGCACGGATGATGATGACGACGCTTGCTCATCTGAATTACAAGAATCTAGTGATGCTTCAAGCTCTGTTGAGAGTGGAGCTTTGGTTTATCTACGGTTGAGACCAGTCGATACCACTTCGCCAGCATACACTATTTCGGATGATGGAAATGTATTAATAACTGCACCACCATCAGAGTCATCTAGCAGCAGCAACAATAAAAATTCGATGGAAAAACATTATAGTTTTTCTGGAATATTTGACTCAAGCGTAAGTCAACGTGATGTATATGAAAGATGCATTGGACAAAAGATTGAATCTGAAGAAAGTTTTACGGTACTTACGTATGGAACTTCTGGTTCTGGAAAGACATTCACTTTACTTGGAGATGGATTTCGTCCTGGCGTTATACCTCGTTCTTTGGAAAATATTTTCACACAATATCAGTCCAATATTTATCCTAACCCTTCCTTAAAGCTTGTCAATGGTCGCATAACCGTATTAAATGACGATGTTGCAGCTAAGGAAAGTAACACTCGTCGCAAAATCTTGAGCTGCTGTCCTGATTTGGAAGGAGATTATGCGAACGTGCAACAACTCATCAATGCCGACCACAATTTTGTACAGCTGCCATTAGACACTGGTGTATCTGTTCTGATCTGGGTATCATTTGTGGAAATTTATAACGAGCTGGTCTATGATCTTTTGGAGCCAGTAGCCACAAATAGCTCAAAAATGCAGGCCAATGGAGCGCGGAAAAACTTGAAAATTGTTTGCAACGATGGCAACGTGTTTATTAAAGGCCTAACATCGGTTTATACTAAAACTAGCGTCGAAGCACTGAGATTGATGCGTTCAGGCCTGCAAAAGCTTACGTATGCGTCTACGTCTATAAACGCCAATTCAAGTAGATCACATTGTATCTTCTTTGTCGATGTTCTCAAATATTTTCGTTCAGGAGTCATCACCGAGGTAAATGTCTTAATTTTCATATATCCTTTTAAAGTGGCTCGGTTGGTCGTATGAGAAGACTAAATAAGAGCCACTAAGTTGGAAATATTTGAGCGCATTAATATAAAAACTCTTAGGTTTTAATATTTGTATTTGTATTTATTCATTACAACTTAATGTTCTACAGAATTCTATCTACGTATTGTGCTTAGTCATTATTTTTTGATCTAATTATATTGAATCTATCAACATATAGTTTACGAGTCTGTTTAAATAAATGAAATTATACAGAAAAAATAGCCAACAATTCCTAATATTAAAATAGGTCATTCGATTAGATATTTCCTCATCCAAGAACGATCACTAATAATTTTGAAGAGAATCGGATATATAGTTATTTTATAGTCTTCACATACACATATCTCCAAATTCATAAATATAAGAATGACTTTGAATTTTATTCGGACTATCTGAACCCAGTATGCTACGATCTTTCAGTGTAGTGTAGTAGAAATAAGAACGCGATAAATTTTTCCAATTGCGATTATGAATGCAAATCTACTCTCTACTCAGAGGTTCTCGCTTTTAAAAAAGCTCCTGATATGCATACTGTGCAACGTCAGCTGTTCCTACAATGTTCCCATTGCCTGGTGGGTCTTGTAGTTTTCAGTGACTTTAGGTACTATAATACTTTGTGTGGAATTTCAGAATTTTCGAGTGAGTGGTAGGTATATAAGATGTTAAAGAATCAATATTTCTCTAAATGTTAACCGTTTGTGGCGAAGGTACTAGAAGGAGTGGACCAATATGGCCCATCTTCATACTTAGCCGCAGATAGAGAAAAATATCACCGCATAGAGATGAAACATGTAGCAAATACGTTTGTTCAGAAACAATTAAGTTTTTTTGCGAATACGAATATTGAAATATGCATTTTGCGAAAGCGATTTACGGAAGCGAACAATTTAGGCTCATTCCTACATACTGGCTTTTAACCCTCAGTGCTCAATTTTTTCTGATTAAGTGGGAAATTTTGTTCCTAATTTTTAACGTGGACGTTAAAATCTGGACAATTACTTAAAGGGCGACGTGAATTCCTTCAAAAAAAAAATGCAGTTGTAGTGTGAATATATGTCAGTGTGAATACATATATATAAAATTAGTTTTGCTGACTCTGTGAGAATTGCCTCACAGCCAGACGGTCACACGGTGTAACTATACACCGTTACATATCCATACCGGCCAGACAGTCACACGGTTGAACTATACACAGCCATATATTCACACCTGCCAAACTTTAGAGACTAATTAATAATAACCGAGCAGTCGCTCATCTGAACACAAACTCTACGTTCTTGCTTATTATATGGCGACCGTGACAGTGATGAAGTTTTGTATGTGATTTTAAATTCAAGTTAAAATGCCTACTAAATTCAGTGGTAAAGCTGCATTGTTTGCAGCTTTATCACAATAACTTTTCTGCCAACGTTGAAAGACAAAAATTGTATTTTCACACGGTTGTAGGTTCACAGGGTCGCATTTTTCCGCAATTTTTGACAATATTGCCTGATCTGGCAATCGTGTATACTTTGGACTTTAGCTTCAGTTTTATTTTTCATCAACACACAACTCCACAAAATGCAGAGAAGGCGCTGAAAACTAAATCAACTGAAACTACAAACACAATAAAAACAACATTTTAATGAATTGCCATAGTTGCTGAGGAAGCCAAAATCCAAATTTCAAAATCAGCAACAGAAAACCAGAGACTTTTAAAAAAAGGCTAACAACACCACCACTTATATATCCTATATATCTCTACAAATATAATAAATATTAACGTAAATGGCAATGAAAAGATTTGTTATTACATTGTTTTTTTAATTTTGGGTCTCAAAATTACTAACACATACTATTAAAATATTGCTACAGATTTTATCTTAAAATGGGAAGCCAGGAATCAAAGAGAATAGAAAACACGGGAGAAGTAATTAATGTCCCAGCGGTAAATGAAACGAAGTACCTAGATTATAATCAATGACATCAGTATGACATTCTAAGCGAGCGAGTTAAGTACTTAGAATTTTATACGTGTGTAATCCAATAAATATCGTCCACTTATTACAACTCCGATTACAATATAAGCGGATAGTTAGTTCGTGTGAATATGCACAAAACATGCAAAGAAATAAAAATTCCGTTATAGCGGCTTTGGAAAAAAAATATACAAATAACAAGAAATATGTATGCATCACTATTATTGATGTTAGTTCAAAGTTGATCGCGCAACAAAGAGGTTGTTGACATTGTTGAAAGTTGGTAAATAAAATAATTGTTTTAAGTTAATAATACTCTACATGATGCGTATTTATACTGACGAATTTCTATTTGGTTTTTGCAGATGCTGTCAGGAAAGTGGGTTTGACGATTAAAACATTAAAAAGATTTGCAGCATTGTTTTAAAAAACTGAATTTCTCTTGTGATATTTAGTATACACTTTAGTATGTGCCTTTTGTTTTTTTTGAAATGAATTTATATGTTTTTATTTAAGCAGACGTTGTCCTGCCCGTTCTTTTTGGGATGTATTGGTTTGTTATCCATTAATATTTCATTACAAAATGCATATATTCAGAGTTTGAGGAAAAAAATCTAAAAATATATTTTGGACATAAATCCACTACAGCGCCCTCTACTAGAATCATACATACAAACTATTATCAATATAAACCATACATACAGGTACATTTTAAATTTCAATTAAATCGCTCTGGAAATGAGGATTTTGCAAATAACTTGACCACTTCGGCATTTATCGCGGTTTAAATAATTCTAAAACACAGATGACCCCTAGCTCAACCTAATGTCCCATTTTTAGCCCATTCGCTCTTGTAGTTTCGGAGAACATGCGTTACTAACAAACGTACAAAGGATTTTATATATAAAGAGTTTTTCAATCGTATTTAAGTTTTTTTTTCTAAATAAACAAATGATACATTTAAATGCATGTTTTTTAGACTTTCAATTACAAAAACATCGGGATTAGTGGTACCATCTCATAACATTGCCTTACAAGTGCAAATCAGACTGTAATCGGCGTGCATTTCATTCTAATTTGCCTGCATTTATTGACGTGCAATCAGGCTTGCTTATAGCTCCACTTATAACGTAAGTGCAATTGAAATGGCACTTACTGACATCTTTCCTTACTTTGTAAGCGAGAGCGCACCGATTAACCAGCCTATGACACTCGTGTGTAAATGTAAGCAGAAATATAAGCGATAAAATCATCACTGATTGCTACTAAATATTGCTTACATCAGCGATTAAATAATGGGTATTTTTTACCGCTGGGGTAATAATAACAAATCCAAAAGAGAACATGTCCGTGAAGATAAATATGCATTGAAAAATAAATATGCATTGAAAAATAAATATGAGTCAAGACACAAACCACCTTATATTAACAGAGCACTGTTACTGAGCCAACAGAGCGCTGTTATAAATTTAACAGAGCGCTGTTATAAGTTAACAGAGCAAAGTTAAAATGTTCATACTTCTTTATTTGCATTCATATTTTACAGGTTTTTTTTTAATTCTAACTAACCTTGCGAACTGATACTCTATTTACAAAATGCGAATTTTAGCAAATCTTAATATTTATTTTAATACAATATAATGAAAATACACGAATAGATAAAGTCGTATATTATGCCATATAACACAGGCCATAAATAAATAAGCGAAAACCTATAAAACTAGAGGTTACCTAACTCACAAAGTTGTATACGCACCAAATCTGCACAAAAAAAGTTGGAGTATTCCGGTATTCAGCTAAAATTTCTAAATCGATGCTGAATCGAAATATATAAACCATTTTGGCCAAAAAACCCGGGATTGAGTTATTAAGAATTTTTAGTTAAATATGTGTTTTTGAAAATCGTCCACTGTGGCTTAACCAAAAATGTTGGAGGTATTCCGGTATTCAGCTAAAATTGTTAAATCGATGCTGAATCGAAATATATAAACCATTTTGGCCAAAAAACTCAGGTATTCGAGTTATTAAGAATTTTTAGTTAAATATGTGTTTTTGAAAATCGTCCTCTGTGGCTTAACCAAAAATGTTGGATGGTATTCCGGTATTCAGCTAAAATTGCTAAATCGATGCTGAATCGAAATATATAAACCATTTTGGCCAAAAAACCCAGGTATTCGAGTTATTAAGAATTTTTAGTTAAATATGTGTTTTTGAAAATCGTCCACTGTGGCTTTACCAAAAATGTTGGAGTATTCCGGTATTCAGTTAAATTGCTAAATCGATGCTGAATCGAAATATATAAACCATTTTGGCCAAAAAACCCAGGTATTCGAGTTATTAAGAATTTTTAGTTAAATATGTTGTTAACCGCGGCCTTCTGATCCGGTCCTGCTGGGAGCAAAGGCCTGCTTCTTCTTCACGTCAAATTGCATTGCCTTTATTTAATGTACTAGTCTACTGCGTTTCAACGTTTAAGCGGCGCTCATATTTGCTGTGTATTTGTATATTAGTGTTTTTGTCTAATATTTTCTATTTAATGCATGGGCATATGAGCGCTGGCTGCGTTGATGTCGCTCTTTCGCGTTTCGTCTCGTTCTTGCTTGCTGATGCACTCATATTCATACATACATACATGCATGCATATTTGCCACTCTCAGCAGAGAAAACAGATGACCGCTGCTAAGTCCTCTGTTTGGTGGTCCGCTTTATGTATGCATGTGCGTGTGGTTATGCGCGTTGATATGGTTGTCCATATATATTCCTTATGCACTTTTTTGGCACCTATCTCTCTCTACGCACATAATGTATCGTTGATATGCTTGCAAAACCAGACTAATGTATAATATCGAAAACATATTGAATTTACTTTAGAACAAATAGCCAAATAAAACAGTTGATTTTTTTGGAAATTGCAAAATTTCGTGTCGCTTTTTTTCGCTTCGTTTCGCAAATTAAATAGCCAGTAAAAAAGCTTACTGGTTCAAACATTGGTGACCCCGACGTGATCCGAGGTGATATAATTCGATATCACTGCAATTAATATTATCAATTCGGATAATATTAAATTGTAAAAATATTATCATTCGGATAATATTTAACTTGGTTTCACAGCAAACAATATTATCATTCGGATAATATTAAAATCGGCGTGCTACAATTCGGTATCACACCAAATAACACATACATATTATCAATTCGGGTAATATTAAATTTGACGGGATATAATTCGGTCTCGCTTTACAAATATTATCAATTCGGATAATATTAAAGTCGACGTGGTATAATTCGGTATCACTTTTAGCAATATTTTCAATTCGGAAAATATAAATTCGTTTCGTGTCGGTAATAGTTTTTGAAAAAATGCCAGGTGATCAAATCAATCGCAGAGATGGAGCAGATAGTGCAAACAATCTGCATCCATACAGGACCACAGTGGCAGCAATGATGAGCCATCTTGAGGAATTAAAGCAGTCTCTTGCATCTGATAAGTTTGAAGACTACGATGACGCCAATTTTTCTGCCTTGCTGAAGTACGTAGAGCAAGTTTACGCTAAATTCGACGAGGCGCAGTCAGTGCTGGAGTGGAAGGAAACCCGTGAGTTGGAGGGCTGCGCGGACGAATTTTGTGTTGCTTTACCTTGACGTAAAAGCAAGGTTGCGTCGTCAGCTGACCTTAATAAAAAAGGGAGATGCACAACCTCGTTCGTTAGTGTTGCGACAGCTTTCGATCGATGGGACGCCATTTTGTGAAGTACCATCGCCTTCGCACAAAACCAGGCTCCCAGAAATGCAGCTGCCGCAATTTAGTGACGCCTATGAGGACTGGACGAATTTCCATGCCTTTTTTTCCACGGTGGTTGACGAAAACGGTGATATAAATGACATCGAGAAGTTTCATTATCTCCGCTCCAGCCTGACTAGCGTAGCTCTGGACACAATATCATCGCTGGAAGTCAATAATCGAAATTACAGAGAAGTTTTAAATTTGTTAGAAAATAAATTCGGTAACAAATTTCTTAATTTTCAGAAACAAGTGATAAACATTTTTTCGTGGAATAATGTGTGCGGCGTTTCGACCTTGGACGTTGATATCCAACACCCCATCATATTGCCTAAACTACATCCCTTTACTGCATCTATGGTGATGCATCATCGTATAAAAAAAGTTGCATTCCGGTTCGCAATTTTCGCTGCAAAATATGTTTTGCAAAATGAAGCTGAGATTGAGTCAGCACATCATGAGATCTCTACCATCCGATCGAGTGAAGCCAATTCGGGCATTTCACACCACTGGGATCGATTTTTGCGGTCGATTTTTCTACAAATCCGTGATGAGGAGCCGCCCCCCTGCAAAATGCTATGTGCAAACATTCGTATGCTATTTGTCGAAGGCTGGCCCACTAATGACAGTGCGCCGTTTGAATATTTGAAGATGTTGTTGAAGTTCCTAGTCCTTCAACGGGGGGAGGATGTTAACCGCGGCCTTCTGATCCGGTCCTGCTGGGAGCAAAGGCCTGCTTCTTCTTCACGTCAAATTGCATTGCCTTTATTTAATGTACTAGTCTACTGCGTTTCAACGTTTAAGCGGCGCTCATATTTGCTGTGTATTTGTATATTAGTGTTTTTGTCTAATATTTTCTATTTAATGCATGGGCATATGAGCGCTGGCTGCGTTGATGTCGCTCTTTCGCGTTTCGTCTCGTTCTTGCTTGCAGATGCACTCATATTCATACATACATACATGCATGCATATTTGCCATTCTCAGCAGAGAAAACAGATGACCGCTGCTAAGTCCTCTGTTTGGTGGTCCGCTTTATGTATGCATGTGCGTGGTGTTATGCGCGTCTATCTAAACAATTTGCATTATGTTTTTGGCGCACATATCTGGTTACGCACATTATGTGTCGTTGATATGGTTGTCCATATGTATTCCTTATGCACTTTTTTGGCACCTATCTCTCTCTACGCACATAATGTATCGTTGATATGCTTGCAAAACCAGACTAATGTATAATATCGAAAACATATTGAATTTACTTTAGAACAAATAGCCAAATAAAACAGTTGATTTTTTTGGAAATTGCAAAATTTCGTGTCGCTTTTTTTCGCTTCGTTTCGCATATTAAATAGCCAGTAAAAAAGCTTACTGGTTCAAACATATGTTTTTTTGAATATCGTCCACTGTGGCTTAGAAGAAGTTTTTAAAATTAAATGAAAAATGCAAAAAGCAAAAAGCATTCCAGGTAGCCAACGAATGTACACCTGTTTTTTGCGATGGTCGCCAAATAAACAAAAGCTCCTTAATCCAAAACGTTTTTTATTTTTCGTAGATTTAGGACATTTCTTTAAATATATAATTAAAAAAAAGCAAATATACATACAGTTTTATTTAAAAATAGTCATAGAAAAAAGTCTTGATCGACACGTCACGTTCGAACCAACGTAAACATTAAATTAAGAAAAAAACCACCTATAAAATTTCTATCACTCAAAGAGGATTCAAAAACTTTATGATGTTTAAACATTGTAAAATTTTCATCTTTAAAATATTGTTTTTGAATTCGCTGAATCTTATGTTTTTAAAGATGTTCAAGAAAACTATTTCTATTTTTGTCGCGTTCTAACCGTCCTTATTTTGTAAACAATATTTCGTCTGAAAAAGACTAAAACAATAGTAATAGTACTATTAAGGATCGATAAGATTATATGAAAGACGAAGAAAACTACTTCTATTTTTGTCGCGTTCGAACCGTCCTTTTTTTAAACAATATTTCGTCTGAAAAAGACTAAAACAATACTCGTAGTAATAGTACTATTAAGGATCTATAATATTATATAAAAGACGAATCTAAAATATGTTTTATTCAGACCTTTGTTCACTTTGAATGTGTACAACGGTCACGTTCGACACCGTGGAATTGCCCATATGTATATGGGGGTTCTTTGTAATTTTAAATAAGGAATAGTTTTTTTTTCATGTATTATTCAGTTTACAAGAATTATGATTTAGTTAAAATAATTGATATTGAAAAAGTAAAAAATCAAAAGCAATAAAACTATTGAAAAAGCAATCGTCGTATTCCGTCTTTACGTCTTAACTTCAGCTCGTCGCGAATAGAACTGTTTGCTTTGTTTTCATCATGTTGAAAATTGCAACTTCTCTCTTGTCGAAATGGTTGCCATCGGTTCGGGAAAAACCATTCCCACATTTCGGCCATTCTGCGTAGGATTCGCCTCGAATTCATCGTCTTCTTGATGTATACTCCAGGGTTTCATATACTCAGCACATGTCGTCGTATTTCTAGGTCCTTCTGAGTCGTGTTCCTTTCTAACATCGTAGGTGTCGTTCAATTTAGCTTTAATAATTTCATATGGACCCAAGTATTTTGGTTTTAGTTTTAATCCTGGACCAAACTGTGTCCTCTTTATCGCTACAAGGTCACCAGCTTTGTATTTAGTTGCTTTTTTACGTCTCAGATTGTAACCTTTTTGATTCTCGTCTTGAACCTTATTGATTTGTTCTTTGGCACTCTTTCTAATTTCATCACGTTGTTCATTAAAATTCGCTACCATTTCATTATCGATCAGTTTCTTGATAAGCAGTTGGTCAGGGGTGCGCATTTTTGTTCCTATAAGAAGTTCAAACGGCGTTGTATCTATGCTTCGTGAGTAAGTCGAATTTATAGCTTGTTGTACTTTGTCCAGATGTTTGTACCACTTGGTTGGATCAGATGAACTCAATTTTGCCAAAACCGAAGTAATAACCGCATTCATTCTCTCTACTTGACCATTCGCTCTTGGAAGACCCGTCGTTATAACAATGTGTTGAATGTTCTCAGATTCGCAATACCTCTTAAATTCTTCTGAAGTAAACGCTGTTCCTCGATCGGAGACAATTCGAACAGGATTCCCAAATACAGCGCTCTGCAAAGACAACTTGGCAATAACTTCATTCGAGGTCGTACTCTTAGTGGCGTATAACCAACAAAATTTTGTGAAGGAATCTACAACCGCAAATATGTGCCTGTACTGCTTGTTTGTGGTCTCTAGCGGTCCTAGGTGATCTACGTGATAAGTGTATAAAGGCTCGTCGTGCTTCTGAAGTGGATGTAGTTCGCCTTCCTGCTTTCCTCTCTTCCTATTTGCGATGATGCACTGTATACAGTTGTCGATGTGATGTTGTATTTTCTCGTCCATTTTCTGTATGTAATATTCTCGACGGAGCAACTCTTTTACCTTCTTCACAGAGAAATGTCCTCTTTCGTGTGCCTTCCTTATTACCTCTCTTTGCATAACCTATAACTTCGCGGTCATCGATCAACTTGTGCAAGATACCACCTTTCATCATATAGCCATTGAATGAGTCTTGTTCCTGAAGAATGTGAATAATACCTTTAAGCTTGTCGTCGGTATTTTGAGAATGCTTCAATCTGGTCAAAATTCCTTCTTCAGTAATAGTCATTACAGGGTATCTACTTAGAAAGTCAACATGCCTCATCCGTGTACCAGCGCGTTGTTCGACTTCATAATCATATTCCTCAAGTAGCAGTTTCCACTTGATACTCTCGTACATAGGTCTTTTTTGTCTAAAGTTTTCGTGAATGCGTTACAGTCCGTAACTATTTTGAAAGGCGATCCGAGAAGATACACGCGAAATTTCTTCAAAGCCTCTACAACTGCCAGTATTTCTAATTCATAACTGCAATACTTTCGTTCAGCGTTAGATGTTTTTCTACTCATATAATATACAGGGTGGAGTCTTTCATCATCAGGTGACTTCTGCATCAAAATTGCACCGTATCCGTCAATCGAAGCATCTGTATGAACTTCAGTTTCGTAATTCTGATTAAAAATACTCAAAACAGGACATTCACATAAAACTTTCTTCAGAGTAGTAAGCGCTCTCATTTGACTATCTCCCATTTCGAACTTGGTATTACTCTTGGTTAAATCTGATAGCGGCTTAGCGATGAGTGAAAAGTCTGGAATGAACTTTCGGAGATATCCGGCAAGCCCCAAAAAGCTTTGCAATTGCTTCAAACACGTCGGTACTGGAAACTTCATCACTGCATTCACTTTGGCGGGAGTGGGCGATACTGTTCCATCTTCTATAATAATAACCAAGAAATTCGATTCTCCTCTTCAGATATTTGCATTTCTTAAGGTTAAGCTCAAGTCCGTACTCTCGGCAAAGGTTAATGATCGGCACTAAATTGGTAATGTCCGTGAAGATAAATATGCATTGAAAATTAAATATGAGTCAAGACACAAACCACCTTATATTAACAGAGCACTGTTACTGAGCCAGCAGAGCGCTGTTATAAATTTAACAGAGCAAAGTAAAAATGTTCATACTGATACTATATTTACAAAATGCAAATTTTAGCAAATCTTAATATTTATTTTAATACAATATAATGAAAATACACGAATAGAAGAAGTCGTATATTATGCAATATAACACAGGCCATAAATAAATAAGCGAAAACTTATAAAACTAGAGGTTACCTAACTCGCAAAGTTGTATCCGCACCAAATCTAAACAAAAAAGTTGGAGGATTCCGGTATTCAGCTAAAATTGCAAAATCGATGCTGAATCGAAATATATAAACCATTTTGGCCAAAAAACCCAGGTATTCGAGTTATTAAGAATTTTTAGTTAAATATGTGTTTTTGAAAATCGTCCACTGTGGCTAAACCAAAAAAGTTGGAGGAACTTGGTTTAGCCACAGTGGACGATTTTCAAAAACACATATTTAACTAAAAATTCTAATGAATACCGGAATCCTCCAACTTTTTTGGTTTAGCCACAGTGGACGATTTTCAAAAACGCATATTTAACTAAAAATTCTTAATAACTCGAATACCTGGGTTTTTTGGCCAAAATGGTTTATATATTTCGATTCAGCATCAATTTTGCAATTTTAGCTGAATACCGGAATCCTCCAACTTTTTTGGTTTAGCCACAGTGGACGATTTTCAAAAACGCATATTTAACTAAAAATTCTTAATAACTCGAATACCTGGGTTTTTTGGCCAAAATGGTTTACATATTTCGATTCAGCATCGATTTTGCAATTTTAGCTGAATACCGGAATCCTCCAACTTTTTTGGTTTAGCCACAGTGGACGATTTTCAAAAACACATATTTAACTAAAAATTCTTAATAACTCGAATACCTGGGTTTTTTGGCCAAAATGGTTTATATATTTCGATTCAGCATCGATTTTGCAATTTTAGCTGAATACCGGAATCCTCCAACTTTTTTGGTTTAGCCACAGTGGACGATTTTCAAAAACGCATATTTAACTAAAAATTCTTAATAACTCGAATACCTGGGTTTTTTGGCCAAAATGGTTTATATATTTCGATTCAGCATCGATTTTGCAATTTTAGCTGAATACCGGAATCCTCCAACTTTTTTGGTTTAGCCACAGTGGACGATTTTCAAAAACACATATTTAACTAAAAATTCTTAATAACTCGAATACCTGGGTTTTTTGGCCAAAATGGTTTATATATTTCGATTCAGCATCGATATAGCATATTTAGCTGAATACCGGAATCCTCCAACTTTTTTGGTTTAGCCACAGTGGACGATTTTCAAAAACACATATTTAACTAAAAATTCTTAATAACTCGAATACCTGGGTTTTTTGGCCAAAATGGTTTATATATTTCGATTCAGCATCGATTTTGCAATTTTAGCTGAATACCGGAATCCTCCAACTTTTTTGGTCTAGCCACAGTGGACGATTTTCAAAAACATATATTTAACTAAAAATTCTTAATAACTCGAATACCTGGTTTATATATTTCGATCCAGCATCGATAGAGCATATTTAGCTGAATACCGGAATCCTCCTACTTTTTTGGTTTAGCCACAGTGGACGATTTTCAAAAACACATATTTAACTAAAAATTCTTAATAACTCGAATACCTGGGTTTTTTGGCCAAAATGGTTTATATATTTCGATTCAGCATCGATATAGCATATTTAGCTGAATACCGGAATCCTCCAACTTTTTTGGTTTAGCCACAGTGGACGATTTTCAAAAACACATATTTAACTAACAATTCTTAATAACTCGAATACCTGGTTTATATATTTCGATCCAGCATCGATATAGCATATTTAGCTGAATACCGGAATCCTCCTACTTTTTTGGTTTAGCCACAGTGGACGATTTTCAAAAACACATATTTAACTAAAAATTCTTAATAACTCGAATACCTGGGTTTTTTGGCCAAAATGGTTTATATATTTCGATTCAGCATCGATATAGCATATTTAGCTGAATACCGGAATCCTCCAACTTTTTTGGTTTAGCCACAGTGGACGATTTTCAAAAACACATATTTAACTAAAAATTCTTAATAACTCGAATACCTGGTTTATATATTTCGATCCAGCATCGATATAGCATATTTAGCTGAATACCGGAATCCTCCTACTTTTTTGGTTTAGCCACAGTGGACGATTTTCAAAAACACATATTTAACTAAAAATTCTTAATAACTCGAATACCTGGGTTTTTTGGCCAAAATGGTTTATATATTTCGATTCAGCATCGATATAGCATATTTAGCTGAATACCGGAATCCTCCTCGAATACCTGGGTTTTTTGGCCAAAATGGTTTATATATTTCGATTCAGCATCGATTTTGCAATTTTAGCTGAATACCGGAATCCTCCAACTTTTTTGGTTTAGCAACAGTGGACGATTTTCAAAAACACATATTTAACTAAAAATTCTTAATAACTAGAATGGGTTTTTTGGCCAAAATGGTTTATATATTTCGATTCAGTATCGATTTTGCTATTTGAGCTGAATGCCGGAATACTCCAACTTTTTTGGTTAAGCCACATTGGACGATTTTCAAAAACACATATTTAACTAAAAATTCTTAATAACTCGAATACCTGGGTTTTTTGGCCAAAATGGTTTATATATTTCGATTCAGCATCGATTTTGCAATTTTAGCTGAATACCGGAATACTCCAACTTTTTTGTTTAGATTTGGTGCGGATACAACTTTGCGAGTTAGGTAACCTCTAGTTTTATAGGTTTTCGCTTATTTATTTATGGCCTGTGTTATATTGCATAATATACGACTTCTTCTATTCGTGTATTTTCATTATATTGTATTAAAATAAATATTAAGATTTGCTAAAATGTGCATTTTGTAAATATAGTATCAGTATGAACATTTTTACTTTGCTCTGTTAACTTATAACAGAGCTCTGTTAAATTTATAACAGCACTCTGTTGGCTCAGTAACAGTGCTCTGTTAATATAAGATGGTTTGTGTCTTGACTCATATTTAATTTTCAATGCATATTTATCTTCACGGACATAAATTGGTATTGGCCATTATGTGTAACAAACGACGTAAACTTTCGACTCGATTCAGCAACAGGGACGTGAAAGAAACCATTTTTCAGATCTATCGTACTGAAGAGTTTAGCATTCTGAAGACGATCCAATTGATCTTCAATCAACGGCAAGGGAAAACGATCTTTAGTTATGACTTTATTTATACGGCGATAGTCAATACAAAGTCTAGAAGTCCCATCACGTTTCTTGACCAGAATCTTAACCCCTCTTCATAAATCTGGAAGCCTCACTGATGTGTGGAATTATCGTGGAATCGCAAAATTAAGTATAATTCCAAAACTTTTTGAGAAAATGGTTACTGAGATTATATCTCATAAAGTATCGTCTATTCTAAGTCCATTCCAACATGGATTTCGTAAAGGTCTTTCAACTGTGACAAATTTGGTGCAATTCTCTTCTCAGGTTATAAACGAGTTTGTTCTTGGTAATCAGACAGACGTGATTTATACAGATTTTAGTAAAGCTTTCGATAGAGTCGATCACAAACTTTTGATACATAAGCTTGATCTTATTGGTTTTAGTAACAACTTATTGCGTTGGATATCGACTTATCTTGATAGTCGTATTCAGATTGTGAAATTTGGTATATCCTGCTCTGATCCGAACTTGGTTCCATCTGGGGTTCCCCAAGGTAGCCATATTGGCCCCATTCTATTTCTGCTATTCATCAACGATTTACCAGATTCAATTTCTAGTTCAAATTTACTGATGTATGCAGATGATGTTAAGATATTTTATTCTTATAAAACATCTGAAGATTCAATGCTCCTTCAAAATGATTTGATTAATTTTGGAAATTGGTGTGATATAAATTGCATGGACCTCAATCTTAAGAAATGTAAACATATGTGTTTCTCTAGGTCGAGGGCGATTTCATCCAGTTTTAGTCTTCATGGTTCCAATTTAGATACTGTTGAATCCTTTGTGGATCTTGGTATATTGATGGATCCTAAACTCAATTTCAATAATCACATAATTACAATGGTGAATAAAGCTTATGGCGTGCTTGGTTTCATAAAGCGATGGGCGAAAGAATTCGTAGATCCATATGTAACTAGGCAGTTGTATACGTCACTAGTTAGACCTATTCTAGAATATGGGTCCGTAGTGTGGGACCCCCAGTACGGGACTTACGTTGATAAGATTGAATCGGTTCAAAAAAAATTTTTATTATTCGCTTTAAGACATCTTCATTGGAATAGTGATTTTAGTCTTCCACCCTATACTAGCAGGTTGAGTTTGATAAGACTGCCTACTCTCAAGAGTAGACGTATTATGCTGAACACAACCATGGTGCTGAAAGTTATAAATGGTGATGTGCCTTCTAATTTTATTTTGTCTAGGATTGGATTCAATGTACCTTGTAGACCTTCCAGATATTACCAATTATTACATATTGATTTTCAACGTACAAATTATGCTTCGGCAGAGCCCATTCGTAGAATGTGCATTGATTTTAACACTTTAAATGAAGTTATTGACATTGATGTAGTTAGATCTAGAATAATATCTTTTTTAAATGTGTAAGTAGACTAATTTTATTGTTTGCATGTGCCGGCTGTTGAAATTTTTCTGTAGCTGGTATTTCCACCCTCTACTATTAACCCGCCATGGTCCGGATCATGGTGTGTACGCAATCCCTACGTCATGGGGATGTGGCCCCCTCGGTCGGAAGGGGCGGATAAGAGTGGTTGCGTTGGGAACGTTCGTTAAAAAAAAAGAACCACAGCACTACTATATTCTGATTCGGACACTTCGATGATACCATCTTTCAGCCACTGATCCACTTGATCATCCATGTCTTCATGGTTCCAATTTAGATACTGTTGAATCCTTTGTGGATCTTGGTATATTGATGGATCCTAAACTCAATTTCAATAATCACATAATTACAATGGTGAATAAAGCTTATGGCGTGCTTGGTTTCATAAAGCGATGGGCGAAAGAATTCGTAGATCCATATGTAACTAGGCAGTTGTATACGTCACTAGTTAGACCTATTCTAGAATATGGGTCCGTAGTGTGGAACCCCCAGTACGGGACTTACGTTGATAAGATTGAATCGGTTCAAAAACAATTTTTATTATTCGCTTTAAGACATCTTCATTGGAATAGTGATTTTAGTCTTCCACCCTATACTAGCAGGTTGAGTTTGATAAGACTGCCTACTCTCAAGAGTAGACGTATTATGCTGAACACAACCATGGTGCTGAAAGTTATAAATGGTGATGTGCCTTCTAATTTTATTTTGTCTAGGATTGGATTCAATGTACCTTGTAGACCTTCCAGATATTACCAATTATTACATATTGATTTTCAACGTACAAATTATGCTTCGGCAGAGCCCATTCGTAGAATGTGCATTGATTTTAACACTTTAAATGAAGTTATTGACATTGATGTAGAAATTGATGTAGTTATATCTAGAATAATATCTTTTTTAAATGTGTAAGTAGACTAATTTTATTGTTTGCATGTGCCGGCTGTTGAAATTTTTCTGTAGCTGGTATTTCCACCCTCTACTATTAACCCGCCATGGTCCGGATCATGGTGTGTACGCAATCCCTACGTCATGGGGATGTGGCCCCCTCGGTCGGAAGGGGCGGATAAGAGTGGTTGCGTTGGGAACGTTCGTTAAAAAAAAAGAACCACAGCACTACTATATTCTGATTCGGACACTTCGATGATACCATCTTTCAGCCACTGATCCACTTGATCATCCACCAAATGTCTTTCCGTCAAAGGTAGTCTACGCGGACACGTCGATATCGGAGTGTCTTTCTCCAAAACTATATTCATCTCTACTCCAATCGTCTTACATTTCTCTGGTTTAAAGTTACCTATAATTCCCACAACTTTAGGCTTTGCGTCTATACTTGCCATATCGTCGATGTCCAATGTCGGCCCATCATCCACAGCACCAATTCTCATTACTGGAAATTCATCGTCGTCGGATTCTATTTTTCTGACAACCGCACCTGTTGAACGAATTATCACCTCAGCTTGTGAGAAAAAGCTTTCACCAATAATCAGATCGACGTTAATACAATTATGTGGTACTACCACGAAGTTTACGTTATAGGACTGACCGTCAATAATTATCACTTTCTCGAATTGGTTTAATCTTTGTACGACCGAAACCGTTTAAGTAAAAATTACTTTTACAAAGTTCTGCTTCACCAAGATTCTTAAACACATTTTCCGTCATTATGTTAAATTTGCTACCAGTGTCTATAAGAGCCAAATAATCCCGATCATCTATTTTTACCGTCTTATTCATTAGTTCATCTTTCGGTTCTAGGAATCGCGTATTAGATTTCTGTTCATTAGGTTAGGTTAGGTTAGGTTGAAGAGAGGAGACGTTTAAACGTCTCATGTCCATGGACATACACTTAAGCCAGTGGTTCGGCCTGTTGTGCGCTCCTTATTTATGATCTTTTTATACCTCACGAGTTACAGAAAATCGGTACTAGACACGAATTTTCTCAGTATCTTCCAGTCATATTCTCTGAGATGAGTCAAGTCTGGTAATATGTCGGACCCGAAATGTTGAGATCTAGCATGTGTGAAAGCCGGGCAGTGACACAGAAAATGTTCCATCGTTTCGATGTTTTCTCTGCATGCCCTGCATTCGTCGTTTCCTGCTAGTCCTATGCGATGAAGATGTGCTTGTAAGCTTGAGTGTCCCGTTAGAACACTCATCATCTTACTAATATCGATCTTGTTTAGTTTCAGAAGACTTCTTGTTTTCTTTTCATTTGGGTCACCCCACAGTATCTTTGCAGTTGCTCCTACTGTTGCGCTATTCCACACAGTTTTATGAGCCATCACTGCCCAGTGCTTCAACTCATTTTTCGTGGCTTCGAAAGGTTTCCAATTTTCCAAGTTTATTACTCGAAGTTCTCTGCCCTCTGCCCACAGGTAGCTGTAAACCGCACTTCAGGAATGCGGTCCGAGATTTCTGGCGTTTGAATGTGACCAACTAGATATTCTAAAATCTTCTGATGTTACGACTTGTGGTCTCGATTTATCCATTCACCCATCACTTGTAGACGTCTTGCTGTGAGGGCTACCTCATACTTTATACGGATGTCTATTGGTTCGATGTGCAGTATAGTCTCCAACGCTTTTGTTGGTGCAGTTCTAAATGCCCCGCTTATGCCTAGACAGCACATACGTTGAATTTTTTGCAAAGGTATTACGTTGCACTTCTTGTCCATTGATGTCCTCCACACTACAGAGGCGTAGGTGATTATTGGTCTAATCAGGCTCATGTAAAGCCAGTGAGTCATATTTGGACGTAGTCCCCATTTTAAACCTATAGCTCTTCTGCACAACGACCAACATCTGTGTGCCTTTGTAACTCTTTCTTCAAGATGATCTTTCCAGTACAGTTTCTGATCCAAGATTACTCCCAAGTATTTTACCTTTTTAGTTATAGCAATTGTCTTATTCAGGAATCGAGGCGGGGTAAAACGTGGGATCTTCGTTTTCCTTGTAAATAGACATATTTCTGTTTTGTCTGGGTTAACATTTAATCCCCTTGGTTGTGCCCAGTTATATGCTATGTTAAGTGCCTCTTCAGCTCTTCTGCATAATAGATTTGGACGAAAGCCCCTTAGAAGTATTACAACGTCGTCTGCATAACAGACTGGTTTAAGTCCTTCATTGGTGAGGGCTTTTAGGAGACTGTGTATCGTCGTAACCCATAGAAGAGGCGATAAAATGCCCCCCCTGAGGTATACCACGATTTACCTTATATTCCTTTATTCCTTAGCATATTGTTGATCCAGTTTTTCAGCGCCTGGTCAACCTGAAACTCGTCTAAGGACTGGATAAGTGTATCGGTCTGTACATTGTTAAATGCGCCCTCAATGTCTATGCAAACAGCAAGTGTATACATTTCTTTACTGAAGGACTCTTCTATGTGGTGCACTACCTCATGCAGAGCTGTTTCCACTGATCTTCCTTTGACATAGGCGTGTTGTTTGAATTTTAGCCTGTCATCCGCTATTTTACCTTTGACCATGTCATCAATTATTCGCTCCATTGTTTTTAACAGGAAAGAAGTAAGGCTAATGGGTCGATAAGCCTTTGGGGTCGTGTAACTCGCCTTTGCAGGCTTTGGTATGAAGACCACCCTTGATTCCTGCCAGTTTTTTGGGGTATACGAATGGGTTAGGCATGCAGTGAACACTCCAGCCAGATGAGTTGATACCAGATCCACCTCATTCTGCAGAAGTGCTGGAAATATTCCATCCGGTCCCGCAGCCTTAAAGGGAGAGAAACTTTTTATCGCTTCTTTAACCATACCATCTGTTATATCCGTAATAGGTACTTGATGCAATACATTTTCATTCTGTAACTGTTCCTCTGTTGGTCCAGCATTACCAGTCGGAAAATGAGTTTTCATCAAGAGCCTTACGGTATCCTCTATAGTTTCCATCCTTTTACCCGTTTCATCCACCAGTGTTTCGGTTTGGACATGAGTTTTTGAGAGGAACTTTTTCATTTTAGACATGCTGTTAACGCTGTCTACCTGTTCACAGAAAAACCTCCAGGAGTTACGTTTCGCCGATCTAACGATTTTATTGTATTCTTTGAGTCTTCTGTGGTAGTCGTCCCAATAAACTGATTGGTTTTTACGTCGAGCTCTATTGTAAAGTCTGCGGACATCTTTGCCAATCGAGCGAATTTGATATATTGACGCCAGGTACATATTTCCATTACCTTGCCTCAGCACCGTTGCGTCCGATGTTGACAACTCTGGAGAGAAAATAAAACATAAGTTTTTATGGCACAGAATACAAGTCCTTGGACGAGTACCTGTGTTAGCGTAGAAAAGGTTATAGTTCACATGGTTTAATCCAGTAACCTTGTTGCTAGTTGTCCATGGTTCCTGGATGAAAGCAATATGAACCCTGCCTTTATTTATGATGTCCATCAGAGCGTTGGATGCTGTCTCGCTCCGGTGGAGGTTTATCTGGATGACCTTAATCATTGTCCTTCCAGTAAAAGTTTCTTTTGGGAGTCTATCCTATCTGGTGGCACCCCCTCATTATTTGGTAGTGGGTCATTCTCCTCCTTTCGTTCACTACCTATTACACCATCTTCCAGTCGACAATTTTGGGAGGCGGTGTTATATTTTGTCGCTCCCTCATTGGTTTGAATCGTTTTGTGGATAGTACCTGTAAAAGTTGCGGTACTATTGGTGAACTGGTGGTGTTATTGACTACTTCCACATCAGTTTTTGGCAGTGTCTCACTTGTCTCCATCCGTTCAATACCAGTGTTTGCCTCTTCAGACAGTATATTTGGACTCGATTCATTTGTCCTGCCAATCGGGACCTTTCCAATTTTGAAAAAGACTGTCCAGATCAAGAAGTACGCCATGCCCTTCACCATGACAAGATTGTTCTTGGATCCTCGGTCTATGCCTAACACGAGGAGAGTACCCTCGGTATCATCCTTCCTATAGAAGACTTCCCACTTTCTCACGGAAAGTTTTGAATTCTGTTTGCCAATGATGTCGAGTATGTACTCTGATGAGAACTTACTGGGACATCCCTTAACATATAGGGTCGTTTTTATGAGCTCAGGAATGTCGCTTTTCCTTACCAATTTTAGCTTTGCGCCGTCCCAAGGTGAGGGGAAGCTATCCACAAGTTTTACGAGGACACCAGCGCAGCGTTGTGATGCCAGCCTTAGCATCAAAACACCCCTCTCAAACTTGCAACTCATTACTTCGATTGGTGGTTCATCCTTAGATTCGAGGACGTATTCCGCTACCCTCGTATAGACCAAATCTTCGAAGTTTCTCTTTTGGTCTTCGGGGATTCTGCCAGATGCACTACTGCTATCAATTATGGCGTAGCATAGATCGTCTCGAAAATGTTGTTTAGCTATATTAGAATAAGATGGTGGCTTTTTACCCTTCTTTATGGCCAATTGATTTTTCCGTGTCTGTAGAGTGTTTTTGGTTAAAGCCTCATCCTTAACGGATGATTTGGTTGACTTTAACTGCATTATTGGGTCAACTTTACCGCCCACAATCGAAGGACACAGACTAGAGACCTCCTCTTGTGTGGTTACGTTAGGCTTATCCGAATTACTGGAAGACGGCGAGCCCTTTTTCTTCTTAGTCACTTTCACAGCGCTATGTTCTTCGGGAGACCTGACTCTTTTAGCGGCCTCCATGTTTGTATTGGTGGTAGAATTGTCAGGTTTATCCCGTAATAGGTTCTGTCGGTTCAACTTATTCAGTTTCCTTCTTTGTGCCCCTGACAGTCTCTTTGATTTAGCAACAATAGTGATATTGTTTTCATTTGATGATTCAGAGTCAGAGTCCCCACTGGCTTTTAAAGGCTGGGGTTGCTTAAAGCCCCGGCTGGGTTCTGCTTCATCTGTCTTATCATTTGTTTTGCCTGCGGCTGGATGTGCTCTTGTTTCATTTTCGACTACGGGATCCAAGGCACCAAAGCTCGTAGAAGTTGCTTGCTCACGATTGTTCGATAACGACGACACATGACTCGTGAGTGAATGAACGCTTGTCGCCGGCACTGGGTTTTCTCTCCCCTGCGCCGTAATCTCCTTCGTCTTTTTTGGTTTAATCATAAATTGGTTGGGGGAGACACCCCCATAGCCAGTATTAACCCGTAATAGGTACGTCGGTATAGGCCTTCCAGACTGAGCTCAGAAATTTCTGTCCAGAGACCGATGCATCCAATTCAACCTACGCTTTATAAACAACAAACCCCTGGTTGCGTAGTAGGTAGGTGAATAGGTATTGCGTAATAGGTTAAAAACTATCCGCTCTGCGATAACACGTCCGTTCGCTACGACAGGCGGCGACTGACTCATTAGACACGGTACAGTTTTTCGCTATATGCCCGAATTGATTGTACAACGCGATTATTGTAAATTTTTTTCTTATCTACTTTTTGTGTCACAGTATCCAAACTACTTTCGTTTTTGCATTTTTCGTGGAATGTCTCATAGCACGACAGTTTTTCCTTGAATTCCCGAATATTTTTTGTACCGTACAACATCGATTTATTCATATTCAAATCTTCGATACCATCAATGACGTATTGTATTACCGAACATTCCTCTACCGACCCTCGTGATGCAATCTCTTTAATATTGAAGAAATATTCAAATACACTTTCATTCTTCTTCATTTTTCTCTCAGATAATTGTGTATGTATTTGTGCACCATTCATACTACGCGAAAATTCATCGATTACAGCAGATCTCCAAGTTGTTATGCCTCTTTCACTCTGCACGAACAATTTTGCCAAACCATTCAATGACTTTTTTGCAAATACAAACATTTGGAAATCATCCCACTGCATTATTGTCGCCGTCTCTTCCAACTCAGAAATCCATACATCTACTGACAAACTACCGCTACCATCAAATTGTCGTATTGAGTCCTCAATATCGCGAAAATTTAACGTAAATCTAGATGTTGTCATGTGTGATGTATCAATATGCGTAGCGCCTGCAACTCTTCTATTCCCTTCGTTGTCAGCTGAAAAGAAACTTTCATTGTGTACAGCTTTTTCCTCTACCGGCACTCTTTGTTGTCGTCGTTGGCCAATTTCAGTTTTCGTATCTTCAAACTCCTCTTCGACCTCGCCGTCGTCTTCGTCGATGTTTGATGCGAGCAACACACCCTTCTTCAAGTTGTTGAAAATATGCAACTTCACGTCTTTTGAGTTGTAACTGATATCCAACAAGTTGCAAATCGAAATCAAATCTGCCGTCGTCAAGTGTGCGTCGATATACGTCGTCTTCTGCACATACGCATCCGTCTTCTCGTCATAATCAAAACCTTCGAACTCTCAAACGTTGTCTGTTCGATCTATCTCCGTCACTCTCGAACACGAACTTATGGAGGGCAGTTACGCTCTCCTTTCTGCCTCTACGAAGATTTTCACGAACATTTTGAAACATGCCCAAACTAGCCATTTTTTCTGTTTCTGCGCAACTAAGTTCGTAAGTGTCTGTGTTTTTCAGTGTCTGCGTTTCCAACGTGTGTGTGTGTATAAAACTGATATTATGTATTCCAGTGTGTGTGTTTTCAACACCAGCAACAGCCACACAAAACACAATATTCAGCAGCCACACAAAAAAAACCGTTATCGTTCAAATTCACTGAAAGGAATGCTTTTTTCGTTTGTCCGTTTTTCCACCGAACCTGATCTGTTTCTCTTTGCGCGTCGCGTTCTTTTTCCTTTCATTCTTTTAATTCGTATTACACTCAACTTTGTCTAGGTTATCGGTTGATTCCTCCAAATTATGGCGGTTCTTTGTAATTTTAAATAAAGAATAGTTTGTTTATTCATGTATTATTCAGTTTACAAGAATTATGATGTAGTTAAAATAAATGATATTGAAAAAGTAAAAAATCAAAAGCAATAAAACTATTGAAAAGGCAATCGTCGTATTCCGTCTTTACGTCTTAACTTCAGCTCGTCGCGAATAGAACTGTTTGCTTTGTTTTCATCACGTTGAAAATTGCAACTTCTCTCTCGTCGAAAGGGTTGCCATCGGTTCGGGAAAAACCATTTCCACATGTATGTAATCCAAATAATGTTTTTTAATTAAGAAGATGGTTCTGCATTTCAATAGGTTTAGTTTTGGGTAACAGCCAGCTTTGCCAGTTCACTTAGCCCAATGAAGGTTCATAGTGACACCACGACACAGATGCCTCTCATCGAAACCATCCTGCTTATTATCAATAGTACGAATATTGGTACCGGAAAGATCTGTCAGATTTCCTAGAAAGATCGACGCCAGTATATCCAGGCGTAGTTTACTTGCTCTTCACTTCTTCCCCATCAACACAGCTCCTACAGAAGTCATTGGACTCATTACCTAACCTTTTGTCGTGTTCGCCGATCAGGCAGTGTCCCATCAGAACTGATGCTGACGTAGACAGTATTTTCCTCTCTAGTGCGAGGAGACATTTTGACATTCTCAATTTGTATCTTGGCCAGATTAGTGTAGCTACCCTACAGGTTCCGATTTCTTTCCATCTTTCATTGGACTGCTTGATTGCCTGCTGCCTAAGCCAAAGCTTGAATGTGGACGGTGGCGTACCAATACATTCAAATTCTTCGAGAATTTATAAGTTCGTCCCTCTTCAAGCAAGTTCATCAGCGTTGCAGTTCCCCGGGATATCCCCATGCCCAGGTACCCATATGATGAGTATCTTAAACTGCTCAGCCGAGTTTTCGTAGATTTATCAAGCTGAGGGCTTACAGTATAGCAAAGACCTCCGCCTGGAAAACGGCGCAGGTGTCGGCTAACCTGTTGGACGTATTTATGCAATTCGCTGAAAATTCCTGCCCCTGTGCCTACATCCATCTTTGAACCGCCAACCAGTCTGTTCTGGGGGGATGTCGAGATTTGAGGAGAATTTCTGAACTGGTGACAAATAGTCTGTCGGTTCTGCCAGAGCCCTTAGGTTGGGCTAGGTTAAGAACGCGCGACACACAACCATTGCTGCCGTGGAGACCATTTGGTCCATTGTGTTCGTCCCGAGAAGATGATTAAAGAAGAGGGAGATGTCGAAGAAGATGATGAGTATAGATAAGAGAGATGGCTTTTTAGGAGAGGTTTAGTGAGTTGATGTCAAACCATCCATCTCAAGCAAACTATGAAGCCCATGATCAATATCGTGGGATGATAGGGAGTCCATAGATCAGACATTTTTGATTCCTCAATGAGGATGGCCGAGTGGCCCCAACCCGCGTTACGTCACACACGAGCTTCTCGGAGTCTGAGACCACATTTTGTAGCACTGCACTTAACAAAGAGACCTACAGGTTGTATGTTCAATACCATGTCGAGGGCCGCCTGCGGTCTGCTCTTTCTCGCACCGGATATATATAATGATGTCGCTCTTTGTACTTTCTCTAACTATTTAACTTCTGTCGCCTTCCACCATACCACTGAACCATAGGTAATATAGGTTATACATCCAGTGAATGGTACTTGGCTTGAGCCCCCAGCTCTTACCTATGGAGTTTCTGCACGAGAATAGTGCGCTCAACCCCTTTTTGACTCTTTCTTCTGTGTTTATTTTCCATCTCCAAGGTATTAGCCTCAGAAGACAGGTTCAGTTCCACTCCGTCCAGAATAGGTTTGGTAAAATGTGGTATCTTCTTCTGTCTGGTGAATAGTACTAGCTCGGTCTTCATGGGGTTGATGCCCAGCCCATTTGCCGTTTCCCATCTAGATAGCCTCCTAAGACCACCCTGAATAAGATCGGTGATAGTCGAGAGAAATTTGCCTCCAACCATGATAACAACATCATCTGCGTAGGCGACAACTTTTACTCTTTCTTCCTCTAATAATCTGAGATTTCCATTTAGTACCAAGAGCCACAGGAGAGGTGACTCCTCCTTGAGGAGTTCCTCTGGTTACCATTTTCCAAATGGAGCCCTCTGCAAGTGATGCGTTTATGATTCTGCTGTTTAGCATTGTATCAATCCGATCAACCAGTAGAAAGGGAATGTCCACATCCATTAAGGACTTAAGGACAAATTATTGAAGGCTCTTTCTATGTCTAGGAAAGTAGCCAAAGTGTTTTGGTTTTCCTAGATTAACTTCAATATAACCCACCACGTCATGAAGAGCACTGTCAACAGAGCGATCCTTGATGTTCGCATGTTGACTACTGCTGATTAAAGATGAGCTATATCAAAACTAAGTTTACAGTTCACTCCGAAGCCAATCTTATCATCAAGCTTCGAACAATCTGTGTAGAAGTGGAGATGTTTCCTATTTCCTGGTGTTTTGCCAACCCATAGTAATGCCGCTCTGGCGGCAACTTTCCTCGCCAGTAGTCCTCAACGCTCCGTGCAGGCGGTTATCCGAACCATTGATAACAGTGCGACAAAATAAACTAAAATTGGAAAGCAAATGACGCGATAGAGGGCAAACAGAACCTTGGTAGAAATGGGCAGGTGTTTATTAAAGTCGTCTGGATTACCTCAGAATTTGTGGGCCGAAGCTACGAATACTGCTGGATATCTCAGAAATAGAGAACTACAATAGTTCTTCTGATGTTACACCTTACGAAAATGGCATGGAAGAAAACCATCTGTATATCATTTCAAAAATGTTGGATGTGACGCAATTGTCACATCCAACATTTTTGAAAGGGGAGAAAGTTTATGCCAAAGGTGATCAATATGAAGTTTGTACGTTACCAAGATACTACGAAAGGTTACCGATTGTATTAAAAAAAATCAAAGAAAATTAAGATTGCACGAGATATAATATTCTTTGATGAATCTTTTGAGGAAACATTAGGAGCACCAGACAAACCAGAGTTATTTTGTGCGGAAAAAATGTTCAATTCGATAACTGAAAGCCATCAACAAATTGCTGAAGCATTGAATTCGGATAACTGCAACAAATGGAAGAAGGCTATGCAAAAGGAATACGATTCCCTAATTTGAAACGGAACATGTGCTCTAGTTGATCGCCCGACGGACAAAAACTTAATTTGAAAAAAGGATCTCTACTTAGATCACCCTATATAAAAGTAAACACATATCACATATCCAACAAAGCCCGTTTGTTGTGAAGAGTGAAGAAAAATAAACAAACGTAACAAGTGTGAACAACAAGAAATAAGAGTGTATGTCTCTCACACCCTCAGCGCAGCAAGTGAATCGAACGAAACATCAAAAAACAACGAAACAAATTAAGGTAAATAACGAAAAGCCTGAAAGTATGCTCCAAAATACTATCAACACTACACAGAGAAAAACGTTGTCAACGCTTAGGTTAGACTGAAAAGAGAAGACGTTTAAACGTCTCATGTCCATGGACATACACTTAATCCAGTGGTTCGGACTGTTGTTCCTTATTTATGATATTTTTATACCTCATGAGTTACAGAAAATCGGTACTAGACACGAATTTTCTCAGTATCTTCCAGTCATATCCTCTGAGATGAGTCAAGTCTGGCAATCAGCGTTTGGAAGAAGACATAAACATAAACACATTGCATTGATGATCGCAAACACTATAGTAGTTATGGTTTTTGTATGAGAACGCAAACAGAATACACTACGTTTAGCGTTCTGTTCTTTTTTATACGGGATACCACAGGTCGCAAATATGAAGCGAATCGCAAATGTCGGTTTGAAATGATTCGGCGTATATTTGGATCTAATATTAACAAAATGCTAGGAGAGGATCGGGGAAATAGTCAAAAAATCAATTTTCAAATGCAGAAAGAAATGTAATAGCGCCATAAAATATTTAAAAATCAACATATTTCAATGAAATATTTTGTAGTTTGTAGGTCTTGACTTCACAAATCGAGAGTAATACGCAAATCATTATATTTCCAAAACTCACTCCCACAATTCCCAAAATAATTTTGAAAATCCCCAAAAATGTGATTTTTTTGTTTTTCCCCTATATCTACTATACTCAGATTCCCTTACCACATATAAATATGCCAACAGTTTTGACATTTTAGCTTTGCGATTGGAAAAAATGTGGCTTAATTTTGAAATTTGTGTAAAAAATGGTGTAAATTGGAGAAGCTTTTTAACAATACCAGTAAATATTTTGACCCGTTCTTTGTTTGAGAGCATACCTTGGAAAGTTTCCTTTAAGATGATCGTAAATATGTTATACATTTTTTAACTTACTTCTTCTAAAACTCAAAAATACGACATATACTTTTTTCCTAAAAAAATTACAAAAAATCGATTTTTTTTGAAAATATAACTTCAAGTGGCCATAACTTTTGTCGTATTGGGTATATCGAATTAATTTTTTTTCATCATATAGGAAATTTTATTGCCAATCTAGATATACTTAAGTGGATAAAATTGGGGCATATTCTGCTTCGATATTTACAAAATACTAGCACAGGGTCGGGGAAAAAATTAAAAATTAAATTTTCAAATACAGATATCTCGGTAACTATACAAGATAACTGTTAGGTGCAGAAAGCCTTTTGTAGACCTCGGTTATTAGAATACACACAAAAAAGATTTTATGAATCGGACGGAAAAGACGAAAGTTACACGCGCTTAAACAAGTATGGCAGGAATAGAACGAGTCAAGAATAGAGAACAGCAGGAACAGAGTGTTTCAGGGAAAGAGTGTAACAGGAAGAGATCACAACAAAAAACTGGGAGTTACATGAATAGTGTATTACAGAATAGAACGTCTAGCAGCAGAGCATAACAGGACAATAACACAGCAGGGACAGAGAGTTTCAGGAAACAGGTCATCGCACAGTGGGAGGAATTCCAAAAAAAGGGAAATAATTCTGCCGTTTCTTAACCAGACATCCGATCGCGACCAAACTTGGCATGTTTGTGGAAGAGGTATTAGAGAAGTTAAGTTTTGAGTTTGGGCCCCCGTGGTATACAGGGGCGGAGCTGCATGGCCTCAAAGTTGGCCCCCTCGGTTGAACAAAATGTTTAAGCGCGTGTATCTTTCGTATTTTCCGGCCGATTTATAAAATCTTTTTGTGCGTATTCTAATAACCGAGGTCTACAAAAGGCTTTTTGCACCTAACAGTTATCTTGTATACTTACCAAGATATCTGCATTTGAAAATTGAATTTTTTCCCCGACCTTGTGCTAGTATTTTATAAATATCGAAGCAGAATATGCACCAATTTTATCCACTTAAGCATGTCTGGATTGGCAATAAAATTTCCTATATGATGAAAAATTGGTTCGATATAACAAAAAGGACAAAAGTTATGGCCCCTTGAATTCATATTTAAAAAAAATAGATTTTTTGTCATTTTTTTAAGAAAATTGTTTATGTCGTATTTTTGAGTTTTAGAAGAAGTTAGTTAAAAAATGTATAACCTATTTACTATCATCTTAAAGGAAACTTTCCAGAGTATGCTCTCAAAGAAAGAACGGGTCAAAACTATTTACTGGTATTGTTACCAAGCTTCTCCAATTTACACATTTTTTTAGACAAATTTCAAAAGTAAGCCACATTTTCTCCAATCGCAGAGCCAAAATGTTAAAACTTTTGGCATATTTATGTGTGGTAAGGTGTTGTAAGTTGAACTGCAAAGGGAATCTGAAACCTCGCTTTCAGTATAGTAGATATAGGGGAAAATCCAAAAATCCCATTTTTGGGGATTTTCAAAATTATTTTGGGAATTGTGGGACCAACTTTTGGAAATATAATGGTTTGCGAATTACATTCGATTTGTTATGTCAGAACTTACAAACTACAAAATATTTCATTGAAAAATTTTCATATTTAAAAATTTTATGTCGTTTTTACATTTCTGTCTGCATTTGAAAAGTCATATTCTGCTTAATATCAGTGCAGAATATGAACATATTCACATCAACTTCTCTAAATTAACAACAAAATTTTCTGTGTGATGCAAAAAATTTCGGTAAAATGTGCCCACCTATACAAAAGTTATGGTCACATCAATTTACACTTTCAAAATATAGACAATTTTTGTATTTTATTGCGAAAAGTTATATGTAGTATTTTGGAGATACAGAGGAATTTATAAAAAGAAAGTATAACATATGTATATTTTTCTTAAAGGAAACTTCCTGGAGAATATTTTCGAGAAAAGAACGAGACAAAAATATGTATTAATAGTGTTGCCACGCTTCTCCAAATTACACCATTTTTTACGAAAATTTCAAAGCTAGGCCACATTTTCGGCAATCGCAAAGCTTGGATATGAAAACCTTTCCCATTTTTATATGTAGTAATCTGTTATACGATAAATTGCAAAAGGATTTTTGAGCCCGGCTTTTAGTATAACAGATTTTGGAAAAAAACAAAAATTCCCTTTGGTGGGGATTTTCGAATTTATTTTGGGAATTGTGGGATTTACGTCCACAAATAAAATAATGTTAGAATTAGCCTCGATTTCTGGTGTCAAGGCGTACAAATTACAAAAAAATAATTGAGATATCTTAATTTTAAAGGATTCAATGGAAATATAAAATTTCCTTTGTTGTTTATTTTTTCCTTTGTTGTTTATTTTTTCCCGATCCTTTCCTACGAATCGCTATATATTAGATCCTGTTATATACCGATTCTTTTCTCATTATCTTTTCTGGATAGAAAACAAAATTTACTATTTGATGTCAATATATTGCAATTTGGTATACCCACTGAGACAAAAGTTATGGCCATATGAAGTTATACATGAAAATCATATAGGAAATTTTATTGCCAATCCAGACATGCTTAAGTGGATAAAATTGGTGCATATTCTGCTTCGATATTTACAAAATACTAGCACAAGGTCGGGGAAAAAATAAAAAAAAATCAATTTTCAAATATCTCGGTAAGTATACAAGATAACTGTTAGGTGCGAAAAGCCATTTGTAGACCTCGTTTATTAGAATACACACAAAAAAAGATTTTATGAATCGGCCGGAAAATACGAAAGTTACACGCGCTTAAACATTTTGTTCAACCGAGGTGGCCAACTTTGGGGTCCTGTAGCTCCGCCCCTGTATACCACAGGGGGCCCAAACTCAAAACTTAACTTCTATAATACCTCTTCTACAAACATGCTAGGTTTGGTCGCTATCGTATGTCTGGTTAAGAAACGGCAGAATTATTTCCCTTTTTTTTTTTGGAATTCCTCCCACTGTGCATCGTAGGAACATCGCATTACAGGAACGTGGTTTAGTAGAAACCGAGCATGGCAGGAAGATAAAGTAGCAGGACCAGAGCGTTACTATAACGGATATGACAGGAACATAATATATCAGGGACGAAGCATAGCAGCAACCGAACATTTCAGGAAACAGAATGTAGCAGGAACGGAGCATTGCAGGGACAGAACGTAGCAGGAGCACAGCAGGACCAGAGCATTGCAGGAACGGATATTGACAGGAACATAACAAAACAGGAACCGAAACATAGCAGGAAACAGAACGTAGCCGGAATAGGATGTAGCAGAAACAGGGCGTAGCAGGAACAGGACGTAGCAGGAAACTGGACTGGCAACCGTCTTTTAAAATAGCGCGAAATAACGTACGATCAAGAAAAAAAGAAGAATAGTTAAATAATAGATTCAATTACTACGCGTTTTATCACTGAAATCGAGTCAGAAGATGAGAAGAAAGAGTAAACCGAGTTAGAGTTTTTGTGAAGTGAGTTTTGAGATTAGATTCGAGGAAATAGTGTCGGAATTTGAGAAGAGCGAGTAAACCGAGTTAAAGTTTCTGCGAAGTGAGTTTAGAGGATTGAATTGTTCATAATTAAATCTACAAAAATCAATTTTTAGAGGAATAAAATTACGAGTCGAACGGGCAGGAATGTTAAAGCATAATTCGCTAACTAAATAATATGAATTTATTTCTCCATTAATCCATTTAACTATAAACACAATACCTAACATAAACCTTCTTTTCTCAAGCGAAGGAAGATCAATCAATTTCGAGCGATTGTAGTAAGGTGGCAAATCTAGAGGGTCACTCCAACCAAGACCACGTAATGCAAAAATTAGGAATTGTTTTTGTACTGACTCAATCCTATCAACGTAAATGCTATAATGAGGGGACCATAAAACCGAAGCATATTCCAAAATAGGCCTAACAAGAGATATGAAAAGTTGTTTAGCCAAATATGGGTCTTTAAATTCCTTAGACCATCGTTTGATAAATTCTAATAAACTCATAGCTTTCGTCACACACGATTCAATGTGTAAGTTAAATTCAAGTTTGGGGTCAAGTAAAGCACCTAGATCATTTAAAATATCAACGGGTGTAATTGCCTATAGAGTAATTTGTCTGAGAGATTAATGAACGAGAGAAAGACATTTTCTTGCATTTTTCAAATTTAACGGCATAAAGTTTCTGTTACACCAATCTGACAAACGCAAAATATCATCTTGTAGGGAAGTTCTACAAGGAACTGAGTATAAGGACAGAAACAACTTGACATCATCGGCATACATTAATATCTTAGAATAGTTTACCACCGACGGAAGATCATTAAGATATAGATTGAACAGAATAGGACCTAAGTAACTACCTTGTGGATCACCCGAAGTTACATAAATGATACGAGACAAAATACATTTAAAAAAATACTCTGAGTCCTACCTTTTATATACGAAAATATCCAACGGATTAAGCCATGAGGAAAACCAATTAATTTAAGCTTGCACAATAAGAGATCATGATTTACGGTGTCAAAAGCCTTGAGAGAATGAAGAAAATATGTGCGAAACGAATTCCATTAGATTGGCAACTGTGGACGTACCCTTTACAAAACCATGTTGAACGTCCGATAAGATATTGCTCAGTGAATGAGAGAGTCTATCAGTGATTAATTTCTCAAAAAGTGTGGGTATAGCACTAAGTTCGATATAAAATCTAGAGCATTTTTTGTACAAAGGAATAATAAAACTTTCCTTCCATACGAGAGGTAATATATACCAGAAGATATAGTTATATTAAAGATGTTAGTAAGGGGTATGTATAACTCATAAGCACATTCGCGTAATATGAAATTAGGGACTCTATCCGGACCTGGAGAATAGTTTAAAGACAGAGATAGTAAACCTTCTAAAACCTCATTATAAGATAAAAATCTATGGATAGATGTAAATTTAATTAAATTGTTTTAAATAAAACTCGAGCTCTTGGTTTTTATAAATTTATTTTCTTTTATTCAATATTTCGCCTTTCATCGAAAGGCATCATCAGGCTGAAAGTGTTCCAAAGTAAAAGAAAACATACAAACATTGGAAATTTACGTATTATGTTGTTGTACACTCACGAGAAATTAAATAATTGTATGAGTATGAGTATTGATCTGACGTCGTTGTCGTCTGTTGTCATACTAACTATTCTCTATTGTACTTTGTTTATTTTTCTAATAAGATGCCTGTAGTTATGTGCCAAATTCTCCGTGTCAGTTTTGTAGTTCATTCGTTTGGTTGTTGGTGTGTTTATGATATGCAGCATCTCCAGTGTGAGTCGCTTGTTGTAGTTACTCTCACATTGTAGTACTAGTACTCTCTCAAGATCGGGGTGATGTTGTTCTGCTGCACAGTGGGATGTGAGTGCTGTTTTTCCAGTTGCATTTTTAAGTCTTAGTTTTATATCGGATTTGTGTCCTGATAATCGTGTTCTGAGTTTATTTTTGGTCGTGCCGATGTAATGTTTATCACATTTTTCTTCTCCGTTTCCGTTACATTTTATGCTGTATATAAGGTTTGATTTGTCCATGTCGTCAATTTTAGATTTAAGAGTTGTATATAGTTTTTGTAAAGTGTTGGTTGTTTTTGGCGCAATTGTAAAATTATTGTTATCGATACATTTTGAATTAAGAAATCGTTCCGTCAATTTGGGGATATATAACACCGATTGTGTGTTTATTTATTAATGTTTCTATAGTATCTTTGGGGAAGCTATTTTTTAATAGGATATCCCGTATCTTTTGTAAGTTTTCAGTGTAAAAATTTTCATCACTAATACTCTGTTTATAAAATTTGACGCTGTGTTAAAAATTACTCTTTTCGGATGTTTTGAGTAGAAGTTCACTAATCTGCCAGATGCTGTGGGTTTCTGGTACCAATTTAATTTGATTTTGTTATTTTCTCTTATAATTAGTATATCCAGATAAGGTAGTCTTCCATTCTCTTCATGTTCTAGAGTAAATTTGATGTGTTGGTTGATATATATCCCCAAATTGACGGAACGATTTCTTAATTCAAAATGTATCGATAACAATAATTTTACAATTGCACCAAAAACAACCAACACTTTACAAAAACTATATACAACTCTTAAATCTAAAATTGACGACATGGACAAATCAAACCTTATATAATCAAATTTATAAAAACCAAGACCTCGAGCTCGAGTTTTATTTAAAACAATTTAATTAAACAACAATAAAGGTCGAATAAACGAAGATTAATCAAATTTGATAGATGTAAATGTTATGAGCCATTTTGTAAATGTTAGGGAAATTGAAAAAAATCTTTTTTCATTTTTTTCGTTTTTAAATGATGTTTTTGCGTATATTGAATTGGCCATATGTGAGAGAGGCATATAAGAGACATTGCAAATTATAGAGAGGACGAGGTTTTATGGCCATTCGTGACCCTCCATAAAACATGATATGCAATGTCAGTGTAATTCAGCGCCTTAAAGAGATAAGGCGATTTTCTGAAAAATATTATAAAGTTATATTTTGAAGTATGAGTAAACGGCAAAGAAATTTTCAATGTGTAAATGATCCCGACAATTTCTGCTACATCTGTCGAAAATATGTTATTAAAAAAATCGACGTGCGTTTAGTAAAATAATAGAAGACATATATGTGCAATATTTTGGTATACGAGTTAAAAATATGAACGAATCGTGGACACCTAGTATTTTGTGTAATTCGTGCCATGTAAATCTTACTCGATGGAGTAGTGGAAGCATGCGGTAAGTACTTTACAATTAATGTATTACAATGTTTTGTGGAATAAAACGTTTTAATTTTAGACTTCACGTGCAATTTGGAATGATAATGATTTGGAGACAAACATTCATTCACGATACGGACTGCTATTTTTCTCTAAGTTTATAGATTGGAGTAGGAAGTGTCCAAGTATAGCTAACAGCCTAATAACGGAAACATCATCAAGTTAAACTGAGTACTCAACTCTGAGCGATTCAAGTTTGAGTCAGAAGTCATCGCATTTAACTCAGTTTCAACTCATTGATCTAGTGAGAGATTTGGAACTGACCAAATATAAGGCAGAACTACTTGCATCTGGGATAAAACAGTACAATTTTGGCCCCAGATGTTAACATATCATATTATAGAGTCCGTGATATACCTTACAAACAATTTTAAACAACTGTGGATAACAGATGCTTTTGCAAGGACATTCCCGGACTGTTCGAGGAACTTAATCAAACATACAATTCAAAGGAATGGCGGTTACTTGTTGACAGAAGTTTGAAAGCAGTACTTTTACACAACGGAAATCAGAAACCGTCGATTCCCATTGCTCATGCTGTCAACACTAAGGAATCATACGAAACAATGGCTAAATTGATAAAATACATAAAATATGAACATGAGTGGAAAATTTGTTGCGATTTAAAAGTAGTTGGTATGTTATGCCTCTGGGATAGCCGATATTTTGTCACAACTGCATATTAAGCTGGGGCTCTATAAAAATTTTGTAAAAGCCTTAAGGAAAGATGGCAATTCAATCTATATATTTGAAAAGTTTATTTAAAAGTCTTTCTTTTCAAAAAATCGAAGGAGTTTTTGATGGGCCTAAAATAAGGAAACTGATGATAGATGAGAATTTCGAATCATATTTGACGACGGATGAAATTGCAGCATTGGAGGCTTATTTAGGCTTGTAGTTTCAAATTTCCTTGGATCCAATAAAAGCCCGCAATATGAAACAATGATTAATGATTTGTTAAAAAATTATGAAAAAATTGGTTTGAAATATATTTTTTTATATTTATGTATATAACACATATGTATTCTTCCAACTTATTTTTCGCTTTATGTATTCCAACAGGTGTAAATATGTCCCTCAAAATGAATTTCTTTCATTCTCATTTAAACTTTTTCCCCGAGAATCTTGGCGACGAAAGTGACGAACATGGCGAAAGGTTTCACCAAAAATTAAAGTCCACCGAGCGGCGTTACCAAGGGCACAGGGATGAAAGAATGATGGGAGATTATATTTGGTTCCTGATTAGAGAAACCGATTCCGAAATCTTCAAACGTCAACAAAGAACTCACAATTACTTCTAGTGAAACTCGCTCATGTAAATAAACTCAAATGTACATAATATAAATAAAAGTAATAAATAAAATCGCTATTTAAACAGAAATTAAAAAAAAAAGATTTTTTGAAATTCTCTTACCTCTACCAAAAGGGCTATAATTACTACATTTATCCATAGTTTTTTTTCAAATAGGCATTATTTTCATCGCTAGGATGCAAACTTAAAAAAAAATAAAATATTTTTTTCGATTTTGTTTCTATTTTTTATGTTTTTTTTTGTCCCAGGATTTTTTTTGAAAAAAAAATCTACTTTTTCCAACCTGTTTAATGACTATTACTAAACCACTGTTTCTAAGTGAAAGGGATATTTCGAACAATGGTAGACCACATTAATAGCTTCAATTTAACGCATAAGTCGACCTGATCGGACATATACTCCAAAAATTATAGTGCAAGGGGTACCTTCGACGATAATAGCATTTTTAATAAAAAAATTTAAAAAAAAAATTATCCATAAAAAAAATGTTGGTTTTGATTTTATATAACAGTATGCCACAATCTGTACAAAAAAATATTTTTTTAATTTTTAGGTCTAGGACACAAAAAATTTTTTTTTTTATTGCGTAGTGTAATCCGTACAGGGCAGAATGTTTTTAGTATAACTACTTTCAAAGAAATTTGGGAAAAGGTCCACAATTCCTGAGTCTACGGATGATTCCAAGTCACCATATTTCATAGTGCTTGGAAATCCATCAGTTTTTCTTTTACTGTTAACGAATTTATAGAAATCTTTCGGATTTTATTTCAGTTTACATCTCATTTTATTTAGGTAATTGTTATAACAAATATAGTTCATGTTATTAAATCTAGATTTTGCTACGGAGTATTTTGTGTAATCATCCGATGAGCCACTACGTTGGATTTCGTTATGAATTTTATTTCGAAAATTTCTAAGGTATCTCAACTCTTTAGTAAACCACGCCGGTCCAGAGCGAGACATACTTTTCATAAAGGTTGGAATAAAAGAATGGAAACAGTTGTGTAAGACAGAGTAAATGTAAGATACATCAGTAGGTAAATCAATACTAAGTGATGGCCATGACAATTGTGATAAACAGTTCTTTAATCCGTTGATATTAGCTAGTCTATAGTTAAATGACACGTATTTATTGGAACTAGAATGATTCTGTGAGCAATAAGAGCTTAGATCAATAGATAGTGAATCTGTAGGATGATGAATATCTTCAGGCAAGGCAAAGGGGTGTGATCTATATACGGTAATGTCGGTAGAGTTGCAAAAAACAATGTCTAACCTCCTACCAAAGTCGTTATTAATATCCGAAATTTGTGTAAGTGCGATGTCCAATAATATATAAAAAAACATCTAAAACGCCCTACATCGGTGCGAAAGAGAATGCCACTATCTTGACAACGGGGCCAGGAGACTTTATGCAGATTAAAGTCACCAAGCATAATAACAATATCTTTGAAGCTAGTCATACTGTTCACTGGATTTACGTAATTAGCATGTCTTATAAAGAGTTCTACATACAGGCGATCAGGATAAAACAGCATGTCATTTCTGTTGAGTAGAGATATTTAACTGGCAAGATGGGGATTTTCCAGTAATCGACAATTGCGTTGGTCTCCGAGCTGTTTGCTGATGAGACGTCGCATCAGTTGCCAAAAAGACCAAACTCCGAAAAAGTATTGCCAGATTGAGAACCACACGTCTAAAAAACCCCCAAAAACACCACCAACAACAGCGAAAAAAGCGTAAAATAATTACCGTTCAGGCAGCATTTTCGATTTGCAAACGTTGTTCCGGAGAAAGTTTATTCATTATGAAATGACAAACCAAACTGAGAATAAATCAAGTGACAGCTGTTAAAAAGACCAACTCCGAAAAAAGTATTGCCAGATTGAGAATCACACGTCTAAAAAACACCCTGTATATGCTCGATTACTCTTTTTACAGTAATCGAGCATTCGCGGTGGTCTCTGAGCTGTTGATGATACGTCACATCACTAGCAATAACCCGATAAACCTGACCGCTTAGATAAATTACTTATAACACCCCAGTTGTGAGGGTTTCCTTCATGTTTGGGTTATGTTGTATAAATATCAATAAATCTGCTTTAATAAAAGGACCGAGTTATATAAAAACTCCCTTTAAGCTGGCCCTGAAAAAAGCATGTCTCAATATACCTAACGAAGACGACATGTATCAAATGGTGCATAATTGCAGCATTAATCACATGCATCTCCATTGAATAACGTAAACATAAACTTGCAGTATTTACGCCACTCTATCCTCTTGCTCTCATAAAATACATATCGTCACCTGAAATCCAAAATAACGCAACCCACATGTTCATGATTTTTCAGGAGAAGCAAAAAACAAAGTAAAGTAATTTTATGCTTTTGACTAAATTTAGGGATTTCAGACTATTAAGGCGAAATCAAATAACAAATCTAGCGCAATTAGTTGCGGCGTTCATTCTGAATTAAATAAAATAATAATTAATGAATATTTCCGGTTTTTTCATGACCTTGTTTGCTGTAACGTCATTTTGAATATCACTCATAAAATGGTCAATTTTTGATATTGAACTCCAAAGTTTTGTAGAAATGTGTAGTTTAGCCTAATGGGCTATAATCAATCATAAAATTAAATTTTTTTGATGTTACGTGGTTTTGGATTTCAGATGACGATATACCCAACCCAACTGATTTGCCTTTGTTAAAAATCAAAAACATATAAAAAATTTGAAATTCAACTTCAGATTTATGCTTATGACATGCATATTACCCGCTACGAACCTTTTGCTGAACTATTTTGTAACATTTTGAAATAAAAATACAAATTAAAAACTTAGTAATACTTAGTAGATACATACTTTTACAATAAAATACATGAAAACATTTCACATGTAATCGGTAAAGAACAATTCACTATTTAAAGACCTGCTGAACTCCAATTTTGTTAACGATTCGAGACAAATGTAGTCCCCCGCAGTTTTTTTTGGCACCAAACACACCAATTTATGGAGATTTAATTGCTGTATTCGGGTAAAGTATTTTAAATTTTTCTATCCGCGTGCTGGTAGACATTTGTTGGCCTGGAAATTATTTATTTCCAACAGTTTTTTTTGTTGTTATATGGTAGTATTTAAAAAAAAGAAAAATAATATAGTTGATTTTGTATGTGTTTGTAAGTTGTAATGCAAATGTTTTTGACATATAGGAACGGATTGGACTAGTTTACATTCCTCCAATGGAGTAGTTGGTAATTGGTATATACATAAAAAAAATGAGTGACAACTGTAGTCAGAAAATGATCGCCGATATCATGGCTAGTGATTCAGACCCTACCGCCTCTTCGACCGCGTCGAAGAACTCGGAAAAAATGATCGTCTGAGCATTAGGAGATTAGGTAAATAGAATAACCTAAATGAAAGCGATAGCAAGCGGCTAGCCCTTGCAAGAAGATCGTAGAAGAGCACGAGCTAAAGAAAGCGACTAATGTCACCGAACCACTGACATACAAATACAGTGGCTCCGTAATTGATGCTATGAGAGATGTTGGAGTATCTGGCGAGAATCACTCTGAAGATCTGTCCTCAACAGATTGCTTCTTCTTCCTAAAGGTGAAGGAGGTCTTTAAAATGAGGCAGAAGCTGTCTGCAAAATGGGATAGTAAGCTTACAGATGACGAGATGCGAAGGTATCGTAAGGCAAAGGATACAATTGCGAAATGGCAGCAAACAAAAAATGAGATATTGGATTGCGATAGAACAGGTATAATTCTTACTAATGAAATATGAACTTTGATCCTACTATCTGTGTTTCTCTAGTCGCTGCTGGAAAAGCACAGTGTCTAAGGGGTGAGACAGACAAGTCGTGCTCGTCAGTCCATCTCAAAGCTAGGGCAAAGATAGGCGATTCAGTGACCTTGTGGGCTTCCACCCCATGGGCGGCCGCGAAAGGAAGACAAAGCGCTTCAGCTCAAACCCCGCTGAGAAAACCGATGGGTTATCAGTTCCGGTAGATGATGTGTCGTATAATCTTGATTCCGAGGAAGAGAAATAGGTTCATAGACACTGTCAGCGGAAATAACCGTAAAAAAAACAAACAATTAACATAGAGCAAGTCTCTATAATGAAGGATGCATCCGAGTGGCCATTATAGATGATGGCAATGATGACCGCAATAAGTTAAATAGAATATATCCAAAGTCCATCCATACGACACTCACCCGTCACCACTAAATCTCATAATGAATGATGTTAGGTTAGGTTAGGTTGAAGAGAGGAGACGTTTAAACGTCTCATGTCCATGGACATACACTTAAGCCAGTGGTTCGGCCTGTTGTGCGCTCCTTATTTATGATCTTTTTATACCTCACGAGTTACAGAAAATCGGTACTAGACACGAATTTTCTCAGTATCTTCCAATCATATTCTCTGAGATGAGTCAAGTCTGGTAATATGTCGGACCCGAAATGTTGGGATCTTGCATGTGTGAAAGCCGGGCAGTGACACAGAAAATGTTCCATCGTTTCGATGTTTTCTCTGCATGCTCTGCATTCGTCGTTTCCTGCTAGTCTAATGCGACGAAGATGTGCTTGTAAGCTTGAGTGTCCCGTTAGAACACTCATCATCTTACTAATATCGATCTTGTTTAGTTTCAGAAGACTTCTTGTTTTCTTTTCATTTGGGTCACCCCACAGTATCTTTGCAGTTGCTCCTACTGTTGCGCTATTTCACACAGTTTTATGAGCCATCACTGCCCAGTGCTTCAACTCATTTTTCGTGGCTTCGAAAGGTTTCCAATTTTGCAAGTTAATTACTCGAAGTTCTCTGCCCTTTGAAGCCAAGCTGTTTGCCCGTTCATTTCCAATCACTCCGTTGTGTCCTGGTACCCAGCAAATACGCAATTGAGCATGGGCTGAGTAATCATTTATCGTTCTTTTACAGTCCAACACAGTTCTGGATTTGACCCTTTCCGATGTTATTGCTTTAATCGCCATTTGGCTATCTGTGAAGATGTTGGCATATTTAGGCTTCAGGAATGCGGTCCGAGATTTCTGGCGTTTGAATGTGACCAACTAAATATTCTAAAATCTTCTGATGGTACGACTTGTGGCCTCGATTTATCCATTCACCCATGTAGACGTCTTGCTGTGACGGTTGCCTCATACTTTATACGGATGTCTATTGGTTCGATGTGCAGTATAGTCTCCAACGATGTTGGTGCAGTTCTAAATGCCCCGCTTATGCCTAGACAGCACATACGTTGAATTTTTTGCAAAGGTATTACGTTGCACTTCTTGTCCATTGATGTCCACCACACTACACAGGCGTAGGTGATTATTGGTCTAATCATGCTCATGTAAAGCCAGTGAGTCATATTTGGACGTAGTCCCCATTTTAAACCTATAGCTCTTCTGCACAACGACCAACATCTGTGTGCCTTTGTAACTCTTTCTTCAAGATGATCTTTCCAGTACAGTTTCTGATCCAAGATTACTCCCAAGTATTTTACCTTTTTAGTTATAGCAATTGTCTTATTCAGGAATCGAGGCGGGTTAAAACGTGGGATCTTCGTTTTCCTTTTAAATAGACATATTTTTGTTTTGTCTGGGTTAACATTTAATCCCCTTGGTTGTGCCCAGTTATATGCTATGTTAAGTGCCTCTTCAGCTCTTCTGCATAATAGATTTGGATGAAAGCCCCTTAGAAGTATTACAACGTCGTCTGCATAAAAGACTGGTTTAAGTCCTGAGGGCTTTTAGGAGACTGTGTATCGTCGTAACCCATAGAAGAGGCGATAAAATGCCCCCCTGAGGTATACCACGATTTACCTTGTCTCTAATTTGTATGTCATATGACCCACAAGTAATCCACCTATTCCTTAGCATATTGTTGATCCAGTTTTTCAGCGCCCGGTCAACCTGAAACTCGTCTAAGGACTGCATAAGTGTATCGGTCTGTACATTGTTAAATGCGCCCTCAATGTCTATGCAAACAGCAAGTGTATACATTTCTTTACTGAAGGACTCTTCTATGTGGTGCACTACTTCATGCAGAGCTGTTTCCACTGATCTTCCTTTGACATAGGCGTGTTGTTTGAATTTTAGCCTGTCATCCGCTATTTTACCTTTGACCATGTTATCAATTATTCGCTCCATTGTTTTTAACAGGAAAGAAGTAAGGCTAATGGGTCGATAAGCATACATAACGAATGATGTAATTAGGGGAGAATTAACTGAATTAAGGGACATCGACACGCTGAACCGGGAGATAACCACTCAGTATGGTGAGTCATATTAGCATTTGTCGGAGATGGTGGATGATGATTCCCTCATCGGACTCAGACAGGAGAGTGTGCCAGCGGACTTGATGGAAGATCTTACTCTGTCGGATAGTGAATGTGAGATCACGATTATCTCCGTCCCGACTACCAAGAATGTTAAATCCATCGAGACAACCTGAGTCGGCACCCGACTCCATGGCTGGCAAGTCCTCCAATGCGGAACGCCTGATCCTGAAGCAGGGTCGCTGCTACCTGAAGATAGGATAACAAAGCCTACTTCAGAGGCAACGAAACCCACTGGAAGAAGGGATAGTCCTAATGGTAAGACCATTTATCCAGACGCGATACGAACTGGAGTAATGACCACCAAGGGTACTTCAGAACTATCCAAAGCAAATACATCTAAGGCGATGATACCAAGCAACACGCGAGGTACACCCTTAGAAGAAAAAATGATGCAATCGGGAGCCGAATCTTCAACACGGACTCCGGCATCTAAAACAACCACATCTGAGGTGATGATACCAAGCAAAAAGCAGGGTACACTCTTAGATCCTACAGCCATGCAGCCTGGATAGGGTTGCCAGATGCCCTGAATTGTTACGTTTTTTGGGTCTTCTTCAGTTTTCAGGAAAAAAATTATTTGTTCAGGAAATATTTAAGTGCTAACTAATCCAAAAAAACTATCCAATAAAATATAAATGAAACAAATTTTTTAACAAAAAAGAAATGAAGTAGGAAAATCCGTATCAAAAAACACAAAATATACTCGTAAATATGTCCAGAAATTAATGGCGATTTCGTTTCTGAAAAATAATGTCACCACATCATGTTACGGCATTTTAAAAATTCCCACTCTGTATTGTAATTTGTTTATAAATGAGCCAAAAGGCCTTTAACTACAAGTGTGAAGAAATAAATGAAAATGAAATGTAGCTTCCATATCGATACTCGTACCTCCATTCTAAACTATGCTAAGTGCAAAAAGGTAGTTTTTCAGGAGAGGCGATCAAAGTTTAATGCACCAAATTTTGACTGAATATAATTTTGAATATTTAAAAGTTGAAATGCAATCTCCCTAAAAACATGCTAAGTCGACTTAGCATGTTTTAGAATGGAGGTATCGATATATATGTGGTTTTCTCAAATAACCACTTAAGTCAAAAAACAGGGGAGCGTATACAAGGTTTGGGTTCTAGTGCTTTCCTTATGGCAGTGACAAATTTTCATGCGGCATAAAATGCTCAAAAACGCCTATTTTCGCAAATGTTAGATATCAATGGGTCGATCATAGACAATTAGTACATTTATCAAAAAACTCGAAAATGACATAACTCGACTTAAGTGGTTATTTGCGAAAACCACAGATATATGTATGTCTATTACGATTTGACATCTAAGCGCTAATCTCTGCCAAATATAGGAAAATTGGGAACCACTATATAAGCTTTGTTTTACATCCTATCATTACGAATCTTGTGGAGAGATGTACTTGGTATAGAAATAAACACTGCCAAGTTTGACGAAAATAGGTTCAGATTTAGATATATCCACCCTATACTCATAAGTTACTTCCGATTTGGTATCAAAGAGCTATAGAAGCATTATTTTGCATTCGATCATTATGAAATTCAGTAGTGCTGAGATTCTTGGTGCAGAAACGAATTAGACACGATTAAAGAAAATAGGTTCATATTAGGGATGTCGATCGGGAAATCCCGATCCCGTAAATCCCGGGATTTCCCGATCCCGAAAAATCCCGAATACCGAGATTCTCGAATATCAATCCCGGGAAATCCCGATTTTTAGTAGAATGGTGCTATGTCTGTATAATTAATAGTTTTTTAATTTACATCGTCAAATCCACTCGTTTTCAGTTCGGTAGATGTCATTTAAACATATAAATTCTTTGTATATCGTCATCCGGTAGCGAGAGTTTTGTTCGCTAAAGGAAATAATTTATGTTGTAAGTCTTATAAATGTAACTGTGGAAGCGCTATGGTCAAATCATACCAACATTTAATAGCTCATAGCTTTAACACCAGAAATGTCTGTGAAGAATTCAAGCCCAATCTTTACAAATTAACAGATAAATTCGAACACAAATTGCCCATAACATCTGTAAGAATCATCTAATGCTACTTTGTTTCATACGCCATTTTGTATGATCGCTGAAAACGCAATTTATTGTTTGAGAAAAAACGGGACCAAAGAGTTACACACTTTTTATTCCGTAGGGTTCCCAACAGTGTTTTTACGATCCTCATGTATTTATATGCCATTTGCTGATCATTCGCAGTGAACGGACGTGTTTATCACATAGCGGATAGTTACCAGTACTTATTACGCAATAGCAAAAATCTGAACAAAGTCCGTAAGGCCTACATCGTAGTACCTATTACGGTCTAATACAGACAAAATAAAAAAATAAATTCTCTTGACGGGGATGCCTGCGTGTTCCGATGGAGCGCGGTTCCCCAATCGTCCGACTGTCCGTCCGTTGGTCTTGGCCAAAGCCGACCACACCAAAAATGGTGAAAATCCCCCCAAGTACTCACAACAGGTGGTGTGGTGAGGGGAAAACGTCATGTTCGACCGTCAAAACGAAAGCACAATGAGCATCGTGTAGCGCTCAGAGTTTTGACGAAGTTGGAGGCTGTTGAGGTTTCGGCTCTTACCGAAAAACAAAAAGAGTCACTTACCTGGGCTAAAGGCGTCATAGATGCTTCTAAGGCCAATGAGTCGGCTGAAAGAGCCACAAATTCAGCTGTGGTAACGGCTAAAAAGGTAAAACGAATCAGATCACCTGATGAACCCCTGCCTTCGAAAAAGGCAAGAGGCCCTAATGTCACCATAAACAGGACACTTACCAAGCCCTTCAATGAAGTGGCGAAGGAGAGTCTAGTGATGACTGTTATAGACAGAAGTAGTGAGGATGGATCCATCCTCAAGGACAAATGGAGTCATGTACAATCAGCCATTATGGCTCATTACCTCGATTTCCGTAGAGAAATGCCGGGCAAACCACCAATCTGCAACGATGCAGGATGGCATCAGGGGAGAGTAAAGCTCTTATATTTCGGTGATGCCAGATCAGTAGACCTGTATAAGCCTGCTCTGAGTCGAGCGGGTGAGGTGTGGCCGGGTGCCCAGTTGGATGTTGTCGAAAAAACAACATCCCTAGTCACCCTAGAGCCAGCCGGCTGGGTTACAGAAGAGCCCTCCAACCCGGCTGACATCTTAGAAATAATAAAAGATTCCAATCCTGGTCTGCCGGCCCATAATTGGAGAATCAGCAAGGTGGATGAGGCGGATGGTAAAAAGCGGCAGGTCAATCTTATCCTAAACGCTGAATCCACCTCCCATATACAAAGTGCGAGTGCAACCCTACAATATGGCTTCGAGACTATAGTCTTGAAGATATACAAGCAGGATATAGCTCCCACTGCAGAAGGTGAGTCGTCCACCGTGGCACTTTCTGGAAGTGCGGAGGTACCCACGCCTATTATTTCTGGTGACTCCAACTCTAACAGAATATCTGTAACGTCCTTCTCTGGGGACAAAAGCTCTACTTCGGACACAGAGAGGCTGAGGGGAGTCTCCGGACTCTTTGACGCATCTGGCGAGGACATGCTTCTCGACGATACGGACGAAGAGTTCGATAACACCCTTGTCGGGGTGGATGTTAATCTGTCAATTACCAATGATGGTAAGAATTCTACAGATTAACCTCCATCACGCTAAAGCAGCCTCAGCGGCTCTATTGCTGCGCCTGTCCACAGGCGCAGTAGACATCGTCCTGATACAGGAGCCCTACGTAGTGGGAGGAAGGGTGTGCGGTATTAGGACACCCAACTTTAAACTGCTTGTGGCCAACTGTGAAGGCACTCCAAGAACCTGCATTTTGGCCAGGAAAGATCTAAGTATATTTCTCCTGACTAATTTAAGTGGTAAAAACCAAACAGCTGCTAGCCTGGAGATCGGTAATCGCATATATTGGGTGGTCTCCAGCTACTTGCCTTATGAATCTGTAGTACCGACTGCTCTATTCAGGGAAGTAGTAGAAGAAGCAACGTCTGACGAGCTCGAGCTGATTATTGGCGCAGACACGAACGCTCATCATACTATCTGGGGTAGTACGGATATAAACAATAGGGGTGATTCGCTTCTTGACTTTATTCTAACTACCAACCTTAGTATTTGTAACATAGGTAATAAACCGACCTTCACAATTAAAGACAGACAAGAAGTACTCGACGTAACGTTTGCTACTGACCGGCTGTCAGACAAAATTATTGGGTGGAATGTACTGGACGACCACTCATTCTCAGATCACCATTATATTGAGTTCAAACTCGCGGAAAAAGCGCCTAAACCCGCCGTCCACAGAAATGTAAGGAAGACAAAGTGGCATCTGTATGAGAAGAATTTCAAGAAAGTCCTCAACTCTAAACTTCTGTACGAACCGAATGACAAAGCCGGTCTGAATAATCTGGTCGATCATATCACCATATCATTCAATAGAAGAAGCCTGTCCAAAAACAAGGTACAAGGGTAAAACTAAACCCCAATGGTGGACTTCTGAGCTAACGGCTATGAAAAAGACCTGCAACAAGCTATTCAATAAGGCTAAATCTACTGGGGTCGGTAATGATTGGGATGCCTATAAAGAGCAACTCAAGATCTATAAGAAGGAGCTTAGAAAGGCGCAAAGGCGCTCTTGGTATACCTTCTGTGGTGAACTGGAAAAGGTCTCCGACGCCGCTAGGCTGAGGAAGATATTATCTGCTTCACCATGTACAGTGGGATATTTACAGGATGAGGCAAATAACTGGACCAAAAACAGCGAGCAGTCGCTCAATGTACTGCTCGACACACATTTCCCGGGGAACTCTGTAACAGAACTCGAGGATCAGCAGGACCAACAAGAATGCAGGATGGCATCAGGGGAGAGTAAAGCTCTTATATTTCGGTGATGCCAGATCAGTAGACCTGTATAAGGTTGCTCTGAGTCGAGCGGGTGAGGTGTGGCCGGGTGCCCAGTTGGATGTTGTCGAAAAAAACAACATCCCTAGTCACCCTAGAGCCATCACCTGGGTTACAGAAGAACCCTCCAACCCGGCTGACATCTTAGAAATAATAAAAGATTCCAATCCTGGTCTGCCGGCCCATAATTGGAGAATCAGCAAGGTGGGTGAGGCGGATGGTAAAAAGCGGCAGGTCAATCTTATCCTAAACGCTGAATCCACCTCCCATATACAAAGTGCGAGTGCAACCCTACAATATGGCTTCGAGACTATAGTCTTGAAGATATACAAGCAGGATATAGCTCCCACTGCAGAAGGTGAGTCGTCCACCGTGGCACTTTCTGGAAGTGCGGAGGTACCCACGCCTATTATTTCTGGTGACTCCAACTCTAACAGAATATCTGTAACGTCCTTCTCTGGGGACAAAAGCTCTACTTCGGACACAGAGAGGCTGAGGGGAGTCTCCGGACTCTTTGACGCATCTGGCGAGGACATGCTTCTCGACGATACGGACGAAGAGTTCGATAACACCCTTGTCGGGGTGGATGTTAATCTGTCAATTACCAATGATGGTAAGAATTCTACAGATTAACCTCCATCACGCTAAAGCAGCCTCAGCGGCTCTATTGCTGCGCCTGTCCACAGGCGCAGTAGACATCGTCCTGATACAGGAGCCTTACGTAGAGGGAGGAAGGGTGTGCGGTATTAGGACACCCAACTTTAAACTCCTTGTGGGCAACTGTGAAGGCACTCCAAGAACCGGCATTTTGGCCAGGAAAGATCTAAGTATCTTTCTCCTGACTAATTTAAGTGGTAAAAACCAAACAGCCTGGATATCGGTAATCGCATATATTGGGTGGTCTCCAGCTACTTGCCTTATGAATCTGTAGTACCGACTGCTCTATTCACGGAAGTAGTAGAAGAAGCTACGTCTGACGAGCTCGAGCTGATTATTGGCGCAGACACGAACGCCCATCATACTACCTGGGGTAGTACGGATATAAACAATAGGGGTGATTCGCTTCTTGACTTTATTCTAACTACCTTAGTATTTGTAACATAGGTAACACCGACCTTTACAATTAAAGACAGACAAGAAGTACTCGACGTAACGTTTGCAACTGACCGGCTGTCAGACAAAATTATTGGGTGGAATGTACTGGACGACCACTCATTCTCAGATCACCATTATATTGAGTTCAAACTCGCGGAAAAAGCGCCTAAACCTGCCGTCCACAGAAATGTAAGGAAGACAAAGTGGCACCTGTATGACAAAGCCGGTCTGGATAATCTGGTAGATCATATCACCATATCATTCAATAGATCCCTTGAAGAAGCCTGTCCAAAAACAAGGTACAAAAAAAACTAAACCCCAATGGTGGACTTCTGAGCTAACGGCTATGAAAAAGACCTGCAACAAGCTATTCAATAAGGCTAAATCTACTGGGGTCGCTAATGATTGGGATGCCTATAAAGAGCAACTCAAGATCTATAAGAAGGAGCTTAGAAAGGCGCTCTTGGTATACCTTCTGTGGTGAAGTGGAAAGGGTCTCCGATGCCGCTAGGCTGAGGAAGATATCGTTTTGGGCGTTAACCCCAACAAGACAGAATTGGTTCTCTTTACTAGGATGAATAATGTCCCACATGTGGACCCTTCACCTCGGATAAATTAGGAATAATTCTAGATAGGAAAATGTTATTTAGACTTAACCTATTGGAACGTGTAAGGAAGGCCAACGTCGCCTTATATTCCTCTCTCCTAAAATCGTCCACTGGATATATATAGCAGTAGTTCGTCCAATACTGTTATACGGTATTGTGGTATGGTGGACGGCAACTGACAAACTAACCATCACCAACCTACTAACAAAGGTTCAGAGAACTGCCTGCCTGAGCATAAGCGGAGCCTTAAGGACTACAGCGACCGAGTCTCTACAAGCCCTACTCCATATACTGCCGATTAATATTGTGTCGAGAGAAGTAGCAACCAAAGCGGCAATAAGATTAAACTGCCTATCAATGTGGAGGTCCAAGAACTATGGTCACATGAGAATATCAAAGTGTAGTGCTATGGTAACCGACCGAGTGGACTATATACCAACTGTGTACACCTTCGAGAGAAATTACATCACTATGATTCCCGCCAGAGATGAATGGGTCGGCAGAATACCAGGTAATAGAAACCATCTCCACTTTTACACGGATGGTTCGAAGCTTGATGAAAAGGTTGGCTTCGGAGTACACTGTGAAGAACTTAGTCTGGATATAGCTCACAGACTACCAGATACCTGCAGTGTCTATCAAGCCGAAATAATGGCAATATGGGAAGTCGCCAAGTGGCTGAGTCGCAACATAGTAACCAACACTGGCGTTGTCATTTACTCGGACAGCCAGGCTGCCATCAATTCTCTGGAGGCAACATCCCTAAATTCACAAACAGCCCTCGACTGCCGCAGATCTCTTAACGAGATGGCTGAGCAGTTTAATATACACCTCATATGGGTGCCTGGGCATAGGGATATCCCGGGGAACTGCAAAGCCGATGAGCTTGCTAGGAAAGGGACGACATTACAAATTCTCGAAGAATGTGCATATATTGGTGCGCCACTATCCACGCGCAAGCTTTGGCTTAGGAAAGAGGCAATCAGGCAGTCCAACCAAAGATGGACAGAAATCGGCACCTGCAGGGTAGCTAGACAAATCTGGCCAAGGTATGACCTGAGAAGGTCAAAATATCTCCTCGCACTAGAGAGGAAACGATTGTCTACGTTAGTACAGGTTCTGACGGGACACTGCTTGATCGGCGAACACGCCAAAAGATTGGGTATTGACTCCAATGACTTCTTCCGAAGCTGTGGAGATGAGGAAGAAGTGGAGAGCACTGAGCACTTGCTTTGCGACTGTCCCGCTTTGAGTAAACGACGACTGGACATACTGGGGTCGGCCTTTTTAGGCAGCCTAACAGATCTTTCCAGTACTGATATTCGTACTATCGATAAATTTATATATCAAACAGGTTGGTTTCGATGAGGGGCATTTCAGCCCGTGGTAACGCTAGGGACCTAAACTGGTCTATGTAAGCTTGTAAAAAAAATACGGCTGCCACCCTAACCTAAACCTAAACCTATATGCCATTACTCTGAAAAATAACCAAGTTATAACAATTTTTGTACATGTCATTTTGGTTCCTATCCACTTTTGTTTTAATATTTTGTTGTATTTGTATTGCATGGACCACATAGAGGGTCGGTGTGGAAGGAGAGTAATTTGCATATTGTGATCGAAAGAACGTAAAATAGTGAGTAAAAAATATACGGCGATAGAAAAATGGAGACGCAGAGCAAAAATATTAAAATTATTTCCCGTAAATCAGAGTTAGGTTAGGTTAGGTTGACTGGAGGAGACGTTGAAACGTCGCATGTCCATGGACATAAGCCACAGGTTACCGAAAATCGGTACTCGACACGAATTTTCTCAGTATCTTCCAGTCATATCCTCTGAGATGAGTCAAGTCTGGTAATATGTCGGACCCGAAATGCTGGGATCTTGCATGTGTGAAAGCCGGGCAGTGACACAGAAAATTTCCATCGTTTCAATGTTTTCCCTGCATTTGTCATTTCCTGCTAGTCCTATGCGATGAAGATGTGCTTGTAAGCTTGAGTATCCCGTTAGAACATTCATCTTCTTACTAATATCGATCTTGTTTAATTTCAGAAGACTTCTTGTCTTCTTTTCTTTTGGGTCACCCCAAAGAAAAGAAAACACTCCCATCTTTGCAGTTGCTCCTGCTGTTGCGCTATTCCACACAGTTTTGTGAGATATCACTGCCCAGTGCTCATTTTTCGTGCCTTCGAAAGGTTTCCAATTTTCCAAGATTATTACTCGAAGTTCTCTGCCCTTTGAAGCCAAGCTGTTTGCCCGTTCATTTCCAATCACTCCGTTGTGTTCTGGTACCCAGCAAATACGCATGGGCTGAGTAATCATTTATCGTTCTTTTACAGTCCAACACAGTTCTGGATTTGACCCTTTCCGATGTTATTGCTTTAACCGCCATTTGGCTATCTGTGAAGATGTTGGCATATTTAGGCTTTGTCGTGTTACTGAGCCAGTTCACACACTCCGTGATTGCTCGAACTTCTGCTTGAAATACCGTGTTATGGTCAGGGAGGCGTAAGTGAAGTTCGACTTCTGGTTCATCAATACAAAGTCCCAGACCCGTCCTTCCTCCTCGCTTGGACCCATCCGTGTAGCAGCTGGTTCCCACTGGCACATGGGCCAATGTTCCATTTTCCCAGGAGCGTCTGTCTGGCACAAACGTATCACAGGTAGCTGTAAGCCGCACTTCAGGAATGCGGTCCGAGATTTCTGGCGTTTGAATGTGACCAACTAGATATTCTAAAATCTTCTGTTGGTACGACTTGTGGTCTCGATTTATCCATTCACCCATCACTTGTAGACGTCTTGCTGTGTGGGCTGCCTCATACTTTATACGGATGTCTATTGGCTGGATGTGCAGTATAGTCTCCAACGCTTTTGTTGGTGGAGTTCTAAATGCCTCGCTTATGCCTAGACAGCACATACGTTGAATTTTTTGCAAAGGTATTACGTTGCACTTCTTGTCCATTGATGTCCACCACACTACACAGGCGTAGGTGATTATTGGTCTAATCACGCTCATGTAAAGCCAGTGAGTCATATTTGGACGTAGTGCCCATTTTAAACCTATAGCTCTTCTGCACAACGACCAACATCTGTGAGCATTTGTAACTCTTTCTTCAAGATGATCTTTCCAGTACAGTTTCTGATCCAAGATTACTCCCAAGTATTTTACCTTTTTAGTTATAGCAATTGTCTTATTCAGGAATTGAGGCCGGGTAAAACGTGGGATCTTCGTTTTCCTTGTAAATAGACATATTTCTGTTTTGTCTGGGTTAACATTTAATCCCTTTGGTTGTGCCCAGTTATATGCTATGTTAAGTGACTCTTCAGCTCTTCTGCATAATAGATTTGGATGAAAGCCCCTTAGAAGTATTACAACGTCGTCTGCATAAAAGACTGGTTTAAGTCCTGAGGGCTTTTAGGAGACTGTGTATCGTCGTAACCCATAGAAGGGGCGATAAAATGCCCCCCTGAGGTATACCACGATTTACCTTGTCTCTAATTTGTATGTCATATGACCCACAAGTAATCCACCTATTCCTTAGCATATTGTTGATCCAGTTTTTCAGCGCCCGGTCAACCTGAAACTCGTCTAAGGACTGGATAAGTGTATCGGTCTGTACATTGTTAAATGCGCCCTCAATGTCTATGCAAACAGCAAGTGTATACATTTCTTTACTGAGGGACTCTTCTATGTGGTGCACTGCCTCATGCAGAGCTGTTTCCACTGATCTTCCTTTGACATAGGCGTGTTTGAATTTTAGCCTGTCAGCCGCTACTTTACCTTTGACCATGTTATCATTTATTCGCTCCATTGTTTTTAACAGGAAAGAAATAAGGCTAATGGGTTGATAAGCCTTCGGGGTCGTATAACTCGCCTTGCCAGGCTTTGGTATGAGACCACCCTTGATTCCTGCCAGTTTTTTGGGGTATACGAATGGGTTAGGCATGCAGTGAACACTCCAACCAGATGAGTTGATACCAGATCCACCTCATTCTGCAGAAGTGCTGGAAATATTCCATCCGGTCCCGCAGCCTTAAAGGGAGATAAACTTTTTATCGCTTCTTTAACCATACCATTTGTTATATCCGTAATAGGTACTCGATGCAATACATTTTCATTCTGTAACTGTTCCTCTGTTGGTCCAGCATTACCAGTCGGAAAATGAGTTTTCAAGAGCCTTACGGTATCCTCTATAGTTTCGATCCTTTTACCCGTTTCATCCACCAGTGTTTCGGCTTGGACATGAGTTTTTGAGAGGAACTTTTTCATTTTAGACATGCTGTTGACGCTGTCTACCTGTTCACAGAAAATCCTCCAGGAGTTACGTTTCGCCGATCTAATGATTTTATTGTATTGTTTGAGTCTTCTGTGGTAGTCATCCCAATATACTGATTGTTTTTTACGTCGAGCTCTGTTGTAAAGTCTGCGGACATCTTTACCAAGCGAGCAAATTTGTCCTGTCATCCAGGGTTTCTCAAAGGCAGATTTCCTTTCTCGAAGTGGGCAACTATCTTCGAATGATTTTACAAGAGCATCGGTAATCTTCTTAACATTGATATCAATGTCTTCTGCACATAGATAATCGCGTGTAGGCTGCCCCAATCGATTTCTAAGTAGATTTCGGAATTTAGTCCAGTCGGTCTTAGCCTTATTACGGAAACTTATAGGGTTTGGCGGTGGCCGTGCAATTTTAAACCTTATATAACGGTGGTCTGAATAGGAGTGTTCATCCGAAACCCTCCACTCATGAATCTCATCAATAAGATTTTCTGAATATATCGTTATAACTAATACTTCTTCCCTAATTTTGTTAACAAAGGTTGCAGTGTTTCCTATGTTAAGAGTTATGAGGTCATTTGTATTCAAAAAATCGATAAGTACGTGTCCCCTTTTATTGGTGTTAGTAATACCCCATGCGATATGATGGGGCGTCACATCCAGCTAATGCCTCATTACTTGTGTGTTTGGATTCCCTCACCAGACGATGTAATTCCGACGTAGGTGGCAATTTCGGCGCATCGAATGGCAGATATATTGACGCCAGGTACATATTTCCATTACCTTGACTCAGCACCGTTGCGTCCGATGTTGACAACTCTGGAGAGAAAATAAAACATTAGTTTTTATGGCACAGAATACAAGTCCTTGGACGAGTACCTGTGTTAGCGTAGAAAAGGTTATAGTTCACATGGTTTAATCCAGTAACCTTGTTGCTAGTTGCCCATGGTTCCTGGATCAAAGCAATATGAACTCTGCCTTTATTTATGATGTCCATCAGAGCGTAGGATCCTGTCTCGCTCCGGTGGAGGTTTATCTGGATGACCTCAATCATTGTCCTTCCAGTAAATGTTTCTTTTGGGAGTCTATCCTATCTGGTGGCACCCCCTCATTATTTGGTAGTTGGTCTTTCTCCTCCTTTCGTTCACTACCTATTACACCATCTTCCAGTCGACAATTTTGGGAGGCGGTGTTATTTTTTGTCGCTCCCTCATTTTTTTGAATCGTTTTGTGGCTCTTTTTATTTTGATCACCACCTTTGCTGGGAACTTTCTGCAAAAGTGGCGGTACTATTGGTGGTGTTATTGACTACTTCCACATCAGTTTTTGGCAGTGTCTCACTTGTCTCCATCCGTTCAATACCAGTGTTTGCCTCTTCAGACAGTATATTTGGACTCGATTCATTTGTCCTGCCAATCGGGACCTTTCCAATTTTGAAAAAGACTGTCCAGATCAAGAAGTACGCCATGCCCTTCACCATGACAAGATTGTTCTTGGATCCTGGGTCTATGCCTAACACGAGGAGAGTACCCTCGGTATCATCCTTCCTATAGAAGACTTCCCACTTTCTCACGGAAAGTTTTGAATTCTGTTTGCCAATGATGTCGAGTATGTACTCTGATGAGAACTTACTGGGACATCCCTTAACATATAGGGTCGTTTTTATGAGCTCAGGAATGTCGCTTTTCCTTACCAATTTTAGCTTTGCGCCGTCCCAAGGTGAGGGGAAGCTATCCACAAGTTTTACGAGGACACCAGCGCAGCGTTGTGATGCCAGCCTTAGCATCAAAACACCCCTCTCAAACTTGCAACTCATTACTTCGATTGGTGGTTCATCCTTAGATTCGAGGACGTATTCCGCTACCCTCGTATAGACCAAATCTTCGAAGTTTCTCTTTTGGTCTTCGGGGATTCTGCCAGATGCACTACTGCTATCAATTATGGCGTAGCATAGATCGTCTCGAAAATGTTGTTTAGCTATATTAGAATAAGATGGTGGCTTCTTACCCCTCTTTATGGCCAATTGATTTGTCCGTGTCTGTAGAGTCTTTTTGTTTAAAGCCTCATCCTTAACGGATGATTTGGTTGACTTGACCTGCGTACTGGGTCAACTTTACCGCCCTCGATCGAAGGACCCAGACTAGAGACCTCCTTTTGTGTGGTTACGTTAGGCTTATCCGAATTACTGGATGACGGCGAGCCCTTTTTCTTCTTAGTCACTTTCACAGCGCTATGTTCTTCGGGAGACCTGACACTTTTAGCGGCCTCCATGTTTGTGTTGGAGGTAGAATTGTCAGGTTCATCCCGTAATAGGTTCTGTCGGTTCAACTTATTCAGTTTCCTTCTTTGTGCCCCTGACAGTCTCTTTGAGTTAGCAACAATAGTGATATTGTTTTTATTTGATGATTCAGAGTCAGAATACCCACTGGATTTTAAAGGCTGGGGTTGCTTAAAGCCCTGGCTGGGTTCTGCTTCATCTGTCTTATCATTTGTTTTGCCTGCGGCTGGATGTGCTCTTGTTTAATTTTCGAGGGGTCCAAGGCACCAAAGCTCGTAGAAGTTGCTTGCTCACGATTGTTCGATAACGACGACATGTGACTCGTGAGTGAATCAACGCTTGTCGCCGGCACTGGGTTTTCCCTGCGCCGTAATCTCCTTCGTCTTTTTTGGTTTAATCATAAATTGGTTGGGGAGACACCCCCATAGCCAGTATTAGCCCGTAATAGGTACGTCGGTATAGGCCTTCCAGACTGACCCAATTCAACCTACGCTTTAAAAACAACAAACCACCTGGTTGCGTAGTAGGTATTGCGTAATAGGTTAAACACTATCCGCTCTGCGATAACACGTCCGTTCGCTACGACAGGCGGCGACTGAAAAACCTTTTCGCCATGAGCCATCGTATTTTGGAAGCACATAGATCTCGGGATACCATTGGACTTTCGTTTATTGTTGAAGAATACCCAAAAACTTTTTGGATTATATATAATACGTGATTCTATATCAGCAATATGTTTGTTATAAAGAAATTTGGAGAGGCAGTCCAATTCCCGCCTAAGTCGCACAAAATTGTCTCTTTCGAAAGGTTGACCAGAAGATTTATATTTTTATGAGCTTTATTTCTCAAATTCTGTAAATGGTGTAGTCTACTATTGAACCATGGCAGCTCATATTGTTAATTTTTCTTTTTAATTGGAACATATAGGAAGAAACATTCCTTCTTGAATATTTCATGTGCAGTTATTCGTGGCCATTAAATATTTGAGTCCAACAATAGAATTAAAAAACCAGTTAATAGCGTCATAATTAGCATGTTTGAAATCGTAATAAGATTCACTCATATCTTCGTATATAAGTGTCTCGTAAAAAATAAACTTCACTTACAAAGCCTTGTGATTAACGGATTCTGCTGTGAGAGGCATGTCACACCTGCAAACTTCATACTTCACAGAACGGTCTACAAAGATTAAATCTAGTATCCGATTAATTTCATTCTTTATATCATTTACTTGAAATAGTCCATGGGCGTATAATCGATCAAAAATACACTGTTTGCTCTACTGAAATTATCTTACTAGTTTTCAGTTCCTTTACGTGCTTAGCTTCACAAAAACATCCAAGTATTAAGTGAAAAAATTAGAAATTTACCTTCTAGTTTGTTACATTTTCTTAAGTTATTTAAACTTTTTGATATGATTGGTGATGTTTAAAGGCATTGGTGATGTTTATATCCCAAACAATGCTTCCTAACTTGAAGTCCCCAAGAATACACGGAACTTGTCCATCGGTTAAACAAAAATTTTCAATTTTGAGTTATGACGGTCTTGAAGTAAGTGAGCGATATATCATCGAATTCCTAATTCATATCGTATTAAAATTATCGCGAAATAATAAATTTCAACAGTATTTGTCCTCTCCTGAAAAATTGTTTTTTTTTTTTTAATATAGCAGGGCTTGGATATAAACCATCGATATTCAGTTTTTTTACTTGTGTTCTATAAATGTGAATAATAAAATATTTTCTTGGAAATAAATGTTATTTCAAAGTTCTTTTTACGAAGAAAAGGTTAAATTTGAAAAATTAATAAGTGTGTAACAAATCACGAAGTCCCGATTTACCCAATATCCCGGGATCATATTTTTCTCAATCCCGAGATTTTCGAAACTCAGTCCCGATCGACATCCCTAATTCATATGTATATACTCGAATAGCCACTACACTATATATATATATGATATATCATCACTAGAAATGCAAACGGCCCTAAATAACAAATCGATTTTTTGCTTGATTATTCTGAAATTGATGAAACTACATCTGTTCAATTCTCTAAATAGAATTGATTGGAGTCGGATAGACATAAGTATGAATTCATACAAATTGTAATCAGAGCAAAATGCTTCGATCAGTGGAGAAAGTAAATGTAAAATTGATATTCATCGCATTACTCAAAAATACTCCAAAAATACTCTCAAAAATACTCCAAGAATAGATTAATGTAAACTGTACCCTACATTTTAAGTGCACTATGCCCTTGTCTACCTAGAGTTCATGTTTGTTGTTGTACGAGTATATAGTTTTTAATATTTCGAGCGCCGTACATGTTGTACGTTTGTGTCTGTGGGCGCTGCCTGTGGCATTCGTTGACATACCCTGTGGGAATTTTATCAACTGGTTTAAAAAATGTCAGTTATAAAGAAATTATTCTACAACTAACTATAAATTGGTTGAAAAATTATCTACAGCTCAACCAAATTGAACACAAAAACATATTCGTTCCACCAAAGTGCAAAAACAAAACACATGTAATTTCGTCATCCTTCTTTCCACTAAAACAAGAAACAGTTAGAATTGCATTCCATAAATAACAAAAACTTGGTTGAGCGACATAAAGAACGAAAAGAGTCATTCGCTATCCAAGTCCAAGGGATAAAGACGTGACTTTAGCATCGCTGGCACTCATGGAAAGAAGCGGATTAAGGACTTCGGAAATGTTTTCAAATGTATAATGGAAGCTTTGCGATCGCTGTCAATAGATCCTGATAAGAAATTTCGTAAAGCCTTGCAATTTATTAAAAAAATACGCTTTCATCTTCTTTATATATAAAATCCTTTGTACGTTTGTTAGTAACGCATGATCTCCGAAACCATAAAAGCGAATGGGCTGAAATTGAACAATATATTCAGATTGGGGTCATTTATGTTTTAGAATTATTTTCACTGCCATAAATTGCGAAGTGGTCAAGTTATTTGAAAAATTGGCATTTCCAGAGCGATTTGACTGACATTAAAAACGTATGTGTGGTTTGTCGTGATAATAGTTTGTTTATATGATTCTAGCCGGTAGATGGCGCTGTAGGTGACATATGGTCAATATACATTTTTTTGATGATTTTTTCCTGAAACTCGGGATGTATGCATTTTTGAAATGAAATACCAATGAATAACAAGCCAATACATCCGAAACAAGACGGACAGGACAACGTCTGCTGGGGTCAGCTAGTAATGTATAAAAATCAGTATTAAAAATTATAATGTTTATGGTTTTACTTTTTTAATAGTATTGAAATTTAAAAAAAATTTAAATGATCTGAATTTCAATTCTCAATTCAAAATTATTTTAATGAAATTAGATGTAATCTAACTTCATTTCATCTAATAAAAAATGATATTTTTCTGATCTAAATACACGTTTAGTCAAATGAAGTTAGTACTCGTAAACAGTTACTTTAAAATATACCCATTTATAATCATTTGAATAATTCTAAATACAAACTAACTTCATTCCGTCAGATAAATAATTGTATTTTTTTAATCTCAATATAAATCAGTCAAAAATAATTAGTTTTTAACTAGTTGAAAAGTCATGCAGAGATGGATAATTGTCCACTGCCTAGCGCATGCCCATGTTAAAATAGTCAGTTAGACTTATGGAAAATAATCTTTAAATGACTAGTTGTGTTTATTAAAAAACTAGTTTTAAGTTACTTTTAAACCAATTCATTTCCCTGCAGGGTATTTACTCATATAAGTGTATTTGTATTTTATGTGTCTTTATGTATTATGCTTCATATAGTGTAGGTTTTAGATTAAGAAATAGTTGTAAATAAAATCAGTTCCCTTTTATGGTTTTTCTCACTATGGAGTTGAGCTGAAGATCAAAGAATTCCTTCAAAGTGAAGGAAGGTATTTTTGAATAGTCAAGTGAAAAAGAAAACGACCTTGAAATCCAACATCAACCAATGCATGACGTTTCCTTGGTGGTTCGTCAACTCTTCGGATGCAGTAATGTTGCTTATGGCCTGTGGTACACATGTCGTTACTTCTACTTGTACGAAAGTTATTCCAAATTTACATATAGGAATTGTTTTTCAAGTAAGAGTAATTTCAAGTCAATCGCCTGCCGCCGTGTTATTTTTCCCTCGACAATTCAAAGTTGTTTTTGTTGTTGGTAAATGCTTTGAACACCAGCTGTATTAGTGGTAGATTTGAAAGTATGTAATGTGGAGTACTGCACTAAAGCAACAATGCGGTGAGTATTCATTAACGATGCCCTGGCTCGTGCCGACGTTCTATTTTGATGTTTCCCTATGCGGGATTGATCTGTTATTGATGTTATTTTATGGTTTTTCTCACTGTGGAGTTAAGCTGAAGATCAAAGAATTCCTTCAAAGTGAAGGAAGTTTGACATCGAAACAAGTCGCTACGTCTTTTATTGGTGCTCGCCTCGCCAACGTCTTCACACAAAATTTTAGAGTAGTACAATCACAATTATTATTAACGAAATACAATAGGCCCTAACTACAGGAGTGTTTAATTGATAAATACAAACAGCCCTAACTACACACAACATCGAAGAATACACAAGACTTGCATTCCATACACAATGTTCGTAGAACTGTTATCCATGGTGGATAGCAAACCTTTCACTCAAGTATATGGAAACGTATGTGGTTTTAATAAAGGGTGATGTTTTAAGCGATTGGTTTTTGAAAATTTAATAAAAACACACAAAATGTGTACAAGTGCATGACATATTTATTTCCATTGTCTTTTTCATGCAAATTTTGGTGGTTCTTCTTGTGAAATTTGAAAAGACAAATTTAACATTTTTAAATCTGTCACGTGTAACAAGACACGCGTGAACTGGCAAAACACTCGCACAAAACCACCCTTTAGTCTTAAAACTGCAAGTAAAAGCTTATTTGCCAAAAATGTTTTATTAATATGGATTGTTAAAATCTAAAGAACAGTGGAGACGCAATTACCAGATAAATCCATTGAAGATTAGACTTATCGAGTTTAGTCCCAAGCAAGTATTAGCGAGAGGAAGCCCAGAGAAATTAATTATCTACAAAAAAGCACATAAGAATTATGCACAGCTTCCACAGTAAATTGGAAAAACGTTTGCAGTAATTTGAAGCATCCCAAATATATTAGCGAAGATTACCAATTTTTAATATGCAATGGCTTCATCATCAAGACCTAGAAAGGTAATACAAGCCGACTGTCATTATTTATATATTCCCTTCGAATATTAATTATTATGAATGTTTTTATGCTAAATATACTGAAGAAATATGATACTAATTTTTTCTTAAAAAGTATCTATTTTTATGCATTCATTTAAATTGTATTTCTTTTATTTATTCCAATGAAAAAATAATATTAAACAAAATAAACGAAACAAATCTGAAAAAAATGTAAAATCGTTCCACATTAAGAAATAACTATTAAGTCTTTTTTCTTAAATTTTTTACTAAAATTTAAATTAGATTGGCATACAGTTATTTACTTCCCAAATAGTTAAATTTAGTACAATAGCATCGATGCATTACAATACCACTGGCTGGTGACTAAAAAGTTAAATTTATAGTTAGGGAGTTTAGTTTCAGAAAAACAGATGTAAAAATGTCGTAACTAACATAACTCTTTTAAGATGATAAAATAAATTGTTTTTCTGAATTACGTTCGCTGGTGTATTTTTAAATAATGTGAAAACAGATTGTGGCAATAGGTAAAATATTAACTATTTAACAAAGTTTTTGCTTCTCCTGTGAATACATATCGGCTAACGATATGTATATATTCCGATATGTATAAATTCAGGATATTTTTGATGAGTGGCCAGTAATTTCACAATCACCACCTGGTAACCCAAAGCCTGGAGCCGATATTTCAACACGGACTCTGGCAGCATCCAAACACAAAGTGAATGAAGAAAATAAATCTGGTAAAACGCCAGGTGGAGCCTCAGAATCGATTAAGATGCAGACTACAGTCAGTTCTACGAAGATGGCTTTAGCTGTTAAATCCGGAACTGTTCAAGACTTGTTGCCTCTATATGACGGCCCCTCAACAGGCTGCGGACCTCATGAAATCAACACCTGTAAAGTGGGTTAGATATACTGAGGAACCACATCCTGTTGCGAAGAAGCAACAGCAAGAGACCCTAAAAAGGGAAACAACAAGGTCAGTTTCCAAACAGAAGAAATTGAAGGGGTCAGCCGCAACTGGCGGTAAAGGACCCTCTGGGTATATACCAACAAGGAAATCGGCCAAACCCTACTCAAAACCCAAAGGACTGAAACCAGCCCCCCCCTTCCCAATCAATATCTGAGTGGCATGTGGCAATAGTAGATCTGGCTGATTCCTCCAACTGGAGGCTGCTAGTGTCAAAGCTACTTTACCTTATAGGTGGAGCGGCAGTGAGATGCTCTTGGATGCAACGCAGGAAGAGAGCGTCAAACTGATCAAATGTGTCAACGAGGAGTCTTTGAACTTCCTTCGTTTTGCAATTAAGAATGTTGAAGACCCCTGGCCGAACGTAAAATTAAAGATAATCCCACAAACCGCATTACCTCTTCGAACGACGGTGACAGCGTGGATCCCGTCTGATTTAGATCAGCCGAACATGCTGAAACGGCTCGCGAAGCAGAATGCCGGTCTCAGCACTGTCTAGTGGATAATATTGTCGGCCAAGTTGTGGGCTGATCGTGAAAGCTACCATCGACAAAATAACCGAAAAGTACATACGAAAGAGAGGGGGCAAGCTAAGATACGGTTTTGGCCACTGTCATTTCCGGCTCCAAAAAGCAAAGCAGAACTAGTTCGAGTAAGGTAAGGGTAATGCAGATTAATCTGCACCACTCTAAAGCCGCCTGGAAGGAACATCTTCTCGACCTCTCAAACTCTAAACTAGACATTGTCCTAATACAAGAACCCTATATCGTTAAGAATAAGGTGACTGGTTTGGGCAATAAAAATTACATCACATACTCTCCTCCTTCGGAGGACAAGGTGAGAACATGTACATATTGTGGGTAGAAAGAATCTTAACTTTTAGGTTTAGGTTAGGGTAGCAGCCGTTTTCTTTTTTTATTTCTTCAGCTCACATAGACCAGTTTAGGTCCCTAGTGGTACCACGGGCTAAAATGCCCTTCATCGAAACCAACCTGTTTGATATACAAATGTATCGATAGCACGAATATTGGTACTGGAGAGATCTGTTAGGCTGCCTAAAAAGGCCGACCCCAGTAGGTCCAGTCGTCGTTTACTCAAAGCGGGACAGTCGCATAGCAAGTGCTCAATGCTCTCCACTTCTTCCTCATCTCCACAGCTTCTGCAGAAGTCATTGGAGTTAATACCCAATCTTCTGTCGTGTTTGCCGATCAGGCAGTGTCACGTCAGAACTGATACTAACGTAGATAATCTTTTCCTTTCCAGTGCGAGGAGATATTTTGACCTTCTCAGGTCATACCTTGGCCAGATTTGTCGTTGGACTGCCTGATTGCCTCTTGCCTTATCCAAAGCTTGCACGTGGATAGTGGCGCACCAATATATGCAAATTCTTCGAGAATTTGTAAAGTCGTCCCTTTCCTAGCAGTTCCCCGGGATATCCCTATGCCCAGGCACCCATATGCGGTGTATATTAAACTGCTCAGCCATCTCGTCAAGAGATCTGCGGCAGTCGAGGGCTATTTGTGAATTTAGGGATGTGGCCTCCAGGGAATTGATGGCAGCCTGGCGGTCCGAGTAAATGACAACGCCAGTGTTGGTTACTATGTTCCGACTCAGCCACTTGGCGACTTCCCATATTGCCATTATTTCAGCTTGATAGACACTGCAGGTATCTGGTAGTCTGTGAGCTATATCCATATTAAGTTCTTCACAGTGTACTCCGAAGCCAACCTTTCCATCAAGCTTCGAACCTTCCGTATAGAAGTGGAAATGGTTCTATTTCCGGGTATTCTGCCATCCCATTCATCCCTGGCTGGTATCATAGTGATGTAGTTCTTCTCAAAGGTGCGCACCGTTGATATATAGTCCACTCGGTCGGTTACCATAGCACTACACTTTGATATCCTCATGTGACCGTAGTTCTTGTACCTCCACATTGATAGGCAGTTTAATCTTAGTGCCGCTTTGGTTGCAACTTCTCTCGCTACAACATTAATCGGCAGTATATGGAGAAGGGCTTGTAGAGACTCAGTCGCTGTAGTCCTTAACGCTCCACCTATGCACAGGCAGGCAGTTCTCTGAACCCGTGATAGCAGGTTTGTGATGGTTAGTTTGTCAGTTGCCGTCCACCATACCACAATGCCGTATAACAGTATAGGACGAACCACTGCTATATACATCCAATGGACAATTTTAGGAGAGAGGCCCCACCGCGCCCCTACAGCCTTCCTGCAGGAATATAGGGCGATGTTGGCCTACTTTACACGTTCCAGTACGTTTAGTCTGAATGACAGTTTCCTATCCAAAATTATTCCTAAAAATTTTGCACTTTCAGAAAAGACTAGATCTGTTCCATTTATACGAGGAGGAGGGTCCACATGAGGAACATTATTCATCCTAGTAAAGAGAACCAATTCTGTCTTGTTTGGGTTAACACCCAAACCGCTGCTTCTGGCCCATCTAGCCAACTTGTTCAGAGCCACCTGTAGAATATCTCGGAGGATGTTTTCGAATTTGCCACTCACTGCGATTGCCAGGTCGTCCGCATATGCCACGACCTTGCAGCCACAACGTTCTAGATCTCGCAGGATTTCATTCACCGCTAGGTTCCAAATTAGTGGAGACAGTACTCCTCCTTGTGGGGTCCCTCTGTTTACAAACCTTGTTAGAGTTGTGGACCCTAGACATGCTGTTATACGTCTTCTGTTGAGTAGTCTTTGAATTAGTCTAATCAAGCTAGAGTTCACCTTTAGATGTGACAATGCCGCGATTACTGCATCTGGGTGTATGTTGTTAAAAGCCCCTTCTATGTCAAGAAATGCCACCATGGTGAATTCTTTGAAATGTAGGGACGATTCGATAGTGCTCACAAGTTCGTGCAGGGCTGATTCTGTAGACGTTCCCTTATTGTAAGCATGTTGGTTCCCCGACAGGAGTTTTGTATCCAGGTTTTGCATAATGAAATAATCTAAAAGTCTTTCCAGACTTTTCAATAGGAAAGAGGATAGGCTAATTGGTCTGAAGTCTTTTGGCCTAGTGTGCGATATCTTCCCCGCTTTGGGTATGAATACCACTTTGGTATCCCTCCATCCATTCGGGATGTATGAAAGCCTAATACAGCCTACATACATTGTCTGCAGCCAGGGGATAATGTACGGCGCTGGGGTGATGCCGCCTTGTCCAGGTGACTTGAAGGGCTCAAAGCTGTTTATAGCCCAGCTTATTCTAGATCTCTCAGTCAACAAGCTAGCGATGCTCGCAGTCCACTCGCGCTCTTGTTGGTCCTGTTGATCCTCGGGCCCTGTTGATGAGTTCCCCGGGAAATGTGTGTCGAGCAGTACACGTAGCGATTGCTCGCTGTTTTTTGTCAAGTTGTTTGCCTCATCCTGCAAATACCCCACTGTACAAGGAGACGCGGATAGTACCTTCCTTAGCCTTGCGGCGTCGGAGACCTTTTCCACTTCGCCACAGAAGGAATACCAAGAGCGTCTTTGCGCCTTCCTAAGCTCCTTATAGATCTTGAGTTGCCCTTTATATGCATCCCAATCTTAACTTAACCTTCAGTATAATTACAGCAATGAAGACCTGACGACGAGAATAAACACACCCAACCATTCCTACTCTCATCAATCTATCTGCCATACGAGGAAAACAACCCGCCAAATGAGTCAGTGCGCAGTGATCCTAGGATGTGACGCAAATGCGCAATACTCTTTATGGGGAAGTACAAATATCAACACTAGAGGTAGGTCACTTTATGACTTATTTTGAATTCTGGGCTAAAGATTTGGAATATTGGTAGTGATCCAACTTTCCAAGTCAGAAGTAATAGACATAGATTGACGAACCTAGACGACGTGACAAGCAACTCCAATCGATGGATAAAAATTTCGTCGACACGGGGAGGTTTAGGCTAGGGTGTTTGATATACAAATGTATCGATAGTACGAATATCGGTACTGGAAAGATCTGTTAGGCTGCCTAGAAAGGCCGACCCCAGTATGTCCAGTCGTCGTTTACTCAGAGCGGGGCAGTCGCAAAGCATGTGCTCAATGCTCTCCACTTCTTCCTTATCTCCACAGCTTCTGCAGAATTAGAGTCAATACCCAATCTTTTGGCGTGTTCGTCGATCAAGCAGTGTCCCGTCAGAACTGATGCTAACGTAGACAATCTTTGTCTCTCTAGTCCGAGGAGATATGTTGATGTTCTCAGTTCATACCTTGGCCAGATTTGTCAAGCTACCCTGCAGGTGCCGATTTCTGTCCATCTTTCGTTGGACTGCCTGATTGCCTGATTGCCTCTTGCCTACGCCAAAGCTTGCACTTCGAGAATTTGTAATGTCGTCCCTTTCCTAGCAAGTTCATCTGCTTTGCAGTTCCCCGGGATATCCCTATGCCCAGGCACCCATATGATACATATATAAATTCCTTTTGTTCCTATAAGGAGCATATGGCCTCAACGATTGCATTCCATTCTTTTTTGTCTGCTGCAAACGGCTTCACCTCGTTCCACGATCTATTTATTTTTGCAACTTCTATATCCAACTGTCGGCGCCAAGTGTGACTTGAGCGTTCCCTCCTTCGACTGTCTTGGGGATTCCAGTCGATTGCAGTCCTGGTTATGCCAGATTGTGGTCTGCGCAAAGCATGACCGATCCACCCCATTTCCGTCTTCGAATTTCGATTTGTATTGGGGTCTGCCTGGCTTGTGCCCAGAGTTGAGCATTGCTAATGGTGATTGGCCAGAAAATTTTTTGGATTCGTCGAAGGCAGCGGTTCACAAAAACCTGGATTGCTCTGATGTCGCAACGAGCTGCGTTCCATGATTCGCATCCGTACAAGGCAACTGACTTCACACAGCTGTTGAAAATGTTTAGTTTGGTGCGCCGTGAGATTTGCTGGGAGTTCCATACTAGTTGTAGTTGGCCATAGGCTTGTCGGGCTTTGTTGGAGCGGTTCGCAACGTCCTCTTTGCAGCCTCTGTCTGCTGTAATTATGCTTCCTAGGTAGCAAAATGATTGGACGTCTTCAATTTTCTGCTGTTGTAGTGTGAAGTTGTTTGAGTTTGCCGTGTTGATTATCATGGCCTTGGTCTTGGGTATGTTTATTTTAAGACCATATAGTGCGGCTTCGGTTTCCATTTCTGTCAATTTAGACTGCATGTCATCGAATTTGTGCGCCAGCAAGCAGATGTCGTCCGCGTAGTCCAGATCTTCGAGACGGCCGTTTAAACCCCAAATTATACCTCTTGCTGTTGATGTTGTTTTTGCCATGGTGTTGTCAATGACCACGTTGAAAAGTAAGGGCGATAGTGGACATCCCTGGCGAACTCCAACGTTAACATTAATGGGATCGCTTGTTATATCTTCGTGTACAATGCTGCAGGTTGCATCATTCTTGTACAGGGAGACAATAAGAGATATAAGTTGTCTTGGTATTCCCTTGCAGAGAAGTGCGTTCCATATGGCACAATGGTTTAGAGTGTCGAACACCTTTTCAAAGTCTACGAATACCAGATATAATGGTGATCTCCATTCCACTGATTGTTCTGTGATTATGCGTAGACTATTGATGTGGTCATTTGTGAGGACGAAAGCCAGCTTGTTCAATACGAATGTCGTTTGCGAGAGCAGCTGCCAATCGCTTGTTTAATATGTTCGCAATTACCTTATTCACCATGCTAAGGAGAGTGATGCCTCTCCAGTTCTTGCACTCAGTCAGGTCTCCTTTTTTTGGAATCTTGATTATGAGTCCTTCTTTCAGTTCGTCGCTGAGATCACCATTGACCCAGAATTCATCTATGATCGGCCGTATGAGTTGAGCACTTACGGTATGATCTGCTTTAAGGAGCTCAGGCGATATGTTGTCGATTCCAGGAGCTTTGTTGTTCTTGAGGCTTTTAATCGCATTTTCAATTTCGAATAGAGTGGGGTTTTCGGTAGCTATGTCCTGCCTTTCAGTGTTTTGGAGGCACTGGCATATTGGTGCGCTTTGTGTTGAAATGGGATTTAACATGTTCGTGTAGTGATCCGTCCACACTTCTAGTTGCCCACTTTTTGACGTTATTAATCCTCCGTTGCTGTCTTTTAGAGATTTGGATGATGCAAATCTTCTCCTGCCTAGCTGCTTTGTGATCTTATACAGATCGCGGCTTCTGTGGGACTCTGAGGCTGCCTGGGCTTCTTTAGCAAGTTCTTCGACCCATCGCCGTTTGTCTTGCCTGGCGCTTCGCTTAACATCTTTGTCCATGCGGCTGTATACGTCCTGCGCACGCTTTATCTCGCTGCGAGTTTTTGACTTGTTCATGTCCGCTTTGCATTTCTTCCTTGTTGATATAAGGTCCAATGTATCATCTGAGATCCATTCCTTGCGTTCGGGGTTTCTGTATCCGATACTACGTTCCGCAGCGTTCACAAAGTTGGCTTTGATCATAGGCCAGTCTGCTCTTGACTGGTTGCGATGTGGTTCTAAAGATGCTTGGATGGCGTTGATGTATTCTGTGCGGCGTGCAGGATTGCGAAATTTGTCGGTGTCAAATCTTCTTTGCAGCTGGTTTTGTTGTTTTATTGCAGCCACTTTTAGCCTAATTGTGCCAATAATTAGATGGTGATCACTATTGCAATCGGCGCCTCTTTTATTCCGGACATCTAACAAACAGTTACGCCAGGTTTTGCTGATGTGGTCGGGAGATACCCACGTGACCTTGTGAACTGTTTTGTGAGGGAAAAGTGTTCCTTTCGCCATTTTCGGACATTCGTCCTAGTGCATGGTTGCCCATGGTGCTATCCATGTTGGTGTTGTTTGGGCCTAATTGCGCGTTGAAGTCGCCCATTACTAGCACAATATCTCCACGATTTATACCGGACATCACAGTTGATAGACTGCTGTAAAAGTCGTCCTTCATTGCCGGATCTGATGTTTCGGTTGGTTCGTAACATTGCAAACACGTCATGTTTCTGGCTTTCGTTCTAAATCTAGCCGTTATAATTCTATCTGAGTGCGGTTTCCAATCAATAAGAGCATTCCGGGCATCTTTAGGCTTGGCGGTTTGCCTGAGTAAATAAGGGTGTATCCATTCGTTGTTTTGAATTCAGCAGCGTCTGGCCATCTGGTTTCACTCAGACCCATAAAAAGCAGTTTGTAAGTTGCCATCTCTTTGCAGAGATGGGCAAATTTGGCCGGTTCCAAGAGCGATCGTACATTCCAATTTCCGAATCGTGCCCGTTGTTTAAAGCTGAAGGTCGTCAACAAGTTAATCGATTGGTTCTCAGTCATTTCGGTTTCAGTAATCAATTGGTTTAAGATGAGTGGCTGATTAGGCTTCCGCATCCGATCCTGGATCTGGGGAAGCGCCTCCAGGAAGGCTAGTTGAGATGAACATTTCCTTTACAAATCGGGAAGGGTTATACCGCCCAAGGCCGGTCGTCAGAGCCTCGTTAGTTGTCGGCGGGGTACACCATGAGCAGGTGAAGTTGACATTTGAATAGGAGAGGCTGTGTGGGTCGATTCACTAAACCATTAGAACCTCATAGGCACCCATATGAGGTGTATATTAAACTGCTCAGCCATCTCGTTAAGAGATCTGCGGCAGTCGAGGGCTGTTTGTGAATTTAGGGATGTTGCCTCCAGAGAATTGATGGCAGCCTGGCTCTCCGAGTAAATGACAACGCCAGTGTTGGTTACTATGTTGCGACTCAGCCACTTGGCTACTTCCAATATTGCCATTATTTCGGCTTGATAGACACTGTAGGTATCTGGTAGTCTGTGAGCTATATCCAAACTAAGTTCTGCACAGTGTACTCCGAAGCCAACTTTTTCATCAAGTTTCGTACCATCCGTGTAAAAGTGGAGATGGTTTCTATTACCTGCTATTCTTCCAACCCATTCATCTCTGGCGGGAATCATAGTGATGTAATTTCTCTCGAAGGTGTACACAGTTGGTATATAGTCCACTCGGTCGGTTACCATAGCACTACATTTTGATATCCTCATGTGACGTAGAGGGCTTGGAGAGACTCAGTCGCTGTAGTCTTTTGGCCTAGTGTGTGATATCTTCACCGCTTTAGGTATGAATACCAATTTGGTATCCCTCCATCGATTCGGGATGTATGAAAGCCTGATACAGCCTACATACATTTTCTCCAGCCAGGGGATAATGTACTTCAACATTTTCTGCATTTCTGCTGGAGTGATGCCGTCTGGTCCAGGTGACTTGAAGGGCTCAAAGCTATTAATAGCCCAGTTTATTCTGGATCTCTCAGTAAAACAAGCTAGCGACGCTCGCAGACCGCTCGCACTCTTGTTGGTCCTGCTGATCCTCTGGTTCTGTTAGAGAGTTCCCCGGGAAATGTGTGTCGAGCTGTATGTACATTGAGCGACTGCTCGCTGTTTTTGGTCCAATTATTTGCCTCATCCTGCAAGTAACCCACTGTAATAATGGCAATATGGGAAGTCGCCAAGTGGCTGAGTCGCAACATAGTAACCAACAATGGCGTTGTCATTTACTCGGACAGCCAGGCTGCCATCAATTCTCTGGAGGCAACATCCCTAAATTCACAAACAGCCCTCGACTGCCGCAGATCTCTTAACGAGATGGCTGAGCAGTTTAATATACACCTCATATGGGTGCCTGGGCATAGGGATATCCCGGGGAACTGCAAAGCCGATGAACTTGCCAGGAAAGGGACGACATTACAAATTCTCGAAGAATTTGCATATATTGGTGCGCCACTATCCACGTGCAAGCTTTGGCTTAGGCAAGAGGCAATCAGGCAGTCCAACGATAGATGGACAGAAATCGGCACCTGCAGGATAGCTAGACAAATCTGGCCAAGGTATGACCTGAGAAGGTCAAAATATCTCCTCGCACTAGAGAGGAAACGATTGTCTACGTTAGTACAGGTTCTGACGGGACACTGCTTGATCGGCGAACACGCCAAAAGATTGGGTATTGAGTCCAATGACTTCTGCCGAAGCTGTGGAGATGAGGAAGAAGTGGAGAGCATTGAGCACTTGCTTTGCGACTGTCCCGCTTTAAGTAAACGACGACTGGATATACTGGGGTCGGCCTTTTTAGGCAGCCTAACAGATCTTTCCAGTACTGATATTCGTACTATCGATAAATTTATATATCAAACATGTTGGTTTCGATGAGGGGCATTTCAGCCCGTGGTAACACTAGGGACCTAAACTGGTCTATGTGAGCTTGTAAAAAAAATACGGCTGCCACCCTAACCTAAACCGAAACCTAACCCACTGTACAGGGTGAAGCTGTAAGTATTTTCCTCAGCCTTGCGGCATCGGAGACATTCTCCACTTCGCCACAAAAGGTATACCAAGAGCGTCTTTGCGCCTTTCTAAGCTCCTTCTTATAGATCTTGAGTTTCGCTTTATAGGCATCCCAAACATTAGCGACCCCAGTAGATTTAGCCTTGTTGAATAGTTTGTTGCTGGTCTTTTTCATAGCCGTAAGATCAGAAGTCCACCAGTGGGGTTTAGTTTTACCCTTGTACCTTGTTTTTGGACAGGCTTCTTCAAGGGAACTATTGAATGATGTGGTGATATGCTCGATAAGATTATCCAGACCGGCTTTGTCATTCGGCTCGCACAGAAGTTTGTAGTTGAGGACTTTCTTGAAATTCTTCTCATACAGGTGTCACTTTGTCTTTCTCACATTTCTGTGGACGGCAGGTTCAGGCGCTTTTTCAGCGATTTTGAACTTAATATGTTATGTTACAAATACTTAGGTCGGTTTATTACCTTTGTTACAAATACTTAGGTTGGTAGTTAGAATGAAGTCAAGAAGCGAATCACCCCTATTGTTTATATCCGTACTACCCCAGATAGTATGATGAGCGTTCGTGTCTGCGCCAATAATCAGCTCGTCAGACGTTGCTTCATTTACTACTTCCTTGAATGGAGCTGTCGGTACTACAGCTTCATAAGGCAAGTAACTGGAGACCACCCAATATATGCGATTAACGATCTCCAGACTAGCAGATGTTTGGTCTTTACCACTTAAATTAGCCAGGAGAAAGATACTTAGATCTTTCCTGGCCAAAATGCAGGTTCTTGGAGTGCCTTTACAGTTGGCCACAAGCAGTTTAAAGTTGGGTGTCCTGATACCACACACCCTCCCTCCCACTGCGTAGGGCTCCTGTATCAGGACGATGTCTAGTGCACCTGTGGACATGACACGGGGAGGTTAGAAACAGCAGTGGCCAATTTTACTGGAACCCTGTTAGATAGTCTTGAGAGAACATGTCCCCTTACATATCCAGGAAAAAGGTGGACCAAAGACCTTCGTAAGTCAAGGCACACATTCACATTCAAACGCCAGAAATCTCGGACCGCATTCCTGAAGTGCGGCTTACAGCTAACTGTGATACGTTTGTGCCAGACAGACGCTCCTGGGAAAATGGAACTTTGGCCCATGTGCCAGTGGGAACCAGCTGCTACACGGATGGGTCCAAGCGAGGAGGAAGGAAGGGTCTGGGACTTTTTATTGATGAACCAGAAGTCGAACTTCACTTCCGCCTCCCTGACCATAACACGGTATTTCAAGCAGAAGTTCGAGCAATCACGGAGTGTGTGAACTGGCTCAGTAACACGACAAAGCCTAAATATGCAAACATCTTCACAGATAACCAAATGGCGATTAAAGCAATAACATCGGAAAGGGTCAAATCCAGAACTGTGTTGGACTGTAAAAGAACGATAAATGATTACTCAGCCCATGGTCAATTGCGTATTTGCTGGGTACCAGGACACAACGGAGTGATTGGAAATGAACGGGCAAACAACTTGGCTTCAAAGGGCAGAGAACTTCGAGTAATAAACTTGAAAAACCTTTCGAAGCCACGAAAAATGAGTTGAAGCACTGGGCAGTGATGGCTCATAAAGCTATGTGGAATAGCGCAACAGTAGGAGCAACTGCAAAGATACTGTGGGGTGACCCAAATGAAAAGAAAACAAGAAGTCTTCTGAAACTAAACAAGATCGATATTAGTAAGATGATGAGTGTTCTAACGGGACACTCAAGCTTACAAGCACATCTTCATCGCATAGGACTAGCAGGAAACGACGAATGCAGGGCATGCAGAGAAAACATCGAAACGATGGAACATTTTCTGTGTCACTGCCCGGCTTTCACACATGCAAGATCCCAACATTTCGGGTCCGACATATTACCAGACTTGACTCATCTCAGAGAATATGACTGGAAGATACTGAGAAAATTCGTGTCTAGTACCGATTTTCTGTAACTCGTGAGGTATAAAAAGATCATAAATAAGGAGCGCACAACAGGCCGAACCACTGGCTTAAGTGTATGTCCATGGACATGAGACGTTTAAACGTCTCCTCTCTTCAACCTAACCTAACCTAACCGAAGTCAAGGCAGACTACCAGGAAATTGTACAACAGATCCAATATAACCAATACAAGTACTGATTGGGAGGAAGCTTTCAACATGTACAAGAGCGAATTCAAACGCGTCTCCTGGGTAAATTTCTGTGAAAGCATAGAAGGGGTAAACGAGTCCTCCAGATTTCGAAGATTGCTATGAAAAGACCCCAAGTCGCTTGTTAAGATCAAAAAGGAACTTGGAAGCTGGACTGAGTCTAGCTCTGATACCATGGACCTCCTGGCTACGACACACTTCCCCGTCGTCCTCCAGGTTAGGCGGAGAACTTTGGGCAATGTGATCACATAACAGTTAAGGTTGACAGTCAGGCTGCTCTGAAGGCACTGAATTCAACCACTATTAAGTCAAAGTTGGTTAATGAGTGCCGTCTGGAACCACAGCAATTGGCAGATATAATCAGAATGTGCTTGGTCCCCCTGGCGCGAAATAAATCAGCGATGGACGCTGCAAGGGTTTAGCCATCACTATATCCCCCCTTATCCGAATTCTTCAGTAACATAGAGCGTTCCTACAAAGATATGGCAAACCAGAAATGATCGACCAGGAATATCGAAATCTAGGACCAATGATCTTCGTTTAATGATAGGCACGCTGACTGGCCACTGTAATGTTAGATCTTTAACATCAAGAAGACAGAGTGTATCTGCCGACTCTGTGAGGATGAGAAGGAACTGAAGACAATCGAACACCTTCTCCGCTTTTTACTGACGGGACATGACTCTCTCAGTGCATTTTGTGAGGCCTGTCCGATAGTCCGGACTGTGGTTTTGGGAGGGGACCTGAAGACTGGTAGCATGTACTTACGGAATGCTCGCACTACGATGATGTTAGGGATTTAGCTAGTATGGGAATCTTCCACTCCCAGGGGGTGTGGGATTTCAGTAGGGTTGTAGAGGACGGTCGGACGTTAAGGGCAATGGGCAATTTTGCTCGTATTGTCTTTAATAGGAGAAGACTCAGAGACATTTAGTGGAGGTGACCAATCGCACTACTATCGGCATAGACTGCCCGGTCGGCTGTTACTGTTTGTCGAATACGAAGCGCGTCACAGATTCCTCCATCTGCGCCCTGATGCTGATGCCTGCCGATGTTCCTGGTGTTGCTGTGGAGAGCGAGGTATTTGTTATTATCGGTACGAATTGTTCCTTGTTGTCGTTCACCCGTGAGGGTGTTCGTGTTTATTGTTGGTTATGTTTTGTGGGTCACTGTATCTCAGATATTGTGTTTTTGTCCGGAGCGGCGTCACGACGGTGACCGGTGAGTCATCCATGAGGATGACTATGTTAATTGTTGTCCTTGTATGTTGTTCATGATTTGTTTAGTTGTTTACAAAACAAATTTTTGAATATAGGCCACCAGTCCAGGACCTTTTTTGGAGGACCAACTGGTAGTAGTTTCGGCTACGAAGTCTGACCGGAGAATATAATCTGGTACCACGGGAGCCGGGAGCTCCTGCGACTTCGGTTCCAGCCTGGCTGTTGGTGTGGCCCCTTGGGGAGCATTTCGTGGTGGCTGTGGTTTGGACCCAAATCGCGGGAGAGCGTATGCTCGGTGTGGAGTTGCATTTCAGCAGGGTGTCATGACCCATATAATGGAAGGAGTTTTAGGTAGACTCCGCCCTTAACCAAAGGGGACGACATGCCAAAAACATGAAGTCGAATTGGTACTCATGCACTTGTGCGTGGGGGCGTTGGTAGACGCATTGTATTCACCCTGTGTTACGAGCACAGTGCAGTAAAGCCATTACGGCGGGTACGCACTTTAAACACTCGACTCCTATCAAAACGAAGACATCGCTACCTAGGTGATTACACGATACAAAATCTGGAATCTCTATCATCCCACGATATTGATAGAATCATGGCCTTCATAGGTTGCTTGAGATGGATGGTTTGACATCAACTAATTCATCTGCATAAACAGGCGAGTTTTTGGTACTCCCCTCTCCTAAAAAGCCATCTCTCCTCTCTCTTATCAAAAAGTATACTCATTACCTTCTTCAACTTCTTCGACATCTCCCTCTTCTTTTATTCATCTTTTCAGGGCGAACACAATGGACCAAATGGTTTTCGAGTGAAATGGTTCACGCCAGCAATGGTTGTGTGCCGCGCGTCCTTAAGCTAACCTAACCTAAATAAATAGAAATAATTTAATTTTATACATAATAATAATTTTTTAAATTAAAAACCAAGTAATACTTAGTACATACGAGTACATAATTTCACAATAAAATACATGAAAACATTTCACATGTAATCGGTAAAGAATAATTCACTATGTAAAACTCTGCTCAACTCCAATTTTGTTAACGAGTTCCTCTCTTTTCGAGACAATTATAGTCCCCGCGTTTTTTGGCACAAAACCACACCAATTTAAGGAGATTTAATTGCTGTATTTGTGTAAGCTGAAGTTCTAGTGATCCTACCTACGCCTTTGATAGACATAGACTGCGTACTGGTAGACATTTGTTGGCCTGGAAATTATTTATTTCCAACAGGGTTTTTGTTGTTGTATGGTAGTAGTTAAAAAAGGACAGAGAATATAGTTGATTTTGTATGAGTTTGTAAGTTGTAATGCAAATGTTTTTGACATATAGGAACGGAATGGACTAGTTTACATTGCTACTTCAAAAGTAATTAGTGTACGCTATTTAGTTAGTGGTTACGCATCGGATCGTAACGTAACGTATAGTTACGTAGTGTATAGGCGCGTTAACATATATAGTCGTCTGTTTATAAATAAGAAAAAAAGATTATTATTATAGTAGATTTCACTATAAGATAAATAGATAAAAAGCAAAATAAGTGACAACTATAGTCAGAAAATGATCGCCGCTATCATGGCTTGTGATTCATAGTCTACCACCTCTTCGACCGACTCTTGATCAAAAGGACATTAAGTGTTTTATTCTAAATCAGTTATCAAATACAGACCTAACGGCCATGATAATAAATATAGATGCAAGGCAGTACTTAATAGCATCGACTTACTTTCCGCACAATTACATAGTAGAACCACCTCCACTAGTGGTTAGAGACCCGATAAGCTACTGTCAGGACAAAAAAAGGGATTTTATAGTGGGATGTGATGCAAACGCTCATAACATTCTATAGGACAGTACGGATATCAATCCCAGGGAAGATTCTCTAATGGAATTCCTCCTAGAAGAACAGTTGATAATCCACAATAGAGGCAAGGATGCCACTTTTCAAACCAGAAGCAGAAAAATCGTACTCGACCTTACGTTCGGTAATAGATCCATAAAATTTACTATCAAAGACTGGAAGGGGTCCTGTTGAGTTATTTTCCCTTTTATTTAAAAAATGTTTTCAAAAGAAAAGACAAGTGTTTCTTAAACAAGAGGGTTGCACAGAATTTATTAACGTTATACTGTAAAAGATTTACAATGATTAGAAAGGATACTTAGTTGTTGATCGCTTGAGAGTCCAAAAAAGAGAGCGATTCAACTTGAAATTCTACTTAACTAACCCAAAAAATGTTTAAACTATATAAAACTACATTATATGCCCATTCCATATATTTGTAAAACATTGCAAAAATATGTATGTGCATTGTTACAACAAACGTCCAACACGTTTGAAGTCACTGACCACATAGCAAACCCTAGCCCAGCATCAACAAAATCAATCATATGGTAATGCAAGCGAGGCTTAGGTATTGGCAAATGTTCAAACGTATGTACGAATGTTTGTATGTACGTACACTCATCAGTTCGTACCATACTCGTCGTTCCCAAATATGTATGTTCGAATGGCTATACATTAGCTAGCACACATTACAGCTATGTAACAAAGCGAAGCTTATGGAACGGTGGAGAGGGTAGCGACGCACAAACATTCTATTGAGTATGCAGTATGCATGTACATACAAACTGATGGTTTTAGCCACACTATGGGTCATTTAAATATGAGTACTTAATTATTTTTTATAAAAATACAAAGCACTATAAGTATAATAAATAAATATGGAAATTAATGATAATAATAATAATGATGATGACTTTAATGATGATGATGACGTTAATAATGATGATGACTTTAATGATGATGATGATGACAACATAGTGGGTTGATGGATATTTCCGTCAACATTCTCCCCCCTAAAGGACGAATGTTCTTGAGTGCAGGTTATTGCTGGTGAAAGGATGGCCTATCGTTGGGAGGATTTTAGTCGAGGTCAAACCTCCGCTATGCTCCGACTCACAGCGATTTTCAGTAGGCTCCATCCTTAATTAGCAACCAGTAGGGGTTCTTCATCAGGGTGCGTACATCATTTAATAGGCAAAAGTTGAAGTTAATTGTCTGGATTTTTAAAGGTTTCATCAGGCTGAGGCGAGTTATCTGGAAGAAAACAAATTTTAGTAATGGGTCGTTTTATGATTTTATTTTTAATTAGAACTGATACCACCCTTGTACGTCCATCAGGTCCTGGATGAGTATTTTCAATACGGCCAAGTATCCATTGTCCTGGCACACATCGCTCGTCTGTTACTAGCACCAAATCTCCAATTTTAGGGTCAACCTTGCTTTTTAACCATTTCGGGCGCGCTTGTAGGCGGTTTAAGTATTCGTTGTGCCATCTCTTCCAAAAATGCTGCTTCAATTTTTCAACACTTTTCCAGCGAGTCAAGTGGTTTATGTTGCTATCCAAAAGAGATTCCTCTGGCAAACAAGTTGTGGGCTCACCTACAAGAAAATGCGCTGGAGTAAGCGCTTCAAAATTTGATGAGTCGGACGATAATGGACACAGAGGACGAGAATTTAAGCAACTTTCTATTTGACATAGCAGAGTTGTCAATTCTTCAAACGTTAGATTTCGATCATTGGTAATTCGTTTCAAGTGGTATTTAACGGATTTAACACCTGCTTCCCATAGACCACCAAAATTGGGAGAAGCAGGCGGAATAAAGTGCCAAGTGGTACAGTTCAAACTTAAAGCTTGGCGAAGTTCTTCAGGCAATAATTTTTGGCCACTATTATGTAGTACTTTTAATTCTTTTGAAGCTCCTACAAAGTTGGTGCCACAATCAGAGTAAAGATCTGTACATGTGCTTCTTCGAGATATAAAGCGTCTAGACGCAGCAAGAAAAGAGTTTGTAGTAAGATCAGAAACCGCTTCTAAATGCACGGCTTTGGTAACCATACATATAAACAAACATATGTATCCCTTAGAGACGGCAGAAGATCGTAGATTTGATTTTTTTATGGAAATTGGTCCTGCATAGTCGACTCCACTATGTTTAAAGGGTCGTGTCACATTTAAGCGTACTGATGGCAAATTGCCCATAATTTGTTTGGATGTCTTTGCAGTGAATCTGAAGCATTTCATGCATTTATAAATCACACGCTTAGCTATTTGGTTGCCAGACACTATCCAAAACTTACGGTTTACAAAAGACATTGTCAATGTCACACCACCGTGTAGAGTTTTTTCATGTGCGTCTGCAATAATATATAGTGACAACGGATTGTGTTTCGATAAAATTATTGGATGCTTTACATCGTACGGAAAATTAGAATTTTGTAAGCGCCCACCTACACGAATTATGCCATTATCGTCTAGAAATGGCATTAGCCTTAAAATGGGGCTAGATTTAAACTCACTATTGGATAGTAATTCTGATATTTCCCTAGGGAAATCAAATTTTTGTGTAAGTTTAACAAACCTATTTAAGGTTTTGTTAATTTCTGGCAGAGTCAAGGGTCCAGTTATTTTACATTTAGGATTTTTGCAATTATGCCCAAATCTAAAACATAAAGAAGTCACTCGCAGCAATGGCTGTAGTTTTGAAAATCTGGAAAATATTTCGGGGTATATTTTCTCTGTGGCTACATGGGTAGAAATCTTTGATTTTTTTTCTTCCTCAGCTGTATGTAAATTGGGAAGCATTTCAGGCCAAGAAGATTGTGATTCATAAAGAAATTGAGGACCAAACCACCATGTGTGACTTTCGATTAATTCCTCAGCTAGAATTCCTCTTGAAGCACAATCAGCGGGGTTAAGGGCAGAAGGAACATATTTCCATTGAATTGGGTTACTCATGCGCTGAATGTCAGCAACGCGATTGGCCACAGATTCCCTTGCCTTCTGTGTCAATTTAACGCCAAGGGCGGCTGCACAAAGTTCAAGCCTGGGAATTATAACAGTCTTGATGGGTGATACTTTAGATTTTGCTTGCAAAATGTTGACAAATATGCCATTAGGAGTTGAAACTCTAGCATAGACGACGGCAGCGTAGGCAACGGTGGAAGCATCACAAAAACAGTGTAATTGTGTTTCAGATCCTTGCGACCACTGAATCCATCTCGGAATGCTCAATTTAGCCAATTCCGGAAGCGAAAATCTATGTTTCAGCCACTGGTTTTCAATGTCTTGCGGGATTTTTTCATCCCAATCTATGCCATGCTCCCAGAGTTGCTTGAAAAGAGATTTTGCGACGACAGTAGAAGGAGTCAACCAGCCTAAAGGGTCATAGAGTCTGGCAGATTCAGAAAGAATTGCTCGTTTAGAGGCAAGTGGAATCTCGTCAAGGTTGACTTTAAAAGAAAACGAGTCAACGCTTGTATTCCATTGAATACCAAGGGTCTTTACAACATTATCGCGGTCAAAGTTAAGCGTAACAGAGGTTTCCCTGTGCTCTTCTGGTATTTGAAGAAGAAGCTCTTTGGAGTTAGTAATCCATTTACGAAGATTGCAACCTCCATTTTTCAATAGAGAACACAAATCTTTGTATAATGGAATTGCGTTTTCCAGAGTATCAGCACCAGATAAAATGTCGACATAAGAGTCTTGCACTAAGACTCGAGCAGCATTTGGAAAACATTCTTCAAAGTCTGATGCTATTTGTTGCAAGACGCGAATAGCGAGATAAGGGGCAGATGTGGTACCATATGTCACGGTGTTTAGTTCGTAGATAGAAATTTCTTCAAATTGACTGAAACGCCAAAGAATTTGTTGAAATTTTCTATGACTCCTACACACATCTATTTGGCGAAACATTTTTTCAATGTCCGCACTAAAAGCAATTTTATGCCTTCTCCATTTGGTCATAATACCAGGAAGGCCATTTTGAAGGGCAGGTCCAGGAGAGAGTTCATCGTTCAGTGGTTTGTGGTCACTTAAATGACTACTACCGTCGAAAACAACTCTTAATTTCGTAGTAGTACTACTCTCCTTTAAAACCCCATGATGTGGCAAAAAGTAAGAGTTATCGCGAACATCATTGGGATAAATACCTATCTTCGACATGTGCCCTAACGACTCATATTCTCGCATAAAGGTTTTGTAGTTTTCGCAGAACAGAGGTCTTTTGGAAAATGAAATTTCCAATTGCTTTAAGCGTCGAAACGCATTTAAGACATTATTTTGAAGTTTTGGATTTGATCTATCCTTCAAAATAGATTTAAAAGGTAAGCTGACCATATATCGGCCAGTTTCGATTCGATTTGTGGCACTTTTGAAATAATCTTCACATTCCAGCTCCTCGCTGGTAAGATTTCTTTTATTGTATATTTCCTCTTGTTCCCAAAAGGATTTCAGAATAGTCTCTAAGTTCACATTATGAATGTGAACTCTATTTGAAATTGTAGAGTTATTGGGTCCTGAGAAAACCCAGCCAAAATATGTATTTTGGAAGAAGAGGTCGTTATGTACAAACGATTCAGTGGGAATTTTTATTTTGGAACAGACATCTGATCCAAGAATCAAATCTATAGAGTCAGATTTGTAAAAGAAAGGGTCAGCTAAGCTCTCAATTTTGATGTTAGGAAGAGAAATATGTTCAGATGTAGGGTCAGGTGTGTAAGAGGATAGATTTGAAAGTACAAGGGCTGTGCATGAAAGCACTAACTCTTGTTTTCTTGTGAACAAATCAAGTTCCACTGAGAATTTAGATAGGTTTTCACCACCATTCCCAATACCAACCACTTTGCAGTGAGATTTGGTCTTTTTGAGTCCCAAAAGTTGTACAATTGGCTCAGAAATTAAACTGCCCTGGGAGCCAGGGTCAAGTAAAGCCCGTAATGTAAATTTACCACGATTGGTAACGACGTTAAGTCTAATCGTGTAAAGCAAAACGGAATGAAAAGTTTGTGCACTATGTGAAGTGACTTGATTAGATGAGGTTTGATTTACAGGCTCATCGGAATGAAGCTCTGTATGGTGAGGTTGTTTGCATGTTATGCAACGAAAAGGAGATTTGCAATTGTTGTGATCATGGCCGACCACAAAACAATTGCGACAGGCATTTTTGCCAGCCAAGAAATTAGTTTTTGCTGTCAAAGACAAGGCAAGAAATTTAAAGCATTTTGCAAGAGAATGATTCTTCTCACAAAATGAACAAACTGGAATATTTTGTTTAGAAAGCTTTCCAGAATTACAGGAAGATTTCTTATTTTGAGAAAAGTTTTTGTTACCTCGAGTAGGGGTCTGTTTTGAAGTAGAAGGGAATTCGTCAGTCATTGACTCCAACGTTCGGAAAGTTCTTTCCAAAAACGAATATAATTCTAATAACAAGGGTAGTTCTGTCGATGATTTAAGAGATTGTTCCCAATCCCTGCGAGATTGAAGATCTAACTTCTGAACAAGAAGGTGAATTAAAATCGGGTCCCATGTTTTGGTATTTACATCCAAATTCTGTAAAGATGAAATGCATTCTTGTGCAGAGTCAAGCAAAGTCTTAACAGACTGAAACCCACCATCCAATTTTGGTATATTAAATAACTTAGAAATCAAGTTACCAACAAGCATTCGTTTGTTCCCAGCAAAAAATAAAAGAAGTACTTCCAAAAGAATAACATTATAAGTACTTCCAATTCATAAGTATGAACATTTTTTCGGCATTTAATGAAGTTCTTCTAAATATCTAACCAAAATGTAATTTCGGAATATAAATTATTAACCCAAGAATGCATAATTTTAAAACGATTGGATGTAAAATGAATCTTGTGAAGTGTTTAAAGTCCAGATCGGAAGGAACATATGTATGAGGCCTATGATATATATGTAAAATACTGCGTCTATAGTGCTAAAGGGAAGAAATATATATTTATATGGCGGCTATATCAGAGTTAGTGAATGGTTCTGGAAGCTAGTCGACTTTTTCATCAATTAAATTTCGTTTCAGCCGACTAGGTCGATAAATCGGACCTACAAGTCGACTTTTTCATAGCCGATTAAAATAACATAAAGTCATTTCGAAGTTTACTGATTTTCTTCGAAATATGTTAAATTTTGGAATTGTAGTACATTGGATTGCGATAAAAACTGAATTTATGAACAACACTTTATACTTTCCAAAAAATGTTAATATAGCGTCACCAGAAATGCCCAAGAGCGTAACCGTTTTTCGTCAAAAAATCACGATTTTATTCAAGAAAAAAAAGACGTAACATCAAGTGCTCGTTTTTGATAAAGAACAAAAGGCGTAACTTTCTATAAAAATAAAATTCTATATGGGTCTGTATTTAAATTTGGCCTTTATCTGAAGGGTATCCATTTTTGTTATCAAATTTCGCAGTGTTCGTGATTCTATAAACTAATCTCTGCCAAATTTAATAATGCTCTGATGTAAAACATGAAATCAAATTTTTCCAACCTTGCTAGTGACCGTTTATTCTCGGATTATAAAGTTCTTTGTGCAAAATATAGTACATTTGGCTAAAATATGACTTCTATGGAGCTTAGATGCTAAATCGGAAGGTACACATCCATGCGAGTATGTGGGGATATATGTAAATTTGAACCGATATTGTTCACACAGATATTAACTGTTAAAATAAGAAACCAAATTTCATGAACATCGAAAGGAAATTATATCTTCTATAGAGGGTATAAGCTAAATCGAAGGTACATTCATATATATATTACGATATCTGGTTCTAAACTGATATTCAAATAGTTAAGAGATTTTTGATCGTTCGCCGTCGACGAAAGAAATACGGATTGTCTTTCAATTTCAATACGAATTGTCTTGTCCCAAAATAAATTTTGGGACAAGATCGGACTATATTTGTGACCTGCACATAGATTACAAGAACGCATGCACAAACTAACATAGCTAAATCGGTTCAGAAAGTGATTCTAAGTCGATCAGTAGAATAAACGATGGTTCTATATATCTCTTCTCATTTTTGGTGTTAGAAACAAATGGATAAAATCTTAATACATTGTACCACAGTGTGGTGTAGGTTATAATTAAATAATTTTAAAAGAAATTATGGTAATTAAATATACCATACCATACATACTGTACCACACTGTGGTACTTTACTATTCTCTGAACCGGGGCTACGGAAAACATTTTTTTTTGTGAGAATGTAAATTACACTATGGGGTCACACTTTTCAAGAGCCATCTACACCATACAGATTACAGACATCTTCAAATGTCCTAAACAAACATACATATGTATATATGATCGTTAATCTCTTTGGCCAATAGTATATTATTTATACGTTCCCTTCCCGATGTCAACATTTGTATTCCTTTAAAATATGAAATCTCTGGACCCAAAGATGTTAATAAGAACGACATACATTCATCAAATAAATACAACAACAAAAAAGCAAATCTTACAGTGCTTTAAAAGAGTTGTGCAAAAGTGGTGACAAAGAAGTACTTCCCCGGCGCGACAACCCCTTGTTAAATTCATTGGTGAAAATCCAAATTAGAACAACTTCCGGATCATAAGTTGGGGATTTTTATTGCTTCTTTGGGTGCTCTTTTTTTGCTGGGTTGTGATATCTTGATTCTAGTATCTTCCACGCGGAGTCATAATTCGCTTCAGTAGCGGAAATATTTCTAATTCAATTGGCAGCTTCGCCAACAAGTGTGCTTCGCAAGTAATAAAATTTTTGGATTTTATTTAATGAATCATTTTGGTGAACGAGGGAGAAATATATATCTCGGAATGGAATCCACTCCATATATTCTCCAGAGAATTTTGGCAGTGAGATTTTAGGAAGCTTTGAGTCGGAAGAAATTGTTGTGTCAGAACGACTGTGAGATGCAACGAAAGTACTTGCCATTGGTGATTGTGTAACAGAATGATCAGGAAGAGAGTCGATCAATTTCCCTTTGAAAGATAAATATCTTTCAGAGAAATCAAAATATACATCCTCATTAATATAAGGCACATCACTGGCATTTAAAGAAGACTCGCTTATTAATCTCACTATTGTGTCGTGTTGCGTTTCAAAACGACTAAAAATATCGTCTACCCGTTGAGCCAACGCATTAACATAACCATGAGTCTTTTCAGAGGATTTTTTTGCATCGAAACGGCATTGGTATTTTGTTAATAAGTCTAACAAATCCCTTTGCTCTTTGATGTAATTAGAAAGATCACTCATGGTTACTTTTCACACAAACACACACAATAGTTTTTGCTTCTGTTAATTTTCACTTTCACCAAAATTCACAGAAAATTAAGTTTTTTATTTCAAGAAAAACAGCAATAATCAATAAAAAACCCGGATGAATTTAATTAATTTATTTAAGAACCGATGTATTTTTTATAAAAATCACGATTATTTATTGGGCTTAATACGGGGAAAATATTTTCAAAATTAAAGCTTTAAATTAATTATTGATTAAAACCCAAAACACCACGAACAATTAATTTATTTATTTATCTTTTCGGATCACAAAATCACGGTCACTATTTTCACGATAGAAATTTAAGATTTTCGAAAAGAAAACAAATTGAATTAATTTATCGCGACTATATTTTTTATTATTTAAAACCACGAAATTTTTCGATCAGCGGAATCACGATTATATTATTATTTTCTCCAACAAGCACACGATAATTTATTTATTTTAGAAAAAAGTTAATCAATTTGAATTAATAAAACCGACGATAATTCCCGGGTTTAGGCACCAATAAAATGTTGAGTTATTTTCCCTTTATTTAAAAAATGTTTTCAAAAGAAAAGACAAGTGTTTCTTAAACAAAAGGGTTGCACAGAATTTATTAACGTTATACTGTACAAGATTTACAATGATTAGGTTAGGTTAGGTTAGGTTAGGTTGAATAGAGGAGACGTTTAAAACGTCTCATGTCCATGGACATACACTTAAGCCAGTGGTTCGGCCTGTTGTGCGCTCCTTATTTATGATTTTCATACCCCACGGATTACAGAAAATCGGTACTAGACACGTATTTTCTCAGTATCTTCCAGTCATATCCTCTGAGATGAGTCAAGTCTGGCAATATGTCGGAACTGAAATATCGGGATCTTGCATGTGTGAAAGCTGGGCAGTGACACAGAAATGTTCTATCGTTTCGATGTTTTCCCTGCATGCCCTGCACTCGTCGTTTTCTGCTAGTCCTATGCGATGAAGATGTGCCTGTAAGCTTGAGTGTCCCGTTAGAACACTTATCATCTTACTAATCTCGATCTTGTTTAGTTTCAGAAAACTACTGGTTTTCTTCTCATTTGGGTCACCCCACAGTATCTTTGCAGTTGCTCTAGTCCACACAGTTTTGTGAGCCATCACTGCCCAATGCTTCAACTCATCCTTCGTGGCTTCGAAAGGTTTCCAATTTTCCAAGTTTATTACTCGAAGTTCTCTGCCCTTTGAAGCCAAGCTGTTTGCTCGTTCATTTCCAATCACTCCGTTGTGTCCAGGTACCCAGAAAATACGCAGTTGACCATGGACTGAGTAATTATTTATCGTTCTTTTACAGTCTAACACGGTTCTGGATTTGACCTTTTCCGATGTTATTGCTTTGATCGCCATTTGGCTATCTGTGAATATGTTGGCATATTTAGGCTTTGTGGTATTACTGAGCCAGTTAACACACTCCGTGATTGCTCGAACTTCTGCTTGAAATACTGTGTTATGGTCTGGGAGGCGGAAGTAAAGTTCGACTTCTGGTTCATCAATAAAAAGTCCCAGACCCGTTGTTCAGTTCTCTGAACTGAATTGGGTCGGCTAGATTTAGGTATCTATTTACAACATGTTTGTGTATGAAATGTGAGGGAATTCAAAGAAATTCCCATTTTTTAGTTATTCTGACATCGACCCAGCCATGCACACTAGATAAGCGCAGTGCATTGGTCGTTGTTGTATTTACATCATGTTTGTAGCAGAGCTAGCAGACATGGTGACCCCGTAAAAACACTAATGAATTCAAAGTTTCCCCCCACCAGTGGTAAGGGACTTCGAATACTCATTAGTGGATTTGAACAGACAAATAAACAATACAATAATATTAAAAAAAAATTATAAATAAAAAAAAAACTGAGCAAAATTGCTCATATTTGTAGAGGGCGTAGCAAGAATAATTGATAGGAACGTTAGGGAACTCCGTCCGTTGTTCGCTAGCTATGGAAAAAATTCCATATTTCCCAAGGGAAGTTGTTAGTCGGGACGTTATGGGTAAATTTGACAGTGTGGACTGTCGCTTAGAAGCAAATGCTTTGCCAAGAGTGGAATATGGACATACCAACCAATTCCGGGAATATTGTGATAAAGATATTAGGCAGTACAAACAAGTGAGGAAATGTCCACTTGGTTGCATAGTATCCCATCAATTGAATAGGTGTTTCAAATATAGGAGCCTTTCCATTAATGAAAAATGGGAGATGGCTATAGAACACAAAATGTGTTTCAAATGTTTTGAAGTGGGTCATGCCAATAGGACACGTACTAGCAAGATTAGTTGCAGAAAATGCCATGGGGGGCATAACATCCTTCTCCATATAGATAGAAGTGAGATAGAAATTCCAAAGTTGTTTGCAGAAAATGCGGAAAACACTTTGGAAACCAGCAAAAATGTTGGCAATTTTAATTTTGAAGCATCAGGCTTTCCGAGTGAGATAGTACTACCAAAGCTGTATAAAGATAATTCGGCCAACACTTTGGAAACCAACAAAAATGCTGGCAATTTTAATTTTGAAGCATCTGGCTTTCCGAGTGAGATAGTACTACCAAAGCTGTATAAAGATAATTCGGAAAACACTTTGGAAACCAGCAAAAATGCTGGCAATTTTAATTTTGAAGCATCAGGCTTTCCGAGTGAGATAATTCTGCCAAAGTTGTGCACTTTGGGGAAATATTCATCTGTGGAAGATAACGTTGAAATTGAAGGTGAGGTTGAGTCACACAGTAGTGTATCAGTCGGAGAAGACCGCATGGATAGTGATGTGGCACCGGAAGAAAACCCTAGTACGACGCTAAAAGTTTATAGCGACGGTAAAAATACCGCAAGAAGTAGTAGTAGGAGGAAATTTCGTCCATGGTGGAGCTGGAGGCTGGGAAGGTCCATCCCAACTACAACTGATTCGGATGGTTTAGCTAAAAAAATGCAAAAAGCCAGTAATATGGAAGATGAAATCACCAATTCTGGTGGATTGGAGGCCTGCAGAATAAGGTCGTCAAATGTATTACCGCCTTCGTTGACTCGTAGAGATGATCTTCCTCCGGTGGCGGTGAAAGATTACTCCTCCGAAGAGTATGTCATCGCTGATAAGGGCGATGATATCGAAGAACAAATGGAAGATGAAAGACGCACATGGTCCAGCGCAAGAGGTACTCCAACAAGAGCGGCTGCTGCAGCCACACCACCACCAGCTATAAAGGCTCGCACATCGCCAGTTAATGATGCTGAGAGAACTCATGAACGCATGTGTACACTACACACACCAGTTCATGGCAAAGAAGGAGGGGCCGCCGCTAAACCCACTCCAAGTATAAAGAAACCAATACATCCAACCCATCACCATTTAAAGATAGCAGCACCTGAAGGCGACGTCGGTGACCAAACATTGAGGACCACGCCGATCATTGGTAAAGGGACAGGACCGATGAAAGATGCTCCCAATGCCGAGGGAGGAAGAACACTCACCGCCGGAGTGCAGCAACAAAGCAAGAAACCGAAGGAGCCGGACAAAAACATATGCCGATGGAGTCAAGACTGGGTTCCTGCCAACATGGAACTGTTTTTATAATTTAATTTTTTATAATTATGTTTTATTCGAATATTCTTTCTTTTTAATACATTTTAATATTTGTTAAAAGATTAGGATCTTTTAAGGCCGGCAGTATGTTCAGTTCTCTGAACTGAATTGAGTCGGCTAGATTTAGGTATCTATTTACAACATGTTTGTGTATGAAATGTGAGGGAATTCAAAGAAATTCCCATTTTTTAGTTATTCTGACATCGACCCAGCCATGCACACTAGATAAGCGCAGTGCATTGGTCGTTGTTGTATTTACATTGATGAGCTATTTATAGACTGTAGTGAAGATAAGGGAAGCATGTGTTGTGACCTTATGTCTTATCTTGTCTTCGCAGGTAGAAAATAGGTTAAGATTTCTGTCACTAGTAAGTAAGTAAGATTTAAATATTGTAAATAAAATTAGTTCCTCTCTAGAACTCAAGTCGTTCAGGTCTTCTTATTTCTGTTAGCTCTGCTACAAACACCCGTCCTTCCTCCTAGACTGGACCCATCAGTGTAGCAGCTGGTTCCCACTGGCGCATGAGCAAGTGTTCCGTTTTCCCAGGAGCGTCTGTCTGGCACGAACGATTCACAGGTAGCTGTAAGCCGCACTTCAGGAATGCGGTCGGAGATTTCCGTTGTTTGAATATGACCGACCAGTGATTGTAATATCTTCTGATGGTACGACTTGTGGTCTCGATTTATCCATTCACCCATCACTTGTAGACGTCTTGCTGTGAGGGCTGCCTCATACTTTATACGGATATCTATTGGTTGGATGTGCAGTATAGTCTCCAACGCTCTTGTTGGTGCGGTTCTAATTGCTCCGCTTATGCCTAGACAGCACATACGTTGTACTTTTTGCAATGGTATTACGTTGTACTTTTTGTCCATTGATGTCCACCACACTACAGAGGCGTAGGTGATTATTGGTCTAATCACGCTCATGTAAAGCCAGTGTGTCATATTTGGACGTAGTCCCCATTTTGAACCTATAGCTCTTCTGCACAACGACCAACATCTGTGGGCCTTTGTAACTCTTTCTTCAATATGATCTTTCCAGTACAGTTTCTGATCCAAGATTACTCCCAAGTATTTTTTCTTTTTAGATATGGCAATATTCTTATCCAGGAAACGAGGCACGGTAAAAGGATGAATCTTCCTTTTCCTTGTAAATAGACATATTTCTGTTTTGTCTGGATTGACATTTAGTCCCCTTGGTTGTGCCCAGTTATATGCTATGTTAAGTGCCTCTTCAGCTCTTCTGCATAGCTGGTTTGGATGTGTGCCCCTTAGAAGTATTATAACGTCGTCTGCATAACAGACTGGTTATGTCCTTCATTGGTGAGGGCTTTAAGGAGACTGTATATCGTCGTAACCCATAGGAGAGGCGATAAAATGCCCCCCTGAGGTATACCACGATTTACCTTGTCTCTGATTTTTACGTCATATGACCCACAAATAATCCACCTATTCCTTAGCATATTGTTGATCCAGTTTATCAACGCCCGGTCAACCTGAAACTCGTCTAAGGACTGGATAAGTGTATCGGTCTGAACGTTGTTAAAAGCGCCCTCAATGTCTATACAAACGGCAAGTGTGTATAATTTTTCACTGAAGGACTTTTCTATGTGGTGTACTACCTCATGTAGAGCTGTTTCCACTGATCTTCCTTTAACATATGCGTGTTGCTTGAATTTTAGCTTGTCATCGGCTATCTTACTTTTGATCATGTCGTCAGTTATTCGCTCCATTGTTTTTAAGAGGAAAGAAGTTAGGCTAATGGTCGATAAGCCTTTGGGATCGTATAACTCGCCTTGCCAGGCTTAGGTATGAAGACCACCCTTGATTCCTGCCAATTTTTTGGGGTATATGCATGAGTTAGGCATGCAGTGAAAACTCCAACAAGATGAGTTGATACCAGATCCACCTCATTCTGAAGAAGCGCTGGAAATATTCCGTCCGGTCCCGCAGCCTTATAAGGAGAGAAGCTTTTTATTGCTTCTTTAACCATAGCATCCGTAATAGGTAGTTGGTGCATTACATTTTCGGCCTGTAACTGTTCCTCTATTGGCCCAGCATTACCACTCGGAAAATGAGTTTTCATCAAAAGCCTTACGGTATCATCTATAGTTTCCATCTTTTTACCCGTTTCATCCACCAGTGTTTCGGTTTGGATATGAGTTTTTGAGAGGAACTTTTTTATTTTGGACATGCTGTTAACGCTGTCTACCTGCTCACAGAAAAGTCTCCAGGAGTTACGTTTCGCCAGTCTAATGATTTTATTGTATTCTTTGAGCTTTCTGTGGTAGTCATCCCAATATACTGATAGCTTTTTACGTCGAGCTCTGTTGTAAAGTCTGCGGACATCCTTGCCAATCGAGCGAATTTGCCCTGTCATCCAGGGTTTCTCATAGGCAGATTTCCTTTCTCGAAGCGGGCAACTATCTTCGAATGATTTTAGAAGAGCCTCCGTAATCCTCCTCACATTGATATCAATGTCTTCTGTACTTGGATAATCGTGTTTAGGCTGGCCCAATCGATTTCTAAGTAGATTGCCGCATTTGGTCCAGTCGGTTTTAGCCTTATTGGGCTAGGCGGTGGCCGTGCAATTTTAAACCTTATATAACGGTGGTCCGAATAGGAGTGTTCATCCGAAACCCTCCACTCATGGATCTCATCAATGAGGTTTTCCGAGCATATCGTTATATCTAATACAATGATTAGAAAGGATACTTAGTTGTTGATCGCTTGAGAGTCCAAAAAAGAGAGCGATTCCACTTGAAATTCTACTTAACTAACCCAAAAAATGTTTAAACTATATAAAACTACATTATATGCCCATTCCATATATTTGCAAAACATTGCAAAAATATGTATGTGCATTGTTACAGCAAACGTCTAACACGTTTGAAGTCACTGACCACATAGCAAACCCTAGCCCAGCATCAACAAAATCAATCATATGCTAATGCAAGCGAGGCTTAGGTATTGGCAAATGTTCAAACGTATGTACGAATGTTTGTATGTACGTACACTCATCAGTTCGTACCATACTCGTCGTTCCCAAATATGTATGTTCGAATGGCTATACATTAGCTAGCACACATAACAGCTATGTAACAAAGCGAAGCTTATGGAACGGTGGAGAGGGTAGCGACTAGGGTAATCAAAAACCGCACCGGTTAACCGGTTTCTCTTTAAAAACCGCCTATCGGTTTTCGGGTTTTCTGCATTTTCGAATAACTCGAACCGTCGGTTTTTTCAACTCGGTTTATTCGACTTTTCGGTTTTTTGAAACCATTGTGAAATGCTAATGAAAATATTATTTTTGAAACAGGAACCTACCTAAAATTTTGAACACATCAATATAAAAACCGTTGACATCATTTGTGCATATCCATCGATTTCAAAATGCAGTTTTGTATGCATTTATACTGTTTACATTGCTAACTTCCCTATAGACTTCGTCTGCATATTTTATCAAGGGTCTAGGTGATTATTGCCGTATAGAAATTAATCAACAATCATTTCTAATTGAAATGTAGGTATAAATAAAAATACATATGTCCAGTTTCACATTTCGACAAGTTTTCATCTCTATAGTATGCTCAAGTCAGAATCCGCTACTACTAATAATACATATATGTATATAATCGGTTTGCCATTTGAGCCATTCATATGATGGTAAAAGCTAAGATTTTGCTGATCTTTACTATTAGTCAAGTTTTATAAAAATCATAATCATTTTTTTTTAAAGAAATCTTTTTAAAAATTGAACATTATATCATAAATGAAATCGGAACAATTACATATTATAAATAAAAATATGAAGTGTACAATACAATTTTCAAATAAATCTTAATTTAATTGGAATATGGTTGCGAATTGAATTTGCACTACGCTTATTTCACGTCATCTAACAAAATTTTAAGCATTATTAATGCATTTTTATTAAAAAAGAAAAAACCGAAAACAACCGGTTCACCGGTTCTTTATTTTCGGTTAAACCGAAAACCGGTTTTAGAGTTAACTTAATTTTCGAAGAAACCGTAAACCGTATTTTCAAAATAACCGGTTTTTTGATCACCCTAGTAGCGACGCACAAACATTCTATTGAGTATGCAGTATGCATGTACATACAAACTGATGGTTTTAGCCACACTATGGGTCATTTAAATATGAGTACTTAAATATTTTTTATAAAAATATAAAAAATACAAACCACTATAAGTATAATAAATAAATATGGAAATTAAAGATAATAATAATAATGATGATGATGACGTTAATAATGATGACGTTAATAATGATGATGACTTTAATGATGATGATGATGACAACATAGTGGGTTGATGGATATTTCCGTCAACAGGTCCCAAGAAGTCAGTTTTTCTGACCATAAACAAATTGAATTCAATTTAGCACGAAAATATGTTGAAGCAGAAATATTTAGGAAACCAAGGAGAACATACTGGGACAAGTTCGGAAGAAGCATCAAAAATAAGGTTTCCTCCACATGTAATGTTTACCAAAATACAGAAGAAATTGAAAAAGCTGTTCAAAACATAGAAAAAAGTCTAATAACCTCTTATTAGAAATCATGTCCAATAAGCAAACCAAGAAACAAGAAACACAAATCCTGCTGGAGTAATGAACTAAAGGAGCGGAGAAACAAACAAAGACTTTATACAATATAGCCAGAAATGCTGGTACCAACGAATCATTAGATGAATACAAAACAAGTTTAAACCTTAAATGCCCGAGGTGACAGATTTTGCGGAAAAAATATATTATGTGTAAATTAGTGAAAAACAAGAACTACATTTTTATTTTTTTTGAAGATTTTATTTGAAAAAAAGAGGTTGTATCTTAAAAGATACACCAGATATTCATCCAAAGCTGAAATTCCTATACAAGTACTCCAAAATAAACGATTTTGTTTACGAAAATTTTATAAATACGTTGCTTGCTTGCTTTTATTCGGTCTGCAAATCTTTGTGATTCTAACTAGGATACTCTCCCGGCTTCAAGACCATTTTGTTTCTATATTATTATAGAAACAAGTATTTTATACATGGCGGTGTATAAATATGTATTAAAAATTGGCAGCACACATACTGGATCATGATTTCTGAGCGGTGACACTCGTTATCAACAGTTCTGCTGCAGTTGTATGGGAGATACGGAGCTCTATATGGTTGATTTCTAAACACAAGCGAATGAGAAATCTTTGTGAACCCACACTTCTCCAAAATCTTCCAAAAACAACTGTTAACCAAAGTTAATACAAAACACCAGCCATGTCCAATGAGAAGCAAATTTTGCTCCATCAAATGGAAAATTACCACACTATGCAGAAAAGCTTTTATGGTTTTTGACTGCACTAAGTGTAGTTTGTGGTGAGTCAGAAGACTCACCATGTTCTGCCGAGCCATACATTTGTTATGTTGCTTGCTTTTATTCGGTCTGAAAATCTTTGTGATTCTAACTAGGATACTCTCCCGGCTTCAAGACCATTTTGTTTCTATATTATTATAGAAACAAGTATTTTATACATGGCGGTGTATAAATATGTATTAAAAATTGGCAGGACACATACTGGATCATGATTTCTGAGCCCTGACACTCGTTATCAACAGTTCTGCTGCAGTTGTATGGGTGATACGGAGCTCTATATGGTTGATTTCTACACACAAGCGAATGAGAAATCTTTGTGAAACCACACTTCTCCAAAATCTTCCAAAAACAAGTGTTAACCAAAGTTTTAGGTTTAGCTCGATGTCCGAAGGCCGGGCACACCACCAGTCTGCAACGATGCAGGATGGCATCAGGGGAGAGTAAAGCACTTATATTTCGGTGATGCCAGATCAGTAGACCTATATAAGGCTGCTCTGAGTCGAGCGGGTGAGGTGTGGCCGGGTGCCCAGTTGGATGTTGTCGAAAAAAACAACATCCCAAGTCACCCTAGAGCCATCACCTGGGTTACAGAAGTGCCCTCCAACCCGGCTGACATATTAGAGATAATAAAAGATTCCAATCCTGGTCTGCCGACCCATAATTGGAGAATTAGCAAGGTGGGTGAGGCGGATGGTAAAAAGCGTCAGGTCAATTTGATCCTTAACGCTGAATCCACCTCCCATATACAAAGTGCAAGTGCAACCCTGCAATATGGTTTCGAGACTATAGTCTTGAAGGTATACAAGCAGGATATAGCTCCCACTGCGGAAGGCGATTCGTCGACCTGGTTAATACAAGGCTTTCTGGAAGTGCGGAGGTCCACACGACTATTATTTCTGGTGACTCTAACTCTAACAGAAGATCTGTAACGCCATTCTCTGAGGATGAAAACACTACTTCGGATACTGAGGGGCTGAGGGAAGTCTCCGGACTCTTTGGCGCATCTGGCAGGGACATGCTTCTCGACGATACGGACGAAGAGTTCGATAACACCCTTGTCGGGGTGGATGTTAATCTGTCAATTACCAATGATGGTAAGAATTCTGCAGATTAACCTCCATCACGCTAAAGCAGCCTCAGCGGCTCTATTGCTGCGCCTGTCCACAGGTGCAGTAGACATCATCCTGATCCAGGAGCCCTATGTAGTAGGAGGACGGGTGTGCGGTATTAAGACACCAAACATTAAACTGCTTGTGGCCAACTGTGAAGGCACTCCAAGAACCAGCACTTTGGTCAGAAAAGATCTAATTATTTTTCTCCTGACTAAGTTAGGCGGTAAAGTCCAAACAGCTGCTAGTCTGGAGATTGGTAATCACATATACTGGGTGGTCTCCAGTTACTTTCCTTATGAAGCTGCAATACCGACAGCTCTCTTCAGGGAAGTAGTATGTAGAAGAAGCAACGTCTGACGAGCTCGAGCTGATTATTGGCGCAGACACGAACGCTCATCATACTATCTGGGGTAGTATGGATATAAACAATAGGGGTGATTCGCTTCTTGACTATACTATTTGTAACATTGGCAATAAACCGACCTTTACAATTAATGACAGACAAGAAGTACTAGACGTAACGTTTGCTACTGACCGGGTGTCATACAAAATTATTGGGTGGAATGTACTGGACGACCACTCATTCTCGGATCACCATTATATAAAGTTCAAACTCACCGAAAAAATGCCAAAACCTGCTGTCCACAGAAATGTGAGGAAGACAAAGTGGCACCTGTATGAGAAGAATTTTAAAAAGGTCCTCAACTCTAAACTTCTTTATGAACCGAATGACAAAGCCGGTCTGGATAATCTGGTCGAGCATATCACCACATCATTCAATAGTTCCCTTGAAGAAGCCTGTCCAAACACAAGGTACAAGGATAAAACAAAACCCCAATGGTGGACTTCTGAGCTAACGGCAAGGAAAAAGACCTGCAACAAGCTATTCAACAAGGCGAAATATACAGGAGCCTTTAATGATTGGGATGCATATAAAGGGCAACTCAAGATCTATAAGAAGTAGCTTAGGAGGACGCAAAGACGCTCTTGGTATTCCTTCTGTGGCGAAGTGGAAAAGGTCTCCGATGCCGCAAGGCTGTGGAAGGTACTATCCGCGTCTTCTTGTACAGTGGGGTATTTGCAGGATGAGGCAAACAACTGGACAAAAAACAGCGAGCAATCGCTAAGTGTACTGCTCGACACACATTTCCCGGGGAGCTCATCAACAGAGCCTGAGGATCAACAGTACCAACAAGAGTGCGAGTGGACTGCGAGCGTCGCTAGCTTGTTGACTGAGAGATTTAGAATAAGCTGGGCTATAATCAGCTTTGAGCCCTTCATATGAACTACCTAACTTCTTCAGAGGACCTACCACCCAATATGTCAACCAAAATTTAGCGTTGGGTTATAAACCAATAAGTCCTTTCCAGCTACAAAAGTGGGGTTTGAAATTTGATGGTTCATCTAAGTCGTTAGCGTAGAGGACAGACACCAATCTGCAACGATGCAGGATGGCATCAGGGGAGAGTAAAACTCTTATATTTCGGTGATGCCAGATCAGTAGACCTGTATAAGGCTGCTCTGAGTCGAGCGGGTGAGTTGTGGCCGGGTGCCCAGTTGGATGTTGTCGAAAAAAACAACATCCCAAGTCACCCTAGAGCCATCACCTGGGTTACAGAAGAGCCCTCCAACCCGGCTGACATCTTAGAAATAATAAAAGATTCCAATCCTGGTCTGCCGGCCCATAGTTGGAGAATCAGCAAGGTGGGTGAGACGGATGGTAAAAAGCGGCAGGTCAATCTTATTCTAAACGCTGAATCCATATCCCATATACAAAGTGCGAGTGCAACCCTACAATATGGCTTCGAGAGTATAGTCTTGAAGATATACAAGCAGGATATAGCTCCCACTGCAGAAGGTGAGTCGTTCACCGTGGCACTTTCTGGGGAGTCTCCGGAGGGGAGTCTCCGGACTCTTTGACGCATCTGGCGGGGACATGCTTCTCGACGATACGGACGAAGAGTTCGATAACACCCTTGTCGGGGTGGATGTTAATCTGTCAATTACCAATGATGGTAAGAATTCTACAGATTAACCTCCATCACGCTAAAGCAGCCTCAGCGGCTCTATTGCTGCGCCTGTCCACAGGCAAACAGCTGCTAGCCTGGAGATCGGTAAACGCATATATTGGGTGGTCTCCAGCTACTTTCCTTATGAATCTGTAGTATCTACTGCTCTATTCAGGGAAGTAGTAGAAGAAGCTACGTCTGACGAGCTCGAGCTGGTTATTGGCGCAGACACGAACGCTCATCATACTATCTGGGGTAGTACGCATATAAACAATAGCGGTGATTCGCTTCTTGACTTTATTCTAACTACCAACCTTAGTATTTGTAACATAGGTAATAAACCGACCTTTACAATTAAAGACAGATAAGAAGTACTCGACGTAACGTTTGCTACTGACCGGCTGTCAGACAAAATTATTGGTAGGAATGTACTGGACGACCACTCATTCTCATATCACCATTATATTGAGTTCAAACTCGCGGAAAAAGCGCCTAAACCTGCCGTCCACAGAAATGTAAGGAAGACAAAGTGGCACCTGTATGAGAATAATTTCAAGAAAGTCCTCAACTCTAAACTTCTGTACGAACCGAATGACGAAACCGGTCTGGATAATCTGGTCGATCATATCACCATACCATTCAATAGATCCCTTGAAGAAGCCTGTCCAAAAACAAGGTACAAGGGTAAAACTAAACCCCCATGGTGGACTTCTGAGCTAACGGCTATAAAAAATACCTGCAACAAGCTATTCAATAAGGCTAAATCTACTGGGGTCGCTAATGATTGGGATGCCTATAAAGAGCATCTCAAGATCTATAAGAAGGAGCTTAGAAAGGCGCTCTTGGTATACCTTCTGTGGTGAAGTGGAAAAGGTCTCCGACGCCGCTAGGCTGAGGAAGATATTATCTGCTTCACCCTGTACAGTGGGATATTTCCAGGATGAGGCAAATAACTGGACCAAAAACAACGAGCAGTCGCTCAATGTACTGCTCGACACACATTTCCCGGGGAACTCTGTAACAGAACCCGAGGATCAGCAGGACCAACAAGAGTACGAGTGGACTGCGAGCGTCGCTAGCTTCTTGAGATCCAGAATAAGCTGGGCTATTAATAGCTTTGAGCCCTTCAAGTCACCTGGACCAGGTGGCATCACTCCAGCAAAAATGCAGAAAATGTTGAAGTACATTATTCCCTGGCTGGGAAAATTTATGTAGGCTGTATCAGGCTTTCATACGTTCCGAATCGACGGAGGGATACCAAAGTGCTATTCATACCTAAAGCGGGAAAGATATCACACACTAGGTCAAAAGACGTCAGACTAATTAGCCTATCCTCCTTCCTATTGAAAGGTCTGGAAAGACTTTTAGATCATTTCATTAGGGAAAACCTGGATACAAAACTCCTGTCGGGGAACCAACATGCTTACAATAAGGGCAAGTCTACAGAATCAGCCCTGCACGAACTTGTGAGCACTATCGAATCGTCCCTGCATTTCAAGGAATTCACCATGGTGGCATTTCTTGACATAGAAGGTGCTTTTAACAACATTAAGTCAGATGCGGTAATTGCGGCACTCTCACATCTAAAAGTTAACACTAGTTTGATTAGACTAATTCAAAGTCTGCTCACCAGAAGACGCATAACAGCATGTCTAGGGTCCACAACTCTAACAAGGTTTGTAAACAGAGGGACCCCGCAAGGAGGAGTACTGTCTCCACTAATTTGGAACCTAGCGGTGAATGAAATCCTGCTAGATCTAGAACGTTGTGGCTGCAAGGTCGTGGCATATGCGGACGACGTGGCAATCGCAGTGAGTGGCAAATTCGTAAACGTCCTTAGAGACATCCTACAGGTGGCTCTGAACATGTTGGCTAGATGGGCCAGAAGCACCGGTTTGGGCGTTAACCCCAACAAGACAGAATTGGTTCTCTTTACTAGGATGAATAATGTCCCACATGTGGACCCTCCACCTCGGATAAATGGAACAGATCTAGTCTTTTCTGAAAGTGCAAAATTTTTAGGAATAATTCTAGATAGGAAAATGTTATTTAGACTTAACGTATTGGAACGTGTAAGGAAGGCCAACGTCGCCTTATATTCCTGCAAAAAGGCTGTAGGGTCGCGGTGGGGACTCTCTCCTAAAATCGTCCACTGGATATATATAGCAGTAGTTCGTCCAATACTGTTATACGGTATTGTGGTATGGTGGACGGCAACTGACAAACTAACCATCACCAACCTACTAACAAAGCTTCAGAGAACTGCCTGCCTGAGTATAAGCGGAGCCTTAAGGACTACAGCGACTGAGTCTCTACAAGCCCTACTCCATATACTGCCGATTAATATTGTGGCGAGAGAAGTTGGAACCAAAGCGGCAATAAGATTAAACTGCCTATCAATGTGGAGGTACAAGAACTATGGTCACATGAGGATATCAAAGTGTAGTGCTATGGTAACCGACCGAGTGGACTATATACCAACTGTGTACACCTTCGACAGAAATTACATCACTATGATTCCCGGCAGAGATGAATGGGTCGGCAGAATACCAGGTAATAGAAACCATCTCCACTTTTACACGGATGGTTCGAAGCTTGATGAAAAGGTTGGCTTCGGAGTACACTGTGAAGAACTTAGTCTGGATATAGCTCATAGACTACCAGATACCTGCAGTGTCTATCAAGCCGAAATAATGGCAATATGGGAAGTAGCCAAGTGGCTGAGTCGCAACATAGTAACCAACACTGGCGTTGTCATTTACTCGGACAGCCAGGCTGCCGTCAATTCTCTGGAGGCAACATCCCTAAATTCACAAACAGCCCTCGACTGCCGCAGATCTCTTAACGAGATGGCTGAGCAGTTTAATATACACCTTATATGGGTGCCTGGGAATAGGGATATCCCGGGGAACTGCAAAGCCGATGAACTTGCTAGGAAAGGGACGACATTACAAATTCTCGAAGAATTTGCATATATTGATGCGCCACTATCCACGTGCAAGCTTTCAATAGATCCCTTGAAGAAGCCTGTCCAAAAACAAGGTACAAGGGTAAAACTAAACCCCAATGGTGGACTTCTGAGCTAACGGCTATGAAAAAGACCTGCAACAATCTATTCAATAAGGCTAAATCTACTGGGGTCGCTAATGATTGGGATGCCTATAAAGAGCAACTCAAGATTTATAAGAAGGAGATTAGAAAGGCGCAAAGGCGCTCTTGGTATACCTTCTGTGGTGAAGTGGAAAAGGTCTCCGACGCCGCTAGATTGAGGAAGATATTATCTGCTTCACCCTGTACAGTGAGATATTTACAGGATGAGGCAAATAACTGGACCAAAAACAGCGAGCAGTCGCTCAATGTACTGCTCGACACACATTTCCCGGGGAACTCTGTAACAGAACCCGAGGATCAGCAGGACGAACAAGAGTGCGAGTGGACTGCGAGCGTCGCTAGCTTCTTGACTGAGAGATCCAGAATAAGCTGGGCTATTAATAGCTTTGAGCCCTTCAAGTCACCTGGACCAGGTGGCATCACTCCAGCAAAAATGCAGAAAATATTGAAGTACATTATCCCCTGGCTGGGAAAATTTATGTAGGCTGTATCAGGCTTTCATACGTTCCGAATCGACGGAGGGATACCAAAGTGATATTCATACCTAAAGCGGGAAAGATATCACACACTAGGTCAAAAGACGTCAGACTAATTAGCCTATCCTCCTTCCTATTGAAAGGTCTGGAAAGACTTTTAGATCATTTCATTAGGGAAAACCTGGATACAAAACTCCTGTCGGGGAACCAACATGCTTACAATAAGGGCAAGTCTACAGAATCAGCCCTGCACGAACTTGTGAGCACTATCGAATCGTCCCTGCATTTCAAGGAATTCACCATGGTGGCATTTCTTGACATAGAAGGTGCTTTTAACAACATTAAGTCAGATGCGGTAATTGCGGCAGTCTCACATCTAAAAGTTAACACTAGTTTGATTAGACTAATTCAAAGTCTGCTCACCAGAAGACGCATAACAGCATGTCTAGGGTCCACAACTCTAACAAGGTTTGTAAACAGAGGGACCCCGCAAGGAGGAGTACTGTCTCCACTAATTTGGAACCTAGCGGTGAATGAAATCCTGCTAGATCTAGAACGTTGTGGCTGCAAGGTCGTGGCATATGCGGACGACGTGGCAATCGCAGTGAGTGGCAAATTCGTAAACGTCCTTAGAGACATCCTACAGGTGGCTCTGAACATGTTGGCTAGATGGGCCAGAAGCACCGGTTTGGGCGTTAACCCCAACAAGACAGAATTGGTTCTCTTTACTAGGATGAATAATGTCCCACATGTGGACCCTCCACCTCGGATAAATGGAACAGATCTAGTCTTTTCTGAAAGTGCAAAATTTTTAGGAATAATTCTAGATAGGAAAATGTTATTTAGACTTAACGTATTGGAACGTGTAAGGAAGGCCAACGTCGCCTTATATTCCTGCAAAAAGGCTGTAGGGTCGCGGTGGGGACTCTCCTAAAATCGTCCACTGGATATATATAGCAGTAGTTCGTCCAATACTGTTATACGGTATTGTGGTATGGTGGACGGCAACTGACAAACTAACCATCACCAACCTACTAACAAAGCTTCAGAGAACTGCCTGCCTGAGCATAAGCGGAGCCTTAAGGACTACAGCGACCGAGTCTCTACAAGCCCTACTCCATATACTGCCGATTAATATTGTGGCGAGAGAAGTTGCAACCACAGCGGCAATAAGATTAAACTGCCTATCAATGTGGAGGTACAAGAACTATGGTCACATGAGGATATCAAAGTGTAGTGCTATGGTAACCGACCGAGTGGACTATATACCAACTGTGTACACCTTCGACAGAAATTACATCACTATGATTCCCGGCAGAGATGAATGGGTCGGCAGAATACCAGGTAATAGAAACCATCTCCACTTTTACACGGATGGTTCGAAGCTTGATGAAAAGGTTGGCTTCGGAGTACACTGTGAAGAACTTAGTCTGGATATAGCTCATAGACTACCAGATACCTGCAGTGTCTATCAAGCCGAAATAATGGCAATATGGGAAGTAGCCAAGTGGCTGAGTCGCAACATAGTAACCAACACTGGCGTTGTCATTTACTCGGACAGCCAGGCTGCCGTCAATTCTCTGGAGGCAATATCCCTAAATTCACAAACAGCCCTCGACTGCCGCAGATCTCTTAACGAGATGGCTGAGCAGTTTAATATACACCTCATATGGGTGCCTGGGAATAGGGATATCCCGGGGAACTGCAAAGCCGATGAACTTGCTAGGAAAGGGACGACATTACAAATTCTCGAAGAATTTGCATATATTGATGCGCCACTATCCACGTGCAAGCTTTCAATAGATCCCTTGAAGAAGCCTGTCCAAAAACAAGGTACAAGGGTAAAACTAAACCCCAATGGTGGACTTCTGAGCTAACGGCTATGAAAAAGACCTGCAACAAGCTATTCAATAAGGCTAAATCTACTGGGGTCGCTAATGATTGGGATGCCTATAAAAAGCAACTCAAGATCTATAAGAAGGAGCTTAGAAAGGCGCAAAGGCGCTCTTGGTATACCTTCTGTGGTGAAGTGGAAAAGGTCTCCGACGCCGCTAGATTGAGGAAGATATTATCTGCTTCACCCTGTACAGTGAGATATTTACAGGATGAGGCAAATAACTGGACCAAAAACAGCGAGCAGTCGCTCAATGTACTGCTCGACACACATTTCCCGGGGAACTCTGTAACAGAACCCGAGGATCAGCAGGACCAACAAGAGTGCGAGTGGACTGCGAGCGTCGCTAGCTTCTTGACTGAGAGATCCAGAATAAGCTGGGCTATTAATAGCTTTGAGCCCTTCAAGTCACCTGGACCAGATGGCATCACTCCAGCAAAAATGCAGAAAATGTTGAAGTACATTATCCCCTGGCTGGGAAAATTTATGTAGGCTGTATCAGGCTTTCATACGTTCCGAATCGACGGAGGGATACCAAAGTGGTATTCATACCTAAAGCGGGAAAGATATCACACACTAGGTCAAAAGACGTCAGACTAATTAGCCTATCCTCCTTCCTATTGAAAGGTCTGGAAAGACTTTTAGATCATTTCATTAGGGAAAACCTGGATACAAAACTCCTGTCGGGGAACCAACATGCTTACAATAAGGGCAAGTCTACAGAATCAGCCCTGCACGAACTTGTGAGCACTATCGAATCGTCCCTGCATTTCAAGGAATTCACCATCAAAGTCTGCTCACCAGAAGACGCATAACAGCATGTCTAGGGTCCACAACCCTAACAAGGAACCTAGCGGTGAATGAAATCCTGCTAGATCTAGAACGTTGTGGCTGCAAGGTCGTGGCATATGCGGACGACGTGGCAATCGCAGTGAGTGGCAAATTCGTAAACGTCCTCAGAGACATCCTACAGGTGGCTCTGAACATGTTGGCTAGATGGGCCAGAAGCAGCGGTTTGGGCGTTAACCCCAACAGACACGTGCAAGCTTTGGCTTAGGCAAGAGGCAATCAGGTAGTCCAACGAAAGATGGACAGAAATCGGCACCTGCAGGGTAGCTAGACAAATCTGGCCAAGGTATGACCTGAGAAGGTCAAAATATCTCCTCGCACTAGAGAGGAAACGATTGTCTACGTTAGTACAGGTTCTGACGGGACACTGCTTGATCGGCGAACATGCCAAAAGATTGGGTATTGACTCCAATGACTTCTGCCGAAGCTGTGGAGATGAGGAAGAAGTGGAGAGCATCGAGCACTTGCTTTGCCTAACAGATCTTTCCAGTACTGATATTCGTACTATCAATAAATTTATATATCAAACAGGTTGGCTTCGATGAGGGGCATTTCAGCCCGTGGTAACACTAGGGACCTAAACTGGTCTATGTAAGCTTGGAAAAAAAAACGGCTGCCACCCTAACCTAAACTTTGCTCCATCAAATGGAAAATTACCACACTATGCAGAAAAGCTTTTTATCATAAAAGTCAAAAACCATAAAAAGCTTTTCTGCATAGTGTGGTAATTTTCCATTTGATGGAGCAAAATTTGCTTCTCATTGGATTTTTTAATACATATTTATACACCGCCATGTATAAAATACTTGTTTCTATAATAACATAGAAACAAAATTGTCTTGAAGCCGGGAGAGTATCCTAGTTAGAATCACATTTTATAAATACATTTATTTAAAATTTTTTAAATATGTTTTTATTAATATATTATTGTTTAAAATAATTTATTGAATATTACTATTTAAAATACATTGAAAACTAAAACTAGAGAACATAAATAAAATGAAAATAAAACATATACATTTTGTAAATTCATTTGTATGCCATAAAAATAATATAATAATTTACCCTTCTACGAATTATGGTAGTTATAAAAACATTTTTTTCTGCAGTTAAACACATATTCGGTGGTGGTATATGAGCGTTTGGTTTTTTTTTCACTTTTTCTTTGGGAATATCTGGTTCAATACGTGGACGTCCGCTAGCAGGAGGTTGTGACGATTTTAGGGAGAATAAAGTATCAGCTATCTCTAATTTAAAATGGATCAATCGCATGTCCTTGAACCCAGGTCGATTTTTAATTATCCTTTTGTACAACGACCAGTAATTAACAACTGTCATGTCCAAAAGGTGATAGAACACTCTATGTTTCCACTTGCGGCTTTTTATAGTTATATTATGCCGGCCCGTGGAGCTATCCATCAAATCTACACAAGAAATCATTTTGACAGTTTTTTCCTTTTTGTCAAATCTCTTAATGGTTAATGGTTGCATCGTTTCTTTTCCAGAACTTTCAGATATCGGATTTACTCTGACATAGGTAGAAAGTAGATTTAACATTTTGTCTGGAAAATACTGTTTCATATAACTCCCAATTTTGATAGAACACATCTGCTCGTCAACACAAATTCTACCTAATTTTGGTACACTTCCAAATGTGGTAGTGACAGTGATTAGGTAAAGGCGGTCTCGATTATGATCATCAATGGGTGGCTGATTAGTTTTATCATTAAAATGAATGCATTTTCTTATTTTTTCGAAACGCCGAACGTTCACTTGATTTTTCACCACATTAACGTAATGATTATTTTAATCAGTCCAATAATCTCTAACGTTTGGAAGATTATGATACGTCATTTAAAAATGTATTCCAATATAGTTTCGAAATTCAAATATATCAAAACGACATAACTCGTTAAGTACAGCATATCTTATGGTTTCGTCAACTATATGTTGTTCCAAAGACTTCGGAAACAAATAGCTCCAAACTTGATATGGTGTTTCCAAATCCATTATATTTCGTGGTAAACTGTTATCACCTCTAAATCTTACTTGTTGGTCATTAAACCTTTCTTCCAAATAACCCTCTCAAATTCAGAAGACTTACCATTAATTTCTACATTATGGAATTCTGAGGGGAGTAGATGGCTCAGAATTAAGCAGCTCGAAATTTTCTGATTCTAATTCAATGAAATCTCCCTGATCGGTATCATCATTAATCTTATTGAGAAAGAAATCTTGGACGGATCTATTGAGGTCAATCTCATTCTGATTGATATGCTCATCTTCATTAACAATTATCTCCATATCTCCCACACTTTGAGAGGCAAATTTGTAGAAATCACACTGCGAATAATCACATTTATTTTATTTTAACAAAAATAAGTTTTTTACTTTTTATACAATTTGTTTCTTACATATTACTGATAAATGTAAGAAAATTTGTGTATGTACAACAACAATATTCTAGATAACATAGACACACTTCATAAAAAAATATCCAGGTTTTTTTTTAATGGCTGTATCTTTAAAGATTCACTGGACATTAAAGGGTTAAAGGAATATAAAAGAGAAACAAGGAGGGCTAAAAGGATAGTTTATGTCATATTAATTGAGAAACTTCCAAACATAAAAGACACTACCAGGTGGCGGAAAATGTTATCAAAGCAACAGCACTTTGACGGGAATCTACAGAAAGAAGGTTGTGAATGGACTAATTCATCAGAAGAAAGACTGCGAGTTAGGGAAAGCTCTGAACGAAGGTACATCCAAGGATAATTCGAATGATAACATTGAAATTAATAAAGTCGTCACACCGGCCAGAGTAAAATGGGCGAATGATTTCCGGCCGATCAGCTTATATTCATTCTTAATGAAACCCCTAGGAAGAATCATAGATGAGAATGTCAGAAGAAATCTTAATATTGATGACGTATCTAATTGCCAACACGTATATATGAAAGGAAAACCTGTAGACTCGGCCCCTGGATATATTTATACTAGAAACCGCAGAAATGATTTTGGTAAGACTAAACGAATCGCCAGGGCACCTGTTCGACAAACAAAGATACTTGAAGATGGTGTTGACCTTCCACATACGGACTACTCACTGTGTCAGACCTTCATCGAAGAGGATTTTACTACAATTATTCCCTAAAATTGAGGAGTGGAAGGAGCAAAATATAGAGTATGGTAAATTAAACTTCTATACGGATGGATCAAAAATTATTGACAGGACAGGCAGTGGTATTTTCTGTAAGGGGGTAAACATTCGTGAGTCCTATAAACTAATGGATGAATGTAAATATACCACATTCATCCAGAAATATACGCACTTTTAAAAGCTGCTGAAGTTATATCAATGAGACCGTTATACAACAGCGATATCAGTTTTTACATTGATAGTCAAGCAGCAATATAGTCAAGCAACTAAGGGGACCGGATATAAGGTCAAAGGTAGTCAGCCGCTGTCGTAGAGAATTGATGATTCTCCCAGAACAGCATAAAATTACTCTGTGCTGGGTGCCAGGTCAAAGGTAGTCAGCCGCTGTCGTAGAGAATTGATGATTCTCCCAGAACAGCATAAAATTACTCTGTGCTGGGTGCCAGGCCACAAAGATATTCCCGGAAACGAAGAAGCAGATGTTTTAGCTAAGAACGGAGCACGCCTTACAGGGGGCGATGATCCGCATGTTTTACCACCTTTGTCTCACTATTTTTATGGACTCAAAGAAAAGAGAAGGAAGAACTGGCACAGACGGTGGAACACCTCGGCTGCCGGTGAACAGACGAAACTACTTTGGGACGAAAAAGAATCGCGAAATTCTTAACAGTTACTAATGAAGAAGAGGGATGAACTAAGGGCGGTAATCGGTGTAGGAACGGGACATAACTCCATAGGAAAGCCTATGGTAAGAATCGGCTTTAGAAATTATGACTTATGTAGATAATGTGCGGATGCTGACTATTCGGAAGACAGTTATCACTCCCTTTGTCAGTGTCCTGCCCTAAGCAAAAGAATAAACAAGATACTCGGCTCTTTTTATTTCCAGACATTAACGGAAATTCGGGGCTACGACCCAGCAAGAATATTGGCATTCATCAGGGCTTCAAAATGGCGCCCATGATATTAGAAGACATCCGAGCTTCCATGAGGTTAAATTGCATCCCGGGGAAATAACTCAAAATAAAAAAGGAAATCCGAAAAGAAAAAACAACATGAGGAATAACAATGGATACAGTTGTAGACATTAGACAAATTCTAATGTCATCCTCCTATAACCTAACTAACCTAACCTCCTTTTGATCATTTACGACTCTCTTTGAAGTAGCTCTATCATTTCATCGGTTAATGCATTGAACCTCTTCGGTAGGCGTACTATTTGATTTTCTAATTCGAGTACTATACATTCACCATACTTCGTTGGTAACCTATGAGCGCCTTCGATGGGGAATACCTTATTTAGCTCCATCTCCTTGATACCAAATATCTTTTTAGCATTTAGTGAGTTGAACGTGGAGATTATTTTCATACTCATTGCGGTTTTTATAAAGAGTTCATCGATATTGCCACACTTCGCTGAATTGAAAACATGAATGTATTTATACACGTTTTCAATACACTTTCAGTACACCAATTGACACTTTGTATCAGAGATCAGCAAAACTCAATATGACAATTTTTAGATAAACACAAACCGAATTCTAAACAAAGAGAGAAACAAAACTCTACATGCCAAATTTATATAATAAACACATCACATTTATTAACAATGTACATGCCCGTTCATAAATTTTGAGATTGTAAAAAAAACCCAGAACATTGAGGAGATCAAAACCAAAAAAATATATATGAGTAAACAAAAATTTGCTCCCTATTGATTTCAATCCTAGAAGCAAAGTGTATGGCGGACAGACGTACTTACGTTCTATACAAAACCTCATACAGCCACCAAGTAAACCTCAAACTTTGAATAAACACAACTTTGCAATTTGACACACCCAATAAACAAAACGCAAAATCATATGGAGATTCCCGCGCTCTGCTCCTCTTCAATGTGCGCTGTTGATCTTTCATACGCAATTCATCCTCTCCTCTTTAATGCGCGCTGCTCCTCTCTAATGCGCGCTGCTCCTCTTCAATGCACGCTGCTCCTCTTTATTGCGCTCTGCTCCTCTTTCATGCGCAAACATCAAAAGGGACTGCTCCTCTTTATTGCGCTCTGCTCCACTTTTTGGCACTCTGCCCTAAATATCTACTACTAATACCAGTGCATACTTGAAATTTTGTGCAGTGTCCAAATATAAATTAATAAATATTTAGAGTGGGTCGGTTTCCTTTGGAATTGCCCTTATGATTTTTTTGCAAAAGTGGATATTATTTTCGTAAAAAAGACCTGTTTGATAAAAAAAGTATCAAATGTGTCGCGGGAGTACCACATTAATTTGAAGGTTTGAAAAGTACTAAAGTACCAACATTATCATCCCTGGTGTATGGGGGTTGACAACGGACAGACGACGAGTATAGGAGGACAGCATGACAATGTGATTGCCATTTTGCTTGTAAAAATCAAATGATGTATAAACGCAGTTTTTTTCTTTTATCTATGTTCTAATTTTTTAAAAACTCATAACAATTTTATTAAATGCCTTTATTAATTTTGTTTTACTGATCTAAGTTTCAATTCATACCGGTTTTTCCAATATCACAATTTCGTATCTTTAAAAAACAATCGCCATGCTACCGTCAATGGAGAGCGCTATCATATGACCGAAATCGAATTTCATTCTTAAAGTGTAACATTTACACTACACCTTGAATAAATTTTAACTCTATATCTTAAATATTCTGTGTTTTATTAATATATAAAATTGTTATTTCCTTAATGGAAAACCCTGTATTAATAAAAAACGAACTATTATTAAGAAGAATTATCTAAAGTCCTACATAAATATTTTTTATAGCTTATTATAAAGAGTGGTCCAACCAAAACGCACGATGTTAATTGTAAATAAAACAACATTTGCATATTTTTTTATAGAATTATCTTAATATTAGAAGGATCTATGACAATTATGTGTGAAACAAAATATCGGCCAAATGCTCGCCACGACTTCGGTGGCATACCTATCTCCGATGGTCCATATTTTCAATGACTCTGAGACATAATTGAGGTTTAATGTCGTTAATGTTCCGAATTATCACATCCTTTAACTCTTGAATTGTTCTTGGCTTATTGAAAGAAGTCCAACGGTGTTAAATCTCATGATCGTGGCGACCAATTAACATCGCCACGACCTGAGTTAACACGGCCGTTGAATTTCTCACGCAAAATAGCCATTGTTCTGTTAGCTGTGTGGTCCATATCCAGAGAATGAAGCCGAGGCAAAATTGGCGGCGGCGGCTGCCATTGAAAATTATAGATCGGCGGCGGCGGCTTGATGGCTTAGCCGACATAAAATTGACATACGGCGGCTCTGTGATTGTCATTTTTACATTTAAAATAATAGTTGAAAAGTTAAGCTCTGGTATATATTCATAAATAAGACAGTGCGACAAAATAAACTCATGTTGAGAAGCAAATGACGCGATACTATTTTTCCTGTAGGTCTTGTCGAGTAACACACGAATCTTTTTTTGGAATTCCCTGGACACCCTCAAAATCGGGATTTACGGGTAAAAAACCGATTTCTTGCCTTTTTTTCACTTGAACGCCTATAACATTGTTAATTATTAACCCAAGATAATTAGACCTTTCGAACGATGTATACTTTGTTTATTTGAAGCTGTAGGAATATAGGTTTATTTGTCATACAAACGCATTTTTTATTTTTTGTCCGTAATTTTCTGATTTAGACGATGTTTTTACCAATTATATTGTGAGATAAACGTACGATTAATTAATTTACATATATAGTATATTTTATCAGGAAAAAAATGCAACCAGTCTTTTACAAATCCGTTTGCAATTGACGGAGTTATTAAAGTTTAATTAAAACTAAATCGGTATATAAACACTTTTTTGATGAATTCTTGCCTAAGTAAAATAAAAATTGCAAGGATTCAGTTAAAATGATTAGAAAATGTGGTAATTATGGCTTAAATACGTATATTTTGGAGCGGCCTCTGTAGGGTGACTATAACAAAACATGAAATATGAATGTAAAATTTTTGGTGTGATAAATTTTTGTCGAAATAGAATACAAACTGCAAAGTTTCAGCTAAATTGCTTTAAAAATGCGGTATCTGTGCCAATCAAAACATTGACCAATATGGCCTATTTGCAATCCCAAACGACCTGTAACTATAAGAAGAATTTATACCAAATTTGATTGACGTAGCTCTATTATTACGGACTATAGCGTAATTACAACTGATAGACAGACAGACGGACATAGCTAAATCGTCTTAGATTTTCAAGACGGGTCGCAGATCATATTTCAAGGTGTTGCAAACAGAATGACAAAGTTAGTATACCCCCTCCTATGGTGTCGAGTATAAAAATCATCGATTTCCATACAATGATAAGTCATAAAATTGACGCTAGGCGGCTTTATGATATACTTGATTTTCAAAGAATGCTAAGTCGAAACTGGTTGTTTTCTGGAGATGCGAATCGTCGTTTTTGTGAAATTTTAAATTTGTGTAGAATTACCTTGTAATTTGTTTTGAGCTTAACTTCATTGCATTGATGGATTTGACTGAAGAAAATTTAGAATATTTTGAATTTTGAAATGCAATCGCCAGTATAACGTACCAAGTCGACTTAGCATTCTTTATAATGGAGGTATTAATTTATATGCAGTATTACAATTCTGTAATACTCCATTGTTTTGTTCCGAAAATATGTGTTTCTCTATGTTTACGTAATCTAATAAAAATAAAAAATTTTGTTATTTCCTTTAAAAAATAATTTTTATAATTACACTGTGCTAGAATTAATAACTTTTTTTAGCCCACAAACGGGGCATCCGGTGGGTTAAACTAAATCAGCTATTGCAATTTTTTGGTGATAAGGGTGTGAAAAGCTTGGGTGACTGCTTTGAGAGAAATAATTCTCCAAGGGTTCCCTTTATTTCGTTCTTTGGACTAAAGCGTGTATTCCGCAGTCTTCCACTTCAAAATCACCTCCGAGATGACTAACTTCTCTGTTTTCCTTGTAAACTTTGTGGTCGAATATCGCGAAAACAAGAGCTAACCTAGAAAAACGGTTAGCGCCATTGGATTCGGCGTAGCTGATTTAGTTTAACCCACCAGATGCCCCGTTTGTCGGCTTTTTCAACTAGCACAGTGTTATTTTTCTATTACTATCAATATTCTCATTTTTAATACATGTTAAGCTGCCTCATGTGACAATAAACGAATCAAAACGAAAATCACTTTCCATATCGTCCCCCCAATAAATGAATAGGGTATAATTTATTTGTCGTTTCGAAAAAATCATATTTGAAGTTTTTGTGATACAATTCTGTAATACTCCATTGTTTTTTTCGAAAATATTTCTTTCTCTATGTGTACGCAATCTAATAATAAATAAAAAATCTTATTATTTCCTTTAAAAAATAATTTTTATAATTATTTTTCTATTACTATCAATATTCTCATTTTTAATACATGATAAGTTTCCTCTTGTGACAATAAACGAATCAAAACGAAAATCACTTTCCATATCGTCCCCCCAATAAATGAAAGGGTATAATTTATTTGTCGTTTCGAGAAAATATTTGAAGTTTTTGTGATATTGAAACTCGATATCGGCGCGTAGGCTTTTATTAATGAACAATCAATTTCAAACACCCAATTTGTGAAAGTAGAATTTCCCCAAATTTCTACTAGATATACAACCAATTGCGTAGATTATTAAAATGCAATAACAAATAATAGTGTTTATGTGTATACAATATTCTTCTATTGAGGGGACGATATACATATATGTTATATGGTTATTTGCTTATCAAAAATGTAAATTGTATCTATCCATATTTTAAAGTTTTTCCATGGAACGGCGGCTGTGTTTCAGCAGATTTTAGCCGCAAAGATCGGCGGCGGCTTCGGCTGGTGAAAAAAGGTCGGCGGCGGCTAAAATCGGCGGCTTGGCTCGGCGGCTTCATACTCTGATAGTGACCCGTTCAATTGAACTAGATCGTTCACGAACTACAAAACTCTAATATTTGTTCACTGAAAATATTATCTTCGTGAATATCACGAAATGTTTCTTACATATTGCGAAATCTGTCTTATTTTTTCAGCCAAAGAAATGTTTCATACGATATATGAACAAAATTATATATATTACGAAGAAGATTCTTCATATTTATTATGAAACCATTTCATACTTTTTATGAAACTATTTCATATTTTTTATGAAATTATTTCATATTTTTTATGAAACTATTTCATATTTTCAATGAAATTATTTAATATTTTTTAAGGAATTAATTCATATTTTCAATGAAATTATTTAATATTTTTTAAGAAATTATTTAATATTTTTTATGAAATTATTTCATATTTTTTATGAAATTATTTCATATTTTTTATGAAATTATTTCATATTTTTTATGAAATTATTTCATATTTTTTATGAAATTATTTCATATTATTTATGAAATTATTTCATATTTTTTATGAAATTATTTCATATTTTGTAGGCCCCCGACCTAAACTATTATAAAATTGTCTATAAACATTCTTCTGGGTTTAGACCGTTTTTGCCTCTAATTCGGTTCGAAACGCAGGAAAGGATTAAAGCAAACGAACACTGAAAAAAAAAATAGTAATAAAACTAATGATGACACATTCTTATATTAAGTATGCTACCTCGGCATCAATTCAATGACAATTTTCATTAAAATAATGAAAATTTACACGTTTTTTACGAAATTTTCCTTAATATAAAGTTTTTTGAATTTGAATTAATGTCTATCTAATCATTAGTTTTGTGTACGCGCTTCTTTAAATGTACGCATTTAAATTAAAGAAAAAAATCATTATTTTTGTGACAATCCGCATTATTTTAAGTAATATTTCAATACTTTTAAGGATTTTCTACATTAACACTACGACGTAGACATGTCATAGTTTTAATGCCGAATCGGACTTAATTAACAGTATGAGATATTTGAGTAATAAATTTAAGGCTATGCTCCCCTTAAAGGAAAGGCTGTCTTGGTAATAAATTTTATAACTATTGTCATTATTTTTAAGAACACATACGAGAGAATTATACAATCTCTCCCTCCCTCTCTCGCTCGGAGAATCAGTTTTGTTTGGTAATGTGTGAATCAATAATTGTTATGGAATGCTAGAAGAGAAAAATAGAGAACAGTTCTGTTCGTTTTCTTTTAAATCGTCAGTTATTTACAAGCGATGGAAGGAAACGGTTGTCTGTTTTCGTGACGCGGAATATGTAAGTATACGTGCATACATACGTGCATATTGCACCGAAAATAATTTTAATATTGGCTGTTAACAGTTATTTTTGCTAAAGCATAGCAACAACTATAAATGAAACCGTCGCGTACTTGTGTGTATGCATGTGGTTATGCCGTCGGCGTCACCATCGATCTCTGTGATAAGGGAGTGCGTGTGTCATAGTTATTTTTGCTGTATGTTATTTATGGCGATGTACATGCGTTTTTGAAGGAGATCTTGTTTGTAAGTCTTGTGAAGAGATTTGTTCCAAATGGATAACAAAAATGTGAGTAATAGATTTTGTAATACTGAAAGAGACAATGGGAAAATGTTTAGGTACGTGAAAAATAATATTATTATCATGAAATAAACATCTCATTGGCAATTACAAAATTAACAAAACACATTTTAATTGAAAGTATTTATTTATTAAAAATACCAGTGCATAATGCAGAAATGTAAAATTATTTGTGGCAATATAGAAATTTATTATTAATAATATGTTATACATATAACTATCTTTTTTATTTTTTTTAGTAAAACAATTTTAGAATGGGTCTTTTGTGAGAAGAGTGGCAAATTTTACAAAATATTTCAACGTAAGTATTATATATGAACGGTTGAAATATTTCTCTTAGTTTTCAGCGTTTTCCAATTGTGATATGATACAATTTATTTATTTTTTTTTTGTTTATAGATAATTTTATTTGATTTATTTTCAGAAAAACTTTAATTATTTTAATTTAAATCACGCAATATTTGAAGATAAATGTGATGGATATATGAAAAATGCAGTGCTGAATGCCATTTATAACTTGCAAAAAATAAGTGAGCATACACCTACATGGGAATGTTTGAATTGAAAGGAAATATATTTGGAAACAATATTTGTAAGTATTATGTATTTCTGAACAAATATATTTTATTTGAAAATCAAGAAATTTAATTTGGAACGCATATATTAATGTATTAGAACAAAATATATTTGCGAACTGACGTTTACATATAAAATACGTGTTTTCACACAAACAAAGTTATTGTTAAAAAGTTTTCCAAATATAATTTATATAAAAAGATTTTTTCCTTTTTTGAATTTTAGTTTAAATTTTTCCTTGATTTCGTATTCATAATTGCTTCATAAGTACTTCATAATTAAACCTGCTGTTAGATTAGGCCCATTTGGTCCAATTTTTGTATCGTTTCCTTTATAGACGGTAATATATGTATGTATATATATTGCCTTATAATTTGGTCCAAGGGATATTTTTGTTTTACTAAAATCTAAATAATAAGCGTTTTTGCTCAAAAATAATTGTAAATAAGCTGCTTTCTTTTCACGAAGTATTGAATAAAAATAAATATAAAATATTGTCTTCCATATTCATTTTATATGAAAAATGTAATGTTGACCAAATGGACTCTTAATCTAGGATTCGTACAGATTTGCTAATCTAACACCAGGGTTAAGAATGTCATAAGCAGCATTAGCTTTTGTTTTACAGAAGTAATTTTTAGTAAGTTTTTGTAGTTTTGTTTGCTAACAAAACTTAAGATTTTAAAATCTAAGTCACGATTGATTTTTTTGAGAAAATTATTTTTGATAACTCAATTTATATGAAAAATTTCACTTTCGCCACTTTCAAAACAATCAGTTTCTATTACTATTAATATCTTACATAAATATTTTTTTTAACTTTTAGTACAGCAAATTTTGTATGGATCTATTATGAGAAGAATGACAAAATATTTCAGTGTAAGTAAGTATATTCCAAAGATTTTAATATGTCTCTTATCTTTCAACATTTTGTGACAGTTATATGATAAAATTTATTTTAATACTTTATCGTATATAAATTATTCTGTTTGATTTCTATTAAAATTATTTTTATTTTAGTTCGCGCAATTGAACTTTATTTGGATATATGAAAAATGCAGTGGGGAATTAAAAATTTACAAATTGCAGGAAATGAGTGAGCATCCAAACTATATGATATAATAATATAATATTTGTTTTATATAATTTCTATTTAAACTCCAGCCAAATTCTAGGTTAAAAATCATTAAGGTCGGTTCCGAAAAAAATTGTTCATGGACAACAAATAGAGAAATCCCGCTATAGAATCGATACTTAACAATACAATATTCGAATAAAAGTCAAACTTCATAGTGTGTTGGCGATTTGGCTATGTACAATTACATATTGTTTTAAATTATAAAATGTTCAAGGTTATCCGTAATATGTATTATATTTTTTTGTATTTTCCAATATAAAATATAACAAATAAAATATTTATTTAGAAAGATAAAGTGTTGTGTTATTGAATTTTCTATGAATAGTAAATGATTTCAAAGAAAATGATTCATTTAAAAGAGTAACATTATAATCAATATAATGTAACGAATTTTCCATACATATTTAAAAAAACTGTATTTAAATTCATGTATGCCTTAAATTAATTACCAGTATATTCTTATATCAAGGACAAACATTTTAAATTTTATTACGATAATGTTTTAAATTATATGATATTTTACTAAAAATAAGCACGCGCCATACTTAAATTTACGCAAAAATGTGCTTATTTTAAGACCAAACTTAATTAGTTTTATCACCCAAAATTCTTAATTCTATGAAATGCATCCTCAAAACAAGTACTATTCAAGTCTTTAAATTAACTATAAAACCTTCTTATTTTTATAACGATTGTCTTTGGCTCGAAATCATTGCCGAAATCTTAAACTTTACGACAAATTCATTGATTTTCAGTACGCTTTTTTTTTAGTGAACAAGAATTATTCCTTACTTCTGCTATTTCAAATCAAAAATAATCACATCAAGTAATGTATTGCCATATTTGTGTGAAATTATAAATACCTCAAAAATTCACAGCTTCGAAAATGTTAAAATCTTCATAGTAGGCCTGTTATTTATTTTTTTCTAAATAATTTGCATAGTTTTTTGACAACACTGAGTACAACCATTATACCAAGTTTCATCAAAATCCGTGACATGAGCCAAAAATACTGTGATCACTTAACATGGAAATAAATGCTCATATGTTATACCCGATTTGACATGTAGTTGTAGAAACTCTATTTTATATCCGATCAGTATGAAATTCGGAAGAATTTCATACTGACCCTTTTACATCCGAAAGGGAAAATTAGTTCAGGTTTAGATATAGCACCCATATATATGTTCCTCCCGAGTTAGTATCGAAACGCAGAAGAATATACTCAATAAAGCCGGGATACACGTTAAATTAAAGGAAATTGTGAGGACTACAAGTGTTTATAATGCCACTTTCACGTGGAAACAAAAGATTAGTAACTATCGTTAAAACTATTAGAAAAAAATTACTAAAAAAACATTTTTTGTTGACACGGAAGAAACCATAAGAAAAAGTAGAAAAAAATCACAAAAAATGTTTGCTCCAGTTTTTGAAAGCTGGCATCCTAACGAAGAAAACAATACCCAGTTGAAGAAAACCTAGGAATAATTGTAGAAATTATAGCACTTTGGATGAAATAACAGAATTTCATCACAGTCCGGTTTTTATAACCCCACTATTGTCAACAAGGGTATGTTACCCTTTAGTGAAATATTGATTATCTCATAACTTGTATATATGTATACTACTACCCGGGATCTTTCATAATTAAACACATAGTATTGGTTTCTTGTCGCTATCATAGCAGAAACGAAATATTTTGCTAATATACTTAAAACAAACCAAATTTGCATATAAGATTTGATCTACGCCAAATTGATTTCAAATAAAAGTTATTTGTATCAAAATAAAGATTATTTAAAAATAAATTTATTTAAAAATAAAAACAAACGAAAATACAAATTTTCTCTCAAATATGTTTTTGTTTCTATTTTAAACGCATCAAAAACGGCGGTTTTCCTCCGTGTAGAATTGACTGCAGTTTGGATAGACATCACTCTCTCATCTTCAGAAATAAATAGCAATAATGTATATCTTTTACATAAATCAGCTTGAAATACTCCGACTTTAGCCTCTCCTCACGTTTATTCTGTACTCTCGTTTTGTTCAAAGTTTGATTTATTCTATGTTTTGTATTTAAACAACAAATTACTATTTATAATTCTATCACAGAATAGTAAAACTATTCAAATATATATATATTTTTTTGCATTATGTTTTAATACATCGCAAAACGTAGAACCGCAATAAATGTTTTGCACCTATTTGTACTACACGCTGAAAAAAAATCGCTTCTGTACTATATTGTCTCAAACACATTCTGCTTGAAATATACATATGTTTAGGGTAAACTCCAAATATATAATATTTGACACAAACAAATATTATATGTTTGGGAATATGTTGTTCTAAACAAAACTATGTTTCCCTCCTAAGATATTTTTATTTGGAACTAATATTTCTAATTGTATACAAAGAAAATTACTATTGAAGTTTTTAAGAAATGCAATTTTTCAGAAATTCATAGTACATTTTTTAGAAATTGTAGAATTTGCTTAAAATTAAATTGTACAATCTTGGGTAGCGATAAATCGCATTGATGGATTGACAATATGTGACAATTTTGGAATATTTAAAATAAAATATTTTTGTTATTAACAAAAACTTTTTAATAAATAAAAATTTGTGCTGTAAAAACAAAAGTAAATGCTGCTTATCACATTTTTAACTATAAAAAGTATGACACGAAATCTAGGAAAAATCAAAACTAAAATTCGACAATGTCAATAATGTTTTAAAAATCTTTTATAAATAAAATATATTGGGAAAAAATATTAACAAAAGCTTGGTTTGTGTGTAAAGAAATATTTTATTTGTAAACGTCAGTACGCGAACATATTTTATTGTAATATATTAATATATGCGTCCTAAAGAAAACAGATTGATTTTCAAATAAAATGTATTTGTTCAAAAACATATAATATTTAAAAATGTTGGTTCCAATCTTCCAATTCAAACATATCAAAAAAGACGATTTTCCCCCGTGTAGTGGACAATTTTGTATATTTAATGAGTGACTTCTGTCTGAACAGTCTCTACAGTTTCAAAATAAAAACTTGTATTTAATATGCGTTATTATTATATGAAATGAGTTATTGTTAATGAAAGTCAATTAACAAATAGAATAATTACAGCTATTGAAAATATTTTTTGAATGTTTAGAGTGCTGAAGTTTGTGTTTTGACATTTTTATAACTTCCACCAGAGCATATGTGTTGAATGCTATCTAATCTGTCATTTGTCAATGAAAGAATAGTCTTAAGATATATGAATTTGAAGTACAATAAAATATATAAATATTTCTGTTTGCCGAATGAGAAGAAGCCAACATTAGATAAACTAATTATTGGCTTTTCATTTTAGTCATACGATTTTTCCAGTTAAAGTGAACTGCAAAATTCACAAATAGCATTTAGTCTATGTGTCTAGTGAATGATTCACCTTCGAAATGATGTAAGGGATGTTTACACATTTTGTGAATGTTATGTATTGAAACGCTCGGTGATTGATTAACAGCTCGTTTATTGGTTTATTCTAAAGTAGGAATATAGTTCAAGTAGATAAAGCTTTTATACACTGTCAAGTTATCTTACTGTAAGAATGTTATTAATATAATGTTAAGTTAAGCTTTGGAGTGTAACATAATTTGACAGTATGTAACACGCCTCCACTTAAATTTGATATTTAATTTAGTTATAATTCATTTTAAATAATTGGTTTTACAGTTCAGCTCTTACAAATCTAAGAGATTAATGTTTCATATAAAACAGCTCTTCAGTTATTTACATTTCATTTATTTTTCGTTCTAGGTCTTAATACTCTTGTACATTTGTTTTCATTTTCTTCATTTGAGATATTAGCTGATTCATTTGTATTTACATTTACATTCAAATTTGCAGATTTCTTTTCTATTTCATTTTGAGGATTTAATTCATTTAAATTGTTATTTGATGATTTTAATAAATCATTGTTTTCATGTGACTGTTCAACTGTTAAGCTCGTTGCATTTTGGTTGGAACATGATGGAGTCTCTTGCAATTTGAATTCATTATCAACACATTGATTATCCATCACTCCTGCTCTTATTTGATCAGTATGTCGCTTTATGACTCTTCCATTTGAGAGTATGCACTGATATGAACGGGAACCGGTTTTATCTTTAATAATAGCTGGAGTCCATGAATTTTTATTTGTATTTGTGTAATCACGAATATAAATATTTTCCCCTTTTCTGAAATTTGCAGATCTTTTGCCTTTATGATTTAAAATACTTTTTTGTTGCTGTTCTAGTATCTTATCTTTAATGAGAGGAGGTTTAATTAAATCAAATCGCGTTCTGATCGATCTTCCAAGAAAAACCTTAGCTGGACTTTCATCCATTGAGCAATGTTTTGTATTTCGATAATCCATCAAGAACCGATTTAGAATGATATCAATATTTTCATTTGCATTTGAATTTAGATTTGCGCATATGGATTTCTTTAAAGTTTTCACAAAATTTTCGGCTTGACCATTAGTCGCTGGATGTCCAGGAGCTGTTAATGTGTGATTTATTTTATTTTTTTGAATGAATTCTCTAAATTCCTCAGACACAAACTGTCTGCCGTTATCACTGACGATGGTATGTGGAATGCCAAAACGACAAAAAATTTCTCTTAATTTTGTAATCACAAAGCTCGAAGTGATATCTTTTGTTTTAAAAACTTCAACCCATTTAGAATGTGAGTCAATTACTACAAATAGATGGTAATTCTTAATTGGACCTGCAAAATCCATGTGGATTCTATGCCATACTGAGTTTGTTGGTTTCCATGGTATAAGTATACTCTTTTCCGGACTTGATAAAAGTTCTTGGCATGGGAGACACACTTTGATAAAATTTTCTATATCTCTGTCCATTCTTGGCCACCAAACAAAAGACCTAGCAAGTGATTTCGTTTTAACAACACCCAGATGTGATTCATGTAGTAATTGAAGTACAGTTTTCCTAAGTTTTTCCGGTATTATAACCCTATAACCCCATAATAAGCAATCATGATCTACAGTCAACTCAAAATCTTTATTGGTAAAAGCAACAAATTCTTCACCATTCAATTCTTTGATATTACCCTTCCTAACAACATCACAAACTTTAGAAAGGATAGGGTCTCGCCTGGTTTCACGGGCTATATCTTTGAAATCGAGAGTCAAAACGTTTTCTTTCTTAATTAAATTTACAAAAGTATCATCATCCATGCTATCATTAGCGTTATCTATTTTTATTTGAGACATTCTGGATAGATTGTCAGCATCATTCAAATTACCCTTAACATATTCTATTTTGTAATTGAATCCTGATAGAATGAACGCCCACCTTTGAATGCGTGCCGCCGCCATTACCGGTAAGCCCTTGTTTTCACCAAATATGGAAATAAGCGGCTTATGATCGGTTCTTAACGTAAACATATTTCCAATCAAATACTGCTTTAATTTTGTTACGGAAAATATTATTGCAAGTGCTTCTTTCTCATGGGTACTATATTTTTGTTCGGCTTTAGTTAACGCCCTCGATATAAATGCAATAGGTTTAAGTTCATCGTTAGAGAATTTGTGAGACAGTATTCCAGCTATTGCATAATCTGAAGCGTCCGTAGTGAGAAAAATCGGCAATTTTGGGTTAAAATGCACCAAAATTTTATCTGAAGTGATTTCTTGTTTTACTATATCATATGCCGCTTGACAGTCTTCAGACCACACAAACTTAACATTTTTTTGTAAAAGACTATACAACGGAATCATTTTCTTAGCGAAATTATTAATAAATTTAGCATAATAATTTACCATGCCTAAAAATGCACGTAATTCCGACACATTATTTGGAATTGGGGCGTTTAAAACCGACTCAGTTCTTTCTTTGTTCTTTCTCAGACCAAACCTATCAATCGTGAAACCCAAATATGAAATTCTATTTTTGAAAAATTCACACTTAGATAAATTAAGTGTGAGTCCAGCCAGCTGTAACTTGTTTAGTACTGATTTCAAATTGTGAACGTGTTCTGACATACTTTTCCCTGATATAGTAATATCATCTTGATACACAACAACAAATGGTATACCTTGTAGTAGGTTTTCCATTGTTTTCTGGAATATGGAAGCTGCTGGTTTTACACCAAAAGGTAAACGCTTCATCCTCAAAGTTCCAATGTGAGTTGACCAAGTACAGAGAAGTTGTGAGTTATCATCAAGAAGAAGTTGGTTATATGCACAAGACAAGTCAAGCTTCGAATATTGTTCTCCACCCTGAAGTGACGCAAAGATCTCATCAATTAAAGGTAATGGGTACTTAAAATCTGACAAATATTTGTTAATGGTGACCTTATAGTCACCACAAATCCTAATGTCACCATTTGGTTTCAAAATAGGAACAAGTGGTGTACCCCATTCTGCATGATCTACTGGTTCCAAAACATCTTTTGCAATTAATTCTCTTAAATTCTTTTCAATTTTACTTTTCCATGCCAATGGCACTGGCCTCGGCTTAAAGAATATGGGCTTTGCATTATTATCAATGGTCAGAGAAATCTTTCCATGCTTATAAGCACCAAGATCATCACTAAAAACTTCCGAGAATTCATTTTTAATTTGTTCGATAATAATAGAAGATTGATCAGAGTGGCTAATTGAGTTTACTTGAACAAGTTCAAAATTGAAAGCTCTCAAAAAATTTCTACCAAACAAAGGACTGTTGTTATTATTTGTTACTACAAGTTATTATTTGTTCCGACAACAGCACTAGTCCCATCGACTATTCAACACCAACTGAACTCCCGCACTCGATCAAGCACCGAAGCTGGCATTTTGTGGTGTTTTCAATGAGCGAGATAAATTCTCTTATGACGACAGTCGCATTCGTTTCAACTTCGTTAAACTTAATACTCAACTTCGTCTAACACAAAGCAGTTGAAAAAGGTCGACCACAACAGAGCCGAATTGTTGTTTATCTCGCACATTTTTCTGCCTCTCTTTCAAAAAAACCAACCATATATAATGTTAACTTAACCATTTTTCATGTACATTTGAACTTATATAAGGTTATTTTTGTCTTCGTAATCAAACATTTACCATGAAAAATTTAACCAGACACATGGTTAAAAAAATCATTGTATTTTCGGCTCTGTGTAATCACTATGCAACAAAAAAATTGTATGTTTTTTTTTGTGTAGATTGAAGCATACGATTCCATAGAATCAAAACAAACAAGTAATAACCTCCACCATGGATCGCATGTGAATGCTTTCGGGTATAAATAAACTAATTATACCAAATTTCAGTGCAATTCAATCAAATTGTATTTTTTTGTGGCGTTACGAAGTTAAATCTAGAGGGACCTTTATTAGAGTTGGGCACTATAGTTCTTTTAAGTGATCGCTCTTTTTAGTTCAGTTTAATTGTGTGAACTCGTTCGCTCATTTAGTTCAACAGCTCACTTTAGCACACCAGCTCTTTAGCTCACCAGCTCACTTTAGTTAAACAGTTAATTTTGTTTAGTAGATCACCAATTCAAATAAGCCACTATTAAAGGAATCTGATTGGACTACGAATGGAAGAGTTGGAAAAACTAATCCAAAGGCGTTTGTCTACCATACATTGATGATGACGTAAAAATGGAAACAACACATAACAGCAGAGAAGAGAGAACGAAATGATATGGCTGAAGAAAAAAAACATAGTGAACTACTGAGCTGAAATTAACGAGTTGTGTGAACTTGTTCGTTCAGTTCAGTATAGTGACCAGAGAATGAAGCCGAGGCAAAATTGGCGGCGGCGGCTGCCATTGAAAATTATAGATCGGCGGCGGCGGCTTGATGGCTTAGCCGACATAAAATTGACATACGGCGGCTCTGTGATTGTCATTTTTACATTTAAAATAATAGTTGAAAAGTTAAGCTCTGGTATATATTCATAAATAAGACAGTGCGACAAAATAAACTCATGTTGAGAAGCAAATGACGCGATACTATTTTTCCTGTAGGTCTTGTCGAGTAACACACGAATCTTTTTTTGGAATTCCCTGGACACCCTCAAAATCGGGATTTACGGGTAAAAAACCGATTTCTTGCCTTTTTTTCACTTGAACGCCTATAACATTGTTAATTATTAACCCAAGATAATTAGACCTTTCGAACGATGTATACTTTGTTTATTTGAAGCTGTAGGAATATAGGTTTATTTGTCATACAAACGCATTTTTTATTTTTTGTCCGTAATTTTCTGATTTAGACGATGTTTTTACCAATTATATTGTGAGATAAACGTACGATTAATTAATTTACATATATAGTATATTTTATCAGGAAAAAAATGCAACCAGTCTTTTACAAATCCGTTTGCAATTGACGGAGTTATTAAAGTTTAATTAAAACTAAATCGGTATATAAACACTTTTTTGATGAATTCTTGCCTAAGTAAAATAAAAATTGCAAGGATTCAGTTAAAATGATTAGAAAATGTGGTAATTATGGCTTAAATACGTATATTTTGGAGCGGCCTCTGTAGGGTGACTATAACAAAACATGAAATATGAATGTAAAATTTTTGGTGTGATAAATTTTTGTCGAAATAGAATACAAACTGCAAAGTTTCAGCTAAATTGCTTTAAAAATGCGGTATCTGTGCCAATCAAAACATTGACCAATATGGCCTATTTGCAATCCCAAACGACCTGTAACTATAAGAAGAATTTATACCAAATTTGATTGACGTAGCTCTATTATTACGGACTATAGCGTAATTACAACTGATAGACAGACAGACGGACATAGCTAAATCGTCTTAGATTTTCAAGACGGGTCGCAGATCATATTTCAAGGTGTTGCAAACAGAATGACAAAGTTAGTATACCCCCTCCTATGGTGTCGAGTATAAAAATCATCGATTTCCATACAATGATAAGTCATAAAATTGACGCTAGGCGGCTTTATGATATACTTGATTTTCAAAGAATGCTAAGTCGAAACTGGTTGTTTTCTGGAGATGCGAATCGTCGTTTTTGTGAAATTTTAAATTTGTGTAGAATTACCTTGTAATTTGTTTTGAGCTTAACTTCATTGCATTGATGGATTTGACTGAAGAAAATTTAGAATATTTTGAATTTTGAAATGCAATCGCCAGTATAACGTACCAAGTCGACTTAGCATTCTTTATAATGGAGGTATTAATTTATATGCAGTATTACAATTCTGTAATACTCCATTGTTTTGTTCCGAAAATATGTGTTTCTCTATGTTTACGTAATCTAATAAAAATAAAAAATTTTATTATTTCCTTTAAAAAATAATTTTTATAATTACACTGTGCTAGAATTAATAACTTTTTTTAGCCCACAAACGGGGCATCCGGTGGGTTAAACTAAATCAGCTATTGCAATTTTTTGGTGATAAGGGTGTGAAAAGCTTGGGTGACTGCTTTGAGAGAAATAATTCTCCAAGGGTTCCCTTTATTTCGTTCTTTGGACTAAAGCGTGTATTCCGCAGTCTTCCACTTCAAAATCACCTCCGAGATGACTAACCTCTCTGTTTTCCTTGTAAACTTTGTGGTCGAATATCGCGAAAACAAGAGCTAACCTAGAAAAACGGTTAGCGCCATTGGATTCGGCGTAGCTGATTTAGTTTAACCCACCAGATGCCCCGTTTGTCGGCTTTTTCAACTAGCACAGTGTTATTTTTCTATTACTATCAATATTCTCATTTTTAATACATGTTAAGCTGCCTCATGTGACAATAAACGAATCAAAACGAAAATCACTTTCCATATCGTCCCCCCAATAAATGAATAGGGTATAATTTATTTGTCGTTTCGAGAAAATCATATTTGAAGTTTTTGTGATACAATTCTGTAATACTCCATTGTTTTTTTCGAAAATATTTGTTTCTCTATGTGTACGCAATCTAATAATAAATAAAAAATCTTATTATTTCCTTTAAAAAATAATTTTTATAATTATTTTTCTATTACTATCAATATTCTCATTTTTAATACATGATAAGTTTCCTCTTGTGACAATAAACGAATCAAAACGAAAATCACTTTCCATATCGTCCCCCCAATAAATGAAAGGGTATAATTTATTTGTCGTTTCGAGAAAATATTTGAAGTTTTTGTGATATTGAAACTCGATATCGGCGCGTAGGCTTTTATTAATGAACAATCAATTTCAAACACCCAATTTGTGAAAGTAGAATTTCCCCAAATTTCTACTAGATATACAACCAATTGCGTAGATTATTAAAATGCAATAACAAATAATAGTGTTTATGTGTATACAATATTCTTCTATTGAGGGGACGATATACATATATGTTATATGGTTATTTGCTTATCAAAAATGTAAATTGTATCTATCCATATTTTAAAGTTTTTCCATGGAACGGCGGCTGTGTTTCAGCAGATTTTAGCCGCAAAGATCGGCGGCGGCTTCGGCTGGTGAAAAAAGGTCGGCGGCGGCTAAAATCGGCGGCTTGGCTCGGCGGCTTCATACTCTGTCCATATCAGGGATGTAACGAATATTCGCATTCGCATATGCGAACGCGATTTATTCGCATCATTTTAACATTCGCATTCGCAAAAGCCATATTTGGATTATTCGCTTTCGCAAACATATATTTCAGTATTCGCTTCCATTTGTTAAAAGTGTAAAAACTCCTTATTCCCTTCACACAATTTGAAGATATTAATACCAATGAAAACCTCTGCCACTTCTCTTCAAAACAGTTAAAAAATATGTTTGTCCTTGTAGTAACAGGAGGTAAAAATACGGAAAACATTCTTAATACTTGAATATCCTGGAAAAGTATCAATTCAGTTCCTTAAATTTGTTGGTACTTAAGAATCAAACTATTATTCGCATTTGCCTTCGCAAAAATGCATATTTCACTATTCCATTTCACATTCGCAAGAAATATATTTCAATATTCGCTTTCGCATTCGCTAAAGTCACTTTCGTTATATGCCTAGTCCATATCCTCAATTTCTGGCCACAAGAAGTCCGTATGATCTCGCGATAGCGAACACCATTCACGGAAACTGCTTGGCCGACCTTACACCAAACAGTCACTCTTTGTGGATGCATCGGCTTTTCAACAATCACTCGTGGATACTCATTTGCCCAAATGCACAATTCTGCTTGTTAAGGAATCCACTGAGGCGAAAGTGTGCATCATCGTGAGATAAGAGTGTGCCTCATCATCGTCGAAATGCATTTTGATTTGAACGCCATTTACGTAAAAGGCTTCAACAATCTTTACGCTCTGCTCAATTGGTTTTCTGATTCTTTTTTGAAGATTAAATTTTTCTAGAAAATTTTGTAAAATTGCATTTTTTATTGAAAAATATTTTCTGCAGATTTTGTAGAATTTAATTTTTTTTACAAAGTTTCATTGATAATGCGATTATCTGCAAGATTTTATAAAAAAAATTATTTTAAAAAATTTTGGTACAACATTTTTCTAGAACAATTGTCAAATAGTACATACTTTCCGGTGATGTATATGAATGATGGACGCACTTCATCCTAATTGTAGGGAATAAATGTTAAGCTCACTACATCTTTCCTGGTTTTTTTTTTCCTGGATTTTTGGTAATTTGATTTGGCCATTGTGTAGCTTTTGAAGAGAGCTTTCCATTGATATATGTAAATATATGAGTAAAAATAAAAAAGTGTGTCAAAAATGTTTGGAAATCAACTTTTTTTTGGACATTTTTTAATAATCTGGTTGAGAATTTTAAAAAATAAAACAATTTTAACGCGTTATTGACGGGTCTGTTCGTGCTCATTGTATACATTTGCGATTATAGTAATACGACAGCAACTTAAACTTGAATATATGGCAGAATTTTCCAAATTGCCACTATTTCCAATGGACGCACTACGTCCAAAGATATACAGCAGATGACACGTGATAATACGAGTATCAGCAATTTTGGTGTGTGCTCACATATATATGGAAAGTTTTGAAGTATTGCTCTAATTTAAGAATTTTGAATTGTAAAAAAAACGGAAATATATTTTATTTTAATTGTTTTAAGTATTGTTGTAAGTCTATGTACGCATTAAAATGTAATGTTTACTGCTTTAAAGAACTCTGTTAACTCATTTATGAGTTCTGTTAAAAGGATGGTTTGTGTCTCTGCTGGTTAAATTCCTCATTTATCTTCACACACATGCATAATCCAGCACTATAAGACATCAGAAAAATTAAAAAATATAAAAAATCTTAATATAATTCCGGGTGGGCCCATAAAAAATTCCCCAGAAAAAAAATTCGCTGATGTTCAAGTATATAGTATAACCGTTTACATTAAAAACACAATTAACCACTTTAAAAATACCACTAATAAAGTGTTAATTGATCTTATAATTACAGACTTCATATAAGTTTTGTGATTTAGCTGGATCCGAAAGGTTAGACAAAACTGGCAATATGGGATCTAGACTCAAAGAAGCACAACGTATTAATACATCGCTAATGGTTTTGGGAAGATGCTTAGATGCTGCCAATAGTGTATCTGCCGGAAGAAATGAACGAATCCCATTTAGAGAATCAAAATTAACAATGATTTTACAAGAGGCACTACTGGGAAAAGAAAAACTGGCAATGATTGTTAATGTGACACCTACGGATAAATATTATGAAGAAAATGTGAACGTTCTAAGTTTTGCTGCAATTGCCAGAAATATAATTTTTAAAGCTCCTGTATCAAAACAAAACCAATCTCGTTATTCGGTCTTTGGAGAAAAACCGGCTAATGATCATGTTCAGCAATTGTTGGAAGAAAATAGATGGTAAGTGTGTTTTTATATTTATTGGCGCGTATTGTATTAACTATAATTTTATTACCCGGCGTTGCCCGGGTTGTCTTTTAATACTGTGATCCAAATTTCGTAAACTTGAAGACGTTCTAATAAAAACACAGACAACATCAAATAAAAAATATAAATAAAAAACCCCAAAACAAGTTTAAAATGCATCAAAATTCTAGTAAGAAAATCCGTAGCGCTGACTACCACAACAATTATCTTTGTAATATTTCTTAATAAAACTAAACTATGTTGTATATGTTTATTTACTGTATGAATAACAGCTTACTAGTCAAGGAATAGCAAATTTCAATTCCTGGTGCTTTAGTATTATTTATTTATTTAATTTTAAAATGATTAAATCTAATATTCAATATGATAAGTAATCAAGACCCAAAAACTAAAAATAATTAGCTATAGAGATATGTATGTATAAGTATTTAAAATCTTTGGTTCACATATAGCATTGCGTGTTTGAATTCACGCCGACCATACTTCACCAGACGCTCTCAAAACTCAAACAGGATGAAAATATTTTTGAGTGCGACTGCATTGACCACAAACTGAAAATAAGAAAGTGTGAATGTATCCTTGTATACTTGTCATATTGGTTTTTAGGTACTAGTCGACACTTTAAATATCAGAAATAATAATTTATTAGCTTTCGTTTGGCTGATTTGTCATATAAATAAAAAGACAATGGTATTTTTTATTTGTTTCAGTAATTTTTATTTATGTATTTATATTCCGATATTTCGACCAACATCGCTGGTCATCTACGGGGAGCTATCACAATAAAAACACAAACATGTATTAATATACTTCAAACATAACATTGACCAACAAATTGACATACATTATTTCAATAATATATAATTGTACATTTATTGTCCCACAAACACTGTCTCTGCAAAGTTGAAGGTCGCTACTGTTTAAATCTTCGTCTATGCTTGTCAATTAGGTGCCGGTATATATTGGCGCATCCGTCAGTGTCTCGCTTGTAGTTCAGTCTCTTGTCCGCTGCAACGTCAATAATATGCAGCATTTCTAACGTCAGTCTTCGTCCATAATTTCTCTCTTTTACTAACACATCGACGTCGTTAATGTTTGGTTTGTGGCCTGTGATTGAACAGTGGGCTGCCAGTGAAGTTTTCTGTTCAGTTGGGTTTTCAAGGGATCTCTGTTCTGATCCGTGTGAAGACAATCTTGCCTTATAATTATATTATTTTCGTCCTAAGTGTTCAAATTTCATTAATATGAGTAGAGTATTATTCCCAGGGATGCCAACTTTTTCTGAAGCAAAAGCGTAATGAAAAATTGAAAAAGCGTAAAAAAGCACTAACTGTTTTTTTTAATTAGAAAACTTTTTATTCTAAGATAAAAATTGCTTTATTCAAGGCACTTTGTATAACAGTAAACAAAAATTGATATAGTCCAAACAAAAAATATATATAGTATACATATTTATAATATATTGTATATATATACATATCAAGTCAAGTTGGCTCAATTAGTAATAAAATGGCCACACGAATTATTTGGCTGAAGGTGGTTTTTTTTTTGCACATTTTCTATATTTTTTTCTCGGTATACCGTGCGGAATATCTCCTTTGTGTCTGAAGCAAATTAGATATTGAATACGAGGAAAAAAATGCCGAACAAATCAATCCGAAAAAATTGCATCCAGTGCCTTAAAATTCTTTTGTTGGGATCTTTCTCCCTATATTTTTGTGGATAGCGCTCCATCTGTAAAAAAAACGAAACTTTTTCGAAATAATTCAGTGAAATTGTAAAAATTTCACTGAATTATTTGGTTTAGTTTGACTCTTCTTTTTGTATGATAATGAAAGTACCGATTGTTTTTATTGGTTGTACGCAATTCTTAATTCCAACGACATTTTACACGCAGAGTGAAATGAGGGAGACAAATGTAAGTGCATAGAAATAAGATGTTGCCATGCAGTAACTAAATGGTGCAATTTCTTTATGTTACCAGTTTCGATCTGACAAATGTACTAAAAGCGTCAAAAGCACTACCAAAAAATATGAAAAGGGTACAGTTAGTGAATTTTTTTCGTTTGGCACTAACTGAATACTTTTCGCGTATTGGGGGGTCTGAAAAGCACTAAATCTAGTGCGAAAAGCACTAAGTTGGCATCCCTGATTATTCCAGACTCTTAACGCCTGACCCACGATATCGAACGTTAACGTTCGCATGACTTCTATGCGAAAAACAGCCTGAGGTCAGACAGAGAAGATCGGTAAGCTATGTACACACGGTGGTCAGATCTTACAATATTGTCAGCAAAATGTCAAAAAAAATCAACAGTGTAAACTTTAAAATTTTGTCTTGCAACGTTGGCTGAAAAGTCATCGCCAATACATTGTAATTTGCGCAAGGTATAAGAAGTTTATGCATCTGAGAATGGCGCCATTGTCAGAGAAACATATTATTGGCAACACTGCCTATAAAATATATTTTTATTGGCAATCCTGCATATAAATATTTACAAAATATATTGTAAATATATTTTTCTTGCAATCGTCTGAACTGACAATTTGTAGATTTTAAGTTCTTATTTTTAATACATATTTATACACCGCCATGTATAAAATACTTGTTTCTATAATAATATAGAAACAAAATGGTCTTGAAGCCGGGAGAATATCCTAGTTAGAATTCTTACGGAATTTTGAAATGCAGTGAAGGAATGAAAATTGCTTTGGTCACTGCTAACTGACCACAATCTTAGAATTCAAAATTGTTTTTAACGTGTATAGTACTACATATGATTTAATCTATGTATCATTTAAGATGCTTGTGGAGTACAAAAATAATATTAAAGATTTTGATAGCGAGAGAACAGACCATTTACAAAAAACGACTATGTGAATAGTCCGTGGGGGGTTATACAACACTCAAGAATGTATATACATATGCAAAATTTCTATCTTTCTACCTCTTGTAGGAGCCGCAGTGGTCAAGCGGTCAAAAGTTGCTTACTGTAAAATCACTTCCATTGGAGGTCAGTATATACCAGCGATGGACAAAAGCACTACCCGGGGTTTTTCCTCTCACGTGTTCATGAGCACACACATTGAATGAGAGTTCACTATCATTCAGTCGCGCTTGGACATTCGATCGACGAGGTTGTGTCGTCGCTTGTTGCTTAGCGTGCACATAAAGAAAAAATGTATGATAAATTGCAGTAATATTTTTGTTTGCTGTATTTTTTCCGGTGAATGCGTTGTCACGCGTAAAATCGTATAACTTTTTTTATAATGGTAAAAGCAAATGTGACATTCTTTGTTTACCTATAAATGCTGCTTATAACATATTCAAAAATTTAAACATCTTTAAATACACAGAACCAAAAAAAAAATTGGACACTCGAATATTTTAAATTCAATAAATAATAAAAAAAACAAGTAAGAAAGTTTCAGTCGGGTAAACCGACTAAGGTATACCCTCACTTTGTGAGTAATGTAATATTAAATATTACACAAATTATTCTGTCAATTTTTGTGGGAGGTACCAGAAGGGGTTTAAGAAATACACCTATATTTCGCTGAATAGTAGATACTTTAAATACATTGCACTGTGCCGAATTATAACAGTTTATATGGACTGGTATATTAACGTTGAGATATTAAATTGTGGTATAATTTGGCCATTTTGTGTGGGAGGTACAAAAAGGGGCGTGGTGATAACGCTCATTTTTCCCTGGACTATAGGCATTATAAAAGCATTACACTGTACAAAACTGCAAGTAATTGTAAACACTGATATTAATGTTATAAACTGTTAATTTTTGGTGCAAAATGGTACCTTTGTGGGAGAGGTACCAAAAGGGGCGTGATAATAACGCCCATTTTTCAACGGACTGTAGGCACTATAAAAACATTACGCTGTACAAAATTTCAAGTATTTTTATACACTGGTATTAATGTTATAAGTTTTTAACTTTCAGTGCAAAATGGTGCATTTGTGTGGGAGGTACCAAAAGGGGCGCGGCAATAACGCCCATTTTTCACTGGACTGTAGGCACTATAAAAGCATTACACTGTACAAAATTTCAAGTATTTCTTAACACTGGTATTAATGTTATAAGCTTTTAACTTTCAGTGCAAAATGGTGCATTTGTGTGGGAGGTACCAAAAGGGGCGTGGCAATTTCGCCCATTTTCCTCGAGTTGATAGCGACTAACAAACTAATACTATGTGTGGAATTTCAGAAGATTCGAATACGTTTAATAGCAGTTATTAAAGAAACAATATTTCACAACATTTTAACCCTTTGTGGGGGAGGTACCAGAAGGAGTGGACCAATATGGCCCATCTTCGAACTTAGCCGGAGATAGAAAAAAATATTACCACATACGAAATTTGAAGTCAATCGGTTAATCCTTTCGAGAGTTATCGTGCGCACCAGCCAGCAGACAGACAGACAGACAGGCAGACAGACAGACAGACAGACAGACAGACGGACGGACATTGCTCATTCGATTTAAAATGGCCCAAAACGAATATCTGCCGAACATACTTAGGGTCTCAGATCACTCCTTCGATGTGTTACACTTTTTTTCGTAGCAAATGATATATACCCTCGTCACACTAAAGTGAGGGTATAATTACATGTGGAATATGTTCAACTTTTCTTTTTGCTTCGGGAATTATTTTTTCTTTATTACCTATCAAATGAAATTTTCTGGAAAATGAAAATAATATTTCTCGCAGTGCACAAAGAGAGCGTTAGCACTTCTCACAAATACAGACATACGAATTGAATTTTGTGGAAGTATGTGTGTGCCCATCGCTGGTATATATGTACACATAAATTTGTAGGATCATGGGTCTTAAGAGATTTTTAAAGTACAGAAATAGTGAAAATTGCTTTAGTCACTGCTACATTTACCACAGTCTGAGATTTGGCCGAATCGACTACGGTACATATGTTACCACCTCAGTAACTGGTGAGCCATATATTTTGAAGAGGCTTTAACAATTTTAAGACGCGGTTTTCTGTCCGATTTGACCTCAGGCTGGACAACGAATTTGTTTTCACATTTCCTTTGAGGTCAGAATGAACTTTTAAAATCAATGAAATAAGGAAAGTTGTTCTGGTCACCGCTACAATGACCACAGTTAGAGAATTGAAAATTATTCTTCGCGCATGTATTTGCCGTCTATAGTACTTCTTCTTACAAAGTTTTAACTTTATATTTTATAAGCGGCTTCCGAAAGAACAAAAACAATATTCAAGTTTCTGGCAGCGCTAGAACTGACCACAGTCCAAAAGATGACTAAGTGAATAACCCGCGGTCCGTGGTTTATAAAACACTCCTGTCTCATCTCAACCAACTTATTGTAAACAAAAATTTTCAATAATACGACTATCGGTACCGACAGGATCCGTGAGAGTTCCTAGAAAGACCGACCCCGGTGTATCCAAACGTAATTTAGTCAATGCGGGACAGTAACAAGTAGTTCTCCAATATTTCCACTTTCTCCTTCGTTAATTGATTAACGATTGCTTATCAGTTGTCGCCCACCACACCACAATGCCGTACAATATGTAGTATTGGACGAACTACTGCTATACAAACCCAATAGACGATTTAAGAGGAGAGGCCCCAACGTTGGCCTTGGCCTTACATTAGGTGCGAAGGACAATTTCCTATCTAGAACTATTCCTAGCAATGTTGCACTTTCAGAGAAGATTAGCTGAGTACCATTTAGTTAATGAGGTTCCACGTGTGGAACTTTATATTTCCTAGTAAAGAGAAGCAATTCTGTCTTGTTAAGGAGGTTCCACGTGTGGAACTTTATATTTCCTAGTAAAGAGAAGCAATTCTGTCTTGTTCGGGTTGACGCGGAAACCACTTGCTTCGACCCGTCTGACCAACGTATTCAGAGCCATCTGTATAAGGTCTCTCAGTATAACGTCCGCATATGCCACGACTTCGCCGCCACAACGTTCTGCATCTAACTGGCATCTGAGTGAAGCCACTTCAATATCAAGAAAGACCACCATAGTGAACTCCTTGAAATGTAGGGACGAATCGATAGTGCCCACCAGACTTATTGTGAGCATGTTGGTTTCCCGAAAGGAGCCTTGTTTCCAGGTGTTCTATAATGAAAGAAGTCATTGTAGACTTTTCAATAGACGGTATCCTTCCGTCTATTAGGAATACACGAGAGCTTAATACAGCCCTCATATATCATCTCCAAACAATGTATGATATACTTCAAAGCATTGAAGAAATGTCATCTGGACCTGGCGATTTGTACGACTCAAAGCTGGTAATGGTCCAGCTTAGTCTGGATTTATCGGTTAACAATTTAGCGATGTTCCACTCGCTTTCTTGTTCGTCCTGCTGTTTGTCGACCTGTACATTTAGCGACAGCTCGCTGCTTTTGTCCAGTTATTCTGCAGATAGCCACAGTGTGCTGTGGATAGTATCTTCCTCAGGCTTGCGCTATCTGACACCTTTTCCGCAGAAGGTGTACCAACAACAACTTTGCGTTTTCCTATGCTCGTTATAGATTTTGAGATGCTCTTTATAGGCATTATAGTCACTAGTGACCCCAAAGCTGCCACAGTTATCTTTTTCAAAAAAAAGAAGTGTTTTTTAAAATAAACTTATTCGGAAAAGGGTGATGAGTACTATACTGCACTTATGCTTTTTCAAGATATAATTTATTTTCGTCGAGTCCCCCGTCAATCCCTAGTTCCGTTAGCAATAAAAAACGTGTGTTATTTTTTACAATCGAATAAGAACTGATCTTTATTAATGTTCAATACAATAATATACTTAATACAATTTCTTTCTATTTGCTTGAGTATGTTCATATTTCATATGCACATGATCTTTGGTTTTTAACAATAAATGATAAACAAAAAATCTAAAGATGCCGGCGACGAGTTAATTTGTTGATTCTTTGTTTTATGATCGTAGATTTTAATCATAAATTAATAATACATTTAGGGTTCATATTACCGGGAGTGCATGCCGGCGACGAGCTGATTTGTTATACCCTCCACCATAGGATAATAACACCTATAAATATTGATCTGAGACCCCATAAAGTATATATATATAGGTTGATCCATTTCGAGGTTCCCTACTTTTTTAAAGAAAAAACAGAAAATTCAAATTGAATGGGGAATGTTTATTATCATTTGAAAGAACATTCTTTGGCATTTGGCAAAAGTCTAACGGTGTGATATCACACGATCTTGGTGGCCAATTAGTGCTCTCTCAATAAATCCATTGATTGATGTGTGGGAAGTGGCGCCGTCTTGTTGAAACCAAATGTCGCCGAGATCACGAGCTTCAATTTCAGGCATCAAATTGTCGGTTATCATGGCACGATAACGGTCGCCATTTACGGTTACTTTCTCATCGGCATCATTTTTGAAGAAATATGGACCGATGATTCCACTGGCAAAAAGATAGCTCTTAACGAGAGGTAAAATATTGCTCATGGGTGTCAAGGTCGTGGGTCGACTGGAAAGTGTTTTTTTTTTGATGAAAAAAATGGATTTAGCGCAATTGGCGAACGATTATTTTGATAATAAAACTTAATAATTTGTAAACGTTGTTCAGGCGTAAGTCTTTCCATGATGAAATGCCAAACAATACTTAACAAAAATAACATGACAGCATGACACGACTCACACGTGATCTGTCAAAAAAGGCTATTGAAAAAGTAAACAAAAAGAGTCACTTACCTGAGCTTCTAAAGCCAATGGCTCGGCTGAAAGAGCCACACATTCAGCTGTGTTAACGGCTAATAAAGTCGAAGGAATCAGATCACATGATGAACCCCTGCCTTTGAAAATGGCCCTAATGTCACCATCAACACGACAGTTACCAAGCCCTTCAATGAAGTGGCGAAGAGAGTCTACGGAATACACCTACCATATACAACGTGCAAGTGCAACCCTGGAATATGGGTTTGAGACTATAGTCTTGAAAGTATACAAGCAGGATATAGCTCTCACTGCGCAAGGTGAGTCGTCCACCGTGATTGAAACACGGCATTCTGGAAGTGCAGAGGTACCCATGCCCATTATTTCTGGTGACTACAACTCTAACAGACGATCGGTAATGTCCTTCTCTGAGGACAAAAACTCTACTTCGGACACTGAGGAGCTGAGGGGAGTATCCGTACTCTTTGACGCATACGGCGGGGACATGCTTCTCGATGATAGGGACAAAGAGTTCGATAACACCCTTGTCGGCGTGGATGTTAATGCGTCGATTACCAACGATGGTAAGAATTTTACAGATTAACCTCCATCACGCTAAAGCAGCCTCAGCGGCTCTATTGCTGCGCCTGTCCACAGGTGCAGTAGACATCGTCCTGATACAGGAGCCCTACGCAGTGGGAGGAAGGGTGTGCGGTATCAGGACACCCAACTTTAAACTGATTGTGGCAATCCAAGAACCTGCATTTTGGCCGCTAAATATCTAAGTATCTTTCTGCTGACTAATTTAAGTGGTAAAGACCAAACAAGACAAGGTAAAGACAAACGAAATAAGTAAATATCGTCACTGCTAGTCTGGAGATCGGCAAACGCACATTGGGTGGTCACCAGTTATTTGCCTTATGAAGCTGTAGTAACGACAGCTGTCTTTAGGGAAGTAGTAGAAGAAGCAACGTCTGACGAGCTCAAACTTATTATTGGCGCAGACACGAACGCTCATTACACTATCTGGGTAGTACGGATATAAACAATAGGGGTGATTCGCTTCTTGACTTTATTCTAACTACCAACCTAAGTATTTGTAACATAGGTAATAAACCGACCTTCACAATTAAAGACAGACAAAAAGTACTAGACGTAACGTTTGCTACTGACCGGCTGTCAGACAAAATTATTGGGTGGAATGTACTGGACGACCACTCATTCCCAGATCACCATTATATTGAGTTCAAAATCACTGAAAAAGCGCCTGAACCTGCCGTCCACAGCAATTTGAGAAAGACAAAGTGGCACCTGTATGAGAAGAATTTCAAGAAAGTCCTCAACTCAACTGTACGAACCGAATGACAAAGCCGGTCTGGATAATCTGGTCGAGCATATCACCGCATCATTCAATAGTTCCCTTGAAGAAGCCTGTCCAAAAACAAGGTACAAGGGTAAAACTAAACCCCAATGGTGGACTTCTGAGCTAACGGCTATGAAAAAGACCTGCAACAAGCTATTCAACAAGGCTAAATCTACTGGAGTCGCTAATGTTTGGGATGCCTATAAAGAGCAACTCAAGATCTATAAGAAGGAGCTTAGAATGGCGCAAAGACGCTCTTGGTATACCTTCTGTGGCGAAGTGGAAAAGGTCTCCGACGCCGCAAGGCTGAGGAAAATACTATCAGCTTCACCCTGTACAGTGGGTTACTTGCAGGACGAGGCAAATAATTGCACCAAACACAGCGATCAGTCGCTCAATGTACTGCTCGACACACATTTCCCGGGGAACTCTCTAACAGAACCAGAGGATCAGCAGGACCAACAAGAGTGCGAGTGGACTGCGAGCGTTGCTAGCTTGTTGACTGAGAGATCCAGAATAAGCTGGGCTATTAGCAGCTTTGAGCCCTTCAAGTCACCTGGACCAGACGGCATCACTCCAGCAGCAATGCAGAAAATTTTGAAGTACATTACCCCCTGGCTGGAGAAAATTTATGTAGGCTGTATCAGGATTTCATACATCCCGAATCGATGAAGGGATACCAAAGTGGTATTCATACCTAAAGCGGGGAAAATATCACACACTAGGCCAAAAGACTTCAGACCAATTAGCCTATCCTACTTCCTATTGAAAGGTCTGGAAAGACTTTTAGATTATTTCATTAGGGAAAACCTTGATACAAAACTCCTGTCGGTGAACCAACATGCTTACCAGAAGGGGAAGTCTACAGAATCAGCCCTGCACGAACTTGTGAGCACTATCGAACTTGTGAGCACTTCACCATGGTGGCATTTCTTGACATAGAAGGGGCTTTTAACAACATTCACTCAGATGCAGTAATTGCGGCACTGTCACATCTAAAAGTTAACTGCAGTTTGATTAGACTAATTCAAAGTCTGCTCAACAGAAGACGCATAACAGCATGTCTTGGTTCCACAACTCTAACAAGGTTTGTAAACAGGGGGACCCACAAGGAGGAGTACTGTCTCCACTAATTTGCAACCTAGCGGTGAATGAAATCCTGCTAGATCTGGAACGTTGTGGCTGCAAGGTCGTGGCATATGCGTACGACGTGGCAATTGCAGTGAGTGGCAAATTCGAAAACGTCCTCCGAGACATAGTACAGGTGGCTCTGAACAAATTGGCTAGATGGGCCAGAAGCAGCGGTTTGGGCGTAAACCCGAACAAGACAGAATTGGTTCTCTTTACTAGGATGAATAATGTCCCACATGTGGACCCTCCACCTCGGATAAATGGAACAGATCTAGTCTTTTCTGAAAGTGCAAAATTTTTAGGAGTAATTCTAGATAGAAAACTGTTATTTAGACTTAACGTATTGGAACGTGTAAGGATATTCCTGCAAAAAGGCTGTAGGGTCGCGGTGGGCCCTCTCCTAAAATCGTCCACTGGATATATATAGCAGTAGTTCGTCCAATACTGTTATACGGCATTGTGGTATGGTGGACGGCAACTGACAAACTAACCATTACCAACCTACTAACAAAGAGAGAACAGCATGCCTGAGCATAAGCGGAACCTTAAGGACTACAGCGACCGAGTCTATACAAGCCCTACTCTATATACTGCCGATTAATATTGTGGCGAGAGAAGTTGCAACCAAAGCGGCAATAAGATTAAACTGCCTATTAATGTGGAGGTACAAAAACTACGGTCACATGAGGATATCAAAGTGCAGTGCTATGGTAACCGACCGAGTGGAATATATACCAACTGTGTACTCCTTTGAGAAAAATTACATCACCATGATTCCCGCCAGAGATGAATGTAATAGAAAAAATAGAAAGAATGTAATAGTAATAGAAACCATCTCGACTTTTACACGGATGGTTCGAAGCTTGATGAAAAGGTTGGCTTCGGAGTACACTGTGAAGAGCTTAGATTGGAAAAAGCTCAGATACCTGCAATGTATATCAAGCCGAAATAATGGTAATATGGGAAGTAGCCAAGTGGCTGAGTCGCAACATAGTAACCAACACTGGCGTTGACATTTACTCGGACAGCCAGGCTGCCATAAATTCTCTGGAGGAAACATCCCTAAATTCACAAAAAGCCCTCGACTGCCGCAGATCTCTTAACGAGATGGCTGAGCGGATTAATATACAAGGTATGACCTGAGAAGATCAAAATATCTCCTCGCACTAGAGAGGCAAAGATTGTCTACGTTAGTATCAGTTCTGACGGGACACTGCGACTGCCCCTCTCTGAGTAAACGACGACTGGACATACTGGGGTCGGCCTTTCTAGGCAGCCTAACATACATATCTTTCCAGTACCGATATTCGTACTATCGATAAATTTGTATATCAAATAGGTTGGTTTCGATCAGGGGCTTTTCAGCCCGTGGTAACACTAGGGACCTAAACTGGTCTATGTGAGCATGTAAAAAAAAAATACAGCTGCCACCCTAACCTAAACCTAATGGTGTTATCTTCTCAAACATTTTTGACAGGATTGATAACAATCTTATCGGTCGATACGATTTTATTTGAGTAGGATCTTTGCCAGGCTTAGGAATCATTACTATTTCAGACTATTTCACACACTAGGCCAAAAGACTTCAGACCAATTAGCCTATCCTCCTTCCTATTGAAAGGTCTGGAAAGGCTTTTAAATCATTTCATTAGGGAAAACCTGGATACAAAACTCCTGTCGGGGAACCAACATGCTTACAATAAGGGCAAGTCTACAGAATCAGCCCTGCACGAACTTGTGAGCACTATCGAATCGTCCCTGCATTTCAAGGAATTCACCATGGTGGCATTACTTGACATAGAAGGGGCTTTTAACAACATTCACTCAGATGCGGTAATTGCGGCACTCTCACATCTAAAAGTTAACACTAGTTTGATTAGACTAATTCAAAGTCTGCTCACCAGAAGACGCATAACAGCATGTCTAGGGTCCACAACTCTAACAAGGTATGTAAACAGAGGGACCCCGCAAGGAGGAGTATTGTCTCCACTAATTTGGAACCTAGCGGTGAATGAAATCCTGCTAGATCTAGAACGTTGTGGCTGCAAGGTCGTGGCATATGCGGACGACGTGGCAATCGCAGTGAGTGGCAAATTCGTAAACGTCCTCAGAGACATCCTACAGGTGGCTCTGAACAAGTTGGCTAGATGGGCCAGAAGCAGCGGTTTGGGCGTTAACCCCAACAAGACATAATTGGTTCTCTTTACTAGGATGAATAATGTCCCACATGTGGACCCTCCACCTCGGATGAATGGAACAGATCTAGTCTTTTCTGAAAGTGCAAAATTTTTAGGAATAATTCTAGATAGGAAAATGTTATTTAGACTTAACGTATTGGAACGTGTAAGGAAGGCCAACGTCGCCTTATATTCCTGCAAAAAGGCTGTAGGGTCGCGGTGGGGACTCTGTCCTAAAATCGTCCACTGGATATATATAGCAGTAGTTCGTCCAATACTGTTATACGGTATTGTGGTATGGTGGACGGCAACTGACAAACTAACCATTACCAACCTACTAACAAAGGTTCAGAGAACAGCATGCCTGAGCATAAGCGGAACCTTAAGGACTACAGCGACCGAGTCTCTACAAGCCCTACTCCATATACTGCCGATTAATATTGTGGCGAGAGAAGTTGCAACCAAAGCGGCAATAAGATTAAACTGCCTATCAATGTGGAGGTACAAAAACTATGGTCACATGAGGATATCAAAGTGTAGTGCTATGGTAACCGACCGAGTGGACTATATACCAACTGTGTACACCTTCGAGAGAAATTACATCACTACGATTCCCGCCAGAGATGAATGGGTCGGCAGAATACCAGGTAATAGAAACCATCTCCACTTTTACACGGATGGTTCGAAGCTTGATGAAAAGGTTGGCTTCGGAGTACACTGTGAAGAACTTAGTCTGGATATAGGTCACAGACTACCAGATACCTGCAGTGTCTATCAAGCCGAAATAATGGCAATATGGGAAGTCGCCAAGTGGCTGAGTCGCAACATAGTAACCAACACTGGCGTTGTAATTTACTCGGACAGCCAGGCTGCCATCAATTCTCTGGAGGCAACATCCCTAAATTCACAAACAGCCCTCGACTGCCGCAGATCTCTTAACGAGATGGCTGAGCAGTTTAATATACACCTCATATGGGTGCCTGGGCATAGGGATATCCCGGGGAACTGCAAAGCCGATGAACTTGCTAGGAGAGGGACGACATTACAAATTCTCGAAGAATTTGCATATATTGGTGCGCCACTATCCACGTGCAAGCTTTGGCTTAGGCAAGAGGCAATCAGGCAGTCCAACGAAAGATGGACAGAAATCGGCACCTGCAGGGTAGCTAGACAAATCTGGCCAAGGTATGACCTGAGAAGGTCAAAATATCTCCTCGCACTAGAGAGGAAACGTTTGTCTACGTTAGTACAGGTTCTGACGGGACACTGCTTGATCGGCGAATACGCCAAAAGATTGGATATTGACTCCAATGACTTCTGCCGAAGCTGTGGAGATGAGGAAGAAGTGGAGAGCATTGAGCACTTGCTTTGCGACTGTCCCGCTTTGAGTAAACGACGACTGGACATACTGTGGTCGGCCTGTTTAGGCAGCCTAACAGATCTTTCCAGTACTGATATTCGTACTATCGGTAAATTTACATATCAAACAGGTTGGTTTCGATGAGGGGCATTTCAGCCCGTGGTAACACTAGGGACCTAAACTGGTCTATGTGAGCTTGTAAACAAAAATACGGCTGCCACCCTAACCTAAACCTAAACCTACTATTTCAGATCGTTTCCATGATGTAGGGAAATAGCCGAGGCGTAAAATACTGTTGAAGATAAATAATATTGTTCTGATAATAATATTCTTCGATGATTGCGGGGTGGACTTCTACCGTACATACCATTGATTGCAGATCCTGTTCTATATACGAGGTATGTTCAAAAAATATCGGAAATTTCTATTTTCCGCGGGCTACGTGTATTTGATTTTTGATATTTTTATGTTGGTACTCATGTCCCGTACTTATGCTGACAAGGTCGGCCATCTTCAATGTTTAGTTAATTTTTGACAGCTGTTGTGCTTGGATGTGTGTTAACTTGTCTTCGATTTTTATCTGTTTCAGAAAATGGATCAAAGAATCTGCATCAAATTTTGTGTGAAAAACAAAATAAAGTGTGCTGACGCATTCCGAATGTTGACTGGCAGATGGTGAAGCTACCTTGGTGCAAAGCAACGTTTTTCGGTGGTACAAAATGTTCTTAGAGGGCCGAGCAGATGCGAAGGACGAACAGCGTGCCGGAAGCCCGAGCTCACAGTTTTCTTTGATTGCAGGGGCGTGGTGCATTGTGAGTTCTTGCCACAGGGTAGTACGGTCAATAAAGAATATTACCTTCAAGTTATGCGCAAATTGCGCGAAGCAATCCGCCAAAAACTCCCGGATTTGTGGAAGAACAAAAACTGGCTTTTGCACCATGTTAACGCCGCTGCACACACATCGTTGCTTGTGCGCGAATAGTAATGGTGCCGCAGCCACCGTATTCCCCTGACATAGCCCCCAGTGACTTTTTTTCCCAAAACTGAAAAGGTTCATAAAAGGACGACGCTACGCCACGATTGAGGAGATAAAAACGGCATCGAAGGAGGAGCTGAACAAGATCACAAAAAATGATTATTTGAAGTGCTTCGAGGATTGGAAAAAACTTTTGGCAGAAGTGTATTATATCCGAGGGGAATTACTTTGAGGGGGACAAAATAGATATTCATGAATAAATAAATACTTTTTGAAAAAATACAAAATTCGCAATTTTTTGAACATACTACGTATATCTTGAGGGATTACACTATGCGAATTAGCTTTAGGTGTGAATACTGTTTCTAGGTAGGTTGCAAATGCATTAAGTTTCTCTTCTATATTCTTTGCCCAGCAGCCACTTTCTGGACGAAGTGGTGTTTCGTGTGCAATAGGTCTTCTCATATTTTTTGTGGCTTTTCAGAGATTATAGTCTGTTCCTTTGGATGGTTCCAAATTCCGTAGGTAATCCTTGAGAGTAGATTCCTTGATTGACTTTAATGCAGCGTTTAGTTTTCTTTGGCAAATTCGAAGATTCCTTCTTAGAGCTGGGGAGCGGAATCGTTTCTTCTGAGGTTTCCTTTCTCACTGACGAGAACATCGATTTAAAGTGGCTGTGTGGTATAATTACACTGTGATACAAAATCGAACTTTCCGAATGGGAATGGGATGAAACCAATTGCAAATGAAAGTTGACATTATCCATAACAAAACCTTCAAGGGGGTTTTTAGTTCAGTGCGAGATTTTTTTTACATGCATTTGAAGTTGGTGGTTTTGGAACGCTGTCTTACAAGAAAAGATCATTGCAAATTTGATAAAATAATGCTTATTTATTTTTATTATCATGGAAAGTTGTGGTATCATACTGTTTTTGGGGTCGAGGAATTAATTTTTGATATTTATTTTTACCTACAACTCACTCTAGATGGCGCTGTCATACAAATGGTGCTATTTCTTGTCGATTTTCATAGAAAAAACGGTGTATTTATTTTTTTAGGCTGAAAAATCAATTTTTGATGTTGGCATCATTGTAAAACATATTTCTAAGGCTATCTTTAATACTTTTAAATAAAAAATTTATTTTTAATTTCAGTCAATGTTTTGTTTAAATCTGAAGGCCAGTAGGTTGGTTGACCGCTAGAAACAGTATCTAGATTGGTAGATGTTATTGTATTGTACAATTGTCTGCCTCTTGGTGTAGTAAGGCGTGAGCCCCAGAATGTGTGTTTGGCGTTATAATCCAACGACTCCAATGTCGAGAAAAAGTCCGTAAATTTATCTTTGTCGATATTATACCTTGGAGGACAATAAATTGAAGATATAGCATTCTTGATGTCAGTGATATTAATTGTAGTCGCTTGTAAGTGGTTCGTCTTATATTCGGGCATAGGACAGTGTTTAATCGTTTTACGTATAATAATTGCTGTGCCACCACTGGCCCTGTCGCTCTGATGTTTGGTGTCATATGTACAAAAACCATTGATACTAAAGCAATTTCTTATAGTAAAGTGCGTCTCAGACACCAGAGAACGAAGCCGAGGCAAAATTGTCGGCGACTTGTCCAAAAATGGGTCGGCGGCGGCGGCTTTTTTGCTTGATTTCGGCTTACGATTTATTGTGCAACATAACAGATACACATTTATTGTACAACTTAGTTGAAAGCATGAGCACAGTGTAAAAATAGATTTTTCCCTTAAGAGCAAAAGAGAAATAATTAAAAAATTTTCTGAAATTAAACATGTTTGCTGTACAAACGTATATCTGACAAATCTAGAAAGATCTGAAAGACTTCTTCTATTTGAAGATTATTTTATATGCCTTCCAAAATATTTTGAATGTTACTACTTTCACTCGTCGAGTAAAAACTGGTAAAGGAAAAGACATTTTGTAAATTCTCGCTTAAATTTGCCTAATACTTATACTAGTTCATTGATCGAAAAAAGTAAACACAAAGTTAAATTAGTTTTCTAAATTTTTTCTTTTTTATAAAAATATTTATTTTTTGTTATAGTAAAACTTGAACACATTTTGAACACAAAGCTTAATGCTGATATACACATATTGTAATGCAATACAATATTAAATTTATATTTGTAAATTTTTGATATTAAATACCGATTATTTTCAATTCCACCGGTCGACACGATTTTGGGATTTGGCTAAGTGTAAAATTTTGGTTTCTTTTTTGTTACTAATAAAGGGAAAAAATGTTTTATTTGCTAAAATCTATTTTGTAGAAATTAGAGCAAATTTTCGAATTTCAAGAAAATGGATTTGTTTTCCTCTCTACAACATTTTATATGCGTTTTTATGAGGCCATTATTTAAAAATTATTAAAATTTATTTATTGAATGTGTTCACATTCGAATTGTTCAGCTTTTTCGATCAACTCTTCCTTTCGAAAGAGAGGTTTTTGTGGTGTATTGGAAAAGATAAGACACTGCGCTCTGAAAGCCATGTAAACACATACCCTTATACGTATTTCAATCCTGTGCGGGGAAAGGAAGAGTTGATCGAAAAAGCTGAACAATTCGAATGTGAACACATTCAATAAATAAATCTAATTAAAAATTAAATCGATCATTAACAAAAAACTTCTAAAAACAATTATTAAAATTTTCAAAAAAATAGGATTGTTTCGCAATATTTTGTAAGATATTGTGGAAACCGCTGAACGGATAGAAAATTGTATTGTAGGAAGTTGAATACATAATTTGATTTTTTCCGGAACCAATTAGGAGAAATGGTTCTCTAGTTATGCCATAATATGTGGTTCAACCTCTTTTCTTTCTTAGCCTAAAGGATTACTTAGATTTCTCGCGATAAATCGTGATATTGAAAAAATGATCCGAATTGGTTCAGGAAAGTGTTAAAGAATTCAAAACTAAGTAGCCTTTAACTTCTTCCATTCCATTTTCCATCCGTTCGGCCGTTTCGACGATATCCTACAAAATAATGTGAAAAATCCTATTTTTGAAGAAAATTTTAATAATATTACCTTTTTATGATTTTATCGTAAATTCTGATCGGTCATAAATAAAATGAGACCATTTCGAAGAAAATCGATGCATTATTTAAAAAGGTGTAGCTAATTTAGTAAGGTTTTAACTTTAAACCCAAGAAAAAATTAGTTTTAGTCGACCAGGGTTATTTCAGTTTTCACTGTTTTACTCGAAATTTATTTATTTTATTTATTTATTTATTGAATCCATTTCAGTAATACAAAGCCTATAAGGCCAATGAATTATATTACATAGTTAAAAAACCTGATCAATAAAATAAAACTAAATTAAATTAACTAAACCTAAAATAAGGTAAGTGATAACTGTTACAAAATCTAATTTGGCACCCCAGCCGTTTAATAAAAAAATACCAAAGATAAAACAAAAAAAGATCCAAGCCAATAGTAACTCATTAAGAATAGTATTACATATATATAAGAAGGAGAAAAGCTATAAAACTTCCAAAAATTAATTGAAAGATAAACCAATATTGATATATTAGATAACAAATAATCAGGCATTAAAGTGTTCTAGAAGTTTTAAACGAAATACATTGTTTGAGTGTGAGAACATGCGTAAGTCATGGGGTAGACGGTTCCAGCAACGTGCTATTCTAACCAGAAAAGATCTGCTACAGATATTTTTCCAAATTCTTGGAATGAATATCTGCGGGTTCCTAGACGAGCGGGAAAACACGAACGATCGCAACAACTGAGTTGGTCTGCGGTTTTTAATAAGACTATAGAAAAGTGACAATTTACGGAGATCAACAAAGTGTATAAAGGAACATCCAAGAAAACGTTTCACATGTGCAGAAATAGGGTTGATACGGCGAATATTGTATACAAAACGGGTAATGGTATTCACAATGCGCCTCATTCTGCTAATGTATAAGCCTATAGTACCCGAGAAAACTTCAAGACCATATAGTACATGGGACATTAAAATGAGCTAATCTATATTTAATACGAAAAGGTAGATATAAACTAGATGAGTAAATCTTGCGCAGGGAAGCCCAAATTTTACCGGATAATGCATCAATATGATGTCTAAATGAAAGTTCACAATCTTAAACAACACCCAAACACTTGTGATGATCAACAAAATCAATGACATCACTTCTTATAAAAATATTAAGAACAGGAAGAGTACGCTTTACTTGTCGTAACTAATCAACATCTTACATAAATACATAAAAAACGTTATAGAACGCACCACTTACGTTAAATTGAGTGTATTTAACATTCTTTTGTTATTAAATGTATGTATATTATTTGTATACATAAATATCACAATGATTCATACAAAACATGCAACTTTTTTTAGTCTCTTTTAAACGTTTAAAATTTTATTCGAGCCGATGAGAACGGCGGCGATTTAAAGCCAATTTTAGCCGACCTATCGGCGGCGGCATGGCTCAACAAAAAATCGCATTCGGCGGCTTATCGGCTAAAACCTGGCTGGCTTCGTTCTCTGTCAGACACTACTAAACTTTACTTGTTTTCATTTTGTGAGAGTGCGGTTTTATAACTTTTTTATTATTTATATGACGGAATAATATGTGCAGATGTATGTGTACAAAACTCAAAAGATGCAGATGTGTGTGCATACAACACAAAAAGCGACGTTGCAACGTTTCTTCAAAAAGATGGAGATGTGTGTGCACAAAACACAAAAAGAAACGTTGCATACATGTTTGTCCGTGTTGCTTTATTAACAGACGGTGGTGGACATTTATTTATCTGCATCCCTCCCTCCGCACTGTTATTCAATTTCATAACATTTAGTTTTGTACTGGCGCTTGTGGTGTTCGGTATTTGAGCGCGTGTGTGGCAAAGTTAAAAATATGTTGATCAGTGAACTCAAAATGAGTTCATTCAACGAATTAATTAAACCAAAGAATCTAAAATATCGGAGGTGCGATATATCGCAAATATACTGCGGACTCCAAAAACAATAGATTTTAACAGAAACTGAGACCATCTATTGCTTTTGTTAACGACTAACTGGTTATTTTTCCACACGTCTTAAATTGTGAATAAGCAAATTAAAATCATTAACAATCAATTATCACACGTTCAGGTACTGAAGCTTCTAATGGTAATTGTGAAATAAATTTATTTATGCAGTTACACTTTGTCTTTTAATGACACTTTGCAACACGATTTTTCACCCGAAGTTTTTCATGTTATGTTCTGATGTAGTTTAGTATTCTATTCTGCTGTAGTTTAGTATTCTATTCATGAACGTGGAAACTTTTGAATTGTCAGCATTTGGGTCAAATATTGACATAAAAAATTCACTTTTGACTAAAAAGTTTAATATATGGTAGTTAGGTTAGGTTGAGAAGAGGAGGCGGTGATATTCCGCCTCATGTCCTCGGACATACACATAAGCCAGTATTCGGCCTGTTGTGCGCTCTAATTGTTATTAAAAAGGTCATTGGAAAGTTATTTTAGGAACTCTGTACTATCGACATAGTCCTTAATCTTCTTCCAGTCTACGCCCCTAAGTTGGGTCAAGTCTGGTAGTATCATTTCCTAAGAAACGGTTTCTATTGTTCGCGAACGCTGGGCACTGGCAGAGGAAATGCTCCAACGTTTCGTCATCCTCCCCGCATGCCCTACATGCGCTGTCATCTGCAACTCCTATCCTATGTAGGTGTGCTTGTAAGCATGTGTGTCCTGTAAGGACTCCCATGATCTAACTGGTTTCTACCTTGCTCAATCTCAGCAAGGTCTTGGTCTTGTCCTCGTTTGGGTCACCCCACAACACGTTTGGGCCTTCTCAACGTTTTCACTATTCCATAACGTGATATGGGCGTTCTTCGCCCATAGTTCAGAACGCGTAACTCCGAAGGGTTTTGCGTTCTCTAGGGTTGTTGTTTGTCTCTGGCTCTAGATGCCAAGGCATTTGCTTTCTCGTTACCCCTTACTCCACAATGACCAGGCACCCATATGATGCATATAGTGCCGTGTTCGGAGTAGGCGTTAATCGCCATTTTACAATCTAAAACTGTCCACTTCACCGTTCTAGACGTTATCGCCCTGATAGCCGTTTGGCTATCTGTGAAAATATTCACATTTGTTGGTCTCGTGTTAGCCACAAGCCATCTCACATATTCTGTAATTGCTCGGACTTCTGCCTGCAGGACTGTGTTATGGTCTGGCAGACGGAATAAGAGTTCGGTTTCCGGTTCCTCGATATTAAGTCCTAGCCCCGTTCTCTCCCATAGTTTCGATCCATCTGTATAACAGCAATTTCCAGATGTTGTCTGCACTACGGTTCCTTCAATCCAAGATTGTCTGTCTGGTATCATGGTCTCACACTCAGCAACTATTGGTTTTTCAGGTATTCTGTCGGATACTGATGATATGTCAGTTAAATCCACCGTCACTACCTCAGCTATCTTTTGATGATATGACTTGTGATCGCTTCCGATCCATTCGCCCATCATATTGAGTGTCGTCGCCGTGAGGGCAGCTTCATATCTAATCTGCATTTCTATCGGTTGGATATTCAAGATTGTCGCCAATGCCCTACTGGAAGTGGTCCTCATTTCCCCGCTTACGCCGAGACAACACATTCGTTGGACCTTTTGTAATATCATTATGTTGCACTTCTTCTTCATTGATGTCCACCACACTGCTGATGCGTTAGTTAAAATAGGTCTGATTACGCTCTTGTAGAGCCAGTGTGTCATACTTGGATTAGGGCCCCATTTTGAGCCAATGGCTCTTCTACATAGTGTCCAGCATATGTGAGCTTTGTTCGCTCGTTCTTCTATGTGGCACTTCCAATTTAGTTTCCTGTCCAGGATTACACCTAAGTATTTAACCCTGTTGGATACTGAATTGTTTTGTTGAGGAATTTTGACCAATCTTCGTTTTCCTTGTGAAAAGACATATTTCTGTTTTTTCTGGGTTTACATTTAGACCTCTCGGTGGAGCCAAGTCATATGCAATTTTTATAGCCGTTTCGGCCCTTCTACAAATTTGATTAGGATTCTTCCCCCTCAGAAGTATTATAACGTCGTCTGCGTAACAGACTGGTTTAAGTCCTTCATCCACATGAGTGGTGATAATATACCACCCTGTGGTGTTCCCTGTGCTACTCTGTTTCTTATTTTTATGTCGTGGGACCCGCAATTTATCCATCTATTCCTTAGCATGTGGCTTATCCAGTCTCGGAGAGCCCGGTCCACCTGAAACTGGTCTCAGGATTGGATGAGTGTGTCGGTCCGTACATTATTGAACGCCACTTCAATGTCAATACATACCGCAAGTGTATACATCTTTCCATTGAAGGATTCTTCTATATTGTGTACAACCTCGTGTAGGGCGGTTGTCCGCTGATCGCCCTTTAACATAGGCATGTTGTCTAAATTTTCGCATTTCGCCTGGTATCTTTTAATCATGGCGTCCACTATACGTTCCATGGTTTTGAGTAAGAAAGATGTTAGGCTTATTGGTCTATAAGCCTTAGGTGTTGCCAGGCTTTCGGTGTGTATGCGAATTTTAGACATGCTGTGAAAATAGCGGCTAGATGAGTTGATATGTAATCCACCTCCATCTGTAGTAGTGCCGGAAATATTCCATCAGGTCCTGATGCCTTAAATGGTGAAAATCCTCTTACGGCTTCTTTGACCATATGGTCTGTAATGATATAACTTTGTTGTTCTTCATTTTCTCTGTAGTTCGGTATATCAGTCTGATCCGTCGTACCTTGCGGAAAATGGGTGTTCATCAAAAGCCTTACCATTTCTTCAGTTGAGTCTACTCTTCTGCCCATATCGCCTACCATTGTTTCGGTTTGGGTATGGGTTTTTGAGAGGAACTTTTTAATTTTAGAAACATCGTTAGCGCTATCGACCTGTTCGCTGAATAGCTTCCAGGTGTTTCGTTTTGCTGTTCTTGTAATTTTGTTGTATTCTCTGAGTCTTCTATGGTAGTCGTCCCAGTATACTGGAGATTTTTTACGGCGTGCCCTATTGTAAAGTCTACGGACCTCTTTCCCAATGTTGCGAATCTCCCCGGTCATCCAAGGCTTCTCTTGGGCTGATTTCATTTCTCGAAGCTGGCAGCTGTCTTCGAAAGGCTGCTTTGTTCACATAGAACGCCATACCCTTCGTCTTGACCAGGCTGGCCATGGAGAGCCGATCCAAACCCACCACAAGGAGAGTGCCATCACGATCATTCTCTCTGTGGAAGACTTCCCACCTCTTCACGTCCAGTCCCTTGTTTTGCTGGCCAAAGAGTTTGAGCATGCGTTCTGATGTGAAATTGCTGCCCCATCCTTCGACGTGTACTGTCGTTGTTATGAACTGGGGGATGTCCCTCATCCTCACCAGTTTCAGCTTAGCGCCTTCCCAGGGAGAGAGGATGCTATCCACAAGCTCTTTGAGGGTCTCTATACATGCCGGTTGACGAGAAATTCATCCTCGGTGTGTCCCCTTTGATCTCGCTGCTCATTATTTGAAATGGGGGCCCGTCGTCGGAGTTGAGGGCGTGGTCCACAATTTTGTTATTTACCAAGTCTTCAACGTTGTTGTGTTGGTCAGTGGGGATTTTGCCAGATGCTCTGTTGATATCGATCACTGCGTAGCAGAGCTTGTCTATATATTGCTTTCTCGCTACTTTGGCATAAGATGGTGGCTTCATACCTTTTTCATCAACCAACTTCCTCTTCCGTATAGATCGTGACATCTTTTTAGATGTCATAATCTTTCCGGAGGATTCCGTGGTTGCGCTCGCTTCCTTTGTAGTTGGATCGACTTTGTCGCCGCCCTCTCCACCAGGATACAGACTAGAGTCTCCTTCGTAAGGCGCTTGATTTGTTCTCTCCAATTTACATGAAAGCGCGGAGCTCTTTTTCTTCTTCGGCGGTTTCGCAGTGGTCTGCTCTTCTGGAGATCTGATCTTCTTTCCTGCTTCCGCGGAGGTGGATGGAGTCTCAGATAGCTCCTTTGTAGCATCCTTCACTTTGGCCTGTTTGTTGTTTCGGTTCATCTTCTTCAACTTTCGTCTTTGTGCCGCTGATAGCTTTTTCTTTTTTGTCGTGATTTGTGCCATGCACGCGTTGACTTCTTCTATCATCTTGCTGACCTCGACGTCTTTGGAGTTAGCTATGACGGTAATGTTAACGTGTTCGGTTGAGTCGGCATCGGATTCCCTACCTGTACTTGAAGGTTGGGTCCAGTTTATACTCTCCCGTGGTTCCTCCTTTACCTTCTCCGTATTTTTGCCAATGGCTAGATGCGCGCTTGTGCATTGCCTGCGACTACAGGCGCCAAGGCACCTACACCTGTTGGAGGATTAGTTGCGCTTTTTTCAGTTACTACGACTACAGTTGCCAAGGCAGCCGCACCTGTAGGAAAATTTTTTAGGCTCGCTATTCTTGGATAACGACGACACGTGACTAGGGAGCACATCAACACTTACCGCCGGTACTGGGGTTATTACTCCCTGCACCGTAACTTTATTCTCTCTTTTCGTACTTTCCATAATGTTTTTTTGTTTTAGGGGAAACACCCCCATAGTCAGCTTTGGTCCGCGGGGAATGCAATATTCCCTAAGGTGGTAGACACTAGTGAATGGTACTTGAAGCTGAAAGTCGACTTTCGACTTTTTCATCAATCAAATTCCGTTTCAGTCGACTAGGTCGATTAATCGGACCTAAAAGTCGACTTCATAGTTTATCATAACAACATTAAGCGAGTTTTTTTTCTTCGAAATGTGTAAAATTATGCAATTGTAGTAATTCATTGCAATTTATCCTTTTCCAAGCAGATTAATAATTTTAAATACATGCTTCTGAAGTCCAGGAGATATGGCATTGTGCAAGAATTGTAGATAAATGGAAATATGAAGAAACGTGGCGAAACTGAAATGAAAGTACTACCCGAGTAGGGTAAAATCCTAAATAGGTTTCACTTAGAGACATTGCATATTTAAAAAAATTTACTCTTTCTTTTTGGTAGAGGCATAAATTAACTCATCATAGAAACCGTGATAATTTTCAGTTTGTATATTAGAATAAAATAAAAAATGAGCTTTATTTTACGGATTATATGTTTCGATTAATCGATTCCAAAAGTCGATTTCAACATATAGTTGGAAGCAAAAAGTCATTTTTTTAGCCTCATAATCGATCATCGACTAAAGTAGATTTCGACATACTATTCTCTAGTGGACACAGTGCTCCATCCCCCCCAGGGGCGCCTCAGTAAGGATCGAAAATCCAACCTCCCTAAGGCATCCTTAGTTGAGATGAAACAGTGTGTCCATCCCCCTCACCCTATCCGCCAACTGGGTACGCGCCCGTTAGGAGACTGACAAACTCCAGCGGGTAATATATGGTAAGATAACATCTCGCTTTTATCCATACAATGGACAACTACATTTTTAATATGTTCTAACAATTAGAAGCTAGCAGCCAAATAATAGCAGAGGTGTTTGTCGGGGAGCTCCCGGGTACATTTTACTAAACATTTTGCCTTTTTTTTGATTATAAACATAATTTTATAAAACATATTAAATATCATAATTCAATCAAATTATTCTTTTGCGACAATCTTTTTCTCATTTATTGTTAAACTGGCATTGCTTGTGGCAAACGCAATGACCGTTTGCAACAAACGTTTTACAGGGTTTGGGATAAACAGGCAATGCTTGAGACAAACACAATAACCGTTTGCACCAAACGTTTCACAGGGTGTGTAATAAATATATATATCTTTGGGTTTTGGGATAAACATAAATCGTTTGCGACAAAACATACACCACAAACGAAATTCGTTTGTCTAATTTTTCGTTTGGGAGTAACGAATTTTTTCTTTGCTGGATTCTGTAGCTTCTGTACATATACGCAAATTGGGATATAGGTAAAATACGGGGCTGTGGAGTCGAGCCAAAACTACTCGACTCCGACTCCCGGAGTCGAATTTTAAAAATCATTGGACTCCGATTCCGACTCCGGCAGTTAAATAACATACATTTCTGAAATTATATTTCTACTATGAAGTGAGTTCATGTTATTCAAAATAAGATATAGCTTTGTTAAAGAAACACAAAAAAATAGGTATTCAATACCAGTAATTAAATAAAATTTTATCGACGCTGGACTTGCAAGTTGCAACTAATATGACAATTCCTTCAACTTGGAATCATGATAAAACTCACTGCCTCTGTTTTAATATACCGTAATTTTTGGAAATTAGGTTCGCTTCAGGCAACCAGTTTATTCCTTATGGTGATTTCGTTTCTGAAAAATAGTATCACCACATCATGGTGCGACATTTTAAAAGTTCCCCCTGCACCCACTGCTAATTTCGCATTTTGCATGCGAACAATCGAACAAAAATCGTGCGGTGAGAAAACTAATACCTACATTATGGCGCAACCATGTGATAGTGCATTAAGAATGTACGCTTCAAATTAGGTTTGGTTCTGAAGTTTGCTTTTTGACGGTGCAACACTCCACACTGTAGACTGGGCTGAGTGTGGAAAATGCGATATTTTCGCATTTGCGGAGTGTAATAATTTTACAAAAGAAATCAAAATCCGTTCATACGACAGCACCATTTTTACAAACGAACCTAAAAATGCGGTTTCAGTGTAATATGTAGAAAAATGTTTACATTTATTTGCACAAACGAGTAGTCCACCAACAAATTTCCGTGTGTGTGGGTCCACCCACAACTATATTTTTGAAAACGCAATAAAAAAATTAAATACGGTGGGGACGCACCAATCGTTTTAAAGTTGATATGTACGTTCTTAACAGATTATTCGAAATAAATATTTGCCTCACATAAAGATTTATTGTTTTACTAAAGCCTACATTATGGCGCAACCATGTGATAGTGCATTAAGAATGTACGCTTCAAATTAGGTTTGGTTCTGAAGTTTGCTTTTTGACGGTGCAACACTCCACACTGTAGACTGGGCTGAGTGTGGAAAATGCGATATTTTCGCATTTGCGGAGTGTAATAATTTTACAAAAGAAATCAAAATCCGTTCATACGACAGCACCATTTTTACAAACGAACCTAAAAATGCGGTTTCAGTGTAATATGTAGAAAAATGTTTACATTTATTTGCACAAACGAAATCACCATTCGTTATTACACCCTACACCACATTATGGTACAGGAGGTTATAAATTTGTTTTTTGGCGGATTTGTAAAAATACTAAAATACATCGTTCTACTCAGAATCAGTAGCTGTCCTTCTGTCCATTTTAAGTTGTTCGTTAAGTACAGGTCGAAATTTCACTACGATTCTGGTAAAATTTGAAAATAAGACCTCTTTCACACAAGAGGTATAAATTTGTATATAAATTTTTCTTTAGATTTGGCCTTGTAACACTTTAGTAGCTGTATTTCACATTTAATAATTTTTTTAATTTATTGACTTGAATTTTTTTTATCCAAAAACGCATATTGTCGAATTTTAACAAATTCTGTTTAGATTTAGATTTGTAATGTAATTATCTCATATTTATATTTACAATATCTGAGCTTATTCTGCTCTAACAAGGTGTTGTACGGTATCACATTGTTGGCTTCGCTCGGCCTTTCCTTACTTGTTTTATACTCGCTTAGGAATAGTGTATAGTCTTCCAAAAATACTTATATTATTAGCTAAATATAGTCAGAGCTTTCCCAAAACTGTTTTACATAAAAACTCGATAGTTTGGTTAACTTTATAGATATTTTGGCATACCTAATTATTTGGTTAAAAGCTTCGAATATTTTAACATCTTTTTTACTAAAATTATTTTCCCAAAATATTTTGAGTGCAAAAGTTCTATCACATAATTGGTACATTTTGCACACTACATCTCGGAGTCGACCATAATTTTTCGACTCCGGAATCCGACTCCACAGCCCTGGGTAAATATGGGGGCCATATGTAAAAGAGAACCGTTTTTCTTCAAATTTGGCAGGGTATCAAATTTCGTAAAGATTTATGGCAAAATATGGCTCCTACAACGCGTATATGCCAAATTGGGATGCATATATGTATATAATGGGTTTTCCAACAAGAGGTGTTATTTTAGAGCTTATATTCTTTGACATTTGACAAGTAGAAAATACGCCATTACTAAAAATGGAACGATACACGATTAAACAATGCATTGAAATGATTAAAAATTCGAAAACATCGAAAAATTATCTTGACTGATGAGGCCCATTTCCACCTCGGTGGCTACGCCAACAAGCAAAATTGTCGCATTTGGGGCTCGGAAAACCCAAGAGTTATTGTTGAGAAGCCTCTCCATCCTCAACTTAGGACTGTTTGGTGCGGTTTATGGTCCGGCGGCGTAATTGGACCTTACTTTTTCGAAAATGAGGTCGGATCAACAGTTACGGTGAATGGATTGCGCTAAAGAGAGATTTTTTATGGTCGGAATTGGATGGTTTACTTTCAACAAGACGGCGCTACGTGCCACACAAGCAACGAATCCATTGCTCTGTTACGGGAAAAGTTTCCGGACCGTGTTATCTCTCGAAGAGGTGATCACAATTGGCCACCGAGATCTTGTGATTTAACACCTTGCGACTTCTTCCCTTGGGGCCACGAGAAAGATAAGGTCTACGCCAACAGCCCAGCGTCGATTCAAGACCTCAAAGATATAATTCGTGAGGCTATCGAGGATATAGGGCAGCCACTTTGCGATTTGGTTATGGAAAATTTCATGAAAAGGATATGGTCCTGTAAGCGTGGTCGTGGTGGCCATTTGGCTGATGTTGTTTTTCATTTTTAACGGCAACCTTCCTCTTTGTTATGAAATAAACATCCGATCATTTATCTCAAAAAATTACATTTTTTTGAATACCAAAATAACACCTCTTGTTGGAAAACCCTTTATATGGGATCTTTATATAAATCTGAACCGATTTTGACCAATTTCTGTGATGTAGGCGGCATCATATTAGTGGACGTGGTCCGACAATCAAGACTCCATTATTGAAAACGAAATGTGGAGAATCGTTGCGCCGGCCGTCATTATATGCCGTTGCATTGGATTGCCATATGGCAAATGAACAATGAACGTACGGAAGAACAGTTAATGAATCGCGGAGATGGATCTTCTAAAAATCGCGTGTGTGAACGCTTCACGAGTTTTTTTTTACTCTCTGTGAAGGTTAATTTACCAATGTTTTTTTCATTTTGAACTTACCGGCGCATGTCTCTCTACGATCATCGAACAATCGCGTGTGTGGTAATTTCACGAGTTGTTTGCTCTCCGTGTTAATTGCTCTATCACATTTTACAAACAAACATGAATCATTTTGAAATTTTGTATGTGTAAATTTGAAAGGAATATGAGTAGTCCACCAACAAATTTCCGTGTGTGTGGTTCCACCCACAACTATATTTTTGAAAACGCAATAAAAAAATTAAATACGGTGGGGACGCACCAATCGTTTTAAAGTTGATATGTACGTTCTTAACAGATTATTCGAAATAAATATTTGCCTCACATAAAGATTTATTGTTTTACTAAAGCGAGATCATTTATACTTTGAGAAGTACAATTGTTATGTGCGGTTTTCACAAGTAAAGTAATTTTAAGATTTTTACCAATTTTATAGATTTCCAGACCATTAAGGCGAAGTCAAATAACAAATCAGTTCAATTAGTTGTGACGTACATTATGAATAAAAAAATAACACTTTATGAATCTTTCTGCTGTTACGTCATTTTGAATATCAAAATGGTAAATTTTAGTTATTGAACTCTGAAAGTAGGAATGTGTAGTTTAATCTTTAATTTAATTAATAATCAATCATAAAATTAATTTTTAATTTTTTGATGTTACGACATTTTGGATCAAAGCTTATATTATACGCATTTTTCTTAGTATATATATACATACATACAAAATTTTTTTTTTTATTACAGGCTCCGAAGTGACAATGAACGTCAAAGTCAGCAGAATGAAGAGTTGTTGGATGAAAATTTGAGGTAAGTGATATTTCAAAATTAACATCTTGCTTCCTACGTTTAAGACTGAGCATTTCCATCCTTACTAGTATAGATCGGATTTCGTATGAACACTAAAAGACTGTGTTTCCCCGTCGCATGAAAAGGTAGATTGTTTAAATTCCTTTTTATAACACTGTGGATATACGGACACTTCTACATGATAAAAGACCGAAAAAAGTCCAGTGTCTCCCACTTTTGCCCAAAGTCATACACTTTTTTATGGGCTCCCAAAGATTTGGGGCCTCGGTGTCATTTTTGCAAGTGATCATTTTCTCAGGCTCATATCTTGCAAAGTTGTAGCTCTTGTAATAACCCAGCTAAAAACGTGCTGAAAATTCATCAGCTTTGTAAGGGAAGATAGGTTGGTGTAGCACTTACTATTGCGAGGAATTCATTGATGATTTTATAAAGAAATGTCCCACCAAAATGCGCTTCCCATGTGCAACCAGTATGAGCCCCTTTATGCGATGAATTTGAGCAGTTTATTTGTCGCTCTTTCAAATGCAATGAAAAGGTATGATGAAGTGATACGTTTTTAGAACGCTGATGTGTTTGCTTGTAAGAATGCATGGAAATAATACCTCAGGAGAAGCCCAATTGTATTGACTCCCTGAACGCAATGAAATAATGCTCTATTGTTTAATACTAACTTATTTATTTCAGTCTTTTTATTCAAAGGTACATAGTACAAAAATTGCTTATAAGGAACATAAAATGGCTTTAAAATCTTAAGTTATGAAGTATTTTTAATATTAAAAGATTCAATTACTCGCTATCAGAAGGCAAGCTGGCGGCAGATTTATTACCGATTTGTTTTTATAATAAAGGTTTTTAACAAGCCGTATGCATTTACTAAGTTGCTTGAAGAATTCGTTTTGATTCCCATAATCTGAGCCTACTGCACCTGAAAAGTAAAATATATATGTATGTCAGACATATATGTATATCACTATTTAAAAAAAAAAACAATACTTACGGTAGAGTGCCTCCATACATATTTTATAATTAAGAAGTAGTTTTTTCCCTGAACACCGAAAAAATTGTATTGCAGGAGAAGTGATGTTTCAAATATGTTTTTTAAACTCTTTTGTAAATCTCCATTGCCAAGAGGGAACTAAATTGTTGCAGTCTATAAGATAGAAATATAAAAATAGTTTATTAATAACAAGTAAAAAGTACTTTTAATTATATAATTTCGGATTGAAGCGTGATTTTAACAGACTGACATGTAAGCGGAATTAAGTATGTCCAATAATTAAAAGTATTGCTTAAATTTACCATTGCTCCTTTGGTATCCGAGTTAATTTCGTGTTCAACAGCTTCAAATTCTGTTTGTGACGAAGTGAGAAACATATTTGTGTACTTCTGTTGATACTTTCAGGGGAAAGATTTGTCTTCACCACGACTTTTATCTCCGACAACAGCTCCACTATAATCCGTCTTTGATTTGCAGAATTCTCTGTAAAATCAAATATATTAGTGAAATCAATAAGAATGTTATGAGTGTTTGGTACCTTGTAATTTAATCATTTCTTCTATTAGCTGTTTTACTTCCATTAAGTAAGTTTTGGAGTTTTCTTCTGAGTTGGTTTGCATTTTCCATAATAAATTGTTAGTAATAAATTGTCATAATGATTGTCAGTACTACACTCATATGCAATGGTAAATTCGATTGTTGTACATTGTTTGATTGTTGCAAAAAAATTGAATTTGCGTAGCGACGACCGGACTTCTCGAATGCAAAATATCAACTAATTTATTTTCCTCTCTATCGATTTTCAATTTTTCAAAGTTGGGTAGAATTCTTTTACAGAACTACCACCAACACCCATTGCTTTATAATGCAGAGATTTTCAGATCGGCAAAGTTCGCTAGAGATCGTGAGATAACTTACAAAAACAATGCTTGCATACTTTAGTGCAACTGGGTAAGCGAAAGAGGAAGCTTCCGCTTACTCCGGTTGCACTAAAGTATGCACAAATTCTTAAATCAATCTCCATTTTTGCCAGTTCCTTATATTTAAGTATATTATACTACTTTTTGAACTAAATAAAGCGCTGAATTCCGAAAGATAAAATAAGCGCTTAAAGGTAGTGCCTACAGTATGTACACAAAACCTCGAGTGCTTCCAAAACTCCAAAAAATTTCTGCTGGGAAAGAACAAAAACAGTGAACATATAAAATCAAAAAAACTTAATCTTCAAGGTCAAAATCGCAAAAAAATGTTAAACGTTTACGTTTTTCGCCTGTTCAGGTCCATAGGTAGCAAACCGTTCAAAATTCAAGGAAACAACCAACAAAAATGTACCTAAGATCTCAATAAACAACTTTCTAGAACATATGAACTTCCTAGGAATGATTCTTAACACCGTTTAGGTAGCGCTTAGGTAGCCTCAAACTTGAAAAATTTCCCGAAAATTTTTTAATTTCATTTGTTTTTTCTTTACTTCAAAATTGAGATTACAAAATAATAAAAAAACATATTCGTATTATGTGATAAAAGTAGGGCTGTGGAGTCGAAGTCGGCGTTGTTTTTGCTGCTTTCATGAAATTATACATTCCAATAAATACATTGTATATTTTTAAAATTATTTATTTATTTATTTATATGAATTACAATACAAAGTAAATTTATATTGTAATTTTACGGTCCAGGGAGAAGCCGGGTGACAAAGACCATGATGCTTGTTAATTTGTGTTCCGACAGACCAGAGCCTCTGGTGGGAAATTTTTAAAATATTTTGTATAAATATATGAATGGAAACACATATCGATACCTCCATTCTAAAACATGCCAAGTCGACTTAGCATAATTTTAGGGAGATTGCATTTTTAATTTATAAATATTTCAAATTATATTCAGTCCAAATTTGGTGTTTATCCAACAAACCTATCAAAAGTTTTTCACAAAACAGTACAGGTCACTCGATTTGCATTATAAAGGAATTCCACACAAATTTAAAAAAATCATCAAACTTTGATCGCCTCTCCTGAAAAACTACCTTTTTGAGACTTAGCATAGTTTAGAATGGAGGTATCGATATGAATGAATATGTTTGGTCCGGAATATAATTTATTCAGTATCTTTTATAAAATTAATCTCGGAGTCGTGGCCGGAGCCGCAGTCGGAGTCGACTCCGAGAGGATTTTTACAAAATTGTCTAGGTTAGGTTGAATAGAGGAGTCGTTTAAACGTGTCATGTCCATGGACATACACTTAGGCCAGTGGTTCGGCCTGTTGTGCGCTCCTTATTTATGATTTTTATACCCCAAAGGTTACAGAAAATCGGTACTAGACACGTATTTTCTCAGTATCTTCCAGTCATATCCTCTGAGATGAGTCAAGTCTGGCAATATGTCGGAACCGAAATATCGGGATCTTGCATGTGTGAAAGCTGGGCAGTGACACAGAAAATGTTCCATCGTTTCGATGTTTTCCCTGCATGCCCTGCACTCGTCGTTTTCTGCTAGTCCTATGCGATGAAGATGTGCCTGTAAGCTTGAGTGTCCCGTTAAAACACTCATCATCTTACTAATCTCGATCTTGTTTAGTTTCAGAAAACTACTTGTTTTCTTCTCATTTGGGCCACCCCACAGTATCTTTGCAGTTGCTCCTTCAGTTGCTCTATTCCACAGAGTTTTGTGAGCCATCACTGCCCAGTGCTTCAACTCATCCTTCGTGGCTTCGAAAGGTTTCCAATTTTCCAAGTTTATTACTCGAAGTTCTCTGCCCTTTGAAGCCAAGCTGTTTGCTCGTTCATTTCCAATCACTCCGTTATGTCCCGGTACCCAGAAAATACGCAGTTGACCATGGACCAAGTAATTATTTATCGTTCTTTTACAGTCTAATTTGACCTTTTCCGATGTTATTGCTTTGATCGCCATTTGGCTATCTATGAATATGTTGGCATATTTAGGCTTTGTGGTATTACTGAGCCAGTTAACACACTCCGTGATTGCCCGAACTTCTGCTTGAAATACTGTGTTATGGTCTGGGAGGCGGAAGTAAAGTTCGACTTCTGGCTCATCAATAAAAAGTCCCAGACCCGTCCTTCCTCCTAGCCTGGGCGCATCAGTGTAGCAGCTGGTTCCCACTACCGCATGAGCTAGTGTTCCGTTTTCCCAGGAACGTCTGTCTGGTACGAACGAATCACAGGTAGCTGTAAGCCGCACTTCAGGAATGCGGTCGGAGATTTCCGTTGTTTGAATATGACCGCCCAGTGATCGTAATATCTTCTGATGGTACGACTTGTGGTCTCAATTAATCCATTCACCCATCACTTGTAGACATCTTTCCAGTACAGTTTCTGATCCAAGATTACTCCCAAGTATTTTACCTTTTTAGATATGGCAATATTCTTATCCAGGAATCGAGGCACGGTAAAAGGATGAATCTTCCTTTCCCTTGTAAATAGACATATTCCTGTTTTGTCTGGGTTGACATTTAATCCCCTTGGTTGTGCACGGAGGAAAAAAACGGCCTCTGTAACATATTGTCCCAAACATATTTTGCAGGCAACATATATATGTTTGGAGCAGCTCCCAAACATATTATGTTTGGGGTAGCGGTAATGTTACCAAACATTTATATGATTGTATGCAAACATATGTAATCATATATATGATTGTATTTAATCATATATATGATTGTATGCAAACATTTATATGATTGTATGTAATCATATATATGATTGTATGTAATCATGTATATGATTGTATGTAATCATATATACGATTGTATGTAATCATATATGTATATGATTGTATCTCTTCTACTCTTCTCGCTCCTTCATGAAACTATAACGGTTCACAGCAACAAGTAACCTAATGTAAATCGTCACTCACTACGTCAAATACAGAAATACAATAACAACAAACAGTAATACACACTTTGCTTCTGAAAAGTAGTTCATGAGCTGCAGAATAGTTTTTGAGTTTTCTGAAAATTACTAAATTTTGAGTTGTGTCTCTTTAAAAGAATTTGTGCAATGTGCAGAGCAAGGCAAAACTTCAATAGTACAGTACACTCTTCACTACTGTACCCGGGGTCATTTCAGATGAAAACAATTTGTTAGTGCGGGAGTGTGTTTGTTCAAAGAACATGATAATCCCACATACATACGTACATACATATGTATGTTGGCAAAATAATTTATGTGGGGCAATAAAACGGCGTCAGTATTATAGAATGTTTTGTAAATAAAATGTTTTGAAGTAACATACATTCCTTTTTAAAAAAAAATAATTTTGCACCAAAATAATTGTGTTTTTTAATGAATAACCTCAATACATCTTTGATATCATATTCTTTCTTTTATTTTGAATTTGTTGTACGTGTTAAAACTACAACTAATTTCTTGGAATTCGACATTCACCACACATATTCAATAAAAAACCCGACCTTAAACTCGACCGGGCGGGTAAGCATCATCAAATAATAATAATACCCTTTGATGTCGGTGTCATTCCTCCTCATACACACGGTTACCATATACATATTACCCTTCTTTGCACAAAATTATGAGTCATATAATTGGGCTCTCAGAGAGTAATACTCTCTAAAACTCTAAAAAATATGTTCTAATATATTATTTTGCCAAAAATATGTTAGGACACAATCATATCGTTTTTTAATATGCTAGAATTTTGCCCCGAACATATTATGATTGTGTGCAAACATAATATGTTTACCCACAAACATATATATGATTGCATCCAAACATATTTTTAACATATTTTTTCTCCGTGTGCCCAGTTATATGCTATGTTAAGTGCCTCCTCAGCTCTTCTGCATAGTTGGTTTGGATGTGTGCCCCTTAGAAGTATTATAACGTCGTCCGCATAACAGACTGGTTTAAGTCCTTCATTGGTGAGGGCTTTAAGGAGACTGTGTATCGTCGTAACCCATAGGGAGGCGATAAAATGCCCCCTGAGGTATACCACGATTTACCTTGTCTCTTATTTTTACGTCATATGACCCACAAAAAATCCAACTATTCCTTTGCATATTGTTGATCCAGTTTATCAACGCCCGGTCAACCTGAAACTCGTCTAAGGACTGGATAAGTGTATCGGTCTGAACGTTGTTAAAAGCACCCTCAATGTCTATACAAACGGCAAGTGTGTACATTTCTTCACTGAAGGACTGTTCTATGTGGTGTATTACCTCATGTAAAGCTGTTTCCACTGATCTTCCTTTAACATATGCGTGTTGCTTGAATTTTAGCTTGTCATCGGCTACCTTACTTTTGACCATGTCGTCAATTATTCGCTCCATTGTTTTTAACAGGAAAGAAGTTAGGCTAATAGGTCCATAAGCCTTTGGGATCGTATAACTCGCCCTGCCAAGCTTGGGTATGAAGACCACCCTTGATTCCTGCTAATTTTTTGCGGTATATGCATGAGTTAGGTATGCAGTGAAAACCCCAACCAGATGAGTTGATACCAGATCCACCTCATTCTGAAGAAGCGCTGGAAATATTCCGTCCTGTCCCGCAGCCTTGAAAGGAGAGAAGCTTTTTATTGCTTCTTTAACCATAGAATCCGTAATAGGTACTTGGTGCATCACATTTTCGGTCTGTAACTGTTCCTCTGTTGGCCCTGCATTACAACTCGGAAAATGAGTTTTCATCAAAAGCCTTACGGTATCATCTATAGTTTCCATCCTTTTACCCGTTTCATCCACCAGTGTTTCGGTTTGGATATGAGTTTTTGAGAGGAACTTTTTTATTTTAGACATGCTGTTAACGCTGTCTACCTGTTCATAGAAAAGCCTCCAGGAGTTACGTTTCGCCAGTCTAATGATTTTATTGTATTCTTTGAGTCTTCTGTGGTAGTCATCCCAGTATCAGTAGCTTTTTACGTCGAGCTCTGTTGTAAAGTCTGCGGACATCCTTGCCAATCGAGCGAATTTGCCCTGTTTTAGCCTTATTACGAAACCTTATATAATAGGAGTGTTCATCCGAAACCCTCCACTCATGGATCTCATCAATGAGGTTTTCTGAGCATATCGTTATATCTAATACTTCTTCCCTAATTTTGTTAACAAAGGTCGCCTTGTTCCCTACGTTGAGAGTTAGGAGATCGTTAGTATTCAATTCTCAGATCACCATTATAGAGAGGTCAAACTCGCCGAAAAAGCGCCTAAACCTGCTGTCCACAGAAAGGTGAGGAAGACAAAGTGGCACCTGTATGAGAAGAATTTTAAAAAGGTCCTCAACTCTAAACTTCTTTATTAACCGAATGACAAAGCCGGTCTGGATAATCTGGTCGAGCATATCACCACATCATTCAATAGTTCCCTTGAAGAAGCCTGTCCAAAAACAAGGTACAAGGGTAAAACTAAACCTCAATGGTGGACTTCTGAGCTAACGGCAAGGAAAAAGACCAGCAACAAGGCGAAATCTACTGGAGCCTTTAATGATTGGGATGCATATAAAGGGCAACTCAAGATCTATAAGAAGGAGCTTCGGAAGGCGCAAAGACGCTCTTGGTATTCCTTCTGTGGCAAAGTGGAAAAGGTCTCCGACGCCGCAATGCTGAGGACGGTACTATCCGCGTCTCCTTGTACAGTGGGGTATTTGCAGGATGAGGCAAACAATTGGACAAAAAACAGCGAGCAATCGCTAAGTGTACTGCTCGATACACATTTCCCGGGGAACTCATCAACAGAGCCCGAGGATCAACAGGACCAACAAGAGTGCGAGAGGACTGCGAGCGTCGCTAGCTTGTTGACTGAGAGATCTAGAATAAGCTGGGCTATTAATAGCTTTGAGCCCTTTAAGTCACCTGGACCAGACGGCATCACTCTAGCAGAAATGCAGAAATTTGGAACCTAGCGGACGACCTGACAATCGCAGTGAGTGGCAAATCGAAAACATCCTCCGAGATATTCTACAGGTGGCTCTGAACAAGTTGGCTAGATGGGCCAGAAGCAGCGGTTTGGGTGTTAACCCAAACAAGACAGAATTGGTTCTCTTTACTAGGATGATAATGTCCCTCATGTGGACCCTCCTCCTCGGATAAATGGAACAGATCTAGTCTTTTATGAAACTCCAAAATTTTTAGGAATAATTTTGGATAGGAAACTGTCATTCAGACTAAACGTACTGGAACGTGTAAAGAAGACCAACATCGCCCTATATTCCTGCAGGAAGGCTGTAGGGTCGCGGTGTGGCCTCTCTCCTAAAATTGTCCATTGGATATATATAGCAGTGGTCCAATACTGTTATACGGCATTGTGGTATGGTGGACGGCAACCGACAAACTAACCATCACAAACCTGCTATCAAGGGTTCAGAGAACTGCCTGCCTGTGCATAAGCGGAGCGTTAAGGACTACAGCGACTGAGTCTCTACAAGCCCTTCTCCATATACTGCCGATTAATGTTGTGGCGAGAGTTGCCGCAGATCTCTTAACGATATGGCTGAGCAGTTTAATATACACCTTATATGGGTGCCTGGGCATAGGGATATCCCGGGGAACTGCAAAGCCGATGAACTTGCTAGGAAAGGGACGACTTTACAAATTATCGAAGAATTTGCATATATTGGTGCGCCACTATCCCCGTGCAAGCTTTGGCTTAGGCAAGAGGCAATCAGGCAGTCCAACTACAGATGGACACAAATCGGCACCTGTAGGGTAGCTAGACAAATCTGGCCAAGGTATGACCTAAGAAGGTCAAAATATCTCCTCGCACTGGAAAGGAAAAGATTATCTATGTTAGTATCAGTTCTGACGGGACACTGCCTGATCGGCGAACACGCCAGGAGATTGGGTATTAACTCCAATGACTTCTGCAGAAGCTGTGGAGATGAGGAAGAAGTGGAGAGCATTAAGCATTTGCTATGCAACTGTCCTGCTTTGATATTCAACAATTCTTTAAGGCTTGTCCCCTTTTATTGGTGTCAGTACTACCCCAAAGCAATATGGTGTGAGTTGGCATCACAACCAGCTAGTAACACATTACTTGTATTTTTGGATTCCCTTACCAGACGTTGTAATTCCGACGTAGGTGGCAATGTCGGGTCATCGAATGGCAGGTATACTGACGCCAGGTACATACTTCCATTTCCTTGCATCAGCACAGTTGCGTCCGATGTTGACAACCCGGGGAACTCATCAACAGAGCCCGAGGATCAACAGGACCAACAAGAGTGCGAGAGGACTGCGAGCGTCGCTAGCTTGTTGACTGAGAGATCTAGAATAAGCTGGGCTATTAATAGCTTTGAGCCCTTTAAGTCACCTGGACCAGACGGCATCACTCTAGCAGAAATGCAGAAATTTGGAACCTAGCGGACGACCTGACAATCGCAGTGAGTGGCAAATCGAAAACATCCTCCGAGATATTCTACAGGTGGCTCTGAACAAGTTGGCTAGATGGGCCAGAAGCAGCGGTTTGGGTGTTAACCCAAACAAGACAGAATTGGTTCTCTTTACTAGGATGATAATGTCCCTCATGTGGACCCTCCTCCTCGGATAAATGGAACAGATCTAGTCTTTTATGAAACTCCAAAATTTTTAGGAATAATTTTGGATAGGAAACTGTCATTCAGACTAAACGTACTGGAACGTGTAAAGAAGACCAACATCGCCCTATATTCCTGCAGGAAGGCTGTAGGGTCGCGGTGTGGCCTCTCTCCTAAAATTGTCCATTGGATATATATAGCAGTGGTCCAATACTGTTATACGGCATTGTGGTATGGTGGACGGCAACCGACAAACTAACCATCACAAACCTGCTATCAAGGGTTCAGAGAACTGCCTGCCTGTGCATAAGCGGAGCGTTAAGGACTACAGCGACTGAGTCTCTACAAGCCCTTCTCCATATACTGCCGATTAATGTTGTGGCGAGAGTTGCCGCAGATCTCTTAACGATATGGCTGAGCAGTTTAATATACACCTTATATGGGTGCCTGGGCATAGGGATATCCCGGGGAACTGCAAAGCCGATGAACTTGCTAGGAAAGGGACGACTTTACAAATTATCGAAGAATTTGCATATATTGGTGCGCCACTATCCCCGTGCAAGCTTTGGCTTAGGCAAGAGGCAATCAGGCAGTCCAACTACAGATGGACACAAATCGGCACCTGTAGGGTAGCTAGACAAATCTGGCCAAGGTATGACCTAAGAAGGTCAAAATATCTCCTCGCACTGGAAAGGAAAAGATTATCTATGTTAGTATCAGTTCTGACGGGACACTGCCTGATCGGCGAACACGCCAGGAGATTGGGTATTAACTCCAATGACTTCTGCAGAAGCTGTGGAGATGAGGAAGAAGTGGAGAGCATTAAGCATTTGCTATGCAACTGTCCTGCTTTGATATTCAACAATTCTTTAAGGCTTGTCCCCTTTTATTGGTGTCAGTACTACCCCAAAGCAATATGGTGTGAGTTGGCATCACAACCAGCTAGTAACACATTACTTGTATTTTTGGATTCCCTTACCAGACGTTGTAATTCCGACGTAGGTGGCAATGTCGGCTCATCGAATGGCAGGTATACTGACGCCAGGTACATACTTCCATTTCCTTGCATCAGCACAGTTGCGTCCGATGTTGACAACTCTGGAGAGAAAATATAGCATACGTTTTTATGACACAGAATACAAGTCCTTGGGCGAGTACCTGTATTAGCGTAAAAAAGATTGTAGTTCACATGGTTTAATCCAGTAACCTTGTTGCTAGTAGTCCACGGTTCCTAGAACAAAGCAACATAAACCCTGCCTTTATTTATTATGTCCATCAGAGCGTTGGATGCCGTTTCGCTCCGGTGGAGGTTTATCTGGATGACCTCAATCATTGTCTTTCCAGTAAAAGTTTCCTTTGGGATTCGTCTATCCTATCTGGTGGCACTCCCTCATTATTTGGTGGTCGGTCTTTCTCCTCCTTTCGTTTACTACCTACTACACACCTTGATGTCCGAAGAGAAATGCCGGGCAAACCACCAGTCTGCAACGATGCAGGATGGCATCAGGGGAGAGTAAAGCTCTTATATTTCGGTGATGCCAGATCAGTAGATCTGTATAAGGCTTCTCTGAGTCGAGCGGGTGAGGTGTGGCCGGGTGCCCAGTTGGGTGTTGTGGAAAAAACAGCATCCCTAGGCACCCTAGGGCCATCATCTGGGTTACAGAAGAACCCTCCAACTCGGCTGACATATTAGAGATAATAAAAGATTCCAATCCTGGTCTGCCCACCCATTATTGGAGAATTAGCAACGTGGGTAAGGCGGATGGTAAAAAGCGACAGGTCTCTTTGATCCTTAACGCTGAATCCCCCTCCCATATGCAACGTGCAAGTGCAACCCTGCAATATGGTTTCGAGAATATAGTCTTGAAGGTATACAAGCAGGATATAGCTCCCACTGCGGAAAGCGAGTCGTCGACCGTGGTTGATACAAGGCTTTCTGGAAGTACGGAGGTACACACGACCATTATTTCTGGTGACTCTAACTTTAACAGAGGATCTGTAAAGTCCTTCTCTGAGGATGAAAACACTACTTCCGTCACTATTGCAGCGTCTGTCCACAGGTGCAGTAGACATTGTCCTGATCCATAGGGCTCCGGGTGTGCGGTATCAGACACCAAACTGTAAACTGCTTGTGGCCAACTGTGAAAGCACTCCAAGCACCTGCATTTTGGCCAGGAAAGATCTAAGTATCTTTCTCCTGGCTAATTTAGGTGGTAAAGACCAAACATCTGCTAGTCTAGAGATCGGTAATCGCATATATTGGGTGGTCTCCAGTTACTTGCCTTATGAAGTTGTAGTACTGACTGCTCTATTCAGGGAAGTAGTAGAAGAAGCAACGTCTGACGTAGTCGAGCTGATTATTGGCGCAGACACGAACGCTCATCATACTATCTGGGGTAGTACGGATATAAACAATAGGGGCGATTCGCTTCTTGAATTTATTCTATCTACCAACCTAAGTAGTTGTAACATAGGCAATAAACCGACCTTTACAATTAAATACAGACAAGAAGTACTAGACGTAACATTTGCTACTGACCGGCTGTCAGACAAAATTATTGGGTGGAATGTACTGGACGACCACTCATTCTCAGATCACCATTATATAGAGTTCAAACTCGCTGAAAAAGCGCCTAAACCTGCGGTCCACAGAAATGTGAGGAAGACAAAGTGGCACCTGTATGAGAAGAATTTTAAAAAGGTCCTCAACTCTACACTTCTTATGAACTCAAACTCGCTGAAAAAGCGCCTAAACCTGCTGTCCACAGAAATGTGAGGGAGACAAAGTGGCACCTGTATGAGAAGAATTTTAAAAAGGTCCTCAACTCTACACTTCTTATGAACCGAATGACAAATCTGGTCGAGCATATCACCACATCATTCAATAGTTCGGAGGAGCTTAGGAAGGCGCAAAGACGCTCTTGGTATTCCTTCTGTGGCGAAGTGGAAATGGTCTCCGACGCCGCAAGGCTGAGGAAAATAATATCAGCTTCTCCTTGTACAGTGGGGTATTTGCAGGATGAGGCAAACAACAGGACAAAAAACAGCGAGCAATCGCTAAGTGTACTGCTCGAACTCATCAAAAGAGGCCGAGGATCAACAAGACCAACAAGAGTGCGAGTGGACTGCGAGCGTCGCTAGCTTGTTAACTGAGAGATCTAGAATAAGCTGGGCTATAAACAGCTTTGAGCACTTCAAGTTACCTGGACCAGACGGCATCAGCCCATCAGAAATGCAGAAAATGTAAAAGTACATTATCCCCTGGCTGCAGAAAATGTATGTATGCTGTATCAGGTTTTCATACATCCCGTATCGATGGAGGGACACCAAAGTTGTATTCATACCCAAAGCGGAAAAGATATCGCACACTAGGCGGCGAAAAGGCTTCAGACCAATTATCCTATCCTCCTTCCTTTTGAAAGGTCTGGAAAGACTTTTAGATTATTTCATTAGGGAAAACCTAGATACAAACTCCTGTCGGGAAACCAACATGCTTACAATAAGGGGAAGTCTACAGAATCAGCCCTGCACAAACTTGTGAGCACTATCGAATCGTCCCTGCATTTCAAGGAATTCACCACAGTGGCATTTCTTGACATAGAAGGGGCTTTTAACAAAATTCACTCAGATGCAGTAATTGCGGCACTGTCACATCTAAAAGTTGACTCTAGTTTGATTAGACTAATTCAAAGTCTGCTCAACAGAAGACGCATAACAGCATGTCTTGGGCCCACAACTCTTAACAAGGTTTGTAAACCCCACAAGGAGGAGTACTGTCTCCAATAATTTGGAACATAGCGGTGAATGAAATCCTGCTAGATCTAGAACGTTGTGGCTGCATATGCGGACCACGTGGCAATCGCAGTGAGTGGCAAATTCGAAAACGTCCTCCGAAACATTCTACTGGTGGCTCTGAACAAAATGGCGAGATGAACCAGAAGCAGCGGTTTGGGCGTAAACACAAACAAGACGGAATGAACAATGTCTCCACCTCGGATAAATGGAACAGATCTAGTCTTTTCTGAAAGTGCAAAATTTTTAGGAATAATTTTAGATAGGAAACTGTCATTCAGACTTAACGTACTGGAACATGTGAAGAAGGCCAACGTCGCCCTATATTCCTGCAGGACGACTGTAGGGTCGCGATGAGGCCTCTCTCGTAAAATAGTCCATTGGATATATATAGCAGTAGTTTGTCCAATACTGTTATGCGGCATTGTGGTATGGTGGACGACAACTGACAAACTAACCATCACAAACCTACTATCAAAGGTTCAGAGAACTGCCTGCCTGTGCATAAGCGGAGCGTTAAGGACTACAGCGACCGAGTCTCTACAAGCCCTTCTCCTTATACTGCCGATTAATGTTGTAGCGAGAGAAGTTGCAACCAAAGCGGCACTAATGGTGATTTCGTTTCTGAAAAATAATGTCACCACATCATGTTGCAACATTTTAAAAATTCCCCCGGCACCCTCTGCTAATTTCGCATTTAGCATGCGCACAATCGAACAAAAATCATGCAGGGAGTAAAACCCATACCTACATTACTGCGCAGCCATCTGGTAATGTATTTAAGAATGTACGCTTTCAATTAGGTTTGGTTCTGAACGGTGCAACCAAAGACACAAATCCTAAAGATGCGGCAGATGGTTTGCATACATTATACCTCAGATGGCGCTGTTTCATTGGGCCTCAACCTTTTACTTAAAAAACGACAACCCAGATGTCGTTAGTGCATAAGGGTCCAATCGTTTATTCCAAAATCGGCTGAACAGCCCAATCTTCCTCATAATTCTATCTAAGAAGCTTGGTATTATTAAGAAATTAATGAATATCATTGAAACTAAAGAACATTAAAAATCAGCAAATTATATTATAGAAAAACCAAGCTCCATCTATGCGGTTAAAATTATCCCTACTGCATAATTTCATTTGCCTCATCTTTAGGATTTTTGTGTTTGGTGCAACACTCCACACCGTGGACTGCGAATGCGATATTTTCGCATTTGCCGAGTGTAATAATTTTACAAACGAAATTAAAACTCGTTCAAATGGTTGCACCTTTTTTCCAAACGAATTTAAAAATTCGGTTTCAGTGTAAAATGTAGAAAAATGTTAACATTTTTTTGCACAAACGAAATCACCATAAGATTAAACTACCTATCAAAAACTACGGTTACATGAGGATATCAAAGTGTAGTGCTATGGTAACTGACCGAGTGGACTATATATCAACGGTGCGCAACTTTGAGAGGAATTGCATCCCAGGGATAAAAGGGTTGGCAGAATACCAGGAAATAGAAACCATCTCCACTTCTATACGGATGATTCGAAGCTTGATGGAAACGTTGGCTCGGAGTACACAGTGAAGAACTTAGCTTGGATATAGCTCACAGACTACCAGATACCTGCAGTGTATATTAAGCCGAAATAATGGCAATAGGAATCGCCAAGTGGCTGAGACGGAACATAGTAACCAACAGGGACGACTTCACAAATTCTCGAAGAATTTGCATATATTGGTGCGCCACTATCCACGTGCAAGCTTTGGCTTAGGCAAGGGGCAATCAGGCAGTCCAACGAAAGATGGACACAAATCGGCAACTGTAGGGTAGCTAGACAAATTTGGACTAGGTATGACCTGAGAAGGTCAAAATATCTCCTCGCACTAGAAAGGAAAATATTGTATGCGTTAGTATCAATTCTGACGGGACACTGCCTGATCGGTGAACACGCTAGAAGATTGGGTATTGATTCCAATGACTTCTGCAGAGATGAGGAAGAAGTGGAGAGCATTGAGCGTTTGCTATGCGACTGTCCCGTTTTGAGTAAACGACGACTGGGCATGGTACCACTAGGGACCTAAACTGGTCTATGTGAGCTGAAGGAAAAAAAAAGCGGTTGCCCCCTTACCTAATCCTACTACGCACTCTTCAAGTAGACTTCTTTGGGAGGCGGTGTTACTTTTTGTCGCTCCCTCTTTGTTTTAATTCTTTATGTAGCTGTTCCTATCACCACCTTTGCTGGGAACATTAGTGGTATAAAAATGTTCATACTGGATCACAGTAGGTCGTTTTGTGCAAAAATGTGGTCAAAAAATTAAAATTTATGATCGACTGTAGTTTTTGTAGGTGTGTATAGAGGTATGTATGTATAAATGTTGGTTTTTGAAGTGTAAAATACTAAATTTTTCGTTGTGAAGTGTATTTTTAGTAGAATTTATATAAATGTTTTCACATTTTATGCTAAACCGACCTAATGTGCACTTTCTCAGGGTAATTAATTTCAAAACGCAAGCTCATAAAAATTACTTATGTTATGTTTCTGAACTATACATTAGAGTGGTTCGTATTATTTTGCGATAAAAAATGATGCGGTTTAAATAATGTAACGAAAATAATTTGTGGTTTTAGAGTTTTGATGAATAAATAAGGTTATTGTGTTATATTTGTAGTTTATAGTGAATCAAATGTAAAAAGATGTATACAAAATATCGTTGTTTGAAGTATAAAATATCATATCATACAAAATACAACCCAACCTAATGTACCGATCGTGGAGTGTGCGTATAAGGATCGATTGTTTATTTTATATTTTGGGGTCCGACACAAGCTCGTAAAAATTAATGTTCATATGTTTTAAGCTCTGGCACTGTGCAACAAGTACAAAGTACAAATATACTCACATGAGTACATGCACTGAAGTAAGCTATGAATGAGGAATGGATTTAGGGCGATCGTCAAACCGTCTGTCCGTCTGTCCGACGGTTTGACGATACACACACACACGTACACATATATATATGTAACAAATCTTTAAGATGAACTATGAATCGAGCGTTGTGGCTATCGTTTTGCCGGCAGCCAGCTGAGGAGTTTGTTTAGATTAGAATTTGGGGGCGGGTGTGGATCTGGATCCTTGGATATTTTGTTTACATTTATTTTTCAAGAAGGGATTTGGAAGAATTCTCGGTCAGTATTTCGGACGGACGTATGTCCGTCCGAATTGCGTGGCTGGTTTCTAGGGGGGAATTTCATCATATGATGCAATTCATGGCGGTTTAGTGCGGTCGGGGGAGAACAAATATCGAATACGGATCATATATTTCTTAAACAATTTCAAGTTGAATGTTAGTACTTTTCTGTACCTCTAACAATCAAGGTCTTGAACGTTTGATCCTCAATCATAGTTTTGTGATTAACAAAGTGTGCGTCTTGTGAGTTTTACAAAGTGTTTTAAAAAGTTTGAAAGCAAAATAAAAAATGGCCTCTGGTAATGTCATATGGAATCGCACAAAAGTTGCGACATATGTAAAAAATTTTTTCTTAACTCTTATACATTAAAAATTCATTACAACATTTCACATAGTGCTGCAGAACGTTCTACGATATTAAAGGAAAATAAAATGAGACAAGAAAAAAAAATAGGCCGTCTCGGACAACAACGTCAACAGCTGCAACAATCTATACCACAGCAACAACAAGGAGTTATACATCAACAGCAGCAATCCTATTACAATTATCAACAGAATCAAATGCAAAACCATAGTTTTTATGGGGATACCAATATCCATATTTTTATCAACCACCTGAAAATCAAATCCTTTACCAACCAGTTTACCCCATTAATAACCCTAACTATACATTTCCTCCCTCAAACCCCCCGCAACAAATTTATGGACAAGGCTTTAACCAGATAAGTCCTTATGAATATCAGCAACCCTATCAGCAACTCTATCAACAATCCATTCTTCACTCACAATATTTTTATAATTATCCAAAAAATCAGCAACAAGTACAACAACTTCAGCAGCAGGATGTATATAACCAACCCGGAAATAATCAGAATGATCAATGGGGAAATCATCATGAAGAAGAAGAAGAAGAAGAAGAAGAAGAGGAAGAGTCGGTAGAAGACTTAAGTGAAGATATGGATTTGTCTGCAAACCAAAACGATGATATACAAGAAACTTTAGAGAATAGAGTCTCGGAAGCCAAATATTACTTAATGGATGCAGCATTTAAAAATAATATCGCAACATATGGAATTCCAAATACAACATCACACATTATGTTTGAAGACTTTATGACAGAAATTATGGCTATTATAAAAGAACGACTTGAAACAAAACTGGAGGAGCATAATATAGTAAAATTTGGTATCCGTATAGTTGCAGAGTACATGAAGATGGGAGGAGAGAAAATTGACTATGATATAATGATACATGCAGCAAAAATGAACCTGCTCTCCATGGGGTGTTACTTAGAGGAAGAGATCTGCAGGCAAGTGAGGGAAATTTTTACAAAATTGAGTGAATTCCAAGAGAGAGATTCTGGATGGACTTTCGTAAAAATTATGAGAGCGGAACTCAGTATTTATAAATCCTCTTTAGTACAGGGTGCCAAATGGATGCCCACACCAGATAATCTAAAACAGCGTAAAGCTTGTATAAATGTACAAAATGATGACCAAAATTGCTTCAAGTGGGCAATAATTTCTGGTATGGATACCACAGAAATGGAGAACCCAAATCGTTGCAATTCATACAATATTCGCGACATTAAAGAAAAAGTTATTACATTACAAAATAACATTATATTAAACTTTAGTTCATTGCAATTTCCAATGAATCTTAAAGAAGATATGAAGAGATTAGCGTAAATGTATTTGGGTTCGATGATGAAAGAATGAAATCGCCGGACCATTCTACATTACCAAAAAAGAGAAGAAACATCATATAAATTTAATTCTGCTGGAGAATGATGACGGACATCACTACATCTTTATAAAGAATATATCAAGGTAAATATAAATGATTTTAATTTTATTTTCACAATTTTACTATGAATTTTTGTTTTTACCGACTTTTATGGAACCAGACTACAACACATCATAAAAAACTGTTGTTTTGCAACACATGTCTTCAGTACACCCATAAAGATAACACAATGGAAAAACATAAAACAGAATGTAGCAGGGTGGTAACTATAATGCCGATGCCAGATAAGGATGTTGTAGAATTTGAGGATCACCAACGACAAATGGATGTTCCATGGGTCGTGTATGCAGATATCGAATGCGTGTTGCAGAAGCTAAATTCTGGAGTATAGCATGTGGAGCATATACCATGTGCTTTTGGGTATCAAATTAAATGTAATTTTGATGGTCGTTTAAGTAAATTTAAAATGTATACAGGTAGGGACGCACCAAAAAAGTTTTCTCAAAGTATTACTGAAGACTGTCAGGAAATCTATAATAATTATTTAACAAATGAGAAAGAAATGGGACCATTGACACCTTTGGAAAAGTTTTCTTTCCGTAACGCTAAAAACTGTCACATTTGTAGCAAACCATTGAAGAAAGATAGAGTAAGAGATCATTGTCACATAACTGGGAAATACATATAGGGGTCCTGCCCACAATATTTGCAATTTAAAGTATCAGGTACCTAAATTTATTCCGATTTATTTTCACAATTATTCTCACTACGATTCTCATCTGTTTATAAAGGAGTTGGGTGAAATTTCGATGAATATAAAGGTAATCCCCCTAAATAAAGAAGTTTACGTTTCTCTATCGCATTTTACAAAAATGAGTGATGGGTATAATTTAGAGCTCACATTTTTATTATAGATTATACCATCCGTTTTATGGCCGACAGCTTAGATTCGTTAGCCAATAATTTTACTGATGATCAGTTTAATACTGTTAAAAAAGAGTACAAAGAACTGAATGAGTTTAATCTTCTCAAGAGAAAAGGTGTTTTTCCATACGAATACTTGGATTCATTTGAAAAACTTGACGAAACTAGACTTCCACCCAAATTAAATAAGAAGCAATGTTCTACTAAAGACTATACAGGGTGGCTGATATGTATTGCAACCAACCAGATTTATTTCAGTGACAGTTCATTTTATTGTTTACAAGCTTACAAAAGCATTTAGATCTATTGCATTCAGAAAAAAGTTATTCGTGATGGAATTCAAGCGTGATAGTGTGATTGCTTTATATTTGGGTGGAAAAACACAAGTGGCTATCGTTAGAGCCCTCCAGCATTTAAATGTGAATAAACCTTTTGTTTCTCGTACCATTGCTCGTTACCGTGATACTGGCAGTGTTGCATCGCGTCCAAAAAGTGGACGAAAAAAAACGGTAACAACGCCAGAAATGATCCGAAAAGTGAAGGCCAGATTTGATCGAAATCAACGCCGCAGTGGTAGAAAAATTGCTCGTGAGCTGAACATATCGCGAGAACGGATACAACACATATTAAAAAATGAGCTAGGACTAAAGCCATTGAAGTTCCAAAAAGTGGAAGAGCTCACCGATGCACAAAAAGTTAGACTGGAAAGAGCCAAGGAGTTGCTTCGCTTGCACGAATGAGAAGCCATTCCAAATTGAGCAGTTTGTGAACAAACAAAATGATCGGGTTTACTTGCCAAAGAAGTCAGCTGAAAATTTACACCTTCGATTGGCCACCAGAACTCAAGCGCCGCCGATGGTAATGGTGTGGGCCGCCGTAACGGCCGATGGTAGTTTCCCGCTCGTATTCATCGACCATGGGGTCAAAATAAATGCCGAATATTATCGGGAAAATGTCCTAAAGACAGTATTGAAGCCCTGCGCAGACAAACATTTCGGCCGTAGACCATGGACATTCCAACAGGACTCAGCACCATCGCACACAGCACGCGTCAACCAAGAATGGCTTAAAAAGGAGGTTCCTCGCTTCATTTCTACCGCACAATGGCCACCAAGATCTCCGGATCTAAATCCGTTGGGCTTTTGCGCCTGGGGCATTTTAGAGAGTAAGGTTCGCACTAAAAAATACCAAAGTATCGATCATCTCAAGACGGCGCTTCGCCGGGAATGGGCCAAAATACCGCAGAGCCACTTTCGAGAAGCGTGTGATGGCTTTGTCGGCCGTTTGAAGGCCATAATTCGTGCCAAAGGTGGCCAATTCGAACAAATCTAAACTGTTTCTAAAATTTTATGTTATTTCCGACATTTTTTGCTTTTGAACAATAAAATTTAAAAAAAAATTAAAAAATATAGCGCTTTACTTTGTTGCATTACATATCAGCCACCCTGTAGGCATGCCAAAGATGTATGGAATACATTCAAGTGCAAGACAATGAGGGATTATACAGAATTATATCTAAAAGTAGATGTTCTGCTATTAACAGATGTATTTGAAAATTTCAGAAAAGTCTGCAAGTGGGTATACGGTTTAGATGCCATGTCAACCCCGGTGCAGTATAGTCACCGGGGTTGACATGGGATGCTAAATATTGCAATAAACCTTTAGAACTTTTAACAGATATAGATATGTACAACTTTTATAAACGGGGGATACGTGGAGGTCTAGTGCAATGTGTAACAGGATATTCCAAAGCAAATAATAAGTACTTGAAAGACTATAACAAAAATGAAAAATCTATATATACTATATATAATGATTTCAATAATCTTTATGGTTGGATAATATCCCAACCTCTACCATTTGGCGGATTCGAATGGCTTACAGGGGAAGATTTAATTGAAGAAAGTGATCCAGAATACATTAGAACCAAAATGGATGTCAATGGGTCTGTTGGTCATACATATGAGGTTGACATAATCTGTCCACCTGAAAAACATGATTTGCACAATGACCTTCCATTTTGCCCCGAAATTAAAAAAGTTGGCGACTCTAAATGTGCAAAGTTAATAACAGATTTTGCACCAAAACGTAATTATGTTACAGATGCAAGAAATTTACAGCAATGATTCAAAAATGGATTAGTTTTAGAAAAAGTGCATAGGATTTTAAAATTTAATCAAGAACCATAGCTAAAAAATATATAGAATACAACAAATATATATGAATACAACAAATAGGATGGAAGCAAAGAATAATTTTGAAAATAATTTTTTTAAACTAATAATGCTGTATTGACAAACAATGGAAAATGTTGATAAGAGAAGTGACGTAAAGATTGTTACCAACTGGATTCGAACTAACCGAAACCATTTAGGAGCTCAAGACTGGATTTCGAGAGAGAGCGCTCTCTTATTCCCCCTTAAAGGGGAAATGAAAGAGCAAAAGTGTAATTTGATACTATTTGGCCACGTCGTGGGTGGTCCGATGACGTCAGCGTCCATGTATGTATGTATGTGTGAATTCTGATATCATCGTCGTATGTGTGAATTCTGAAGTCAGTGTGCATTTTATGCGTATGTATGTGTGAATTCTGAGATCGTCGTCGATTTTGTGTTTATGTATGTGTGTGAATTCCTATGTAATTTGATACTATTTGGCCACGTCGTGGATGGTCTCCCGTCGTGGATGGTCGCCCGTCGTTCTGTAGGTTTGAATCAGTGTTGATGCTTATGTATGTGTGAGTTCATTGAACTTGGCTTTGAAGTAACCTTGAGATCTGCATGACTCATTGATATGTGAGTCTGCAGCTGGGCTTTGCGGTACATCTAGGTATGGTTGATTCTAGAATCACATTGTGAGTCCGCAGCTGGGCTTTGCTGTATATCTACCCTGCAGCCAAAATGACTAGTTTGTATATAGAAATATACTAGTTGCTTTTTACTTCAAACTAGTAACATATCTGTCCTTTTTTCATATAACCAACTATCGATTTTAACATTGGCTTGTCATAGGCACCCAACTAGTTCATTTATTTACAATTCAGTACTAGTTAATATCTAGTTCAGTTATTACTATATTTGAGAATAAGAGAGGATAATGGTGGTGGGAGAGAGAAACATTTACTCTGCCACCACCAAGCAAGTACTTGCTCGTACAGCAGTTCAATCGTTTTTGCTTATTTCTCTGCTGCTGACGGCAGAGAGACGAACGAGTCGATCTGCAACAACCATGTTGGTACCAAGCAAGTACTGTTAAGCAGCTCAGATAATCGTTTTTGCTGGCAGTGATGCGAATAGGTTCGAATAGGTCACATTGCAACTAGCTTATGACTGGTTTAATACCCAACTAGAAATGATTTTAGCTGCAGGGTACGTATGGTTGATTGTAGAATCACATATACACGCATGGTATTCGTGTATGTGTGTTAACGGTTCCTTACCAGTCCGTCTTTCGTAAAAGTCTGTCTGCCCGTGTCAGGCCATGTGTATGTCCGTCCACATATTATGAAAATGAAAAGTCAATAAAATTGTTTTAAAAAATAGTGTTTTTATTTATTTTTCCGAAGGAAACTTATAGCTAAACATACAATTTGTATTCTTATAATATATCTTTGGACAATAGCTTTTTTTTATAAATATTATGTATTAACACATGTTTGCCGCATCTTCTTCTTCTTGAAGTTTTTATATATCTAAAAGTAACATATCTAATTCATATACGGGATTATCTTGTTCTACTTCTTTTTCTAAATCTTTATGATGCCAAGCATATGTATTTATTCATCACTTTTAATTTTTCTCTTGTCATCAGCGTAACTTAAAATTACCTTATTTAATTGGGTAGTATAAATTTGATGCAGCTTTGGCTTAAAAGTTAACATACTATCATAAAAAATTTCTATTAAACAAACAATCTTTATAGGTATCAATATTATACTTATGTATTACACATTTTTTGACACCTTTGGATTTTTTATCTCCTCTCCGTCTTGAACGCTTATCGAATACATTTTAGATCGCAAACCAACAAATTCCTTCATTATTTTCCCACAATTCTCATCTTTCATAAAACCTATTTTCTTTTTATTTATCAGTGGGAAACCAAAAATGTTGTCCTCAGGATAATCCGAAGTGTCAAAGTACTCTTCTAAATATTTTCTAATATCTTCGTAGTAGTCGTCCGCAAATATTGTGTAAATAAAGGAATCAGTGTACATATATGTAATTGAGTACAAACCTATCACCAAATATTGTTGGCATGGCGTTATAATGAAAGTCATACATTTTCCATTTTGAAAGCTCAAGAATACAAAATCCTAAATATATTGGTTTATTGTAGCAAGTCTTTACTCTATTCATTTCAATAGCCACCATATCTTCTGAAAATATGGATAGACTATGGAAATTTGGTTTCGAAATCCAGTCTTGAGCTCCTAAATGGTTTCGGTTAGTTCGAATCCAGTTGGTAACAATCTGTACGTCTCTTCTATTATCAACATTTTCCACTGTTTTCCCAAATACAGCATTATTCATTAGTTTAAAAAAAATATTCTATGCTTCCATCCTTTTTGTTGTATTCAAATCTATATATTTTTTTAGCCATGGTTCTTGATTAAATTTTAAAATCCTATGCACTTTTTCTAAAACTAATCCATTTTTTAAACATTGCTGTAAATTTCTTGCATCTATAACATAATTACGTTTTGGTGCAAATCTGTTATTAACTTTGCACATTTAGAATCGGCAACTTTTTTAATTTCGGGGCAAAATGGAAGGTCATTGTGCAAATCATGTTTTCAGGTGGACAGATTATGTCAACCTCATATGGAATGGTCTTCTTGTTTGAGGTCCCTCCTTTATGGATGGTTTGGTGGACTTGCTCACCTTCTCCACAACAGGATCAACTTCACCTCCCACCATTAACGGATTCTGACTAGAGAATCCTTTTTTGGTAGATTGAATGTCGTTGAGCTTTTTTTCTTCCAGACTACCTCAAAAATATCTGTCCTGAGACCGATGCAACGAATTCAACCTCCACTTTAGAAACAACACAAGGTGTGTTGTTTTTAAAGAGGGGGTTGAATAGTAGGTAGGTGAATAAGTACTGCTCAATAGGTTGCAAAAAGATCCGCTTTGCAATAACACCGTTCGCTACGACAGGCGACGGCTGACTGACTGTACGTGTATTTCTTCTTTTAATTATACGAGTATATTTAAAGAAATGTCGAAATCTTTAAAAAAAATAAAAAATTTTTAGATTAAGTAGTTTTTGCTTAAGTAATATGCACTACCGGTTGCTTCTATTTGGCGACCATCGCAATAAATGGTGTACAGTCGTTGGGTACCTAGAATGCTATTTAAATTTTTCCATTTTTCATTTAATTTTAAGGACTTCTTCTCAATTTGCTCTGATAAAATGAAATATAATTGTATTCCGCGAAATTTATTTTTTGACATTCACAAACCTATTGAACATTACACAACAGTGTCGAACGTGACATACTTCAAATGGCTACAGAAAAATTTCTATATAAGTTTTTAAATTGATTTTTTAATTTTGGTATTAAATACAATTAATACTTATTTCTATATTATTTATTACGAGGTTAATTTTAAAGAATGTGCAATTAAAATGTGCAAATGAATCAAAAGTACAATTTGCCACTTTGCAATTGTTTTTTCTTAAACATTGTGATTTTAACAACCTTTTAATTTTTTACCACGGTAGACCTTTTGTTGAAATTAAAATCTAATTAAGCGGGAAGTAGAGTGGAAATGAGAGAGCAAAAGTGTAATTTGATACTATTTGGCCACGTCGTGGGTAGTCCGATGACTTCAGCGTCCATTTTATGTGTATGTATGTGTGAATTCGGACGTCTGTGTCTATTTTATGCATATGTATGTGTGTTAGGGCGGGTCGATTTAAAAATCGCCCATTGCTCAGTGAAAATCGTATTCTAGGGATCAAAATAAGAAACATTGCCGAAGGAACCATACCTCTAAAACGAATTCTGATGTCCCGGAAAAAATCCCACTTTGACCCATTTAGAGTGCTCCAATCGAGTCCAAATGTATGACCGACCCCACTCAGTGAAGTGCTCAGTGAAAATCGTATTCTAGGGATCAAAATAAGAAACTTTGCCGAAGGAACCATACCTCTAAAACGAATTCTGATGTCCCGGAAAAAATCCCACTTTGACCCATTTAGAGTGCTCCAATCGAGTCCAAATGTATGGAACCCCCGGGGGGTTCCAGGGGGTGTGCCAATGGCATGGGTGGGTCGGGCCTCCAAAGTTAGTGGGGGTCGGTCATACATTTGGACTCGATTGGAGCACTCTAAATGGGTCAAAGTGGGATTTTTCAAAATTTGCCCCTACCCAAAAGTTCGACCCAAATTTCGGGACATCAGAATTCGTTTTAGAGGTATGGTTCCTTCGGCAAAGTTTCTTATTTTGATCCCTAGAATACGATTTTCTCTGAGCAATGGCGACTTTTGTTGCCTCCCCACAAATCGACCCGGCCTAATGTGTGTGCATTCCAATGTAATTTGATACTATTTGGCCATGTCGTGGGTGATCGCCAGATGTTCCGTAGGTCTGATTCAGTATGTGAAGTAACCTTGAGATCAGCATGACTGATTGAGATGTGAGTCTGCAGCTGGGCTTTGCTGTACATATTCGTGTTGTTGATTCTAGAATCACATTGTGAGTCCGCAGCTGGGCTTTGCTGTATATCTACTTATGGTTGATTGTAGAATCACATACACACGTATGGTATGCGTGTATGTGTGTCAACGTTTCCCCACCAGTCCGTCTTCTAGAATCACATTGTGAGTCCGCAGCTGGGCTTTCCCTGCAGTTCTTGAGACTAGCGAAAGATTAGCAATATGATTAATTACCAAAAACTACCACTAGCTACCTGCCAAACTACCCGCAATGATTTTGAGGGGCGAATTTAACATGGGGATGTCATTGGAGGTAGTCACTGGTCACTACCCTCTGGATAACCTTGCTCCTACGAATTCGCTACCGACATATGACCAACGAGTCAGGAGTGTAATTGGAATTGTTACCTCAGTAGTGATATCTACCGAGTGAGTTCGGTATAAAGATTAATGAATAATCTTATCATAGAATTTAATATAGAATTAAAGGCATTAAATAAAAATAACATCTTATTTTGTAATAAATGAAAAACTACGATCGATTTTATCTCTTTGGCCCTTGACATGGGACTGACGTGAGCATAAAAGACGAAAGCAATAGAAAAAAATAATTTTTCTTTTCTTCGGAATAACGGCACTTTTTTGCAAGTTCGCTCATTCCTCTGTCTTTGCACAAAAATCATGATACATACTGGGAAGAATTGGTTTGTTTGTTTTGATTTTAATCCCTTGTGTTAGAAACTTTTGAGTAACGAATTCGTAGGTGAATATGCAATCGGTTGTGGATCAAAGCGCGCGATCCCCTGCATAACCGGTGACAGCTAGGTAGTTACCCAAACTTTTCGATGACGAAGCAACTGACGATTTTTGATCAGGCGTTACCTAAAATACTGCAGGGTTGCTATATACATACATACTTATGGTTGATTGTAGAATCACATATAAACGCATGGCATGCGTGTATGTGTGTCAACGGTTCCCACCAATCCGTCTTTCATGACAGTCTGTCAGACCATTGGTATGTCTGTCCGCATCTCAGTTTTATTCAATGACCTTTCCTGGCAATCCATGTGTTTATGTCTGTAAACAGTTCCCCACTAGCCCGTCTTTCGTGCCAGTCTGTCTGTCCGTGTCGGGCTATTGGTTTGTCAGTCAAAATCTTAGTTTTATTCATTGGTATTTCCAGGCAATCCGTCTGCCCATGCCAAGCCAATAACAAATTGTGGGTGATCGCCTTGGCGATCTGCGAATTGTTTGCATTTTCAAAACAAAGAAACAATGTGGACGTAAAACGATCAGCAAGTCCGCAAGTCAAGTGGATCAACAGCGTCAAAAAAATTTAAAGTCAGGCCGTGTTCTTTACGCAGCACAAGATTGTAGCATATACAATCACATTATGTAAACAAAGTTGTTGCGCTCGTCATCTGAATTTACTAATTCCAAACTCCACACACGTTATCCACATAATGAGTGCGTTATGATATGTGTTTGGTTGTCCGTCTGTCTGTCGGACACTAGCGCCAAACTGTCAGTTCCTACTATTGAATGTTTGTCCGCCTGTCTGCCGGCCACTAGCGTCAAACTGCCAGACCATGCTATTGAACTTGAATTTATTCCTTTGTGGCATATCCACAAAGACTTTTAGGTAAACAAACATAATTTTGAAGTCGTTGCAAATTATTATGCGATCCGTTTTGTAAAGAACTAAAATATTTGACCATGGTCAACGTTGATATGAATTGATAGGGAATGAAAGGCCTATATACGAAGAGAAGGAAACCAAACATAATTTTGTGATCTTTGATATTCGGTGCAAATAATTATGAAATACGAATTAAATGTTTGCTGACTAGGGAATCTATGAACAATTTGTTTATGATTTTTTAATTTTTTTATGACAAAAAATGAATCCTACATTATGAAATTTCCATATATAAAGGAAAGAATTGTGAGAACAACTAAACAGTTCCAAATTGTTAAAATAAGCCTAAATATCCTTAAAAATTATGTCTTTGGCGTATTTCGATATAGAGGAGTTGAAAAAACTCAATACCCTAAGTTGGTCGGATGACCAGTTCAGTTGCGTACGCCCAAAGGATCCGATTATTGCAAAGGAGTTGGAAGATTTAGAGTCACTGGACATTATGCATTGGACGGATGGGGATATTCCTATAGATGACTCATCGACAGTTCCGGAGTACCATGGTGATAACGCTGATGATGATCAAAAGTAACTACATCAGTTGTATTGGACAGCCAGGACTTTTTCCCGAATGGAGAGACTGAACCATTTGAAGTTGAATATGGACAACGCTCTACTTCGGACTTAGAGAGGCTGAGGGGAGTCTCCGGACTCTTTGACGCATCTGGCGGGGACATGCTTCTCGACGATACGGACGAAGAGTTCGATAACACCCTTAGCTGGCTCAGAAGTTCAGATTCAATTACCAATGATGGTAAGAATTCTACAGATTAACCTCCATCACGCTAAAGCAGCCTCAGCGGCTCTATTGCTGCGCCTGTCCACAGGCCGACTGCTCTATTCAGGGAAGTAGTAGAAGAAGCAACGTCTGACGAGCTCGAGCTGATTATTGGCGCAGACACGAACGCTCATCATATTATCTGGGGTAGTACGGATATAAACAATAGGGGTGATTCGCTTCTTGACTTTGTTCTAACTACCAACCTTAGTGTTTGTAACATAGGTAATAAACCGACCTTTAAAATTAAAGACAGACAAGAAGTACTCGACGTAACGTTTGCTACTGACCGGCTGTCAGACAAAATTATTGGGTGGAATGTACTGGACGACCACTCATTCTCAGATCACCATTATATTGAGTTCAAACTCGCGGAAAAAGCGCCTAAACCTGCCGTCCACAGAAATGTAAGGAAGACAAAGTGGCACCTGTATGAGAAGAATTTCAAGAAAGTCCTCAACTCTAAACTTCTGTACGAACCGAATGACGAAACCGGTCTGGATAATCTGGTCGATCATATCACCATACCATTCAATAGATCCCTTGAAGAAGCCTGTCCAAAAACAAGGTACAAGGGTAAAACTAAACCCCCATGGTGGACTTCTGAGCTAACGGCTATGAAAAAGACCTGCAACAAGCTATTCAATAAGGCTAAATCTTCTGGGGTCGCTAATGATTGGGATGCCTATAAAGAGCATCTCAAGATCTATAAGAAGGAGCTTAGAAAGGCGCAAAGGCGCTCTTGGTATACCTTCTGTGGTGAAGTGGAAAAGGTCTCCGACGCCGCTAGGCTGAGGAAGATATTATCTGCTTCACCCTGTACAGTGGGATATTTCCAGGATGAGGCAAATAACTGGACCAAAAACAACGAGCAGTCGCTCAATGTACTGCTCGACACACATTTCCCGGGGAACTCTGTAACAGAACCCGAGGATCAGCAGGACCAACAAGAGTGCGAGTGGACTGCGAGCGTCGCTAGCTTCTTGACTGAGAGATCCAGAATAAGCTGGGCTATTAATAGCTTTGAGCCCTTCTAGTCACCTGGACCAGATGGCATCACTCCAGCAGAAATGTAGAAAATGTTAAAGTACATTATCCCCTGGCTGGAGAAAATGTATGTAGGCTGCATCAGGCTTTCATACGTCCCGAATCGATGGAGGGATACCAAAGTGGTATTCATACCTAAAGCGGGAAAGATATCACACACTAGGCCAAAAGACTTCAGACAAATTAGCTTATCCTCCTTCCTATTGAAAGGTCTGGAAATACTTTTAGATCATTTCATTAGGGAAAACCTGGATACAAAACTCCTGTCGGGGAACCAACATGCTTACAATAAGGGGAAGTCTACAGAATCAGCCCTGCACGAACTTGTGAGCACTATCGAATCGTCCCTGCATTTCAAGGAATTCACCATGGTGACATTTCTTGACATAGAAGGGGCTTTTAACAACATTCACTGAGATGCAGTAATTGCGGCACTGTCACATCTAAAAGTTAACTCTAGTTTGATTAGACTAATTCAAAGTCTGCTCAATAGAAGACGCATAACAGCATGTCTTGGGTCCACAACTCTAACAAGGTTTGTAAACAAAGGGACCCCACAAGGAGGAGTACTGTCTCCACTAATTTGGAACCTAGCGGTAAATGAAATCCTGCTAGATCTAGAACGTTGTGGCTGCAAGGTCGTGGCATATGCGGACGACGTTTCAATCGCAGTGAGTGGCAAATTCGAAAACGTCATCCGAGACATTCTACAGGTGGCTCTGAGCAAATTGGCTAGATAGGCCAGAAGCAGCGGTTTGGGCGTTAACCCCAACAAGACAGAATTGGTTCTCTTTACTAGGATGAATAATGTCCCACATGTGGACCCTCCACCTCGGATAAATGGAACAGATCTAGTCTTTTCAGAAAGTGCAAAATTTTTAGAAATAATTCTAGATAGGAAAATGTTATTTAGACTTAACGTATTGGAACGTGTAAGGTAGGCCAACGTCGCCTTATATTCCTGCAAAAAGGCTGTAGGGTCGCGGTGGGGACTCTCTCCTAAAATCGTCCACTGGATATATATAGCAGTAGTTCGTCCAATACTGTTATACGGTATTGTGGTATGGTGGACGGCAACTGACAAACTAACCATCACAAACCTACTAACAAAGGTTCAGAGAACTGCCTGCCTGAGCATAAGCGGAGCCTTAAGGACTACAGCGACCGAGTCTCTACAAGCCCTACTCCATATACTGCCGATTAATATTGTGGCGAGAGAAGTTGCAACCAAAGCGGCAATAAGATTAAACTGCCTATCAATTTGGAGGTACAAGAACTATGGTCACATGAGGATATCAAAGTGTAGTGCTATGGTAACCGACCGAGTGGACTATATACCAACGGTGTACACCTTCGAGAGAAATTACATCACTATGATTCCCGCCAGAGATGAATGGGTCGGCAGAATACCAGTTAATAGAAACCATCTCCACTTTTACACGGATGGTTCGAAGCTTGATGAAAAGGTTGGCTTCGGAGTACACTGTGAAGAACTTAGTCTGGATATAGCTCATAGACTACCAGATACCTGCAGTGTCTATCAAGCCGAAATAATGGCAATATGGGAAGCAGCCAAGTGGCTGAGTCGCAACATAGTAACCAACACTGGCGTTGTCAATTACTCGGACAGCCAGGCTGCCGTCAATTCTCTGGAGGCAACATCCCTAAATTCACAAACAGCCCTCGACTGCCGCAGATCTCTTAACGAGATGGCTGAGCAGTTTAATATACACCTCATATGGGTGCCTGGGCATAGGGATATCCCGGGGAACTGCAAAGCCGATGAGCTTGCTAGGAAAGGGACGACATTACAAATTCTCGAAGAATATGCATATATTGTCAGGCCGTGTTCTTTACGCAGCACAAGATTGTAGCATATACAATCACATTATGTAAACAAAGTTGTTGCGCTCGTCATCTGAATTTACTAATTCCAAACTCCACACACGTTATCCACATAATGAGTGCGTTATGATATGTGTTTGGTTGTCCGTCTGTCTGTCGGACACTAGCGCCAAACTGTCAGTTCCTACTATTGAATGTTTGTCCGCCTGTCTGCCGGCCACTAGCGTCAAACTGCCAGACCATGCTATTGAACTTGAATTTATTCCTTTGTGGCATATCCACAAAGACTTTTAGGTAAACAAACATAATTTTGAAGTCGTTGCAAATTATTATGCGATACGTTTTGTAAAGAACTAAAATATTTGACCATGGTCAACGTTGATATGAATTGATAGGGAATGAAAGGCCTATATACGAAGAGAAGGAAACCAAACATAATTTTGTGATCTTTGATATTCGGTGCAAATAATTATGAAATACGAATTAAATGTTTGCTGACTAGGGAATCTATGAACAATTTGTTTATGATTTTTTAATTTTTTTATGACAAAAAATGAATCCTACATTATGAAATTTCCATATATAAAGGAAAGAATTGTGAGAACAACTAAACAGTTCCAATTTGTTAAAATAAGCCTAAATATCCTTAAAAATTATGTCTTTGGCGTATTTCGATATAGAGGAGTTGAAAAAACTCAATACCCTAAGTTGGTCGGATGACCAGTTCAGTTGCGTACGCCCAAAGGATCCGATTATTGCAAAGGAGTTGGAAGATTTAGAGTCACTGGACATTATGCATTGGACGGATGGGGATATTCCTATAGATGACTCATCGACAGTTCCGGAGTACCATGGTGATAACGCTGATGATGATCAAAAGTAACTACATCAGTTGTATTGGACAGCCAGGACTTTTTCCCGAATGGAGAGACTGAACCATTTGAAGTTGAATAGAGAGGCTGAGGGGAGTCTCCGGACTCTTTGACGCATCTGGCGGGGACATGCTTCTCGACGATACGGACGAAGAGTTCGATAACACCCTTAGCTAGCTCAGAAGTCCAGATTCAATTACCAATGATGGTAAGAATTCTACAGATTAACCTCCATCACGCTAAAGCAGCCTCAGCGGCTCTATTGCTGCGCAGGTCCACAGGCCGACTGCTCTATTCAGGGAAGTAGTAGAAGAAGCAACGTCTGACGAGCTCGAGCTGATTATTGGCGCAGACACGAACGCTCATCATGTTATCTGGGGTAGTACGGATATAAACAATAGGGGTGATTCGCTTCTTGACTTTGTTCTAACTACCAACCTTAGTATTTGTAACATAGGTAATAAACCGACCTTTAAAATTAAAGACGGACAAGAAGTACTCGACGTAACGTTTGCTACTGACCGGCTGTCAGACAAAATTATTGGGTGGAATGTACTGGACGACCACTCATTCTCAGATCACCATTATATTGAGTTCAAACTCGCGGAAAAAGCGCCTAAACCTGCCGTCCACAGAAATGTAAGGAAGACAAAGTGGCACCTGTATGAGAAGAATTTCAAGAAAGTCCTCAACTCTAAACTTCTGTACGAACCGAATGACGAAACCGGTCTGGATAATCTGGTCGATCATATCACCATACCATTCAATAGATCCCTTGAAGAAGCCTGTCCAAAAACAAGGTACAAGGGTAAAACTAAACCCCCATGGTGGACTTCTGAGCTAACGGCTATGAAAAAGACCTGCAACAAGCTATTCAATAAGGCTAAATCTACTGGGGTCGCTAATGATTGGGATGCCTATAAAGAGCATCTCAAGATCTATAAGAAGGAGCTTAGAAAGGCGCAAAGGCGCTCTTGGTATACCTTCTGTGGTGAAGTGGAAAAGGTCTCCGACGCCGCTAGGCTGAGGAAGATATTATCTGCTTCACCCTGTACAGTGGGATATTTCCAGGATGAGGCAAATAACTGGACCAAAAACAACGAGCAGTCGCTCAATGTACTGCTCGACACACATTTCCCGGGGAACTCTGTAACAGAACCCGAGGATCAGCAGGACCAACAAGAGTGCGAGTGGACTGCGAGCGTCGCTAGCTTCTTGACTGAGAGATCCAGAATAAGCTGGGCTATTAATAGCTTTGAGCCCTTCTAGTCACCTGGACCAGATGGCATCACTCCAGCAGAAATGTAGAAAATGTTAAAGTACATTATCCCCTGGCTGGAGAAAATGTATGTAGGCTGCATCAGGCTTTCATACGTCCCGAATCGATGGAGGGATACCAAAGTGGTATTCATACCTAAAGCGGGAAAGATATCACACACTAGGCCAAAAGACTTCAGACAAATTAGCTTATCCTCCTTCCTATTGAAAGGTCTGGAAATACTTTTAGATCATTTCATTAGGGAAAACCTGGATACAAAACTCCTGTCGGGGAACCAACATGCTTACAATAAGGGGAAGTCTACAGAATCAGCCCTGCACGAACTTGTGAGCACTATCGAATCGTCCCTGCATTTCAAGGAATTCACCATGGTGACATTTCTTGACATAGAAGGGGCTTTTAACAACATTCACTGAGATGCAGTAATTGCGGCACTGTCACATCTAAAAGTTAACTCTAGTTTGATTAGACTAATTCAAAGTCTGCTCAATAGAAGACGCATAACAGCATGTCTTGGGTCCACAACTCTAACAAGGTTTGTAAACAAAGGGACCCCACAAGGAGGAGTACTGTCTCCACTAATTTGGAACCTAGCGGTAAATGAAATCCTGCTAGATCTAGAACGTTGTGGCTGCAAGGTCGTGGCATATGCGGACGACGTTTCAATCGCAGTGAGTGGCAAATTCGAAAACGTCATCCGAGACATTCTACAGGTGGCTCTGAGCAAATTGGCTAGATAGGCCAGAAGCAGCGGTTTGGGCGTTAACCCCAACAAGACAGAATTGGTTCTCTTTACTAGGATGAATAATGTCCCACATGTGGACCCTCCACCTCGGATAAATGGAACAGATCTAGTCTTTTCAGAAAGTGCAAAATTTTTAGAAATAATTCTAGATAGGAAAATGTTATTTAGACTTAACGTATTGGAACGTGTAAGGTAGGCCAACGTCGCCTTATATTCCTGCAAAAAGGCTGTAGGGTCGCGGTGGGGACTCTCTCCTAAAATCGTCCACTGGATATATATAGCAGTAGTTCGTCCAATACTGTTATACGGTATTGTGGTATGGTGGACGGCAACTGACAAACTAACCATCACAAACCTACTAACAAAGGTTCAGAGAACTGCCTGCCTGAGCATAAGCGGAGCCTTAAGGACTACAGCGACCGAGTCTCTACAAGCCCTACTCCATATACTGCCGATTAATATTGTGGCGAGAGAAGTTGCAACCAAAGCGGCAATAAGATTAAACTGCCTATCAATTTGGAGGTACAAGAACTATGGTCACATGAGGATATCAAATTGTAGTGCTATGGTAACCGACCGAGTGGACTATATACCAACGGTGTACACCTTCGAGAGAAATTACATCACTATGATTCCCGCCAGAGATGAATGGGTCGGCAGAATACCAGTTAATAGAAACCATCTCCACTTTTACACGGATGGTTCGAAGCTTGATGAAAAGGTTGGCTTCGGAGTACACTGTGAAGAACTTAGTCTGGATATAGCTCATAGACTACCAGATACCTGCAGTGTCTATCAAGCCGAAATAATGGCAATATGGGAAGTAGCCAAGTGGCTGAGTCGCAACATAGTAACCAACACTGGCGTTGTCAATTACTCGGACAGCCAGGCTGCCGTCAATTCTCTGGAGGCAACATCCCTAAATTCACAAACAGCCCTCGACTGCCGCAGATCTCTTAACGAGATGGCTGAGCAGTTTAATATACACCTCATATGGGTGCCTGGGCATAGGGATATCCCGGGGAACTGCAAAGCCGATGAGCTTGCTAGGAAAGGGACGACATTACAAATTCTCGAAGAATATGCATATATTGGTGCGCCACTATCCACGTGCAAGCTTTGGCTTAGGAAAGAGGCAATCAGGCAGTCCAACCAAAGATGGACAGAAATCGGCACCTGCAGGGTAGCTAGACAAATCTGGCCAAGGTATGACCTGAGAAGGTCAAAATATCTCCTCGCACTAGAGAGGAAACGATTGTCTACGTTAGTACAGGTTCTGACGGGACACTGCTTGATCGGCGAACACGCCAAAAGATTGGGTATTGACTCCAATGACTTCTGCCGAAGCTGTGGTGATGAGGAAGGAGTGGAGAGCATTGAGCACTTGCTTTGTGACTGTTTGAGTAAACGACGACTAGACATACTGGGGTCGGCCTTTTTAGGCAGCCTAACAGATCTTTCCAGTACTTATATTCGTAATATCGATAAATTTATATATCAAACAGGTTGGTTTCGATGAGGGGCATTTCAGCCCGTGGTAACACTAAAAAAATTCGGCTGCCACCCTAACCTAAACCTAAACCTTCAATGTGTAAATGATCCCGACAATTTCTGCGGAAAATATGTAATTAAAAAAATCGACGTGCGTTTAGTAAAATAATAGAAGAATTATATGTGTAAAGTTTTGGTATACGAGTTAAAAATATGAACGAACCGTTGACACCAAGTATTTTGTGTAATTCGTGCCATGTAAATCTTACTCGATGGACAAGTGGAAGAATGCGGTAAGTACTTTACAATTAATGTATTACAATGTTTTGTGGAATAAAACGTTTTAATTTTAGACTTCACGCGCAATTTGGAATGCCAATGATTTGGAGACAACCATTCATTTACGATACGGACTGCTATTTTTGTATAAGTTAATAGATTGGAGTAGGAAGTGTCCAAGTATAGCTAACAGCCTAATAACGGAAACATCATCAAGTTCAACTGAGTACTCAACTCTGAGCGATTCATGTTTGAGTCAGAAGTCATCGTTTTTAACTCAGTTTCAACTCATTGATCTAGTGAGAGTTTTTAACTGACCAAAGATAAGGCAGAACTACTTGCATCTGGGATGAAACAGTACAATATTTTGGCCACTGATGTTAACATATCATATTATAGAGTCCGTGATATACCTTACAAACAATTTTATACAACTGTGGATAACAGATTATATTGCAAGGACATTCCCGGATTGTTCGAGGAACTTAATCAAACATACAATTCAAAGCAATGGCGGTTATTAGTTGACAGCAATTAAGAAAGTTTGAAAGCAGTACTTTTACACAACGGAAATCAGAAACCGTCGATTCCCATTGCTCATGCTGTCAACACTAAGGAATCATACGATACAATGGCTAAATTGATTAAATACATAAAATATGAACATGACTGGAAAATTTGTTGCGATTTAAAAGTAGTTGGTATGTTATGCCTCTGGGATAGCCGATATTTTGCCACAACTGCATATTAAGCTGGGGCTCTTTAAAAATTTTGTAAAAGCCTTAAGGAAAGATGGCAATTCACTCTCATAATTAAAAAATGTATTTAAAAGTCTTTCTTTTCAAAAAATCGAAGAAGGAGTTTTTGATGGGCCGAAAATAAGGAAACTGATGAAAGATGTGAATTTCGAATCATATTTCGAATCATATTCGTTTAAACTTGTAGTTTCAAATTTCCTTGGATCCAATAAAATCCCGCAATATGAAACAATGATTAATGATGTGTTAAAAAATTATGAAAAAATTGGTTAGAAAAATATTTTTTTATATTTATGTATATAACACATATGTATGTATTCTTCCAACTTATTTTTCGCTTTATGGATTCCAACAGGTATAAATATGTCCCTCAAAATGCATTTGTTGCATTCTCATTTAAACTTTTTCCCCGAGAATCTTGGCGACGTAAGTGACGAACATTGCGAAAGGTTTGTAAGGGCCAGACTTCTTCCATATCTCTTCAGAACCAGTGCTACCTCTAATACCGGCCGTGCTCGGGGGTTGGGGTGGATTTTGTTCCTCGGAGATACTTTAAAGCCCAATGCAGAAACCAAAACATAGGTAGCATAAACCATGATAACTAATAATACGATAGGAATAATGGAAAAGATATACGACTATGTGAAGAGGATAAAGCTGGTGTTCCCTCTTCAATCTATACCCGCCCTACCATTGTTACGCATATTTTTTAAGATTTTTGACAGCGTAGCCCAAAATCGTTTATGCTAACATTGTGCCAAGTTGTTCGTGGAATAAAATTCAGATCTTAGTCCATATTGAAAGTACTTAAACTATATTTTAATATCTCCATAACATTATTATGACTAAAAAAATTAAATTGTCATAAGTTTTAGTTTAGGCAATAAACGTATATAGTAAATGACATTGATTACTGACAATATGCAATGGGATTTAAACTATTTTCGGTAATGTATAAAAAGAAGTGCCGAGTGAACATTTTAGGTTAAAGTTAGTTATAAAAGACTTACCAATTCATATCTAATGTTAACAGCAGGCCTGATGTTGTATCTGGATACAGGTAAAAATGATTAAAATGTCCACTCAATATGTTGACGGATTTGTGTTCGAAGTACTTAATTATGTAATTGTAAGTGAGTTTGAGTTGCATGTGATAATATAACAACTAATGTGGTCTCTTAGATGACCAATGTAATAAAACTGTGGTTATTGTTTCTAACATATTCCGATATGAACATTATCTTTTGATTCTGAAGGTGTAGAAGTCCAAAGGAGCCAATGAAGAGGAAAGTAAAAGTGGTTTATATCCTTGGACACAGCTAAATTTTCATTTGGCTAATTGCATATGCGTATATGTCTCAAGAAGCCAGTTGATGCTTGCAAAAATTAAAGCTGAGGATCGTTTTTGATTCTCTTATTGCGACACAAGATATTTATGATAATCCATTACTTGTTATCGTTCCAAAATCAGACAATTTAAGCTTCATTCATAAACGCAAATGCTTTATGGTCCTTAGCGATATTTAAAATTAAATATATGCGGGAGATCAGTGAGAGCAAAAATCTCACTACCTAATTAAAATATTAGGAAAAATGATACATATTTCACGATGGTTTAAACACATTTTCCAACTTATCTCCCGATTGTTGCAAAAATTACTAGCCAAGATTCGATAAATAATTAGAAAGCTGGATAATAAATCCACAATCCTCTTTCATTAATTTGAAATCGTCTTTACAAAAAATTCCAAACTCTTTCTTATGAACAAAAGTTTATGACTTTCTTCGCAAACAAATTTTCGAGAATGAAAATAAAATTCATTTTCATGAAAATGTGTATTGAAAACTATTTTTATCTTCTACTAAGCCTACCTAAAATATTATATACGACCGGTTTCACCAAGAATTGAAGTCCATCGAGCGGCGTTACCAAGGGCACTGGGATGAAATAATGATGGGAGATTATATTTGGTTCCTCATTAGAGAAACCGATTCCGAAATCTACAAACGTCAACAAAGAACTCACAATTACTTCTAATGAAACTTGTTCATGTAAATAAACTCAAATGTACATAATATAAATAAAAGTAATAAATAAAATTTCAAAAAGATTTTTTGAAATTCTCGTACCTCTACCAAAAGGGCCATAATTTCTACATTTATCCATAGATTTTTTTCAAATAGGCATTATTTTCTTCGCTAGGATGCAAAATAAAATAAATTTTTTTTTGTTTTTTTTTTATTTTTTATGTTTTTTTTTTGTCCCAGAATTTTTTTTTGTTGAAAAAAATCTACTTTTTCCAATCTGTTTAATGACTGTTACTAAACCGCTGTTTCTAAGGGAAAGATATATTTCCAACATTGGTAGCCCACATTAATAGCTTCTGTTTAACGTATAAGTCGACCTGATCGGGCATATACTGCAAAAATTATAGTGCAAATACTAAGGGTACCTTCGACGATAATATTATTTTTAATAAAAAATTTTACCATAAAAAGATTTTTGGTTTTGATTTTATATAACAGTATGTATGCCACAATCTATACCAAAAAATAATTTTTAGGTCTAGGACACAAAAAAAATTTTTTTTTGTTGCTTAGTGTAATTGATGGCTCAAAAGACTAAAGAACAAAATATTTAAAACTAGCTTACCCGGTGCGCTTCGCAGCCCCCATCTTTTATCTATTTTCTGTTTAGGGTACTGTAAAATAGCTATACCTCTTTCTTTCAAAATGACATGATTATTAAATATGATGCAAAATGAAGAAGATTTGATTATTTTATATATAAAATACGAACCCGTTTCATTTCTAGTTTATGTTCCAAGAGTTACCCTGACATCATGGTACTATATTTATCACTTTTCCCACAGTACCTCTGGACGTTGAAAAACTATTTTTTTTGGTTCATACATTAGCAACTTTCCCTTGTTTATGTTCCAATATCTACATTCACACCCTGGTACAATATAAAAACATTTTTGTCCCACTGTGTCTATAAAGGTACGAATTTAAAAATCTAAAGTAAATCGCTCCATTGTACCACATTTAACCTTTAGTGTGTCATAATTAACCACTTTGCACGATTGTACAATATTTTAAAATGATAATTGATATTTCAAGATCCAAATTCGCAAGCTTAGGCCGTATTTCAACATTTTTGTCCCCTATCTGTGCCATTTATTTAACTTTTTCCCCACGGTTTAAGTAGAAGAACCTATTTGGAAAAAACAATTTCTTAGCTTTGGTTTATGCTGTAAGCTCTACCTTTGCACTCAGGGACCACATTCAACACTTTTTGCACCACTGTTCCATATTAAACACTTTTTATTACACTGTGCTTCTAAAGTACGAATTTTTATACATATCTGGGACTATTTTGTTCCCTTTTTTCCCCACTTACCACATTTAACCATTTTACCGTATTTAACTTTTTTGCTTCACCGTACCATATTTAACCCTTTTTGCTCCACTAAACCATATTTAGCACATTTTTCCCCTCTGTAACATGTTGAACAATTTTTGCTTGCCCCAACTGTATCATAATTTTAACCTTTTTGCACCACAGTGCTACGTAATTGCAGTGCATCATAATTTTAACCTTTTTGCATCACAGTGCTACTAAAAGCGTACATTCAGAAAAAAACATTTTTATTTCATATTTAACTTACCCTCTCTCCCTGCATCCATATTTCTACCCACTGTACTAAATGTACGCTTTTTGACCCACTGTGCTATATTTAACCTTTTGGGTCCACTGAATCAAATTTAACATCTTTTTGTCCTACTATATTTTGTCACACTGTACCATATTTAACCCTTTTTGCCCCACTGTATCACAGTAATTAAATTTTTCCCCACTGTTCCATAGTTAACGCTTTTTGCCCAACTGTACCATTTTTAACCCATTTTGTTACACGTTACCATATTTTACTTTTTGTGCCCACTGTAACCATTTTTGTCATACTGTACCATATTTAACCATTTGTGTCCCACTGTACCATAGCTAACACATTTTTTCCCACTGTTCCATTGCTAAAGCTTTTTGCCCCACTGTACCATATTTAACCTCCTGTGCTCCACTGTACAATATTTAACACAGTAATGCCCCACTGTACTGTATAGTTACCCATTTTTGTCACACTGTACCATGTTTAACCCTTTTTGCCCCACTGTATCATAGTAAATACATTTTTGCCCCACTGTTCAATAGTTAACGCTTTTTGCCCCACTGTATCGTTTTTAACCCATATACATATAACTATTTTTACCCCACTGTACCATAGTTAACCCTTTTTGCACAACTGTTCCCCATTCAACTCTTTATCTCACTCACTGTACAAAATGTTTACCCACTGTACCATATTTAACAAATTTTTGACTTACTGTACCGTACTCGTATTTAAAATGTGTCTCCACGCAAGCGTACTTAAACCTTTTTCCCCGACTGTAACATATTTAATCATATTTTCTCCACTCCACTATTTAACCGTTTTTGACCACAGTCCTCCTATAACCAATTTTGGCAGATTGTTCCCTTTTCGTCGTGTCCCACTGTGCCTCTTGAAGTTAGAATTACTAAAAATCACTTCCAATCTCTAGCTTATGTTCCAAAAGTTACCCTGGAACCATTGATCCATGTTTGACATTTTTAAGCCACTGTACTATATTTTACACTTTTTGCCCCACTGTGCCCCGAAAACTACGAATACAAAAAAAATACTTAATACCGATCAGTTGTCATAAAGACACCCTTTGCTTCAATTTTCACCATTCTAATATTAGGCTTTAAATTTGGCCCTGGTACCATATTTATACCTTTCTGTCCCACTGTGCCTCTAAATTTTTAAAAAAATCACTCCTTGTTCTTGTTTACGTCCCTAGAGCTACTCTCACACCAAATTTCACGATTCTAGGTCTTGCCATTTGGATTTGGCTGTTGTACACATTTTTCCCTTTTCACCCCACTGTGACCGTAAATGTTCGAATTTCGAAAAATCCTGTCAATTTCAGAGTCTACCTCGTAAGAGCTACCCTCAAACCAAATTTCACGATTCTAGCTCTTGCCATTTGAATTTGGCCGTTGTACTACATCTATCCATTTTTCCCCCACTGTGTGCGTAAATGTTTGAATTACGAAAAATCCTGCCAATTCAGAGTCTACTTCATAAGGGTTACCATCACACAATATTTCACGATTCTAGCTCTTGCCATTTGGGTTTGGCTGATGTACCACATTTATCACTTTTTACCCCACTGTGTGCGTAAATGTTGAAATTTCGAAAAATCCTGCCAATTTCTGAGTCTACCTCCTAAGGGCTACCCTCATACCAAATTTCAAGATTCTAGCTCATTTCGTTTAGATTTGGCGGTGGTACCATATTTATCCCTTTTTGCCCCATTGTGCGGCTAACAGTACGAATTTCGAAAAATCCCGCCTTATTGCTCGTCTCCATCCCAAGGACTACCCTCCCACCAAAATCAGTCAGTCAGTCAGCCAGTCACGCAACAATTTTATATATATACTTTATATATATATACTTTTATATATACTTTATATTTATGGATATCTCATGTATAAATTTCATTTCTATATTACTTTGACATTCGCTTTATCCAAATGTAATGGAAATTATCACCTTCGCGAAGCAGCATCAAATTGATGTGGTATTTTTTCTCTTTTTTTGTTAGGTGATATGGTCCAACAATTTTGTCTCCTTCATAACCAAAAACATTGATGCTTATGTCGTCATTGTTTGCTTCGAACACTTTAATATGTTTTATGACTAAGGGGAATTAAAGCCCTTGGAAGTTTAGTGTAATATCACTTGGCAACGTTATAGAATCACGTGTGATGTCAACATTATAGGAACATGTGTCACAAGGCTTATGGGAGGGTTTGTTTTCCAATTCAACCACCAAACTCCATTTGCAACAATATTCATCATTCAAATTGTTGATGTTGAGACATGCATTCTTTTTTGCCAATGACTTCGGTGTTTTGATGAATTTTGAGCCTCTGGTGAGATCGGCATGATTGATATTAATGTCCAGTTTTAGATTTTTTTGCAATGCCTATCCGAATCTCTTGTTCATGATGGCATCAGTGTGGTCATCAAACAGATTATTAGTGTCATCCTCCAGAGTTAACAGAATCAGTTTTAGATACGTGGTTGAAAATCCTGGGTGTAGTTAAGGAATCGGGATCGGTGATTCTACCTCTAGAAGTTAATGGACCATCAGTCATATTTAGCTCATTATCTGCTCTGGGTTTAACATATGCACCTTGAAGTTCAGACGGACAACAAAACCATTCAATAGTATGATCTGATGCGGACAGACATACAAATGGCTTGACACGGAAAGACAGACTGTCATGAAAGACGGACTGGTGGGAACCGTTGACACACATACACGCATGCCATGCGACGCACAATGTGACTAGAGACGGACTGGTGGGGAAACGTTGACACACATACACGCATACCATACGTGTATATGTGATTCTACAATCAACCATAAGTAGATATACAGCAAAGCCCAGCTGCGGACTCACAATGTGATTCTAGAATCAACCATACGCAGATGTACACCAAAGCCCTGCTGCAGACTCACACATCAATGAGTCATACTGATCTTAAGGTTATTTCAAAGCCAAGTTCAATGAACTCACACATACATATACATACACACTGATTCAGACCTACGAAACATCTGGCGACCACGCACGACGTGGCCAAATAGTATAAAATTACATTGGAATGCTCACTCATCCATACGCATAAAATGGACACTGACGTCCGAATGCCCACATACATGCACATAAAATGGACGCTGACGTCATGGGACCACCCGCGACGTGGCCAAATAGTATCAAATTACACTTTTGCTTGTCTAGCTAACCTACTGGTGCCGATTTCTGTCTATCTTTCGTTAGACTGACTGATTAACTCTTGCCTAAGCCAAAGCTTGCACGTGGATGACTAATATATGCAAATATGATGCACTTATATATGCAAATTCTTCGAGAATTTGTAATGTCGTCCCTTTTCTTGCAAGTTTATCGGCTTTGCAGGTCCCCCGGATATCCCTATGCCCAGGCACCCATATGAGGTGTATACTAAACTGCTCCGCCATCTCGTTGAGAGATTTGCGGCAGTCGAGGGCTGTTTGTGAATGTAGGGATGTGGCCTGCAGAAAATTGATGGCAGCCTAGCTGTTCGCGTAAATTACAACGCCAGTGTTGGTTACTATGTTGCGACTCAGCCACTTTGCAACTTCCCATATTGCCATTATTTCGCCTTAATAGACACTGCAGGTATCTGGTAGTCTGTGAGCTATATCCAAACTAAGTTCACCACAATGTACTCCGCAGCCAACCTTTTCATCAAGCTTCGAACCATCCGTATAGAAATGGAGAGTTTTTTACTACCTGCCAACCCATTCATCTCTTGCTGGTATCATAATTAAATTATTATCAATTTAATAACTTTAAAGTATGTACTGGTATTAAAGCTAAAAGCTGTTTACTTTTAGTACAAAATTCTCCATTTGAGTAAGGGTCACTTTTCTTTAGACTCTAGGTACTATAAAAGCATTGCACCGTACACAATTTCTAGTATTTGTATTCACTGGTATTTTATTTATTTATTGTGATTTCCAGCACAGCAAGATATGAATCTTATTAGAGTAGTACTGGAATTTATGTGTTACATTGATTTGTTGAAAACATATAATCTTTACAAAATTATTTAAATAAATGCTTACAAGGTAATTAAATAATAATTATTAGTTTTCTCGTTTACAATACGAGTAATAGATTTTAATAAATAGAATTGAAAAGACATTTCATGTAGTGGTATAATATGTGAAAACACACCTCTTGAACTTTGTTGTGTTGCTTATTTTCTGAAGATTGTTTGGAAGTTGGTTCCAGAGACGGATTGTACGGATGAAAAACTGTCCCTCTGATGTTTGCCGTCGATGGAATATTTGATTAATATTATTCCCACGATTTGATCTTGAAAAAGTTAACTTCTCATGTAGATATTTTGGTTCACCTGAGTATATTATGTTATGTAGAAAATTTATGGATCTATATTTTAAGTAGTTTTCCAGTGGCATTTGAAGTATTTGTGTCGCATAACTCGATATCCTATCAAATTTCCTTAGACCATATATGTACCTGGCTATGTTGTTATATGTTGTGTTCAGTTTTCTTTTGTCATTGGCATTACATCCAGAATACAACTCAGCGCCATATAGGAGTGTAGGTATGATATAGCTCTTAGCTAGGAGTAATCTAATGTGTAATGGAGTAAAGGACTGCGTCATCCACAGGTTCCTTAACATAGAATATACTTTACCGCATGTGCTGTTTATATGGTCTGACCAGTTGAGATTGTTGTTAAACACTACACCAAGATTTTTAGCCTTATCAACAACTTCAATGCAGGTACTACCGAGTCGAAGGTGGACAGCGTTTGGAATATTCGCTTTTCGATTGTGAATTATAAGAGCTTTTGATTTATTTGGGTTAAGATGTAAACCGTTGTTAGACGCCCAATTACTTATTCGTAATAAATCTTCGTTGAGATGTGTAACAGCTACATTGATGGAGTCGACTCGACAGGGTAAGTAGAGTTGGACATCGTCCGCATACATTTGTATCTGTGCGTGTGTAACTTGATTTGGAATGTCATTTGAGTATAGAGAGTAAAGTAGGGGCCCAAGAATTGATCCTTGTGGGACACCTCTTTTAAGCAAAAGTAAGGCTGATTGATATTGCTTATTGGAAGTATATTGGGATCTTCCTGTCAGGTAAGACGACATTAGCTGGATCGCTGTACTAGAAAATTTAAACTCCAACGAAAGTTTTTGGCAAAGCATCCGATGGTGAACTGAGTCAAAAGCTTTAGAATAGTCGAGCAGGACCAGTAGTATGACCTCACTATCATCCATTCTGGCCCTTATGACTTCCACGACGTCTGTTAGCGCTGTCAGACAGCTGTGCTTCGACCTAAAGCCTGATTGTCTCGGAGATAGCAAATGGTTTTCCGAAATGTAATATTGCATTTGATTGTGAATAATTTTCTCAAACGCTTTCGATAAAAACGGCAATATTGATATTGGTCTAAATTCGTTATTACCCTTTGGTATAGGAATGACCTTAGCAATTTTCCAAGCCGCTGGGAATGTACTGCTAACTATTGCTGTGTTAAAAATATCAGTAATGTATATTATTATTTGGCACAGCACTATTTTTAGAAATTTAGGATTTATATCATCGTATCCTACAGAGCTCGATTTGATGGACATTATGGCGTCATATACTTCACGTACGGTTGTGATACGAAAACTGAATTCATTTTCTCTCAGGTAGAAATCGCGTGGACCAGTGCACACTTCCGGTGGTATATCAATTGCTGGTATATTTACAAATTTAGTATTTAATATGTTTACATCCACGTTTATATTATCATAGTTTGTATTAGAAATAATATTTCGTTTTATTTCTTTCCGAGTTCGTTTTTCCGAGATCGCACCGTTGAATTTATTCTGGTAATATAGTTTTTTATCTCTTAGTATCTTGGCAACTACCGCTCTACGAGCTGATTTATATATAAGATGATGCTCTGATGTTTTATATCTCTTCCATTTCTTATAAGCCATATCACGCTGTTGTATCAACATTTTAGTTGCAGTGTTAAACCACGGTTTAGCCTCAGACTGAATTCTTCGAGTTTTTACAGGAACGTGTTTATTGTACAGTGCCAGGAGGTTAGAGTTCAGTATGTTTAATTTTTCATTTACATCCGTGCAGTTTGATATCTGATCCCAATACGTTTCATTGACATCATACTGCAATGCGTTAATGTTAAGGCTCTTAAAGTCTCTAAATGTAAATGTTTGCTCTGTTGGAGGTAAACTCCAATTATAAGACATAATTATTATGTCGTGTTTGGAAAATGGAGATCCATGCAATTGGTCGTACTTCATTACTGCATTTATGTTACTAACTAAGAACAGGTCGAGGAGGGTGTTGACGGTCGAAGAAAAATGTGTAGGAAAATGTGTGTTAACAGGCGTTAAGTTTATTGATTCCATAGCTTGACACAAATACGATTCTTTCAGAAGGTTACAATTGAAATCTCCTGCTAACAATATATCACTGTATGATACGCTTATATCCTCCAGCTTCGTTATTATGGGGTTAATGTCAATTCTACAGTGTGGCCTGTAGATACACCCAACAAGAGCTTTGGTGCCTTCTAAAGATACTTCAAGAAAAATATGCTCAATTTTATCTCCTTCTGCGGTCCTTGATACTATTTTACCGGATATAGTGTTCCTTAAATATATAGCCACACCTCCACCATGAGATAATCGATCAGATCTGAATATTTTGTATCCGTTAATACTATAAAGATATTAAAGCCTTTCGTAAGTTTGGCGAACACACGCAGCATATAAAAATTGCCGTCTCCAGAACTCAGACTTCTACTTCTTGATGAAGCGGACATGATTTGAGCGTGAGAAAGCAACATAACAAGAGTCAAGGGTGTTTGTTGGCAAGATTATTATAATGCAAGATTTTAAACATGTATTTGATACAACTATTACAGATAATATGAAAATATTTATGGTTAATAAGTATTCATGGTGTTTAGTTTTGAATATTGTCGTTGACATAAGGAGGGTTGACATCACGAAATAAATTGTCTAACTCATCAGGAAATTCAATAAGCATCGGTTCTGAAGTGGGAGATTTTGTTTTTTAGCTTTAGTGCCGATTTAAATATTTTGTAATTATGGGGAGTCAGATTTTCATTTACGTAAAATACGGCATTACTGTTAATACCAATTAGCTGCAAACATAACTGTCTATTAATTTCCCGTTTGTATTTGGCTATGGATTTTAGTAAAAAGTTTTTGTCGTATGGTGAAATCAATTTAATTACGATAATACCATCAATTTCGTAGGATTTCCTATGATTTCTGATTTTTTCAAGTCTATATATTGTATCGATTTTGGGTGTAATTATATTTATGTTCCGGCAAAAACTATTAAACATTTCCATCAAGTTCTCGTTTTCCATTTTCGGAACGCCGGTAATGCGAATGCTGGATGCTACAACAGAGTTTTCTTGCGTTAGTATTTTTCTTTTTAAATCAAGTATATCGTTTTTTAAGTTATCCAATTCTGATTGTTTATTTTCTATAATTTTAACTTTATTTTTTAAGTCATTGATTTCGGATGTAATGCTTTCTAGTTTTTCTTCTATTCTGACAAGTATTCTGTTTTCACTTTCTTTAATACAGTTTTGAATAATTTCATTTTGGGCTTGTAGTTTATTGTTCAAAATTGTTATTAGCTTTTGATTTGGCGAGTCGCTGCCACTGATTTTTGGCGTTCTTGGGATGCCGTTCAATAGACGGGTTTTTATAGGTCGATTTGGTGTACGATTATTCATTTTTAGTTTTTGAATTTAACAGTTTATCTCACAGTGTAAACGTACTTATAGTTTAGAACGAGTGCAGTGTTGTATTTTCTAAATAAGTGTTGTATGTACTAAATAAATGCAACTATATGTGTTAGTACGTTTTGTTACAACTCTGTACCACTATTATGCGAGAATGCATCAGCTGGTTGTGATGTTTGTTTACATTTAATCAGCACGTCGCTCACACAGTTTTCTTTCTTTTTCTAACGTTTGAGTATTTTTTTTTAAGTAAAAAAATAATAGTTTTCATAAAATTAAAAAGCAGAAAACCAATTATCCACGGAATTTGGAGCAACACAAATTAATTGCACACACGCACGGAACCATGGACTACCGACACCACAATCACAAAGTTTCTGCAGGTAAGTTTAGCGGAGTTTATAATTAAATTGCAGGAGCCTCTCAAATACACGTCCGATCGAAATGTTAGAAATGTTAGATATGAGTTCCTGTAGTTCCTGAGTAGTTCCTGTCGAAGGTGTACACCGTTAGTACATAGTCCACTCGGTCGGTTACCATAGCACTACACTTCGATATCCTCATGTCCCCGTAGTTCTTGTAATCTTAGTGCCGCTCTGGTTGCAACTTTTCTCGCCACGATATTAATCAACAGTATATGGAGTAGGGCTTGCAGAGACTCAGTCGCTATAGTCCTTCAAGCTCCGCTTATGCACTGGCATACAGTTCTCTGAACCTTTGTCGGTTGATTATGGTTAGTTTGTCAGTTGCTGTCCACTTCTTCAAGGGAACTATTGAATGATGTTGTGATATGCTGGACCAGATTATCCAGACCGGGGGCCAAATCTCGGCATTCGATATCGAGTACTTTACGATCGAAATGTGTTTTTTATTTTCGTTAAAAGAGTTTAGCTTCTGTCGAATTCATCATAATAAAAAATATTAAGAAAACTCTGAAATCTTTTTGTTTTATTTACAATTAACAGCGTGCGTTTAATATGGACCAACCTGTACATGCGGCTCGATGAGCAAGCTGCATACGTGTCCAACATTTGTACATAACGCTAGGTTAGGTTAGGTTAGGTTGAGAGGGACAGAATACAACTGACGAGTTCACTGGGGCCGACGATTCGGTCCATTGTGTTTCCCGTGAGCAGAATAGAAGTGGGGGAGGATGGTTGAAGGTTGGTAGGCTAGCTAGAGGAGAGAATGTTTAGGAAGAGGGAGAGAATGTTTAGTTAATCGTGTACTCATTTGTCTTTGTGGCTTTACTAAACCAGAGAGATTTTCTGATGAAATTGAGAAGAGGTTTGAGCGGAGCATCTGCTAGGTCGTCTAGGTTTTCGAAGAGCCTGTGCCCTAAATAGGCCAAACGGTACACTTGCAGTCCTTTGCATGAGCATAGCAAGTGCTGTACTGACTCCTCCTCTTCTTCATCCAAGCAGCTTCTGCAGAAGTCTTCGTAGGGAAGCTTCATGCGTGCAGCCATATTGCCTATCACGCAGTGCCCTGTGATGACTCCTGTGAAGATGCTAAGTGTGTTCTTCCTGAAGGACAGCAGTTCTTTCAAAAGTGTTCTTGCAGTTCTACAGTTATGTATAGTGTCCCACCTCTATCTGGTTAGTGCTGCTCCCCGTTCGTCGATTTGGTTTTTAAGTTCCACGAACGGAATTTGCACGTCCAGGGTCGCGGTTTAATTTCGCGCACCGGATCCTATCCTGGCACATTCGTCTGCTAATTCGTTGCCCAGTATGTTGCTGTGTCCTGGCACCCAGCAGAGCGTGATTTCGTGCGCCTGAAGATGGGTTAAGGACAGACAGCAGTCCATTGTGCAACGTGATTTGATGGTTCTTGAGTCCAAGGCCTTGAGTGCTGCCATACTGTCGACGTAGATCTTTAATTTTTTCGGAGAAATATCCCTTTTCAAAATCTGTTTCGCGGCAATGTTAATGGCATAGATCTCTGCCTGGAAGACAGTGCATTCATCCGGGAGTCTGGTGGACATTCTGAGATTAAGGGTATCGGAGTATAATCCTGATCCCGTGCCCGCCTCCATTTTCGATCCGTCCGTGAAGATTGCGATCTCATTGTCCTCTATGACGCTATTTGACGCCCAGTCTTCACGGCTGGGAATCATTACATTAAAATGTTTGTCTCGAATTGTTCTTGGTGCCAAGTAGTCCGTTGGCTTTTGATTTTGTCTGTCATGCCTATGCTTTCGAGGATTGAGCCATGCCCACGTGTAATGTTGATGGCTATTCCTGATTCCCTTAGTCGAAGGGTCACTTTCGCTGCGGTGCATTTTATGTATATGTCGATTGGTTGAAGGTTCAGCATCGTCTATAGTGCCACTTGTGGGGCAGATCTAAGTGCGCCAGTTATCCCGACGCAAATTAGTCTTTGCACTTTGGCTAGGTGTGAGATATGTGATTTCTTCATTACCGATTTCCACATACAACTGATCCGTAAGTGAGTATCGGTCTAATAATCGATGTATACATCCAGTGTATCATTTGCGTCCAAACATTTGCTTGCAGGCATAGAAGGCGCATAATGCTTTCTTTCCCCTTTCCGCCAAATTCCTTTTCCAGGACAGCTTGGATTTAAGGGTGATGCCTATGTACTTCTTCCGATAGTTCAAGTACCTTTCCCTGTAGTGTAGAGAGTTGATAATTAGGAATTTTATTCCTTCTAGTAAAGAGGACTAGTTCCGTCTTCGCTGGGTTAACTCCTAGTCCATTTTTCCCTGCCCAACGTCATAGTTCTTTTAGTGACCTCTCCATGATCTCGCTTACCGTAGGCATAAATTTGACTCTAATCAGAATCACACGTCGTCTGCATACGCTACGATTTTAATTCCTGTCTTGCCGAGTTCCATTAGAATTTCGTTTATCCCTAGATTCCATAATATCGGTGAGACCACCCCACCTTACGGAGTACCTCTCGTAACTCGCTTTCTTGTCGAACCATTGCCCATAGTTGAGTTTATGATTCTGCTTTTGAGCATGTTACCTGTCCACTTGGTTATGCCTGGGTGAGAGCCCATGCTGTCAAGTGCGTTGAGTATTGATGCTATCTTAACATTATTGAAGGCGCCTTCTACATCTAGGAACGCCGCCATGGTGTAATCTTTGTAATGAAGGGAGTCCTCGATAAATCCTACCACTTCATGTAAGGCCGTCTCCACAGATTTACCTTTCAAGTAGGCGTGTTGTGCCGTACTGAAGTTGTATGGTGTTAGTTTTCCCCTCACATTTAGATCAACTAGTCTTTCCATGGTTTTCAACAGAAACGATGATAGACTGATTGGTCTATAGTCCTTTGTCGTACTGTGGTTTATTTTTCCACGCCTTGGGGATAAAGACCACTTTGACTTCTATCCATGCCTTGCGTATATGTGACCATTGCAAACTTACAGAAAAAATTGCTCGTAGCCATTAGGTTTAGGTTAGGTTAGGGTGGCAGCCGTATTTTTTTACAAGCTCACATAGACCAGTTTAGGTCCCTCGTGTTACCACGGGCTGAAATGCCCCTCATCGAAACCAACCTGTTTGATATATAAATTTATCGATAGTACGAATATCAGTACTAGAAAGATCTGTTAGGCTACCTAAAAAGGCCGACCCCAGTATGTCCAGTCGTCGTTTACTCAAAGCGGGACAGTCGCAAAGCAAGTGCTCAATGCTCTCCACTTCTTCCTCATCTCCACAGCTTAGGCAGAAGTCATTGGAGTCAATACCCAATCTTTTGGCGTGTTCGCCGATCAAGCAGTGTCCCGTCAGAACCTTTACCAACGTAGACAATCGTTTCCTCTCTAGTGCGAGAAGATATTTTGACCTTTTCAGGTCATACCTTGGCCAGATTTGTCTAGCTACCCTGCAGGTGCCGATTGCCACCACAATCACAAAGTTTCTGCAGGTAAGTTTAGCGGAGTTTATAATTAAATTGCAGGAGCCTCTCAAATACACGTCCGATCGAAATGTTAGAAATGTTAGATATGAGTTCCTGTAGTTCCTGAGTAGTTCCTGTCGAAGGTGTACACCGTTAGTACATAGTCCACTCGGTCGGTTACCATAGCACTACACTTCGATATCCTCATGTCCCCGTAGTTCTTGTAATCTTAGTGCCGCTCTGGTTGCAACTTTTCTCGCCACGATATTAATCAACAGTATATGGAGTAGGGCTTGCAGAGACTCAGTCGCTATAGTCCTTCAAGCTCCGCTTATGCACTGGCATACAGTTCTCTGAACCTTTGTAGGTTGATTATGGTTAGTTTGTCAGTTGCTGTCCACTTCTTCAAGGGAACTATTGAATGATGTTGTGATATGCTGGACCAGATTATCCAGACCGGGGGCCAAATCTCGGCATTCGATATCGAGTACTTTACGATCGAAATGTGTTTTTTATTTTCGTTAAAAGAGTTTAGCTTCTGTCGAATTCATCATAATAAAAAATATTAAGAAAACTCTGAAATCTTTTTGTTTTATTTACAATTAACAGCGTGCGTTTAATATGGACCAACCTGTACATGCGGCTCGATGAGCAAGCTGCATACGTGTCCAACATTTGTACATAACGCTAGGTTAGGTTAGGTTGAGAGGGACAGAATACAACTGACGAGTTCACTGGGGCCGACGATTCGGTCCATTGTGTTTCCCGTGAGCAGAATAGAAGTGGGGGAGGATGGTTGAAGGTTGGTAGGCTAGCTAGAGGAGAGAATGTTTAGGAAGAGGGAGAGAATGTTTAGTTAATCGTGTACTCATTTGTCTTTGTGGCTTTACTAAACCAGAGAGATTTTCTGATGAAATTGAGAAGAGGTTTGAGCGGAGCATCTGCTAGGTCGTCTAGGTTTTCGAAGAGCCTGTGCCCTAAATAGGCCAAACGGTACACTTGCAGTCCTTTGCATGAGCATAGCAAGTGCTGTACTGACTCCTCCTCTTCTTCATCCAAGCAGCTTCTGCAGAAGTCTTCGTAGGGAAGCTTCATGCGTGCAGCCATATTGCCTATCACGCAGTGCCCTGTGATGACTCCTGTGAAGATGCTAAGTGTGTTCTTCCTGAAGGACAGCAGTTCTTTCAAAAGTGTTCTTGCAGTTCTGCAGTTATGTATAGTGTCCCACCTCTATCTGGTTAGTGCTGCTCCCCGTTCGTCGATTTGGTTTTTAAGTTCCACGAACGGAATTTGCACGTCCAGGGTCGCGGTTTAATTTCGCGCACCGGATCCTATCCTGGCACATTCGTCTGCTAATTCGTTGCCCAGTATGTTGCTGTGTCCTGGCACCCAGCAGAGCGTGATTTCGTGCGCCTGAAGATGGGTTAAGGACAGACAGCAGTCCATTGTGCAACGTGATTTGATGGTTCTTGAGTCCAAGGCCTTGAGTGCTGCCATACTGTCGACGTAGATCTTTAATTTTTTCGGAGAAATATCCCTTTTCAAAATCTGTTTCGCGGCAATGTTAATGGCATAGATCTCTGCCTGGAAGACAGTGCATTCATCCGGGAGTCTGGTGGACATTCTGAGATTAAGGGTATCGGAGTATAATCCTGATCCCGTGCCCGCCTCCATTTTCGATCCGTCCGTGAAGATTGCGATCTCATTGTCCTCTATGACGCTATTTGACGCCCAGTCTTCACGGCTGGGAATCATTACATTAAAATGTTTGTCTCGAATTGTTCTTGGTGCCAAGTAGTCCGTTGGCTTTTGATTTTGTCTGTCATGCCTATGCTTTCGAGGATTGAGCCATGCCCACGTGTAATGTTGATGGCTATTCCTGATTCCCTTAGTCGAAGGGTCACTTTCGCTGCGGTGCATTTTATGTATATGTCGATTGGTTGAAGGTTCAGCATCGTCTATAGTGCCACTTGTGGGGCAGATCTAAGTGCGCCAGTTATCCCGACGCAAATTAGTCTTTGCACTTTGGCTAGGTGTGAGATATGTGATTTCTTCATTACCGATTTCCACATACAACTGATCCGTAAGTGAGTATCGGTCTAATAATCGATGTATACATCCAGTGTATCATTTGCGTCCAAACATTTTCTTGCAGGCATAGAAGGCGCATAATGCTTTCTTTCCCCTTTCCGCCAAATTCCTTTTCCAGGACAGCTTGGATTTAAGGGTGATGCCTATGTACTTCTTCCGATAGTTCAAGTACCTTTCCCTGTAGTGTAGAGAGTTGATAATTAGGAATTTTATTCCTTCTAGTAAAGAGGACTAGTTCCGTCTTCGCTGGGTTAACTCCTAGTCCATTTTTCCCTGCCCAACGTCATAGTTCTTTTAGTGACCTCTCCATGATCTCGCTTACCGTAGGCATAAATTTGCCTCTAATCAGAATCACACGTCGTCTGCATACGCTACGATTTTAATTCCTGTCTTGCCGAGTTCCATTAGAATTTCGTTTATCCCTAGATTCCATAATATCGGTGAGACCACCCCACCTTACGGAGTACCTCTCGTAACTCGCTTTCTTGTCGAACCATTGCCCATAGTTGAGTTTATGATTCTGCTTTTGAGCATGTTACCTGTCCACTTGGTTATGCCTGGGTGAGAGCCCATGCTGTCAAGTGCGTTGAGTATTGATGCTATATTAACATTATTGAAGGCGCCTTCTACATCTAGGAACGCCGCCATGGTGTAATCTTTGTAATGAAGGGAGTCCTCGATAAATCCTACCACTTCATGTAAGGCCGTCTCCACAGATTTACCTTTCAAGTAGGCGTGTTGTGCCGTACTGAAGTTGTATGGTGTTAGTTTTCCCCTCACTTTTAGATCAACTAGTCTTTCCATGGTTTTCAACAGAAACGATGATAGACTGATTGGTCTATAGTCCTTTGTCGTACTGTGGTTTATTTTTCCACGCCTTGGGGATAAAGACCACTTTGACTTCTATCCATGCCTTGCGTATATGTGACCATTGCAAACTTACAGAAAAAATTGCTCGTAGCCATTAGGTTTAGGTTAGGTTAGGGTGGCAGCCGTATTTTTTTACAAGCTCACATAGACCAGTTTAGGTCCCTAGTGTTACCACGGGCTGAAATGCCCCTCATCGAAACCAACCTGTTTGATATATAAATTTATCGATAGTACGAATATCAGTACTAGAAAGATCTGTTAGGCTACCTAAAAAGGCCGACCCCAGTATGTCCAGTCGTCGTTTACTCAAAGCGGGACAGACGCAAAGCAAGTGCTCAATGCTCTCCACTTCTTCCTCATCTCCACAGCTTAGGCAGAAGTCATTGGAGTCAATACCCAATCTTTTGGCGTGTTCGCCGATCAAGCAGTGTCCCGTCAGAACCTTTACCAACGTAGACAATCGTTTCCTCTCTAGTGCGAGAAGATATTTTGACCTTTTCAGGTCATACCTTGGCCAGATTTGTCTAGCTACCCTGCAGGTGCCGATTTCTGTCCATCTTTCGTTGGACTGCCTGATTGCCTCTTGCCTAAGCCAAAGCTTGCACGTGGATAGTGGCGCACCAATATATGCAAATTCTTCGAGAATTTGTAATGTCGTCCCTTTCCTAGCAAGTTCATCGGCTTTGCAGTTCCCCGGGATATCCCTATGTCGCAAAGCAAGTGCTCAATGCTCTCCACTTCTTCCTCATCTCCACAGCTTAGGCAGAAGTCATTGGAGTCAATACCCAATCTTTTGGCGTGTTCGCCGATCAAGCAGTGTCCCGTCAGAACCTTTACCAACGTAGACAATCGTTTCCTCTCTAGTGCGAGAAGATATTTTGACCTTTTCAGGTCATACCTTGGCCAGATTTGTCTAGCTACCCTGCAGGTGCCGATTGCCACCACAATCACAAAGTTTCTGCAGGTAAGTTTAGCGGAGTTTATAATTAAATTGCAGGAGCCTCTCAAATACACGTCCGATCGAAATGTTAGATATGAGTTCCTGTAGTTCCTGAGTAGTTCCTGTCGAAGGTGTACACCGTTAGTACATAGTCCACTCGGTCGGTTACCATAGCACTACACTTCGATATCCTCATGTCCCCGTAGTTCTTGTAATCTTAGTGCCGCTCTGGTTGCAACTTTTCTCGCCACGATATTAATCAACAGTATATGGAGTAGGGCTTGCAGAGACTCAGTCGCTATAGTCCTTCAAGCTCCGCTTATGCACTGGCATACAGTTCTCTGAACCTTTGTAGGTTGATTATGGTTAGTTTGTCAGTTGCTGTCCACTTCTTCAAGGGAACTATTGAATGATGTTGTGATATGCTGGACCAGATTATCCAGACCGGGGGCCAAATCTCGGCATTCGATATCGAGTACTTTACGATCGAAATGTGTTTTTTATTTTCGTTAAAAGAGTTTAGCTTCTGTCGAATTCATCATAATAAAAAATATTAAGAAAACTCTGAAATCTTTTTGTTTTATTTACAATTAACAGCGTGCGTTTAATATGGACCAACATGTACATGCGGCTCGATGAGCAAGCTGCATACGTGTCCAACATTTGTACATAACGCTAGGTTAGGTTAGGTTGAGAGGGACAGAATACAACTGACGAGTTCACTGGGGCCGACGATTCGGTCCATTGTGTTTCCCGTGAGCAGAATAGAAGTGGGGGAGGATGGTTGAAGGTTGGTAGGCTAGCTAGAGGAGAGAATGTTTAGGAAGAGGGAGAGAATGTTTAGTTAATCGTGTACTCATTTGTCTTTGTTGCTTTACTAAACCAGAGAGATTTTCTGATGAAATTGAGAAGAGGTTTGAGCGGAGCATCTGCTAGGTCGTCTAGGTTTTCGAAGAGCCTGTGCCCTAAATAGGCCAAACGGTACACTTGCAGTCCTTTGCATGAGCATAGCAAGTGCTGTACTGACTCCTCCTCTTCTTCATCCAAGCAGCTTCTGCAGAAGTCTTCGTAGGGAAGCTTCATGCGTGCAGCCATATTGCCTATCACGCAGTGCCCTGTGATGACTCCTGTGAAGATGCTAAGTGTGTTCTTCCTGAAGGACAGCAGTTCTTTCAAAAGTGTTCTTGCAGTTCTGCAGTTATGTATAGTGTCCCACCTCTATCTGGTTAGTGCTGCTCCCCGTTCGTCGATTTGGTTTTTAAGTTCCACGAACGGAATTTGCACGTCCAGGGTCGCGGTTTAATTTCGCGCACCGGATCCTATCCTGGCACATTCGTCTGCTAATTCGTTGCCCAGTATGTTGCTGTGTCCTGGCACCCAGCAGAGCGTGATTTCGTGCGCCTGAAGATGGGTTAAGGACAGACAGCAGTCCATTGTGCAACGTGATTTGATGGTTCTTGAGTCCAAGGCCTTGAGTGCTGCCATACTGTCGACGTAGATCTTTAATTTTTTCGGAGAAATATCCCTTTTCAAAATCTGTTTCGCGGCAATGTTAATGGCATAGATCTCTGCCTGGAAGACAGTGCATTCATCCGGGAGTCTGGTGGACATTCTGAGATTAAGGGTATCGGAGTATAATCCTGATCCCGTGCCCGCCTCCATTTTCGATCCGTCCGTGAAGATTGCGATCTCATTGTCCTCTATGACGCTATTTGACGCCCAGTCTTCACGGCTGGGAATCATTACATTAAAATGTTTGTCTCGAATTGTTCTTGGTGCCAAGTAGTCCGTTGGCTTTTGATTTTGTCTGTCATGCCTATGCTTTCGAGGATTGAGCCATGCCCACGTGTAATGTTGATGGCTATTCCTGATTCCCTTAGTCGAAGGGTCACTTTCGCTGCGGTGCATTTTATGTATATGTCGATTGGTTGAAGGTTCAGCATCGTCTATAGTGCCACTTGTGGGGCAGATCTAAGTGCGCCAGTTATCCCGACGCAAATTAGTCTTTGCACTTTGGCTAGGTGTGAGATATGTGATTTCTTCATTACCGATTTCCACATACAACTGATCCGTAAGTGAGTATCGGTCTAATAATCGATGTATACATCCAGTGTATCATTTGCGTCCAAACATTTTCTTGCAGGCATAGAAGGCGCATAATGCTTTCTTTCCCCTTTCCGCCAAATTCCTTTTCCAGGACAGCTTGGATTTAAGGGTGATGCCTATGTACTTCTTCCGATAGTTCAAGTACCTTTCCCTGTAGTGTAGAGAGTTGATAATTAGGAATTTTATTCCTTCTAGTAAAGAGGACTAGTTCCGTCTTCGCTGGGTTAACTCCTAGTCCATTTTTCCCTGCCCAACGTCATAGTTCTTTTAGTGACCTCTCCATGATCTCGCTTACCGTAGGCATAAATTTGCCTCTAATCAGAATCACACGTCGTCTGCATACGCTACGATTTTAATTCCTGTCTTGCCGAGTTCCATTAGAATTTCGTTTATCCCTAGATTCCATAATATCGGTGAGACCACCCCACCTTACGGAGTACCTCTCGTAACTCGCTTTCTTGTCGAACCATTGCCCATAGTTGAGTTTATGATTCTGCTTTTGAGCATGTTACCTGTCCACTTGGTTATGCCTGGGTGAGAGCCCATGCTGTCAAGTGCGTTGAGTATTGATGCTATATTAACATTATTGAAGGCGCCTTCTACATCTAGGAACGCCGCCATGGTGTAATCTTTGTAATGAAGGGAGTCCTCGATAAATCCTACCACTTCATGTAAGGCCGTCTCCACAGATTTACCTTTCAAGTAGGCGTGTTGTGCCGTACTGAAGTTGTATGGTGTTAGTTTTCCCCTCACATTTAGATCAACTAGTCTTTCCATGGTTTTCAACAGAAACGATGATAGACTGATTGGTCTATAGTCCTTTGTCGTACTGTGGTTTATTTTTCCACGCCTTGGGGATAAAGACCACTTTGACTTCTATCCATGCCTTGCGTATATGTGACCATTGCAAACTTACAGAAAAAATTGCTCGTAGCCATTAGGTTTAGGTTAGGTTAGGGTGGCAGCCGTATTTTTTTACAAGCTCACATAGACCAGTTTAGGTCCCTAGTGTTACCACGGGCTGAAATGCCCCTCATCGAAACCAACCTGTTTGATATATAAATTTATCGATAGTACGAATATCAGTACTAGAAAGATCTGTTAGGCTACCTAAAAAGGCCGACCCCAGTATGTCCAGTCGTCGTTTACTCAAAGCGGGACAGTCGCAAAGCAAGTGCTCAATGCTCTCCACTTCTTCCTCATCTCCACAGCTTAGGCAGAAGTCATTGGAGTCAATACCCAATCTTTTGGCGTGTTCGCCGATCAAGCAGTGTCCCGTCAGAACCTTTACCAACGTAGACAATCGTTTCCTCTCTAGTGCGAGAAGATATTTTGACCTTTTCAGGTCATACCTTGGCCAGATTTGTCTAGCTACCCTGCAGGTGCCGATTTCTGTCCATCTTTCGTTGGACTGCCTGATTGCCTCTTGCCTAAGCCAAAGCTTGCACGTGGATAGTGGCGCACCAATATATGCAAATTCTTCGAGAATTTGTAATGTCGTCCCTTTCCTAGCAAGTTCATCGGCTTTGCAGTTCCCCGGGATATCCCTATGCCCAGGCACCCATATGAGGTGTATATTAAACTGCTCAGCCATCTCGTTAAGAGATCTGCGGCAGTCGAGGGCTGTTTGTGAATTTAGGGATGTTGCCTCCAGAGAATTGATGGCAGCCTGGCTGTCCGAGTAAATGACAACGCCATTGTTGGTTACTATGTTGCGACTCAGCCACTTGGCGACTTCCCATATTGCCATTATTTCGGCTTGATAGACACTGCAGGTATCTGGTAGTCTGTGAGCTATATCCAGACTAAGTTCTTCACAGTGTACTCCGAAGCCAACCTTTTCGTCAAGCTTCGAACCATCCGTGTAAAAGTGGAGATGGTTTCTATTACCTGGTATTCTGCCGACCCATTCGTATCTGGCGGGAATCATAGTGATGTAATTTCTCTCGAAGGTGTACACAGTTGGTATATAGTCCACTCGGTCGGTTACCATAGCACTACACTTTGATATCCTCATGTGACCATAGTTCTTGTACCTCCACAGTGATAGGCAGTTTAATCTTATTGCCGCTTTGGTTGCAACTTCTCTCGCCACAATATTAATCGGCAGTATATGGAGTAGGGCTTGTAGAGACTCGGTCGCTGTAGTCCTTAAGGCTCCGCTTATGCTCAGGCAGGCAGTTCTCTGAACCTTTGTTAGTAGGTTGGTAATGGTTAGTTTGTCAGTTGCCGTCCACCATACCACAATACCGTATAACAGTATTGGACGAACTACTGCTATATATATCCAGTGGACGATTTTAGGAGAGAGTCCCCACCGCGACCCTACAGCCTTTTTGCAGGAATATAAGGCGACGTTGGCCTTGCTTACACGTTCCAATACGTTAAGTCTAAATAACGTTTTCCTATCTAGAATTATTCCTAAAAATTTTGCACTTTCAGAAAAGACTAGATCTGTTCCATTTATCCGAGGTGGAGGGTCCACATGTGGGACATTATTCATCCTAGTAAAGAGAACCAATTCTGTCTTGTTGGGGTTAACGCCCAAACCGCTGCTTCTGGCCCATCTAACCAACTTGTTCAGAGCCACCTGTAGGATGTCTCTGAGGACGTTTACGAATTTGCCACTCACTGCGACTGCCACGTCGTCCGCATATGCCACGTCCTTGCAGCCACAACGTTCTAGCTCTAGCAGGATTTCATTCACCGCTAGGTTCCAAATTAGTGGAGACAGTACTCCTCCTTGCGGGGTCCCTCTGTTTACATACCTTGTTAGAGTTGTGGACCCTAGACATGCTGTTATGCGTCTTCTGGTGAGCAGACTTTGAATTAGTCTAATCAAACTATTGTTAACTTTTAGATGTGACAGTGCCGCAATTACCGCATCTGAGTGAATGTTGTTAAAAAGCCCCTTCTATGTCAAGAAATGCCACCATGGTGAATTCCTTGAAATGCAGGGACGATTCGATAGTGCTCACAAGTTCGTGCAGGGCTGATTCTGTAGACTTGCCCTTATTGTAGGCATGTTGGTTCCCCGACAGGAGTTTTGTATCCAGGTTTTCCCTAATGAAATGATCTAAAAGTCTTTCCAGACCTTTCAATAGGAAGGATGATAGGCTAATTGGTCTGAAGTCGTTTGGCCTAGTGTGTGATATCTTTCCCGCTTTAGGTATGAATACCACTTTGGTATCCCTCCACCGATTAGGGACGTATGAAAGCCTGATACAGCCTACATGCTCGTAGCCATGGTAGAATAAGTTCCAAGGATTCTTTTAAGAAGGCCCATCCGGGCCTGCCGATTTGAAAGGCGTGAAGGATCTCACCGCCCAGCATATTTTCTCGTCGTCTATAACAGTTCTGATAAGATTATACATGTTGGCCGTGGGAGTGTCCGCGTTCACTACCACTGCATCTGCATCTGAAACTTCGCTACAACCCGGAAAATGGGTGTCCATCAGAAGTTCTAGAGTCTCTTGGCTGTTTTCCGTGAGCAGTCCATCTGGTCCCATGAGGAAGTCTGGTGTGCTGGGGTCTTTGGACAGGACTTTGCGGAGTCTAGAGGCTTCGCTAATGTCTTCCAGATCTTCACAGAAATTCGTCTAGGACTAGGAAGGCATCGACAAGATTGCTCGTCATATGGTGAACTGCACATTCCAGACCTTGCAAGTCATGTATCTCCGTATTAGGTGGTGGATAAGATTGCATAAGTTATCTGAACTTATCCCAGTTGGTTTTCCTGGGGTTACGAAAGGGTTTCCCCTTAGTAGTTTCATGCTCTATATTGAAGTGTAGGTGATCCGAGAAGGAACATTCATTTGATACTCTCCACCTGGATATTCTTATTGAATCGCTATTTGATACTAAAGTTAAATCTATAACCTGTTCCCTGATTTTGTTAAAGAATGTTGGCCTATTGCCTTTATTGCAGATAACTAGATCAGTGGATAATAAGTATTCAAATAGTGACTCACCTCGTTTGTTTATGTCTGTGCTGCCCCATATGGTATGGTGCGCGTTTACATCTCCTCCGATGATTAGGTCGTGGCCTTTACTTCTACACCATCTTACCAGAGAACGTACCTTATCTGAGGGGGGATCGGCGGATTCATAAGGCAGGTACATGGATGCGAGAACCAGTATTGGTTTATCCTGGAGTTCCATTGCTACTACTGTAAGGTCTTCGTTGCTGTAGCGGGAGATCATTGTCAGAGTTATGTTTCTACAGGCTACGATACAGCTTCGAATCGTACCTTCTGTCTTCGGGGAAATGAGCGTGAGATTACTTGACCTGAGACCGCGGACTTTCTTGCTCGCCAACCAAGGTTCCTGTATAAGGGCCACGTCTATCTTCTCTTTCCCCATTACTCTCAACAGCTCGTCCGACGCTGCTTCAGAGTGGTGTAGGTTTATCTGCACCACTTTCATGCTGTCCGGGGTTGCTGATATCTTCTTCCACGTCGGGGAGGGACGTCCTGAGTCGGTTTAGTCCGAACTTGATAGTTCCGTTCGAGAGCCGCAGGAGATTTAGGGACTCTGGACCTATCTTGATCCAGAGGTCCTTTCCATCTCCCTTGTCTCTCGCTCGTCCTCGGACTATCTTCCAATCCCCAGCTTGTAGGCTCTTATTCTGCCTTTTAACGAGGTCTAGAATAACCATATCCTCCAGGATTGGAGGTGGGACCCATACTTTTATGGTGGTCCAGCTGGGGATTTTGTCAATTGGCACAATGCTGATGTCCATATCTGGCCAGAGTCCGCTCAGATTGTTGACGCACGCCGTTAAGAACTCGATAGCTCTAGGATTGCCGCATCCAACAATCTTTACGCCCTTATGCCATTTGGCCCCTTCGAACTCGGTGAACGCATCATCCTCGTCCGTAGCAAGGGCTTCGTGCATCTTCAGCAGACTGCCTTCTTCCACCATCATCCATCTTTCAGTAGAGATTCTGCCTTCTGGATTACTCCGGTCAACAATCGCTACTTGAAGCTCAGGCGCCGATGTCAGGCTATGCTTCCGGATTAAGCGGTTGTCGCGTACTGAGAGTGATGCTGGGTCTTTCGACTGCATGCTCCTCAGGTACCGCTGCGAGCGCTTGTATCCAGCCTTGATTCTCTGCTCGTCCGTCTTGGTCAACTACCAGCCCAGACCTATCCGATTCCATCGTCGTGATGTCATCTTCATCGGTTTCTGTTCGCTGGATTTTGCCAAGTGCAGAAAGTCCGTCATTTGTATCGTCGCTGAGGTAGAGTTCTATATTGTCTTGTCTTGTCATCATCAACAGATGATGAATTGGGTGGGTTACCAGTTCCCGCCTGGAGACCACCTGCAGAGTTAAATTTAATATTTTTACTCATCATAAAGGGGGGGGGTGTGGGTGGATAACCTTTAGTTGAGGTTACATATGATTGTCAGTGTCTACATATAGGAGTGGTTAGGCTTTAGCTATTAGCTTTAACTTTATCACTGCTACCTGGAGACATCAACAACCCTATGCAACCCGTAAGCCTCCGCATCGCGACAAGATTGTAACCCGCGACGGGGGTACATAACGCTAAAAATATGGAAATATGTCAAAAACTATGCAAAGAATACATGCACAAAATATGCAAAATTTAAACATAGTTATTCTAAAAAATTAAATGTACTTATATCGGGCCCGTCAATAAAAGCGCTACAAATGTTTTTTTTCAATAAAACAAAAACGGTTTTGGATATCAATGAAATTCTTTATTCCTGTGAGTACGTTCGATGCCATTATGTATGGAACTAGATTTCTTTTGCATGGCCACCACGGGCACGCTTGCAGAAGTCCAGACGCTGAACCCAATTTTCGACGGTTTTCAAGCATAAATCGGCCGATACTGCTGCAATTTCACGTTCGATATTCGTACGAAGTTCATCAATCGTCGCTGGATTGTTGGCATAGACCATAGACTTGACGTAGCCCCACAGGAAATAGTCTAACGGCGTCAAATCGCACGACCGAGGCGGCCAATCGACTGGCCCATTATGAGATATCACGTTCTCCAACCTTGGTTTCCAATAAATTGATTGTGGCATTCGGTGTGTGGCTTGTGGCGCCGACCTGTTGGAACCACATGTCCTCCAAGTCCATATCATCCAATTGGGGCCAAAAATATTCGGTTATCATTGAACGGTAGTGATTCCCATTCACAGTAACGTGCCGGTCTTGATCATCACGGAAGAAGTACGGCCCAATGACGCCGCTGGCCCATAAACCGCACCAAACCGTAATTTTTTCGGGATGCAGTGATGACTCATGGAGTACGTGTGGATTGCTGTTTGGCCAATAACGCATAGTTTGTTTATTGACGAAGCCATTCAGCCAGAAATGAGCCTCATCGCTGAAGATTATTTTTCGATTTTTCGCGCTCTTAACGTTGAGGCCACTGACTCCGAATTTCGGTAGTAAATTTTAATAATTTCGACTCGTTGGCTCGTATATCTTTCCATCATGAAATGGCAAACCTTACTGAAGAGAAATGTCAAAAGAGCGGCAAAAAATATGGCGTCGTTTGTTGTCCCTGTCGGTCTACTTTTGTAGCGCCCCTGTTGAAAACCCCTATACATAAAATTTTTTAGACTTTTAGATAGTTTTTCAACCTAATACGCACCTACCTACTACGCAACCACTCGATGTGTTGGTTTTAAAATGGGTGTTGAATTGGTTGCATCGGTCTCAGGACAGAAACTTCTGAAGTTGTCTGGAAGGCAAACATCGACGTACCTATTACGGGCAAATACTGGCTAGGGGGGTGTCGCCCTCAAAAAATTATGATTTACCCAGATGAAGTAAATGATTTTACGGTGCAGGGAAAAATAAACCTAGTGCCGGCGGAAAGCGTTGATTTACTCGTGAGTCAGGTGTCGTCGTTATAAAAAAATCGCGAGCAAGTAACTTCTACGGGATGCAATCGTTGCTGATCAGTCGTAGTGAATGGACGTGTTTATCACAGAGCGGATATTTAAAACCTATTACGCAATCGCAAAAAAAACTGTACAAAGTCTGGAAGGCTTACATCGTACTACCTATTACGGACTAAAACAGACAAAGAAATAAATAAATTCTCTTGACGGGGATGCCTTCCTGTTCCGATGGAGCGGGGTTCCCCAAACGTCCGACTGTCCGTCCGTTGGTCTCGGCCAAAGCCGACCACACCAAAAATGGTGAAAATTTCCCCCAGTACTCAAAACTGGTAGTGCGGTGAGGGGAAAACGTCAGGTCCAACCGTCGAAACGGAAGCACAATGAGCACCGGATAGCGCTCAGAGTGTTGACGAAGTTGGAGCCTGTTGAGGTTTCGGCTCTTACCGAATAACAAAAGGAGTCACTTACCTGGGCGGCGGATGGTAAAAAGTCGTGACATATGCGGACGACGTGGCAATCGCAGTCAGTGGCAAATTCGAAAACGTCCTCAGAGACATCCTACAGGTTGCTCTGAACAAGTTAACGCCCAAACCGCTGCTTCTGGCCCATCTATCCAACTTGTTCAGAGCCACCTGTAGGAAGTCTCTGAGGACGTTTACGAATTTGCCACGTCGTCCGCATATGCATTGACCTTGCAGCCACAACGTTCTAGATCTAGGATTTGATTCACCGCTAGGTTCCAAACTAGTGGAGACAGTACTCCACCTTGTGGGGTCCCTATGTTTACAAACCTTGTTAGAGTTGTGGACCCTAGACATGCTGTTATGCGTCTTCTGTTGAGAAGACTTTGAATTAGTCTAATCAAACTATTTAACTTTTAAATGTGACAGTGCCGCAATTACCGTATCTGAGTGAATATTGTTAAAACCCTCTCTATGTCAAGAAATGCCACCATGATGAATACCTTGAAATGCAGGGACGATTCGATAGTGCTTACAAGTTCGTGCAGGGCTGATTCGGTGGACTTCCCCTTACTGTAAGCATGTTGGTTCCCCGACAGGAGTTTTGTATCCAGGTTTCCTCCATCGATTCGGGATGTATGAAAGCCTGATACAGCCTACATAAATTTTCTACAGCCAGGGTATAATGTACTTTAACATTTTCTGCATTTCTGCTGGAGTGATGCCGTCTTGTCCAGGTGACTTGAAAGGCTCAAAGTTATTAATAGCCCCGCTTATTCTGGATCTCCCAGTCAACAAGCTAGCGACGCTCGCAGTCCTCTCGCACTCTTGTTGGTCTTGTTGGTCCTGCTGATCCTCTGGTTCTGTTAGAAAGTTCCCCGGGAAGAGTAGTATACCAAGAGTAGACCGACAGGGACAAGCATGTTGGTTCCCCGACAGGAGTTTTGTATCCAGGTTTCCTCCATCGATTCGGGATGTATGAAAGCCTGATACAGCCTACATAAATTTTCTACAGCCAGGGTATAATGTACTTTAACATTTTCTGCATTTCTGCTGGAGTGATGCCGTCTGGTCCAGGTGACTTGAAAGGCTCAAAGTTATTAATAGCCCCGCTTATTCTGGATCTCCCAGTCAACAATGTAGCGACGCTCGCAGTCCACTCGCACTCTTGTTGGTCTTGTTGGTCCTGCTGATCCTCTGGTTCTGTTAGAAAGTTCCCCGGGAAATTTGTGTCGAGCAGTACATTGAGTGACTGCTCGCTGTTTTTGGACCAGTTATTTGCCTCATCCTGTAAATATCTAACTGTACAGGGTGAAGCAGATAATATCTTCCTCAGCCTTGCGGCGTCGGAGACCTTTTTCACTTCGCCACAAAGGTATACCAAGAGCGTCTTTGTGCCTTCCATAGCTCCTTATAGATCTTGAGTTACTCTTTATAAGCATCCCAAACATTAGCGACCCCAGTAGATTTCGCACTGTTGAATAGCTTGTTGCATTTTTTAACCCTTATTTTAACCCTTGTACCTTGTTTTTGAACAGGCTTCTATTGAATGAGGGAACTATTGAATGATTTGGTGATATGCTCGACCAGATTATCCAGAACGGCTTTGTTATTCGGTTCATACAGAAGCTTAGAGTTGAGGACTTTTGTGAAATTCTTCTCATACAGTTGCCACTTTATCTTCCTCACATTTCTGTAGACAGCATGTTTAGGCGTTTTTTCAGCGAGTTTGAACTCTATATAATGGTGATCTGAGAATGAGTGGCCGTCCAGTACATTCCACCCAATAATTTTATCTGACAGCTGGTCAGTAGCAAACGTTACGTCTAGTACTTCTTGTCTGTCTGTAATTGTTAAGTTCAGTTTATTGCCTATGTTACAAATAGTGTGGTTGGTAGTTAGAATAAAGTCAAGAAGCGAATCACCGCTATTGTTTATATCCGTACTACCCCAGATAGTATGATGAGCATTCGTGTCTGCGGCAATAATCAGCTCGAGCTCGTCAGATGTTGCTTTTTCTACTACTTCCCTAAAGAAAGCTGTAGGTACTACAGCTTCATAAGGTAAGTAACTAGAGACCACCCAATATATGCGATTACCGATCTCCAGACTGACAGATGTTTGGTCTTTACCACTTAAATTAGTCAGGAGAAATAAGTTTAGATCTTTCCTGGCCAAAATTCAGGTTCTTGGAGTGCCTTACAGTTGGCAACAATCAGTTTAAAGTTGGGTGTCCTGATACCGCACACCCTTCCTCCTACAATGTAGGGCTCCTGTATCAGTACGATGTCTACTGCACCAGTGGACAGGCGCAGCAATAGCCGCAGGCGCCGCTAAAGTAGGAGGTTAATCTGTAGAATTCCTACCATAATTGGTAATTTACAGAGTAACATCCACCCCGACAAGGGTGTTATCGAACTCTTCGTCCGTATAATCGAGGAGCATGTCCCGGCCGGATGCGTCAGAGTCCGGAGACTCTCCTCAGCCCTTCAGTGTCCGAAGTAGTGATTTCGTCCTCAGAGAAGGACGTTACAGATCTGTTAGAGTTGGAGTCATCGGAAATAATGGGCGTGGCTAAGTCCGCACTTCCAGAAAGCCGTGTATCAACCACGGTGGACGACTCGCCTTCCTGTTTGTATACCTTCAAGACTATAGTCTCGAAACCATATTGCAGGGTTGCACATGGGAGGTGGATTCAGCGTTAAGGAATCCATCCAATTATTGGTCGGCAGGCCAGGATTGTAATCTTTTATTATTTCTAATATGTCAGCCGAATTGGAGGGCTCTTCTGTAACCCAGGTAATGGCTCTAAGGTGATTAGGGATGTTTTTTTTTCTACAACATCCAACTGGGCGCCCGGCCACACCTCACCCGCTCGACTCAGAGCTGCCTTATACAATTCTACTGATCTGGCATCACCGAAATATAAGAGTTTTTACTCTCCCCTGATACCATCCTGCATCGTTGAAGATTGGTGGTTTGCCCGACATTTCTCTACGTACATCGAGGTAATGAGCCATAATGGCTGACTGCACATGGCTCCATTTGTCCTTTAGGATGGATCCATCCTCACTACATCTGTCTATAACAGCCATCACTAGACTCTCCTTCGCCACTTCATTGAAGGGCTTGGTGAGTGTCCTGTTGATGGTGACCTTAGGGTCTCTTGCCTTTTTCGTAGGCAGGGGTTCATCAGGTGATCTGATTCTTTTGACTTTATTAGCCGTTAACACAGCTGAATTTGTGGCTCCTTCAGCCGACCCATTGCCTTTAGAAGCATCTATGACGTCTGTTGATGTAGTGGTGCAAAAAGGGGGGTTCGCGTGGTAATGAAAGAAATAAATAAAAACAAACGAATTTTAGTTTTAAATATAAATAATGGGGGATCTTTATTGGTTTTCTTTTCAAATCAAAGGTAGGGTTATTACCGTGTGTATTGTTGGCGACTAGGCATGTGTGCGCGAGCGTAGTGCAGAACGACAAGTGGGGAACGCAGAGGCTCGTTACTCGACTACCATAGATTTTGCGGATAGAGATAGAGAGAGATAGACCCGAAGATAATCAAGACGGCCAAACAACAACCACTGCCCGTAGGCAACCGCACTCTGACACATAAAGTCTCCAAAGAGGGGTGTAGAGGTGATTCCACTGATGTCACTATATGACCGGTATTGATCAGGCTTGGTAAGTTGAGACAATGCTGAGTACGTGAACATTGCCGTCCACCTTGCAACAGCCGACGATGCTGTAGTACGAAGGAAATAATCTACAACTTATACCATGTATATTAGTAAATGGTAAGACACGTAAATTCAGTTACATGTGAGCATTTTACAATTCAATACGTATTTCAAGGCTAAATTAAGAATTCATAAATGAATTAATATTGACGAGTTCAATAAATTACAATTTCAAAATTAGTTTGAGTTCATAAAGACACCGACGAAAATTAAGGGTAAGGCGCGATCATTATTAGCTAAATAGATTCAGAAACTAGATGCAAACTTCAAGATTTCAAAAAATGAGACACGAGTTCGTTTAAAGACGAGAGCAACAAATTCTAAAGATAATTCCGGTTTCAATTATAGTCGTACATTTACGCGTTAAAAACGTTTTTGTCAGAAATGTGACCAACGAAATTATATTGTCGAGCGTGAATTGATCACAAATTCCAAACGAATCGGAGCGACGAAAATTACATACGATGGGTGAGACTACCAATTAAAAAACAAAGGCCTACGTGAATTCAAGTCCGGTTGTCAGAATTGAGGTTTAAATTCCCGAAAGGCAGAATATCGCTTGTCTTCGAAATACCAGGGGAGAAGTCCACAGTTGTGCTTGTAGCATGAATTTCTCGAAAGGCGGGTGGTAGTGAACCAGTTAGGATGTAACCAAATATGGCGTTCTGAGCCAGTAGTGACTCAAGAACACTGCGCGGTGTTTCACACAAAAGAATTTGCAAGTAGCAAATCTGCAGGACCATCATCGAATGAATCAGCCAATCGGAGACTGGGGAGACGAGATCTAAGGTTCGTAGCAACAGAAGGTGATGTCAAGTTGCCAGAAATGTTCGGAAGAACGAGGGCTACCGTGTCTAAGACGAGCGATGGACCTACAGGTGAGGAAATTTCAAGGGAGGAAATTTCTCTTCAATTCCCAGGGAGAGTACAGTTTACGCCTGAAACACTGGCGTTCGTAGAAAGCGTTGAAATTCCCAATTGTTTCCGAAAGCGGTCCGTAATTAAGGACGTCTCGGAAGATGGGTCAATGAGAGCTCGAGCAGGGTACGTAATACCCCGGTGAATGATATTTACGGTGGCGGTCCTCAAGAGCACATTCCTATCCTGGGTGGTATGAAATACCTGGCGATTCATAACGGTGAGATTGTCCGCATTTGAAGTGCCACTAACAGCAAGGATAGAGCTAGGCGACGAGACTGTTGAGGACGAGAACGATAACGGCGGTGTTAGAGGGTGTGATGCCTTCCATTACACACATTACAGTTATGAGTGCTAGAGCAGTCTTTAACGGAATGGCACCGTGAAAAACAATTAAGAAAACGACCTTGTTCTTAACTTCAGTAAATTTCTTATCGAAGGGAATCTTCTTGAACCGAGGACACTACAGTATAGGGTGGATTTCATTGGGGCAAAAACTACTACAATTGTTGTAGGAAGATTTCTAATTTCCTAGAGCCGCCGTATTTGTAAAATCCGTACAGATTTTCCGAGACCTTTGATGAATCGATGCCCTTGATATCACGAAGACACGCCAGAGTTTGAATTCTTTCCGTAAGAAAAGAATCTAATGCCTGATAGGAGGATAACGACGACTTGTCCCTGAATTGTCCTCTGTTCCCATAGAGTTAGGGTGAGCTTTGGCAATCTCTGGATACAAATAAATACTAATATATGGTCCCAGTGGACCGTGACAATGTCATAAACGTCCATTGCCGATAGACACCCGTTGATACCACGCTTCAAAGTCTTCAAGCCCGAACTTGACTAACTTTCTAACATCGGAAGGTGAAATAGAAGCTTGAGGTGATTATTCACCAAGATACGCTTGTTATCATACGTTCGAGTATCCTTCAAAGCTTTCCAAACTAGATCGAAGCTTTGATGGGTGAGGGGAAATTTCTCAACAATTTCTATGGCCTCACCGCACGTTTTCCGACGTAAATGACAAAGCCCTTCGATATCGCTGAGACGAGAGTTATTCATATAAACCGCCGTAAATAAATCCCGAAATGTGGGCCGCGAAAGAAAATCGCCCTTAAAAACGTCAGTGTCACAAGGTGGGATTGAAATATTGAGCATGACGTCACTAATTGGCTGAATTATGGCCGCGTACCTACTAGTATTTTCCAGATCTAAATTATTCGAAGTTTCGACTTGAGTACCGATTTCACGAGACGTGTGAGTCGAGGTACTCATATTGTTTAACGGGTCGGTATTGCGCGTTTCCCCGAAAGGTTGTTGTGCCAATAAAACCACTGAACCACTCATAGTCGAACTCATGGATGTTCTACGAGAGCGTTTGAACATGGACAACTTCCTCTTTATAGTGGCGAGACATTGTATATAAGTCTGATTGGTGTTCGCCAAGTCCATATCATGTTTCCCCTTGTCTGGAGATAATTGCCAATAGTCCAGACATTTCTGAAAAATCGCGTTGTAGACCTGTACTACGAACCTCAAGATCATAAACATCGAAATCTTCTGCCTTCAGAATACGTAAAGACGAATCAAATTTCAGTACAGCCTCTGAAGCGCTGATGAAAAAAATCAAGAGGAGTAAGCGGAATTTTGAAGAAGATAATAAAATGGGACGAAAATTACTATATTTCAAGCCAAAAGCGGAACTAAATTCAATTGAAAGTTAACTAATTAAAATTCCCAGGAAATGTTAAACCAATTACAGAATAACACACGAAATTAAATGTTCAAACCTGTCGCGAAGGCCCCAAAAATTAAATGGTTGTAAATTTTTCAAAATCAAACATGACCAAACGTTCCAAAATAGCAAACAACGAAAGTAAATTTGGGCACAGTAAATCAATAAATTCCAAATAAAATAAACAAAATAAAAACAATATAGAGCGCCCCAGTAGGCGAGTTGGTAGCGTACTCGCCTATGAGTTTGGGGGTTGTGGGTTCGATTCCCACCAGAGGCTCTGGTCTGTCGCTGCAAAATTTAGCCATATGGTCTTTGTAACCCGGCCTTTCCCTGGACCTTAAAATTATAATATAAATTTACTTTGTATTGTAATTCATATAAATAAATAAATAAATAATAAAAACAATATTCAAAAATTTCTCGCGGTGTACCGAACGAAATTTCCCGGTCTAGTACGTACAAAAAATCACCCGAATATAGCACGTTTGTGTTCAAATATACACAATTCGCAAGACCGAAAACGAGAAAGTCAAAAAGAATATTTTTTTAAACTTATGTATGACGAGTTGACCTAAATTAAAATGCAAAAACAAATTTTCAAATATTTTTTTCCAATCAAAAAAATATATACAATGAAAAGTACCGAACAATGTACTAAATAGTAGTACAACAAATCATTTATTTTTGTTTATCCGCGATTTTTACCCGTGAGCCACTGTGCCAACGTCAGTCGGTCATGGCTATTCACAATAAGCCTCACAATAGTGGGTAACACGATAGGAATCACGTCAGCTGTTCAATAACGATCACAACAAAGCAAACGAAACAGCGAATGGAGCGAGAATAAACGTCAACCGATCGATGGTGTTATGTGTGAATGTACGCGTATGTATATGATCGCGGGTAAACAAATAAACGAAATGCAATTGGTGGTGTTCTTACATATTTCTCTTATTGACCGAGGCTTCAAATTGGCGCTTAGATGATTAGAAACTGCGGACTGCAACGACGTTGTTGCTGTAATCTCAACCAAAGCAGTGCCGATTGAACTAAAGGGGAAAAAATGAAAAAAAAACAAAAATACCAACAACACCTCTGAATAAAAGGACGGTATACACGGTGTATAGGCTCGTTAAAAACAATTAGGCAAAATCCAATCGAATGCCGACGAATTAATCGATTGATTAGTTACGAAAATTAATTATCTTTATTGTTAACACTATACGAACACCGTATATACTAACGAAGAGGCGATAAATTCGAACGATAGTGGACTGTATTTTAAACGACACGCTCGAAACGACCAGTATCACAGAAAAATAATTTATTTTATTTTTTGTACTTATTTTTGCAAAACGAAAAAATAAGTACTTTTTAACTGAGTTTACGACCTGATGATGAATATGACGATGATTAATAAGATGATGAAGTTATTGCGATATGATGGTTTAGTGATGATAGGGATGAGGGGTGTGTGATGTGCGTATGACGACAGATCCCTTCAAAGCAAAAAATACCACACGATTAACGATGCTAATTCCAATCCGGCTCGATACGACCAAAATGTTGACGTATGGGTGCAAAAAGGGCGGTTCCCGTGGTAATGAAAGAAATAAATAAAAACAAACGAATTTTAGTTTAAAATATAAATAATGAGGGATCTTTATTGGTTTTCTTCTCAAATCAAAGGTAGGGTTATTACCGTGTGTATTGTTGGCGACAAGGCCTGTGCGCGACTGTTGTGCAGAACGACATGTGGGGAACGCAGAGGCTCGTTACAAGTTTTCGACTACCACAGATTTTGCTGATAGAGATAGAGAGAGAAAGACCCGAAGATGAGGAAGGCGGCCAAACAGCAACCACCGCCCGTAGGCAACCCGCACTCTAACACATCCGTTCTAAGCGAATAAAGTCTCCGAAGAGGGGTGTAGAGGAGATTCCAGTGATGCCAGACCGAAGATGAGGAAGGCGGCCAAACAGCAACCACCGCCCGTAGGCAACCCGCACTCTAACACATCCGTTCTAAGCGAATAAAGTCTCCGAAGAGGGGTGTAGAGGAGATTCCAGTGATGCCAATACGCGACCGGTATTGATCAGGCTCGGGAAGTTGAGACAATGCTGCGTATGTGAACAACGCCTCGGTAAGAGCCGAAACCTCAACAGCTTCCAACTTCGTCAAAACTTTGTGCTTCCGTTTCGATGGTCGAACATGACGTTTTACCCTCACCGCACCACCTGTTGTGATTACTAGGGGGAAATTTTCACTATTTTTGGTGTTGTCGGCTTTGGCCAAGACGGACGGACAGTCGGACGATTGGAGAAGAGAATTTGTTTATTTCTTTGTCTGTCTTAGCCCGTAATAGGTACTACGATGTAGGCCTTCCAGACTTTGTACAGATTTTTTTGCGATTGCGTAATAGGTACTGCGTAATAGGTTTTAGGTTAGGTTGAATAGAGGAGACGTTTAAACGTCTCATGTCCATGGACCTACAGTTAAGCCAGTGGTTCGGCGCTCGTTATTTATGATTTTTATACCCCACGGGTTACAGAAAATCGGTACAAGACACGAATATGCTCAGTATCTTCCAGTCATATCCTCTGAGATGAATCAAGTCTGGCAATATGTCGGAACCGAAATACCGGATCATGTGTGAAAGCAGGGCAGTGACACAGAAAATGTTCCATCGTTTCGATGTTTTCCCTGCATGTCCTGCACTCGTCATTTTCTGCTAGTCCTATGCGATGACGATGTGCCTGTATGCTTTAGTATCCCGTTAGAACACTCATCATCTTACTAATCTCGATCTTGTTTAGTTTCAGAAAACAACTTGTTTTCTTCTCTTTTGGGTCACCACACAGTATCTTTGCAGTTGCTCTATTCCACACAGTTTTGTGAGCCATCACTGCCCAGTACTTCAACTCATCCTTCGTGGCATCGAAAGGTTTTCAATTTTCCAAGTTGTTTGCTCGTTCATTTCCAATCACTCCGCTGTGTCCCGGTACCCAGAAAATACGCTGTTGACCATGGACTGAGTAATTATTTATCGTTCTTTTACAGTCCAACACTGTTCTGGATTTGACCTTTTCCGATGTTATTGCTTTGGTCGTCTTTTGGCTATCTGTGAAGATGTTGGCATATTCAGGCTTTGTGGTATTACTGAGCCAGTTAACACACTCCGTGATTGCTCGAACTTCTGCTTCAAATATTGTGTTATGGTCTGGGAGGCGGAAGTAAAGTTCGACTTCTGGTTCACAAATAAAAAGTCCCAGACCCGTCCTTCCTCCTAGCCTGGACCAATCAGTGTAGCAGCTGGTTCCCACTGGCACATGAGCTAGTGTTCCGTTTTCCCATTAGCATCTGTCTGGCACGAACGAATCACAGGCAGCTGTAAGCCGCACTTCAGGAATGCGGTCGGAGATTTCCGTTGTTTGAATATGACCGACCAGTGATTGTAATATCTTCTGATGGTATGACTTGTGGTCTCGATTTATCCATTCACCCATCACTTGTAGACATCATGCTGTGAGGGCTGCCTAATACTTTATACGGATATCTATTGGTTGGATGTGCAGTATAGTCTCTAAAACTCTTGTTTGTGCGGTTCTAATTGCCCCGCTTATGCCTAGACAGCACATACGTTGCACTTTTTGCCATGTTAGGTTTTAACTATCCGCTCTGTGATAAACACGTCCGTTCATTACGACTGATCAGCAACGACTCCAGCTATTAACCTAAGTTGAGCGAATAATTGACGACTTGGTCAAACGCAAGATGCAGATAACAAGCTAAAATTCAAACAACACGCACTTGCCGTTTGTATAGACATTGAAGGTGCTTTAAACAACCGAGGGGATTAAATGTAAATCCTGACAAAACAGAAATAGGTATATCTAGAAGGAAAACGAAGATCCATCCTTTTACCTTGCCTCGATTCATGATAAGAAGAAGAAAAAATTTTATATATATGAATAAAAGCAAAAAATTGGTGCAAGATGGCTGCGAGTCTATGGAGTGTGAGGTTGGGATTTCTACCTGACCTGCAGGAGCTGCTACTCAGTTAGAAATGACGGCGACAGACGTAAGTGAGACTTATGTTGTTGTTAATTTGAATTGAAATTGACAGTCTGTTCAGCTAAATGCACCAAAACGCGGACGTGCGATAGCTACCCAAGCAATAGTTTTCATCATCTTATTCTTACCCATAATAATAATATTTTTAATTTGGTTCATTGTCACTTATCATTCGGGTAAGAAAGCTCTCTTCTTCATTGTCTTCCTGTCAAACACCAACCTTCACGTTTTTATTGACATTTCTTAAAGCGTTTTGCACACGAAAATGTGAGAACGGGGGCAACCCATCCAACAGCTGTAAAAGTAGCAACAGCTGATTCTACGAGTAGACACTGAAAAATAATCAAACAACCGAATACAAATACAAATACAATTGTTTGCTTGATTGATCGTATATGTATATAGAGGGGCTATATCTAAATCGGAAACCTTCTGCACCCGCTTCAGTAAGTCCTTGAGTTAAAAAGAAAGTTCTTGCTAAATTTCATAGTGATCTGAGCATAATTGTGACCAGTACTTGGTAACAAGGATACATTTTCAAACAGACGGACGGACAAAACCAATTTAGAAAGAGATTCTAGGTCGATATCTTAATATATATATTACACGATTGTTTGGGTTATCTAATTTAAAGTATTATGAAAAAATTTAAAAAGCAACATTGTGGTTGTAGGACTTTGGTATAAATATTTCTTATAGTTGCAGGTTGTTTGGGATTGCAAATGGATGGCCCATCGGTCAATGTTTTAATATAGCCCCCATATATAGCATCTTACTTATTGTGATTCCTACTGTGCTCATCTACTCTACATTTACCGTATTTTTACCTCCACCATAGGATGGGGGTATAACACCTCTAAATATTGATCTGAGACCACATGAAGTATATATATTCTTAATCGTCTTAAAATTCTAAGACGATTTAGCCATGTCCGTTTGTCATCCGTCCGTCTGTTGTAATCACGCTACAATATATAATACTTGAAATAGGTGGCTGAAAGTTACCTGCAGGTAACTTGTGATTGAGAACGGGCTATATCGGTCCACATTTTGTTATAGACCCAACGTATAGCATCTGTCCGATTTAACTTCTTAACGCCATAGAGACCACAAATATCAACTCACTGGGCTGAAAATTGATAACTGGGGTTAATTTATACCCGCACACGAACAATGGTAGCCATAGGTCCACGTTTTGATATAGCCCCCACTGAAAGGTCCCTCTAGATTTTCCTTCTTAACGCAACAAAAACCACAAATTTCAACGAATCGGGCTGAAATTTTGTAATATGACTTTATTTGTCATTCCATTGCTATCCATGGTGGAGGGTATATAAGATTCGACCAGCCGAACGTAACGCTTTTACTTGTTATCTTTCAAAAGGGCGGTAAACATAAACACGAATGAATTTTTCTGATCGTCTAATTTGACATTTCATTTCGTTCGTTGTTGTCTTATAAGAACCAAAATGTTGGCGACAATTGAAAGCTTCTTTGTTTACATCCAAAACAAAGTGTGCAAAAACCAAAAATTTATTCGCTTGCCATTTGACGTGCGAAGTGGCCAAAAAAAAGTTACAAAAACAGGCCCTGAATCGAGGAGGCTGGGACTGAGAAGATTCTGCAGCATTCGGAGTTGAGCGCCGCACAGTGGAAGGAATTAAAAAAAGTGAAATAATTCTGCCGATCTTAACCAGACTACCGATTGCGATCAAACTTGGCATGTTTGTAGAAGAGGTATTAGAGAAGTTAAGTTTTGAGTTTGGGCCCACTGTGGTATACAGGGGCGGAGCTGCAGGGCCTCAACCTCGGTTGAACAAAATGTTTAAGCGCGTGTAACTTTCGTCTTTTCCGTCCGATTCATAAAATCTTTTTTTGTGTGTATTCTAATACCAAGATCTACAAAAGGCACCTAACAGTTATCTTGTATAGTTACCAAGATATCTCTATTTGAAAATTGAATTTTTAATTTTTTCCCCGATCCTGTGCTAGTATTTTGTAAATATCGAAGCAGAATATGCACCATCTACTTTAGCATATCTATCTACTTATGCATATCTAGATTGGCAATAAAATTTCCTATATGATGAAATTGAAAAATTGGTTCGATATACCCAATAGGACAAAAGTTATTTTTTAGGAAAAAAGTATATGTCGTATTTTTGAGTTTTAGAAGAAGTTGGTTAAAAAATGTATAACATCTTAAAGGAAACTTTCCAAGGAATACTCTCAAAAAAAGAACGGGTCAAAAATATTTATTGCTATTGTTATCAAGCTTCTCCAATTTACACCATTTTTTACACAAATTTCAAAAGTAAGCCACATTTTCTCCGATCGCGAAGCTAAAATGTCAAAACTATTGGCATATTTATATGTGGTAAGATGTTGTAAGTTGAACTGCAAAGGGAATTTGAATCCTGGCTTTTAGTATAGTAGATATAGAGGAAAAACCAAAAAATCTCATTTTTGGGGATTTTCAAAATTATTTTGGGAATTGTGGGATTGACTTTTGGAAATATAATGATTTGCGAATTACTCTCGATTTTTGAAGTCAAGACCTACAAACTACAAAATATTTCATTGAAATATGTTTGTTCAAGCTTGTTGAACATTAACAATTTGTAATAGAATTGGTGTACATATTAAAAATTATATTTCCCAGTTCTGTAAATTATTTCTAAAACTTGGCTTAATTGTTATTTCCAATTTCACTTTCTGCTCCGCCATTTATTGTAAAAAGGTTTCCCAAATAAACTAAACATCGTATCTGCCTCTTTTATTCACGGCAGCCGAGGGAACCACATCTCTTCTCAAAAGGACAGGTTTAATAAATACTAATATAAAACTTAACTTGGTCTCTTATTTTTTACCCCGCATAGTTAAGGCAATCACTTCAACATTACGTGTTCGCTCGTGTAGTAGTTTTCACGAAACTACGTGCCTTCTCTCTCTCCAAGTCTATGTTTTTTCTCATTTACAGAAAGTGCAAACTACAAGTTTCTTCAATGTTGATTTTTAAATATTTTATGGCGCTATTACATTTCTGTCTGCATTTGAAAATTGATTTTTTGACTATTTTCCCGATCCTCTCCTAGCAATTTATTTATATTAGATCCAAATATCGTTTCAAACCGAATCGTTTTAAATTTCGCTAAGATACAGGTGTCGTTGCTGATCAGTCGTAGTGAACGGACGTGTTTAGCACAGAGCGGATAAAATCTATTACGCAGTACCTATTACGCAATCGCAAAAAAAATCTGTACAAAGTCTGGAAGGCCTACATCGTAGTACCTATTACGGGCTAATACAGAAATTAATAAATTCGTCGACGGGGATGCCTTCGCGTTCTGATGGAGCGGGGTTCCCCAATCGCCCTACTTTACGTCCGTTGGTCTTGGCCAAAGCCGACCACACCAAACATGGTGAAAATTCACCCCAATACTCACAACAGGTGGTACGGTGAGGGGAAAACGTCATATCCGACCGTCAAAACGGAAGCACAATGAGCACCGGATAGCGCTCAGAGTTTTGACGAAGTTGGAGGCTGTTGAGGTTTCGGCTCTTACCGAAAAACAAAACGAGTCACTTACCTGGATCAAAGGCGTCATAGATGCTTCTAAGGCCAATCAGCCGGCTGAAAGAGCCACAAATTCAGCTGTGTTAACGGCTAATAAAGTCAAGAGAATCAGATCACCTGATGAACCCCTGCAAGAGGCCCTAATGTCACCATCAACAGGACACTCACCAAGCCCTTCAATGAAGTGGCGAAGGAGAGTCTAGTGATGGCTGTTATAGACAGAAGTAGTGAGGATGGATCCATCCTCAAGGCCAAATGGAGCCATGTGCAATCCGCCATAATGGCTTATTACCTCGATGACCGAAGAGAAATGCTGGGCACACCACCAGTCTGCAATGATGCAGGATGGCATCAGGGGAGAGTAGATCTATATAAGGCTGCTCTGAGTCCAGCGGGTGAGGTGTGGCCGGGTGCCCAGTTGGATGTTGTCGAAAAAACAACATCCCTAGTCACCCTAGAGCCATCACCTGGGTTACAGAAGAGCCCTCCAACCCGGCTGACATATTATACAGGGTGGCTGATATGTATTGCAACCAACTTCAGGTTGCTATCATTTCTAAACCGTTAGTCTGATAGCTGACAGATCTATTTCAGTGACAGTTCATTTTATTGTTTACAAGCTTACAAAAGCATTTTGATCTATTGCATTCAGAAAAAAAGTTATTCGTGATGGAATTCAAGCGTGATAGTGTGATTGCTTTATATTTGGGTGGAAAAACACAAGTGGCTATCGTTAGAGCCCTCCAGCATTTAAATGTGAATACATCTTTTGTTTCTCGTACCATTGCTCGTTACCGTGAAACTGGCAGTGTTGCATCGCGTCCAAAAAGTGGACGAAAAAAAACGGTAACAACACCAGAAATGATCCGAAAAGTGAAGGCCAGATTTGATCGAAATCCACGCCGCAGTGGTAGAAAAATTGCTCGTGAGCTGAACATATCGCGAGAACGGATACAAACATATTAAGAAATGAGCTTGGACTAAATCCATTGAAGTTCCAAAAAGTGCAAGAGCTCACCGATGCACAAAAAAAGTTAGACTTTAAAGAGCCAAGAAGTTGCTTCGCTTGCACGAAAGTGGCCAGTTACCGAATTTGGTTTTCTCCGATGAGAAGCCATTCCAAATTGAGCAGTTTGTGAACAAACAAAATGATCGGGTTTACTTGCCAAAGAGGTCAGCTGGAAATTTACACCTTCGATTGGCCACCAGAACTCAAGCGCCGCCGATTTTTCTACCACGCCGCAGTGGTAGAAAAATTGCTCGTGAGCTGAACATATCGCGAGAACGGATACAACACATATTAAAAAATGAGCTTGGACTAAATCCATTGAAGTTCCAAAAAGTGCAAGAGCTCACCGATGCACAAAAAAAAGTTAGACTTTAAAGAGCCAAGAAGTTGCTTCGCTTGCACGAAAGTGGCCAGTTACCGAATTTAGTTTTCTCCGATGAGAAGCCATTCCAAATTGAGCAGTTTGTGAACAAACAAAATGATCGGGTTTACTTGCCAAAGAGGTCAGTTGGAAATTTACACCTTCGTTTGGCCACCAGAACTCAAGCGCCGCCGATGGTAATGGCGGCGTATTCATCGACCATGGGGTCAAAATAAATGCCGAATATTATCGGGAAAATGTCCTAAAGACAGTATTGAAGCCCTGGGCATACAAATATTTCGGCCGCAGACCATGGACATTCCAACAGGACTCAGCACCATCGCACTCAGCACGCGTCAACCAAGAATGGCTTAAAAAGGAGGTTTCTCGCTTCATTTCTACCGCACAATGGCCACCAAGATCTCCTGATCTCAATCCGTTGGACTTTTGCGCCTGGGGCATTTTAGAGAGTAAGGTTCGCACTAAAAAAGACGGCGCTTCGCCGGGAATGGGCCAAAATACCGCAGAGCCACTTTCGTGCAGCGTGTGATGGCTTTGTCGGCCGTTTGAAGGCCATAATTCGTGCCAAAGGTGGCCAATTCGAACAAATCTAAACTGTTTCTAAAATTGTATGTTATTTCCGACATTTTTTGCTTTTGAACAATACAATTAAAAAAAAAAATTAAAAAAATATACCGCTTTACTTTGTTGCATTACATATCAGCCACCCTGTAGATAATAAAAGATTCCAATCCTGGTCTGCCGACCCATAATTGGAGAATTAGCAAGGTGGTTGAGGCGGATGGTAAAAAGCGTCAGGTCAATTTCATCCTTAACGCTGAATCCACCTCCCATATACAAAGTGTACGTGCAACCCTGCAATATGGTTTCGACACTATAGTCTTGAAGGTATACAAGCAGGATATAGCTCCCACTGCGGAGGGCGAGTCGTCGACCGTGGTTGATACAAGGCTTTCTGGAAGTGCGGAGGTCCACACGACCATTATTTCTGGTGACTCTAACTCTAACAGAAGATCTGTAACGTCATTCTCTGAGGATGAAAACACTACTTCGGATACTGAGGGGCTGAGGGAAGTCTCCGGACTCTTTGGCGCATCTGGCGGGGACATGCTCCCGGGGACATGCTCTACGGACGAAGAGTTCGATAACACCCTTGTCGGGGTGGATGTCAATCTGTCGATTACCAATGATGGTACGAATTCTACAGATTAACCTCCATCACGCTAAAACAGCCTCAGCGGCTCTATTGCTGCGCCTGTCCACAGGTGCAGTAGACATCGTCCTGAGCCAGGAGCCCTATGTAGTAGGAGGACGGTATCAAGACACCAAACATTAAACTGCTTGTGGCCAACTGTGAAGGCACTCCAAGAACCTGCATTTTGGCCAGAAAAGATCTAAGTATTTTTCTCCTGACTAAGTTAAGTGGTAAAGACCAAACAGCTGCTAGTCTGGAGATTGGGAATCGCATATACTGGGTGGCCTCCAGTTACTTTCGTTATGAAGCTGCAATACCGACAGCTCTCTTCAGGGAAGTAGTAGATGAAGCAACGTCTGACGACCTCGAGCTGATTATTGGCGCAGACACGAACGCTCATCATACTATCTGGGGTAGTACGTATATAAACAATAGGGGTGATTCGCTTCTTGACTTTATTCTAACTACCAACCTAACTATTTGTAACATTGGCAATAAACCGACCTTTACAATTAAAGACAGGCAAGAAGTACTAGACGTAACGTTTGCTACTGGCCGGGTGTCAGACAAAATTATTGGGTGGAATGTACTGGACGACCACTCATTCTCGGATCACCATTATATAGAGTTCAAACTCGCCGAAAAAATGCCTAAACCTGCTGTCCACAGAAATGTGAGGAAGACAAAGTGGCACCTGTATGAGAAGAATTTTAAAAAGGTCCTCAACTCTAAACTTCTTTATGAACCGAATGACAAAGCCGGTCTGGATAATCTGGTCGAGCATATCACCACATCATTCAATAGTTCCCTTGAAGAAGCCTATCCAAAAACAAGGTACAAGGGTAAAACTAAACCCCAATGGTGGACTTCTGAGCTAAAGGCAAGGAAAAAGACTGCAACAAGCTATTCAACAAGGCGAAATCTACAGGAGCCTTTAATGATTGGGATGCATATAAAGGGCAACTCAAGATCTATAAGAAGGATACAAAACTCCTGTCGGGGAACCAATATGCTTACAATAAGGGAAAGTCTACAGAATCAGCCCTGCACGAACTTGTGAGCACTATCGAATCGTCCCTACATTTCAAAGAATTCACCATGGTGGCATTTCTTGACATAGAAGGGGCTTTTAACAACATACACCCAGAAGCAGTAATCGCGGCATTGTCGCATCTAAAGGAGAACTCTAGCTTGATTAGACTAATTCACAGACTACTCAACAGAAGACGTATAACAGCATGTCTAGGGTCCACAACTCTAACAAGGTTTGTAAACAGAGGGACCCCACAAGGAGGAGTACTGTCTCCACTAATTTGGAACCTAGCGGTGAATGAAATCCTGCTAGATCTAGAACGTTGTGGCTGCAAGGTCGTGGCATATGCGGATGACCTGGCAGTCGCAGTGAGTGGCAAATTCGAAAACATTCTCCGAGATATTCTACAGGTGGCTCTGAACAAATTGGGTAGATGGGCCAGAAGCAGCGGTTTGGGTGTTAACCCAAACAAGACAGAATTGGTTCTCTTTAGTAGGATGAATAATGTCCCTCATGTGGACCCTCCTCCTCGTAGAAATGGAACAGATCTAGTCTTTTCTGAAAGTGCAAAATTTTTAGGAATAATTTTGGATAGGAAACTGTCATTCAGACTACACGTACTGGAACGTGTAAAGAAGGCCAAAATCGCCCTATATTCTTGCAGGAAGGCTGTAGGGTCGCGGTAGTGCCTCTCTCCTAAAATTGTCCATTGGATATATATAGCAGTGGTTCGTCCAATACTGTTATACGGCATTGTGGTATGGTGGACGGCAACTGACAAACTAACCATCACAAAGCTGCTATCACGGGTTCAGAGAACTGCCTGCCTGTGCATAAGCGGAGCGTTAAGGACTACAGCGACTTATGGTGTTTTCTTTTGTGCCAAAAAATGCTACATTTTTTATGCCTTTCGCCCCAAAAATGCCTTTTTGTCTTCGATTGTAAAATAAATGCTGCACTGTGAAAGGGTTTCGTTTTCTTTTGTGAAAAAGTCGCACTTGCACGGGGCAAAAATGCAACATTTCAGCCCAGTATTTAATCGAAGGGTGGACGCTGCCCTACAAAACAGATGTTTTTTCGGCGTCGAGCGAATAGCCTAAATAACCGCGGGTGTCCGTGCGTGCTTTTTTATAATGAAGTTTGGTTAGCTGCTTTATTTAGGCGGCGCCGTGGAGTATTCTTTATTCTTAGTTTACTTTTAGTGAGTTAAAAGGCTAGTTTTTTGCATTTTTGTTATCGATTCTGACTATAAAAAATGCAGCAGTACAGGAGGACGTAGGCGACATTATTACTATGCTGCTCTCTGACAGGGCAACACCTTTTTTTAGAAAACAAAACACCATTAGTCTCTACAAGCCCTTTTCCATATACTGCCGATTAATGTTGTGGCGAGAGAAGTTGCAACCAAAGCGGCACTAAGATTAAACTGCATATCAATGTGGAGGTACAAGAACTACGGTCACATGAGGATATCAAAGTGTAGTGCTATAGTAACCGACCGAGTGGACTATATACCAACTGTGTACACCTTCGAGAGAAATTACATCACTATGATTCCCGCCAGAGATGAATGGGTCGGCAGAATACCAGGTAATAGAAACCATCTCCACTTTTACACGGATGGTTCGAAGCTTGATGAAAAGGTTGGCTTCGGAGTACACTGTGAAGAACTTAGTCTGGATATAGCTCACAGACTACCAGAGTCTATCTGCAGTGTCTATCAAGCCGAAATAATGGCAATATGGGAAGTCGCCAAGTGGCTGAGTCGCAACATAGTAACCAACACTGGCGTTGTCATTTACTCGGACAGTTAGGCTGCCATCAATTCTCTGGAGGCCACATCCCTAAATTCACAAATAGCCCTCGACTGCCGCAGATCTCTTAACGAGATGGCTGAGCAGTTTAATATACACCTCATATGGGTGCCTGGGCATAGGGATATCCCTGGGAACTGCAAAGCCGATGAACTTGCTAGGAAAGGGACGACTTTACAAATTCTCGAAGAATTTGCATATATTGGTGCGCCACTATCCACGTGCAAGCTTTGGATATGGCAAGAGGCAATCAGGCAGTCCGGCGACAGATGGACACAAATCGGCACCTGTAGGGTAGCTAGACAAATCTGGCCAAGGTATGACCTGAGAAAGTCAAAATATCTCCTCGCACTGGAAAGGAAAAGATTATCTACGTTAGTATCAGTTCTGACGGGACACTGCCTGATCGGCGAACACGCCAGAAGATTGGGGATTAACTCCAATGACTTCTGCAGAAGCTGTGGAGATGAGGAAGAAGTGGAGAGCATTGAGCACTTGCTATGCGACTGTCCCGCTTTGAGTAAACGACGACTGGACCTACTGGGGTCGGCCTTTCTAGGTAGCCTAACAGATCTTTCAGTACCAATATTCGTGCTATCGATATATTTGTATATCAAACAGGTTGGTTTCGATGAAGGGCATTTTAGCCCGTAGTACCACTAGGGACCTAAACTGGTCTATGTGAGCTTGTATAAAAAAATACGGCTGCCACCCTTACCTAAACCTAAACCTTCCGTTCAAATGTTATGTCGACTTCAAAATAGCTAAATGTGTACAAAAAAAATTGTAGATAACCAACTTTGGCTCCCTAGAAAATCTAAACCACACTTTATCAAACGGTAAAGGGCATCCAAATCCACATATGTAAATATTCAGAGTGGGTCGGTTTCATTTAGAATTACCCCATACTTTACATATATTTAGGCAATTTTTTTTGGATAACTTTTGAAATCACCCATTCTTCATTTTTTGACACGATTTTTTAAATAGTATTGACATATCCTTCTGATATTTTGCATTTTTGATTCGTATATCGCCAAAAATTGTTTCATATTTTGCATATTTTTTGCACATTTTGCATATTTTTGGCATATTTTGTATATTTTTTTGCATATATTTTATATTTTGTGCATATATTTTGCATATTTTTGATATGCACTTAAATTATTTAAATTTGAGTGATGAAACGTCTAAATACAATTTTTGGTTCAAATCGGATGAAAATTGAAAGATATGCAAAAATCCGAGGTCTATTTACAACCCTTTGGTTTCGTGTGTCAAAGCAAACATGATCATATTTGTAAGGTAGTGCCAAGCGAAATGCTGATTATTTGTTTTTATTTTGGAGCCATTTGATAGCATTCTAGTTTTGCAATTCATTGTTTATAAATAGACCTCGGATTTTTGCATATCTTTCAATTTTCATCCGATTTAAACCAAAATTTGAATTTAGAAGTTTCATCACTCAAATTTAAATAATTTAAGTGCATATCAAAAATATGCTAAATATATGCACAATGTTTACTTACGAGTGTTTGTTTGTCTGTTTGGTGTAAGTAAAAGAATGTGTGTTTTTGTTTTTTATAATGTTTTCAAATTTCAATGTTTGTTTTATTTATGAATGTTCACTTTGTTTCGGTTTTGTACAAATTAATTGGTAGTTTTTTGTTTGTTTAGTTCAAAGGTTTTATTAGATTTAAGTTTTAAATTAGTTTTAATATTTTTTAAATTTCACAATTTTAGTTTTAACTAAGAAAGTAAAATTTATTTTCACTTAACTCATTTGCACTTGTCACGGGAGGGTTCGAGGTGTTCGCTGGTTGAAGTAACGATCGGAAGGAATGTGTCTTGTTTGTTGAATGTCGCTGGTAACTTCGCCTGCAAGGCTGCCAGCAACATTCAAACAAAAAACAATAACAAAGTGAGAAGGGCATGCACCTAACCGCCGTTGGATGTTTGTGTGTGTGTGTGCATATGTGCTTTCGCACATAGGCTCAATTAGGTGCTTTACTGCTCACTTTAAAAAACACTCAATTTATGCAGTGCTGCTCAAACTTTAGCACAATGCTAAACATTCTGCTCCCCGTGACATGTGAAACTTATCCTAAACTTAATTTCTAGGTAAATTTCGGATGGGGCCCGAAAATGTATAGCCTAGGGCAGTTTTGTAGGCTTGAACGTCACCGATTCCAGAGACGCTGCATCCCTCACGTCTGATGGCCGAGAATGTATCGGCGCCAAGCTCTACATCTATGGGAGTGTTGCTTCGTGGGTCTGGGTCGGCTAGGGCGCTTTCGGCAAAATTGCGGGTCGGGTCTTCAATGAGATCGTCAGAGTAGGGTCGTGTAGGCAGCTCGTCTGTTATTAGGGCATTCACTTTGAGAGCCCAAGTGCTGTTGGCCTGACCAGCCATGATCTTGAAACTCGTAAAGCGCTGGCCCTGATGTAGAAACGAGCGGAGCCCCAGTCGCCGGAAGGTAGAATAGCCCATCCTTGTCATCGTGGCTGATTGGCTGACCAGGGCTCTCACCATGGCATACGAGTCCACTCCATATCGCAAGATCTTTACCATGGCAGTCGGTACAAAGACAAGGTCCCATTTGTACGGGATTGTGACCACCGGAGGTCGTTGCAACGAGTTATCCAGTTGAGGAGCGCCGTGGAGAAGGGTGTGGTGTCTGTGGTCGCATCGTCGGCAACCATTCAGGCTTGGGCAATCAGGCGCTAAATGGCTCCTGGCCAAACAATTCCGACAATAACCCCGACGTTCTACGGTTTCGTATCGTTGCGCAGGGGTTTTGTCGCGGAACCGTTGGCAGGAGCTGATTGCATGGTCCTCTTGGCATATTCCACACGAATACTGCCATGCATACTGGCCGTACCCGTCCTTGTGCCTGGCGCCCGGGTCTAGAGTTCGATCTGCTTCGCTGTTGTCGCTCATTAGACTGTGGACGTCGTTGGCCGGGTCTCGCGTTGGGTGGATCTCTCCTCTTCGCGCCAATCTTGTGAGGGTAGGTACGCAGCCATTTCTGAAAATAAATATTTGTGAGTACTATGTTTTTTGATTAAGATATACACGACTAGTCAGTCGCAAAAAAGTTTGACAATTTTGGTTAATGTTCGGTTAACAATGCCACTTGCAGTTCGTATGTACAATACTCTAGCATTTTGATCAATTCCGGGGTAAGTTTTTTCGACCCGACCTAGTCTCCACTCATTTGGGGCTAATCTTTCGTCCTTGATGACTACTAAATCGTTAATTTTAATATTATCTTGTTGATACTTCCATTTATTACGTCTGTGCAGCTCTTTAAGGTACTCTAACTTCCACCTTTGACAAAAATATTGTGAAATGATTTCGAGACGTTTCCATCTGTTAACTAGGGTTACATCCTGGTCAGATATGTCGGGTTCTGCTGGTGCAAGCATGGAACTACCAATCAAAAAATGACCTGGAGTTAGTGGGGAAAAGTCATTAGGGTCATTACTAGCTGAACTTAAGGGTCGAGAATTCAAACAAGCCTCAATACGAATTAATATTGTCGAGAATCCTCAAATGTAAAGTTCATTTTTGGAATGACCTTTCGCAAATGTGTCTTAAAGGATTTAACTCCTGCCTCCCATAGACCTCCCATGTGAGGAGCGCCTGGGGGTATAAACTTCCAACTAAGATTTTGATGAGCATTTTGTTGAACTAGAGACGATCTAAGGGTTTTTAGAAACTCGAGTCGATCTTTCCTTAAAAGTTCTGCGGCTCCTACAAAGTTTGTACCGTTGTCTGAGAACTTACAAGAGGGACAACCGCGACGACCTATAAACCGTGAGAAGGCTGCGAGAAAATATTGTATCGATAAGTCACTTGTGACTTCCAAATGTATCGCTTTTGTCGCAAAACACACAAAAACGCATACATATCCTTTGGTTATAAGACACGCTCTTCCAGTAAAGCTTTTTAGATTGAAAGGACCTGCAAAGTCGATCCCAGTATTGTTGAAGGGTCTGGTAAGCAAAGTACGTTCTGGAGGTAGCGATGCCATAATTTGGTTTTGAGTGTGTTGTTTGTATAAAATGCAAATTCTACAGTTGTGAATGACTTTTTTTACTAAAGGTTTTAATCTAAATATCCAGAATTCAGATCGTAAGACTCGGGTCATAAGTTGATTCCCTCCATGAATAGGTATTTTATGGGTGAATTCGACTAGTAACTGAGTCAGTTTAGCGCTATAAGGAAGAATAATAGGATGCCGTTCATTGTAAGTTAAAACTGGGGATTGAACAAGTCGACCGTTGGCTCTGATTACTCCCTTCGAGTCTAAGAACGGATTGAGTGACAAAAGTGTACTATTTATGGATATTCTCGTTTTTTGTTGCAAAGAGTGATATTCGGCGGCAAAGAAATGCTTCTGAGTCGATACGATGAGTCGCCTCTTCACGTCATGAATTTCGTCTGCCGTAATTTCTAAAGATTGCCTTCTTAAATGGGTACTTTTGGTCCCAGTGTTTCTTCAAAAACGCAAAACATAAGCCAAGACCTTATAAGCTCGTGGTAAAGAGGAAAAACGTTCTACGGGATCTTCAAAGATTGCTGTTGCGAAAACTTTGACTGTCTTTGCTTCTAGACTCGTGTCTTCTCCAACATCCGCTGCCGGCCATCTACTCCTGGGTAATTTTAACCACTGTGGGCCATGCCACCATAGTTGATGTGGCTTTAAATCCTCTGGTGCTTTCAACAGAGTAGACATTTTCGAAGTCGGTGAGATCGTTTACACAATTGGCAAATTTATCGCATTTAACCTTGTCCACCGTTAGATCAACTTTTAACGTCTTTTTAAAATTTTGTTCCAGCCAAAAAAGGTAAGACGGTTTTAAAAGAAGGATCAAGTTTTATAATTGGATTGGCCCCAAATGCAAAAAAGAACTCGAATCTTTTTGGATGTGCCTTATACCAAATTTTCCAAACTAGAGTAAGAGTATATTTTACAAATTCAATCCTTTTAGAATGTCGAAACGAGGGTGGGTCTTAGGCCAATTTGCAGATGAAAAATGTACAATTTTTCTCTGAAATTGCCAATTTATATTTTTTGTTGTTATCCAAGAGCCCGAACACGAAAACAATTATTTTCAATACTAAATTTGACGAACCACGTCAAATTGGTATAAAAATAACAGCAAATTTCAAAAATTTTCGAACAAGTACAAAATTAAATTTGACGAAAATGCGTCAAATTTGTATAAAACAGCAACAAATTTCAAGAAAGTTCCGAACGAGGGTGGGTGTTAGGCCAATTTGCAGATGAAAAATATAAAATTTTTCTCTGAAATTGCCAATTTATGTTTTTTTGTTGTTTTCGAAGAGTCCGGACACGAAAACAATTATTTTCAATAATGAATTTGACGAACCACGTCAAATTCGTATAAAAATAGCAGCAAATTTCAAAAATTTTCGAACAAATACAAAAATAAATTTGACGAAAATGGGTGAAATGGACCTTTCGCAAATGTGTCTTAAAGGATTTAACTCCTGCCTCCCATAGACCTCCCATGTGAGGAGCGCCTGGGGGTATAAACTTCCAACTAAGATTTTGATGAGCATTTTGTTGAACTAGAGACGATCTAAGGGTTTTTAGAAACTCGAGTCGATCTTTCCTTAAAAGTTCTGCGGCTCCTACAAAGTTTGTACCGTTGTCTGAGAACTTACAAGAGGGACAACCGCGACGACCTATAAACCGTGAGAAGGCTGCGAGAAAAAATTGTGTCGATAAGTCACTTGTGACTTCCAAATGTATCGCTTTTGTCGCAAAACACACAAAAACGCATACATATCCTTTGGTTATAAGACACGCTCTTCCAGTAAAGCTTTTTAGATTGAAAGGACCTGCAAAGTCGATCCCAGTATTGTTGAAGGGTCTGGTAAGCAAAGTACGTTCTGGAGGTAGCGATGCCATAATTTGGTTTTGAGTGTGTTGTTTGTATAAAATGCAAATTCTACAGTTGTGAATGACTTTTTTTACTAAAGGTTTTAATCTAAATATCCAGAATTCAGATCGTAAGACTCGGGTCATAAGTTGATTCCCTCCATGAATAGGTATTTTATGGGTGAATTCGACTAGTAACTGAGTCAGTTTAGCGCTATAAGGAAGAATAATAGGATGCCGTTCATTGTAAGTTAAAACTGGGGATTGAACAAGTCGACCGTTGGCTCTGATTACTCCCTTCGAGTCTAAGAACGGATTGAGTGACAAAAGTGTACTATTTATGGATATTCTCGTTTTTTGTTGCAAAGAGTGATATTCGGCGGCAAAGAAATGCTTCTGAGTCGATACGATGAGTCGCCTCTTCACGTCATGAATTTCGTCTGCCGTAATTTCTAAAGATTGCCTTCTTAAATGGGTACTTTTGGTCCCAGTGTTTCTTCAAAAACGCAAAACATAAGCCAAGACCTTATAAGCTCGTGGTAAAGAGGAAAAACGTTCTACGGGATCTTCAAAGATTGCTGTTGCGAAAACTTTGACTGTCTTTGCTTCTAGACTCGTGTCTTCTCCAACATCCGCTGCCGGCCATCTACTCCTGGGTAATTTTAACCACTGTGGGCCATGCCACCATAGTTGATGTGGCTTTAAATCCTCTGGTGCTTTCAACAGAGTAGACATTTTCGAAGTCGGTGAGATCGTTTACACAATTGGCAAATTTATCGCATTTAACCTTGTCCACCGTTAGATCAACTTTTAACGTCTTTTTAAAATTTTGTTCCAGCCAAAAAAGGTAAGACGGTTTTAAAAGAAGGATCAAGTTTTATAATTGGATTGGCCCCAAATGCAAAAAAGAACTCGAATCTTTTTGGATGTGCCTTATACCAAATTTTCCAAACTAGAGTAAGAGTATATTTTACAAATTCAATCCTTTTAGAATGTCGAAACGAGGGTGGGTCTTAGGCCAATTTGCAGATGAAAAATGTACAATTTTTCTCTGAAATTGCCAATTTATATTTTTTGTTGTTATCCAAGAGCCCGAACACGAAAACAATTATTTTCAATACTAAATTTGACGAACCACTTCAAATTGGTATAAAAATAACAGCAAATTTCAAAAATTTTCGAACAAGTACAAAATTAAATTTGACGAAAATGCGTCAAATTTGTATAAAACAGCAACAAATTTCAAGAAAGTTCCGAACGAGGGTGGGTGTTAGGCCAATTTGCAGATGAAAAATATAAAATTTTTCTCTGAAATTGCCAATTTATGTTTTTTTGTTGTTTTCGAAGAGTCCGGACACGAAAACAATTATTTTCAATAATGAATTTGACGAACCACGTCAAATTCGTATAAAAATAGCAGCAAATTTCAAAAATTTTCGAACAAATACAAAAATAAATTTGACGAAAATGGGTCAAATCGTATAAAGCAGCAATAAATTCCAAAGGTTTCCGAACGAGAATGAGTCTTAAAATTTTCTTGGGCAAAGTTTATTTTTCGTAGCAAAGTGTAATTTGCAAAATTACCACTTAATAATTTTTTTTTTACTAAATTTATCTTTCGTAGTAAAGTGTAATTGCAAAATTACCACTTAATAAATTTTTTTGGACTAAATTTATTTTCGTAGTAAAGTGTAATTTGCAAAATTACCACTCAATAAAATTTTTTGGACAAAATTTATTTTCGTAGAAAAGTGTAATTTGCAAAATTACCACTTAATACATTTTTTGGACTAAATTTATTTTCGTAGCAAAGTGTAATTTGCAAAATTACCACTTAATAAATTTTTGTAGACAAGTGAAAATTTGAAATTAGCACTATTTAAATTTTTGTAAGCAAGGGTAATTTCCAAAAATTATACTGAATGTAAATTCTGTAGGCAAGGGTCAATCCAAAAAATCAGCACAAATTAAATTTTTGTAACAGGTGTAAATTCCAAAAATTCTCATAAATTTAATTTTTGTAGGCAGACGTAATTTCCAAAAAAAGACAAATTTAATTTTTTTGTATGTGAAAAATTATCACAAATTTAATTTTTATCAACAGGTATAAATTTCCAAAATTATGAAAAAATAATAATTCCAATAATGCCGACTTGGTTCCCTTTTGTTCAAAATCTATTTTCCTTTCTCAGTTCTTTATGTTATTGCGAAAACCTTTTCTATTTATTCTAATTCGTTTTTGTCTTCCACAAAAAAGGCAGAACGTTGAACTTCTGTCCGTCCCAAATCGCAACCAAAAAGGAAGGAGAAAAAATCCGCTATTTTTTCTCTCACAGACACGTATCGTTGTTGTAGAGGCACGAGGGGTCTAGTCAAGAGTTTTCCCGTTGGAATTTTTTTGAAAAAAATTCAGGTTTCCTATCCACTGTGGTTTTAAAAAAGCGATTGCCGTGCTTTTTAACTTCTACCACACATGTATGTAAGAAAATTTTTTTAAAAATTTAATATTTTTTGTTCTCCTTCCAAGTTGTTTTTCCATGTATCCAAGGGCAATGCGAGGGGTCGGTTAAAAGTTTAAACTACTTTTTCTTTCTTTTTGAAAAATTAAAATATTGTTTTTCTTTCTCTTCAATTTTGATGGAGATTTTGAGGCAAACAATGTAATGATGAATAAAAGAGGTGTTGATTTTGTGAATTTCGTGGAAATTTTAGAAGAACGCGTTTTTGTCCGTCCGAATTTACAGTTTTTGAACTCAATTTGGTCGTGGCAAATGATTATGGGTATATGTATTTAAAATTCCAGAGTCAAACTTTTTCCAAATCGAACGGGGGATACAGGGTCAGACGGCAACCAGATTTAATGCTGCACCCAGTATTCCTCGTTTGTCATGTATATACAAAATTACACGGGTACTCACCTTGAAGTTTGTATATACAAACTTTGATGTAGATTGTTGTGTGTGTGTATGTGATTGTGTGGTGTGTGTATGTGAGTGTGTAGTGTGTCCGTCTTCTGGATTTGGCTGCTGGTTGTGTGTCCGTCCTCTTGATTTGGCTGCTTACTTGTACCGTTACAACGGTACCTGGTTTTTTGTAGTTTTTGTAAGTCTTTTTGTTTCAAATTATGTGTTGTTGTTTTTTGCGCGTACCGTTCCACCGTTTTTTGTTAATTGATCTTGCTTTTTTAAAGCTCACAATTTTTTTGTAGTTAGCACTTTTTTCTGTTGATCCGGCTCGCATGGATCATATGTTTACTTACGAGTGTTTGTTTGTCTGTTTGGTGTAAGTAAAAGAATGTGTGGTTTTGTTTTGTATAATGTTTTCAAATTTCAATGTTTGTTTTATTTATGAATGTTCACTTTCTTTCGGTTTTGTACAAATTTATTTGTTGGTTTTTTGTTTGTTTAGTTCAAGGGTTTTATTAGATTTAAGTTTTAAATTAGTTTTAATATTTTTTAAATTTCACAATTTTAGTTTTAACTTAGAAAGTAAAATTTATTTTCACTTAACTCATTTGCACTTGTCACGGGAGGGTTCGAGGTGTTCGCTGGTTGAAGTAACGATCGGAAAGAATGTGCCTTGTTTGTTGAATGTCGCTGGTAACTTCGCCTGCAAGGCTGCCAGCAACATTCAAACAAAAAACAATAACAAAGTGAGAAGGGCATGCATCTAACCGCCGTTGGATGTTTGTGTGTGTGTGTGTGTGTGCATATGTGCTTTCGCACATAGGCTCAATTAGGTGCATCTCTGCTCACTTTAAAAAACACTCAATTTATGCAGTGCTGCTCAAACTTTAGCACAATGCTAAACACACAAAATATGCAAATACATCCAATATACATATGTCAAAAAGTATGCAAAATATGCCAAAATTTTTTTGGCGATATATGAATCAAAAATGCAGCATATGTAAATACTATTTAAAAAATCATGTCACAAAAATTAAAAATGGGTGATATCAAAAATCACCCAAAAAAAAAAATTGCCTACATATATGAAAAGTATGGGGTAATTCCAAATGAAACCGACCCAATCTGAATATTTATATATTTAGATTTGGATGCAATTTTGAATGTGTATACTACACGAAAATTATGGCATTTTACCGTTTGACCAATTTCACAGTGGTTTAGATTTGATAGGGTACCAAAGTTGGTCATCTACAAAATTTTTTTTACAAATTTAGCTATGTTGAAGTCGACATAGCTTTTTAACGAAATATCAGATTAGAATGATATAAATACCATTTGAACGATTTTAACACCTTTCTATGAATGTTAAATTAAGTTACCAATTTTTATGTATATCGGACTCAAAAGGACGAAAATCCTGAAAAGCGTATAGTAAATCTTTTTTGTTATATTTTTCAAAATAACCCACATATTTTCCCAAAAAATTTTAAAATTTCGGCATTAGTCTCCATGGGTTAAAAAAAAAATAAGTTTAATTAATTAATGTCCGTCCGCCTGTCATTTCGACTGAATGGTTCTAACGTTAACTTTGGAAAGGAGTGACCGAATGACTTAAAATTTCATACGTTTATAGATAGTTCTTCTCAAATGTCACAGGTCAAAAACTAGATCTTTCTTAAATTCTCAAAAAATTGTCCTAGTATGTGGGAGTAATGACCCACAATATTAAAAAAATTAAATGAAAATTTGAGGCAGGGGGCGAGGTCAATGTTCAGAAAAATTGATTTTTTTTCCTCTGTAATGGTTTTTTGATGTATAAGAATTTGGAAATAGAAAATATCATTTCTTTAAGCTTTTTCCACGCGATTTACATAAAAGACCGATATCTATAAATCGATCTAATTTTTAATCGTTGGATTTTTTATAAAAAATGGTTAACATGTACTCTACCGATGGTGTAAATTTTGGAGTTGGCATAACTTTGGTTCAGAAGCTACATTATAATAACTGAAAATCTTCACCAAATTACAAAGAAAAAATATTTGAAAAATAAATCAACAAACTAAATATAGTTAAAAACACATACAAATATTTTTTCTTTGTATTTTGATGAAGATTTTCAGTTATTATAATGTAACTTCTAAACCAAAGTTGTACCCCTCCAATATTTACACCAGCGATTGCCAACATTTTTTGATGGTGTGTTAGTGAGTAAGGGATAGTAAACAAATTGAGAGAATTTATTTTTGTACAGCCATAGCAAATTGTTAGTAACATACACCATTCTGATATTCATACAAAATAAAGGAAATGATAAAGATACACCTGGTTAAAAATTTAAGCCTTTTCTAACAAGGTGTATTTGACTGCCATTTCTTTGCACAATTCGATAAGTCCATTTATTACCTTAATTTTCATATTTTGTGGCATTTTATATTAAAATACCATTAATTAAAGCAAAACAAACAGTATCCAAATTTTTTTTGGGCCTAAAAAGTCTAAAAGTCGCTCGATTTTTTTAAATAACACATACAAATACGTAAAGTCTGTTTTTACGTTAATTTACATAATTTGTGCTATTTTATACTAAAAAACATTAAAAATAGCAAAATAAATGTTGTATAACATATAAGGCATTGGATGTTACCAAAAGCATTTTTGACCACACAATATTTTTTGAGTGTCATCATTAAGTTTTTTCTGTTAACCTAAAAAAAAATATCGTGGCATCCGCTGGACATGTACACTTGTCGAAGTCTCATCGACGACTTAATGAAAGAGCGTAAGAATATGTGTGAGGTGGTGGATGCACAATTGTGCAAAGAAATGCCAATCCCTTATTTACACCATCTGTAGAGTACATATTGACCATTTTTTATAAAAAATTTATGGAAAAAAATTAGATCGATTCTGATATATCGCCTCGCCCCTTCCTCCAATTTTCATTTAATTTTTTTTTAATAGTTTGGGTCATTGCTCTCACATACTAGGGCAACATTTTCTGAGAATTTGAGAAAGATCTAATTTTTGACTTGTGAAACGTGAGAATATTTAGATTCCTGTTCCGCTTATAGCTAATAAGGCCTTTATTTCAGGCCACGCTTTGTTCGCTTCAATGTCGAGCTGTCTGCGCCATGTGTGACTCGGTCTCTCTTTTGCAGCTTCCTTGAGGATTCCAAACTAGGGCGTTTCTAGTGATGTCAGCATGAGGTCTTCGCAGCGCGTGCCCGACCCATTAATACCAGTGCATACAAATACTTGACATTTTGTGCAGTGTAATGTTTATAAATGGTAACAATTTTGTTTAATGTTAAAACTCTGTATTTATATATTTACTTCAATGAGTTTCTCTTTTTTAACATTTCACAAGATTGTTACCATTTGTGTGAGAGGTACCTAAAGGGGCGTGGCAATAACGCCCACTTTGTACTGGTCTGTAGGTACTATAAAAACTTTACACTGCACAAAATTTGAAGTATTTGTATGTACTGGTAATAATGTTATAAGCTATCAACTTTTTTTTGTGGGGTACCAAAAGGGACGTCAGCTTATAGAGACGGTAAAATGATTATTTTGTGTAGTATAGTAGTTATTAGAGTTTTAACATGCCCAAAAATATTAACCATTTCACAAAGAGCAGGCCAATATGGTTGTCCATCATACATAAACTGGGTTTGAATAAAATATTACCATGTACGAAATTTTAAGTCATTCGGTCACTCCTTTCAGAGTTATCGTTAGCACCATTCAGTCGAACCTACATACGGACGGACATTAATAAATTCATACTTTTTTCACCCATGATGAATTTTTAATTTTTTTGGGGAAAATGTGTGGGTAATTTTTTAAAAATAAAACGAAAAAATTGATATTGAATTGCATCAATGTACAAAAAAAATCGCAATTTGGCTGCGTAAATTATTTGAAATTAAAAATTTATTTCGCAAAAATCAAAAAGGTCGAAAATTCGCGCGACAAAACATATTGGACTATGCATTTTTACTTAGATTTTGTGGAAAAACATGTACTCTTATTATCAAGGACGCGTTGCTTCTTCTTGCTTGGAATCAATAAGATTGCTTGTTATATTTTTATTTCTACCTACACTTTCTCGATTTAATTCTATATGTCAATTTCCCAAAAATGTTCAATGGGATTTAAGTCTACGGTTGAGCTGGCCACTCCATAACGTTAACCCCTTCCTTTCTAACTCAATCATTTCGCGGTATTATGCGGGTGGTTGTCGTGTTGAAATTGTCGTAATAGAGCACCATTCCACTCAGCATAGGGAAACATGGCATTCTCCATTTATTGTATAGAGGCGTCCAACCACGTTACCGGAAAAGGATCCCCAGACCAGTACATTGCCGCCTCCATGATTTATATACCCTTTATAGTATAAAGGGTCCAATATTTTATTAACAGGTATATACTGTGTGTCATTCAAATCTGATATTCTGTTAAAAAGTTATATCGACTTCAAAATAGCTAAATTTATAAAAAAATGTTTAGATGACCAATTTGGGACCCTGTAAAATCTAAACTGCTTTGAATTAGGTCATAATTCCATATTGTCTTGTCGTATAAGCGTGCAAAATTTCATCTAAATCTAAATTCATAAATATTCAGGGTGGGTCGGTTTCCTTTAGAATTACCCCATACTTTCCATACATTTAGGCACTTTTTTTTTTTGAAATCTTCCATTTTTGTGTCATGATTTTTTAACTAGTATTGAGATATCCTTCTAAAATTTCGCATTTTTATACCCTCACTTTAGTGATACGAGGGTATATATCATTTGCTACGGAATAAATTGTAACACATCGAAGGAGTGACCTAAGACCCCAAGTATGTTCGGCGAATATTCGTTTTGGGTGATTTTAAGTCGAATTAGTAATGTCCGTCCGTCTGTCTGTCTGTCGGCATGTCTGTCTGTCTGCTGGCTGGTGCGCACGATAACTCTCGAAAGTAGTAACCGATTGACTTCAAATTTGGTATGCGGTAATATTTTTATCTATCTCCGGATGAGTTCGAAGATGGGCCATATTGGTTTACTCATTCTGGTACCTCCCACATAAAGGGTTAAAATTTAGTGAAATATTGATTATTTAATAACTTCTATACTACTTATTCGAATCTTGTAAAATTCTACACATAATATTAGTATATTAGTCGCTATCACCTCGAGAAAAATGGGTGAAGTTGGCATGCCCCTTTTGGTACCTCCCACACAAATGGACCATTTTGCATCAAAGTTTTTAATACAAGTGCATAAAAATGCTTGAAATTTTCTACAGTATAATGTTTTTGTAGCGCCTATGGTCCGGTAAAAAATTGGCATTATTGTTGCCTGGCGCCATCTGACATTTCCATTGGAAATTTTGACATTTTTTAGCATTGCCTGGCGCCATCTGGCATTTCCATTGGAAAGTTTGAAATTTTTTAGCATAAACGTACTCAGAACGTTTTGACGTACGACCATCATTTGTGTGAACATTCTCGTGCGATCATTTTTCACAACTTTCGACGTGGATTGTCGCGACAAGAGTTCATCGATGAACTTAAATCTTTGTATGGCGATGAAGCAGCATGCTATAGCACTGTGAAAAACTGTGGCCGACGCTCGCTGAAAGACGAAGGTCGTGAAGGTCGTCCAAAAACTGCCGTTGTGCCAGAGAACATTGATGCCGTGCGTGAACTGATAATGCAAGATCGTCATGTGACAAAAGACGTTTATTGTTTGGATCTATGCGTATGAGCCCGAAACAAAACAGCAATCGAGCGTGTGGGTCTTCGAAGACTAGCCAACTCCAACGAAAGTTGTTCGTGGAAGAAGCACTTCGAAGCAAATGGTCGCCTGTTTCTTCGGCAAAACTGGTCATGTGGCGACTGTTCCGCTAGAGCAACGTAGGACGGTCAATTCTGAGTGGTACACCACAATTTGTTTGCCTGAAGTCTTCGGAGAAATTCGAAAAACGAACAAGAGAAGACGAATCATTGTGCACATGACAATGCGAGCTCTCACACATCGACTCAAACCAGCGCCTTTTTGACCGCCCAAAACATCGAAGTGATGGGTCATCCGGCGTACAGCCCTGATTTGACACCCAATGACTTACTCTTATTCACTCACATCAAGATGAATGCCCGAAGCAGCTGTCGAATGTTCAAAAACCATGTTTTGGAGGTGAATTTTCAACACACTGTAACCAAAACAATTCGCGCTCAAATGAAAAAACGGTCTGAGTGAAGTTATGCTAAAAAATGTCAAACTTTCCAATGGAAATGTCAGATGGCGCCAGGCAACACTTAGTGTTACCTTGGCCAGATATATATATAGCAACCCTCGTACCAGCCTGCGTCGACACAATCGGGAGCCGACATCTCCTCAAAAACATCGCAAATTATTTTCACGCAATATTCATACCGCCAAAATAGTTTTCTGTTCGCAGTTCATTCATTTATAGTCTGATCAAAACATGTGATATATTGATGTTGTTGTCTAGTCACGCGCTATAATTCTTCCATACGTCATTTAATTCTTCCATACGTCATTAAATTTCTTACCTTCAATACCCAACTTTCTACTACCCTAACTGGAACTTTTTCTTGCACGCAGTAAGAGCTTTCTTCGATACATGAAATTTGCGCTTTTAAAAAGTTTAGATCGCTTTACAAACAAAGGAGATATCCAATTTTACGGTATAAATAACTTGATTATCTTATGGCCTGAATTAGAAATATGGTAACATTTGATAATTCTGCCAGAACAATGTTTTTATTCATATTAAACATTTGCTTCCTTTGGCTTGAGTTCAGTCGAAATCGAGAACATTCATTGATAATTGAATTCTGAGAATATTAAGAGATTGTAATATTGCGAGTATTAACCAGAATTAAATTTTGAAATGTGTTTTGTCGCGTGTGACATCGATAAGAGCAAACTGCACACAAATCGTGAAGTGATCTAGTATCTGTTATATTTGAAGCAACATGGTTCTCATAGTATAAAAAAATAAGTTATACAGTTAATTGCAATTTGTGTTGACAATTCTTTGCGACATATGGAAGCGTGCAAACATTCCAAAATTCGGAAAAAACACAGATGAACACGTTCCAAGCACCAGCGAGGAAGATGACTGTGTATATGACAAAGTGGAAACAGAAAATTTTGAATTGAAAACTTCGGATCTATCTCTGCAGAATTATTCACTGGCCTTGGATAGTACTGATACATCTCATCGGTTTGAATCTTGCTTGCTACAACCTTATTAAAGGATTTGAGAATATCTATTGCTTCCAAATCCAAGAATGAGTTCCCTAACTTAAGTGAACAAATTATTAAATACTTTGACGGTCTTGTTATAGATAAAAATAAAATTCGTAGAGAGCGTGCTAAATACAGAATTAAAGTCAATGCCGCTACTACCAATAATAATGTTTTGTCATGTATTTCTTATACGGGAAGAAAGATCAAACATTAAAAAAAGATAAAGCTGGAGATCATATAAAACTAAAAAGACACGTTGAAGAATACATTACTCTACTGAAGGAACCTTATTCAAAAATTATCGGCTATACAAAACCAGAATGTGGTAAAGTTATAGATCTGCAGAAAGCTATTGTAAACTTTCTAAGTTTAGAAAATTATTGCCTTGATAATTTGGTAGTGATAAATTGCGATGGGGCTCCTGTAAATACTGGCTACAAAACAGGAATTAATGCATGTATGGAGATGTTTTTGCAGAGACCATTGCAGTGTAACGTTTGTCTTCTGCACTTCAATGAGTTACATCTTAAAGCCTTAATTATAAAACTATTTGGAAAACGAACTGGTCCAGGAGTTGGGCCGGGCACATTTGGCTCTGTAATTTTATCATGTGAAATATATACGGTAAGTCTAGATATTATTATATCTCATATATTCCTTCGCATTAGTTCTGTACCTCATATCTGATTTTCACAAATAACCACTCAAGTCGAGTTGAGTCATTTTCGAGTTTTTTAGTTAAATGTATTAAATTGATAATAGCTACTCTTACTATATGCGATAATTGGCGTTTTTTTATCATTTTATGTCACATGGAAATTTGTCACTCCCACAAGGAAAGCACTAGAACCCAAAACTTGTATACGCTCCCCTGAATATTTTTATTTTCTGACTTAAGTTGTTATTTGTGAAAACCACAGATACTCGGTCTGTTAAAAAAATATCGTGAATTTTGTATTTTTTCAAAAAGTATTTATTTATTCATGAATATCTATTTTGTCCCCTTCAAAGTAATTCCCCTCGGATATAATACACTTCTGCCAACGTTTTTTCCAATCCTCGAAGCACTTCAAATAATCATTTTTTGTGATCTTGTTCAGCTCCTTCTTCGATGCCGTCTTTATCTCCTCAATCGTGACGTAGCGTCGTCCTTTCATGGGCCTTTTCAGTTTTGGGAACAAAAAATAGTCACAGGGGGCTAATATTAGCGCACAAGCAACGATGTGTGTGCAGGGGCCTTATCATGGTGCAAAAGCCAGTTTTTGTTCTTCCACAAATCCGGGCGCTTTTGGCGGATTGCTTCGCGCATAACTTGCAGGTAATATTCTTTATTGACCGTACTACCCTGTGGCAAGAACTCATAATGCACCACGCCCCTGCAATCAAAGAAAATTGTGTGCAAAACCTTTACGTTCGACTGAACTCGGCCGTCCGGCACGCTGTTCGTCCTTCGATCTTCTCGGTCCTCTAAGAACATTTGTACCACCGATAAACGTTGCTTTGGTCCAAGGTAGCTTCACCATATGCCACAGTCAACATTCGGAATGCGTCAGCGCACTTTATTTTGTGTTTCACACAAAATTTGATGCAGATTCTTTGATCCATTTTTTGAAATAAATAAAAATCTAAGACAACTTAAAACACATCCAAGCACAACAGCTGTCAAAAATTAACTAAACATTGAAAATGGCCGACCTTGTCAGCATAAGTAAGGGACATGAGTACCAACATAACGCAACAAAAATATCAAAAATCAAATACACGTAGCTCGCGGAAATTAAAAATTAGCGATATTTTTTTAACATACCTCGTATATGATGTCATGCAAATCTTTTTAATCATTCATTCATATGTTCAAGGTTGTAAATGGATTTGAACCCATTCCTATGGGTCAAATGCCTCATAACGTCGATAACTGGAACATCTGCGATGACCACCGAGTTCGAGATTTTCATCCTCCAATAGGTTGCATAAATTTCGGTAGCGACATTTATACTAAAATTATTTGCTGGCATAAACCGAATGCCAAAAGCCAATTAGCTCATTACCAATATACAACTAACGATATAATTAGTATCCCAGGTACATTTTTAAATCTTATTAAAATATGTGTATTAATAGTACACTAGAGCCCCGATTTGCGTCGTTAATAGGGACCGGAGAAATGCGACGCAAACCGAAACGACGCAAATCGAATAATTTTTTTCTGTATAAATGCAGATTTTAAATGATTGTGTCAAAAATTAAAATATTTAGTAAACAAATATTTTGTATATTTTTTTAATATGCGTTTTTAATTATTATAAAGAAAAAATATTTTTATTTATTTATTTATTTATATGAATTACAATACAAAGTAAATTTATATTCTAATTTTAAGGTCCAGGGAGAAGCAGGGTGACAAAGACCATGTTGCTTGTTAATTTTTGTTGCGACAGACCAGAGCCTCTGGTGGGAATCGAACCCACGACCCCCAAACTCATAGGCGAGCTCGCAACCAACTCACCTACTGGGGCGCTCAGTAGAAAAAATAATTTGCATAAAAATATAACAAAAACTAGTTTAATTCATTTATATTTATTGTTACATCAGTTATTAATGTCCCTTCAACGCATGCTGAAGATTAATGGATAATAAACTTTAATTATCAAGCTCCTCTTCGTGAGACAACAACATCAAATGAGCCTTTCTAGTTAAATAAGCCAAGATGTTGACGAAAAGTACTCCGTGGGTAATACGGAACGTTATAGGTTAATAAAACAACGAGTGTTTTTTAGGAGCTTTCGGATTTGATTTAAAAAAAACACAATGTTTAGAGAAATGTATGAAATCTTTATTTGAGTCGATAGAACGGTCTATATAATTTAATTTTTAAAATTCAATAAAAATAAATAAAATTCAACAATCGCAAGCGTTGTTCGTTTGTAAGTCGAATTATTGTTAAATTATAGGCCAAACTGAACATGTTTGAAAGTAACACGAAAACAGCTGAGATGCCAAAAAGAAAGTTGCCAAAAAAAATCGAAACGACGCAAATAGGATCGACGCAAAATGGGGCTCTAGTGTAATCTAAAATATATAACTAAATATACGAGGGCGGTTCGGAAACTTCTTAGCCTAGCACAAAAAGCGCGGTATAAACAGAAAAAAGTTAAGTGTTTGGGAAACTTCCATCTCTGCTATGAACACATGTTAAATTTTTTTCGATCTGGCAACTCCTTCATATAGAAACAGGTGTTCACAAAAGACGCATCCGCGATTTTTTTACAATGGAAAAATTAGAAATGCGTGGTGTCATTAAATATTTACATAAAAAAGGTTTATCGGGACAAGAAATTCATAATGATATGGTGAATGTGTTAGGTGAAAGTGCTCCTTCATATGCAACAGTAAAAAATTGGGTTGCTGAATTTAAACGTGGTCGTACAAGCATTGAAGATGAACCACGTAGTGGACGTCCAAAAACAGCAACAACAACAGAAATTGTAGCCAAAGTGCAAGATATGGTATTAAATGATCGACGAATAAAAGTGCGTGAAATAGCTAATATCATGGGCATCTCAATTGATCAAGTCCATTTAATTTTGCATGAAGAACTACAGATGAAAAAGCTTTCTGCAAGATGGGTGCCGCACTTGTTAACAGTCGACCAAAAACGCATAAGAATGAACATTTCTCAAGCTTGTTTGGATCGTTTTAAGCGAAATAAAATGGATTTTAAGCGTCGTTTCATAACTGTTGATGAGACATGGATCCACCACTATACTCCAGAGACAAAAGAACAATCCAAACAAAACAATTCAATCGGCTGGTAAGGTTATGGCAGCGGTTTTTTGGGACTTCAAAGGTATTTTATTGATTGACTATCTGCAAAAGGGTAAAACAATAAATTCAGAGCACTATTGCAACCTTTTGGATCAATTAAATGTACAAATTCGAGAAAAACGTCCTGGCTTACAACACAAAAAAAATAATTTTTCACAATGGCTAAAATCAACGAATTAAACTACGAGTTGCTTGACCACTTACCTTATTCTCCTGATTTAGCTCCCAGTGACTTTTACCTGTTCTCAAATCTAAAAAAAATCCTTGCTGGCAAGCGTTTTACCTCAAATGAAGATGCAATTACAGTTGCATCTATTTTAATCAAGGGATAGAATTGCTAGATAAGCGTTGGACTAAGTGTATTGAAGTTTCAGGAGATTATATTGAAAAATAAAAATATTTCTGAAAAACTAACTATTCTCTTTCATTGATAGGCTAAGAAGTTTCCGAACCGCCCTCGTAGAAATTCCTTGTCATTCACAACATACGGAAAGATTTGTGCGTGTTGTCAGCGAATCAGCTCTGGCAGTAACGGATGAAAAACGCCTGGGACATATTTTGGCATACATTGAGAGCCGTGATAAGTACCTTCAACTGGATTCTCGGCAAGACTTAGTTGAAAAGAGCAATTAAAAATAAACAAACATGTTAATTCATATGTGATATATAGGTTATTAATATATAAATATTGTATATGTATTTAAATTACAAAAAAATGTTTTTAATAAAACTGGTTGATTGAAATAATTTTTTCTCATTTTCATATATCTAGTGGAAAAAGGTATGTGAAAATCAAAATAACTTTTTTGTCTGCGAATAAACTCAAACTTTTTAAATGCGCAAATTTCATATACAGGGTTGCCCATATTCGACGGACCCATGTTTTTTTTTTGGGCCCATTCCAATCGACGAGGCTTGTCCGCAAGCAACAATCTTTGCGTCAATTGAATTTTGTACGGGAACAAATGCAAATCAACGCGAATAATCCGTTGTAAAGTGGACCGAGCCATGCCCAACTGCTGAGAACGGCGTTTTTGGGATGTTCTTGGGGACCTCTCAACACTGGCTCGTACGGCAGCGATATTCTCGGCCGATCGCCTTGGTCGACTTTTATTTGGCCTCTTCGGATTAGAAAGAGCCTCACCAGTCGAAAATTTTTCGTATAAACGCTTAATGGTGTTCTTAGAAGGCGCACTTCTCACATTTTTTAATATTTTAAAAGCACGTTGAGTTTTCACAATTGACTTCTTCTGTTGAATGTAAATTTCAACTATTTCGCGTGGCGTGTATTGTTCCATGGTAAAAATCTGCTTGGACTGACGCGGTATGTCATTAAGCGATCTGACATCTCTGTCAAAAGTTATGGCGTTGCCAGATGGGTCCGTCGAATATGGGAGACCCTGTATTGAAGAAGGCTTTTACTGCGTGCAAGAAAAAGTACCAGTTAGGTTAAGTTGAAGAGAGGAGACGTTTAAACGTCTCATGTCCATGGACATACACTTAAGCCAGTGGTTCGGCCTGTTGTGCGCTCCTTATTTATGATATTTTTATACCTCACGAGTTACAGAAAATCTGTACTAGACACGAATTTTCTCAGTATCTTCCAGTCATATTCTCTGAGATGAGTCAAGTCTGGTAATATATCGGACCCGTAATGTTGGGATCTTGCATGTGTGAAAGCCGGGCAGTGACACAGAAAATGTTCCATCGTTTCGATGTTTTCCCTGCATGCCCTGCATTCGTCGTTTCCTGCTAGTCCTATGCGATGAAGATGTGCTTGAAAGCTTGAGTGTCCCGTTAGAACACTCATCATCTTACTAATATCGATTTTGTTTAGTTTCAGAAGACTTCTTGTTTTCTTTTCATTTGGGTTACCCCACAGTATCTTTGCAGTTGCTCCTACTGTTGCGCTATTCCACGATGTTTTGTGAGCCATCACTGCCCTGTGTTTCAACTCATTTTTCGTGGCTTCGAAAGGTTTAAAATTTTTCACGTTTATTACACGAAGTTCTCTGACCTTTGAAGCCAAGCTGTTTGCCCGTTCATTTCCAATCACTCCGTTGTGGCCTGGTACCCAGCACTTCAGGATGCGGTCGGAGATTTCTGGAGTTTTAATGTGACCAACTAGAGATTGTAAAATCTTCTGATGGTACGACTTGTGGTCTCGATTTATCCATTCACCCATCACTTGTAGACGCCTTGCTGTGAAGGCTGCGTAATACTTTATACGGATGTCTATTGGTTGGATGTGCAGTATAGTCTCCAACGCTTTTGTTGGTGCAGTTCTAAATGCCCCGCTTATACCTAGACAGAACATACGTTGCATTTTTTGCAAAGGTATTACGTTACACTTCTTGTCCATTGATGGCCACCACACTACACAGGCGTACATAGGTGATTATTGGCCTAATCACGCTCATGTAAAGCCAGTAAGTCATATTTGGACGTAATCCCCATTTTAAACCTATAGCTCTTCTGCACAACGACCAACATCTGTGGCCCTTTGTTACTCTTTCTTCAAGATGATCTTACCAGTACAGTTTCTGATCCAAGATTACTCCCAAGTATTTTACCTTTTTAGTTATAGCAATTGTCTTATTCAGGAATCGAGGCCGGGTAAAACGTGTGATCTTCGTTTTCCTTGTAAATAGACATATTTCTGCATAATAGATTTGGATGAAAGCCCCTTAGAAATATTACGTCGTCTGCATAACAGACTGGTTTAAGTCCTTCATTGGTGAGGGCTTTTAGGAGTCTGTGTATGGTCGTAACCCATAGAAGAGGCGATAAAATACCCCCCTGAGGTATACCACGATTTACCTTGTCTCTAATTTTTACGTCATATGACCCACTAATAATACACCTTTTCCTTAGCATATTGTTGATTCAGTTTTTCAGCGCCCGGTCAACCTGAAACTCGTCTAAGGACTGGATAAGTGTATCGGTCTGTACATTGTTAAATGCGCCCTCAATGTGTATGCAAACAGCAAGTGTATACATTTCTTTACTGAAGGACTCTTCTATGTGGTGCACTACCTCCTGCAGAGCTGTTTCCACTGATCTTCCTTTGACATAGGTGTGTTGTTTGTATTTTAGCCTGTCATCCGCTGTTTTACTTTTGACCATGATATCAATTACTCGCTCCATTGTTTTAACAAGCCTTTGGGGTCGTATAAATCGCCTTGCCAGGCTTTGGTATGAAGAACACCCCTGATTCCTGCCAGTTTTTTGGGGTATAAGAATGGGTTAGGCATGCAGTGAACACTCCAGCCAGATGAGTTGATACCAGATCCACCTCATTCTGCAGAAGTGCTGGAAATATTCCATCCGGTCCCGCAGCCTTAAAGGGAGATAAACTTTTTATCGCTTCTTTAACATACCATCTGTTATATCCGTAATAGGTACTTGAAGCAATACATTTTCATTCCGTAACTGTTCCTCTGTTGGTCCAGCATTACCAGTCAGAAAATCAGTTTTCATCAAGAGCCTTACGGTATCCTCTATAGTTTCCAACTCCCTCCGGGAGTTACGTTTCGCCGATCTAATGATTTTATTGTATTCTTTGAGTCTTCTGTGGTAGTCGTTCCAATATACTTATTGTTTTTTACGTCGAGTTCTATTGTAAAGTCTGCGGACATCTTTGCCAATCGAGCGAATTTGTCCTGTCATCCAGGGTTTCTCATAGGCAGATTTCCTTTCTCGAAGTGGGCAACTATCTTCGAATGATTTTACAAGAGCCTCGGTAATCCTCTTCACATTGATGTCAATGTCCTCTGCACGTAGATAATCGCGTGGCAGCCTGCCCCAACTATTTCTAAGTAGATTTCCGAAATTAGTGCAGTCGGTCTTAGCCTTATTACGGAAACTTATTGGGTTTGGCGGTAAGGTTTTCTGAACATATCGTTATATCTAATACTTCTTCCCTAATTTTGTTAACAAAGGTTGCAGTGTTTCCTATGTTGAGAGTTATGAGGTCATTTGTATTCAAAAATTCGATAAGGGCGAGTCCCCTTTTATTCGTGTTCGTACTACCCCAAGCGATATCATGGGAGTTGGCGTCATATCCAGCTAATAACTCATTACTTGTGTGTTTGGATTCCCTCACCAGACGTTGTAATTCCGACGTAGGTGGCAATGTCGGCGCATCGAATGACAGATATGACGCCAGGTACATATTTCCATTACCTTGCCTCAGCACCGTTGCGTCCGATGTTGACAACTCTGGAGAGAAAATAAAACATAAGTTTTTATGGCACAAAATACAAGTCCTTGGACGAGTACCTGTGTTAACGTAGAAAAGGTTATAGTTCACATGGTTTAATCCAGTAACCTTGTTGCTAGTTGTCCATGGTTCCTGGATCAAAGCAATATGAACCCTGCCTTTATTTATGATGTCCATCAGAGCGTTGTATGCTGTCTCGCTCCGGTGGAGGTTTATCTGGATGACCTCAATCATTGTCTTTCCAGTAAAAGTTTCTTTTGGGAGTCTATCCTATCTGGTGGCACTCCCTCATTATTTGGTAGTGGGTCATTCTACTCCTTTCGTTCATTACCTATTACACCATCTTCGAGTCGACAATTTTGGGAGGCGGTGTTATTTTTTGTCGCTCCCTGATTGTTTTGAATAGTTTTGTGGCTCTTTTTATTTTGATCACCACCTTTGCTGGGAACTTCCTGCAAAAGTGGCGGTACTATTGGTGAACTGGTGGTGTTTTTGACTACTTCCACGTCAGTTTTTGACAGTGTCTCACTTGTCTCCATCCGTTCACTACCAGTGTTTGCCTCTTCAGACAGTATATGTGGACTCGATTCATCTGTCCTGCCAATCGGGACCTTTCCAATTTTAAAAAAGACTGTCCAGATCAAGAAGTACGCCATTCCCTTCGCCATGACAAGATTGTTCTTGGATTCTGGGTCTATTCCCAACACGAGGAGAGTACCCTCGGTATCATCCTTCCTATAGAAGACTTCCCACTTTCTCACGGAAAGTTTTGAATTCAGTTTGCCAATGATGTCGAGTATGTACTCTGATGAGAACTTACTGGGACATCCCTTGACATATAGGGTCGTTTTTATGAGTCCAGGAATGTCGCTTTCCTTACCAATTTTAGCATTGCGCCGTCCCAAGGTGAGGGGAAGCTATCCACAAGTTTTACGAGGACACCAGCGCAGCGTTGTGATGTCAGCCTTAGCATCAAAACACCCCTCTCAAACATGCAACTCATTAATTCGATTGGTGGTTCATCCCCACTGGCTTTTAAAGGCTGGGGTTGCTTAGAGCCCCAGCTGGGTTCTGCTTCATCTGTCTTATCATTTGTTTTGCCTACGGCTGGACGTGTTCTTGTTTCATTTTCGACTACGGGATCCAAGGCACCAAAGCTAGTAGAAGTTGCATGCTCATGATTGTTCGATAACGACCACACATGACTCGTGAGTGAATCAACGCTTGTCGCCGGCACTGGGTTTTCCCTCCCCTGCGCCGTAATCTCCTTCATAGCCAGTAATAGGTATGTCGATATAGGCCTTCCAGACTGAGCTCAGAAATTTCTGTCCGGAGACCGATGCATCCAGTTCAACCTAAGGTTTATAAACAACAAACCATGTGGTTGCGTAGTAGGTAGGTGAATAGGTATTGCGTAATACGTTAAAAACAATCCGCTCTGCGATAACACGTCCGTTCGCTACGACAGGCGGCGAACGGACTTCCTACTACCAGTTAGGGTAGTAGAAAGTCGGGTATCGAAGGTAAGATATTTAATTTGACGTCGAAGTCAAAAATGACGTATGGACGAATTAATGCGCGTGACTAGACAAGCACAGCGATATATCACACGTTGTGATCGAATGAGCTACGAAAAGAAAACTATTTTGGGAGTATGAAGATTGCGCGAAAAAAAATAATTTTTGTGTTTCCTAAATCCTTTCCACCAAGCTTCAAAACTAGGGGGTGACTCACTCAAAATTTTTTTCACACTAGCTGTGACCTAGCCTAATCGCCAGTATCAAGCTGTCCTTAGTGACCGAGGAGCAGCGTTACCACTGAACCGAGGAGCAGCATTGCCACTTTTGGATGCTGGCGGTTCATCTGGAGAGCGCAGCCTTTTAATTGGCTGCTGCCGTATGGAAGTTGATGCGGTATCTGTTCTTCAGAAATACTCCGTGCCCACTTAAGGGATTCTCTCAAGTCTCTCATGGATGCTGAGAGCCAGGCGCCGATCATTAAACATCCTCTTTGAAGGACGGGTATGCTTACCAGGTAATGCTGTCTTTGGAAGAGGTTTAGATCCTCGTGTATTTGTCGTCGTCGTATTCGTTGTAGTTGTATCGTTATCAGTTCTTGTATTCGTAGTCGTATCGGTTGGTTGTTGTATTGTGTCCGTTTTTCTTGGTTTAAAGGGTTGCATATAGGTCCCACAAGTGTGGGGGGGGGGGGTAGGGTAGGTCCATCACGTCATAGCCCCCCAAAACGTTACAAGGACTGAGTCGTTGCTGAGGCGTCCAGTTATCAGCAAATGCAGCCGTCAAAACACAGTCAATGGTAACCCCTGACTGCTAATAGAGAAGTCCGATGAGCACGGTACGCATAACACTCCGGACTTCGGGGAATTTGTTTTAAGTATAACCACTACTATAGGGGAGTAACATGTCCACCGCAGCATAGCCCCCGGTTTTGTGGCAAGGACTGGGTGGCACAACACCTACGAGTATTACTTGCTGAGGCGCCCAGGTATCAGCAAGGCTACGTACAAATAAAGTCGATTACCCCTGACTGCAAACCGTACACAGATGGGCACGAGGTGGCATAGCACCCCGGTGTTAAGAGAGTTTTTTAAGTAGAACCCCTCCTTTTAGATCATTTGGCGTTACCCAGGGTGCACTACGTCGAAGCGATCTACCATTACACTCCTATTAACGGCAGATCGATTCCACGTAATTAATTACACTATACAACAAAATTTTTGTCCAAATAATTTCAAAAATATAAATTTCAAGTATAAGCCTGATTGAGCCGTGTTATGCCTCAAATTAAAGGGAATTATGAGGGCTACATATGCTGCAAATACAGCTCTCACGTAGAATATTTGGTTTAATATGAGAACAAATGATTTAAAAAAAAAACACTTTTGAAAAAAAAAACAAAACACTTTCCTGGTACAAAAAAAAAACATAAAAAATAGAAAAAAACTCGAACAAATTATCTTTTCAAAATTTTTGAAAAGCCAGCATGCTAACGAAGAAAACACAAATCTATGGATAGATGTAAAAGTTATGAGCCATTTTGTAAATGTTAGGGAAATTAAAAAAAAATTGCTTCATATTTTTTCGTTTTTAAATGATGTTTTTGCTTATATTGAATTTGCCATATGTGAGAGAGACATATAAGAGACATTGCACTTGCATTTTATTTTATGAGGATTGATGTCAGACATTACAAAATTATAGAGAGGACGAGGTTTTATGGCCGTTCGTAGCCTCCATAAAACATGTTATGCAATGTGCGAGCTATATTGGATGAGATCCGCTCAGATAGAGGGTCATTCAACATTATTTGTGTTTTTTTATTTATGAGGTTTCCATACAGTTACGCCTTTTAGGGGCATGAACATCCCAGTCGTATAAACATGTAGTAAAATAATATGTACGCAATACAAAGTAGTACGAGTCAGTCTTGAAAATATTGGGTTTCTACGTTCAAAGCAAACTATATGTCAAACACAGGTACTGCATCATATGTACCTTAAACCTGGAATTTATGAATGAAATTTCTTATTAATAAATTAGTGTAATTTAGCGCCTTAAAGAGATAAGTCGATTTTATATATTTCGAAGTTATATTTCGAAGTATGAGTAAAAGGCAAATAACTTTTCAATGTGTAAATGATCCCGACAATTTCTGATACATATGCGGAAAATATGTAATTAAAAAAATCGACGTGCGTTTAGTAAAATAATAGAAGAAATATATGTGTAATATTTTGGTATACGAGTTAAAAATATGAACGAACCGTGGACACCTAGTATTTTGTGTAATTCGTGCCATGTAAATCTTACTCGATGGACTAGTGGAATAATGCGTTAAGTACTTTAAAATTAATGTATTACAATGTTTTGTGGAATAAAACGTTTTAATTTTAGACTTCACGTGCAATTTGGAATGCCAATGATTTGGAGACAACCATTCATTCACGATACGGACTGCTATTTTTGTCTAAGCTAATAGATTGGAGTAGGAAGTGTCCATGTGTCCAAGTATGTATATGGAGTTGGGCTTGGTCGCTGTAGTCCTTAAGGCTCCGCTTATGCTTAGGCAGGCTGTTCTCTGAACCTTTGTTAGTAGGTTGGTGATGATTAGTTTGTCAGTTGCCGACCACCATACCACAATGCCGTATAGCAGTATAGGACGAACTACTGCTATATATATCCAGTGGACGATTTTAGGAGTGAGGCCCCACCGCGACCCTATAGCCTTCTTGAAGGAATATAAGGCGACCCACAGTGGGCTAAAATGGGAAAAAATGGACATAATTCTGCCATTTCAAAACCACTTATCGTATGGCGATGAAATTTTAGGTGTGTATACAAGAGGTGTTGGAGAGTTTAAGTTCGGAACTTGGGCCCCCTATCTCACACAGGGGCGGAGCTACAGGCCCTAATGTTGACCACCTCGGGTACACAAAATGTTCATCGGCTTCTACCTTTGAAATGGAGTGTCCGATTTGCGTGGCATTCACTTTGTTCTTGCTGTTCATTGCCATTAGAATTATGTTGATTTTTCTCAGTAATTCCTGACTTGCAACTAATGTGCAAGTGGGGATGTGATGGACTATCAACCCTTCCTGAATACAAACAAGTATCAACAAGTCCGAGCGGGACAGATTATAGAAGTGTGTTCACAGCAAAATTTGGAAAATACTGTCTAGGTATTTCGAAACATCTAATAGAACTGTATCCATGGAAAGATATGACCCCAACAGTACATAAAGTATTGCTTCTTGGAGATATAATTATTGCATTTCATATTCTCCCTTTGGGCGAGCTTACGGAGGAAGCCCAGGAGGCACGAAATCGCGATTTTCGCAATGTTCAGCAATTTTACTCCCGAAAAAGTTCAAGAGAATTTCAAAATGAAGATATATTTGAAAATCTTCTCCTATCTTCCGATCCTGTTCTATTTTTAATAAAAAAAGATGGGTATGTTACCGATCTTTGACATGTGACAATCCTGAGGAATACAAGGATTGGCTTTATCTCCTAGACATGGATTATTAAATAAATAAATATAAATATTATAATATAAATAAAATAAGAAAATAAATTATTTTTCTCAAGAAGTGGGTCTTTCGCTTACAAACTGGGTATACACAAATTTAAGGCAACAAGAGGCACACCAACATATTATAAAGGCCGACATCTTTTATCCTTCTTACTCAATTTTATGATTGTTCTTCTTACTAAATTTTATTATTGTTTGATAAAAACATGTGATTTGCAAGAAATCAGTGCATATTGACTGATATAATAACCAATAAGTACAAAAAAAATATATTTTGCAAATAGACAGAAACGTAAATACGGCATAAAATTCTTAAAAATGTATATATTTCGATGAATTTTTTTAAGTTCTTTATTTTGATATTAGAAATAATTATCAAACACAACATGTGGAAATTTGTAATGGGAAATCGCTCAATTTCCAAAAAATACATCAAAAATCCCCAAAAATTGGATTTTTACTTTTAGTCCTATATCTTCGATATGAAAAGCCTCGCTCGGGATTCCCTTTGCAGTCGATTTTGTTACATCCTAAAACAAATAAATAAATAAACATTTTACAATTTAGCTTTGCGATTGGAGAAAATCGATCAACCTTTTGAAATTTATGTAAAAAAAGGTCCAAAACGGAGAAGGGTGGCAACCACACCAATTATAATTTTGGCTTCGTATTTTCTCTAGCAGATTCTGTGAAATGTCTCCTTTAAAATTAGTATAAATTTGATACACTTTGTGTAACAAAATTTTTCTACAAGACCTAAATACGAATTGGACTTTTTTCGCAAAAATCTCCAAAAATGTCATTTTTCAAAAATTTGACTTTATAGGGCCATAACTTTCTTATTTCTTGACATATCTTATCGATTCTTTTTTTCATGATATTGTAAACTTTATTGGCAATCCATAAAAACACGCGAACAAAATCGGTAAACTTTTGACTGAGATATTGGCTAAAATCCAAGGCAAAGTCGGCGAAAAAATGAAAAATTCGAATTTAAAATCCACATATCTCGGCAACTATTCAAGATATCTTCAAGCTATAAAATGTTTATTGTAGGTCGGGTCTAGGAGTATCCACGCAAATTGCTTCATTAAAAAAAAAAAGTTAGGAGACGATGAAAATTTTGTATACCCGAGGTGGTCAACTTTAGGGCCATGTAGCTCCGCCCCTGTATGAGATAGGGGGCCCAAGTTCCGAACTTAAACTCTCTAACACCTCTTGTACACACACCTATAATTTCATCGACATACGACAAGTGGTTTTAAAATGGCAGAATTATGTCCATTTTTTTCCATTTTAGCCTACTGTGCGACGTTGGCCATTCTTACACGTTCCAATACGTTAAGTCTAAATAACAGTTTTCTATCTAGAATTATTTATCCGAGGTGGAGGGTCCACATGTGGGACTTTATTCATCCTAGTAAAGAGAACCAATTCTGTCTTGTTTGGGTTTACGCCCAAACCGCCGCTTCTAGCCAATTTCTTCAGAGCCACCTGTAGAATGTCTCGGAGGACGTTTTCGAATTTGCCACTCACTGCGATTGCAACGTCGTCCGCATATGCCAAGACCTTGCAGCCACAACATTCTAGATCTAGCAGGATTTAATTCACCGCTAGGTTCCAAATTAGTGGATACAGTACTCCTCCTTGTTGGGTCCCTCTGTTTACAAACCTTGTTAGAGTTGTGGACCCAAGACATGCTGCTATGCGTCTTCTGTCGAGCAGACTTTGAATTAGTCTAATCAAACTAGAGTTAAATTTTAGATGTGACAGTGCTGCAATTACTGCATCTGAGAGAATGTTGTTAAAAGCCCCTTCTATGTCAAGAAATGCCACCATGGTGAATTTCTTGAAATGCAGGGATGATTCGATAGTGCTCACAAGTTCATGCCGGGCTGATTCTGTTGACTTCCCCTTATTGTAAGCATGTTGGTTCACCGACAGAAGTTTTGTATCAAGGTTTTCCCTAATGAAAAATCTAAAAGTCTTTACAGACCTTTTAATAGGAAGGAGGATATGCTAATTGGTCTGAAGTCTTTTGGCCTAGTGTGTGATATCTTCCCCCGCTTTAGGTATGAATACCACTTTGGTATCCCTCCATCGATTCGGGATGTATAAAAGCCTGATACAGCCTACATAAATTTTCTCCAGCCAGGGGATTATGTACTTCAACATTTTCTGCATTTCTGCTGGAGTGATGCCGTCTGGTCCAGGTGACTTGAAGGGCTCAAAGCTATTAATAGCCCAGCTTATTCTGGATCTCTCAGTCAAGAAGCTAGCGACGCTCGCAGTCCACTAGCACTCTTGTTGGTCCTGCTGATCCTCTGGTTCTTTTAGAGAGTTCCCCGGGAAATGTGTGTCGAGCAGTACATTGAGCGACTGTTCGCTGTTTCTGGTCCAATAATTTGCCTTATCCTGCACGTAACCCACTGTACAGGGTGAAGCTGATAGTATTTTCCTGAACCTTGCGGCGCACAGTGGGCTAAAATGGAAAAAAATTGACATAATTCTGCCATTTCAAAACCACTTATCGTATGGCGATGAAATTTTAGGTGTGTATACAAGAGGTGTTAGAGAGTTTAAGTTCGGAACTTGGGCCCCGTATCTCATACAGGGGCGGAGCTACAGGGCCCTAAATTTGACCACCTCGGGTATACAAAATTTTCATCGGCTTCTATCTTTTGAATGGAGTGTCCGATTTTAGTGGCGTTTTTTTCTGTGGATACTCTTAGACCAGAACTACAATAAACATTTTATAGGTTGAAGATATCTTGAATAGTTTCCGAGATATGTGGATTTTAAATTTGAATTTTTTATTTTTTCACCGACTTTGCCTTGGAGTTTAGCCAATATCTCAGTCAAAAGTTTACCGATTTTGCTGTGAAGAAATAAGAAAGTTATGGCCCTATAAATCAAATTTTTGAAAAAATTCCATTTTTGGAGATTTTTTGGCGAAAAAAGTCCAATTCGTCTTTAGGTCTTGTAGAAAAAGACCAAAGAACAAAGAAGGAAACTGAATAAGATGAACCGGCAGAAGATATTACAGGATGAATCTGACTCTTCTACATCTACTAAAAGAGTCAGATCTCTCGAAGAGCATAGCGATGCGAAATCAACTAAGAAGAAAAAAAGCTCACCGACACCCAGCACTTCGAAGAAACCTATTCAATCTACCAAAAAAGGAGTTTCTAGTCAGAATCCGTTAATGGTGGGAGGAGAAGTTGATCTTGTTGTTGAGAAGGTAAGTCCACCAAACCATCCATAAAAGAGGGGACCTCAAACAAAAAGACCCATTCTAAAGGAAAAAGCAAGGTGGCTATAAGAAAGGGTAAGGAAACACCATCTTATTCCCAAATAGCCAAAAAACATATTCAGGACGAACTACACTATGCCATAATTGATAGCAGTAGTGCGTCTGGCAGAATTCCCGAAGAGCAAAAGAGCATCTTCGATGATTTGTTCTACACAAAGGTATTGGACCAAATTCTCGAATCTAATGATGAACCAACAATCCAAGTAATGAGTTGCACGTTTGAGAGGGGCGTTTTGATGCTGAAACTGGCATCACAATGCTGTGTCGATGTCCTCGGAAAACTAGTGGAGAGCATCCCCTCACCTTGGGACGGCGCAAAGCTGAAACTGGTAAGGAAAAGCGATATCCCTGTACTCATAAAAACATCTTTCTATGTCAGAGGATGGGCTAGTAAGGTACCGTCAGAGCGAATACTCAGCGTCATTGGCAAACAAGATTCGAACCCTAAAGTGGGGAAGTGGGAAGTCTTCCATAGGAAAAATGATCCCGATGGTTCTCTCCTGGTGGTAGGCATAGACCCGTATTCCAGGGATAGCCTTGTCAAGACAAAAGGCATGGCATTTTTCGGGATTTGGAAAATCTTCTTTAAGATTGGAAAAACCCCCATTGGCAGGACAGTTAAGTCGAGCCCAAACACGAACGTACCGCCTGCAGTGGCAAACGAAAATAGTGAACAGAATGAAGCGAGTGAGACAATTCCAAAAAGTGAGGTGGAAGTGGTCGATAACATCGCCAATTTGCCGATAACATCATCAATTTTGCAGAAAGTTCCCAGCAAAGGTGGTGATAAGGATATGAAGAATAGCACAAAAACTCAAAACAAAGAGGGAGCGACAAAAAACAACACCGCCTTCCAAAAAGAGGTCGATAACATTACCAAATTGCCGATAATATCACCAATTTTGCAGAATGTTCCCAGCAATAGTGGTGATAGGAATAGGTACATAAAGAATCAAAACAAAGAGGGAACGACAAAAAGTAACACCGCCTCCCAAAGAGGTCTACTTGAAGAGTGTGTAATAGGTAGTAAACGAAAGGAGGAGAAAGACTCACTACCAAATAAAGAGGGAGTGCAACCAAATAGGATAGACGACTCCCAAAGGAAATTTTTACTGGAAAGACAATGATTGAGGTCATCCAGATAAACCTCCACCGGAGCGAAATGGCATCCATTGCTCTGATGGACATAATTAATAAAGGCAGGGTTCATGTTGCTTTGGTCCAGGAACCGTGGACTACTAGTAACAAAGTTACTGGATTAAACCATATGAACTACAATCTTTTCTACGCTAACACAGGTACTCGTCCAAGGACTTGTATACTGTGCCATAAAAACTTATGCTATCTATTCTCTCCAGAGCTGTCAACATCGGACGCAACTGTGCTGATACAAGGTAATGGAAGTATGTACCTGGCGTCAGTATACCTGCCATTCGAAGCGCCGACATTGCCACCTACGTCGGAATTACAACGTCTGGTAAGGGAATCCAAAAATACAAGTAATGTGTTACTAGCTGGTTGTGATGCCAACTCACACCATATTGCTTGGGGTAGTAGTGACACCAATAAAAGGGAACAAGCCCTTATAGAATTTTTGAATACTAACGATCTCCTAACTCTCAACATAGGGAACAAGGCGACCTTTGTTAACAAAATTAGGGAAGAAGTATTAGATATAACGATATGCTCGGAAAACCTCATTGATGAGATCCATGAGTGGAGGGTTTCGGATGAACACTCCTATTCGGACCACCGTTATATAAGGTTTAAAATTGCACGGCCACCGCCTAGCCCAATAAGTTTCCGTAATAAGGCTAAAACCGACTGGACCAAATTCGACAATCTACTTAGAAATCGATTGGGCCAGCCTAAACACGATTATCCAAGTACAGAAGACATTGATATCAATGTGAGGAGGATTACGGAGGCTCTTGTAAAATCATTCGAAGATAGTTGCCCGCTTCGAGAAAGGAAATCTGCCTATGAGAAACCCTGGATGACAGGGCAAATTCGCTCGATTGGCAAGGATGTCCGCAGACTTTACAACAGAGCTCGACGTAAAAAGCTATCAGTATATTGGGATGAATACCACAGAAAGCTCAAAGAATACATTAAAATCATTAGACTGGCGAAACGTAACTCCTGGAGACTTTTCTGTGAGCAGGTAGACAGCGTTAACAGCATGTCCAAAATAAAAAAGTTCCTCTCAAAAACTCATATCCAAACCGAAACACTGGTGGATGAAACGGGTAAAAAGATGGAAACTATAGATGATACCGTAAGGATTTTGATGAAAACTCATTTTCCGAGTGGTAATGCTGGGCCAATAGAGGAACAGTTACAGACCGAAAATGTAATGCACCAAGTACCTATTACGGATGCTATGGTTAAAGAAGCAAAAAAAAGCTTCTCTCCCTATAAGGCTGCGGGACCGGACGGAATATTTCCAGCGCTTCTTCAGAATGAGGTGGATCTGGTATCAACTCATCTTGTTGGAGTTTTCACTGCATGCCTAACTCATGCATATACTCCAAAAAATTGGCAGGAAACAAGGGTGGTCTTCATACCTAAGCCTGGCAAGGCAAGTTATACGATCCCAAAGGCTTATCGACCTATTAGCCTAACTTCTTTCCTCTTAAAAACAATGGAGCGAATAATTGACGACATGATCAAAAGTAAGATAGCCGATGACAAGCTAAAATTCAAGCAACACGCATATGTTAAAGGAAGATCAGTGGAAACAGCTCTACATGAGGTAGTACACCACATAGAAAAGTCCTTCAGTGAAAAATTTTACACACTTGCCGTTTGTATAGACATTGAGGGCGCTTTTAACAACGTTCAGACCGATACACTTATCCAGTCCTTAGACGAGTTTCAGGTTGACCGGGCGTTGATAAACTGGATCAACAATATGGTAAGGAATAGGTGGATTATTTGTGGGTCATATGACGTAAAAATCAGAGACAAGGTAAATCGTGGTATACCTCAGGGGGGCATTTTATCGCCTCTCCTATGGGTTACGACGATACACAGTCTCCTTAAAGCCCTCACGAATGAAGGACTTACACCAGACTGTTAATCAGACGACGTTATAATACTTCTAAGGGGCACACATCCAAACCAACTATGCAGAAGAGCTGAAGAGGCACTTAACATAGCATATAACTGAGCACAACCAAGGGGACTAAATGTCAATCCAGACAAAACAGAAATATGTCTATTTACAAGGAAAAGGAAGATTCATCCTTTTACCGTGCCTCGTTTCCTGGATAAGAATATTGCCATATCTAAAAAGATAAAATACTTGGGAGTAATCTTGGATCAGAAACTGTACTGGAAAGATCATATTGAAGAAAGAGTTACAAAGGCCCACAGATGTTGGTCGTTGTGCAGAAGAGCTATAGGTTCAAAATGGGGACTACGTCCAAATATGACACACTGGCTTTACATGAGCGTGGTTAGACCAATAATCACCTACGCCTCTGTAGTGTGGTGGACATCAATGGACAAAAAGTACAACGTAATACCATTGCAAAAAGTGCAACGTATGTGCTGTCTAGGCATAAGCGGAGCAATTAGAACCGCACCAACAAGAGCGTTGGAGACTATACTGCACATCCAACCAATAGATATCCGTATAAAGTATGAGGCAGCCCTCGCAGCAAGACGTCTACAAGTGATGGGTGAATGGATAAATCGAGACCACAAGTCGTACCATCAGAAGATATTACAATCACTGGTCGGTCATATTCAAACAACGGAAATCTCCGACCGCATTCCTGAAGTGCGGCTTACAGCTACCTGTGAATCGTTCGTGCCAGACAGACGCTCCTGGGAAAACGGAACACGTGCTCATGCGCCAGTGGGAACCAGCTGCTACACTGATGGGTCCAGGCTAGGAGGAAGGACGGGTCTGGGACTTTTTATTGATGAACCAGAAGTCGAACTTTACTTCCGCCTCCCAGACCATAACACAGTATTTCAAGCAGAAGTTCGAGCAATCACGGAGTGTGTTAACTGGCTCAGTAATACCACAAAGCCTAAATATGCCAACATATTCACAGATAGCCAAATGGCGATCAAAGCAATAACATCGGAAAAGGTCAAATCCAGAACCGTGTTAGACTGTAAAAGAACGATAAATAATTACTCAGTCCATGGTCAACTGCGTATTTTCTGGGTACCGGGACACAACGGAGTGATTGGAAATGAATGAGCAAACAGCTTGGCTTCAAAGGGCAGAGAACTTCGAGTAATAAACTTGGAAAATTGGAAACCTTTCGAAGCCACGAAGGATGAGTTGAAGCATTGGGCAGTGATGGCTCACAAAACTGTGTGGAATAGAGCAACTGTAGGAGTAACTGCAAAGATACTGTGGGGTGACCCAAATGAGAAGAAAACCAGTAGTTTTCTGAAACTAAACAAGATCGAGATTAGTAAGATGATAAGTGTTCTAACGGGACACTCAAGCTTACAGGCACATCTTCATCGCATAGGACTAGCAGAAAACGACGAGTGCAGGGCATGCAGGGAAAACATCGAAACGATAGAACATTTTCTGTGTCAATGCCCAGCTTTCACACATGCAAGATCCCGATATTTCGGTTCCGACATATTGCTAGACTTGACTCATCTCAGAGGATATGACTGGAAGATACTGAGAAAATACGTGTCTAGTACCGATTTTCTGTAATCCGTGGGGTATGAAAATCATAAATAAGGAGCGCACAACAGGCCGAACCACTGGCTTAAGTGTATGTCCATGGACATGAGACGTTTTAAACGTCTCCTCTATTCAACCTATATATACGTTACCCCCGATTTGTAAGCGCTGTAAAAATGTTATTTTATATCCGATCAGTGCGAAATTCGGCAAAAATAAGTTCCTTTCTACATGAAGGAATACTGCCAAATTCAGAGAAAATCGGGTCTGAATTAGATATAGCCCCCATATACATATATGTTACCCCGATTTGACATGTAAGCGCTGTAGAAACTGTATTTTATGTCCGATCAGTGCGAAATTCGGCAGAAAGAGGTTTCTTATTACTCGAAGGAATACTGCCAAATTCGGAGAAAATCGGTTCAGATTTAGATGTAGCCCCTATATATATGTTACCCCCGATTTGACATGTAAGCGCTGTGGAGACTGTATTTTATATCCGATCAGTACGAAATTCGACAGAAAGAGGTCTTTTTACATGAATGAGTATTCAGGGAAAATCGGTTCAGATTTATATATAACCTCCATATATATATTCCTCCTGATTTGGTTTCAAAGCGCTATAGAAATTGTACTTTACTTCCGATAATTAAAATTTTCCAGAAAGATGTTTCTTAATTTCGGAACGAATATTGCTTAATTTAGCGATTATCGTTTCAGAATTAGATAATATGTTCCTACCCATTTACCAATTATCGCAATGGCCCTTATCGCATTGTTAGGGATGTGTAGGGTATTTTATAGTCGGCCCCGCCCGACTTTCTGCCTTTCCTTACTGGTTATACCTGTCAATGATTAAGGGTTTCCTAGAAATAGTGCCACAAAACAATATTTTCTGAAAGGTAAATCTTACTAAATTTTATAATTGTTTGATAAAAACATGTGATCTACAAGAAAGTACAAGAAGGTGGGGAAAAATTAAAAAAAAAATTTGCATATAGACAGAAACGTAAATACGGCATAAAATTCTTAAAAATGTATATATTTCGATAAATTTTTTTAAAGTTCTTTATATTGATATTAGAAATAATAACACTAGGTCACAAATAACAAAATTTTCTCTGTTATTTGTTTCTAGCATACTTTTTCTCATTGATTTTGACCTACTAAACACGAAAATGAGTTTTAAAAATTTTTCTGTCGATTCGAGATACAAATTTTTTAATTTTTTTTTTTTAATTTTTGGAGGTACACTTAAAATTTTGGGCATATCTTTCGTCTTCTTTGACGTATTTGATCCTACTACTACTCAAATTAAAGCAAATTGAGCCGTCTACAACTCATTCTCAGAATTTTCAAATCGGGTGAGTAGTTTTGATGTTGGCGGTTAAAAAACTGCGTTTTTTTTAGTAAAAATGTGGCAGAAAAATTCATATAAAATATAAAACGCGATGCTAACAACGATTTTGGTTTTTTTACGTATAGCTGGCATTTTTCCAAAGAAAATAAGCACTTAACAAAATCTGACAACAAATGGCGGACTAATAATTTTTTTGGTAAAAGACCGAAATTCCGCTATTTCACGATATTTTGATTTTCATTATTTGCACAGCTTACCTACCCAACGCAAACGAATAAATACATTTGAACTTAATTTAAAATAAACAAATTAGTCTTAGTATATTATTTTTTAATTTATTTAGAGCACTACATACTCAATGTATGGCACAATTAGAAATGGATGTGCCAGGTTAGCTAAACTAACGAAATTAACCGGAAGTATTATATTTTCACGGTGGAAGTATTATATTTTCACGGTTCTCTATTAGTGGTTTGCGCTGAACATTCGCTTCTCCAACTACAGGTTTCGTTCGTTCCGGCCATTTTTTTTGTGAATATAATGCTGATCATCAGCGCGGCTATTCCAAAGGCACAGAAAACAGCAATGTCGCGTATAGCCTCCTTGGAGTCCACACAGAATGGCCACAACTTTGAGGTCGGCGCATATTTTCCAATTATATTTGCTATACTCTATGCATTTCAGCAAAATGTTCATAGTTTCATAGTTCTCCTTTGAATGAACCGCATGAGCAATAGGAAGAGATGGCTTTTCATTCCCATTATGTAAGAGAACTGCCTTCAAGCTCTCTTTGTTGCTGTCAATAAACAACCTCCATTCATTGGGGTTGTGAATTTGGTGAAGCTCTTGGAACAAGCCGGAAATGTCGCTGCAAAAACATATTTCGTCTTTCTTTGTATAAAATTTTGCATACTGCTGGTGACGCTTCCTGTACGCTGTTACTTTCACTTCTGAATCCGCAAATCCACACTGTACCATCCGAGACGCAAAAAGTTCGGATTTCTCCTTAGTGAGACCAAAATCGCGCACCCAATCGTTTAGTTCGGCCTGTGACTGTAATTTTCGCTTTCTGCACGCCCCAAATTCGCTTGCACTTGACTCGGACTCTTGATCTGACGATTCTGCTTTTTGAAGAGATGCACCAGGGCACACTGGATATGGTACATCATTCGAATGTGGTACTGGAAGTGCAAACGATCCCACTTGAGCGTAGTTCCATTTTAAAAATCTCCCTACCCCACTGTTTGTGGTGAGGCAAAAATAACAGTCTGTGGAATGGCATAGCGGCTTTTTCCACATCATTGGTGTATCGAATTTCATATGGCGCCTAAAATTAAAATAAATTACTATATTTGCTTTGCTTAATGTGTTTAAATAAAAATTCTTACCTTCCGCCAGCTGCCCAGTTGGTTAGGATTATATAGCAAAGATCACATAGCGACTTAGGTGTCCATGGTTCTGTGATATTTGGTGAAATACCAAAATAATTCAAATAGTGCAATTGCACTGCTGGAGTAAACGTGTGTGCGTGATTATTCTTTATAAACTCGCCACAAACATTGCAGAAATTGTCTGGATTGTTCAAACACTCGAACACACGTAGTCTTTTACTCATTGTCTTACTTGTTGGGTAGGTATTATATGCACTTAAATTCAATTTGTTTCACTTTTTACTCGTACTACTCGCGTTCGTAGACACTTGTTGAATGACAAAAAACGATAAATGAACACCTATAAATACTAAGTATGTTACAATATTTTACTGACAGGTACTTATGAATGGGCGCATCTTTTAAGGGTGGCTATATACCTGATTCAGCAAGTGTGCGTTTCAAATTGTGGAAAAGTTTCCAAATAATGACCACTCACAAATGTGGGGGGAATTTCTGTAAAAAAATCCGATACAGGTAGCCATCGGGAAAACACACATCAATAAAAAAAGTGTAATTCCCTTTTTTCCCTTTAATTGACTGTGAACGGAGTAGCAGTCATAAAGGAACACGAAGAGCGTCCACGCACATTCAGAAGCGTATATTACTCTGCAACCACAATCATAAAAATTAAATAACTATTTGTGTATTACTTATTTTTTTTAATTCTGAGAATCATAAAAATTACGTAAACGTTTTTTCCAAACAATTTTGTACATGTAAAGTGGGTTTGCCAAAATTCGTATCGTAAAATGCACCTGTGTTTCTATGTTCGGCATTTTCATTATACCATTTTCGACGAAACGTCCCTACGGTATTGTAAATAGGTTTTTTACAATTATGAAATATTTGTGTTATTAATATTAATTTAAAAATTTTATCAAAACTGCAAAGTGCTGTGACATTTGAAAAAAATTTCCAAAAAAAAAAAGTTGCTGATTTCACTAAATTTTTGAAATTTCACGTCCCTTGCCAGAACAGAAGACATTAACCCAGGGTGGTGAAATTTTGAACAGAAGTAACTTATGTATAGGAGCAACTGTTCCGTTCTATTCCAAAAGGATTATAAAAAAACTTGCTTTTTCGATCCCTCCTAGTAGGTTAGCTGTGCAAATAATGAAAATCAAAATATCGTGAAATAGCGAAATTTCGGTCTTATACCAAAAAAATTATAAGTCCGCCATTTGTTGTCAGATTTTGTTAAGTAAGTGCTTATTTTCTTTGGAAAAATGCCAGCTATACGTAAAAAAACCAAAATCGCTGTTAGCATCGAGTTTTATATTTTATATGAATTTTTATATGAATTTTTCTGCCACATTTTTACTAAAAAAACGCAGTTTTTTAACCTTTTTAAGCCGCCAACATCAAAACTACTCACCCGATTTGATTTTCTGAGAATGAGTTGTAGACGGCTCAATTTGCTTTAATTTGAGTAGTAGTAGGATCAAATACGTCAAAGAAGACGAAAGATATGGTCAAAATTGTAAGTGTACCTCCAAAAATTTAAAAAAAAAAGTTCAAAAATTTGTATCTCGAAAACCAATCGACAGAAAAATTTTTAAAACTCATTTTCGTGTTCAGTAGGTCAAAATCAATGAGAAAAACTATGCTAGAACCACATAACAAAACGACTGTTGGCTAGTGTAATCGAACGCAACATGTGGAAATTTCTAATGGTAAATCCCTCAATTCCGAAAAAATTCATCAATAATCCCCAAAAATGGGTTTTTTTACTTTTAGTCCTATATCTTCGATATGAAAAGCCGCGCTCGGGCTTCCCTTGGCAGTCGGTTTTGTTACACCCTAATACAAATAAATAAAAAGAAAAATTTAACAATTTAGCTTTGCGATTGGAGAAAATCGATCAAACTTTTGAAATTTATGTAAAAAAAGGTCCAAATCGGAGAAGGGTGGCAACCACACCAATTAAAATTTTGGCTTCGGATTTTCTCTAACAGATTGTGTGAAACGTCTCCTTTAAAATGATATACTTTGTGTAACAAACTTTTTCTACAAGACCTAAAGACGAATTGGACTTTTTTCGCCAAAAAATCTCCAAAAATGAAATTTTTTCAAAAATTTGAATTTATAGGGCCATAACTTTCTTATTTCTTCACATATCTTATCGATTCTTTCCATGATATTGTAAATTTTATTGGCAATACATAAAAAACACGCGAGCAAAATCGGTAAACTTTTGACTGAGATATTGGCTAAATTCCAAGGCAAAGTCGGCGAAAAAATGAAAAATTCAAATTTAAAATCCACATATCTCGAAAACTATTCAAGATATCTTCAACCTAAAAAATGTTAATTGTAGGTCTGGTCTAGGAGTATCCACAGAAAAACGCCACTAAAACCGGACACTCCATTCAAAAGGAATGGATGAAAATTTTGTATACCCGAGGAATTTCATCGCCATACGATAAGTGGTTTTGAAATGGCAGAATTATGTCAATTTTTTTCCATTTTAGCCCACTGTGCGGCGTCGGAGACCTTTTCCACTTCGCCACCGATGGTATACCAAGAGCGTCTTTGCGCCTTTCTAAGTTCCTTCTTATAGATTTTGAGTTGCTCTTTATAGGCATCCCAAACATTAGCGACCCCAGTAGCCGTTGGCTCAGATGTCCACCATTGGCGTTTAGTTTTACCCTTGTACCTTGTTTTTGGACAGGCTTCTTCAAGGGAACTATTGAGTGATGTGGTGATATGCTCGACCAGATTATCCAGACCGGCTTTGTCATTCGGTTCGTACAGAAGCTTGGAGTTGAGGACTTTCTTGAAATTCTTTTCATACAGGTGCCACTTTGTCTTTCTCACATTTCTGTTCAGGCGCTTTTTCAGCGAGTTTGAACTCAATATAATGGTGATCTGAGAATGAGTGGTCGTCCAGTACATTCCACCCAATAATTTTGTCTGACAGCCGGTCAGTAGCAAACGTTACGTCTAGTACTTCTTGTCTGTCTTTAATTGTAAATGTCGGTTTATTACCTATGTTACAAATACTAAGGTTGGTAGTTAGAACAAAGTCAAGAAGCGAATCACCCCTATTGTTTATATCCGTACTACCCCAGATAGTATGATGAGCGTTCGTGTCTGCGCCAATAATCAGCTCGAGCTCGTCAGACGTTGCTTCTTCTACTACTTCCCTGAATAGAGCAGTCGGTACTACAACTTCATAAGGCAAGTAACTGGAGACCACCCAATATATGCGATTACCGATCTCCAGCAGATGTTTGGTCTTTACCACTTAAATTAGCCAGGAGAAAGATACTTAGATCTTTCCTTGCCAAAATGCAGTTTCTTGGAGTGCCTTCACAGTTGGCCACAAGCAGTTTAAAGTTGGATGTCCTGATACCGCACACCCTTCCTCCCACTGCGTAGGGCTCCTGTATCAGGACGATGTCTACTGCACCTGTGGACAGGCGCAGTAATAGAGCCGCTGAGGCTGCTTTAGCGTGATGGAGGTTAATCTGTAAAATTCTTACCATCATTGGTAATTGACAGATTAACATCCACCCCGACAAGGGTGTTATCGAACTCTTCGTCCGTATCGTAGATGCGTCAAAGAGTCCGGAGACTCCCCTCATCCCCTCTGTGTCAGAAGTAGAGCTTTCGTCCTCAGAGTAGAACGTTACAGATCTTCTGTTAGAGTTGGAGTCACCAGAAATAATGGGCGTGGATACCTCCGCACTTCCAGAAAGCCACGGTGGACGACTCACCTTCCGCAGTGGGAACTATATCCTGCTTGTATACCTTCAAGACTATAGTCGCGAAGCCATACTGTAAGGTTGCACTTGCACGTTGATATAACTTACAAACAATTGTATACAACTGTGGATAACAGATGCTTTGGCAAGGACATTCCCGGATTGTTCGAGGAATTTAATCAAACATACAATTCAAAGGAATGGCGGTTACTTGTTGACAGCAGTAAAGAAAGTTTGAAAGCAGTACTTTTACACAACGGAAATCAGAAACCGTCGAATGGCTAAATTGATAAAATACATAAAATATGAACATGACTTGAAAATTTGTTGCGATTTGAAAGTAGTTGGTATGTTATGCCTCTGGGATAGCCGATATTTTGCCACAACTGCATATTAAGCTGGGGCTCTTTAAAAATTTTGTAAAAGCCTTAAGGAAAGATGGCAATTCACTCTCATAATTAAAAAATTTATTTAAAAGTCTTTCTTTTAAAAAAATCGAAGAAGGAGTTTTTGATGGGCCTAAAATAAGGAAACTGATATTCACATCTTTCATCAGTTTCCTTATTTCGAATCATATTTGACGTCGCATGCCGTATTGCAGCATGGAGGTCGTTTAAACTTGTAGTTTCAAATTTCCTTGGATCCAATAAAATCCCGCAATATGAAACAATGATTAATGATTTGTTAAAAAATTATGAAAAAATTGGTTAGAAATATATTTTTTTTTAAATTAATGTACATATATAACACATATGTATGTATGTATTCTTCCAACTTATTTTTCGCTTTATGTATTCCAACAGGTGTAAATATGTTCCTCAAAATTAATTTCTTGCATTCTCATTTAAACTTTTCCCCCGAGAATCTTGGCGACGTAAGTGACGAAGATGGCGAAAGGTTTCACCAAGAATTGAAGTCCATCGAGCGGCGTTACCAAGGGCACTGGGATGAATGAATGATGGGAGATTATATTTGGTTCCTCATTAGACCGATTCCGGAATCTACAAACGTCAACAAAGAACTCACAATTACTTCTAATGAAACTTTTCATGTAAATAAACTCAAATGTACATAATATAAATAAAAGTTATAAATAAAACCGCTATTTAAACAGGAATTAAAAAAAAACATTTTGAAATTCTCTTACCTCTACCAAAAGGGCTATAATTTCTACATTTATCCATAGATTTTTTTCAAATAGGCATTATTTTCTTGGCTAGGATGCAAACTTTTAAAAAATAAAATATATATTTTAGATTTTTTATGTTTTTTTTGTCCCAGGTTTTTTTTTTTTGAAAAAATCTACTTTTTCCAATTTGTTTAATGACTGTTACTGTTAAACCACTGTTTCTAAGTGAAAGAGATATTTCCAACATTAGTAGCCCACACTAATAGCTTCAATTTAACGTATAAGTCGACCTGATCGGGCATGTACTCCAAAAATTATAGTGGAAATACTAAGGGTACCTCGACGATAATAGTATTTTTTATAAAAAAAAAATTTAAAAAAAATTTATCCACAAAAAATTTTTGTTTTTATATAACAGTATGCCACAATTTATACAAAAAAAATAATTTTTAGGTCTAGGACCCAAAAAAAAAAAAATGTTGCGTAGTGTAATTTGCACCAAAACTGCGAAAAAAATAACATTGATAAGAGAGATATTCAAACTTTTTTCCGGTATATAAATATAAAATATTTGCACCAAAGTATATTTTATTTAAATTTTGCTCCCAAACATATTTTGTTTCCTGTTTTTTTCTCCGTGTACTTTTTATAATGTTTTTAACGTAAGTATTTTTGTTCATTTTATAGGTTACGTGACGAAATGCAGCGATTTTCAAATCAACACATCGATGAACTCGCAAAACTGGAACACGAACTACGCATAAAATTGGTGGACTCGTTTGAGGTTACCCTGGAAGACAATAAGAAGCAGTTTGAAACTCGACTACAAAGTGAACTTGAGAGCCAGAAGCGCATATATGAATCCCGGGTTTGTAGAATAAATTTTCCTTATTTTTCTTTATATACATGTAGGATTCCTCTTTGTTCACTATCCCGGCCGAGTCCACGCGTTGTCACGACTTCAATCAATGTTTCATACATTTATTAATTTGATAATTATATTAAGGAAAAAAACAATTAAGCACAAATAAACTAAAATAAAACTTATTTATGTTTTTAGATATTAGGCTTTTTTGGTCTGGTTTTTAATTGAAAATGCAAGTATATTACTTAATTTTTTCCTCCGGCGTTTCGTTGGTATTTTCCAACTTCTTCAGGGATATTTTATTGAAAAAATATTATGCTTTACAGTTTAGAAACAACAGAAATTACATTAAATTATAAACAGATCAAAAAAACACTGTTGTTAGCTTAGGCTTCCAATTACCACTGTGGCCGACCCCAGCATGTCCAGTCGTCGTTTACTCAAAGCGGGACGGTCGCAAAGCAAGTGCTCAATGCTCTCCACTTCTTCCTCATCTCCACAGCTTCGGCAGAAGTCATTGGAGATATTTTGACCTTCTCAGGTCATACCTTGGCCAGATTTGTCTAGCTACCCTGCAGGTGCCGATTTCTGTCCATCTTTCGTTGGACTGCCTGATTGCCTCTTGCCTAAGCCAAAGCTTGCACGTGGATAGTGGCGCACCAATATATGCAAATTCTTCGAGAATTTGTAATGTCGTCCCTTTCCTAGCAAGTTCATCGGCTTTGCAGTTCCCCGGGATATCCCTATGCCCAGGCACCCATATGAGGTGTATATTAAACTGCTCAGCCATCTTGTTAAGAGATCTGCGGCAGTCGAGGGCTGTTTGTGAATTTAGGGATGTTGCCTCCAGAGAATTGATGGCAGCCTGGCTGTCCGAGTAAATGACAACGCCAGTGTTGGTTACTATGTTGCGACTCAGCCACTTGCCGACTTCCCATATTGCCATTATTTCGGCTTGATAGACACTGCAGGTATCTGGTAGTCTGTGAGCTATATCCAGACTAAGTTCTTCACAGTGTACTCCGAAACCAACCTTTTCATCAAGCTTCGAACCATCCGTGTAAAAGTGGAGATGGTCTCTATTACCTGGTATTCTGCCGACCCATTCATCTCTGGCGGGAATCATAGTGATGTAATTTCTCTCGAAGGTGTACACAGTTGGTATATAGTCCACTCGGTCGGTTACCATAGCACTATTTAATCGGCAGTATTTGGAGTAGGGCTTGTAGAGACTCGGTCGCTGTAGTCCTTAAGGCTCCGCTTATGCTCAGGCAGGCAGTTCTCTGAAGCTTTGTTAGTAGGTTGGTGATGGTTAGTTTGTCAGTTGCCGTCCCCCATACCACAATACCGTATAACAGTATTGGACGAACTACTGCTATATATATCCAGTGGACGATTTTAGGAGAGAGTCCCCACCGCGACCCTACAGCCTTTTTGCAGGAATATAAGGCGACGTTGGCCTTCCTTACACGTTCCAATACGTTAAGTCTAAATAACATTTTCCTATCTAGAATTATTCCTAAAAATTTTGCACTTTCAGAAAAGACTAGATCTGTTCCATTTATCCGAGGTGGAGGGTCCACATGTGGGACATTATTCATCCTAGTAAAGAGAACCAATTCTGTCTTGTTGGGGTTAACGCCCAAACCGCTGCTTCTGGCCCATCTAGCCAACTTGTTCATAGCCACCTGTAGGATGTCTCTGAGGACGTTTACGAATTTGCCACTCACTGCGATTGCCACGTCGTCCGCATATGCCACGACCTTGCAGCCACAACGTTCTAGATCTAGCAGGATTTCATTCACCGCTAGGTTCCAAATTAGTGGAGACAGTACTGCTCCTTGCGGGGTCCTTCTGTTTACATACCTTGTTAGAGTTGTGGACCCTAGACATGCTGTTATGCGTCTTCTTGTGAGCAGACTTTGAATTAGTCTAATCAAACTAGTGTTAACTTTTAGATGTGAGAGTGTCGCAATTACCGCATCTGAGTGAATGTTGTTAGAAGCCCCTTCTATGTCAAGAAATGCCACCATGGTGAATTCCTTGAAATGCAGGGACGATTTGATAGTGCTCACAAGTTCGTGCAGGGCTGATTCTGTAGACTTGCCCTTATTGTGAGCATGTTGGTTCCCCGACAGGAGTTTTGTATCCAGGTTTTCCCTAATGAAATGATCTAAAAGTCTTTCCAGACCTTTCAATAGGAAGGAGGATAGGCTAATTAGTCTGAAGTCTTTTGGCCTAGTGTGTGATATCTTTCCCGCTTTAGGTATGAATACCACTTTGGTATCCCTCCATCGATTCGGGACGTATGAAAGCCTGATACAGCCTACATAAATTTTCTCCAGCCACGTGATAATGTACTTTAACATTTTCTGCATTTCTGCTGGAGTGATGCCATCTGGTCCAGGTGACTTGAAGGGCTCAAAGCTGTTAATAGCCTAGCTTATTCTGGATCTCTCAGTCAAGAAGCTAGCGACGCTCGCAGTCCACTCACACTCTTGTTGGTCCTGCTGATCCTCGGGTTCTGTTACAGAGTTCCCCGGGAAATGTGTGTCGAGCAGTACATTGAGCGACTGCTCGCTGTTTTTGGTCCAGTTATTTGCCTCATCCTGTAAATATCCCACTGTACAGGGTGAAGCAGATAATATCTTCCTCAGCCTAGCGGCGTCGGAGACCTTTTCCACTTCACCACAGAAGGTATACCAAGAACGCCTTTGCGCCTTTCTAAGCTCCTTCTTATAGATCTTGAGTTGCTCTTTATAAGCTTCCCAATCATTAGCGACCCCAGTAGATTTAGCCTTATTGAATAGCTTGTTGCAGGTCTTTTTCATAGCCGTTAGCTCAGAAGTCCACCATTGGGGTTTAGTTTTACCCTTGTACCTTGTTTTTGGACAGGCTTCTTCAAGGGATCTATTGAATGATATGGTTATATGATCGACCAGATTATCCAGACCGGCTTTGTCATTCGGTTCGTACAGAAGTTTAGAGTTGAGGACTTTCTTGAAATTCTTCTCATACAGATGCCACTTTGTCTTCCTTACATTTCTGTGGACGGCGGGTTTAGGCGCTTTTTCCGCGAGTTTGAACTCAATATAATGGTGATCTGAGAATGAGTGGTCGTCCAGTACATTCCACCCAATAATTTTGTCTGACAGCCGGTCAGTAGCAAACGTTACGTCGAGTACTTCTTGTCTGTCTTTAATTGTGAAGGTCGGTTTATTAGGTAAGGTTGGTAGTTAGAATAAAGTCAAGAAGCGAATCACCCCTATTGTTTATATCCGTACTACCCCAGATAGTATGATGAGCGTTCGTGTCTGCGCCAATAATCAGCTCGAGCTGGTCAGACGTTGCTTCTTCTACTAATGTCTGTGAAGATAAATTGTTAATTTAACTAGCAAAGACACAAACCACCAATTTTAACAGAGCGCTGTTAATGGGTTAACAGAGGTATGTTAAGACGAAATGAAGCAGCTGCTAGCATATATTGAATCGATTTATGGACGATCAGGCAAATATATATATTAAAACTAAGGTTTATAAAATAGATAAATGTCAAACATAGAAGAAATCTCATGGGTTATATATATATATAGCAACCAAAAGTACATATAATTTTGCAAAATCTTTGTCAGCGCAGTAAGTAATCTGGGATACATAGGGTAATAGAACTTATAGAAGATGAAAGGCCGTGGAACGACCTTTCAGAATATATATAGACTATATCCCAAAACAATTTGTGAATCCGGATATTTTCGATATAAACCAAACTGTGTTTTTAACAAAGGAGCCCACTGTGCAAAAACGGAAATACATAGGGTAATGAAACTTGTACAGGGAGAAAGGTATTGAAATAACCTTTCCGAATATATATAGACCATATCCGAAAACAATTTGTGAATCCAGATATTTTCGATATAAAGCAAACAATGTTTTTAACAAAGGAGCTCACTGTGCGAAAACGGAAATACATAGGGTAATGAAACTTGTACGGGGAGAAAGGTCTTGAAATATCCTTTCCGAATATATATAGACCATATCCGAAAACAATTTGTGAATCCGGATATTTTCGATATAAACCAAACAATGTTTTTAACAGAGGAGCCCAATGTGCGAAAACGGAAATACATAGGGCTATGAAACTTGTACAGGGAGAAAGGTCTTGAAATAACCTTTCCGAATATATATAGACCATATCCGAAAACAATTTGTGAATCCGGATATTTTCGATATAAACCAAACAATGTTTTTAACAAAGGAGCCCACTGTGCGAAAACGGAAATACATAGAGTAATGGAACTTGTACTGAGTGAAAGGTCTTGAAATGACCTTTCCGAATATATATAGACCATATCCGAAAACAATTTGTGAATCCGGATATTTTCGATATAAACCAAACAATGTTTTTAACAGAGGAGCCCAATGTGCGAAAACGGAAATACATAGGGTTATGAAACTTGTACAGGGAGAAAGGTCTTGAAATAACCTTTCCGAATATATATAGACCATATCCGAAAACAATTTGTGAATCCGGATATTTTCGATATAAACCAAACAATGTTTTTAACAAAGGAGCCCACTGTGCGAAAACGGAAATACATAGAGTAATGGAACTTGTACTGAGTGAAAGGTCTTGAAATGACCTTTCCGAATATATATAGACCATATCCGAAAACAATTTGTGAATCCGGATATTTTCGATATAAACCAAACAATGTTTTTAACAGAGGAGCCCAATGTGCGAAAACGGAAATACATAGGGTTATGAAACTTGTACAGGGAGAAAAGTCTTGAAATAACGTTTCCGAATATATATAGACCATATCCGAAAACAATTTGTGAATCCAGATATTTTCGATATAAAGCAAACAATGTTTTTAACAAAGGAGCTCACTGTGCGAAAACGGAAATACATAGGGCAATGAAACTTGTACAGAAAGAAAGGTCTTGAAATAACCTTTCCGAATATATATAGATTATATCCGAAAACAGTTTGTGAATCCGGATATTTTCGATATAAACCAAACAATGTTTTTAACAAAGGAGCCCACTGTGCGAAAACGGAAATACATAGGGTAATGAAACTTGTACAGGGGGAAAGGTCTTGAAATAACCTTTCCGAATATATATAGATTATATCCGAAAACAATTTGTGAATCCGGATATTTTCGATATAAACCAAACAATGTTTTTAAAAGAGGAGCCCACTGTGCGAAAACGGAAATACATAGGGTAATGAAACTTGTACGGGGAGAAAGGTCTTGAAATATCCTTTCCGAATATATATAGACCATATCCGAAAACAATTTGTGAATCCGGATATTTTCGATATAAACCAAACAATGTTTTTAACAGAGGAGCCCAATGTGCGAAAACGGAAATACATAGGGTTATGAAACTTGTACAGGGAGAAAGGTCTTGAAATAACCTTTCCGAATATATATAGACCATATCCGAAAACAATTTGTGAATCCGGATATTTTCGATATAAACCAAACTGTGTTTTTAACAAAGGAGCCCACTGTGCAAAAACGGAAATACATAGGGTAATGAAACTTGTACAGGGAGAAAGGTATTGAAATAACCTTTCCGAATATATATAGACCATATCCGAAAACAATTTGTGAATCCAGATATTTTCGATATAAAGCAAACAATCGGGTCTGTTCTGTAATCACGGCGATTTGAAATCACGGTGATTTTAAAATCACCGGCGACTTAACATTACTTTTGGAGTTCGAAATTACCCAAACAGATTTCGAACAATCTTTTTTGGGAGGCTATGAATAATAAACCGGGCGATTTCGAACTCCAAGAGTGATTGTAAGTCGCCGGTGATTTTAAAATCACCGTGATTTCAAATCACCTTGTTACAGAACAGACCCGAATGTTTTTAACAAAGGAGCTCACTGTGCGAAAACGGAAATACATAGGGCAATGAAACTTGTACAGAAAGAAAGGTCTTGAAATAACCTTTCCGAATATATATAGATTATATCCGAAAACAGTTTGTGAATCCGGATATTTTCGATATAAACCAAACAATGTTTTTAACAAAGGAGCCCACTGTGCGAAAACGGAAATACATAGGGTAATGAAACTTGTACAGGGGGAAAGGTCTTGAAATAACCTTTCCGAATATATATAGATTATATCCGAAAACAATTTGTGAATCCGGATATTTTCGATATAAACCAAACAATGTTTTTAAAAGAGGAGCCCACTGTGCGAAAACGGAAATACATAGGGTAATGAAACTTGTACGGGGAGAAAGGTCGTGAAATATCCTTTCCGAATATATATAGACCATATCCGAAAACAATTTGTGAATCCGGATATTTTCGATATAAACCAAACAATGTTTTTAACAGAGGAGCCCAATGTGCGAAAACGGAAATACATAGGGTTATGAAACTTGTACAGGGAGAAAGGTCTTGAAATAACCTTTCCGAATATATATAGACCATATCCGAAAACAATTTGTGAATCCGGATATTTTCGATATAAACCAAACAATGTTTTTAACAAAGGATCCCACTGTGCGAAAACGGAAATACATAGAGTAATGGAACTTGTACTGAGTGAAAGGTCTTGAAATGACCTTTCCGAATATATATAGACCATATCCGAAAACAATTTGTGAATCCGGATATTTTCGATATAAACCAAACAATGTTTTTAACAGAGGAGCCCAATGTGCGAAAACGGAAATGCTTAGGGTTATGAAACTTGTACAGGGAGAAAAGTCTTGAAATAACGTTTCCGAATATATATAGACCATATCCGAAAACAATTTGTGAATCCGGATATTTTCGATATAAACCAAACAATGTTTTTAACAAAGGAGCCCACTGTGCGAAAACGGAAATACATAGGGTAATGGAACTTGTACTGAGTGAAAGGTCTTGAAATGACCTTTCCGACCTTTCGCACAGTGGGCTCCTTTGTTAAAAACATTGTTTGGTTTATATCGAAAATATCCGGATCACAAATTGTTTTTTCGGATATAATCTATATATATTCGGAAAGGTTATTTCAAGACCTTTCTCCCTGTACAAGTTTCATAACCCAATGTATTTCCGTTTTCGCACATTGGGCTTCTCTGTTAAAAACATTGTTTGGTTTATATCGAAAATATCCGGATTCACAAATTGTTTTCGGATATGGTCTATATATATTCGGAAAGGTTATTTCAAGACCTTTCTCCCCGTACAAGTTTCATTACCCTATGTATTTCCGTTTTCGCACAGTGGGCTCCTCTTTTAAAAACATTGTTTGGTTTATATCGAAAATATCCGGATTCACAAATTGTTTTCGGATATGGTCTATATATATTCGGAAAGGTCATTTCAAGGCCTTTCACTCAGTACAAGTTCCATTACCCTATGTATTTCCGTTTTCGCACAGTGGGCTCCTTTGTTAAAAACATTGTTTGGTTTATATCGAAAATATCCGGATTCACAAATTGTTTTCGGATATGGTCTATATATATTCGGAAAGGTCATGTCAAGACCTTTCACTCAGTACAAGTTTCATTACCCTATGTATTTCCGTTTTCGCACAGTGGGCTCCTTTGTTAAAAACACAGTTTGGTTTATATCGAAAATATCCGGATTCACAAATTGTTTTGGGATAGAGTCTATATATATTCTGAAAGGTCGTTCCACGGCCTTTCATCTTCTATAAGTTATATTACCCTATGTATCCCAGATTACTTACTGCGGTTGCTATATATATATATAACCCATGAGATTTCTTCTATGTTTGATGCTCACACAACTACATAGACATTATATCTATTTTACAAACCTTAGTTTTAATATATATATTTGCCTGATCGTCCATAAAGCGATTCAATATATGCTAGCAGCTGCTTCATTTCGTCTTAACATACCTCTGTTAACCCATTAACAGCGCTCTGTTAAAATTGGTGGTTTGTGTCTTTGCTAGTTAAATTAACAATTTATCTTCACAGACATCTTCTACTACTTTCCTGAATAGAGCAGTCGGTACTACATATTCATAAGGCAAGTAGCGGGAGACCACCCAATATATGCGATTACCGATCTCCAGGCTAGCAGCTGTTTGGTCTTTACCACTTAAATTAGTCAGGAAAAAGATACTTAGATCTTTCCTGGCCAAAATGCAGGTTCTTGGAGTGCCTTCACAGTTGGCCACAAGCAGTTTAAAGTTGGGTGTCCCAATACCACACACCCTTCCTCCTACTACGTAGGACTCCTGTATCAGGACGATGTCTACTGCGTGGACAGGCGCAGCAATAGAGCCGCTGAGGCTGCTTTAGCGTGATGGAGGTTAATCTGTAGAATTCTTACCATCATTGGTAATTGACAGATTAACATCTTCGTCCGTATCGTCGAGAAGCATGTCCCCGCCAGATGCGTCAAAGAGTCCGGAGACTCCCCTCAGCTTCTCTGTGTCCGAAGTAGAGCTTTTGTCCTCAGAGAAGGACGTTACAGATCTTCTGTTAGAGTTGGAGTCACCAGAAATAATAGGCGTGGGTACCTCCGCACTTCCAGAAAGTGCCACGGTGGACGACTCACCTTCTGCAGTGGGAGCTATATCCTGCTTGTATATCTTCAAGACTATAGTCTCGAAGCCATATTGTAGGGTTGCACTCGCACTTTGTATATGGGAGGTGGATTCAGCGTTTAGGATAAGATTGACCTGCCGCTTTTTACCATCCGCCTCACCCATTTTGCTGATTCTCCAATTATGAGCCGGCAGACCAGGATTGAAATCTTTTATAATTTCTAAGATGTCCGCCGGGTTAGAGGGCTCTTCTGTAACCCAGGTGATGGCTCTAGGGTGACTAGGGATGTTGTTTTTTCGACAACATCCAACTGGGCACCCGGCCACACCTCACCCGCTCGACTCAGAGCAGCCTTATACAGGTCTACTGATCTGGCATCACCGAAATATAAGAGCTTCACTCTCCCCTGATGCCATCCTGCATCGTTGCAGATTGGTGGTTTGCCCGGCATTTCTCTACGAACATCTAGGTAATGAGCCATAATGGCTGATTGTACATGACTCCATTTGTCCTTGAGGATGGATCCATCCTCACTACTTCTGTCTATAACAGCCATCACTAGACTCTCCTTCGCCACTTCATTGAAGGGCTTGGTGAGTGTCCTGTTGATGGTGACATTAGGGCCTCTTGCCTTTTTCGGAGGCAGGGGTTCATCAGGTGATCTGATTCGTTTTACTTTATTAGCCGTTAACACAGCTGAATTTGTGGCTCTCTCAGCCGACTCATTGGCCTTAGAAGCATCTATGACGCCTTTAGCCCAGGTAAGTGACTCTTTTTGTTTTTCGGTAAGAGCCGAAACCTCAACAGCCTCTAACTTCGTCAAAACTCTGAGCGCTACACGATGCTCATTGTGCTTCCGTTTTGACGGTTGGACATGACGTTTTCCCCTCACCGCACCACCTGTTGTGAGTACTTGGTGGAGATTTTCACCATTTTTGGTGTGGTCGGCTTTGGCCAAGACCAACGGACGGACAGTCGGACGATTGGGGAACCGCGCTCCATCGGAACACGAAGGCATCCCCGTCAAGAGAATTTATTTTTATTTTGTCTGTATTAGACCGTAATAGGTACTACGATGTAGGCCTTACAGACTTTGTACAGATTTTTGCTATTGCGTAATAGGTACTGGTAACTATCCGCTATGTGATAAACACGTCCGTTCACTGCGAATGATCAGCAACGAATCGGTAAAATGATTACTATGTATGAAATTTTACAGGATACCCATGAGTAGTATAGATGTCATAAGACCTTTAACATGTCACACAATTTTAACCATTTGTGGGGGAGTTACCACAAAGAGTTGACCGATATGGCTGTCCATCAAACATTAACTGGGCTTGAATAAAATATTAAAACGTATGAAATTTCAAGTCATTCGGTCACTTCTTTTCAAAGTTATCGATAGGACCATTCAGTCGCACTGACGTACGGACGGACATTAATTAATTCGAATTTTTTAACCCATGGAGAACCCATTCTGAAAATTTTACATTTTGTGGGAAAATATGTGTGTAATTTTTTAAAATAAAATGAAAAAAAAATAAGGTGTTTCTCAGGATAATCAGGGATTAAGGACATTTTCGTGCTGTTGATGTCCTTAATACGCAAAAAGAAAACGCTTCATTTATACTCCTTAGACAGGATGTTAAAGTCTATCAAATGGTACCAATATCATTTAAATCTGACATTCCGTTCAAAAGTTATGTCGAGTTAAAAATAGCTAAAATTGTACAAAAATGTTGTTTGTGACCAATATTGGCACCCTATAAAATCTAAACCGATATGAATTGGACAAATGGTAAATGGAGGTAATTCCGCATAGTCTTGTAGTACACGCGTGCAAAATTTCAATCAAATGGAAAGGGTCAAATATTCAAATTGTAATTTCTGATTCGTTTTAATTTGGAATTACCCATTCATAACCAAAGCGGGAAAGATATCGCACACTAGGCCAAAAGACTTCAGACCAATTAGCCTCCTCCTTCCTATTGAAAGGTCTGTTTTAGATTATTTCATTACGGAAAACCTGGATACAAAACTCCTGTTAGGGAACCAACATGCTTACAATAGGTCTACAGAATCAGCCCTGCACGAACTGGTGAGCACTATCGAATCGTCCCTGCACGCATAACTGCGCCCTGCACGCATAACTGCACGCATAACTGGGCACTGATACGCATAACTGCGTATCTTGGGCCCACAACTCTAACAAGGTTTGTAAACAGAGGGACCCTTCCTTAAATTGGAACCTAGCGGTAAATGAAATCCTGGTAGATCTAGAACATTGTGGCTGCAAGGTCGTGGCATATGCGGACGACGTGGCAATCGCGGTGAGTGGCAAATTATAAAACGTCCTTAGAGACATCCTACAGATGGCTCTGAGCAAGTTGGCTATCTTATCTGCACCAATAATCAGATCGCGCTTCTCAAACGTTTCTTTATCCACTTCTTCCCTAAAGAGAGCTGTCTGTATAACCATCTTCATAAGGCAAGTAACTGGCGACCACCCAATATACATATGCTATTACCTGTCTCCAGACCAAAAATAATATAAAAATGATAAAAATCCATTTATATAACTATTGCTTAAAACAACAGCCTCCAAATATACTTAAGTGATCAATACTTAACAATGATGTGTGGACGTTAGGGTATAAACTTAATCGCTTTCTGTTCCAAATGACTCCCAAGATTGGAACATTAATTTAGAAATAACTTTTACATTCTGCTCATGCTTTATTATTTGGTTATGACGTTTTTAATTCTGGATCATTCTCCTTTCTATATGTTTGCCGATCCATTAACAATATAAACATTTTCCTTTTCGGGATTAAAAGTAAATATAGTTAATGTGCTATAAAGCACCAAAAGCCCCGGCTAAGAAGGTGAAAAGCACTGTGAAAAACGCGTACATAATAAAAATGCGCACATTACAAGTTCCGAAAAACACCATAAACAGTGCGTTTAGTTAGCACCAAAATGGCAACACTGCATATATTAATGTTGCATATGCAACATTATTTTGCATCCTACACATCACCAAGAAAAATAAAGTCATGTAGTGGGGCTACATGACTTTATTTTTGTCCTAAACTGACCCTACAAATTTCAAGATGTGGTTCAGCCTCGTTCTTTTTAAAACTGTATTTACTAAAAAAGCCAAAGATTTTCCTTTATAAAGTATGAAAAATATTGAAATCAAAAAACAAGACAAAATCATTCCAATAAAACAATTTCGATTTCTGACGATTTATAGGTAAAAATGCTATTATATGGAAACTGAAGCAAACGCCAGATTAAAATTTACAGGATTAGCTCAGATTAAATAGGACCACATGCATTTATATATTTCATATATCTATGTTGGTATTTTCCTGGTCCAGTATGCAAAATAAAATTTAAGAGGAAGAATATAAAGGGTCCGCCAAATAACTTTTTTTTTTTGAAAATGCTATAAAAAAAACTACAGAGTATTTTCTCAAATTTCTTTTTTTATTTGAAAGTACAATCGTTCCGGTTAATAATGGAAAATAATTTCATTCAAATGGCTGCCTCGGCTGGCCATGCAGTAGCCTACACGATCGGTCCAATTTTTAAGCACATTATCGATTGTGTGCAGCTGTATTTCACCAATGGCTTCACGAATATTGTCCTTTAAAGCATCAATTGTCTCTGGCTTGTCGGCGTAACACTTATCTTTGAGGGCACACCACAAATAATAGTCCAACGGTGTCAAATCGCAGCTCCGAGGTGGCCAAACGACATCAGCTCTGCGGCTGATAATGCGATCTTCAAAAACAGGGCGCAAAACATCGAATGTAGCTTCGGCTGTGTGGCACGTAGCGCCGTCCTGTTGAAACCAAATGTTGCCAATATCCTCCTCTTCAATTTTTGTGAACAAAAATTCGTTCAACATGGCCCGCTAACGATCGCCATTGACTGTAACGGCCACTCCTTGCTCATTTTCGAAGAAAAATGGCCCAATTATGCCTCTGGACCAAAATCCGCACCAAACAGTGACTCGTTTTGGGTCTATCGGCTTTTCAATGTATGCGTGCGGGTTTTGTGTGCCCCAAATGCGACAATTTTGCTTGTTTACATACCCGCCAAGATCAAAATGAGCTTCATCTGAAAAGATGATTTTTTTTGGCAAAATCGGCATATTCTGTAAGTCGATCGCAGGCCCACTTAGCGAAGCGAAAACGCATTGGATGCTCAGTTGGCTTCAACTCCTGAACCAATTGGACTTTGTATGGCGTCATACCAAGGTCTTTATGCAAAATTCGTCTCAATGATGTCTCCGAAATGTTCAATTGTTGAGACGACGGTGAATTGATGTTGATGGCGCTTCACGCACACTTTCTGCCACAGCAGCAATATTCTCGGGTGTACGCACTGTTTGTGGCTTTTCACGCTTTGGTTTATCGATGAGGATGCCAGTTTCTTTCACTTTTTTCACAAGATAACGAACATACGGAGCTGACGGTGCTTCTCTTCTTCCAAAATCCGTACGCAATTTTTGCACACATTCTGCAACATTGTCATGATTTTCAAAGTAATGTCGCAATATTTCCCGGCGTTGTTGAAGCGAATACACAACCATATTCGTTAGGTTAGGTTAGGTTGAATAGAGGAGACGGTTAAAACGTCTCATGTCCATGGACATACACTTAAGTCAGTGGTTCGGCCTGTTGTGCGCTCCTTATTTATGATTTTTATACCCCACGGATTACAGAAAATCGGTACTAGACACGTATTTTCTCAGTATCTTTCAGTCATATCCTCTGAGATGAGTCAAGTCTGGCAATATGTCGGAACCGAAATATCGGGATCTTGCATGTGTGAAAGCTGGGTAGTGACACAGAAAATGTTCTATCGTTTCGATGTTTTCCCTGCATGCCCTGCACTCGTCGTTTTCATATTCGTTCAGCGGAAGGATAAAACTAATTATCTGTCAAATCAGACATGAGCTAAGTGTTACCATTCACGAAATAAGCACTAGTTGCCATTCACGTTAGATGGCGGACCCTTTATAACGATATATGCGAATTTTCGCATATATCTAGGATGCCCTAGTCAAGACCTTTAAGAAGAGCTCTTATTTGTATAAATCCACAAACGCGTTTTTAAAATAAAGCAAATGCAATATACACATCTCAGGATTTTTAAAATCCTAAATATTTTTTTTTTTTTAAAAGAAAGGGGCAGCACACCCTCCTAGAATTTTCAGCGTTCGTTTAGAATATATGGGGCTACATAATTATTTTTTCACAGAATTTTAAGTTGTCTCATTGATGTGTAACTCGAAACGTAAAAAATTTTAATTTATTTCGCCATCTATAAAATGTTTTATTTTGAGCAGATAATCGATATGCATTTTTTTTGAAATGGTGACCCAAAAAATGTGTGCGGTTTGACATGGAATGAACGATATACGATACCCGTAGACCAATACCCAAAACAATTCGCAAACCCGAATATTTTCGATATAAAACTAAGTTTTTAACATATGATCCTGAACGAAAACTGGGATGCATATAGAGGATGAACAACATATATTAGCATAATTCGAAAACCATATATCCTAATTGGTCCAGGAAACTTTAAAGAATCCTAAATTAAATATTGATCTGAGACCCCATAAAGTGTATATATTCTTAATCGTCTTAAAATTCTAAGACGATTTAGCCATGTCCGTCTGTCCTTCCGTCTGCTGTCATCACTCTACAATCTATAGTACTTGAGCTAGGTGTCCGAGTTGGAGTGTGTTGAATTTAGAAAAAGTTGTCCTAAGTGTTTTCGACAGCTTTTTCTTCACTATTTTAATATGTTGGTATTTTTTCGAATTTAAACTTGTTTTGAATTGTCCGAAACTGGTTTTTTATATATTTTTTTGTAGTTCTAGGTCATTTCCTTTAACAGCTTTGTGGTCTATTATTGGGATGAGACTTGTTTATTTATCAAAATGAAGGTTTAGTAACTCGAAATAACGGTATCAATTTATTAGGTATTATTGAGCAATGACAAAATCAAAAATAACAACATGTTTTTTGGCAAAAATGTAAAACAAGATTTCATTTTCCAAAAAAAATTCACGAAAAATTATTTTTGCGATTTTTATATTAACAAGATTGTAGAAAACGCTTTGGGCAAAATTGTCTAAGTACAATATATTATTAGTTATGTGGATGGAAAAACAGGACCGTTTGACCATAACGTCAAAATTCAACACCCTTCAACTCGGAGTGTCTTTAACCGATCTCGTTGAAATTCTGTGGTATACTGCTATCCAATAGGACTAAACTTGGTGCAAGTTTCATCTCGATCGGAAGACATCGGTTTTAAGAATTTACTCCCATAAAATAAATATAATTTGTTTTAATAATTAAAAGGACCAAAAAATAAATAATTCTCAAAATATTAAATTATTGTATTTTAAATTAATAACAATTCATAGGTATTATTATATATTACACATTTGGCCACAACTTTAATGATATCCTACACCACACTGTGGTACAGGGTATCATAAGTGTGTTTTGGCCCAGATGGTTGTAACGCCTAAAAATGCTGGAGCTAGACCCACTTTACCGTACACATACGGATCGACTTAGAATCACCAGCTGATTCGATCTAGCGATTTCTGTCCGTCTGACGTCCACGTAAACGTTGTAATGTATAATCGGTTCAGATTTGCATATAGTCGGTGTAATGATGTATCGGTTCAGATTTACATATAGCTTCCACATATATTTTTATCCGATTTGACATCTAAGCGCAAATTTGGCATCTAAGACCAAATTTGGCACAAAGGAGTTAATTTGTTTAGGAATCAACACTGTACAATTTGAATGAAATCGGTTCAGATTTATGTATATATAGCCCCCATATTTATGTTCTTTCCGATTTTGGTATCAAAGTTCCACAGAAGCTTCATATACCCTCCACCATAGGAGAGGGTAAATTACAAATTCATACTAATTTTATCATTCCGTTTGAAACATTTCTAAATATTGATCCGAGACCCCATAAAGTGTATTTAATATTAATCGTCTTAAAATTGATGGTATGTCATAACGTCCACGGGCGTAATGTCCATGGACCATTAAGCCGCGTAGCCGGCTTTGGATATACCCCATAGGAGAAAATTTATAATCCCGAAGGCCTGCCATGCACTGCCACTTTGGTCTGCGTAGCAGAATATTTCGATAACTCGAAAATCGTCTTCAAAGATTACTTACCGAGTAAATGGTCTATTTCGTGTAAACTATATCCATGGACGTAGTGACTTCGCTTTTTTGGACATTGTACCACATTTGAAAGTATCGCATTATCCATGGACCTTATGACACTTCTTATGGTGTCATAATGTCCATGGACACTATGACCCAGGACGTTATGACATGTCACCTTAAAATTCGAAGACGATTTAACCATGTCCGTCCGTGTGTTGTAATCACGCTACAACCTGACATATTGAAGCAAAATTGCTGAAATTTGGTGTATATACTTCTCATAGCTGCAGGTATGTAGGGATTGAAAATGGGCCATATCGGTCAATTTTTAGATATAGCCCCAATATATAGCATCAGAATACGAAGCCGCCGATTTTAGCCGCCTCCGACCTTTCTTCTCCAGCCGGCGCACAATGGGGAAAAAGGAGTAAATACGTGCGCACTACAGTATTTTTATACCCTCCACCATAGGATGGAGGGTATATTCATTTTGTCACTCCGTTTATAACACCTTTAAATATTGATCTGAGACCCAATAAGTATATATATTCTTAATCGTCGTAAAATTCTAAGACGATTTAGCCATGTCCATCTGTCCGTCCGTCCGTCTGTGGTAATCACGCTACAGTCCGCAATAATAAAGCTAGGTTGATCAAATTTGGTACAAATACTTCTTATAGTTGCAGGTTGTTTGGGATTGCAAATGGGCGATATCGGTCCATATTTAGATATAGCTCCCATATATATCATCTAACTTGTTGTTATTCCTACTGTTCTCATCTACTATATGTTTCCTACTGTTCTCATCTACTATATTTTTTTGTGTGTTTTCGGTGTTATTTTCTTTAGGTTTGAGTTATTTTGTAGGTTTGAGTTTTCATGCTATCCATGGTGGAGGGTATATAAAAACCAGAATATCGTACCAACTTCAGTGATCTAGACTTTAAATTAAAGCTGACAAAATTTATTTTAAAATCTATTTGAGTTGGTTGGTTGTGTGATTGCGGCGTTTTAAATATCGAGAGCTTATATTCAAAACCCTCTATCTTCAATTTTTGCAAAAATGAGATTTTTATGTTAAAATATTCGGTAAAATAAGGCGCATCTATGGTACTAATTTGGAAATAAAAAAAACAAAAATTTAGATTTTATGGTCATTTTTGTAATTTCTCTATCTTACACAATTATTTTTTCTGAATGCAATACCCTCTATCTCTTCATATAATTTGGGACTATTTTTTTTCTTCTAAAAGATGGTTCTTTGGTGAAAAGAGTATGCTAAACCCGAATTTGGTTAAATTTTTTTATTCGAAGCTTTAGTTTTCAAATTATGACTATTTTTATATCTAACTGTGATTCCACAAGAATACCATTTTCTATAACAATTTGAAAATGGATTCAAAAATGAACCCCAAGAAATAGATAATACTTAAATAAAAAATTAATCATTAATTCATTGTTATTATTATTTTTGTTATAATATGTATAATTATATATTATATAATTATATATTATGGTGCAAATATTAAAAAAAATATTATTTAGTAGTTCACGTAGTTAGGTGTAATAAACATTGTAGAACAAACAATTTTAATTTTCTTTAAAATTAGGGATATAAACGGTTTTTTGGCTCTACTGAACAATTGTGTTTTTTAAGATAGAGGATATTGAATATAAACTGTCGACCATTGAAGTTCAAAAATATTTTGATCAACATGGCGATAAAACAAAACCGGGCAATGTTTTTGAAGTTGAAACCAAAACAACTTAAATAAGATAAAATTGTGAGCTGCAATATTTCTGAAAGCTGAAGTTTTGCACTAACGCACTTAAGACAATGGGTCGTCGACTGATAATAAAAGAAAAGTTAAATTAAAAAAACTATTCGGTCCACCCTAATACACATAAACTGCAGAACGCGTTTAACTATATTATATATTTGTATAGTTTTTGTAGAAGAAGTAAACTACACAATTACACAAATTATAATAATAATAAGATCGCTATTTTTCATCGTAAGACACTACCAACTTGCAGCCGCCAGTAAACCCATCTATTTTCGTCCGCTCAGTACCGGTCGTATTTGTTATCCGATTTTCGTATTTTTTTGAACCAAGAAAATCAGTCCATACAAGCTGAAAAAATCGCTACTGTAGTATATTGTCCCAAAGATATTCTGCTTCAAATATACAAATGTTTAGGGTACACTGGAAATGTATTATATTTGGCACATACAAATATTATATATTTGTAAAGATGTTGTTCTAAACCAATCTTTTGGAGACTCAATATTTGAACGAAATATTAAGACTGGTATGGCAATTTTTGACGTTTTTTCTGTTTCTGTTCTAAACAAGAGTATGTTTCCATCCAAATATATTTTTATTTGGAACTAAACTTTCCAAAACAAAGAATAATTTGTATTTAAGTATTTTGGCAACGTATCAATGCCTCCATTTTAGGGCAAGTTTTCTGTTTTTCAGAAGTTAAAAGTGCAATTTTTTAGACATTTTACGTTTGTAAAATTAGACAAAAATTTGAATTGGAAAATATTTTATTCGAAAATTTATAAATTAAAATTAGCGCGGTAAAACCAAATATAACGCTGCACGCTGAAAAAAAATCGCTTCTGTAGTATATTGTCCCAAACATATTCGGCTTGAAATATACATATCTTTAGGGTACACTCCAAATATATAATGTTTGACGCTCACAAAAATTATATGTTTGGGAGGATATTTTTCTAAACAAAAATATATTCCCATTCTAATATTTTTTTATTTAGAACTAGTATTTGTATGTAATTTGTATGTATGTATTTTTGGCGTTGTATCAATGCCTTAATTTAAAGACAAGTTTCTGGTTTTCAGATGCTCAAATAGCAACTTTTTTATAAATTTTATATGTTTGTAAAATTTAATTAAAACTTAAATGGTATAATCTTTGTAAATACAAATGGCATTGATGGGTTGACAGAAAGTGATGAATTGGAAAAAAACTAACTAAAATTCGAATAAGTCAGCAAAGTTTTAAAAATCTTTTTTAAAAAAACTATATTTGGAAAATTTCTTAAACAATAACTATGTTTGTGTGTAAACACGTATTTTTTTGTGAAAGTCAGTTTGCAAATAAATTATCTTCTAACATATTAATATATGTGTTCCAAAAAAAATTTCTTGATTTTCAAATAAAATTTATTTGGTAACAAATATATAATATTTAAAAAAATCGTTTCCAAGTATATTTTCTTTCAATTCAAACATATCGAAAATTACGATTTTCCCCCGTGTGAGTACGACACTTTTAAAGTATAACAGGAAATCTAGGAAAAATTTCAACTAAAATTCGAAAGTCAGGTAATTTTTAAAAATCTTTTTTTATATAAACTATAATTGGAAAACTTCTTAAACAAAATTGCGATTTTCCCACGTGTAGGAACTATCAACATACTGATACGGTTTGATTGTTATATCCAATCGTTTCGACATTTTTGCTTAAAAAATAATACCTTTGTAATTACTGTATTCTGACAAAGAATGAAAACATTTGTCTACTTTTCTGATCCCACAAAATACATAATATTACTTTATATTTCTACACGCAGAAAAAAAATCGCTTCTGTAGTATATTGTTCCAAACATATTCGGCTTGAAACATATATATGTTTAGGATACGCTCAAAACATATAGTATTTGGTACACAGAAAAATTAAATATATGGGAAGATATTGTTCTGAACAAATCTTTGTTTACATCCCAATATGATTTTATTAGGGACTATTATTTCCAAAACATATATTTACTTAAATTTAAGTATTCAGAAAATACCCAAATTGCGTTACATTTTTTAGTAATTCAAAGTTAATTTTTAGAAGATTTTAATGTTTGCAAAAACAGTAAATAATAATAATTGAAATCGTATAAACTTGGATCAAAATAAATTACTTGAAGGAATGACAACTAGTGATGGCTTGGATTACTCGGAAATTTGAAATGATTGATTTAAAACAGAAGTTAATGCTTCATTTGGTAACATAACTGAGAGGTACAATTCGAAACCAAGGAAAATTTAAAACTGAAATTCGAAAAATCAGCAAAAGTTTTGAAAAGCTTCTTTAAATAAAATATATTTGGTAAAATTCCTAAACAATAATTTTATTGTATTTAAACACATATTTTATTTGAGAAATTTAGTAGTAAAAAAATCCTAAACAATAATTTATTGTCTTTAAACACAATATTTTATTTGAGAAATTTAGTTGCAAATATATTTTGTTGTAATATATTAATATGTGCGTTCCAAATATATCTTATTGATTTTCAAATAAAATTTATTTGCTCAGAAATATGTATATAATATAATTGTTTATACTTGAAGTTAACCACTGTAAAATATTTCGACAAGTCGGTCATAAATTTCTTAACACCAGCGTTTGACCTACCCGTCGATTAAGGTCAATATTTCTGAATGGATGGTGAAAATTCCTTGGAGTTTCCCAACCAAAAAGTGCATGAATATCACTGAATAATATTTTATTTCAGTGGAGCCATAAATATTAGGGAATTTTCGATAGTTTTGAACGAAAAACCCCTTATATGGGTTTTCCCTATGAGCGTGCATCGCGGGAGCGGGAGTGGAATTACCTGTGGAAGTGATACCATAAGTGCACGTTTTAATATTTGAGAAATCGACCATTGAAGTCATTTGAATACTGTCCTTAAAGCGTAAACATGGGTAAACTAATGGTGTTTTCATTTGTGTCAAAAAAATCCTACACTGTAAAAGGCTTTTGTTTTCTTTTGTAAAATATGTCGCACTTGCTCGGTGCAAAAAATGCAACATTTCAGTCCTATAAGTAATCGAAGGGGTGTAAGGGGCGAATAGCCTAAATACCCGCGTGTACACGTGCGTGTTTTTTTCTACTGAAGTTTGAACCGATGCTCTATTTAAATGGCGCCGTGGAGTATTCTTTGTTTTTAGTGAGTTAAAGGGCTAGAGTTTTGCATTTTTCTTTTCTGACCAGAAAAAATGCAGCAGTACAAGACGGTGTAGGCGACATTATTAAAATGCTGCTCTCTAAAATACGTGAAAAATAAAACTATCAAGAAAATCGTGCTGAAATCCTTCCAATAAGATAATTTCTAAAAAATTAAGCGAAAGTGGCTCTAAAGTGGAATACTAAATTCTCACCTTATGTTGGGAAGTTTATATGTGATACCTGATTCAAATTTGCTCGAATGATGTCATTATATCAATGTCTTCTGAAAGTGAGAAAGACTTTATATCGGATTTAGTAGACGGAAGAAGGGAAACCATGCAAAAATATTACTTCTCTGTAATTTGAAAGAACTACACGCAAAATTGTGTGCCCCATATTCGGATACGGACATAAGCTTGTCTAAATTTGCAAATTTAAGACCACTCCATTGCGTACCCGTTCGATGTAGTGGCAGCCATAATGTATATATGTCATATACATTGTATGTCTGCAAAATACACCTGAATCTATAGTTGAAACTTCAAGGATTAAACAACGCCCTTCGAGGAACTGGCGTAAATTACTCATCTAGAGAGATGGCAAGTCAAATGAAGTGTTCGAATCTCAGCGAATATTGTAATATGCTAATTTGTGAAAATTGCCCAAGATTATCACCAATATCAAATGATTTACTAAAACTTTTTGCAGATTCAAATATTAAAGAAATTGATTTTGTGCAATGGACTTGCACAGACAGGAAAGATTCTTAAGAAACGTATATGTAAATACTTTTTAAATCATAAATAACATATATTTTCAGGTGAGAACTCAACCAAAAAATCGAGACTGTTGCTGATTTTCTAAATAATCAAGAAAAGGATCTGCCGGTATATATAAAACACAGTTTTATTACTAAATCACAGTCACATCACTTGAGTTTCCTAAAGAGCAATTTAGAAGAAGGAGATGTTTTAATAACCCTCGATTTTTCGGAAAATTACGCATTCAAAATTCAAGATGCTGTACAGTCTTATCACTGGTCAAATAGCCAGGCTACACTTCATCCTTATGTTATATATCACAAAAAATAAGCTAACATCGACACATAATTGCTTCGTTGTAATATCCGAGGAAGAGAAACATGATGCATAATCAGTACATATATTCAACAAACAAATGATTCGTCACCTAAAAGAAACATATAGCAAAGTAGTTAAAAGGCTGATTTTCTTTTCAGTTGGATGTGCTGCCAAATATAAAAACCAATTAAATTTTTTGAATTTATTGAACTACAATGTTGACTTTGGTATTGAAGCCGCATGAAACTTTTTCGCGACCTCTCATGGAAAAGGTGCATGTGACGGAGTTGGTGGGACTGTAAAGAGGATGGCATTTCGCGCTAATTTGCAATGACCCAACGACGCCTTTTAAATTGTATGAATGGGCCCAACAATCATGTAATAATATATATTTTATTTTGATGTTTCCCTATGCGGGATTGATCTGTTATTGGTGTTATTTTTTTATGGTTTTTCTCACTGTGGAGTTGAGCTGAAGATCAAAGAATTCCTTCAAAGTGAAGGAAGGTATTTTTGAATAGTCAAGTATATGACTACACCTTGGAAGACCTAATTAACAATATTGAGGCTGAAATTGGCAGAATACCAGTCGACATGATTGTTAGAGTTCATGAAAACTTCAGAAAACGTATGCAGCAGTGCGTGGATAGCGAAGGTCGACATTTGCCAGAGACACTATTTAAAACCATGTAATTTAAAAATCCGTTGCTGTTCAATATAATTAAAATATCAAATAAATTGCTCTAAGGTTCATAACATTTTTATTTCAATCCCAAATAAGTAAATTACCGCGCTCCACCCTGTATTATAAGGCATACTCAATGAGCGACGTTTTTTTCCTACACAGATAATTATAAACATAAAACTATTTAAATTAGACAAATTTAATCTATAAATACGTAAGTGTGGAACATTAAATATTAATTAATTCTTTGTTAATTGTTATATTTTTTATTTAAATAATATTTATTTTTCCTGTTCTTTGTTTTCTTTTTTTTCATATTGTTTGCGTAGCAATAAAAATAAAAGAAATAAAACGAAAACAAGATTTTATAGGTTTTTTCCAATAGAAAAAGGATGATTTATTGTCGTAAACAATATTACCTTTTTTACAAATGATGGATGCTGGTGTTCGCTGTAAGCGATTAGAAAAACGATTGAACTAAAAACTAACGAGCAACAAGACGGTGAAAGGCGGCAAAGGGCACTCGTTGCAAACTATCACTATTGACGTTTGTGCGTATATTCGCACAAAGTCGCATTGATACGTAGTAGATAGTTTCCAACGCACAATTTGCAAGGATGCAGATCGATAGATAAATCGATCCGCATAATTGAACGACATATTATGAGCTTAAACATTGCCGGCCATCTTGCAACATCCTGATGTTGCAATTAAACTATAAATTAAACATGAAGTACAATGCTAGTTAAACGAAATAAAACTTAGAATTAAGTGAATAATATGCAATACAGTTCAATTATTTTTGGTGGTGAGCATTTATTTATCTTTATTTACATTTTTTCATATTAAGGTGATGGGTGGAAAACCACATCGTTTTATACGGATAGATAATCCTTATAATGGGTGGACAACCGCATTTTTATTGTGGCGGGTAGACAACCTCGCTGAGATAGACCATCTCTTAAAATGGACACGGGCCCGAGATTACCCACCCAAACAAGGTGTATTGGGCAAGTGGCAGCCCCGGGCTGGCGTGTATTTGACCGCGTATGACTTGTGGGTAGACATCCGAACCCAAGACCCCCCTCGATCGATAAAACTCCGGGTCCGCCAGTTGAAAACCGGCAAAATGTTCCCGGAGGGTGTCCGAGACCGACTCTGCAGGTGATCGTACATGCTGGATGTCCCCAACTCGAGCAGTAACCGTAAGTTTCTGGTTGGAGTTGTGGGACGACCGCAGTACCACCCGACAAAATCGGTCCCGGTCAACCCACGAGGTAGGAATCCGAAGGTATCGAACGAGGGAGTCGCATATCTGGCTGACGCGGCCGCACGGATCCAGCAATGCCCTTACCGGAATCACGTGCTCGTTGAAGCAGAGTTGAGCCACAATGCTCTGTGCCAGAGAGATTACAAATTGTAGTCCCACTGGTATAACTCCTGTGGTAGCTACAGGTGCCGAGAGAGATCCCGAAGAATTAGGACGTGGCTGGGCCGAAATGCGCCTTGTAGTGGACGAGGAAGACGACGACCGGACTACTTTTGAGGCGGAGTGAAGCAGAGTATGATGCCGATCCTTGCAAACATGGCATTTTGTAAGGATCGGACACTGATTGGTGCGGTGGCCGCAACCTAGGCAGTTAGAACAACAGCGATAGGCAACCACCAACCGCAACTTCTGCTCGTACTTAAATTTTTTGAAGGCCTTACAAAAATATAGTGGGTGTCTCTTCTTGCAGACAATACAAGGGACGCGCGATTCGGAGTTGTTTAGGACCGGAAGGACATTTGGACTAGCTACATTATCATTAGTAGGCGCAGTGGCTGGAACCAGAGCGGTATCGGGAGCAGGAGCGGGTGCGGATGACGTGCAGGTGCGGAATCGAGAGCGGGTGTGGTGGCCGGAGAAGGCGCTACGGTGATTGCCATGTTGGAAATAACATGGGCCACCGTAGCTACAGCATTGCTCGGATTACTGTCTGGAACAGCCTCGATCTCACGTTCCTCATCCGAGAGCATCGCAATATCCGAGTCGGACAGGTCACCAGAGAACAATTGGGGCAAACTTTAATCACGCGACCTAATTTCCACGCCGTAGGTGGTAGTTGCTCGCTACGAATAACTACTAAATCTCCCGTTTGTAAATCGCGTTCTGGAAACTTCCATTTGTAACGTTTGTGTAAGTTCTGGAGGTATTCCTCCTTCCAACGAATGCAAAAGTGGTGAGATAGAGCCTGTAGTTTGCGATATCGATTGACGAGGCTGATTGACTCGTCAATAATTGGCTCGGGAGGAGCTAACAGCGGAGCGCCTATCAAAAAATGACCGGGAGTGAGTGGAGCAATTTCGTGGGGGTCTTCATTGATGGGACAGAGAGGACGGGAGTTCAAACAGGCTTCGATGCGGCTCAAGAGTGTGGATAGTTCTTCAAATGTATATTTGAAGCATCCGGCATGTCGGCGGAAATGAAGTTTGAAACTCTTCACCGCAGCTTCCCAAAGCCCACCCATATGAAGTGCACCGGCAGGAATGAAACTCCACGTCAATCCCTGAATGCCAAGGGTAGAACAAACGGTATCCCGAGTTTCATGAACGAATTTTCGAAAATTCTTCCCCAGCTCGCGCGATGCGCCAACAAAGTTCGTACCGTTATCAGAAAACATAACGGTAGGACAACCGCGACGAGCGATAAATCGATGAAAAGCGGCTAAACAAGTGGAAGTTGATAAATCGGTGGTGGCTTCCAAATGAATTGCTTTGGTAGAAAAGCATACGAAAACGCATACGTATCCTTTCGTAATCTTACAAGCCCTACCCGTAAATGATTTTATATCGAATGGGCCAGCGAAGTCGACACCGGTGGTGGCGAAAGCCCTTGTAATTGAAGTTCTCTCCGGGGGGAGAGCTGCCATAATTTGGCTACAAGACCGTTTTCGTTCCAGGATACATGGTTTACAGTGATGTATCGTAGTTTGAAAGAGCGTTTTTATGCGAGGAATCCAATATTCAATGCGAAGTATTCGCAGCATCAATTGATTGCCTCCATGTACCGATATACGGTGTACAAATTCAACCAAAAGTCGCGTAAAACGACTTGAATAATGCAATATTATAGGATATTTTTCAGTGTAGCTTAAAGTGGGAGATTTCACTAGACGTCCGTTAATACGCATTAGCCCTTCTCGATCTAAGAAGGGGTTTAACGGTATTAGTGAGCTTTCAACGGCTTTTTCTCAACTAAGCATTTATATTCCTCAGCGAAGTGGAATTTCTGTGACAACACAGCCAAACGTAAACTGACGGATTTAATTTCCGCAGGAGTAATAGCTACACTAGTAAAATCATACCTATTTTTGTGTGATGGATGAGTTTTATGGAAGAATCTGAACACGTACGATAAAACACGCAATGCACGATCCAGGGACGAAAATCTATCAAGCACTTCTTCATAGCTGTTGAAAAAGGAGAAATGCGTTTTCCACTGTGAGTGGTTCTGATGAAGCCACCTCGGGCCGTCCCACCAAAGAGAAGAACTGGAAAGTTCGGGTGGCGAAATACCGCGGCCAACTGTGATTCCCTACATTTTCCTGTATTCGGCATACGCGATTGGCAACAAACGTACTCCAAGTGTTTGGCGTTTTTTTACCAAGCTAAGACGATAGTTGAATCTGTCCAGCAGTAGACACGTTCTATATTTATATTAATTTCCGCCAGAACAGTTTTTAGTAACTCGGATGCTAGAACAGCTCCGCATAGTTCAAGACGAGGCAACGAAATTGTTTTAAGAGGTGCCACTTTAGTCTTGGAAGACAAAAGATGTACGTGCACCTCCCCCGTTGGAGTTTCAATACGAATGTAAATTACCCCCGCGTATGCCTTTTCGGAGGCATCAGAAATGACATGCAATTCGACAGTACAGTCAGGTGTGTAACGTACCCATCGAGGAATGCGGACGGAATTCATCCCATGATAATTTTCTATGAAAGATTTCCATAGACCTTCGATGGAAGGAGGAAGCGAATCGTCCCAGTTTATATTTGCTAGCCATACCTTTTGCATAATAATTTTTGCGACAACAATTACAGGGGCTAACCAACCTACTGGGTCAAATAGTTTGGCTATGGTGGATAAAACCTCTCGCTTAGTATGGCTAGGTTTGATAGAAATGGGATCAATACAAAAATAAAACGAATCCCAGTGGGCATTCCACCGGATGCCCAATGGTTTGGAGCTACTAGATTCAATAAAAGCTAATCAGGGTAGTTGTCGAATCCGATTGTTGTCGGAATCGGAATTGAAACCGAGAAAGAAAATAAGTTTGGCGTCGCAAAGGTTATTTTTTTCGATTTCAATTCCAATTCGAACAACAGTCGAATTCCACGACGAGAAAAAAAATAAATTTTGTGTCACAGAAAGTTATTTTTTTTCTCGATTTCAATTCCGATTCCGACAGCAATCGGATCCCACAACAACCCTGAATAATTGGGCGTCGACCAAGAGGGGAACCTTTCTAAAATCGATTTATGATTGGAAGTCCATTTTCTAAGTTGGAATTGGGCCGTAGACAACGTCAATTAGTTGGTCGCGAGCAGTTAGTGCGATAGAAATATCGTGAAACCCTGTCAAAACATCGTAAACGTATATACAATTTCTTAAAATGTGAGCAGCCAATGGGAACTTAGTCTCTACGTCGTCTGCTAATTGCAGTAGTGTAGGTATAGCGAGATAGGGTGCGCAATTGACACCGAAGGTCACCGTCTGAAGCTCGTAATCTTGAATAGATTTGGAAGGGACATTTCTAAATAATACCCGCTGAAATGGAGTATGTTGGGGTGCCACCCGTATCTGACGATACATCTGAGTGATGTCGCAGTTGAATACAAAACGAAATAGACGCCATCGCAATATTAGCAAAACCAGGTCCGCTTGTAAAGTCGGCCCAACATGGAGCATGTCATTAAGGCTTTGGCCATTGGACGTCTTATTCGACGCGTTGAATACGACCCGCAATTTTGTGGTCTGTTTATCAGGGTTGATGACAGGATGATGCGGTAGATAACAGATATTATTATCCGTGTTACGTGGAGCACTCACCGCTCGCATCTGATCCAGTGTCAAATACTCCTGTAAGACTTGATCATACGTGGCCTTAATCGAGGGTTTACGAAGTAGCGATTTTTCTTTCCGTAGGAATTGCCCTAAGACACTAAGCCTCGAATCGCCCAATTGGACAGTTGACGGAAATTCGTCTTTAAATGGTAGGGTAACCACATATCTACCATCGGAGTCCCGATGCGTGGTTCTCAGAAAATTATTCTCACAAAATTTATCGGATGGAGAGAGAATCCGACGCCGAGGAGTCTCTTCCAGTTCCCAAAACCGGAGAAGAGTTTTATTCAAATTAGTTTCGTCTAAAAACTCGACAGTGGTCGAAAAGACATGAACCGGCAAAGGCGGAACTGGACCAGTTATGATCCAGCCGAAACCAGTACGTTGGGCCAACAGTGACCCCAAAACATTTCTCTCGACTCCGTCCAAAAGAATACGTGGATATAGATCAGCTCCTAATAAAAGGTCTACCGGACGACAGTCCAACATATTCTTATCTGCCAATTGTAAATTGGCCAAACAGGAGCTAAGATCTGTAGAAAGAGTACAGGACGGTAAATCTCCCGAAATGTTTGGAAGGACGAAGGCCGATGTGTCTAATGACAATGAAGTATCTATTGGGGAACTTAGATGTAGGGTACAACTTTGCCGAGCAGTAGCAGAGAAAGCCTGATTCAAACCAGAAATTCTAGCCAAAAAGGAATCCACCGGGATTTTTAACAGACTCCGGAGCCGTTCCGTAATGAACGAGGCTTCAGAAGCTGGGTCGATCAGAACACGAGCGGAATAGGATGTACCCTGACAGACAAGATTTACCATCGCAGTACCTAAAAGAACTCTACGATTTTGCGACGAGTGGAAAACCTGTCTGCTCCTCGTAGAGGTGGAGGGAACCTCATCGCTCGCTAATGGAAGGCAAGGAAATTCGATCCCCGGCCATAGAATTTGTAGATCGTGAAACCTCGGTGGAAGATTGAGTGGTAGTAGATCGCATGCCAGAGTCGATGGACGGCCGATGCAAGAGAGAATGGTGTCTCTTGTGGCACGTTGAACAATTAAAAGAACTTTTACAGTCTTTTACTTCATGGCTGGGGGACAAACAGTTAACGCAAAAACGATTATTGACAGATAATTTTCGAAAGCGGGGACAATCGCGAAGCCAGTGACCTTGTTTAGGGCAAAGCGCACATTTATTTCTGAAAGGCGCTACCGTTGATTTCACGGTGGGCAGTGAAGATCTAGAAGAGTTGGAGCTGGTAAAATGCGCCTTCACCTTCTGGTCACTGGATTTCCGACTGCTATCTTTGCCCCTAAGATCCCGAAGACAAGTGAGGGTTTGAATTCGTTCAGTCAGGAACAGATCTAAGTCTTTCCAAGACGATATTGCGGCCTTATGTTTAACTGTTTGTTCCCAAAGAGTCACCGATATTCTTGGTAAACGTTGGGTACACATAAACACTAATATCGGATCCCAGCCCTTAGTATCGACTTTATAAACGGACATCGCGGCTAAACACCCCTTAATCCCACGTTGAATACTTTTTAAGCCAGCACTAGTCTCCTGATCTAACACCGGAATATCAAAAAGGATTTTAAGTTGGTTATTCACCAAAAAGGCGAGGATTATCATAGGTTTCACTTAAGGCATCCCAAGCTAACGAGAAACTGCTATGAGTCAATGGAAATTTGGACACGATTTCTCTAGCCTCCCCACTTGTCTTTCGAACTAGATGACATAACCGCTCTATATCAGATAAACGTGAGTTGTTTATATAAACTGCGGTGAACAAATCTCGGAAAGTAGGCCAAGAGAAGAAGTCACCATGGAAGATGTCGGTGTCACATGGAGGTAAGGGCAAGTTATGTACCACATCGTCCAGGCGGTAACGTGAAGCATGTGAAATATGGGAATATATAGTTTCATTTGCTGGTGATATGGACCTATGGACGATAAGATGCCTGGTATTGTGCATCCGCGGAATCAATGTCGGAAGGCTTCGCGTCTTCCAAATCCGTTTGTTGTTTTTGACCGTTGCAAACGGTCAAAAACAACAAATTAGAATGACGCTCGTAGAGCAAAAGACAAAAAATATAAAATTCGAAAAATTTCAATTTTCTGTCTAAATGACCGATTTTAGGGTGCCAACGGTCAAAAACAACAAATTAGAATGACGCTCGTAGAGCAAAAGACAAAAAATATAAAATTTAAAAAATTTAAATTTTTTTTGTCTAAATGACCGATTGTAGGGTGCAAACGGTCAAAAACAACAAATTAGAATGACGCTCGTAGAGCAAAAGACAAAAAATTTCAATTTTCTGTCTAAATGACCGATTGTAGGGTGCCAACGGTCAAAAACAACAAATTAGAATGACGCCCGTAGAGCAAAAGACAAAAATATAAAATTCGAAAAATTTCAATTTTCTGTCTAAATGACCGATTTTAGGGTGCCAACGGTCAAAAACAACAAATTAGAATGACGCTCGTAGAGCAAAAGACAAAAAATATAAAATTTCAAAAATTTAAATTTTTTTGTCTAAATGACCGATTGTAGGGTGCAAACGGTCAAAAACAACAAATTAGAATGACGCTCGTAGAGCAAAAGACAAAAAATATAAAATTCGAAAAATTTCAATTTTTTGTCTAAATGACCGATTGTAGGGTGCAAACGGTCAAAAACAACAAATTAGAAAGCCGTTTGTAAAGCGGGCAACAAAAAATCCAAAATCCGAAACAATTATTTTTTTTTATTTATTTTACCGATTGCACTGTGCAAACGGTCAAAAATATCAAATATGAATGACGCTCGTAAAGCAAGAACAAAAATATAAAATTCGGAAAATACCAATCTTTTGTCTAAATTACCGGCAATAGGGTGGATGCGGTCACCTATCAGTCTTAACTACCGCGAACTAAACGAACAAACAAACAAAACGAAGAAAAAAAGCACAAATCAATCATACAAATATTGTTCCAAAAAAATTCACGCGCACGCGTACGCGTTAATAACCAAACGTAGTCGAGGTTATATGTATGTACGTATGTATATAGGTGTATATAGGTACGCGCACGCAGTGGAGTCTGGAGTTGGGAAAGACACTGCAAGTAAATGAATTCAACAACCAAACGAAACGAATTTGTTTTTGTTTTTCTTTTCGGTTTCCTTTGGTTGTCAAAGAAGTCAACGACACTATTTATTACCTTTTTTTTCTTTATTTACTTTTAAGAATTCATTTACTTGCACTTTCAAAACAAAAAAGGAAAAGAGAACAAAAACTCTCAAATACAATTTCCTAAGTAATAGAAATTGCTTGGAAATTGTATGTGATGATGTGGACTGTAACGACGGACGAAACGAAGGCGGGGGAGTCAAGCGACCGGCAAAAACGAAGCGAAGTATTCGCGTATTTATTTATTTTAATTTATTTATTTTAAAACAATCGCGTTTGCTCACTTTAAAAACAAAAGAACTGTACGCACCTGATTATGAATATTGATGTTCGTAGGAAGTGTTTTGATGTGGGGATGGTAGAAAAATGAATGTTGTCGGGCGAATGTTGCTTGTTGTAAACCGCGAAAAATGCTTTTAATGGAGAGGAAACCCGATTAATATGTGCTGGAAGCTTATATTATAAAAAAATAAAACAAAAACGAGATTTTTTAGGTTTTTTCCAATAGAAAAAGGATGATTTATTGTCGTAAACAATATTTCCTTTTTTACAAAAGATGGATGCTGGTGTTCGCTGTAAGCGATTAGAAAAACGATTGAACTAAAAACTAACGAGCAACAAGACGGTGAAAGGCGGCAAAGGACACTCGTTGGAAACTATCACTATTGACGCATTGATACGTAGTAAATAGTTTCCAACGCACAATTTGCAAGGATGCAGATCGATAGATAAATCGATCCGCATAATTGAACGACATATTAGGCGTGTTTTCGTTACACCATAAGTGCTTAATTTGTATGGGGAGCTAAGCCCTTTTAAGCACTATTAGTTCCCGATGAAGTTTGGTGCTTGTGTTCATGTATTAATCGAGTATGATGTTGCCAGATTGGGCACCCTATATTTAGCAATATGGCATCCCATTTTTGGAGAGATTTTATCAATTATTGTGAATTAACGGGAAGAAAAAGAACAAAAATGGGAAATTATTTTAATATTTGCAAAAGAGTGTAAACAATTGAACATAGAATAGTAAATATATGTTTTATAAATACTTTTCACGAATTTTTTGTCTGTTTCTCACTGTTCTTTCTTCGCAACTCATGACACCATTGCTACCAGATAGTGAAAATCCGCCACTTATTGCTTAGGTGCCAGTTAGTGGAAGTCAGTTGTTTTCGTTGCAAAGTGCTAAACTAAAAGTGCTAGCTTGTAACGAAAACATGCCTATTATGAGCTTAAACACATATTTTATATATTTTTTAATAAACATGTTACAAAGCTACAAGTTAATGCAAACATATTGAGCTTTTTTGCATCAAAGAAAAAATTCGTGTCTGAGAAACAAAATATTAGACAACTACAATTCTCGTTTACGACGACTGAAATTTCTTTTGGTCAGAACAAACAATTGTTTACGCGAAATAAGTTTCTACCACAACAAACGAAATTTCAGTTCCGACAAAAGAGAATTGTAATTGTCTAATATTTCGTCTCGCAGAAACGCATGTTTTCTTTGCGTGTATGTGCATATACAGAAAAAACGCCTAAAAGAGTATAACTTCTGTCGAATTCGAGTAAATTGTTTAAATACATTCTTTTATAGCTTAGCTGGATAGTTTTTAATTAATTCCAATCTTCACTTTTTCTTATTAATGGTTTTTCGATCGAAATGTTATCCATATGGAATGCCGTGATTTGGGCCCAGTCTTAAGTCGCGTTACACACGAGGCAATTTTTCCAAGCAAGAGTCAAAGTTTGCAGGAGAAAGAAGCAGAGAGCTCTTTCCGCCTGCCTCTCTCTCCTACAAACTTTGACATTTGCTTGGATAAAATTGTCTTGTGTGAATCTCGATTAAGCTAAGTACACACGAATGCCAGATCGGACAACGTTATCAATATATTTTTATTTCAGGCCAATAAATATTCTGACCTATAATGAAAAAATTTGTGCTTTAAAACAAATGTTATTACTAATTATGTCATTTTAAGGTATAACTCGAAATCAATGAAATATGAATAATTAAATTCGAAAAGTCCGTTTTTAAACAAAATATATTTTTTGAAGAAATCCTAAACAATTATTTTATTTGCATATAAACACATATTTTCTTTGAGAAAATTAGCTTGCAAATATAATTTATTGTAATATATTAATTTATTGTAATATATTTCATATCAAGTGAGTGAATTTTTAAAATCGTTGTCTTCTGATTGGGATGAAACTTGCACCAACTTTAGTCCTATTGGATAGTAGTTATGACACAAATTTTAAACCAGATCGATTAAGGACTGTCCGAGTTGGAGGGTGTTGAATTTTAACATTTTGGTCAAACAACCCTTTTGTCCCATCCAAATAACTTTTTACCTACTGCATTTTGAAAATTTTGCCAAAAGTGTTTTCGATACCCTTTTCTTCAATCTTTTTAAAAAAATGAAAAATTCTCAAACATTTGTTTAGCGATTTTTTTTAAATAAAAATTGTTTTTCCTTTTTTGTCAAAAATTAATTTTTTATTTTTAATTTTTTTTGCTCAAGCGAAAGCTTATGCCATTTGCTTTGACAGCCTAAAAGGAATTTAAGTGATGGAACCTGCAAATATATCAAAACAAAGGTTTGGTATCTCGAAATCAAGTTTTTTTTTCAAAAATAAATTCATTGTTTTTCTAAAGAAATGGTGAAAATTTTTATTTTTCTAATTTATTTGTAATTATAATTAATTAAATATATAATAACAGATAAAATATTAACAGAAAGTAGTAAATAATAAAAAATATTTTTTTTAATTTTTTTGTGGTTTTTGTCAATGGTTGGTAGTTCTGCTGTTGTTTTCACTTTGCCATTTTTTCATATTGAATGTGATTATTACTGGTGAACTATCGGAAGTCCCAAGGACAAGTTTTTGAAACAGATACAAATAGTGTTGTTGTTTATATATCTAATCTTTCGTCCGCTTTTCACATTCGTTTGTTGTCAAGCGCTAATTTTTTGTCATATTTATAGGATAGAATTTTTATTGTTGAACTATGGGACATCCAAGGGACAAGTTCCTGAATCAAGTATTATGATACCTGACTTCAAAAAATGTGTGGCGCATGACTGACTTCAAAAAATGTGTGGAGAGGTAGGTTTTTCGGTCAACCCACATCTAGACACATAGAACAGTAAATTTATGTTTTATAAATACATTTTAAGAATTGTTTGTCTGTTTCGCACTGTTCTTTCTTTGCAACTCATTACACCATTGCTACCAGATAGAGGAAATCCGCCACTTACTGCTTATGCGCCAGTTAGTAGAAGTCAGTTGTTTTCGTTGCAAAGTGCTAAACTAAAAATCGCTAGCTTGTAACGAAAACAAGCCTATTAAAGATTAATCTTCACAGTGGATATGGCTCCTAAAAAGGCAAAGCTTGATAAACAAAATTGCAATGTGTTTTGTTTTAATCCTTTCAACAAAAAGAACTACAAATCTTTAGATACACGACGTATTTCTGACGGCTTTAGGTTTAGGTTAGGGTGGCAGCCGTATTTTTTTACACGCTCACATAGACCAGTTTAGGTCCCTAGTGTTACCACGGGCTGAAATGCCCCTCATCGAAACCAACCTGTTTGATATATAAATTTATCGATAGTACGAATATCAGTACTGGAAAGATCTGTTAGGCTGCCTAAAAAGGCCGACCCCAGTATATCCAGTCGTCGTTTACTCAAAGCGGGACAGTCGCAAAGCAAGTGCTCAATGCTCTCCACTTCTTCCTCATCTCCACAGCTTCGGCAGAAGTCATTGGACTCAATACCCAATCTTTTGGCGTGTTCGCCGATCAAGCAGTGTCCCGTCAGAACCTGTACTAACGTAGACAATCGTTTCCTCTCTAGTGCGAGGAGATATTTTGACCTTCTCAGGTCATACCTTGGCCAGATTTGTCTAGCTACCCTGCAGGTGCCGATTTCTGTCCATCTATCGTTGGACTGCCTGATTGCCTCTTGCCTAAGCCAAAGCTTGCACGTGGATAGTGGCGCACCAATATATGCAAATTCTTCGAGAATTTGTAATGTCGTCCCTTTCCTAGCAAGTTCATCGGCTTTGCAGTTCCCCGGGATATCCCTATGCCCAGGCACCCATATGAGGTGTATATTAAACTGCTCAGCCATCTCGTTAAGAGATCTGCGGCAGTCGAGGGCTGTTTGTGAATTTAGGGATGTTGCCTCCAGAGAATTGATGGCAGCCTGGCTGTCCGAGTAAATGACAACGCCATTGTTGGTTACTATGTTGCGACTCAGCCACTTGGCGACTTCCCATATTGCCATTATTTCGGCTTGATAGACACTGCAGGTATCTGGTAGTCTGTGAGCTATATCCAGACTAAGTTCTTCACAGTGTACTCCGAAGCCAACCTTTTCATCAAGCTTCGAACCATCCGTGTAAAAGTGGAGATGGTTTATATTACCTGGTATTCTGCCGACCCATTCATCTCTGGCGGGAATCATAGTGATGTAATTTCTCTCGAAGGTGTACACTGTTGGTATATAGTCCACTCGGTCGGTTACCATAGCACTACACTTTGATATCCTCATGTGACCATAGTTCTTGTACCTCCACATTGATAGGCAGTTTAATCTTATTGCCGCTTTGGTTGCAACTTCTCTCGCCACAATATTAATCGGCAGTATATGGAGTAGGGCTTGTAGAGACTCGGTCGCTGTAGTCCTTAAAGCTCCGCTTATGCTCAGGCAGGCAGTTCTCTGAACCTTTGTTAGTAGGTTGGTGATGGTTAGTTTGTCAGTTGCCGTCCACCATACCACAATACCGTATAACAGTATTGGACGAACTACTGCTATATATATCCAGTGGACGATTTTAGGAGAGAGGAATATAAGGCGACGTTGGCCTTCCTTACACGTTCCAATAGGTTAAGTCTAAATAACATTTTCCTATCTAGAATTATTCCTAATTTATCCGAGGTGGAGGGTCCACATGTGGGACATTATTCATCCTAGTAAAGAGAACCAATTCTGTCTTGTTGGGGTTAACGCCCAACAAGGGCGTACTATCCAAATTCTCTACGCTATCAAAGCGGTTGCTAATTTGTGGATCGTGCAGAAAAAATCTTAACAAATTAAAAGAACTACCGAGTTTTGAAAGTAATGATTCGTGCGATGACTTTATTCAAGAAGGAGACTATCATGATTCGGAGAATAATAACATAATTTTTGATACTTTTTCCAACTTCTCACAAGAAGATGTGAATGAGTGCCAAAACGTATACTATATGGATGCAGTTAAAGTTCTTATACAGTAAAGGAGAAATACAAAAATCAACGTGTAGAGCTGAGAGAATTCAACTTCTCACGCTTGTCCCATCGACATGGAGTTGCGCAAAAACAATGACTGAGTTTGGAACATCTATGCGAAAAGCCACGATTGCTAAAAAAGATAGCATGGAATTCTCGCACTCCCAAACACAAAGAAAGGATTGCAAGACTGAAGCTCTTGTGACTCAGTTTTACCAGCGCGATGAATAAATAATTCTGTGCAACTTGAATGAGGCCAAAACATTGTGTTTTGCCAGGAAGCAGCGGAACTCACACAGTATGCGTTTGTATTTATCATGAAAATGTGGAGCTGATGTTGTAAGAAATCGACTTGAAGTATTTTACAAATGATTGGCCAGAACAACAATTGAATAAATACCGACATTGCCTTAAATTGACTATGTATTCTAATCCAACAACATCTTGCCACTTAGGCGAATGTGCCCGGGAACCACATTCATCAAACAGAACCTGATCGATTCGTTTGATCGAGAACGTATTAAGGATGTTCAATATGAACCCTTGCTGTAGTCTGAAAGATGCAAATTGAAAACATTGATCTTAAATGTGAATGATTTTGTGGATGAAATGTGTACCGAACTATTAAACTTGAGAATCCACGACTTCGTCAGGAAGCAATGGTCATTCTTCAAAGATTTGAAAATACATTTGAAGACTGGTGAATTCGTTATTTCTTATGATTTCGCGGAGAACTATAAATAAGATTTACAGTATGCAATACAAGCTTTCCATTTCAATAACGACCAAGCAACTGTATTCACAATAGTGATCTACTACATGCATGATGGAAAACTGGAACACAAAAGTATGACGATTTAAAGCATGATACCGTTTCAGTTTACGAGTACCAGAAGATAATACTAAATTACACTATGAACCAAATTGTGGGTCATCAAATCTTTCCCGAATGAAACCAATTGGACATGATAGTACACCACTAAATTAACAAAACCCGCAAAGGGTTTTGCAATGTTAGCTCGAATTTTTGTTTTATAGCCCTTTGAAGTTGGGCTAATTTTAGTAAAATCTCCATGCAAAATTTCACTATCGCGGGCAGACAAAAAAACACCGCCACCTCCGAAGTCCTCCCCAAATTGCCAAAAATGTGCCCGGTGGAGAAACGGGTCCTGGGGTCATAGGGCCTTCAAAAATTTGCAAAAGCTAACAGGCGAAATGGTAGTCAAATGAAAGAAAAAATCAACAAGATTCTGAAAAAGAAGAAAAACTCAGTGGCGGTGACTAGTTCTTTAAATTTGAGGGCCCAAAAAAATCCTGTAGAGACAACAAATATTTTTATATGTAATCCAATGGAGATAATCAATGCATTTGGGCATTTCCGCCGAATGGTCAACCAGGGCCGAAAAATAAAATGTTGGAAATCATCGTAGTTTATTGTGAATATATATAAAATTTGAATACAAAATGTCTAAATTTTTAAAATATAATGGTTTTATAGCATATCTCAGTTGTTTTCATGAGAAAATTTGCCTAAAAACTGAAAAATTTTATTTTTTCCATTTTAAGCTACTTTTACAGACATTTTTATATTTAATTATTTTACATATAAAAACATATGTTATGCTTGCACTCTTTCTACAAAATGTCTCTATTTCAATCAATTAAGAAAAGAAAGTGCAAGGAGACCAAAAAAAAGTTCGATTAACGATTAGTGTAACGGTTAAAACAGATGGAAAAATCGTACGTTCGCGACCGGTACCTAAGCCAATTAGAAAAAAAACCAATAGAGATAATTTATTGTGTAAATACTCGATAGAAAGCTACATTAATCCTCTTTTAAAATAAATGAATAGCTTTAGAATATTCTGTTCCTTTTCTCAGATTTTTGCATGTTACTAGATTCAGCCAAAGTTGACTTCTATTTCGCGTACGTTCGTGACCACATGTTTATTGCTATCATTATGAAAACTAAAACTCGATGAAACCCATCTTTTGCACCTAACATAGAGCTACCAATATGCTATCAAATCACCAAAAAATGCGGGGAAAATTTTTGTTTCCTATATTTTTTGTACATCAAAAGCGTACGAACGTACGTTCGCGATCCGCGGAAGTGCCCATATCTGTGGGCCTTAGGTCCTTTATTGAGGTCCAAGGCCCCAGGGCCCGTTGCTCCACTGAGCATATTTTTTTGCACTTTTGGGTCTTTTCGGATGTCGTGGTGTTTTTATGTTTCGACATGTGCCCACTAAAGTTCATTTTCGCCCATACACAGCAACTGTGGAAATTTCACTAAAAATAGCCCAACTTAGGGCTAAAAAACAAAAATTTTAGCTAACTTCGAAAAACCCGTTGGGGGTTTTGATATACAAGTGGTGTAGTATCATGTCCAATTGGACATGATAACACTGTATAACAAGATTTTCTTGTTGCACAAGATTTTCTTGTTGCATAGCATCGCAAATCTTATTGCTCATGAAACTTGGAGTACCAGCTGAGTGGCATTTTCATCCTACACGGGGGAAAATCGTCATTTTTGATATGTTTGAATTGAAAGAAAATATATTTGGAAGCGATTTTTTCAAATACTATATATTTGTTAACAAATAAATTTTATTTGAAAATCAAGAAATCTTGTTTGGTACGCATATATTAATATATTAGAACATAATATATTTGCTAACTGACTTTCACAAATAAAGTATGTGTATACCCACAAACAAAGTTATTGTTTAAGAAGTTTTCCAAACATATTTTATTTAAAAATTTTTTTAAAACTTTGCTGATTTTTTCGAATTTTAGTTAGTTTTTCCTAGTTTTCGTTTTAAACTTTATAGCTAAAAATGTCTTTTAATTTATAAATATTCCAATTCATCACTTTTTGTCAATCCATCAATGCAATTTATATTCACGAAAGATTATACGATTTAAGTTTTAATTAAATTTTAAAAACATTTAAAATTTATAAAAACAAATTATCTTTGAGCACCTGAAAAACAGAAAACTTAAATACAAATTAATCTTTGTTTCGGAAATACTAGTTCCAAATAAAAAATATTGGAATGGGAACATATTTTTGTTTAGAACAATATTCTCCCAAACATATAATATTTATGTGTGTCAAATATTATATATTTGGAGTGTACTCTAAATATATGTATATTTCAAGCCGAATATGTTTGGGACAATATACTACAGAAGCGATTTTTTTCAGCGTGTACTGCTCATGGTAAAGTTGCTTGTGATGGTATAGGAGCGAACCTCAAAAGAAATGCAGCAAAGTATAGTCTCCAATGCTCTCATCAAGATCGAATCTTAGATGAGATAGCTTTATTCCAGTGGGCAAAAAATTATTGTAAAGAAACATAAATAATTTGTAGTAGTAAAAAGGATCGTGAAGAAACAGGTAACGAAGTACTAGTAGGTTGCGACTCTAACTCTCACCAAGGCGCGTGGGGCAGTACCATGATACCAGACAGACAATCTTGGATTGATAAATTATATTTCTTCTAAAACGTAAATTCATGTAATTGAAAATAAGTTATAGCTTTGTTAAAAACACAAAAAGTAGGTATTCAATACCAGTAATTAAATAAAATTGTATTATTTATTTATCGAAGATCGACTTGCAAGTTCAACTAATATGACAATTCTTTCAACAAGGAATCATGATAAAATTTTCACCAATCACTGCATCTGTTTAATATACCGCAATATTTGAATATTATGTTCGCTTCAGGCAACCAGTTTATTCTTTAGTTATTATACCCTAACCACACTATGGTACAGGAGGTTATAAATTTGTTTTTCGGCAGATTTGTAAAAAATAATACAGCTAGATAAACCTTAAAATATACTGTTCTACTCATAATCACTAACTGTCAGTCTGTCCATCTTAAGTTGTTCATTAAGTACACGTCGAAATTTCACGACGATCCTGCTAAAATTTGGCAATAAGAACACACTAGGGAGGAAAATCGGTTCAGGTCGATGTTGCCCCAAGATATAAATTTTTCTTTAGATTTGGCCTTGTAACGCTATGGAAGCTGTATTTCACATTCAATCATTTTATTAATTTAGTAGTGTAGAATTTATTTATCCAAGAACGCATATTGTCGAATGTTAACAAATTCTGTTTAGATTTCGATTTATATGGTAATTATTTCATATTTATACTTACAATATTTGAGCTTATTCTGCTCTAACAAGGTGTTGTATGGTATCATATAGTTGGCTTCGCTCGGCCTTTCCTTACTTGTTTTGTACACGCTTAGGAATAGTGTATAGTCTTACAAAAATACTTATTTTGTTAGCTAAATATAATCAGAGCTTTCCTTAAACTGTTTTACACAAAAACTGGATAGTGTGGTTCAGTTTATAGATATTTTTGGCACACCTAAATATTTGCTTAAAAGCTTCGAATATTTTACTATTTTTTTTAACAAAATTGTTTTTCCAAAATTTGTTGAGTGCAAAAGTTCTATCACATAATTGGTACATTTTGTACAATACATCTCGGAGTCGGAGTCGACCATAACTTTTCGACTCCGACTCCGGGCAAATTTCCCAGTCTCCGACTCTGACTCCACAGTCAGCAATTAGGGAACCCCGCGAAACGATAGGGCCGTTAAGGCCCTACATATTTGGTTAGTAAATATAGAAGGAAGGAACGTAAATTCAGTTTCGTAGTGAGCTTTTAACAATTCAATTCTTATTTCGTATATTAATAATTCGTGCAATAGTTAATATGTGGGAGATAATGCTAATATAGTTAGTTGCGATTTCAAAAAGAATTTCAGCTTATGTAGACTCCGAAAAAAAACGAATGGTTAAGATATTAAGTTGTGAAACAGATTTGGACGATTAATTCAAAAAGATTCGAGTCCATATAAACCCGATTACGATAACGTCTAAGTATAAAAAAAACTTCAAATAAATTCACGAAATTCAAAGTTTATTAAACGAGGCGGTAAATGTCCAAAGATTACCAACAAATTCGAATGTCGATGTGTATTAGGATCGAGTTGATTCAAAACAAATCCAAATTTAGCGATGAGACGCAAAAACAAAACTAAAGGATGCGACAAGTAATGTATCAAAAGCTACCAATTTTTATTCGAATTCACGTGTGGCGCTCAGACCAAAGATTAAAATTCCAAAATGGCAAAATATTACTTGTGTTCGAATTATATATTCTTCTGCCAGGGGAGAAGTCCGCTGCTGTGCTTGTAGAATAGTTAAAGAGGATGCTAGAATTTAGACCAGTTGAAATAACACCGAAAATGGTATTTTGAGACAGTAGTGACACGAGAACAATTCGAGGGGGTTCATTTTGGTATTTTGAGACAGTAGTGACACGAGAACAATTCGAGGGGGTTCAAATAATTTTGGAAAACAAATCAGCACTAAGTAGAACGTCTATTGGGCGATCATCCGAGCAATCAGCCAATCGAAAATTGGCGAGACAAAATTTGAGGTTGAAATAACACCGAAAATGGTATTTTGAGACAGCAGTGACACGAGAACAATTCGAGGGGGTTCATTTTGGTATTTTGAGACAGTAGTGACACGAGAACAATTCGAGGGGGTTCAAATAATTTTGGAAAACAAATCAGCACTAAGTAGAACGTCTATTGGGCGATCATCCGAGCAATCAGCCAATCGAAAATTGGCGAGACAAAATTTGAGGTTGGTAATACCCGAAGGCAACGGCAAATTGCAAGTAATGTGCGGGAGAACAAGTGCTTCAGTTTCAAGGGACCTCGATGGATCTAAGGGTGAAGTTATTTGAAGAGAATTTACACCGAAAACCCCTGGTGAACGATATTCACGATGGCAGTCCCCAAGAGCACACTCTTGTCTTGGGGGGTATGATATACCTGTCTACTAATTGCTGGTTGTACGATCGACGAAGGGGAGGGAGTAATTACCGACGAGGTGGTAATTACATTACACTAGTGTGTAAGGGGTGGCCTGTAACCGAAGGTGTAGCTGGTGGCGAAGTAGTTCCCACAGCGCGATGCAAAAAGGTGTGGTGGCGTTTGTTGCATGTAGTGCAATTGTGTTTGCTATTGCAGTTTTTGACTGCATGTCCTCGAGATATACAATTCACGCAGCACCCATGCCTTTTGATAGCCGAAAATCTATCACTAACCGAAAGGTTCTTGAAACGAGGACAAGAAAGCAGTACATGACTCTGGGTGGGACAAAGCTCACAAGACGAGTTCGAAGGTGACCGGGGAGGGCTCGAAAAAGAAGCATTCTTAGAATGCGACTTGTTGTCCTTCACTGCTTGATTTTTCTCAGTATGGGATCCCAATGGGCGGTCACAACGTCGTAGACCGCCATTGTCGAAAGACACACATTTATTCCCCGTTGTATTGTCTTATTGACAATTAATTAAAAACTGTTTTCATTAATTTTTATTTTATTTATTGAACATTATGAGATGTGGAAATATTTGACACAAATTTTAGTACACGAAAAAAAAACGCAAAACTTTTATGCAGATATCGCTGAATCCTGTGCTTCCATGATTGTTGTTGATTGTTGCTTTTATTTGTTATTTATGTAAAACATTTCGGTTGTATTTCCCAAAATACATTTAATTATTCTAAATGTGGGAAATTATTGGGATAACCAAAAAACGATTATTTATTAATATTTTTTCTGGTAACCAATTATTCGTAGCAATAATAATCTTTGGTCTATTTATACAATTTCTGTTGTCAAGAATAAAACATTGGTTGTTGATGACTAGATTTGATGCTGCTCTACAATCGTTGGCAACTCTCAATATAATGCGTTCATACCGATTGGCGATGGAAAACTGAAATTGAAGAAGTTTTCTGCCTCTACTCAAAGTGATTACTTTAAAATACTCGTAGATATAAAACATAAATTAAGTAACAATGCAAACCCCAAAGCAAAATCAATAGCAGAACCTAGTAACGCTAACAAACGATTGACATAAAAAATGGAAAACAAGTGGATATTCGTATATTATATTATTTATTTATTACTTTCTGTTAATATTTTATCTACAGGGTCTCCCATATTCGACGGACCCATCTGGCAACGCCATAACTTTTGACAGATATGTCAGATCGCTTAATGACGCGCGTTTGAAGCGTCAGTCCAAGCTGATTTTTACCATGGAACAATACACGCCACGCGAAATAGTTGAAATTTACATTCAACAGAAGAAGTCAATTGTGAAAACTCAACGCCACGCGAAATAGTTGAAATTTACATTCAACAGAAGAAGTCAATTGTGAAAACTCAACGTGCTTTTAAAATATTAAAAAATGTGAGAAGTGCGCCTTCTAAGAACACCATTAAGCGTTTATACGAAAAATTTTCGACTGGTGAGGCTCTTTCTAATCCGAAGAGGCCAAATAAAAGTCGACCAAGGAGATCGGCCAAGAATATCGCTGCCGTACGAGCCAGTGTTGAGAGGTCCCCAAGAACATCCCAAAAACGCCGTTCTCAGCAGTTGGGCATGGCTCCATCCGCTTTACAACGGATTATTCGCGTTGATTTGCATTTGTTCCCGTACAAAATTCAATTGACGCAAAGATTGTTGCCTGCGGACAAGCCTCGTCGATTGGAATGGGCCCAAAAAAAACATGGGTCCGTCGAATATGGGCAACCCTGTATTATTATATATTTAATTAATTATAATTACAAACAAATTCGAAAAATAAAAATTTTCGCCATTTCTTTAGAAAAACGGTGATTTTATTTTTGAGGGGTACATATTGTGCGTATTATAGTATCGATTATATGTAACTTTCGTTAGCCATGTTATATAACTTTGGAAAGATAAATTTATCTAGTTTTTGGGTATGAGTTTCAATTTAAAATTTTGCAAATAACTGCGTAAGTGGCTAACTTAAAATCACTTGGGACGGCGCAAAGCTAACATTGGTAAGGGAAAGCGACATTCCTGAACTCGTAAAAACGACCCTATATGTTAAGGGATGTCCCAGTAAGTTCTCATCAGAGTACATACTCGATATCATTGGCAAACAGAATTCAAAACTTTCCGTGAGAAAGTGGGAAGTCTTCTATAGGAAGGATGATACCGAGGGTACTCTCCTCGTGTTGGGAATAGACCCAGAATCCAAGAACAGTCTTGTCATGGCGAAGGGCATGGCGTACATCTTGATCTGGACAGTCTTTTTCAAAATTGGAAAGGTCCCGATTGGCAGGACAGATGAATCGAGTCCAAATATACTGTCTGAAGAGGTATTGAACGGATGGAGACAAGTGAGACACTGCCAAAAACTGATGTTTGTCAAAAACACCACCAGTTCACCAATAGTACCGCCACTTTTGCAGGAAGTTCCCAGCAAAGGTGGTGATCAAAATAAAAAGGGCCACAAAACGATTCAAAACAATGAGGGAGCGACAAAAAATAACACCGCCTCCCAAAAATTGTCGACTGGAAGATGGTGTAATAGGTAGTGAACGAAAGGAGGAGAATGACCCACTACCAAATAATGAGGGGGTGCCACCAGATAGGATAGACTCCCAAAAGAAACTTTTACTGGAAGGACAATGATTGAGGTCATCCAGATAAACCTCCACCGGAGCGAGACAGCATCCAACGCTCTGATGGACATCATAAATAAAGGCAGGGTTCATATTGCTTTGATCCAGGAACCATGGACAACTAGCAACAAGGTTACTGGATTAAACCATGTGAACTATAACCTTTTCTACGCTAACACAGGTACTCGCCCAAGGACTTGTATTCTGTGCCATAAAAACTTATGTTTTATTTTCTCTCCAGAGTTGTCAACATCGGACGCAATGGTGCTGAGGCAAGGTAATGGAAGTATGTACCTGGCGTCAATATATCTGCCATTCGATGCGCCGACATTGCCACATACGTCGGAATTACAACGCCTGGTGAGGGAATCCAAACACACAAGTAATGAGTTATTAGCTGGATGTGACGCCAACTCCCATGATATCGCGTGGGGTAGTACGAACACGAATAAAAGGGGACACGCCCTTATCGAATTTTTGAATACAAATGACCTCATAACTCTTAACATAGGAAACACTGCAACCTTTGTTAACAAAATTAGGGAAGAAGTATTAGATATAACGATATGTTCAGAAAATCTTATTGATGAGATTCATGAGTGGAGGGTTTCGGATGAACACTCCTATTCAGACCACCGTTATATAAGGTTTAAAATATATATAAGGTTTAAAATTGCACGGCCACCGCCAAACCCCATAAGTTTCCGTAATAAGGCTAAGACCGACTGGACTAAATTCGGAAATCTACTTAGAAATCGATTGGGGCAGCCTACACGCGATTATCTATGTGCAGAAGACATTGATATCAATGTGAAGAAGATTACCGAGGCTCTTGTAAAATCATTCGAAGATAGTTGCCCACTGCGAGAAAGGAAATCTGCCTTTGAGAAATCCTGGATGACAGGACAAATTCGCTCGATTGGCAATGATGTCCGCAGACTTTACAACAGAGCTCGACGTAAAAAACAATCAGTATATTGGGACGACTACCACAGAAGACTCAAAGAATACAATAAAATCATTAGATCGGCGAAACGTAACTCCTGGAGGCTTTTCTGTGAACAGGTAGACAGCGTTAACAGCATGTCTAAAATGAAAAAGTTCCTCTCAAAAACTCATGTCCAAACCGAAACACTGGTGGATGAAACGGGTAAAAGGATGGAAACTATAGAGGATACCGTAAGGCTCTTGATGAAAACTCATTTGCTCATGCTGGACCAACAAAGGAACAGTTACAGAATGAAAATGTATTGCATCAAGTACCTATCACGGATATAACAGATGGTATGGTTAAAGAAGCGATAAAAAGTTTCTCTCCCTTTAAGGCTGCGGGACCGGATGGAATATTTCCAGCACTTCTGCAGAATGAGGTGGATCTGGTATCAACTCATTTGGCTGGAGTGTTCTCTGCATGCCTAACCCATTCGTATACCCCAAAAACTGGCAGGAATCAAGGGTGGTCTTCATACCAAAGCCTGGCAAGGCGAGTTATACGACCCCAAAGGATTATCGACCCATTAGCCTTACTTCTTTCCTGTTAAAAACAATGGAGCGAATAATTGATATGATGGTCAAAGATAAAATAGCGGATGACATGCTAAAATAAAAACAACGCGCCTATGTCAAAGGAAGATCAGTGGAAACAGCTCTGCATAAGGTAGTGCATGAGGTATACACTTGCTGTTTGCATAGACATTGAGGGCGTATTTAACAATGTACAGACCGATACACTTATCCAGTCCTTAGACGAGTTTCAGGTTGACCGGGTCATATGACGTAAATATTAGAGACGAGGTAAATCGTGGTATACCTAAGGGGGGCATTTTATCGCCTCTTCTATGGGTTACGACGATACACAGTCTCCTAAAAGCCTTCACCAATGAAGGACTTAAACCAGTCTGTTATGCAGACGACGTAATATTTCTAAGGGGCTTTCATCCAAATCTATTATGCAGAAATATGTCTATTTACAAGGAAAACGAAGATCCCACGTTTTACCCGGCCTCGATTCCTGAATAAGACAATTGCTATAACTAAAAAGGTAAAATACTTGGGAGTAATCTTGGATCAGAAACTGTACTGGAAATATCATCTTGAAGTAAGAGTTACAAAGGCTCACAGATGTTGGTCGTTGTGCAGAAGAGCAGAATGGGGACTACGTCCAAATATGACTCACTGCCTTTACATGAGCGTGATTAGACCAATAATCACCTACGCCTCTGTAGTGTGGTGGACATCAATGGACAAGAAGTGCAACGTAATACCTTTGCAAAAAATTCAACGTAGGCATAAGCGGGGCATTTAGAACTGCACCAACAAAAGCGTTGGAGACTATACTGCACATCCAACCAATAGACATCCGTATAAAGTATGAGGCAGCCCTCACAGCAAGACGTCTACAAGTGATGGGTGAATGGATAAATCGAGACCACAAGTCGTACCATCAGAAGATTTTAGAATATCTAGTTGGTCACATTCAAACGCCAGAAATCTCAGACCGCATTCCTGAAGTGCGGCTTACAGCTACCTGTGATACATTTGTGCAGACAGACGCTCCTGGGAAAATTGAACTTTAGCCCATGTGCCAGTGGGAACCAGCTGCTACACGGATGGGTCCAAGCGAGGAGGAAGGACGGGTCTGCGACTTTTTATTCATGAACCAGAAGTCGATCTTCACTTCCGCCTCCCTGACCATAACACGGTATTTCAAGCAGAAGTTCGAGCAATCACGGAGTGTGTGAACTGGCTCAGTAACACAACAAAGCCTAAATATGCCAACATCTTCACAGATAGCCAAATGGCGATTGAAGCGCAAGAGTAGGAGCAACTGCAAAGATACTGTGGGGTGACCCAAATGAAAAGAAAACAAGAAGTCTTCTGAAACTAAACAAGATCGATATTAGTAAGATGATGAGTGTTCTAACTGGACACTCAACATCTTCATCGCATAGGACTAGCAGGAAACGACGAATGCAGGGCATGCAGAGAAAACATCGAAACGATGGAACATTTTCTGTGTCACTGCCCGGCTTTCACACATGCAAGATCCCAACATTTCGGGTCCGACATATTACCAGACTTGACCCATCTCAGAGAATATGACTGGAAGATACTGAGAAAATTCAAGGGAGTGAAGATAAAGTTAAAAGTTATAGTCAAACAGTCGAGACAACAACCCTTGGGAATAAGTGTTATACTGGCATCCATAGTCAAAGTTAAAGTCAAACTGACTCTATAGTCAAAGTTATAGTCAAACTGACTGTATAGTGAAAGTTATTGTATAGTCAAGCATAAATATGATAATTTTGATATGGTTCTTTCTATGATTTCTATGGTTTAAACAAATATATATATATATATGAGAGATGATTAATCATTTTTTTTTGCAAAGCTATGCCGGAGTAAAATAATACAAAATTACAGTACATCGGTATGTAAATTATGACTAGATTGAGATATTTTTTTGTCCTCTAAAGCCAAACTAAGAAATGTGAGTGGGAACTAATGGCTATTCCGAATAGATTAGGGGAAGCAAAATAATACAAAAATCCAGAAATATTAGGATGTGCGTCAAAAAAAAAGTTAACTGAACTTCAAAGTCGGTATATAATTAGTGGTAATTTTGAAATTTTGCATTGTCCCCCAAAAAAAAACTATGATGTGTGAATGGGGTCTGATCATTGTTCAGGATAGCTGAGAGGGAGTACAATAATACAAAAATCCAGAAATATTAGGATGTGCGTCAAAAAAAAAAGTTAACTGAACTTCAAAGTCGGTATATAATTAGTGGTAATTTTGAAATTTTGCATTGTCCCCAAAAAAAAAACTATGATGTGTGAATGGGGTCTGATCATTGTTCAGGATAGCTGAGAGGGAGTACAATAATACAAAAATCCAGAAATATTAGGATGTGCGTCAAAAAAAAAGTTAACTGAACTTCAAAGTCGGTATATAATTAGTGGTAATTTTGAAATTTTGCATTGTCCCCAAAAAAAAAACTATGATGTGTGAATGGGGTCTGATCATTGTTCAGGATAGCTGAGAGGGAGTACAATAATACAAAAATCCAGAAATATTAGGATGTGCGTCAAAAAAAAAAGTTAACTGAACTTCAAAGTCGGTATATAATTAGTGGTAATTTTGAAATTTTGCATTGTCCCCCAAAAAAAAACTATGATGTGTGAATGGGGTCTGATCATTGTTCAGGATAGCTGAAAGGGAGTACAATAATACAAAAATCCCGAAATATTAGGATGTGCGTCAAAAAAAAAGTTAACTGAACTTCAAAGTCGGTATATAATTAGCGGTAATTTTGAAATTTTGCATTGTCCCCCAAAAAAAAAACTATGATGTGTGAATGGGGTCTGATCATTGTTCAGGATAGCTGAGAGGGAGTACAATAATACAAAAATCCAGAAATATTAGGATGTGCGTCAAAAAAAAAGTTAACTGAACTTCAAAGTCGGTATATAATTAGTGGTAATTTTGAAATTTTGCATTGTCCCCAAAAAAAAAACTATGATGTGTGAATGGGGTCTGATCATTGTTCAGGATAGCTGAGAGGGAGTACAATAATACAAAAATCCAGAAATATTAGGATGTGCGTCAAAAAAAAAAGTTAACTGAACTTCAAAGTCGGTATATAATTAGTGGTAATTTTGAAATTTTGCATTGTCCCCCAAAAAAAAACTATGATGTGTGAATGGGGTCTGATCATTGTTCAGGATAGCTGAAAGGGAGTACAATAATACAAAAATCCCGAAATATTAGGATGTGCGTCAAAAAAAAAGTTAACTGAACTTCAAAGTCGGTATATAATTAGCGGTAATTTTGAAATTTTGCATTGTCCCCCAAAAAAAAACTATGATGTGTGAATCGGGTCTGATCATTGTTCAGGATAGCTGAGAGGGAGTACAATAACACAAAAATCCAGAAATATTAGGATGTGCGTCAAAAAAAAAGTTAACTGAACTTCAAAGTCGGTATATAATTAGTGGTAATTTTGAAATTTTGCATTGTCCCCCAAAAAAAAACTATGATGTGTGAATGGGGTCTGATCATTGTTCAGGATAGCTGAGAGGGAGTACAATAATACAAAAATCCAGAAATATTAGGATGTGCGTCAAAAAAAAAAGTTAACTGAACTTCAAAGTCGGTATATAATTAGTGGTAATTTTGAAATTTTGCATTGTCCCCCAAAAAAAAACTATGATGTGTGAATGGGGTCTGATCATTGTTCAGGATAGCTGAGAGGGAGTACAATAATACAAAAATCCAGAAATATTAGGATGTGCGTCAAAAAAAATAAGTTAACTGAACTTTTCGCATGTCGCGAATTATCGCGAGAACTAGAACAAATTTAAAGATACTACCTTTTTGGCTAAGAACTGTATTATCTCATATACCCAAATCGGCTGCGAAACCCGTGTCGCAAAAAAATTTTGACCAGTGTAATCGATCATACTAAAATACTCATTCTTTCTAATTACTGTATTTTTTAAATGTCCTCCGAAAATTCCTAACTTCCTTTGTAAATGTTAGAAATGTCCTCCTTTTCTGGCACAAAAGTCCTCCTTTCCGAAAAAATTTTATTGTAACCCTGAATATGTAACATTTTTGGATGTGAACTCATATTTCGAATAAAATGTAAAAATTCGAGACCATTTGAGACCAACAACAAAAAAAAATTTTACAGTTTTTTTGTAACTTATTTTTGTATAAAAACATAAAACAACATAAAATGGGACCAAAATTATTATTATATATGGATTGATTATTGGAAGCAGAAGAATGATAAGCCATCAAATGCATTAGATGATATTTCAGTTTGTGATGAGGACATGCTCCCAAGCGTTTTTACCCTTTTGCAGATACTGGCCACAGTACCTGTGACAACGGCATTTGCTGAGCGAAGTTTCTCGACGTTAAGAAGAATAAAAACTTATCTCCGGAACAGAATGGAAGGAGAAAGGCTATCTTATCTGGCTTTGATGTCTATATACATAGATGAAGTCAAAATCGATGAAATAATTGATATATTTCTTTCAAAAAATCGAAGATTACATTTTTAACTCTTACGTATTTTATTATAAAAAGTTTTACTGATCTCGTACTAAAGTACACATTTATATTTAGTACACATTCGCGACATGCGAAAAGTTCAGTTAACTTTTTTTTTTGACGCACATCCTAATATTTCTGGATTTTTGTATTATTGTACTCCCTCTCAGCTATCCTGAACAATGATCAGACCCCATTCACACATCATAGTTTTTTTTTGGGGGACAATGCAAAATTTCAAAATTACCACTAATTATATACCGACTTTGAAGTTCAGTTAACTTTTTTTTTTGACGCACATCATAATATTTCGGGATTTTTGTATTATTGTACTCCCTCTCAGCTATCCTGAACAATGATCAGACCCCATTCACACATCATAGTTTTTTTTGGGGGGACAATGCAAAATTTCAAAATTACCACTAATTATATACCGACTTTGAAGTTCAGTTAACTTTTTTTTTTGACGCACATCCTAATATTTCTGGATTTTTGTATTATTGTACTCCCTCTCAGCTATCCTGAACAATGATCAGACCCCATTCACACATCATAGTTTTTTTTTGGGGGACAATGCAAAATTTCAAAATTACCACTAATTATATACCGACTTTGAAGTTCAGTTAACTTTTTTTTTTGACGCACATCCTAATATTTCTGGATTTTTGTATTATTGTACTCCCTCTCAGCTATCCTGAACATTGATCAGACCCCATTCACACATCATAGTTTTTTTTTGGGGGACAATGCAAAATTTCAAAATTACCACTAATTATATACCGACTTTGAAGTTCAGTTAACTTTTTTTTTTGACGCACATCCTAATATTTCTGGATTTTTGTGTTATTGTACTCCCTCTCAGCTATCCTGAACAATGATCAGACCCCATTCACACATCATAGTTTTTTTTTGGGGGACAATGCAAAATTTCAAAATTACCGCTAATTATATACCGACTTTGAAGTTCAGTTAACTTTTTTTTTTGACGCACATCCTAATATTTCGGGATTTTTGTATTATTGTACTCCCTTTCAGCTATCCTGAACAATGATCAGACCCCATTCACACATCATAGTTTTTTTTTGGGGGACAATGCAAAATTTCAAAATTACCACTAATTATATACCGACTTTGAAGTTCAGTTAACTTTTTTTTTTGACGCACATCCTAATATTTCTGGATTTTTGTATTATTGTACTCCCTCTCAGCTATCCTGAACAATGATCAGACCCCATTCACACATCATAGTTTTTTTTTGGGGACAATGCAAAATTTCAAAATTACCACTAATTATATACCGACTTTGAAGTTCAGTTAACTTTTTTTTTTGACGCACATCCTAATATTTCTGGATTTTTGTATTGTTGTACTCCCTCTCAGCTATCCTGAATAATGATCAGACCCCATTCACACATCATAGTTTTTTTTTTGGGGACAATGCAAAATTTCAAAATTACCACTAATTATATACCGACTTTGAAGTTCAGTTAACTTTTTTTTTTGACGCACATCCTAATATTTCTGGATTTTTGTATTATTGTACTCCCTCTCAGCTATCCTGAACAATGATCAGACCCCATTCACACATCATAGTTTTTTTTTGGGGGACAATGCAAAATTTCAAAATTACCACTAATTATATACCGACTTTGAAGTTCAGTAAACTTTTTTTTTGACGCACATCCTAATATTTCTGGATTTTTGTATTATTTTGCTTCCCCTTATCTATTCGGAATAGCCATTAGTTCCCACTCACATTTCTTAGTTTGGCTTTAGAGGACAAAAAAATATCTCAATCTAGTCATAATTTACATACCGATGTACTGTAATTTTGTATTATTTTACTCCGGCATAGCTTTGCAAAAAAAAATGATTAATCATCTCTCATATATATATATATTTGTTTAAACCATAGAAATCATAGAAAGAACCATATCAAAATTATCATATTTATGCTTGACTATACAATAACTTTCACTATACAGTCAGTTTGACTATAACTTTGACTATAGAGTCAGTTTGACTTTAACTTTGACTATGGATGCCAGTATAACACTTATTCCCAAGGGTTGTTGTCTCGACTGTTTGACTATAACTTTTAACTTTATCTTCACTCCCTTAGAAAATTCGTGTCTAGTACCGATTTTCTGTAACTCGTGAGGTATAAAATATCATAAATAAGGAGCGCACAACAGGCCGAACCACTGGCTTAAGTATATGCCCATGGACATGAGACGTTTAAACGTCTCCTCTCTTCAACCTAACCTAACCTACCCTACGCAGTAATACCAAATAAATTGCAAAAAAAAAATAAATTCCTTTTAGGCTGTCAAAGCAAAAGCATAAGCTTTCGCTTGAGTTACAAAAAATAAAAAAGTAGTTTTTGACAAAAATGTAAAAACAATTTTTAATTTCGCAAAAAATATTTTTTTGAATTTTTTATTTTTTTTAGAGCGATTGAAGAAAAAGCTATCGAAAACACTTTGGCCAAAATTTTCAAAATGCAGCGGGTAAAATGTTATTTGGATGGGACAAAAGGGAGTTTGACCATAATGTCAAAATTCATCACCCTCCAACTCGGACAGTCCTTAACGGTTCTGGTTTAAAATTTGTGTCATAGCTACTATCCAATAGGACTAAATTTGGTGCAAGTTTTATCCCAATCAGATGACGACGATTTTGAAAATTCACTTGATATTAAGCTGATTTTGTCCCGTGTATGTTGTTAACCGCGGCCCTCTGATCCGGCCCTGTTGAGGGCAATAGTCTGCTTCCTCTTCACTGCCTGTGCATTGCCTGTTTGTACATATACTCGTTTACTGCATATGACTGCGTTTAAAGCAGAGCTTATATTTTGTTGTAATTTTCTAATGCTGTCTACCGTAAATACAGACATACATACATATGAACGTCGACAGCGTTCATGGTCTGTCTCCCTTTTTCGTATCGTTCTTGCTTATAGATGCACGCACTTTCACACATACATATTTAAATGCCTATTTGCAGAATCATTGCTGCGCAGTCACTTTTTGGCTGTTGGATTTTTGTATGTGGGCATGAATTTGTATGTGCATCTATGTGTCTTGTTTACATTATGTTTGGCGCATATCTGGATGCGCACATAGCTGGCTGCGCACATATATGTCGTTAATATGTTTAAGAACTAATTAAATATGTATAAAAAGGAAGCCAATCTAATTATGTAGATTGGAAATTTGATGTTACTTAGCTACAAGTCCTTTAATAAACAAGTTGAATTCTCGGAAATTACAAAATTTCATTTCGCTTTTTATTTCGCTTATTTTCGCAAATATACTAGCCAGTAAAAACGCTTACTGGTTCAAACATTGGTGACCCCGACGTGATATAAATCGATATCACTTCACTAATATTATCATTCGGATAATACATATTAGCAATAGAATATTATCATTCGGATAATATTAAACTATCAATTCGGGTAGTATTAAACTGTTTCGTGATTTTTGTACAAAGTTCGCAAGTGTTCTAACAAGTGAAAATAATGCCTGGTGATCAAAGTAGCAACACAAGTGATGGAGCAGATAGCCCTAACAATCTGCTTCCATACATGACCAAGGTGGCAGCCATGGTGAAGCAGCTCGAGGCGTTAAAACTGTCCCTCACAACCAAGCAATTGGATGACTATGACGCCGCTGATTTGTCCGTCCGGCTGGATTTCGTGGAGCAAGTGAATGCTACATTCGAGGAGGCGCAGTCAGCACTGGAGCACAAAGTGACTAGTGAGTTGGAGAGCTGCGAACGAATGAAGTTCGTGTCCCTCTATTTCGATGTGAAGGCGAAGTTAACTAGGCAGTTAAACTTGACCAGGAAGTGCGACACAATGCCTCGTTCGTCAACGATGCGCCAATTTTCTCTTGATGGGGCGCCATTTTCTGATGCGCCATCTTCCTCATACAAACCTAGGCTTCCTGAAATCCAACTGCCCAAGTTTAGTGGAGCATATGCGGACTGGCCGAATTTCTATGCCCTTTTTTCGACGGTCATTGATGACAACACTGGTTTGAGTGACCTCGAAAAGTTCCACCATCTTCGTTCCAATCTGACTGGTACAGCTTTGGATACAATTTCGTCGTTAGAGCTGAATAACACGAATTACACAGAGGCGGTAAAATTGTTGAAAAATAGATTTGATAATAAGCTTCTTAATTTTCAGACACATGTGATGGAGCTTTTCTCGTTGAAGGCTGTGAACGGTGACTCGGCTGTTGGCTTGCGACACCTCAGCGACAAATTGAATTCGCATCTGCGTGCTATGTTGACCATTGCCAAGAAGGAACAAATTGCTGATGGTTTGTTAATATATTTGGCCACGACGAAGATGGATAAGGCATCTCAAATAAAGTGGGAAGAGTCACAAAAAATGAATGAGCTGCCAACGTGGGAGTCATTGTCCGCCTTTCTGGAAAGGAGATGCCAAATGCTGGAGAATTTGGAAAATTCTGTCGTTGGTGTGTCGGCTAGCCAGCAAATCTTCAAAAAGGCAAATCCCAAAAATCGTCATGTACACGTTGCAGCTTCCGTCTCCTCTGCCGTATGTACATTTTGTGACTCTGCAGGCCACTATATAACGAGTTGTGCTTTGTTTTCGAATCTTGCGCCATCTATTCGATACAAAGAGGCCAAAAGACTGATGTTGTGCCTCAACTGTTTGCGCAAGGGTCATGTATTGAAGAAATGTATTTCTGGAAGTTGTCGCAAGTGTTCATTAAAACACCATACTATGTTGCACTTAGAGCCTAGCCCGTCCCTCCAGCCTTCAGCGTCACCGTCAGATCCCACTGTTCCACATACATCTCAAACTGTGCTCGTTTCGTCACCATCTAATACATCTGAAACATCAACATCAAATGTAAGTGTTCTGTTGGCTACTGCTGTTGTTTTGGTCAAAAACAAATGTGGAGTTTTTGTTCCCTGCCGGGCAATTTTGGACTCGGCATCCCAACTGAATTTGATGACTAGTCGCTTCATGAATCGTCTGTCCTTGAAGTGCAGACGTGTTTGTACTACCATATCTGGCATTGGCGATGGAAGTGTTAATGTTGACAAGTCTGTTGAGTTCGTAGTGAAATCCAGATGCAGCGATTTTCTGATATCGCTTGCTGCAATGGTGGTACCCACTATCACGGATTATCAACCGAACGTGAGCATCAGCACTTCTGGCTGGAATATTCCCAAAAATATTCAACTGGCTGATCCTTCTTTCGATAAAGCTGAACGTATCGATATGCTAATTGGTGCTGAGCATTTCTTCGAGCTGATGTCTGTGGGGCAAATAAAATTAGCTGAAAATTTGCCCATTTTGCAGAAAACTGTTTTCGGCTGGGTGGTTGCTGGCGGTGGTTTGCGTTCTCCAAGGTCCTGGTCATTGGCTATTGCGTGCTCAGAAGTAAAGGATGAAGAGGAGGAGTTGTCAGCCATTGTAAAAGGCTTCTGGGAGGTCGAGAACAACTTCCAATCCGTAGCTGAAATCGATGATGAAGCCATTTTGTGCGAAAACCATTTTGTTCGCAATACCGTTCGCCTTGCTTCTGGAGCATATTCTGTTCGACTGCCGTTGGTAGAGGGCAAAACCACCGCCTCACTCGGAGGCTCTTATGAACGTGCCTTGCAACGTTTTCTTAACTTGGAGAAGAAGTTTAGAAGATATCCCGATATTAAGGCTCAATATTCTAACTTTGTCAGTGAGTATGCCGCACTTAACTTTCTTTAATTTCAACGCAGGTATCAGCCTCTAAATACTTTTTGCCACATCATTGCGTCCATAAGTTGGATAGTACGTCAACCAAACTTCGAGTAGTTTTTGATGGTTCCGCCAAAACTACAACTGGTCTGTCTCTAAATGATATTTTGTTTGCCGGGCCAACTATACAGCCCAAACTCTTCAACACCCTCCTGAGATATAGATTTTTTGAAGTGGCATTGAGCGGTGACATTTGCGAAATGTACAGGTGTATTCGAATGTCTCATCCTGATGACTATCTACAATGTATTCTGTGGAGAGAAAATGAGGAGGATGAAATCCAAGTCTATAAGCTCAATACGGTTACTTACGGTACGAAGCCTGCTGCATTTTTAGCAATTCGTGCCATGCACCAACTCGCTGCTGACGAAGAATGTAATTTTCCGTTGGGAGCAAAAATCGTCAGAGGAGATTTTTATGTGGACGATTTAATTTCTGGCGGTGATTCAGTTCAAGATGTATTGGCGATAAGGCAGCAAGTTTCAGCATTACTTCAGAAAGGTGAATTTTCTATACGAAAGTGGTGTTCTAATGTCCCAGCAGTACTGGATGGCTTACCTTCTGATCAATGTGAAACTATGTTGAAGTTTCACGATGGTACTGATGTCACAAAAACACTTGGACTTGTCTGGGATCCAAAGGATGATGTATTCATTTTCGCAATTCAGCCTCTTAGCGATTGGAAAGTTGTCACCAAGCGCTCAATTCTGTCCTCGATAGCTAGACTATACGACCCATTGGGTTTGGTCGGCCCAATCATCACAAAGGCTAAAATTGTCATGCAGCATTTATGGAAAATTAACTTGGACTGGGACGAAAGTCTACCACAGTCATTGCATTCGGCTTGGATTGATTATGTTTCCAAATTTGATGTCATTCGCCGATTCACATTTCCTCGCTACGTTTCTTTGCCGAAATCGATGATCCAACTCCATGCATTTTGCGACGCCAGCTTGGCTGCTTATGGCGCATGTGTTTATGTTCGTGCTGAGTTGGGTGACGTCATCAAAACTTCCTTATTGTGTTCAAAATCGAGGGTGTCTCCATTAAAAACCCTTACTGTGCCAAAGCTCGAGCTTTTAGCTGCCTCTCTGATGGCTGAGTTGGTAGATTCTGTTTTCAAGTCCTTGCAAAACAGCTGTTCTGTTCACTGTTGGTCTGACTCTATGGTGGTACTATCCTGGCTTCGTGAACAGCCATCAAAGTTCAATGTTTTTGTGGCAAACCGAGTTTCCAGTATTCAGTCATACCCAATTCCAATGACATGGCTTTATGTACCAACAAATTTGAATCCGGCCGACATCTTATCGAGGGGTGCATCTCCTGAGGAGCTGTTGTGCTCCAAGCTTTGGAATTCTGGTCCACATTTCTTGCTGGGTGATTCGTCATCTTGGCCAGATAATGTGGAATTTCTGACCGAGTTGCCGGAGTGTCGTAAAAATGTTTTGGTGATGACTTCCCTTACCGATTTGTCGATGCAGTGTAAGTATCACAATACATTTCCCAAAATTCAAAGAATTTTCGCTTACGTTTACAAATTCATTTTTTCTAAATTGCGAGGTCAATCCGAAGTGCTAACTCCTGGTGATATCAAGAATGAAACTTATCTGCTAATCAAAAATATCCAGTTAGTTCACTTCTCGGCCGAATATAAAGCCTTGAAGGCAAATCAAAACGTTTCATCTTCAAGCAAGCTGTATTCCCTGTTGCCAATTTTAGACGACTTTGGCCTGATTCGAGTAGGCGGCCGACTTCAGCATTCGAGCTTGGACTATGATGCTCAGCACCCCATCATACTTCCCAAACATCATTCATTTACGGCATCTATGGTGATGCATTTTCATAAAAAACTGTTGCATGCTGGTTCGCAATGTTTACTGGCATCAATTCGGCAGCAATATTGGCCTATTGGGGGCCGAAAACTTGTAAGCTCGATTATCTCGAAATGCTTACGATGCTTCAAAATGAAGCCGAGATTGAGTCAGCATGTTATGGGATCTCTACCCTCTGATGGAGTGAAGCCGAATCGCGCCTTTCACACTACTGGGACGAGTAAAAGAAGTCATCTGCGGCGAGGATGGTGTTGTTCGCGTTGTAAACGTTCGAACGAACAATGGAGTTTTCAAGCGTGCTGTCTCTAAGGTCGCAGTTTTACCAATTGAGAAGTCAGTTGAAGGTCCCTGCCCTTCAACGGGGGGAGGATGTTAACCGCGGCCCTCTGATCCGGCCCTGTTGAGGGCAATAGTCTGCTTCCTCTTCACTGCCTGTGCATTGCCTGTTTGTACATCTACTCGTTTACTGCATATGACTGCGTTTAAAGCAGAGCTTATATTTTGTTGTAATTTTCTAATGCTGTCTACCGTAAATACAGACATACATACATATGAACGTCGACAGCGTTCATGGTCTGTCTCCCTTTTTCGTATCGTTCTTGCTTATAGATGCACGCACTTTCACACATACATATTTAAATGCCTATTTGCAGAATCATTGCTGCGCAGTCACTTTTTGGCTGTTGGATTTTTGTATGTGGGCATGAATTTGTATGTGCATCTATGTGTCTTGTTTACATTATGTTTGGCGCATATCTGGATGCGCACATAGCTGGCTGCGCACATATATGTCGTTAATATGTTTAAGAACTAATTAAATATGTATAAAAAGGAAGCCAATCTAATTATGTAGATTGGAAATTTGATGTTACTTAGCTACAAGTCCTTTAATAGACAAGTTGAATTCTCGGAAATTACAAAATTTCATTTCGCTTTTTATTTCGCTTATTTTCGCAAATATACTAGCCAGTAAAAACGCTTACTGGTTCAAACATATGTTTTGGGAAAATCGGTACATATCGTCGGTGCGCCGAAGAAAATTCCTGTGTAATTTTTCGATTTTTTTGTTATTGTCGAATTAGAATGTCCTAGCGGTCATACGACTACTCACCAAAGCATTTTGCGCTATCATCGCCAGTTCGGAAGTTCCCAAAAACTCCTATGTGTATCCCTCTATAGAAATGCGCCGACAAAAACTCCTATGTGTTGTAGGCACAGCGTGTCCCAAGGGATAGAAGGCTGGCTTAGATTCACGCCAAAAAACGGCTAATGAAGTTTTGTTCAGAATCATCCCATATATTCGACAATGAATGTATCAAAATTGGATCTGCTTCCTTTCGCGAGTTATCGCGAAAATGGTACTTTTACTCAAAACAAACTTAATACCTTTGATTTGCGAAGAAAAGTGCGGAAATATAGAACTGTAACACAATTTTCTTAAAATATTATTTGTAAGACGTTTGCAATATGTGCAATGTTTTTATATTGCGAATTTGTGTAATCCATAAAACGAGTAACACCTAAATTTTTTCCAATACTATTATACCGAATTTAATAAAATAAATATATTTGAATTCTATGATCTCTGATGAATTGATTAATATCAGCATTTTCGCGAAAAATATCCCTCTACGAATAAATTTTGTAAAAAAAAAATTACGTTCGCAATTATTTTACTATATACTGTTATTATTCCGCGTATGGACAGTTCTAGGGGAAACTGGTCATGGGAAGTTTGGGAGATAAGCGAAAGGCCTATAACTCTTTCTTTAACAAAAAAATATAGTAATTTGGTAAGGATTTACAGTGTATAAGCCTGATTGAGCCGTGTTATGCGTTAAATTAAAGGGAATTATGAGGGCTACAAATGCTGCAAACATCGCTTTCACGTAGAATCTTTGGTTTAGTAACAGTCGTCAAAAATATGAGAAAAAATGACCTTTTTTATAAAAACACTTTTTCCTGGTACAAAAAAACCATAAAAATAGAAAAAAAGTCGAAAAAATTATTTTATCACATTTTTAAAAAGCCAGCAAGCAAACGAAGAAAACGTCTATTTGAAAAAGATCTATGGATAGATGTAAAAGCTATGAGCCATTTTGTAAATGTTAGGGAAATTCCAAAAAATCTTGTTTCATATTTTTTCGTTTAAAATTATGTTTTTTTGCTTATATTGAATTCGCCATATGTGAAAGAGACATATAAGAGACATTGCACTTGCATTTTATTTTATGAGGATTGATGTGAGACATTATAAAATTATTGAGAGGACAAGGTTTTATGGCCGTTCGTAACCCTCCATATAACATTATATGCAATGTGAGAGCTATATTGGATGAGATCCGCACAGGTAAAGGGTCATTCAACAATATTTGTGTTTTTTATTTATGAGGTTTCCATTCAGTTACGCCTTTTAGGGGCATGGACATTCCAGTCGTATATACAGGTAGTAAAATTATATGTACGCAATACAAAGTAGTACGCGGCAGTCTTGAATATATTGGGTTCCTACGTTCGAAGCAAACTATATGTCAGGTAGAGGTACTGCAACTTATGTATCTTAAACCCGGAATTTATGAATGAAATTTCTTATTAATAAATTAGTGTAATTCGGCGCCTTAAAGAGATAAGTCGATTTTCTGCAAAATATTACAATATTATGTTTCGAAGTATGAGTAAAATGCAAAAAACTTTTCAATGTGTAAATGATCCCGACAATTTCTGCTGCATCTTCGGAAAATATGTAATTAAAAAAATCGACGTGCGTTTAGTAAAATAATAGAAGAAATATATGTGCAATATTTTGGTATACGAGTTAAAAATATGAACGAACCGTGGACACCTAGTATTTTGTGTAATTCGTGCCATGTAAATTTTACTCGATGGAGTAGTGGAAGCATGCGGTAAGTACTTAACAATTAATGTATAACAATGGTTTGTGGAATAAAACGTTTTAAATTTCGAATGCCAATTATTTGGAGACAACCATTCACTCACTATATGGACTGCTATTTTTGTCTAAGTAAACATATTGGAGTAGGAAGGAGCATTCGCTGGAATTACACTGAAGTAAAATCGGTCACTTTGCCAGTTGCACATTCGGAAGCAATACCAATTCCCAAGTGTCCAAGTATAGCTAACAGCCTAATTCGGAAACATCATCAAGTTCAACTGAGTGCTCAACTCTGAGCGATTCAAGTTTGAGTCAGAAGTCATCGCTTTTAACCCAGTTTCAACTCATTGATCTAGTGAGAGATTTGGAACTGACCAAAGATAAGGCAGAACTACTTGCATCTCGGATGAAACAGTACAATATTTTAGCCGCAGATGTTAACATATCATATTATAGAGTCCGTGATATACCTTACAAACAACTTTATACAACTGTGGATAACAGGATAACATTCCCGGATTGTTCGAGGAACTTAATCAAACATACAATTCAAAGGAATGGCGGTTATTTGTTGACAGCAGTAAAGAAAGTTTGAAAGCAGTACTTTTACACAACGGAAATCAGAAACCGTCGATTCCCATTGCTCATGCTGTCAACACTAAGGAATCATACGAAACATTGGCTAAATTTGTAAAATACATAAAATATGAACATGACTGGAAAATATGTTGCGATTTAAAAGTAGTTGGTATGTTATGCCTCTGGGATTGCCGTGCTCGCGAAGATCATTACAGAAGAAAGAAATAGCCAACAAGAAAACACATTACATTGGGTGAAAGCAACATAAAATACACACCTCTCGTACAAAAAAAACATTATTTTGCCACAACTGCATATTAAGCTGGGGCTCTTTAAAAATTTTGTAAAAGCCTTAAGGAAAGATGGCAATTCACTCTCATAATTAAAAAGTTTATTTAAAAGTCTTTCTTTTCAAAAAATCGAAGAAGGCGTTTTTGATGGGCCTAAAATAAGGAAACTGATGAAAGGTGTAAATTTCGAATCATATTTGACGTCGGATGAAATTGCAGCATGAAGTCGTTTAAGCTTGTGGTTTCAATTTTCATTGGATCCAATAAAAGCCAAAATTATTACAAATTATGAAAAAATTGGTAAGAAATATATTTTTCTATATTTATGTATATAACACATATGTATGTATTCTTCTAACTTATTTTTCGCTTTATGTTGTTGTTGTAGCAGTATATGTGTTTGTTATCCATTAGTTGCTTTTATTCGCCTTGTATAGTGGGTTATGCTGTATTGATTTCCAGGCCGAGGAAGATGGCTGCTTCCACTGGTTGGGTTCAAAGAGACCTGGGAACAAGTTGAGTAGGTTTGGCAGGGCAGTTAAAGATGTGTAGTGTGGTCCCTGGTTACAGGCGGGACATACGTTCGACGTGGTGCCATCAGTCCTTGCCCGGTATGAATTGAGCCAGATCTTAATTGGGCCAAAACTACTCTTGTCTGTCGTGGTAATTCCTCTTCCTCTGAGGCCTCTGATGGAGGGCGGTCTCCTAGTACGACATTGAGTCTGTAATTATTCACGGCTTCAGCGACTGCGTCAGAGTGTATGCCAGCCAGACCTGCCTTGTAAGCTCTTTGATCTAGAGGTTCTCTCTTGTAGCGTTGGACCACGCGCTCTAGATCACGAACGTCTTTCCTGATCTGCCTGGGAGGTGGGCGCCTATCCACTAGATGGTGATTGGGATGGCTGGGACGGTAGCAACCAAGCAGATACTGCTTCGACATCAAAAAATTGTGTCGTCGCACGGTTATGATCTTCGTCTCCTCATGTAAGTGGTCCACAGAAGACGTGAGGAGGCACCCTGTCTCAGTTCTCAGGGCGGCATTTTGGCAGGTCTGTATATTCTTCCACTGCTTCTCGCTAACATTCGGTGACCACACTGGTGCTGCATAGTTTACCACAGACCGACCTATCGCTTTGTAAGAGGTCAACAAGGTTTCTTTATCTGTGCCCCAAGTGCTGCCGGCTAGCGACTTGAGTACCTTGTTCCTACTTTTCATCTTATTGCAGATAGCTCTGGCATGCGCGTTAGACCTGAAGAGGCTATCAAATGTGACACCAAGAACCTTAGGGTAGTTGGTGGTCGGAATTCTTGTGCCATCGACTATCACATTGAGTTGCTACTTCACTTGCGCTGTCCATGCAGTAAACAGTGTGGCCGATGATTTGGTGGCGGATATTTTTAGGTTCATCGCAACGAAGAAATTGGCAATCTCAGCCAGGTAGATATTCAGCCTTCCACATATGTCATCGATTAAAGGACCCGATGCACAAGAATTCCGACCACCAACTACCCTAAGGTTCTTGGTGTCACATTTGATAGCCTCTTCAGGTCTAACGCGCATGCCAGAGCTATCTGCAATAAGATGAGAAGTAGGAACAAGGTCCTCAAGTCGCGTGGCGTGGCTATGTCCTAAAAAAGCGTGGCGTGGCTGACGGTATCGAAGGCCTTCGATAGGTCTAGCGCCACGAGGACGGTCCTGTCACCGGGCTTGTTCTGGTTAAGACCGCGGCTCACATGCGTGGAGATGGCGAGTAAATCAGTAGTCGTACTATGCTGCTTTCGGAATCCGTGCTGATGATCACCAATTGGAAAATGTCCAATAAGGCTCGGAAGGATTAACGCCTCAAGCGTCTTTGCTACTGGCGAGAGAAGGGAGATAGGCCTGTACGATTCTCCCTTGCTCACATCTTTGCCCGGTTTCAGTAGCGGGACCACTCTGCCCATTTTCCAGGCTTCGGGTATTATCAGAGTGGTCACGGACATATTGATGACCCTAGTCAGATACTCAACTCCCGGTATGTCCAATTGCTTCAACATTAGCATTGAAATTCCGTCGGGGCCAAGCGCTTTGGACGACTAGCGCTACGGATGACATCTGCAACTTCTCCAACTGTAAACTGTAGTGGTACTTCTTCAGCTCGGAGAGCATGGATACGACGCATTACTCTCCTTTTCGCTCTGTCACTCACGGGGTGCTCTATAAACTGTCTGTTAAAATAACGTGCTCACCTTTCTCGGGTCAGTCACAGTGGTGGCACCAAATGTAACTGGCGGCCGGTCGTCTTTCCTTCCTGGATTCGAGAGTGACTTAACCGTAGCCCACAATTTACCAATACCGGAACTTAAGTTGCACTGCTTCAGTTGATCTAGCCATTTATTCCGCTTATATTCGTCGACTTTCCTATTGATTTCTAGATTCAGTTCCCTGATTCTAGGATCAGCAGGATTAGAACGACGAATTTCATCACGCACGTCTGCTAGTCCCGCTGCATCTGCTGGGAAATTAGGTCGTATCTCGGGTATTCGACCAGCAGGGATAAAGCGAGCGGCTGCTGCGTTGATGATGCCTAGTAATTTCTTCTCAGCTACACGAACCTCTGAGGGGATGGGTAGTTCACTGAAGCTGGGGTTGGTGAATTCTCTAAACCCGTTCCAGTCCGCTTTCCTTTGATTCAGGAAAGTACGGCGTTCAGAGATAATAAAATCGGCTGGTCTGTCTATGAAGAGGATTATGGGGAGGTGGTCTGATCCCAATGAAATGACGGGCTGCCAGGTGACGTCATTTATCAGACCAGGCGACACGATGGTGATTACTGGCGAGCTGCTGCAATCACCCATAATCCATGTGGGGGCGTCCTCATTCACTGTGCAGAACGTAGAGCCATCTATCTGCTCAGCCAAAGCTATGCCTCTATGGTCATTAGCTAGGAGGGAATGCCAAAGCTCATGATGGGCATTAAAGTCTCCTAGGACCACGCGATTATTGCCCTGCAGTAACGGACTGATGTCCGGCAAATAACGCGGAGAACAGCTATCAATCGGCGGTATATACATACATACGTTGTACAGCTCTATCTCGGCAGTCTCGGACTTAACTGCTACCACCATACATTCAATGTATGGGTCTCTAGAGTCAAGCTCAGGCGAGATAGGTCTGTATTGCACAGAATGGTGTAATAGGAAAGCCAGTCCCCCACCTCCACTTCTAGTACGATCCTTACGTAGCACATTGTAACTCTGACAACTGTGCAAGCTGCATGTGTCGCTCAGCTATGTTTCCTGGATCGCAGCGACCTTGATGTTCTTCCGATTCATGAAATCTACAATCACGTTGATTTTGCCGCGGAGACCATTGCAATTAAGTTGCAAGAAGGATGCATGTTCGGGGGTTGGTACAGCAATGTTTGGTGTTAGTTGTGGTGTTGATTGCTGTGCATGTTGCTGTAGGGGAGATTGCGGCGGTGTCCCATAAACCCAAGGCGCCGATGACGTAGACGACAGGGACGACGAGGCCGACGACACTGACGACTGCGGTTATTGAGGCACACTGAGAGGTATGGAGGCACAGCAGGCTCCAACATAGCTCCCTATGCGGCGATAATCCCCGACGTTCCTAAGGTCAGAGCAACCCCTGAGATGTAACCACTCCATACATCGGGTACACCTTACTGATGTTGAGTTGCCACGTATAAGGTTCCCGCAGACGGAGCAGAAATATTGTTGTGGTGTGGAAGAACTCGGAGCAGACACTCCGGGATGTGCCTCTCCCAAGGCGAAAAAATGGACGGACATAAAACACGTAGTACTGAGGTGGCAGCCCCTGGCCGAAGAATTGCTGCTTCGGGTCAATCCGGTACAAAGAACCGGCTGTCGTGGGATTTCGCTTTATGTATTCCAACAGGTGTAAATATGCCCCTAAAAATTCATTTCTTGCATTCTCATTTAAACTTTTCCCCCGGGAATCTTTTTTCGACGAACATGGCGAAAGGTTTCACCAAGAAATGAAGTCCAAGGGCACTGGGATGAAAGAATGATGGGAGATTATATTTCGTTCCTCATTAGAGAAACCGATTCCGAAATCTACAAACGTCAACAAAGAACTCACAATTACTTCTAATGAAACTTAAATAAACTCAAATGTACATAATATAAATAAAAGTAACAAATAAAATCGCTATTTAAACTGAAATTAAAAAAAAGATTTTTAGAAATTCTCTTACCTCTACCAAAAGGGCTATAATGTCTACATTTATCCATAGATTTTTTTCAAATAGGCATTATTTTCTTCGCTGGGATGCAAACTTTTAAAAAATAAAATAAAATATTTTTTTGGTTTTTTTCTATTTTTTGTTTTTTTCGGCCCAGATCTACTTTTTCCAGTTTGTTTAATGACTCTTACTAAACCACTGTTTCTAAGTGAAAGAGGTATTTCCAACATTGGTAGCCCAAATTAATAGCTTCAATTTAACGTATAAGTCGACCTTATCGGGCATATACTCTAAAAATTATTGTGCAAATACTAAGGGTACCTTCGACGATAATAGCATTTTTAATAAAAAATTGTTTAAAAAAAATTTATCCATAAAAAAATTTTTGGTTTTGATTTTATATAACAGTATGCCACAATCTATACATAGTGTAATTAAAAGAAAAGTAATAAAATTACATATTTAAAGTACGATAGTCGTAACCAGCCGCAGATAAACTAGTTACTGTTGGATTCATCACTAAGTCACCTCCCTTCTCTATGTCACATGGTTGTGATTTACCGTTATCCAAAAAAGTTGTATCCTATTTAGTTTGGATAATTTTTTCGAAAAACAAAAAAACGATATTCTTACTCTCGTCATTTGAAGACGTTGAAAATACGTCTTATACACAAAAATTAAGATGATAGTAACCTTATTGTATGTTACAAGCCCGGTCGCATTTCACCACCACAAGCCAATTCTATAAACTTCGAGAGGATGTTGAAAATATGTCCAGATTTCAGATTTCCGATCCCGTCAATTTTTGGACTAATCACGTAGACTGCCACTAGATCTAGATACATATACACAGAATACAGCAGTTTCGCTAACAAATTGTGCAATATATCTAAATTTTAAAATTTTGTTTATTTGGGGGGGCCATGCCCATTGGCCGGACCCCGCCCATTTTTGGACCAATCACGTAAACTTCCACCAGATACATATGCACAAAATTACAGCACTCTCGGTAACAAATTGTGCAATATATCTCAATTTTAATTTTTTTTTGGGCGGAGCCACTCCCTTTTATTCTGACCCCGCCCATTTTTGGACCAAGCACGCTGACTGCCACCAGATATATATACACAAAATTACAGCACTGTCTTTAACAAATTGTGCAATATATCTCAATTTTAAAATTTGGTTTATTTGGGGGGGGGGGCATGCCCATTGGTCGGACCTCACCCATTTTTGGACCAATCACGTGGACTACCACCAGATACATATGTACAGAATTACAGAACTCTCGCTAACAAATTGTGCAAGATATTTCAAATGCAAACTTTGATTTATACGGGCGGGCCACGCGGTCCGATCCCGCCCATTTTTGAACCAAGCACGTTGACTGCCACCAGATATATATACACAAAATTACAGCACTATCTTTAACAAATTGTGCAATATATCTCAATTTTAAAATTTGGTTTAGTTGGGGGGCATTGCCCATTAGTCCGACCCCGCAGATTTTTGGACCAATCACGTAAGTTACCACCATGTACATACATATGCACAAAGTTACAGCAGTCTCGCTAACAATTTGTGCAAGATATGTCAATTTCAAAATTTGGCGTAAAAGGGCGGGGCCACGCCCCTTATTCCGATCTCCCTCATTTTTGGACCAATAACGTAGACTACCACCAGATACATATGCACAAAATTACAGCACTCTCGATAACAAATTGTACACGATATCTCAATTTTAAAATGTGGCTTATATGGGTCCGATCCCAGCCATTTTTGGAACAATCGCGTAGACTACCACCAGATACATATAAACAGAATTACAGTACTATCACTACTAAATTGTGCAAGATTGTTCAAATTTGGGTTATATGGGCGGGGCCACGCCATTTGATCTAATCCCGCTCATTTTTAGACCAATCACGTAGTCTTCCACCAGACACATATGCACAAAATTACAGCACTCTCTCTAAAAAATTGTGCAAGATATCTTAATTTCAAAATTTTGCTTATATGGGCGGGGCCACGCCCATTAGTCCGATCCCGCCCATTTTTGAACCAATCACGTAGCACTCTCGCTAACAACATTTTCAAGATATCTCAATTTCAAAATTTGACTTATATGGCCGGGGCTACGCCCATTGGTCCGATCCCGACCATTTTTAAATCAATCAGGTAGACTAGCACCAGATACATATGTACAAACTTACAGCTCTCTCGCCAAAAAATTGTGCAAGATATCTCAATTCAAAAATTAGAATTATTTGGACGGGGCCGCGCCCTTTGGTCCGATCCCGCCCATTTTTGAACCAATCACGTAGACTACCACCAGATACATATACACTAGGGCGGGTCGATTTAAGAATCGCCCATTGCTCAGTGAAAATCGTATTCTAGGGATCAAAATAAGAAACTTTGCCGAAGGAACCATACCTCTAAAACGAATTCTGATGTCCCGGAAAAAATCCCACTTTGACCCATTTAGAGTGCTCCAATCGAGTCCAAATGTATTACCGACCCCCACTCAGTGAAGTGCTCAGTGAAAATCGTATTCTAGGGATCAAAATAAGAAACTTTGCCCCCAGGGGGTTCCAGGGGGTGTACCACTGGCATGGGTGGGTCAGGCCTCCAAAGTTAGTGGGGGTCGGTCATACATTTGGACTCGATTGGAGCACTCTAAATGGGTCAAAGTGGGATTTTTCAAAATTTGCCCCTACCCAAAAGTTCGACCCAAATTCCGGGACATCAGAATTCGTTTTAGAGGTATGGTTCCTTCGGCAAAGTTTCTTATTTTGATCCCTAGAATACGATTTTCACTGAGCAATGGCGACATTTTTTGCCTCCCCACAAATCGACCCGGCCTAATATACACAGATTTACAGCACTCTCGCTAAAAATTTGTGCAAGATATATCAATTTCAAAATTAGGCTTATATGGGCGGGGTCACGCCTATTCGTCCGACTCCGCCCATTTTTTTGGCCAATCACGTTGACAGCCACCAGATACATATGCACACAATTACAGCACTCTCGCTAACAAATTGTGCAAGATAAGTTAATTTCAAAATTTGTCTTATGTGGGCGGCCACGCCCACTTGATACATCGAAAATTCAAGTACCCTATTTTCACCACGCCCCACACATGTACATTCTGTGAAAATATCAAGAAGATCGGTCCAGACGTTTAGACGTCTATTCGGCACAAACAAACAAACACACATTCTTTTTTATATATATAGATTTCTGAGCAAATAAATTTAATTTCAAAATCAATAAAATGTATTTGGAAACCATATATTACAACAAAATATAGTTGCAAACTGATGTTCTCAAATAAAATATGTGTTTATATACAAATAAAATTACTGTTTAGCAATTTCACCGAATATATTTTGTTTATAAAAGATTTTCAAAACTTTGCAGATTTTTCGAATTTAATTTTTCATTGATTTCGAGTTAAATCTTACAATTTAAAATTACATACATACGTAGCAATAAATTTTGTATTAAAGCACTAATTTTAATTTCTATTTATTCCAAGTCGTCATTTATTGTCAATCCATCAGGCAATGTATTATTTCAAGGAATTTTACGAAGATTTAAAATTTGTGAAAAAAGAACATTGAATTACAATGAAACATAAATCTTGCTTAAAATTTGAATACTTAAATTCAATTCAATATTTGTTTCGTAAATAATAGTCCCAAATAAAAAATATTAGGACGGAAACAAAGATTTATTTAGAATCGTATCTTCCCTAATATATAATATTTGTGTGTGCCATATTTATAATTAATATTTTTCAATCAGAATTTGTTTGGGACAATATACACTACAGAAGCGATTTTTTTAGCGTGTACAATTACATATTGATCATTAATTTATGTAGGTTTTATTAAAACTAATATTATTCATTGAAATTAAATTAATACCTGATTTTATTCTATTCTCACCTAGTGTTCGACGTTACGAAGTCTGTCGAATTTAAGATAATTGAGTGCCCAAAAACCAAAATAAATATTTTGGGCAAATCGATGTATGCCAGGTCTTCTAGTCCCATTATAATATTATAAAATCGTTTGTTTATTTGTTCTAGCATTACGTCCAAGCGGCTTAACCAATTTTCTTAAAACTTGGTGGACAGACAGGCCATTACCTGGAAAGTAACTTAGACTACTTTGATTTTCCATTATCCGCCAAGTGATTTTTTAACCACTTGATTGCTAAAGCTCCTGTAAGAGCTAGAAAGGTGACATTTGGCACATGCAGAAGTTTTTCGGTCTTTTTTCTTGATCAAAGACTTGAGTATTGTTTTAGTCCTTGATCAAAAACTTGAGTATTGTTTTAGTCCTTTCAGAAGCTTCTTATAAGATACTAAGCTGAATCTTTGTAAATATGTTGTGATTCACGACAAATATGTGGTTTTCTGGAATAACTGCACATCTCAAAAAATAAAAATCGACGTACATTTAATAAAAAATGTGCCTACTTGAGTGTTGGTAAAAGTCTCAGCTTGTCACTTTAATAACACAGTGCAACAGTGAAAAAAAATACACGGACTTGACAGTATAGGTTCGATTCTTCTATCAAATGGTAGTATAACCCTATACTCGGTTTGGTGAAATTTGTGACCAATTTTGTTTTATGGGCCTCCAAAGATTCTGAATATCAGTGGGCCCCTCGAAAAAGGTGTCATCAGCTTTTGTCCAACAACTAATTCAGACTTGGTGATACCGCTTAACTATGTTTGGCAATAATGTAGCTAAGAATATGCTGAATAAAGCTACTTAACATTTTTCGCAAAAAAATATTTTTTCGGTACTTTTTTTTGAAAAAGTGAAGGAAAAAAATATTTTTTTCACTTTTTTTGCGGGGACTCGTAATTTTTCACTAACAATGCTTGGCAAAATTGTAGCCCACGTAAATCTGAACAACTTTTGTGAACATCTGAACGTGGGTGGTTTTTACGATTTGTTAAAATCGGTTCAAAAATTATAGTTATGTGGGGGAGCAAAGAGGGTTAAAATGGTCCACAAAAATATTGGCCTTAATATTTTCTATAAAGTTGCTGTACATGCCCAATACCAAGAAAATATATTTTTGTTACATAGCAGTGAATTACTTAAATTTTTGGGGTACCATGTGGTTTTTTGAGCTATTTAGGGTGCCTAGACACGTTCAGATTGTATTGATATGATTACAAAAAATTTTCAGATTTACGTTGGCTACAATTTTGCCAAGCATTGCTAGTGAAAAATTACGAGTCCCCGGAAGTTATGCTAAAAAAAGTGAAAAAAAAATATTTTTTCCTTCACTTTTTCAAAAAAAAGTACCGGAAAATTTTTTTTTCGCAAAAAATGCTAAGAAACTTTGTTCAGTATATTCTTAGCTACATTATTGCCAAACATAGTTAAGCGGTATCGCCAAGTCGGAATTAGTTGTTGGACAAAAGCTGATGACACATTTTTCGAGTGGCCCACTGATTTTCAGAAACTCAGTGTTCATTTGTTGCATAGTGTAATGGAACACAATATCATTCATATGAATACATAAACATTTTTTTCCATTAACCTAAACGTAGTATCAACTTATGAAAAAGGTTTATTTATGAACAAGTAATCTTTGAAGAGCATCGGCTATATAGAAAGTCTTCAAGAAAAAATCTTGATTCCTCCAGATAATTATAGTTTTCCAGTGACTGGGCAAAGAAGTATAAAATTCCAACATTCTTGGTTACACAAATATAAATGGTTGGCTGGTTGGTGCTTTCTGTAAAATATTTTTTTATTATTTTCTTTATTTGCAATCTATTTACAATATAACTATTAAGCAAATTTTTATAAATACTAGATAATGACAGAGAGTTTAAGATAAATTGAATTGAGCTTAAGATAAATTAAACCTGATTGAAATTGGTACATTATTTTTAGTTTAATTTAAACATATAAATAAAATTACAATAAAATTTATATAAAAGGGAGATCAAGGATGTGGTTTCTTTTCAGTCTTCTTGTTTCATCACTATCATCTAACAAAGTTATGGCTAACACATTTGGATGTAAGCTTAGTCTATTGAGGTAGTTATTAGAATAACTTTTGATTTCTTCTCTTATTGTAGGAATTTTTAGATCGTTATGTTTAGTTTTATTGCTAACGAACCAAGGAGCATTGACCAATAATATTAGAGTTTTAGACTGGTACCTCTGCAATATTTCAATATTTGAGTTACTCGATGTACCCAAAAGTTGGATACCGTATGTCCATACAGGTTTTAAAATAGTTTTATAAATCAATAACTTGTTTTCTAAACTGAGCTCTGATTTAGATCCTAGCATCCAAAATATTTTTTTAGTCTTCTGATCTAGTTGTTTACGCTTGTCTTTAATGCCTTCTTTCCATGCCAAGCGGTGGTCTATTTGAAGCCCCAAGTATCTAACACTTTCGGATTGCACCAAATCTGATGCCTCAATATGGGATTTACTCGTAGCTAAAATTGCAGTGTCATCAGCATATGTAGCAATTGTCACGTCAGTACCTGTTGGCATATCAGATGTGAATAATGTATATATCACTGGTCCCAAAACGCTTCCTTGTGGGACACAAGACTTTATTAATCCGAAATTCAGAAATTTCATCATTTAGGTTTACAAAAAAATTCCCTATCTTGAAGATAAGATTTAATAACCAAATAGAAAGGGGCTGGAAGCATTTGTTTCAGTTTAAATAGAAGACCTGCATGCCATACTCGGTCAAACGCCTGTTTTACATCTAAGAACACTCCACAGCAGTAGCGCTTGTTTTCTAAAGTTTCTCTTATTTCCTTGATAATCCTGTGGCATTGTTCCTGTATTCCATACTGCAATAATAAGGTCTAATTGCATAACTTGTTCTAACAACGCAACAAAAAAATTTCTTTTGTGTCCTAGACCTAAAAATATTTTTTTTGTATAGATTGTGGCATACTGTTATATAAAATAAAAAATTTGTTTATGGATAATTTTTTTTAAAATGCTTTTATCGTCGAAGGTACCCTTAGTATTTTCACTATAATTTTTGGAGTATATGTCCGATCATGTCGACTTATACCTTAAATTGAATTGGGCTACCAATGTTGGAAATATCTCTTTCACTTAAAAACAGTGGTTTAGTAACAGTTATTAAATTGGAAAAAATAGATTTTTTTCAAAAAAAAAATCCTGGGACAAAAAAATATTAAAAATAGAAAAAAATCGAAAAAAAAATATTTTATTTTATTTTTTAAAAGTTTTCATCCTAGCGAAGAAAATAATGCCTTTTTGAAAAAATCTATGGATAAATGTAGAAATTATAGCCTTTTGGTAGAGGTAAGAGAATTTCAAAAAATCTTTTTTTTTAATTTCCGATTTTATTTATTACTTTTATTTATATTATGTACATTTGAGTTTATTAACATGAACAAGTTTCGTTAGAAGTAATTGTGAGTTCTTTGTTGACGTTTGTAGATTTTGGCATCGGTTTCTCTAATGAGGAACCAAATATACGAGTAATCTCCCATCATTCTTTCATCCCAGTGCCCTTGGTAACGCCGCTCGATGCACTTCAATTCTTGGTGAATCCTTTAGCCATGTTCTTCACTTACGTCGGGAAAAAGTTTAAATGAGAATGCAAGAAATGAATTTTGAGGGACATATCTACACGTGTTGGAATACACAAAGCGAAAAATAAGTTGGAAGAATACATACATATGTGTTATATACATAAATATAAAAATATATTTTTCTAAACAATTTTGTCATAATTTTTTAACAAATCATTAATCATTGTTTCATATTGCGGGCTTTTATTGGATCCAATGAAAATTGAAACCACAAGCTTAAACGACTTCATGCTGCAATTTCATCCGACGTCAAATATGATTCGAAATTTACACCTTTCATCAGTTTCCTTATTTTAGGCCCATCAAAAACGCCTTCTTCGATTTTTTGAAAAGAAAGACTTTTAAATAAACTTTTTAATTATGAGAGTGAATTGCCATCTTTCCTTAAGGCTTTTACAAAATTTGTAAAGAGCCCCAGCTTAATATGCAGTTGTGGCAAAATAATGTTTTTTTTGTACGAGAGGTGTGTATTTTATGTTGCATTCACCCAATGTGATGTGTTTTCTTGTTGGCTATTTCTTTCTTCTGTAATGATCTTCGCGAGCACGGAAATCCCAGAGGCATAACATACCAACTACTTTTAAATCGCAACAAATTTTCCAGTCATGTTCATATTTTATGTATTTTATAAATTTAGCCAATGTTTCGTATGATTCCTTAGTGTTGACAGCATGAGCAATGAGAATCGACGGTTTCTGATTTCCGTTGTGTAAAAGTACTGCTTTCAAACTTTCTTTACTGCTGTCAACAAATAACCGCCATTCCTTTGAATTGTATGTTTGATTAAGTTCCTCGAACAATCCGGGAATGTCCTTGCAAAAGCATCTGTTATCCACAGTTGTATAAAGTTGTTTGTAAGGTATATCACGGACTCTATAATATGATACGTTAACATCTGGGGCCAAAATATTGTACTGTTTCATCCGAGATGCAAGTAGTTCTGCCTTATCTTTGGTCAGTTCCAAATCTCTCACTAGATCAATGAGTTGAAACTGAGTTAAAAGCGATGACTTCTGACCCAAAATTTATTCGCTCAGAGTTGAGTACTCAGTTTAACTTGATGATGTTTCCGAATTAGGCTGTTAGCTATACTTGGACACTTGGGAATTGGTATTGCTTCCGAATGTGCAACTGGCAAAGTGACCGATTTTACTTCAGTGTAATTCCAGCGAATGCTCCTTCCTACTCCAATATGTTTACTTAGACAAAAATAGCAGTCCGTATCGTGAGTGAATGGTTGTCTCCAAATAATTGGCATTCCAAATTTAAAACGTTTTATTCCACAAACCATTGTTATACATTAATTGTTAAGTACTTACCGCATGCTTCCACTACTCCATCGAGTAAATTTTACATGGAACGAATTACACAAAATACTAGGTGTCCACGGTTCGTTCATATTTGTACCTCGTATACCAAAATATTACACATATATTTCTTCTATTATATTACTAAACGCATGTTGATTTTTTTAATTACATATTTTCCGCAGATGTAGCAGAAATTGTCGGAATCATTTACACATTGAAAAGTTCTTTGCCTTTTACTCATACTTCGAAATATAACTTTGTAATATTTTTCAGAAAATCGACTTATCTCTTTAAGGCGCTGAATTACACTAATTACCACAAATATTGTTGAATGACCCTCCATCTGACCGGATCTCATCCAATATAGCTCTCACATTGCATATCATGTTTTATGGAGGGTTACGAACGGCCATAAAACCTCGTCCTCTCTATAGTTTTATAATGTCTGACATCAATCCTCATAAAATAAAATGCAAATGGATTGTCTCTTATATGTCTCTCTCACATATGGCGAATTCAATATAAGCAAAAACATCATTTAAAAACGAAAAAATATGAAACCAGGTTTTTTTGAATTTCCCTAACATTTACAAAATGGCTCATAACTTTTACATCTAGATAGATCTATTTCAAATAGACAGTGTTTTCTTCGTTAGCATGGCTTTTTGAAAATGTGAAAAATGTGATAATTTTTTCGATTTTTTTCTCCTTTTTTATGGTTTTTTTTTTGTACCAGAAAAAAGTGTTTTTTTTTTAATTTGAGGCATAACACGGCTCAATCAGGCTTATACTTGATATTTTGAAATTAGAAAAAAAAACGAAACAATTGTTTAGCGCAGAGTACGTGTTGTGGCGATCACTGTCGAAACGAAATTGGTGTAAAATATGTGTATTATTTGCTCCTAGGGATACAGAAGTACAAAACCAAAAATTAGGAAACCTGGTATCAATACCAAATACTAATTGAAAAAAAACGCTTGAATTATTGCGCCACCACTCATCAGTCGAATAACACAGAAACTTGTGTATTGAAAGCTGAAATGGGATCTAATGTAGATAAACAATTCCACATCCAAGAAAACCAGTTCGTAAACGCAAATAAGTATAAAGCAATTATATAAGCAATCGTGTTCAAACTGAAATTATAAGTATTTTTCACACTCTAATGTATCGACAGCTTATTGAGAGAATCAATAATTCCAAAACTTTCGCCATCTTGGCGGACGCTAATTCTTCGGCTGATATATTAGGGGTTGAGTATCCGGTACCTTAATTAAAACGATGGTTCATTGAGGTACAGTTGGATGGAAGAGGTTTGGCTAAAGTTATTCTAAATTTCCTCGAAACGTCTGGTATTTATTGCTTGATTTTAGCACAGTGGGCTAAAATGGAAAAAATTGACATAATTCTGCCATTTCAAACCCACTTATCGTATGGCGATGAAATTTTAGGTGTGTATACAAGAGGTGTTAGAGAGAGAGTTGAATGGAGTGTCCGATTTGAGTGTCCTTGTGGATACTCCTAGACCAGACCTACAATAAACTTTTTATAGCTTGAAGATATCTTGAATAGTTTCCGAGATATGTGGATTTTAAATTTGAATTTTTCTTTTTTTCGCCGAATTTGCCTTGGAGTTTAGCTAATATCTCAGTCAAAAGTTTACCGATTTGTTCGCGTGTTTTTTTAAGGATTACCAATAAAATTTAAAATTTTTTGAAAAATGTCATTTTTGGAAATTTTTTGGCGAAAAAAGTTTAATTCGTATTTAGGTCTTCTAGAAAAAGTTTGTTACACAAAGAATATCAAATTTATACTAATTTTAAAGAAGACGTTTCACAGAATCTGCTAGAGAAAATCCGAAGCCAAAATTTTAATTGGTGTGGTTGCCACCCTTCTCCGAATTGGACCTTTTTTTACATAAATTTCAAAAGTTTGATCGATTTTCTCCAATCGCAAAGCTAAATTGTTAAAATTTATTTGTTTGTATTAGGGTGTAACAAAATCGGCTGCAAAGGGAATCCCGAGCGCGGCTTTTCATATCGAAGATATAGGACTAAAAGTAAAAAATTCCATTTTTGGGGATTTCTAATGTATTTTTTGGGAATTGAGGGATTTTCCATTAGAAATTTCCACATGTTGCGTTTGATTATTATTTCTAATATCAAAATAAAGAACTTTTAAAAAAATTCATCGAAATATATACATTTTTAAGAATTTTATGCCGTATTTACGTTTCTGTCTATATGCAAAATATTTTTTTTAATTTGCCCTACCTTCTTTTACTTATTGGTTATTATATCAGTCAATATGCACTGATTTTTTGTAGATCACATGTGTTTAGCAAACAATAATAAAATTTAGTAAGATTAACAATCATAAAATTGAGTAAGAAGGATAAAAGATGTCGGCCTTTATGATATGTTGGTGTGACTCTTGTTGTCTAAAATTTGTGTATACACATTTTGTAAGCGAAAGACTCACTTCTTGAGAAAATAATTTATTTTCTTATTTTATTTCTGTAGTATATATTTTATTATTTTTTTCTGTAAGTTAGAAGCGGATGAAAATTGTGTATACCCGAGGTGGTCAAATTTAGGGCCCTGTAGCTCCGCCCCTGAATGAGGTAGGGGGCCCAAGTTCCGAACTTAAACTCTCTAACACCTCTTGTATACACACCTAAAATTTCATCGCCATACGATAAGTGGTTTTGAAATGGCAGAATTATGTCCATTTTAGCCCACTGTGCGGCGCAAGAGCAATGAACGGAGAATTTTATCGGGCGCAAACATAAATCCAAGAAATGTACTGTACAGCTTCAACTTTGTTGTAAGTTACGCATGCAAAGTAGTCCCAGTAAGAAATTGTCTCGACACTATCCAAACCATATACCAATATATTTATTTTTTCACTATACTAAAAGGCAAGCTCTTCAAGAAGCAATTTTTAATAACAGCAATCTTCGTGATTATAAATAGCAAAAATTAAAGCGATATTGCGCAACACGATTGGTAGAACAACATGAGTCTGTTGAAATATATCTTCACCTACAAGTAGCCGTTATGGAGGATTTGGAATGCATTTACTCCACCTGGTCTGATCAGAAAACTACAACATCTGCATTTCAGTTGTTGATGGCTATGAAAAGGTTGGATTTTCAAGTTTCGGTCCATGTAGTTCATTCAGTTCACTGCTTGGTATATCGTCGCGAAAATTGTACTCACCATTTTAGTGCCATTTTTTCGTCTGTTAAAATATTTTGTGAAGAACAAGAACTTCAAATCAAGAAACCTAGGATTTCCGCTCGACAAAGTCATCGGTGCAATGTTTATGTAACAAATATTGAAGAATATTATAATTGCGACCTAAATTCCATATGTAGATTTATTCATTACTGATCTCGTAGATTGCTTTTTGAAACACCGTGGAATTTTGTCAAATTTCCAATATCTTTTTCCATCTAAAATACCAATACTAAATGAAGAAAGTTGTAAACGATTATTTGAAAAAAAAAAATCATCAAGTTTGTCTGACAGTTCTTTTGAAGTGTGGATTAGTGAAGTGAAGCTTTGGAGAAGAAGAATTAAAGCGGAGAATGTCAGAATTCCCTGGAAGCTCTTGATTTTCCAAACGTTCACAAAATATTGACGGTGATGGCGGTGTTACCTGTGACTACAGCGACAAACGAACGCTCTTTTTCAACATTGCGTCGGCAGAAAAATTTCTTGCGGTCAACCATGACTGAAAATCGGTTAATTGGATTGGTTTCCCTGAATATTCATCAATACATTACAGTAGATGTGAACGCAGTATTTTTTTAGCCTTGTCGTGTCAATTTATTAAAACAATTATACTATTAATACATTATTTGAATTAATTCAATTAATATAATATTTAAATACAGAAACGTTAATATTAGTTAAAGATGTGTCCAACATTTTTTTCGGAGTATCTTAACATACAATTTAAGTTAAATATTAATTTTCGGAAGTAATTTTTTTACAATTTGACCAATTGTAGAGCAGTTGGCGCCAATATAAAGTTGGCCTATCTAAAGGTTGCTTTTTTAACTATGGCCGCCTCGCAGCTACGATTTGACTCAGTTGGACTTGAAACATGAAATTGCAGCCATAAAGGGCCACACAATCGAAAATGTGTTGAAAAAAAAACAATTTACGCAACTTTTTCGTGGGTCACCCTATATTTCATTCTTTCTGATATTTGTTATGATATAAAAAACTATTCATTTCAACAAATGAGGCTGGTCAGGACACATTTTTCTTACACCTTGAGGACATCTGTAATTGTTTTCATTTTTTTGAAAGGAATACTACGCCAGTTATTTTATGATCGGCCTGTGGTAATACCGAAATGCAAAACGCATTTTATCAAAATCATTTATAATCAAAGATCTGAAAAACTGGTTGAATTGAGTATCTGTCAGTGCAGACATTATCAAATGAGACTTGATGACCTTCACATAAGAACATTGGTTCTAGATGTTGGATATTCCCGTAGGGTCTTTGTTGAATATCTGAAAGATCGGACTGGCTGGTTTCTTTGACTTTTTTTCATGTTTCCTAAAAAATTACGAAAATTACCCTTAAAAATAAGAAATATAGGGATCGATTTGTTCTACAAAACTATTTGTCAATTCTATTTGTATAATTTTACTCCAGACATCTGCGGAAAATTTTTCTCAAAGTAACATATGTATATGTTGTGTTTTTGCCATTTTCTACAAAAAATCGGAAGAAAAATCAAAAACTGAGTGTATATATGCGGTCCAAACGTGTAACACATCGTAGGAGTGACCTATGAGATCAGAAGAAGCTGGTGTACACAATAACATTCGATAGGAGTAACCGATTCACTCCGCCGCGACCTCTGCGGCACACCACCATCCGATGATCCAAATTTTCGATGACACTGAGGCATAATTGAGGTTCTATGCCGTTAATGTGCCGAATTATCTCATCCTTTAGCTCTTGAATTGTTGCTGGCTTATCGACGTACACCCTTTCTTTCAAATAATCCCAAAGAAAGAAGTCCAACGGTGTTAAATCACATGATCTTGGCGGCCAATTGACATCGCCACGACGTGAGGTAACACGGCCATTGAATTTGTTGCGCAAAAGAGCCATTGTTTCGTTAGCTGTGTGGCAAGTGGCACCGTCCTGTTGAAACCACATATTGGTCACATCCTTCCACATATCTTCCAATTCGGGCCATAAAAAGTTCGTTATCATCTCACGATAGTGAACACCATTCACAGTAACTGCCTGACAGGCCTCATTTTGGAAAAAAAATACGGCCCGATGATGCCGCCAGCCCATAAACCGCACCAAACAGTCGCTCTTTGTGGGTGCATTGGTTTTTCGACAATCACTCCTGGACTATCATTCGCCCAAATTCGGCAATTCTGCTTATAGACGAATCCACTGAGGTGAAAATGTGACTCATCACTAGACCTCGGAATTTTGCATATCTTTCAATTTTCATCCGTTTTGAACCAAAATTTTTATTTAGACCATTCATCACTCAAATTGAAATAATTTGAGTGCATATCAAAAATATGCAAAATCTATGCACAAAATATGTAAAATATATGCAAAAATATGCACAATTTTTTGGCGATATACGAATCAAAAATGCAAAAAATTAGAAGGATGTGCCAATACTATTTAAAAAATCGTGTCACAAAAATGAAAAATCGGTGATTTCAAAAATCATCCAAAAAATGGCCTAAATATATGAAAAGTATGGGATAATTCCAAATGAAACGGACCCACTCTGAATATTTACCTACGTAGATTTGGATGTAATTCTTCACGCGTATATTAAAAGACAATGCGGAAATAAAACGTTTTATCGTTTGACCAATTTCATAGTGGTTTAGATTTTATGGGAAGCCAAAGTTGGTTATCTACAAATTTTTTTTACAAATTTAGCTATTTTCGCGGAAGCGAACTAATCGCGGAAGCGAACGAATCGCGGAAGCGAAAGAATCGCGTATCAACTAACTACGGCTTATGTCTAGGAGTGTTTGAACGAGTCGCGCCTTGACTAACTACGGCTTAACCCATTAACGCCTGACCCCCGATTCCGTTGTCCGATTTTGACGAAATTTCACACAGTTAGTATTTAGGACATTTATATTGCGGTGGTATTTTGTAAAAAATTTTATCATTCACACACGAGCCTGTGGCCTTTGGGTATTTTTCTACCCACTTAGGCATTAACGTGTTCTAAAATATATGAAAACAGTAGCAATAAACGTATTTTTTGTATGTTTTGATGACAATCTAGTGTTTATCTATTTTTAACTATGTGGCATGAAAAAATGTGTGTGTGGTGCGTTTATGTAGTGTGTGTGTGGTGTGTGTGGTGCGTTTATGTAGTGTGTGTGTGTGTGGTGTGTGGTGTGTTAGAAAAAGAATTTGGGACTTCCCCGTTTTTGGCTAGAGCTGCAATGCAATAAAAGTGTTCGATATAGTTTGTTGTATAAAGTGGTACATTGTGAGTTGTGGTTGCGACAGATATTCTGTAAATATTTGACATAGTAATACTGTAGTGATTTTTAAATTTTGTGAAAATGTTTCGACGTCGTAAAGTTTTAACTGTAACTGAATTACAAGCAGAAATCGATCGATGGATTAGTGACGAGGAAGAAAATGTCGTGGGTCATAAAGCAGATAAAATAAATTTTGTTATTACTCCACCGGATAAGGTTGACAATATTAGTGATAATGAAGACATAGATGATAATCTACCAATACTTCATGATAAAACTCAATTTCCTAATGAAATGCCTGGCCAGTTTGAGATTGAATACATTTATGACGATAATAATGTGAATCTACCAGTGGTTTCTGAATGTATGGAAACAGACTATGATCCATTGGATGCAGACAATGATCCTCAACCATCTACATCGAAGGCAAAAGGGCGTGTCTCAGTGGGAAATAAACCTAAATGGAGTAAATCGCATAAATACAATTTTGACAAACAACCTTTTGACAATGAAGTGAACGCCCAAAAAACATTGTACGAGATAATTGGTAAGTTGTGTGGCGTTCCTTCGTTGTATACACATCCTGAGAGCTATTTTTGGTTTGGTAGGTTCGTACACACCATTGCAATTATGGGAATGCTTTTTTGATGAAGAAGTCATTAATATGATCATCGAAAGTACGAATGAATATGCTGGACAAAAAAATGTTGCTGGTTTCGCTACTTCAATTACAGAAATGAAAACATTTTTCGGAATCTTGTATCTTACAGGATATAATACTTTGCCAACCATCAGATCATACTGGTCAAATCAAGCATCTCTAGGATGTCAGATTGTGAAAGATGCGATGAGTCGAGATAGATTCGAACAAATAAAACAAAACATACACGTTTGTGACAATCAAAATCTTGATATAAATGATAAATTTGCCAAAATTACACCGTTAAATGATGCCTTAAATAAAAAATTCATGCAATTTGGTGTATTTACTCACAACCTATCGGTGGATGAACAGATGATTGCATACTACGGTCGCCACTCTTTGAAAATGTTTATTAGAGGCAAACCGATACGATTTGGTTACAAATATTGGGTTTTAGCTTCAGCGACAGGATATTGTTACTTTTTTATTCCGTATACTGGTGCTTCTGCCAACAATAATGCCGATTATGGTCTTGGAGAAAATGTGGTCTTACGATTGTTGGAAAATGTAACAGATCCAACCCAACACAATGTTACATTTGATAACTTCTTTACTAGCCATAAGTTGTTGTGTACACTGACTCAAAAAGGATATTTTGCAACTTGTACCGTTCGCGACAATCGTACAAATCATGCACTATTAGATGATCCCAAATTGATGAGAAGAATGCCGCGAGGTTCATCAGATTTTTGTTTTGACAAAAACAACAAAATAATCGCTGTTCGTTGGAATGATAATTCGGTAAATATATCTTATTCACTTTATTCGTCCAATACTGACTATTTTTGTTTTAGGTGGTGACTGTGATGTCCAATTTCTTGGGTGTAGAGCCGATGTGCCGAGCCAGAAGATTTGATCGGAAAAATCGGAAGATGGTATCTCTCGAGCAACCACATCTTATACATCAATACAATCAGCGAATGGGTGGAGTGGATTTGTTCGATAATGCTATGAACAATTATCGCATTCAAGTTCGTGGAAAGAAATGGTATTGGCCGTTACTCACTAATGCTATGGATGCTGCTATGGTGAATGCTTGGAAGTTGCACTGCATCTGTAGAAAATCTGAAGGCGCGCCGCTAATGAGTCAACTTCATTTTCGTGTAAGTGTTGTTGAAGCATTGATAACAATAACGGAAAATCGTGGCCATGTTTATAGAAATGTCACTAACGCGCAAATAATGACAAAACGGATGGATAAATTTGATCACATAATTGGAAAGATTGGTAAACGCGGACGCTGTGGGCAATGTGGGGGTAAAACAGAGTATGGATGCAAAAAATGCCATGCTAACTTACATCCAAAGAACTGTTTTGCACAATTTCATGATGGCACTCCAAAAAACATTGATAAAATTAAAAAATCTAAATAGTTATAAATCTTATATATGACATGTATCTCACTATAAATGTAATAAAATGTTTTTTTATGAATTCCTACCAAAAAACCCATTTTTAATCGGAAATTAAAATTCGCCTTTCATGTGTTTTAGAACCCTTTAACGCCTAAGTGGGTATTTAAATACCCGTACCTGTAGCCCAGACGAGTGGCCTTATCTCAGTGATTTTTTTTTGTAAGATAGGGGACATCTAGGGCTATAAGGCATCAAGAAGTTTTTTGCTAAGTCTGCTCCACAAAATTTTTAGAGCCACTTATGTTAAATTTTTTGTCTTTTTAAAATTAAGGATTTTTGACCCGTGAATTCCCCCCCAAGATATGACCCTATATGAACAAAAAAAATAGTTCCTTAGTTCCATCCTTTCTTTATCTGTTAGTAAACACGGATTTGCGATACCTCTCACACGACTCTAGCTAGAATTTTTCTAATGTAGCTCTATTTTTGGGTATTTTTCTACCCATTCGTCGTTAATGGGTTAAAACTAGTTGTATATGCGAACTGGTCGCGGAAGCGAACGAATCGCGTATAAACTAACTACGGCTTAAAACTAATTGTTTTGCGAACTGGTCGCGGAAGCGAACAAATCGCAGGGGGTGAATTTCTGGTGTTAACTTAAGACAAATTGTTTCGACTGCGGACGAGCCACACATCTACTTTGGTCCGTCTAACTCTAACTCCAGAACTCCACACCTAGTGATCGACCAGATCAAACATTAAGTATTCATGTGTATATAAAGTAAACGAGAATTATAAACAAAGGCGAGTTATTAATATATATTTTGACACATTGAATTCATGTTGGTCATACCACTAGAGCTTTGTCACTGAGTTTTCATGAGAGGGGCCTTTTCTTATATATGGGGCCTTATGTTACATATGGGGCCTTCTTGGCACTTATAGATAATTCGTAAGAAACTAATAATGAAATATATATGAATAAATGTACGGACAAAAATAAAAGAGTTTTGTCACGTTACATAGTATGTGGGAGCAATGACCCACAATATTAAAAAAATTAAATGAAAATTGGAGAAAGAGGGCGAGTTCAAAGTTCAGAAAAATTGATTTTTTCCTCTGTAATGGTTTTTTGAAGTTAACTTTAATGCTACAAAGCATAAGAAATTGAAAATATCATTTCTTAAAGCTTTTTCCACGTACTTTACATACAAAATACTAAATTTATCTAAAACAGTTTATTTCGGTCACTTTTTCCGGAAATAAAAATATAAATTGCGATATTTCAGAATCGATCTAATTTTTTCCTTAAATTTAAAAAAAAATGGACGTACTCTGTAAATTTGGAGTGGGCACAATTTTGTTTCAGAAGTTACATTAATAACTGAAAATCTTCACCAAATTACAAAGAAAAAATATTTGAAAAAAAATCAACAAACAAAATATAGTTCAAGATTTTCTATCATGTAACTTCTGAACCAAAATTGTGTAGATATGGACCAATTTTTATAAAAAAATTAAGGAAAAAATTAAATCGATTCAGAAATATCTCAATTTATATTTTTAATTTCCGTGAAAAGTGACCGAAATAAACTGTTTTAGATAAAATTAGTATTTTTATGAAAATTACGCGAAAAAAAACTTCAACATATTATTATATTTTCTATTTTTAATTATGCTTTGTAGCAATTAAATTAACTTCAAAAACCCAATACAGATGAAAAAAATCAATTTTTTGAACTTTGAACTCACCCCTGCCTCCAATTTTCATTTAATTTTTTTAATAGCGTGGGTCTCATTAAAGTAAATCACCCCTATCGCGACTGAATGTCCCTCAGAATGTGTTCACTTTCACCAAATTCCAATCGACAATTTTGTTCTCTGAAAATTCGAAAAAATTCCCCCTATCGTGAATGATTTTTGTGTGAGGATATTTTCCCTTTTCACTTCGATTTGTTCGCTTTATTTTTGCTAGCGAACAGAACGTATTTATCGTGAAAATTTTTATTTTTGTCTTCAAATATTAAATAAAACTATACTATAAGTGATATATATGGTATGATATATCTGTGGTTTTCTGGAATAACAGCACATTTCAAAATATCTAAATATTCGGAAGAGCCCAAATACTTTTTCTCTCGCAGTACATTTGATACTAAATGTTCATATTTTACAGTTGAAAAATGTCACAAAAAATTGGACAACCTAAGAGAGTCATACATTGATCGATTGATAATGATTAGCTGAACATATTTATGCTAAAATCCCGAAATTGAAATTTTCTGACATACGGGTATGTTGTTATTCCAGAAAACCACATACAAATCGATACCTCCATTCTAAGACATGCTAAGTCTTGTTTTTAGAGAGGTTGGATTTTTAATTTCTAAATATTCAAAATTGTATTCAGTCAAAATGTGGTGATCATCAATCAATCCAATCAAAAAGTTATTCACAAAACAATATAGGTCATTCGATTTGTATTATAAAGGAATTACACACAAATTTAAAAAACATCATCCTTTAATGATGTTGAAAAACCTGAAAAACTACCTTTTTGCACTTAGCATTGATTAGAAAGGAGGTATCGATATATATGTATATATTTTCATTTAATAACCACAACCTGCTTCCACTTTGCAAAAAGTCTTGTTCCATTGGTGAGCTCCGAGATCTGTCAAGGAATCGCATCCTCATTTTACTACCGAAAATCTTTGAAACGTAGATTTGATAAAATCGGGAGACAATAAAATAAAAGCGGATTCTTACTAGTGTCACATTTAAGCTAAACTTCTGTTTCTGTCCAAATACAGGTGCTTATTTGTCTTTATGGCTACGATGGTCACGTTTGTACCATCAATGCATTTAAGGACACCGGGTATCCCAAATTTAGAGTAGAAGTATTGTACTATAACTCTCCCTTTCATTGGCATTGGATAAGCTATGCACTCGCTACAAATTCTCGACTTCATAATATCTGCCAAATCCTTTCTGATATCCAACGTCTGCAAAGAACCGTATACATTAGGCCGGGTCGATTTGTGGGGAGGCAAAAAAAGTCGCCATTGCTCAGTGAAAATCGTATTCTAGGGATCAAAATAAGAAACTTTGCCGAAGGAACCATACCTCTAAAACGAATTCTGATGTCCCGGAATTTGGGTCGAACTTTTGGGTAGGGGCAAATTTTGAAAAATCCCACTTTGACCCATTTAGTGTGCTCCAATCGATTTTTTGAATATTGATGATTTATTATTCAGTCAGAATTTATTTGGTTTGAGACCATATGTTCCATTTACTTTCTGTCTATTCCAAGAAAGTAATAGAAACAAATACAAAAATTGGTAGAGAGTTTTAATTGCTTGGTAGAATTGACTGCAGTTTCGATAGACACCACTCTATCATCTTCAGAATTCAGTAGCAATAGTGTATGTCTTTAACTTAAATCAGCTGAAATACTTGAGGAAGCAGTAAATTGAATTTAACAAGAACTGCTAACCAAACCCGTATTTTGCCGAACTAAGTCAACATACTAAAACTCTCATACCAATACATTTTTGTTTTTTGCTTGGGTTCGCATCGCGAACCACGAAAACAAATGTAGTTTTGTCAACGGCTAATGCCGACGTCATCGTACCTCATGTGTTTGTATGTGTTGTTGTTATTTATTGTTGGTCTGTGCTTTTGTTATTCAGTCAGAATTTATTTGGTTTGAGACCATATGTTCCATTTACTTTCTGTCTATTCCAAGAAAGTAATAGAAACAAATACAAAAATTGGTAGAGAGTTTTAATTGCTTGGTAGAATTGACTGCAGTTTCGATAGACACCACTCTATCATCTTCAGAATTCAGTAGCAATAGTGTATGTCTTTAACTTAAATCAGCTGAAATACTTGAGGAAGCAGTAAATTGAATTTAACAAGAACTGCTAACCAAACCCGTATTTTGCCGAACTAAGTCAACATACTAAAACTCTCATACCAATACATTTTTGTTTTTTGCTTGGGTTCGCATCGCGAACCACGAAAACAAATGTAGTTTTGTCAACGGCTAATGCCGACGTCATCGTACCTCATGTGTTTGTATGTGTTGTTGTTATTTATTGTTGGTCTGTGCTTTTGTTATTCAGTCAGAATTTATTTGGTTTGAGACCATATGTTCCATTTACTTTCTGTCTATTCCAAGAAAGTAATAGAAACAAATACAAAAATTGGTAGAGAGTTTTAATTGCTTGGTAGAATTGACTGCAGTTTCGATAGACACCACTCTATCATCTTCAGAATTCAGTAGCAATAGTGTATGTCTTTAACTTAAATCAGCTGAAATACTTGAGGAAGCAGTAAATTGAATTTAACAAGAACTGCTAACCAAACCCGTATTTTGCCGAACTAAGTCAACATACTAAAACTCTCATACCAATACATTTTTGTTTTTTGCTTGGGTTCGCATCGCGAACCACGAAAACAAATGTAGTTTTGTCAACGGCTAATGCCGACGTCATCGTACCTCATGTGTTTGTATGTGTTGTTGTTATTTATTGTTGGTCTGTGCTTTTGTTATTCAGTCAGAATTTATTTGGTTTGAGACCATATGTTCCATTTACTTTCTGTCTATTCCAAGAAAGTAATAGAAACAAATACAAAAATTGGTAGAGAGTTTTAATTGCTTGGTAGAATTGACTGCAGTTTCGATAGACACCACTCTATCATCTTCAGAATTCAGTAGCAATAGTGTATGTCTTTAACTTAAATCAGCTGAAATACTTGAGGAAGCAGTAAATTGAATTTAACAAGAACTGCTAACCAAACCCGTATTTTGCCGAACTAAGTCAACATACTAAAACTCTCATACCAATACATTTTTGTTTTTTGCTTGGGTTCGCATCGCGAACCACGAAAACAAATGTAGTTTTGTCAACGGCTAATGCCGACGTCATCGTACCTCATGTGTTTGTATGTGTTGTTGTTATTTATTGTTGGTCTGTGCTTTTGTTATTCAGTCAGAATTTATTTGGTTTGAGACCATATGTTCCATTTACTTTCTGTCTATTCCAAGAAAGTAATAGAAACAAATACAAAAATTGGTAGAGAGTTTTAATTGCTTGGTAGAATTGACTGCAGTTTCGATAGACACCACTCTATCATCTTCAGAATTCAGTAGCAATAGTGTATGTCTTTAACTTAAATCAGCTGAAATACTTGAGGAAGCAGTAAATTGAATTTAACAAGAACTGCTAACCAAACCCGTATTTTGCCGAACTAAGTCAACATACTAAAACTCTCATACCAATACATTTTTGTTTTTTGCTTGGGTTCGCATCGCGAACCACGAAAACAAATGTAGTTTTGTCAACGGCTAATGCCGACGTCATCGTACCTCATGTGTTTGTATGTGTTGTTGTTATTTATTGTTGGTCTGTGCTTTTGTTATTCAGTCAGAATTTATTTGGTTTGAGACCATATGTTCCATTTACTTTCTGTCTATTCCAAGAAAGTAATAGAAACAAATACAAAAATTGGTAGAGAGTTTTAATTGCTTGGTAGAATTGACTGCAGTTTCGATAGACACCACTCTATCATCTTCAGAATTCAGTAGCAATAGTGTATGTCTTTAACTTAAATCAGCTGAAATACTTGAGGAAGCAGTAAATTGAATTTAACAAGAACTGCTAACCAAACCCGTATTATGATTTTTTGAATATTGACATATCCTTCTAAAATTTCGCATTGTTTATTCATATATCGCAATTTTTTTTTGCATATTTTTTTAAATTTTTGTTGCATATATTTTGCATATCACAAATATGCAAAAAGAAAAGTGAAAAAATATGCACCTGTTTTTCGATTCCTTTTTCTTTGAAACGAATTTTGGTCCAATCAGAATTTTTCTATCAATCCGCAAAAAAATATGCAATTGCATATAATCCGAGGTCTACTCATCACAGAAGATGATTTTCTTCGAAAATTGATTGCTATTTCTTGCCACCATTCTGACCATTGACGACGTTTGGAATGGTCAAGAGGCTTTAGTTCTTGAGTCAATTGCACCTTGTTAGCGTGTAAATGCAAGTCTTTATGCATAATGTTCATCAACGACGAGCGTGAGAGGTGCAATTGTTGGGCACGACGACGTGTTGAGGTGGACGGCTCTTCAGCCAGCCACACTATCGCGAACAGCAGCAATATTTTCAGCAGTACGAGCATGCACTGGTGTTATCACATCTCCTACAGACCCGATTTGTTAAAATTTTTGCACGATTTTTCCGATTGTACACACATTTGGGACTTTCATCCAAATCTATTATGCAGAAGAGCTGAAGAGGCACTAGAAATATGTCTATTTAAAAGGAAAACGAAGATCCCACGTTCTACCCGGCCTCGATTCCAGGATAAGACAATTGCTATAATTAAAAACGTAAAATACTTGAGAGTAATCTTGGATCAGAAACTGTACTGGAAAGATCATCTTGAAGAAAGAGTTACAAAGGCCCACAGATGTTGGTCGTTGTGCAGAAGAGCTATAGGTTCAAAATGGGGACTACGTCCAAATATGAATCACTGGCTTTACATGAGCATGATTAGACCAATAACACTATGCAATAAAAAAATTTTTTTTTGTGTCCTAGACTTAAAAAAAAAATTATCCATACAATTTTTGTGAGTTCTTTCTTGACGTTTGTAGATTTCGGAATCGGTTCCTCTAATGAGGAACCAAATATACGAGTAATCTCCCATCATTCTTTCATCCCAGTGCCCTTGGTAACGCCAATCGATGGACTTCATTTCTTGGTGAAATCTTTCGCCATGTTACGTCGCCAAGATACTCGGGGAAAAGTTTAAATGAGAATGCAAGAAATGAATTTTGAGGGACATATTTGCACATGTTGGAATACATAATGCGAAAAATATGTTAAAAGAATACGTACATATACATGTATGTGTTATAAACAGAAAAAAAATATATTTCTTACCAATTTGTTAATATTTTTTTAACAAATCATTAATCATTGTTTCATATTGCGGGCTTTTATTGGATCCAAAGAAATTTGAAACCACAAGCTTAAACGACCTCCATGCTGCAATTTCATCCGACGTCAAAAATGATTCAAAATTTACATCTTTCATCAGTTTCATTACTTTAGGCCCATCAAGAACGCCTTCTTCGATTTTTTGAAAAGGAAAACTTATAAATAAACTTTTTAAATATGAGAGTGAATTGCCATCTTTCTTTAAGGCTTTTACAAAATTTTTAAAGAGTCCCAGCTTAATATGCAGTGTTGGCAAAATAATGTTTTCTTTTTGGACGAGAGGTGTGTATTTTATGTTGTTTTCACCCAATGTAATGTGTATTCTTGTTCGCCATTTCTTTCTTCTGTAATGATCTTCGCGAGCACGGCTATCCCAGAGGCATAAAAACAGCAATATTTTGTATATCCGCCTTGCATTCCACATAACATCCCAACTACTTTTAAATCGCAACAAATTTTCCAGTCATGTTGTTCATATTTTATCAATTTAGCCATTGTTTCGTATTAGTCATTAGTGTTGACAGCATGAGCAATGGGAATCGACGGTTTCTGATTTCCGTTGTGCAAAAGTACTGTTTTCAAACGTTCTTTACTGCTGTCAACAAATAACCGACATTCCTTTGAATTGTATGTATTTGATTAAGTTCCTCGAACAATCCGGGAATGTCCTTGCAAAAGCATCTGTTATCCACAGTTGTATAAAGTTGTTTGTAAGGTATATCACGGACTCTATAATATGATACGTTAACATCTGGGGCCAAAATATTGTACTGTTTCATCCGAGATGCAAGTAGTTCTGCGTTATCTTTGGTCAGTTCCAAATCTCTCATTAGATCATTGAGTTGAAACTGAGTTAAAAGCGATGACTTCTGTCTCAAACATGAATCGCTCAGAGTTGAGAACTCAGTTGAACTTGATGATATTTCCGTAATTAGGCTGTTAGCTATACTTTGACACTTGGGAATTGGTATTGTTTCCGAATGTGTAACTGGCAAAGTGACAGATTTTACTTCAGCGTAATTCCAGCGAATGCTCCTTCCTACTTCAATCCGTTTACTTAGACAAAAATAGCAGTCCGTATCGTGAATGAATGGTTGTCTCCAAATCATTGGCGTTCCAAATTGCACGCGAAGTCTAAAATTAAAACGTTTTATTCCACAAAACATTGTAATACATTAATTGTAAAGTGCTTACCGCATGCTTCCACTACTCCATCGAGTAAGGTTTACATGGCACGAATTACACAAAATACTAGGCGTCCACGGTTCGTTCATATTTTTAACTTGTATACCAAAATATTGCACATATAGTTCTTCTATTATTTTATTAAACGACGGTCGATTTTTTTAATTACATATTTTCCGCAGATGTAACAGACATTTTACTTATACTTCGAAATATAACTTTATAATATTTTTCAGAAAATCGACTTATCTCTTTAAGGCGCCGAATTACACTAATTTATTAATAAGAAATTTCATTCATAAATTCCGGGTTTAAGGTACTGCTTCGAACGTAGAAACCCAATATTTTCAAGACTGCCGCGTACTTATTTGTATTGCGTACATATAATATTACTACCTGTATATACGACTGGGATGTCCATACCCCTAAAAGGCGTAACTGAATGGAAACCTTATAAATAAAAAACCACAAATATTGTTAAATGACCCTCTACCTGAGCGGATTTCATCCAATATAGCTCTCACATTGCATATAATGTTTTATGGAGGGATACGAACGGCCATAAAACCTTGCCCTCTCTATAATTTTATAATGTCTGACATCAATCCTCATAAAATAAAATTCAAGTGCAATGTCTCTTATATGACTCTCTCACATACGGCGAATTCAATATAAGCAAAAACATCATTTAACAAGTAAGAAAGTTTCAGTCGGATAAACCGACTAAGGTATACCCTCACTTTGTGAGTAATGTAATATTGAATATTACTCGAATTATTCTGTCAATTTGTGTGGGAGGTACCAGAAGGGTTTTATCATATACACCTTTTTTTCTGAACATTAGATACTTTAAATTCATTGCACTGTGCCGACTTATAAGCATTTATGTGCACTGGTATAAACGTTATGAGACATTAAATTGTGGTATGATTTGGGCATTTTGTGTGGGAGGTACAAAAAGGGCGTGGCAATAACGCCCATTTTTCACAGGGCTATAGACACTATAAAAACATTACACTGTACAAAATTTCAAGTATTTTTATACACTGGTTTTAATGTTATAAGCTGTTAACTTTTGGTGCAAAAAGGTACCTTTGTGTGGGAGGTACCAAAAGGGGCGTGACAACAACGCCCATTTTTCCCTGGACTGTAGGCAATATAAAAGCATAATACTGTACAAAATTTCAAGTATTTTTATACACTGTTATTAATGTTATAAACTGTTAACTTTTGGTGCAAATTGGTGCATTTGTGTGGGAGGTACCAAAAGGGACGTGGCGACTTTGCCCATTTTTCTCGAGTTGATAACGACTAATAAGCTAATACTATGTGTGGAATTTCAAAAGATTCGAATAAGTAGTATAGCAGTTATTAAAGAATCAATATTTCACAACATTTTAACCCTTTGTGGGGGAGGTACTAGAAGGAGTGGACCAATATGGCCCATCTTCGAACTTAGCCGGAGATAGAAAAAAATATTACCACATACCAAATTTGAGGTCAATCGGTTACTCCTTTCGAGAGTTATCGTGCGCACCAGCCAGCAGACACACAGACAGACGGACGGACATTGCTCATTCGATTTAAAATGACCCAAAACGGATTTCCTCCGAACATACTTGGGGTCTTAGGTCACTCCTTCGACGTGTTACACTTTTTTCCGTAGCAAATGATATATACCCTCGTCACACTAAAGTGAGGGTATAAAAACAGAAAAATGTGAAACAAGATTTTTTTAATTTACCAAACATTTACAAAATGGCTCATAACTTTAACATCTATCCATAGATTTTTTTCAAATAGACAGCGTTTGCTTCGTTAGCATGCTGGCTTTTTAATGTGATAAAATATTCTTATTGTGTATAGTTGACCTTTATAATTGATTATATTTTTGTTTTTGTTGGCTTGAGGTAATAAATAAAACAAATTAATTATGAATTTATTGTTTTATTCTTAAAATTGTTATTTTCCCGATATTTCGACCGATATTCCGATCGTTTTCAAGGGTTACAATTTATTGGAAAACAAAACAAAGTAAAATGTAAATTCTAAAATGTCTTCAGTCAAAACCATCAATTCAATGAAGTTAAGCTCAAAACAAAATACAAGGTAATTCTACACAAATTTAAAATTTCACTAAGACGACGATTCGCCTCTCCTGAAAACAACCAGTTTCGACTTATCATACTTTGAAAATCGAGTATATCATAGAGCCGCCTAGCGTAAATTTTTATCACTTATCATTGTATATGGAAATCTATGATTTTTATACCCGCCACCATAGGAGGGGGTATACTAACTTTGTCATTCTGTTTGCAACACCTTGAAATATGATATGCGACCCTATAAAGTATATATATTCTTGATCGTCGTGAAATTCTAAGACGGTTTAGCCATGTCCGTCTGTCTGTCTATCTGCTGAAATTACGCTACAGTCCGTAATAATAGAGCTAGGTTAATCAAATTTGGTTTAAATTTTTCTTATAACAGGTGGCGCAAAAGTAATCCTCCTATCAGAAAATGCTATAAATTTTGCGATTGGCCCCTAATGTCAGTTCTGTTTTGACATTTGTGTAGTAAACACATGCGAAATACACGTTAATAAACAATGTTACGCTACACTGCTCCAGAACGCGGAATATTGCTGACTATTTATTTGACCAATAATCGGTCGGTGACTTTGCCACAGATTTCCTGGCCGTCCAACGCCTACTGGTGAAACACTGCGACGTTTAGCCGCTCGCCTCGAAGAGACTGGCACAACACGAGATGCTGCCAGGCGTGGCAGACCCCGGTGTAGCCGTTCTGCAGAGAATATTGCTGCTGTAGCCGAGGATGTCATGGAAGCTCCGTCGACATCGACCAGACGACGTGCCACGCAAATGGGTATCAGTCGACGGTCTCTACAGCGAATTTTGGTACAAGATTTGAAGATGTTTCCGTACAAAGTCCAGACGGTTCATCAGCTGTTAGCTGCTGACCGCCAATCGCGTCTAACATAACATCGAAAGGTTACTTTTGCGCCACCTATTAGTTGCAGGTCGTTTGGGATTGCAAATGGGCCATATTGGTCAATGTTTTGATATAGCTCCCCTTTAAGGTCGCTCCAAATTATGGTTTTTGAGCCATAGATACCACATTTTTAAGACAATTTAGCTGAAACTTTGCAGTTTGTATTCTATTTTGACAAAAATTCATCACAACAAAAATTTTACATTCATAGTTCATTTGTTATAGTCGCTCTATAGAGGCAGCTCCAAAATATACGTATTTAAGCCATAAATACCACATTTTCTAAGCATTTTAACTGAATCCTTGCAGTTTTTATTTTACTTAGGCAAGAATTCATCACAGTAAAATTTTTTTAAATCGGTTCATATTTTGTTATAGTCCATCTATAGATATCGTTATAGTCCACCTATATTTAAAGCAATTTTGCTGAAACTTTTCAGTTTGTATTCTAATTATATTTTGTCAAGAATTCATGTCAATGAAATTTATACAAATCAGTTTATATTTTGTTGTAGTCCCCGTTTAGAGGTAGCCCTCAAATATGCTTATTTAAGCCACAATTACCATTTTTTTAGATTAAGATTTTGGATAAAGAGGCCTACAATTTAGCTAAAAACTGTAGCGTTCGTTTTTTCAATAAAGACAACCTGAAAACAACCAGTTTCGACTTATCATACTTTGAAAATCGAGTATATCATAGAGCCGCCTAGCGTAAATTTTTATCACTTATCATTGTATATGGAAATCTATGATTTTTATACCCGCCACCATAGGAGGGGGTATACTAACTTTGTCATTCTGTTTGCAACACCTTGAAATATGATATGCGACCCTATAAAGTATATATATTCTTGATCGTCGTGAAATTCTAAGACGGTTTAGCCATGTCCGTCTGTCTGTCTATCTGCTGAAATTACGCTACAGTCCGTAATAATAGAGCTAGGTTAATCAAATTTGGTTTAAATTTTTCTTATAGTTGCAGGTTGTTTGGGATTGCAAATGGGCCATATTGGTCAATGTTTTGATATAGCTCCCCTTTAAGGTCGCTCCAAATTATGGTTTTTGAGCCATAGATACCACATTTTTAAGACAATTTAGCTGAAACTTTGCAGTTTGTATTCTATTTTGACAAAAATTCATCACAACAAAAATTTTACATTCATAGTTCATTTGTTATAGTCGCTCTATAGAGGCAGCTCCAAAATATACGTATTTAAGCCATAAATACCACATTTTCTAAGCATTTTAACTGAATCCTTGCAGTTTTTATTTTACTTAGGCAAGAATTCATCACAGTAAAATTTTTTTAAATCGGTTCATATTTTGTTATAGTCCATCTATAGATATCGTTATAGTCCACCTATATTTAAAGCAATTTTGCTGAAACTTTTCAGTTTGTATTCTAATTATATTTTGTCAAGAATTCATGTCAATGAAATTTATACAAATCAGTTTATATTTTGTTGTAGTCCCCGTTTAGAGGTAGCCCTCAAATATGCTTATTTAAGCCACAATTACCATTTTTTTAGATTAAGATTTTGGATAAAGAGGCCTACAATTTAGCTAAAAACTGTAGCGTTCGTTTTTTCAATAAAGACAACCTGAAAACAACCAGTTTCGACTTATCATACTTTGAAAATCGAGTATATCATAGAGCCGCCTAGCGTAAATTTTTATCACTTATCATTGTATATGGAAATCTATGATTTTTATACCCGCCACCATAGGAGGGGGTATACTAACTTTGTCATTCTGTTTGCAACACCTTGAAATATGATATGCGACCCTATAAAGTATATATATTCTTGATCGTCGTGAAATTCTAAGACGGTTTAGCCATGTCCGTCTGTCTGTCTATCTGCTGAAATTACGCTACAGTCCGTAATAATAGAGCTAGGTTAATCAAATTTGGTTTAAATTTTTCTTATAGTTGCAGGTTGTTTGGGATTGCAAATGGGCCATATTGGTCAATGTTTTGATATAGCTCCCCTTTAAGGTCGCTCCAAATTATGGTTTTTGAGCCATAGATACCACATTTTTAAGACAATTTAGCTGAAACTTTGCAGTTTGTATTCTATTTTGACAAAAATTCATCACAACAAAAATTTTACATTCATAGTTCATTTGTTATAGTCGCTCTATAGAGGCAGCTCCAAAATATACGTATTTAAGCCATAAATACCACATTTTCTAAGCATTTTAACTGAATCCTTGCAGTTTTTATTTTACTTAGGCAAGAATTCATCACAGTAAAATTTTTTTAAATCGGTTCATATTTTGTTATAGTCCATCTATAGATATCGTTATAGTCCACCTATATTTAAAGCAATTTTGCTGAAACTTTTCAGTTTGTATTCTAATTATATTTTGTCAAGAATTCATGTCAATGAAATTTATACAAATCAGTTTATATTTTGTTGTAGTCCCCGTTTAGAGGTAGCCCTCAAATATGCTTATTTAAGCCACAATTACCATTTTTTTAGATTAAGATTTTGGATAAAGAGGCCTACAATTTAGCTAAAAACTGTAGCGTTCGTTTTTTCAATAAATTGCTTTAACAAAAAAATCGTTCCAAGACTTGCTCCATATCCAACAATCTTTCAGTAATAGGATTTAATGCAATTCATGCTGGAGGGTATATAAGATTCGGCATGGTCGAACGTAACGCTGTTACTTGTTTCACTTCACAATATCTTACGATTAACTTAAAAACATCCATTATTTATGATTATATACCAGAACTTAAATTTTCAACTATTATTTTAAATGTAAAAATGACTATCACAGAGCCGCCGTATGTCAATTTTATGTCGGCTAAGCCATCAAGCCGCCGCCGCCGATCTATAATTTTCAATGGCAGCCGCCGCCGCCAATTTTGCCTCGGCTTCATTATCTGGTCGGGAGTCCTTGGCGGGAATATATACCCTCCGCAATGACCCTTGGGTATATATCGACCCCATATATACCCTCCGCAATGACCCTTGGGTATATATCGACCCCAATCACAATGTCGATACCGGCAGCCTCGTAAAACTTCAGATCCGCAAGAAATAGGTGTGGGAAGTTCCTTTTAAATGTTTCGGGCAGCGATTCCACCGGAGTCAGCTTGGAAATACGGTTGTCCACCCGAAACGCGCCGTCAACCTTCACACTGGCATCAAAACGGGACCGGAGGGTCTGTTGGCAGATGGTCTCCTCCTGCAACGTCAACGTGTCCAAATCCAGCTGCTGGACGAACTTTCGGGAGACACGGCTCACCGACGACCCAGAATCCAAAAGACAGCGTGCCATGATCTCCGGTTTGCCGTCGACCTTCACCAGTACCGTCGGTAGCAGCATAATTCGGTTCTGCCGTATCAACGCCGATAATGAGGCCTTTTCCTTGACCATGGGCGAGGTGGATTCGGACTTAGGTGTCCGGAATTGTGATGCCTTGGATGTTGATGGACGGGGTGATGGGGATCGCGCAGGGGAACGAGATTTGGACCGTGGACGAGACTGGGAACTAGTAGGGTCGCCTTTATTCAGAAATAGGTCGCGCAGTTTTGGGTCAATATGCAGGACGGTATGGTGAAACTTATGGCAATGATGACAACCCCGGTCGCTGAAGCAATACCCATGCGAATGGTCATAGGCCATGCAATTTATGCAATAATTATGTCGGCGGACCGCCTCAGTTCGGTCTGCCATATTCATATCCAGAAATTTCTGGCAGTGCCGTAACGGATGCGACGCCGACCGACATATGCGGCAGTTGAAGCGCTTGGAATATGGGGCTGTACGGGATTGTCTTCGGCGGTTGGAATTGTTTCTCACTGAAGGCATGTTGTTCTATGAATCAGGAAAGAGAAGGAAACGAAGTAGGATGGATAAGAATGGAATTTAGTTATCGGGCGAAATGACAACTAGTTTTGTAATGGGACGCGTAATAGTGCCTTTCTGTGTTACGATATCAGCAACGCGAACGCGGCGGTCAGAGCCGCAATAGGTTTTGCTAACTCTGCCGAGACGCCAGGAATTTGGTGGAAGATTTTCATCCTGAATGACTACCAGTGTGTTTTCTTGGAAGTTCTTTTCCGCAGTTTGCCATTTTACGCGTTTTTGTAGTTCTCGCAAATACTCGTTTTTCCATCGAGTACAGAAATGCTGATGGGGCGCCTTAAGTCTCTGCCACCGCTTAATCATAGATACAGGACTTTCTTCGAGTCTTGGATCTATAGGTGCAAGAATAGGCGATCCAATCAGGAAATGCCCCGGAGCCAGGGCTGAGAAGTCGGATGGATCTTGAGAAATGGGAGATAGCGGTCGTGAATTCAGACACGCTTCGATTCTGGACAAAAGTTTGACAAACTCTTCGAAAGTGAATTGGAATGAGCCAGCGAATTTGCGGAAATGGGACTTGAAGCTCTTAACCCCTGCTTCCCAGAGTCCCCCCATATGAGGTGCACCAGGAGGAATGAAATGCCAACTTAAGTTTTGGTGGGAGAAGTTGGCAACAACGTAGGATCGAGAAGCTTGATGCTCCTACGAACGTGGTACCATTATCGGAATACAAATGAAGGGGGCATCCCCGCCGAGAAATGAAACGATTGAATGCAGCCAGAAATGTAGGAGTGGATAAATCCGAGGTCGCTTCGAGGTGTATCGCCTTGGTCGCGAAGCATACGAACACGCAGACGTAGCCTTTCGTAATACGACAGGCTCGTCCGCTGTAGCTCTTAATGTCAAAGGGACCAGCAAAGTCCAATCCTGTGCGAGTAAAGGGACGCGAAAATTCTGTCCGCTCAGGGGGGAGAGCAGCCATGAGCTGTGTCTGACAACGCCTTTTGTATAAAATACAGTGCTTGCATTTATTTATGGTTGTCTTGATCAAATTTTTTACTTTCGGAATCCAGTATTGGGCCCGTATTATGCGAAGCACAAGCTGATTACCACCGTGGATCGTGTTATCATGAACAAATTTGACTAGCAGTCTGGAATACTGGCAGTCGTATGGTAGAATAATCGGATGTCTTTCGCTATAAGGAAGACCCGGTGCTGACTCCAAACGGCCGCTTGATCGGATTAGCCTCTCAGAATCCATAAATGGATTTAGATTCAAGATGGAACTTGAGGAAGAAATGGAACTCTGAGACGATAGTGCCTTGAATTCATTTGGATAGTAAGCCTTCTGACACAAGTGGAGTCTTTGAAGAAACTTGAACGGGACCGTGGATGCGTGCGATAGAAGAATCGGTATACATAAGCAATCACTCGAAGCGTCCGTGGAAAAGAAAATCGTTCCAGAATATCATTGAAATTCTGGAAGAATGAGAAATGCGCCTTAATGGATTTGCGCTCCAAGTCTGTTTCAGGAACGGAAGAATGAATTGTTGTCGGCCAATGATCGATCGAACTTTGAAGCCATGAAGGGCCATGCCACCAGAGATCGTTAGAAACGATATCCTGAGGCTGAATACCGCGGCTACCCAAATCTGCCGGGTTGGTATCCGTTGGAACATGATACCACTTGGATGGATCAACAATCTGGATTATGTTGGAAATTCTGTTAGCCACAAACGTTTGCCAACAACATGGAGGTTTAGAAAGCCAGGAGAGAACAATGGTTGAGTCTGTCCAACAGTAAACTGAATATTTAGGAAAGTCTAGAGTTGGAAGCAGACTATCAATCATCTCGGCAAGCAGAACAGCCCCGCATAACTCCAATCTTGGAATGGATAAGGTCTTTACAGGATCAACTCTTGTCTTGGAATAAACAAGTTGAGTGGAAATGGAAGAATCTGTGGCTATTCGCACGTATAAGGCTGCCGCGTATGCTTTCTTCGAAGCATCGCAGAACCCGTGGAATTGAATATCTGCAGTCGGAACGTAGTGGAGCCATAGTGGAATTCGAACTTCATTCAGCGTCGGATGGATTTGAATTGTTCCCATTGAGAAAGAGTATTCGGTGTTATTAGTTCGTCCCAGCCTGTACCCTCGGACCATATTCTCTGCATGATAACCTTCGCCACCACAATACACGGCGAGAGCCATCCAGCAGGGTCGACAAGTTTGGAAATCTGGGAGAGAACCTCTCCTTTAGTATTTAAACAATGGCTAGGGAAAGGCTGAACATGGAAATAGATTGCATCTGAACGAGCATTCCAACGAATTCCTAGCGTTTTTGCCGTGCTACTGTCGTCGAATCCAAGAAGTCTTCACACAGCAAATGATCGGATGGAAGATACGCTAGTATATCCTTTGTGTTTGCTGTCCATTTTCTCAATGAGAACCCAGCAGAATCTGGAGCGGATTTGTGCTCATTTCTGGAACGAATTGCTTCTGGAATTGAATGTGCACCAACCAGTGCATCATCCACATACATCGAATTTCGAAGAATTTTACTCGCCAACGGATATATGGATTGAATATCATCAGCTAACTGGAGCAACGTGCGAATAGCCAAGTATGGAGCGCAATTGACACCGAATGTGACGGTTTTCAATTCGAAATCTTGAATATTACTGGATGGATGGTTGCGGAATAGAATTCTTTGGAACGGAGTATGATCAGAATGAACCAGTATCTGTCGATACATTTTTTGAATATCTGCATTGAAAACGTATTGGAAGAATCGCCACTTCAAAATCAATATAGTCAGACCATTTTGCAGTACAGGTCCGACATGCAAAATGTCATTCAGACTACGGCCGTTGGAGGAAGAAGAGGAGGCATTGAATATCACTCGAACCTTGGTAGTCGAATTATCAGGTTTAATAACTGCGTGGTGTGGCAAATAATAATGGGACGGATTTTCACCGAACGGTGGTGGCGAAACCGCAGACATATGACCCAATGCAGAATATTCATGGACCACTGAATCATATTCTTCTTTGAACTCAGGCGTACGAAGTAACCTACCTTCATTTCGGAGGAATTGGGCCATGGCACTTTTTCGTGACTGTCCTAGGGATAGGGTTTCAGGAAAACATTCCTTGAATGGAAGACGGACAACATACCTTCCACACTCATTTCTCCTAGTCGTCGCGACAAATAAGTCCTCACAAAACTTATCAGAAGCGGTAACAAAGTTCTTCCTTGGAAGATTCTCCACCTCCCAAAATCGAGAAATCTCTTTGTCCAAAGAGATTTCGCAGAAATTTGAAATTATTTGACGACTGGGAGCTGTCGATTGAATTGGAATTGGGCCGGTCAAATTGGGCCATCAAAGTTCCGCAGATCTCACGTATCACACCAGAGCGCATAATCGATGGAATGAAATATCCACCAATTAGAATGTCGATCTTTGCGCTGGTGTAAAACTGTGTATCTGCTAGAGTAATTTGCGGAAGACGAGAAAAAGTGGACGACTGAATCGTGTGTGACGGAAGGTTGCTCGACAAGTGTGGGACAACATAAGCCTCTACCGAATATTTAATACTCCCATCGAAACGAGAGCCAAGAACAAGGGTGCATTCCTTTTGGATCGATGCGGCAGTTGAATTATTTAGCCCAGAAATGCGTGTGCTTGCGCGTCGGAACGGAAGTTTGAGGTCATTGAACAGCCTCTCCGAAAGAGCCTGATACGTGACACCCAAATACAACACGTTCACCACAGCAGTTCCCAGCAGTATACCCCGAGAATTTGTAGCCAAACATGTTTGGATTACGCCGGCTCCCGAACTAGTGGACTGTATAGGATGAGGAGAAAATGGAGCAGAAGCGACACTCAAATTTGAATTTACCGTTGGTGCCTGTGTGGATGAATTGATGTGAAGCATAGTATTGTGTCGTTTCCGGCATTCGAAGCAGTTGTGTTTGCTGGTGCAATTTTTCACACTGTGTGTCTTGGAAAAACAATTTAGGCAGAGTCCCTGCCTCTTTACTTCGGAAATCCGCCGGTTTATGTCCATGGCAATGAAACGTGGACACTTTCGAATGATATGTGATTCCGACGGGCATAACGGACATTTTGGAGTAGAAACCTTGCTTTGGAAAGCTTTAACATGCATGGAACCCTTGGGATTGGAATTGATGTTTTTGCTTTCTGTTGATTTGGAATGGCTTCCCATTTCAGAAACGGATTCTAAAGTGCGATATCGATTTGTGAGGAAAGAGTCAAGAGCAGTCCGCTTCGAAATATCCGTTTTGTCGGACAATCCTTGCTCCTACAATGTCAGAGTTGAGTCTGGAAGGCGACTAGAACACAGGAATACGAACAATGGATCCCAACTTCTGACATCGATATCGTACAAATCTAATGCTGAAATACACGAATTAATATCCCGTTGCAATTGTTTAGTTGCGTGGGAAGATTCGGATTGAATATGCGGCAGATTGAAAAGAATTTTCAGCTGCCCATTCACGAGGATGCGTCGATTCTCAAAACGAGAACACAGGGTTTTCCATGCCAACTGGAATCCCTGATTGGTTAGCGGACTCCTCTGAACGATATCACGAGCCTCACCGCGAGTCTTTTGGTTTAAATGGAACAAGCGTTCAACAGGACTAAGGCGCGAATTCTTAATGTACACCGCTGTGAACATGTCCTGAAAGTGGGCCAAGACATATAATCGCCATTGAAAATTTCGGTGTCGCACGGCGGAAGATGGAACGAATACCCTGCACTCATATCGAAACCATCAGCAACAGAAGAAGGATTTTGAACATTTGCATGATGATCAGGGGGAGGAACATACGAGGATGCTTGGAGCGTATCCGGAATAACAGGAGGAGGAGACCTACGGTGGGGTGTTGGACGAGTTTTAGGAATGGCCGGGAGTCTAAGGTCCTCCACGAGCTGGGTCAGCTTCGTCAAGCAATTACAATAAGTCACATACGTACTTTTGTATTTGGCCTGAAGCATCTCCACCTCGGAAGCTTCTTCTTCAGCATCGCCCTGATTCGCCTTATCCTCTTCCTCTTGTTCGCTCTCTTTTTCTGCCAAGTAGTTATCATAAGAAGACCTAATTTCCAACCAAAGTGATTTTAGTTCGTCAATATGTATTGTCACGAGTGCAACGGAAGCTAGGGGGATCTTGTTATCACTGACGTCGGCGTTGAAGCCCACCAGACGATCAGCCAAACGAATGAATGAATCCATGGACATATTGATCAGAAAAGCTTTACTTGTGATTGGAAACTATTGAACGGATCAGAAGAAATTTCAATAGCAATTGAACCGAAGAACTGAGATGCGTCAGAAAAGCCCGAGAATTGAAAGAACGAAATGATATCGAACAAAAAGGAACCAAAATCTTCCAATATTGTTTACAGAAAACGCAGAAATTTGAGAAAAATGCGTACAAAAAAGCAATTTTAACTTATTTTGACGCAAATCGTTTGAAAAGTCGGCAAGCTAGAACGTAGGGTGCACGAACAAATTTCCAAAATTGAAATAATTTACTAACCTATCTACTATGGACAAAAACTCACTTGCAGAGCAAAAATCGGAAAGAATGGACAAACAAATTAATATAATCGGATGTAGGGTGCACAACAGTCGGTTTAAGTGTGTCGGAAACCACTACAGTACTTATCTATGTCAACCGAATCAAAAACAATAAAGTGTTACAAACGGGTTGACTCGCGACCATGTAATGACTGTAGGGTGCTAACTAAAAGAGTGCACTGAAGAGAGTACCCGAAAGAGATCTCAGACAGAGCCCACTCTTTAGTGACGTCAATACTCACACGAACGGTGACGGGGAGTGAGTAATAGTATGGATGTAGTTATGGAATAATGTATGTATATGTGTATATGAATGTTAGTACAGTAGAGAATAATAAGCTACAGTTGTTAGTACTCGAACCAATAATAACAGCAGTGATATGGTGATGCTGTTCGCTGTGGTTGTTGTGGATGATGCCAAGGGGCTAAATCAACGACAGAGAACTGCAACGACGCTCAGTTACATGAAAAGAAAAACGATCTCACCGAAGGCGTCGTGATTGGAACAAGAAGAAGCACGTGTGCGGAACGATGCGTGTTTTTTGTGGATGGAAGGGGAAGGCCAGGGGTAGCTCAAGTTCAGTGAGCAGCAGAGATAGAATGTTAAAGAATTTAGGTACACTCTCACTGAAAGCGATGCTTTGGAACAAGAAGAAGCACTCGAAGGAAAAGAAAACACATTGCCGCGAAGTCGCACGAATGTTTGAATTTATTGATTTTGTTAAATTGAGGGAAAATCAGAAACAAAACCGAGTTGAAAAAAATTATTGCTCTTTAAATTTACGCCTAACACGAAAAAAACTTCCACCAAAACAACGCGAATAATTAAAGAATTTTATCGTGGTATTTAAATTTCAAAAAAGAAGATGTTTTTCTTTAGAATTTATTGGCACGATTACGTTGTCAAGGAAAGACATTGTGCGGGTTTTTTTTGAAAAACAACGCAGGTTGTCTTTCCGTCGGCAAAACACACTTTAAATTAGTATTAAAACGTACTGAATTTGCTACCGAATGTAGCAGAACTTTACACTATTTTTTTCACTTTTTGAATATATAAGCAAAACACAAACTCACCCTTATTTTATGCTCGCGATGAACAGATGGATTGATGGATAAATCGATGAAGCTGAAACTCCCACAGCGAATGAAACAGAAAATCCGGTTTGATTAGGACCAATGAAAATGCCAAAGTTTGGGGGTTTTCTGGAGCGAAATGGTTTTAGTTATTTTTCTGATGTGAGCCAAAAATATTGCCTGAATTCAGGAATATTTTTCCTCACAATGTTTCACCGAAAAGAAGAAAAGAAAAGCACAGGTAGAATTAGGATTTTGAAATGAACTAGTGTTTCCTTTATTGAATTTGAAACAGTTGGAGGAAGATTCTTACCAAGGAGAACAGGTTGGTTTGGAGCTTGAACAACAAGTGAAAGTTTATTCGATTTTTGGAAAGAAAAGGCAGGCGAGAGTACATACGATGAAAGGACAGCCATATTTAGTACAAGAAAGGACACAGACACAATCAAAGCAAAGAGAGCCTGTGTCGTTGTATTTGTGACGCAATCAAAAACCGCGAAACTTAGAAAGGGCTTTTAGGGTGACCAGCTAAGAAACTTTTGACGTAACACACCCTAAAAATATATATGTTTCAAGCTGAATATGTTTGGGACAAGGCGATTTTTTTCAGCAAGTACCTTCAAACAAGGTATTGTACATCAAAATCGATCAAATATTTTAGGAGATACAAGCGACTGAGCGAACAAACGTTTTTGAAAAAAAAAGTATTTCCTTCATCTTAAAATTGCTCATAACTTTTGAAAAATTTTTTTGGAAACACGTATTAAATATTTTTAAGAGAAGTATACATACACAAACTTTCGAAGCAATCAAAGCTAGTGATGTCAAAAATCTTACCGTTTGGCATGGAATGACTCATATATAGCTGTCGTATACTTGTACTTTATTTTACCTTCTATGTTTCCGAAGTTTTGCATAAATGTGTTACACATGATTTAGATATGTGTGTGAAGATAAATTCCGAATTTAACTAGCACAGACACAAACCAACCCTTTTAACAGAGCTCTGTAAACGACTTAACAGAGCTCTTCTTACAAGTTAGCTTATTTCGAAATTGGAGGAAGTGCGTCCACTAGTCACTGCGGTCGAACGGAGCATTCTATATCGCATTGTTGCATACCACTGGAAAGCTCTTTCTGAGGGCTATCCAAATGCATAATCAGAATATCCATAAATCATCCAGAATTTATGCAAAACTTGTAACATTTCATCCCTTGAATTTGGATGAATTGCGTCCACTGTGTCCACATGGAACATTCTACCTGACATTGGTGCATACCGCTGGAAAGCTCTTTAAGACGGCTATCCAAATGCGAGATGAGAGTATTCCAAAATCATCCCGAATTTACGAAAAACTGTTGAACTTGATCCTCCAGAATTTGGATGAAGATGCTCCACTGGCCACTATGGCCACATGGAACATTCTATCTGACATTGTTGCATACCACAGGAAAGCTCTTTCCGAGGACTATCCATGTGCATACTCAGAGTATCCAAAAAGTCATCCAGAATTTTGGAAAAATCTTACAACTTTTTCTATATAAATTGGATAAAGCGCGTCCACTGGCCACTGTGGCCACATTGAACATTCTATCTGACATTGTTGTATACCACTAGAAAGCTATTTCTGAGAGCTATCCAAATAAACAATCAACGTATCCAAAAATCATCCAGAATTTATGCAAACATTGTAATACTTTTTCCCTGGAATTTGGATGAAGTGCGTCTACTGGCCACTGTGGCCACGTGGAACATTCTATTTGACATTGGTCTATATCACTGGAAAGCTATTTCTGAGGGCTATCCTAACGCATAACCAGATTATCCAAAAATCATCCAGAATTTATGCAATTATCGTAACATTTTTTCTCTGGAATTTTGTTGAAGTACGTCCACTGGCCACTGTGGTCACATGGACCATTCTATCTGACATTGGTCTATATCACTGGAAAGCTATTTCTGAGGGCTACCTACATGAGTAATCAGAGAATTAAAAAATATCCAGAATTTATGCAACTTTCGTAAAATTTTTTCTCTGGAATTTGGATGAAGTGCCTCCACTGGCTACTGTGGCCACATGGACCATTCTATCTGACATTGGGCTACATCACTGGAAAGCTCTTTCTGAGGACTATCCAACTGCATTAACAGCATATCCAAAAATCATCCAGAATTTATGCAATTATCGTCACATTTTTTCTCTGAATTTTGGATGAAGTGCGTCCACAGGCCACTGTGGCCACGTGGACCATTCTATCTGACATTGGTTTATATCACTGGAAAGCTATTTCTGAGAGCTATCCAAATGCACAACCAGAGTATCCAAAAATCATCCAGAATTTATGCAGTTATCGTAACATTTTTTCTCTGGAATTTGGATGAAGTGACTCCACTGGCCACTGTCGCCACATGGACCATTCTATCTGACATTGGGCTACATCACTGGAAAGCTACTTCTGAGAGCTATCCAAATGCATAACCAGAGTATCCAAAAATCATCCAGAATTTATGCAGTTATCGCAACATTTTTTCTCTGGAATTTGGATGAAGTGCCTCCACTGGCCACTGTGGCCACAGGGAACATTCTATCTGACATTGGTCTATATCACTGGAAAGCTCTTTCTAAGAGCTATCCAAATGCATAACCGGAGTATCCAAAAATCATCCAGAATTTATGCAATTATCGTAAAATTTTTTCTCTGGAATTTTGATGAAGTGCCTCCGTTGACCACTGTGGCCACATGGAACATTCTATCTCACATTGTTGCATACCACTGGAAAACCCTTTCTGAGAGCTATCCAAATGCACAATCAGAATATCCAAAAATCATCCAGAATTTATGCAGTTATCGTAAAATTTTTTCTCTGGAATTTGGATGAAGTGACTCCACTGGCCACTGTCGCCAAATGGACCATTCTATCTGACATTGGGCTACATCACTGGAAAGCTACTTCTGAGAGCTATCCAAATGCATAACCAGAGTATCCAAAAATCATCCAGAATTTATGCAGTTATCGTAACATTTTTTCTCTGAGAGAGAAAGAGAAGAGAGAGAGAGAAAAAATTTTACGATAATTGCATAAATTCTGGATGATTTTTGGATATTCTGATTGTGCATTTGGATAGCTCTCAGAAAGGGTTTTCCAGTGGTATGCAACAATGTGAGATAGAATGTTCCATGTGGCCACAGTGGTCAACGGAGGCACTTCATCAAAATTCCAGAGAAAAAATTTTACGATAATTGCATAAATTCTGGATGATTTTTGGATACTCCGGTTATGCATTTGGATAGCTCTCAGAAAGAGCTTTCCAGTGATATAGACCAATGTCAGATAGAATGTTCCCTGTGGCCACAGTGGCCAGTGGAGGCACTTCATCCAAATTCCAGAGAAAAAATGTTGCGATAACTGCATAAATTCTGGATGATTTTTGGATACTCTGGTTATGCATTTGGATAGCTCTCAGAAGTAGCTTTCCAGTGATGTAGCCCAATGTCAGATAGAATGGTCCATGTGGCGACAGTGGCCAGTGGAGTCACTTCATCCAAATTCCAGAGAAAAAATGTTACGATAACTGCATAAATTCTGGATGATTTTTGGATACTCTGGTTGTGCATTTGGATAGCTCTCAGAAATAGCTTTCCAGTGATATAAACCAATGTCAGATAGAATGGTCCACGTGGCCACAGTGGCCTGTGGACGCACTTCATCCAAAATTCAGAGAAAAAATGTGACGATAATTGCATAAATTCTGGATGATTTTTGGATATGCTGTTAATGCAGTTGGATAGTCCTCAGAAAGAGCTTTCCAGTGATGTAGCCCAATGTCAGATAGAATGGTCCATGTGGCCACAGTAGCCAGTGGAGGCACTTCATCCAAATTCCAGAGAAAAAATTTTACGAAAGTTGCATAAATTCTGGATATTTTTTAATTCTCTGATTACTCATGTAGGTAGCCCTCAGAAATAGCTTTCCAGTGATATAGACCAATGTCAGATAGAATGGTCCATGTGACCACAGTGGCCAGTGGACGTACTTCAACAAAATTCCAGAGAAAAAATGTTACGATAATTGCATAAATTCTGGATGATTTTTGGATAATCTGGTTATGCGTTAGGATAGCCCTCAGAAATAGCTTTCCAGTGATATAGACCAATGTCAAATAGAATGTTCCACGTGGCCACAGTGGCCAGTAGACGCACTTCATCCAAATTCCAGGGAAAAAGTATTACAATGTTTGCATAAATTCTGGATGATTTTTGGATACGTTGATTGTTTATTTGGATAGCTCTCAGAAATAGCTTTCTAGTGGTATACAACAATGTCAGATAGAATGTTCAATGTGGCCACAGTGGCCAGTGGACGCGCTTTATCCAATTTATATAGAAAAAGTTGTAAGATTTTTCCAAAATTCTGGATGACTTTTTGGATACTCTGAGTATGCACATGGATAGTCCTCGGAAAGAGCTTTCCTGTGGTATGCAACAATGTCAGATAGAATGTTCCATGTGGCCATAGTGGCCAGTGGAGCATCTTCATCCAAATTCTGGAGGATCAAGTTCAACAGTTTTTCGTAAATTCGGGATGATTTTGGAATACTCTCATCTCGCATTTGGATAGCCGTCTTAAAGAGCTTTCCAGCGGTATGCACCAATGTCAGGTAGAATGTTCCATGTGGACACAGTGGACGCAATTCATCCAAATTCAAGGGATGAAATGTTACAAGTTTTGCATAAATTCTGGATGATTTATGGATATTCTGATTATGCATTTGGATAGCCCTCAGAAAGAGCTTTCCAGTGGTATGCAACAATGCGATATAGAATGTTCCGTTCGACCGCAGTGACTAGTGGACGCACTTCCTCCAATTTCGAAATAAGCTAACTTGTAAGAAGAGCTCTGTTAAGTCGTTTACAGAGCTCTGTTAAAAGGCTTGGTTTGTGTCTGTGCTAGTTAAATTCGGAATTTATCTTCACACACATGATTTAGATATAGATATAACCAACAGATTTAGATATAGCCCCCAATATATATCGTCGCTTGGATGACCAACTGACGGAACTGACACCTTAGAGAGGAGGGTATATATAATTTGACGCAGCCAAAAATTTAACACATCGAAGGAGTGACCTAAGACCCCATGTATGTTCGGTGGAAATCAATTTTAGGGCATTTGAAGTCATTTGAGCAATGTCCATCCGTCTATCTGTCTGTCTGGATGTAGCGCCCGATAACTCTCGAAAGGCGTAACGGATTGACTTCAACTTTGGTATGTAATAATATTTTTCTCTATCTCAGGCTAAGTACCTCCCTCACAAAGGATTAAAATTTAGTGAAATATTGATTCTCGAATAACTTCTATACTAATTATCAAAATCTTCTGTTATTCCACAGTCTACTTTTCACATACAGTCCAGTGAAAAATGGGCGAATTTGCCACTCCCCTTTTTGTACCTCCCACACAAATTGACCATTTTGCACCAAAAGATAACAGCTAAAAACTTTAATACGAGTATATGAAAATACTTGCTATTTTGTACAGTGTAATGTTTTTATAGTACCTACAGTGCAGTGAAAAGTTGGCGTCAGAGCATCCCCCTTTTGGTACCACCCACACAAATGTACTATTTTTAAGCATCAGTGAACGGCTTATAACTTTAATACCAGTGTATACTTTAAAGTTATTAAATGCAATTTAAATTGATAATAGTAACAAAAAATAAATTTATGAATATTTTTTGGACTAAAGGTGAGGGGATTCCTAAGTCTTCTTACTTGTATTTACATTTTTTTATTTTTATTTTCAACATTTTCATAATTTTTCAATAAAAGTGACGTAATCGGAAAAACACAATTATTAAATTTTTTATTATTTTATCGTAAAGTCTGATCGGTCATAAGACAATTATAAGACAATTCCTAAGAAAATCGATGCATAATTTAAAAAGTTGTAGATAATTTAGCAAATCAACTCACTTAAATTTGAAAATACGATATAGCGCCCAAAGTGCACCGATGGCGCAGGTGAAATATTTACAGAATATCACAGAAAAACTCAACGAAGACTCTAAGAATCGTAATGTAAAAAAATAAAAAATTTCTGCAACAAAAGGACTGTATTTCCATGTAAATTTTAACAATGAAGACAAATAAATATTTCAAGGGTCTGTATATGATTTTATACCTCATAAAGCATGCCTTAAGTTAATATGTATTTTGGTCCAATTTGTTGTTCATTTCTATCTTCTCAACAGTTTAAATTTCACAAACTTTGTGCAGTCATTTGATCATCTAAATATTAAGATATTTTGTTTATATATTGGCATAATCAGTTTTTCAATGTTACGAGTACATGTACAATTTTAATTTTGGCCACAATTTTCGATTTCCCCCATAGTGCGGCTGGAGCTAGAATCGCAAAATTTCGTGTGAGGTAGCCCTTAGGGCGAAGATTAGGTATGAGACGGAAGTTTTCGAAAATATACGCACACAGTGGGACAAAAAGGGATAAATATTGTAACAAAGCCAAATCCAAATGGAATGAGCTTGAATCGTCAAATTTGGTGTGAGGGTAGCCATTGGAACGTAGACTGGACATAAGGAGCTATTTTTTTTTTTTTGAAAATGTTAGGGCGGTAATGGATGAATATGGTACCACCGCCAAATTTAACGGCTATAATTAGAATCGCAAAATGGGAAGCGAGGGGTAGTTCTTATGGCAAAGTATCAGGATGGAAAGCTATTTTTCGAAATTTTAGGGGCAACGTGGGGCAAAATTTGATACGGTCGGGTAAAAAGGTTTAATCATGAGATTAGAAATATTTTTTGTTAGAAATTCAGACTTTTAGACGCACAGTGGGTAAATCGTGTCAAGTATGGTACAATGGGGCCAAAATGGAACAATATGACAAAATTTAAACATAAAATTGGAAACTTGTTTGTTATGTATTTTTCGAGATTAGAGATGCTCCACATCAACAGCTTACCTACAAACAAGAGAATAAACCACAAAACTGACACTGAGAATACTGCATGTTGCTACAGACATCTAACGCGAAAGGGGAGATCGTGCAATATGTAAATAAATATTCAGTGCAATAAAAACAACTGACGATGGTGGTGAAACTACGCTAGTTTTTAAGTTATTGTTAAGAAGTTTGTTTACATGTAAGCGATCTTTTTGTTTTTGTGTTAGATACGAATATTTGTTTGAATGTTAGAAATAAGAAAGCTGTGATTCTAATAAAAGTACTATGTATTGTTTAATTGTAGATCTGCCCTGAAGATGCAACTCAAAGAAGTGCGAAATATTGGCAAAACGAACTAAATAAAAACAACAAAATAAACCTAAGACCTCGAGCTCGATTAATCATTAATTTAATAATTTAAAAATTGGAAACTATATAGTGGGCAAAATTTGTTAAATATAATGCAGTGGGGTAAAAATGGATAATATTGTGGGGATAATCCCCATTCAGTGGGACAAAAGAGTTTATTTATGGTACAGTGAGGCAAACAAAGTTAAATATGGTACAGTGGGAAAAGGGTTAATTATGGTACAGTAGGACAAAAATGGGTAAATAGGATACGGTAGGGCAAAAATGGTTAAACATGGTACAGTTGGGTGCAAAAAAAGAGTTAAATGTGGCCTAAGGGTGCTTAGCTTTTGGGATATACACTATATTTATTCTATATACATACTTTAAGTGGCACTGTGGTGCAGAAACGATTAAATATTGTACTGCAAAAATGGTTAAATATAACGCAGTTAAATTCGTACCTTTATGGTGGACGCAAAAATAATTTTTTCGACATTTAGAGGCACATTGGAGAAAAGGGATAAATATGGTAACTGTTTTACTGTACATTAGACAGAAAATAAATAAAGGATGGGGCGCTTCGCAGCCGGGTTAAAGCTAGTCTTCTTCTTCTTCTATATATATAAAAATGAATGCTATATTCGGTTTTGATTAGACAAAGGGGCGTGGCACCGCCCATATAACGTAAAATTTAAAAGTGGAATATCTTGGGTACTATTGGTTCAAAATACTCGAAATTCGATATGTGTGACCTTGGTACCAGTAACTATCATAGAGCCAAAAACCGGTGTGATAGTGACAGTGGGCGTGGCACCGCCCATACAACCTAAAATTCAAATATGAAATATTTCAAATACTATTGGACCAAATTCTCGAAATTGGGTATGTGTGACCTTGGTGCCATTACGCGTCATGTAGCTGAAAACTGGGGTGATAGTGACAGTGGGCGTGGCACCGCCAACACAACATAAAATTCAAATATGAAATATTTTGAGTGCTATTGCAGTAATATTCTCGAAATTTAGTATGTGTGACCCTTGTACCAGTAGGCGTCACATGACTAAAAACGGGGAAACAATGAAAGTGGGCGTGGCACCGCCCACGCAACCAAAAATTCAAATATGAAATATTTCGAATACTATAGTAGCAAAATTCTCAACATTGGGTATGTGTGACCTTGGTGCCAGTCACGTTATGTAGCTGAAAACTAGGGTGATAGTGTTAGTTGGCGTGACATCGCCCACCAAACCGAGTATTATTACGATAAGAGTCTCCCAATTTGGTATGTGTGACATTGGTACCACCGACTTGATTCGCACAGTACGCCAACCATTTATACGAGTGTTGCTGTAGATATTTTTGGCGCCATCTGACATTTCTATTGGAAAGTTTGACAGTTTTTAGCATAAACGTACTCAGAACGTTTTGACGTACGACCATCATTTGTGTTGTTTACAGTGACTTGAAAAAATCAATTTGGCAAAAGAATGGAATTAACTCGTGAACATTTTCGTGCGATCATTTTTCACAACTTTCGACGTAGATTATCAAGACAAGAGTGCATCGATGAACTTAAATCTTTGTATGGCGATGCAGCACCATCCTATAGCACTGTGAAAAACTGGTTTAATGAATTCAATCGTGGCCGACGCTCGCTCGAAGACGAAGGTCGTCCAAAAACGGCCGTTGTGCCAGAGAACATTGATGCCGTGCGTGAACTGATAATGCAAGATCGTCATGTGACATACCGTGACATAGAGGCAACCTTGGGCATTTCTTCCACCAGCATACATTCGATATTGCTTAAACACCTGGTCTCGTTGGATCCCGCACAATTTGACAATCGCTCAATAAAAGGCTCGTGTCGATTGGTGCAAAGAAATTTTGAAAAAATACGATCGCGGTGACGAATCTTGGATATATGTATGCGTATGAGCCCGAAACAAAACAGCAATCGACCGTGTGGGTCTTCGAAGACGAGCCAAATGCAACGAAAGTTGTACGTGGAAGAGGCACTTCGAATCAAATGGTCGCCTGTTTCTTCGGCAAAACTGTTTATGTGGCCACTGTTCCGCTTGAACAACGTAGGACGGTCAATTCTGAGTGGTAAACAACAATTTGTTTGCCTGAAGTCTTCGAAAAACGAACAAGAGAAGACGAATCATTGTGCATCATGACAATGCGAGCTCTCACACATCGGCTTAAACCAGCGCCATTTTGACCGGCCAAAACGTCGAATTGATGGGTCATCCGCCGTACAGCCCTGATTTGACACCCAATGACTTATTCTTATTCACTCACATCAAGAAAAAACTGCTTGGTCAACGTTTTTCGACGCCTGAAGCAGCTGTCGAAGAGTTCAAAAACCATGTTTTGGAGTTGAATTTTCAACACACTGTAACCAAAACAATTCGCGCTCAAATGACAAAATGGTCTGAGTGAAGTTATGCTAAAAAATTTCATACTTTCTAATGGAAGTTCCAGTTTCATCTGGCAACACAGATATATCATATGGAGATACTTCTTTTGGGTTACTGGAAGCTGTAGAGTTTGAAACATTCGTTTCGACGAGCAAATTACATCTCTGTGGATCCTAAATCATGAAGAATATTCCGAAAAATTCATTGTAGATATAGTAATAAAACAGTGCGACAAAATAAACTCAAGTTGCGAAGCAAATGACGCGATACTATTTTTCCTGTAGGTCTTGTCGAGTAAAACACGAATCTTTTTTTGGAATTCCCCGGACACCCCCAAAATCCGGATTTACGGGTTAAAAAGCCGATTTTCTTGCCTTTTTTCACTTGAACGCCTTTAACTTTGTTAATTATTAAGCGATTTTCAATCTTTGAAAGAATTTGGAAAGAAGAGTGTTAGACTGAACGATGTATATTTTGTTTATTTGAAGCTGTAGAAATATAGGTTTATTTGTCCTACAAACACATTTTTGTCCGTCATTTTCTAGTTTAGGCAATGTTTTTACCAATTACATTGTGAGATAATTTTTCATTTTTGTCCGTCAATTTTTAGTTTAGGCAATGTTTTTACCAATTACATTGTGTGATATTTAATTTACATATATAGTATATCTTATAAGGAAAAAATGCCACCAGTCTTTTAAAAATCCATTACCAATTGACTGAGTTATTAAAGTTTTATTAAAACTAAATGTGTACATAAATGCTAGTTTTGACGATGATGACGAGTTAAAAATGAAACGATCAAGCGACATTATTGAGTTGAATGGCCACAACTAGTGTTTTGAGTTTTAATGATAACTCAGTCAATTGCAAACTGATTTTTAAGACACTGGTTGCCGGTGGCTGGTATGTATTGCAACCAACTTCAGGTTGCTATCATTTCTAAACCGCTTGTCTGATAGCTGACAGATTTATTTCAGTGACAGTTCATTTTATTGTTTACAAGCTTACAAAAGCATTTTGATCTATTGCATTCAGAAAAAAAGTTATTCGTGATGGAATTCAAGCGTGATAGTGTGATTGCTTTATTTGGTTGGAAAAACACAAGTGGCTATCGTTAGAGCCCTCCAGCATTTAAATGTGAATAAATCTTTTGTTTCTCGTACCATTGCTCGTTACCGTGATACTGGCAGTGATGCATCGCGTCCAAAAAGTGGACGAAAAAAAACGGTAACAACACCAGAAATGATCCGAAAAGTGAAGGCCAGAGTTGATCGAAATCCACGCCGCAGTGGTAGAAAAATTGCTCGTGAGCTGAACATATCGCGAGAACGGATACAACACATATTAAAAAATGAGCTTGGTCAGCCATTGAAGTTCCAAAAAGTGCAAGAGCTCACCGATGCACAAAAAAAAGTTAGACTGGAAAGAGCCAAGGAGTTGCTTCGCTTGCACGAAAGTGGTCAGTTACCGAATTTGGTTTTCTCCGATGAGAAGCCATTCCAAATTGAGCAGTTTGTGAACAAACAAAATGATCGGGTTTACTTGCCAAAGAGGTCAGCTGAAAATGTACACCTTCGATTGGCCACCAGAACTCAAGCGCCGCCGCAGAATGGGAAAAAAATGGGTAAATACGCGCGCATAGCTGTATTTTTATCTCACGACTATACCGTTAGATATAGAGTCCTACGGTTTGCGCCATCTTCAAGAGAATTCTTTGGAGAATAATTTGGTGTAGCCAGATTTTTCTTACTGTAACTATTTATCGCACAGTGGGGCTTCAAAAGCGACTTTGTGAAAATTAGTGTAAAACCCCGAATATCGTGCCAACTTCAGTGATCTTGATTTTAAATTAAAGCTGACAAAATGTAGTTTAAAATCTGTTTCGGGTGCTTTATTGTGTGTTGCTGCGTTTTAAATATGCAGACCATTGAAGTTCAAAAATATTTTTGTCAACATTGCGATAAAAGTCTACAAAACCTGCCATGCTTTAAAAATTGAAACTAAGACAACTTAAATAGGATAAAATTGTGGGCTGCAATATTTTTGAAAGCTGAAATTTTACTATAATGCACTTTAAACAATGGGTCGTAGACTGATAATAAAAGAAAAGTTAAATTAAAAACAAAAAATAATCGGTCCACCCTAATACACACAAACTGAGGAAGCGTATATATTTTATTGTAACTATATTTTTATAGATTTTGTAGAAAAAGTGAAATATAAAAATTACTATAATCCTTATAATATTAATAAGATCTCAATTTTTAATCGTACTTGATAAAACTGTTAACGTGTTAATCCATTTATCCTCGATTTTGCCGAAATTTCGCATAAGTTATTTTTTTGGACCATGAAAATCGGTCCATATGCTTCGGGAAAATCGGATCATAGATAGATATAGCGCCCACACATTTTTTCTATATTTAGAGTAAAAAGGCCCATATTTAATGTACAAAAATCTGTCATAGTCGCAAAAAGTCGCAGATAAACTAGGTACCGTTGGATTCACCACTAAGTCACCTCTCTTCCCTTTTTTTGAAAAACCAAAAAAAACTGTTTTTTTACTTTGAAATATCTCTTCATTGGAAGGCGTTAAAAATACGTTTTATACACAAAAATTAAGATGAATAGTACCTTATTATATGTTGCAAGTCCTATCGCATTTCACCAATAAACGCGAATTATACAAGCATTTTAGTATATGCATTTTATCATCGCAATGTTATTTGCATTTATTAGTAAAAAAGACAAACTTTGCATGGTCAAAACTCGAAATCGCCTGGAGATATTTTCATAAAATTTGTCGGTATTTTCATTAAATATTATCCTCAATAAAATAACACTCCCAAAAAATTGATTTTTGAAAGATGTTTCCAAAGTCCTATGCGCGCATATTTCATCAAATTTTCCCATCGTGCGCCGATGGTAATGGTGTGGGCCGCCGTAACGGCCGATGGTCGCTCCCCGCTCGTATTCATCGACCATGGGGTCAAAATAAATACCGAATATTATCGGGAAAATGTCCTAAAGACAGTATTGAAGCCCTGGGCAGACAAACATTTCGGCTGCAGACCATGGACATGCCAACAGGACTCAGCACCATCGCACTCAGCACGCGTCAACCAAGAATGGCTTAAAAAGGAGGTTCCTCACTTCATTTCTACCGCACAATGGCCACTAAGATCTCCGGATCTCAATCCGTTGGACTTTTGCGCCTGGGGCATTTTAGAGAGTAAGGTTCGCACTAAGAAATACCAAAGTATCGATCATCTCCAAAATACCGCAGTGCCACTTTCGTGCATCGTGTGATGGCTTTGTTGGCCGTTTGAATAATTCCATAAGCCATAATTCGTGCCAAAGTTGGCCAATTCGAACAAATCTAAACTGTTTCTAAAATTTTATGTTATTTCCGACATTTTTTGCTTTTGAACAATAAAATTTAAAAAAAAAATTAAAAAAATATAGCGCTTTGCTTTGTTGCATTACATATCAGCCACCCTGTATACTATATATGTAAATTAATTAATCGTACGGTTATCACACTATGTAATTGGTAAAAACATTGCCTAAACTAGAAATTGACGGACAAAAATGAAAAAAAAATTGTTTGTATGACGGCGGCCGGAAGTTGGACCCATTTCTCTCATTTGGACATTTTCTCTACGTAAATCTGGATAGTACGTAATAATACACGTATACGAACCCATTTTCTAATTAAAAATCTTTTCCTGCGCGGTCGGCCTTCGACCTCTTTTTAAGACTTTCTCCTATGGACAGGATCCAAAGTTGGCTACGTGGAGCGAATCTTTTATGCGTAGCCTCTCCTGTTTCTAAATTCAAAGATGAAAATAAACCCCAAAAAGCGGAAAAAAATGAAATTAAGCCCCAAAAAGAATTGTTGTTTGACATGTAATTTTTTGGGGCTTATATTCATAAAAATATTGGGGTGTAGTTTCCTAGGGCCCAATTTCATTCCGCCTTGTATGACAAAAAAACCTATATTCCCACAGCTTCAGATAACCAAAATATACATCGTTCGAAAGGTGTAATTCTCTTCTTTCCAAATTCTTTTCGATATTGGAAATCTGTTAATAATTAACAAAGTTTTAGGCGTCCAAGTGAAAAAGGCAAGATAATCGTTTTTTACCCGTAAATCCGGATTTTGGGGGTGTCCGCAAAATTTCGTAGAACAAACGTTGTTATACTCGCCAAGACCTACAAGAAAAATAATATCGCTGTATTTGGTTTTTGGACTGTCGCACTGTGTAATCATTGCGGACGTTAAGGTATTTCTTTATTCACACATACACATACAATTATACAAAATGATTATATGTTTTTTTTACATTCTACTTATTAGTTAAATATATCATAATTCTTACGTCATCCTCCTCAATTCTTTGCCTTTTATTAAAATATTGTCGAATATCCATCCTGTTGTAGCACATTTACGAATTGAAACAATCACTTCTCCTCGATTTAAAATTGAATGTCACGTGTTCACCGCACTTATTTAAATTGAACTAAATGTTAGTATTCTGTATGTTTACAATGTGTAAATGTACAATGCGCTTGGGCATACACAATGAAATCTACAATATGGTACAACCTATTCCTACTGTTTTTAACGCTGCTCTAATTGTATATTTACTACAAACCGGAAAATTCTTAACAATAATTGGCACGAATAATAAATTTAAAATATAATTTTATTCAATGATTTAATAGTTTTGTGCTATTTTCAACTAAAATGTCTTGTTCATTAAAAAAACTGTTAAAAATTTTCTGATTATTTTTGTCTGAAAATTATATTTATATATTATTAAATAATTTTATTATTATTATATAATTTTTATAAAACATATTCACAGGATGAACTCGTAATGGAGTCCACATATAAATTTTTCTGTAAAATAAATTATCCTATTTTGCCGTAAACGATATTTGCCATCATCTACTACAAATCTGTTACATCAACTTTCTGAAGTGTACAGTTTTCTGAATGTTAAAGTCACAAATGTGTAGCACATTTGCGATTGCTTAGGTGTACAACTTTTTAATTTAAAAGGATGTAATTTTTGAGATAAAACTTTAAAAAGGCGCCACGAAATAACCCCCAAGTGAAATAACCCCCAAGCGGAAAATGAAATAACCCCCAATGAAATATGCCCCAAATGAAATGAAATAACCCAAGGATTAAATGTGAAATAAAGTCCAAATTAAATGAAAAAATAGCCAAATAATAAATGAAACAACCCCCAAAAAATATTAGATAATTTAAAAAAAATAATTCCCCCAAAAAAAGTGAAATAGCCCCCCATGAAAAAACCCCAAACAAATGAAATAAACTCCAAATTAAATTTATTCGTCTAGACAAATATTTTTTTGTGCAATATACATAATTTTTCCCAAAAACTGTTTGTAGTATTTACATAAACGCTTGTATGGAAGAAATAGTAATGCAGACGAAAAATAGGTTAAAAAATCGCTGCGTTTCTATTTCTTCATCGCTGCTTTACTATTTCTTCATGTTTGAAAACTGTTGGAAGAGAACAGAAACTTCGTGTGTGAAATATGTTGGAAGAGAAAACATGAATAGAAATCAATGGAGACGAAAAATAGGTTAAAAATCGCGGCGATTTTTGACCTATTTTTCGTCTCTATTAATTCCTATTCGTGTTTCCTCTTCCAACATATTTCCATACAATTTTCTGACATGAAGACATAGTAAAGCAGACGAAAAATATAAACAGCAGTATTCATTCGTAAATTGTTAAAAGGGAACAAACCCAATCAGTTCAGTTACTGATCGGCTCTCTAACAAAATAGTCGCAAATCTTATTTTACTTACCATTTCCAAACATTTAAAGCTAATAATATAATGCAATAATATAATGCAATCGTACCATCTGGTATATTTTCTGTAATCTGCTATCCATGACCCTACAACTAAAAATGTTCCTATTTGTTATAATTTAAAACTTGTTAAATTTTCTTCTCTGAAGCACTATTAGGAACATATTACAACTCTCAAGGCCCACCCTACATTTTACCCCGTTCAATATGTTCATTCGATTCTAACCGCCTAACGACAAGGAAGCGATATCTAACAATTTTATTATTAAATACTTTCCTAAATTTCATTTTGAATTTCAATGAAATAATCCCCAAATAAAATGAAATACGGCCCAAGAAAAATTAGATTTCGATGAAAATGAAAAAATTCCCAAAACCCAAAATGAATGAAATAAATCCCAAATTCATTTTATTTTGGGTTTTATTTCATTTTGGTCTTAGTAACAAAAATTTAAAAAAACTTGAAAAAATGAAATGAAACCCAAAGTTATTTCACTTGGGGTTATTTCACTGCGCCCTTTAAAAATAGTAAAATTTTTCAGAGAGTATAGCAAATAAAGCACACGTTTGCAGTTTCTTAGGTGTACAACTTTTTAATTTAAAAGGAGGTAATTTTTGAGATAAAGCTCTAAAAACAGTAAAATTTTCCGGATAGTATAGGCTTTGACTTCCTTTTAATAAATTATATCTGCCATCATATGCTACAATTTACTACATTTTACCAATACAACTTTAAAGTAAACAACGGTTACATTTTTAGTCTTTGATTTACTTTTTGGAACAGGAAAAACATTTTAACCCTTAAAATCAGTAGTAAAAATTTTTAAATCCAAATCCTGCGCACGGGCCTGATTCTAACTGATAGATGGCGCTGCTTTGGACTTATTGTCAATATAATTATACCCTCACCTTAGAGAGGAGGTCCGTCCGTCTGTTTGTCTGCTGGCTGGTGCGCACGATAACTCTCGAAAGGAGTAAGCGATTGACTTCAAATTTGGTATGTGGTAATATTTTCTTCTATCTCCGGCTAAGTTCGAAGATGGACCATATTGGTCCTCTCCTTCTAGTACCTCCCCCACAAAGGGTTAACATTTAGTGAAATGTTGATTATTTAATAAATTCTATACTACTTATTTGAATCCTCTGAAATTCTACACATAGTATTAGTTTATTAGTCACTATTACCTCGAGAAAAATGGGCGAAGTTGCCCCTTTTGGTACCTACCACACAAATTGACTATTTTGAACAAAAAGTTAGAAGCTTATAACTTTATTACTAGTGCATGCAAAGACTTTAAAATTTGTACAGTGTAATGGTATAATAGTACCTTAAATACAGTGAAAAATGAGCATTATTGCCACTCTCCTTTTGGTACCTCCCACACAAATGGTGGATTTTGAACCAAAGTTACCAGCATATAACCAGTGCATACAAATACTTGAAATTGTGTACAGTGTAATGCTTTTATAGTACCTAGAGTCCAGGGCACCTTTTGGTACCTCCCACACAAATGGACCTTTTTGTACCAAAAGTTGACAACTTTTATCTGTAATACCAGTGCATATAAATAATTGAAATTTTGTACAGTGTAATGCTTTTATAGTACCAAGATATATAATATTTTTTTGGGACTCAAGGTGAGGGGATTCATAAGTCGGTTTACCCGACTGAACTTTTTACTTGTTTCTTTATATTTTTTTTCTGTAACTGGGGACGTTTGAATATTTGAATGAAATATCAATGCAAATCAAACCAATACATCCCAAACAGAATGGACGTCTTGCCGGGTTGACTTAGTATACATATACCCAGCGAACAATTTAATCCGATTTCTGTCCGAATTCTGAAAGAACGTCGGCAAAAATTGCCGAGTCTGATGCCGAATTCGGTCAGAATTCTTGCCGAAAGTTGTATGAGTGGTTGACAAGAATTCTGAGGAAATTCGGATACTTGTGCAGACTTTCTTACAGAATTCTGACCGAATTCTGGTGGGAAATTCGGAGGGAAATCTGAACATTTGTGCGACAACGTGCAGACATTTCGGATGTTTGTCGCTCATTTTGTGCGAGAATGTACAGGTATTTCTGTATTTTTTCGGATATTTAGTCCAAGAATGTGCAGACATATCTGATTTCCCTTTATGGAGGGGTGAGTATAATCGGACACAAAAAATCCCTCCAGAGAATGTGCTGAGAACAAAATATAAACATAAATTCCTTTATGAAGGGAGTAGGTTTACTCACTCTCAAAAGGGAATTTTGTTTTCCTGGCTAAATTTATTTTCGATCAGAGAATGTGCAGATTTTTCGGATTGTTTTCTGACAGACATTTAACAGATATTTCGGACGTCAATACTTACATTTTGATTATATTCTTTAAAAAAAATTTACTAACAACTATTACAGATTTAGAGCAACATCTAATGCAAAGCTGTAGGGTATCATATAGTTGGTTCCGCCTTTTGCCTTTCCTTTGTAGCTTAATATTGTAATTCTAAAACCGCATGTTGCGTGAAGGTCATATCATTTTTTGTACTAATTTAAATTAAATTTTTTTACATATATTTTTTATACAGATCGACTTCCTGAAACGGAAATATGAAGAGGAAATCGAGGAATTACGTGAAGAAATAGAAGACCTGGAGAAGGATGCAGAAAAGGAAAACATTCAACAAGTCAAATCCAAAAAACGTCGCACTTTAGACTAAACTGTATTTTATTAATTTCATTCAGTATTTTATTGAAATAAACATTTTTATCATCCAATTGATTTATATCTATCTTCAATTATGTTTGTACTGATTTTTTTCTGGCTTATTATATTTTTAAATGCGTTAACTGTTAATAACTATATTTAAAAAACTAATAAATTTCTTACTGAAAGAACTTACTGCGGGTGGCGGCATAATTAATTTAATATTAATTTGGGCAGCAGTATGGTCGAATGGATTGGGAAGCCCTTGTCTAAAGTACAATATATGTAGTGATGTATATATACCCTACACCTGCCGATTTCTGCCCATCTTTCATTGGATTGCCTCTTTCGTAAGCCAAAACTTGCATGAAGACATTGGCGCACCAGTATATGCAAATACTTATACATCCAGAATTTGAAATGTCGTCCCTTTCCTAGTAAGTTCATCAGCTCTGTAGTTCCCATGGATATCCCTGTACCCATATGAAGTGTATTGTAAACTGCACAGCCATCTCGTTAAGGGATCTGCGGCAGTCATGGGCTGTTTGTGAATTTATAGATGTGGCCTCTAGAGAATAAATGGCAACCCGACTGTCGAGTAAATGACAACGCCAGTGTTGGTCACTACGACGTTATTGATTTCGCTGTGGTTAAGAATGTAAAGCGCGAACAAACATCAGTATTTCCTCCACTTGATCTTGATAAGATTACAGTCTATGGAATGCTGCAAAGAATATCCGAAGACCTATCGCACACGAATCCCCCAATCCGTCTTGAAACTGGGAACTGGGCTAAAAGCTCTGAGGAAAAAGTCAATGCCTTTGCAAATTACCTTGAATCTGTTTTTACATCAAACAGTGGCACGTCCACCGCCTATCAGCCCGAGATAGATGGAGCAATTACTCGTCCAATTATATTTAGGCTAAAAGATGCTGAGAATTCAGTCAAAGACCTTAAAATAAAAAAAATCTCCTGGTAAAGATGGTATAAATGCCAGAATGATAAAAGTACTACCACTGCACTAAAAAAAAAGCGTACTGAAAATCAATGAATTTTTCGTAAAGTTTAAGATTTCGGCAATGATTTCGAGCCAAAGACAATCGCTATAAAAATAAGAAGGTTTTATAGTTAATTTAAATACGTGAATAGTACTTGTTTTGAGGATGCATTTCATAGAATTAAGAATTTTGGGTAATAAAACTAATTAAGTTTGGTCTTAAAATAAGCACATTTTTGCGTAAATTTAAGTATGGCGCGTGCTTATTTTTAGTAAAATATCATATAATTTAAAACATTATCGTAATAAAATTTAAAATGTTTGTCCTTGATATAAGAACATGCTGGTAATTAATTTAAGGCATACATGAATTTAAATACAGTTTTTTTAAATATGTATGGAAAATTCGTTACATTATATTGATTATAATGTTACTCTTTTAAATAAATCATTTTCTTTGAAATCATTTACTATTCATAGAAAATTCAATAACACAACACTTTATCTTTCTAAATAAATAGTTTATTTGTTATATTTTATATTGGAAAATACAAAAATAATATAATACATATTACGGATAACCTTGAACATTTTATAATTTAAAACAATATGTAATTGTATAAAGACAAATCGGCCAACACACTATGAAGTTTGACTTTTATTCGAATATTATATTGTTATGTATCGATTCTATAGCGGGATTCGTTTCTCTATTTGTTTTCCATGAACAATTTTTATCGGAACCGACCTTAATGATTTTTAACCTAGAATTTGGCTGGAATTTAAATATATAAAACAAATATTATATTATTATATCATATAGTTTGGATGCTCACTCATTTCCTGCAATTTGTAAATTTTTAATTCCCCACTGCATTTTTAATATATCCAAATAAAGTTCAATTGCGCGAACTAAAATAAAAATAATTTGAATAGATATCAAACAGAATGATTTATATACGATAAAGTATTAAAATAAATTTTATCATATAACTGTCACAAAATGTTGAAAGATAAGAGATATATTAAAATCTTTGGAATATACTTACTTACACTGAACTATTTAGTCACTCTTCTACGACACAAATTCTCATAATAGATCCATACAAAATTTGCTGTACTAAAAGTTAAAAAAATATTTATGTAAGATATTATTATTAATAGAAACTGATTGTTTTGAAAATGGCGAAAGTGACATTTTTCATATAAATTGAGTTATCAAAAATAATTTTCTCAAAAAAATCAATCGTGACTTAGATTTTAAAATCTTAAGTTTTGTTAGCAAACAAAACTACAAAAACTTATTAAAAATTACTTCTGTAAAACAAAAGCTAATGCTGCTTATGACATTCTTAACCCTGGTGTTAGATTAGCAAATCTGTACGAATCCTAGATTAAGAGTCCATTTGGTCAACATTACATTTTTCATATAAAATGAATATGGAAGACATTATTTTATATTTATTTTTATTCAATACTTCGTGAAAAGAAAGCAGCTTATTTACAATTATTTTTGAGCAAAAACGCTTATTATTTTGATTTTAGTAAAACAAAAATATCCCTTGGACCAAATTATAAGGCAATATATATACTTATATATAAGGCAATATAATCGCTTCTGTAGTATATTGTCCCAAACATATTCGGCTTGAAACATATATATGTTTACGGTACACTCTAAACATATACTATTTGATACACAACAAAATTATATATTTGGGAAGATGTTGTTCTAAACAAATCTTTGTTTACATCCAAATATATTTTTATTTGGGACCATTATTTCCGAAACAAATATTTATTTGCATTTAAGTATTCAGAAAATACCTAAGTTATGTTAAATTTTTCAGTAATTCAATGTTAGTTTTTTTATAAATTGTTAATGTTTGTGAAATAATTATTGAAATCGTATAATACCGGATCAATATAAATTACTTAGAGGATTGACAACTAATGATGGCTTAGAATACTCATAAATTGTATTAAAATTTTTGATTAAGAACAGAAGCTAATGCTGGGAGGATAAACCCGGAACCAAGGAAAAATTGAATCTGGAATTCGAAAAAGTGAACAAAAGTTTTGAAAATTTTTTTAAATAAAATATATTTGGAGAAATTCCTAAACAATAATTATATTTGTATTTAAACACATATTTTATTTGAGAATTTTTGTTTGCAAATATATTTTGTTGTAATATATTAATATATGCGTTTGAAATATATTTTGTTGATTTTCAAATAAAATGTATTTGCTAGGAAATATATAATATTTAAAAATTTGTGTTCCAAATATATTTTCTTTCGATTCAAACATATAAAAAAAGGCTATTTTGCCCCGTGTATATATTACCGTTTATATAGGAAACGATACAAAAATTGGACCAAATGGGCCTAATCTAACAGCAGGTTTAATTATGAAGTACTTATGAAGCAATTATGAACACGAAATCAAGGAAAAATTTGAACTAAAATTAAAAAAAGGAAAAATCTTTTTAAATGAATTGTATTTGGAAAACTTTTTAACAATAACTTTGTTTGTGTGAAAACACATATTTTGTATGTGACGTCAGTTCGCAAATATATTTTGTTCTAATACATTAATATATGCGTTCCAAATTAAATTTCTTGATTTTCAAATAAAATATATTTGTTCAGAAATACATAATACTTACAAATATTGTTTCCAAATCTATTTCCTTTCAATTCAAACATTCCCATGTAGGTGTATGCTCACTTATTCTTTGCAAGTTATAAATGACATTCAGCACTGCATTTTTCATTAACCATCACATTTATCTTCAAATATTGCGTGATCTAAAATTAAAATAATTAATTTTTTTCTGAAAATAAAATTATCAATAAACAAAAAAAAAGCAAATAAATTTTATCATATCACAATTGAAAAACGCTGAAAACTAAGAGAAATATTTCAACCGTTCATATATAATACTTACGTTGAAATATTTTGTAAAATTTGCCACTCTTCTCACAAAAGACACATTCTAAAATTGTTTTACAAAAAAATTTAAAAAAAAATAGTTATATGTATAACATATTATTAATAATAAATTTCTATATTGCCACAAATAATAATTTAATAAATAATTTTAATAAATAAATACTTTCAATTAAAATGTGTTTTGTTAATTTTGAAATTGCCAATAAGATGTTTATTTCAGGATAATAATATTATTCTTCACGTACCTAAACATTTTCCCATTGTCTCTTTCAGTATTACAAAATCTATTACTCACATTTTTGTCATCCATTTGGCACAATCTCTTCACAGGACTTACAAACAAGATCTCCTCCAAAAACGCATGTATGTACATCGACATAAATAACATACAGCAAAAATAACTATGACACACGCACTCCCTTATCACAGACATCGATGGTGACGCCGACGGCATAACCACATTCATACACACATGTACACGACAGTTTCATTTGTTGTTGTTGATATGCTTTAGCAAAAATAACTGTTAACAGCCCATATTAAAATTATTTTCGGTGCAATATGCACGTATGTATGCACGTATACTTACATATTCACAGCAATCAAATTTTTTCACAATCCTCGTCCCGAAAACAGACAACCGTTTCCTTCCATCGCTTGTAAATAACTGACGATTTAAAAGAAAACAAACAACGAACTGTTCTCTATTTTCTCTTCTAGCATTCCATAACAATTATTGATTCACACATTACCAAACAAAACTGATTCTCGGAGCGAGAGAGGGAGGGAGAGATTGTATAATTCTCTCGTATGTATTCTTAAAAATAATGACAATAGTCATAAAATGTATTACCAAGACAGCCTTTCCTTTAAGGGGAGCATAGCCTTAAATTTATTACTCAAATACCTCATACTGTTAATTAAGTCCGATTCGGCATTAAAACTATGTCATGTCTACGTCGTAGTGTTAATGTAGAAAATCCTTAAAAGTATTGAAATATTACTTAAAATAATGCGGATTGTCACAAAAATAATGATTTTTTTTTCTTTAATTTAAATGCGTACATTTAAAGAAGCGCGTACACAAAACTAATGATTAGATAGACATTAATTCAAATTCAAAAAACTTTATATTAAGGAAAATTTCGTAAAAAACGTGTAAATTTTCATTATTTTAATGAAAATTGTCATTGAATTGATGCCGAGGTAGCATACTTAATATAAGAATGTGTCATCATTAGTTTTATTACTATTTTTTTTTTCAGTGTGCCCTTTATCCTGGAAGATATCGGAAATTGTAGCGATTCCAAAACCTGGCAAAGACCCGTCCAAAGTAAACTCATATCGTCCGATGAGTCAGCTCAAAAATTTTTGAATCAATCATTATGAAGAAAACACCATTTAAATACCCGGCGTTGCCCGGGTTGTCTTTTAATACCGCAATCCAAACTTCGTAAGCTTGAAGATATTGTAATAAAAACTCCGATTAACAGACAACATAAACGCCGTACAATTTTAAAGCTGATCCAAATGCTAGTATGAAAATCCTTAGTTCTGATCACAAAAAATAACTTTGTTATATGTATTTCTTATTATAAGTTATAAAGCTATGTACACACGATTGTCAGATCAGACAACGTTATCAACCCTGTTAAAGTGCTGTCAATGTATGGACAATGACAGATTGTTAGGCAAAGGTGAATTGACGTTCAGACGTACAATTTCATATATTTACAATATATTTTGTAAATATTTATATGCAGGATTGCCAATAAAAATATTTTATAGACAGTGTTGCCAATGAAATGGCGCTGTTGTCACATGCATAAACTTCGCACATCTAAGTATCTGCAAAGTGTCTCCTGTTATGGAACTCTTTTTTGAATAAAAATACATATATAAAGTAAAGACACCGTTCGTTAATCACGACCGTTACTAATTAACCGCTAAATTTTGATTCACCACCTTTCGGACCATAATACCTCGAATCGAAGTGATTTCAGCGCAACGACAACATAACCGCTTAACCAACTAAGCCGCCGACTTGCTTGAAAGCCGAGTATCAAATGTGGGTTTTGCTACAACGAATAATGTGTTGAATGAATGAACCCACTAGACCAAACATTCGGAAATTATATCGAGATCGAAAGATTTTCGATAGTTTCTCGAACAAAACCTTCCAGAACGGCTACCGAGGATGAATCGCAAATGATAGCTTTTACCCATGGGTCGTCGCTCAGTTTGTGGCAGTAAAACCTTCGATATTTATCGATATTTCACTAATGATATCATTAACGAGTCGTAATTGATATCGAAAATGTATTGGAAAAAAATATCTTTTGCGATTTGTTACTGATATCGCCAAAGATTCCTTAAAGGTGTCATTCGTGAATCATTCGATATCGAAAACGTGTCGCAAAAGATATTTTAGCAATAAATTTTTGATATCGATTAACACTCGTTAATAATATCTGTTTACGCCAGCGGTTGATAATAGGGGAGCAAAGACGAATGTTTGCAAATATGGAAGAGAGAAAAATAAAAGACGATAGTGGTTAGTTTTTTCTAATATAATAGGCAAGTGTGCCAAAGGTTTATTGTTGTTTTTGCTGCTATGTGTGTGGTAACGAAGATTTACATTTATAGCAATTGTACAGCAAGATGTACTTAATACGAGCGATGTATGTCGATCGAAGTTTCAGGAGCGAGGTGCAAGTGTCAAAAAATTAATACTCGTTCAAATCTGCACAGCAAATATTACAAGGATGTACTAACGAGGAGTAGGGAAATTTCAATGGGCATGAACGTACGATAAATGTGTCAAAATATTCACCGAGAGAAAATAATGATATAAACGAAATTCCAAGAAACATTCTATTCATTTGCACCTAGCAACATCATGGAAATATTGCGACTGTAATTATTTTTTTTCGATATATATATTTGTGTGGGCCGTAAAAGACCCCGCTATAAGGACATGGCCATCGAGGAGCCTGTGACGGGCCATTAGAGACCACGAGTGAGCGCCACAAGGACTCCCACAAAGGGACAAGACCATTGAGGAGTCTGTGAAGGGGCAATAGAGGCCATGAGTGAGGGCCAGAAGGGACCCCCCACGCAGGAACGAACTAATCAAAAACAATATTCAAAATTCAAGATATATTGAATTTTGAAGAAAATTCACGAACTTGGGTGTTGGGAAGGGCACCAGTAATTATCCAACCAAAAACAGTATTTTGAGCGAGTAACGATCCTGACGAAATTCGAAAAAATCATTCCGAAAGAATTTTAGGATACAAGTCAGCTCCTATCAAAAACATCAACTGGGCGAGAATCAAACTAATTGGAATCAGCTAATCGAAGATTACGTAATGGTACTTTGAGGTCAGAAGTGACCGTAAACGAAGGCAGGTTTCCGAAATGGAAGGAATGGCTGTGACAGTGGTCTCTATTAGGATAGAGGAATCCATAGAAGAATCTGTTCAAGGTACAACATTTACTTGAAGTGACCGAAACTGCGCCACTTATTCCAGAAATAGTATTAGCGATTGTAGAATTTACCGGAAGTTTCAATCGTCTTTGAAGACTCTCCGAAATAAAAGAGCCCCCAGAAACCGGGTCAATCAACGCCCTAGCAGAATACGAAACACCATGGCTGTTCCCAATACAACAGCTTTATTCTGATTTCTGGATTTTCTAGTATAGGGGGGCTTATATGGCTGTGCCTAGGATCGGACGAAACATTCATGTTTTCCGTGCTCACCACTAGAGCCGAATTACTCGGAGTGTGCTCGACGCGATGCAACATGATTTCCGTGACTTCTAAAACAACGACTTTTGCTATTACGATTTTTGATTTCGCGGCCTTGACGCAGGCAATTTACACATAAACGGTGTCGTTTGACTGTGTCGAATCGATCCGAAGGGAACTTGAAAAACGTGGGCAGGCGTAAATTTTGTGATTCTGATTTGGGCAAAGAATACAACACGATGGAGAAGAACGAAAAGTTCCCGAAGACGCTGCATTAGTATGAGCATGGACCTTCTTCCCATTAGAGTGCTTTGGGGATTCATCTCCCCTCATACCTTAAAGGCACATAAGCGTGCGGATTCTCTCAGTCAAGAAGGCATCCAACTCTTTCCACGATAAAAGAGACGATTTTTCCTTCACACTTTGATCCCATAAGGCCCCACGACCGAGGCGGCCAATCGATTGGACCATTTCGTGAGATAACACGTTATCCAAACTCTGTGCTATCGACATATTCCTTAATTGTATTCCTGTCTATGCCCCTATGTTGGGTCAAGTCTGGTAAAGAGTCGTTTCCCAAGAAACGGGATCTGTAGTTTGCGAACGCTAGGAATTGGCAAAGGAAGTGTTTCAATTTTCGTCATCCTCCCCACATGCCCTACAGACGCTGCTGTCCACAACTCCTATTTATGCAAATGCGCCAGTAAGCCCCATAAGGATACCCGTGATCTTACTGATCTCTATTTTGCTCAATTTGAGCAAAGTCTCGTTTAGGTCACCCCACAAGATTCTTGTTGTTTCCCCAATGGTTTTACTATTCCATAGCGTGATATGGGCGTTATTCGCCCATGTTTTCAGTTCAGAACGCGTAGCTCCGAAGGGTTTTGCGTTATCTAAGTTTGTCGTTTGTAAGTCCCTGGCTCGTAATGTCAAGGCATTTGCTTTCTCTTTTCCTCTTACTCCGTGATGACTAGGCACCCAAATTGTGCGAATTGTGCCCTATTCAGAGTGTGCGTTAATCGCCATTTAACAATCTAAAACTGTCCTTGATTTAACCGTTTTAGACGTTATTGCCTTGATAGCCATTTGGCTATCTGTCAAAATATTTACATTTGTTGTTCTTGTGTTAGCGCTTAGGCAGTTCACAAACTCCGTAATTGCTCGGACTTCCGCATGTAGGACCGTGTTATGGTCTGGTAGGTGGAATAAAAGTTCGGTTTCCGGTTCTTCGATATAAAGTCCCAGCCCCGTCCTTTCTCATAGTTTCGAACCATCTGTATAACAGCAAGTTCCAGCGGGTGTCTGCGCATGGGTTCCAGCAATCCAAGATTTTCTGTCTGGTATCAGGGTTTCACACTCAACAACTACTAATGTATCAGGAATTCCGTCGGATACTGATGCTATGTCAGTTAAATTCCCTGGCACTACCTCGATTATTTTTTGATGATATGACCTGTGATCGCTTTCGATTAGAGTGATCAAAACCGGTTTAAAATAAACCGGCCCACCGGTTTTTTGCTTCCACCATCCCCGGTTTTTCTCAAAATCATGAATTTCGAACAACCGGTGCAACCGGTTTTTTTCGTTTGTTTCCACCGGTTTTCCGGTTTTTTTATTATCACTAAAATATTACAAATTATTTACAACTTTATATACAAAATATCACAAATTAAGATAATAATATGAAAGATCTCCTTATATGGCCTAAAAAGACTCTGCAACTTTGCTAGAATCCGAAGTCATTCACCAATTTCTATACAAATTACAAAAATTTAAAGAAAATAAATGATTCATACGCGCAGAAGTTATGTGAAAAAACGCATTCTCCCACTTCCAAACCGAAAGAAAAACAAGTAAGAAAATTTCATTTGGGTAAACCGACTAGTGTATACTCTTATATATTTGTATGTATACTCGTATATACCAACCTGCACTAAAGTGTGTATATAAAATATATATGTCTAAAGATTTAATACCTCTATTAAATATTCTATTTAATATCCCGAAATATTAATATTTTCTTGACTGAACTACATAAGGGGAATTTCATGTCAAGTGAGTTAATTTTTAAAAGGGATGTCTTCTGTCGGGATGAAAATTGCACCAAGTAGCCCTATCAGATAGTAGTTATGAGACACAATTCCAACGAAATCGGTTAAGGACTTTCCGAGTTGGAGGGTGTCAAATATTGACATTTTTGTCAAACGGTTGTTTTTCCCATCTGAAATGCTAAAATGTTTGGTTGAACGTTAATTTTTTTTCAGAGGTTTATATTTATTTTGATAGATCAACAGGTCCCATCCCATTAATAGGTCACAAAGCTTTTAAAGGAAATTATCTAAGCTTTCTTTTGAGCAAAAAAATCAAAAATTAAAACACATGTTTTTACCAAAATTTCAAAAAAGTAATATTTGCTAATTTTTTTAAAAGGTTGAAGAAAAGACTATCGATAACACTTTTGGAAAATGTTTCTAAATACAATAGCTAATTAGTTATAGGTATGAGCTAAAAGGACCGTTTGACTCAAATGACAATATTCATCACAATCCAACTCATAACTACTATCCAACAGGACTAAATTTGGTGCAAGATTCCTGATCAGAAGACATCGCTTTTAAAAATTTAATATTAAAAAATCGCCTTTTTTGTTATTAAAAAGGAAAAATGTTTTTCAAACGGCAATTTTCATACTGTTTTGTTATGCAGAAAAAAACCGGTTCTACCGGTTTCCCCGGTTTTCTTCGAAGAAAAAAACCGTCCACCGGTTTTTATTTTTTAAAAAAAAAACCGGTTTTTTGATCACTCTACTTTCGATCCATTCGCCCATCACTTTAATGGTGATTTCGTTTGTGCAAAAAATTTAATTTTTTCTACATTTTACACCGCATTTTTAGGTTCGTTTGTAAAAATGGTCCAGCCGTATGAACGTGTTTTGATTTCGTTTGGAAAATTATTACACTCCGCAAATGCGAAAATATCGAATTTTCCACTCTCAGCTCAGTCCACGGTGTGGTGTTGCACCGTCGAAAAACATACTTCAGCACCAATCCTAAATGAAAGCGTACATTCTTAATCACTACCAAATGGTTGCGCCATAATGTACATAGGTATGTGTTTTACTCACCGTACAGTTTTTATTCGATTGTTCGACTGCAATATGCGAAATTAGCAGAGGGTGCAGGGGGAATTTGTAAAATGTCGCAACATGATGTGGTGACGTTATTTTTCAGAAACGAATTCACCATATGTCTCACTGCCGTGAGGGCGGCTTCATATCTAATCCGTATCTCTATTGGTTGGACATTTTATATTGCCTCCAATCCCCTATTAAATGTTGTTCTCATTGCTCCGCTTACGCCGAGACAACACTCGTTGGACCTTTCGTAATATTTTTATATTGCACTTCTTTTCCATCGACGCCCTCCATACTACTGATGCGTAGGTTAGAACGGGTCTCATTACGCTTTTGTAGAGCCGGTATGTCGTCTTTGTATTGAGACCCCATTTTGAGCCTATTGCTCTTCTACATAGTGACCACCATCTGTGAGCTTTGTTTGCTCGTTCCTTTATGTGGTACATCCAATTTAGTTTCCTGTCCAAGATTACTCCTAAGTATAGCGTGATCCATTTCGAGGTTCCCTACTTTTTTAAAGAAAAAAACACAGAAAATTCAAATTGAATGGGGAATGTTTATTATCATTTGAAAGAACATTCTTTGGCATTTATTTTTTAAAGATTATGTCTATCAAATGTTGGCCGCGGCTACGTCTCAGATGGTCCATCCGTTGAGTCCAATTTTCGATGACTCGTTCGAGCATTTCGACTGGTAACTGGCGAATGACACGCGTGATGTTTTGCTCCAAGGCCTGAATCGAAGCGGGTTTGTCCGCATAAACTTTAGACTTTACATATCACCACAGGAAAAAGTCTAACGGTGTGATATCTCACGATATTGGTGGCCAATCGATCGGCCCAAAACGCGAAATTATCTGCTCACCTATGTGTTCTCTCAATAAATCCATTGATTGATGCGATGTGTGGGAAGTGGCGCCGTCTTGTTGAAACCAAATGTCGCCGAGATCACGAGCTTCAATTTCAGGCATTTCAGTCGGTTATCATGGCACGATAACGGTCGCCATTGACAGTTACGTTCACACCGGCATCATTTTTGAAGAAGTATGGACCGATGATTCCACCGGGCCACAAACCACACCAAACCGTTGTTTTTTCTGGATGAAGTGGCAGCTCTTGAATCTCTTCAGGTTGCTCTTCGTCCCAAATGCGGCAATTTTGCTGAACAAAATTTGGCTCAAAAACGTCGGACCTTCTTGGAACTTTTCAAGAGCCCATAGAGCGAAGCGATGTCGATTGGGAAGGTCGGGCGGCTTCAGCTCTTGCACAAGCTGTATTTTGTATGCTTTCAATTTAAGATCTCGACGTAAAATGCGCCAAGTCGTTCCATACGTCAGTTCGAGCTGCTGCGAACGGCGCCGAATCGATTCTCCACGGTCTTCGTGTACACTCTCAGCTACGGCCGCTACATGTTCTTTACTGCGTGCTGGACGTGGTTTATTCGGTCGAATATTATCCAATAATGAATGCTTGGTCTCAAGTAGGCCGATTATGTTGACCATACGTTGAGCGAAGTGCACGAAACACATTTCTCACAGAACGTGAATTTTCGTAATAAAGTTGAACGATTTGTAAACGTTGTTCAGGCGTAAGTCTTTCCATGATGAAATGCCAAACAATACTTAACAAAAATAACATGACAGCATGACACGACTCACACGTGATCTGTCAAAAAAAAGGCTATTGAAAAAGTATCTCTACTTGGATTATTTGACCTTGCGGAGATTGTTTTGTCTAGGAAAAATGGGTCAACGTATTGAGCAATTTTCGTTTTCCTTGTAAACAGATATATCTCTGTTTTATCTGGATTTACATCTAGACCTCTCGGTCGAGCCCAGTCATTTGCAATTTTAAGAGCCCTTTTTCATTTTACTATGTAACTACGTTAACAATTCAATTTTGATAAAATAAAGAGAAAACAAAACAATTTCAGCTTGGTATCAAGGTACCGTCTTCTGACTTTTTTGTTTAAACAGTATACATAAGTGTATGAATTTAATAAATAACCTCAACTAATTTAAAGCTTTCCTTATAAACTTGTACCAATCACACAGATCGACTCCATTCAGAGCATTAACTAATTCATTGTCTGTTAGAAACCGACGATTCATATAAGCAAATCGTAGATCACCAAGAACAGGACACCTGGCAATAAAATGTCTTACATTGTAGTGTGAATATATGTCAGTGTGAATATATAAACTTAGTTATGCTGACTATGTGAGAATTGCCTCACAGCCAGACAGTCACACGGAGTAACTATAAACCGTCACATATCCATACCGGCCAGACAGTCGCACGGTGTAACTATACACCGCCATGTATGCACACCTGCCAAACTTTAGAGACTAATTAATAATAAAAAAAACAGTCGCTCATCTGAACACAAACTCAACGGTCTTGCTTATTATATGGCGACCGTGACAGTGATAAAGTTTTGTATGTGATTTTAAATTCAAGTGAAAATGCCTACTAAATTCAGTGGTAAAGCAGTAACGGATTAAACCATAGAACACTATCAAAAGTAAAATAGAAATGAAAACAATAATAAAAACAATAAGCCGTGAAAGTGATAAAGAACACTACAAAAAAAAATAACAAAAACAAAAACCGTGAAAGTGATAAAAACACTACAAAATAAAAAATAATTATGTAAACAAGAGTAAAAACAAAGAAAGGCTACTACAAGTGTTTTATTTTGTGCAACAAAAACAAACTGCCAAAGGTCCACCTCCGACTACCAAATAGCTGTGTTTTATTTTTCATCAACACTCAACTCCACCAAATGCGGAGAAGGCTCTGCAATCAAAATCAACTAAAACAACAACAAATTAATGAATTGCTATAGATGTCCACCATTACCTGCCAGATTACTCAGTTTTACTTTCATCAACACACAACTCCACCCAATGCAGAGAAGGCGCTGAAAACTAAATCAACTGAAACTACAAAGACAACAAAAACAACATCTTAATGAAGTGCCATAGTTGCTGAGGAAGCCAAATCCGAATTTTCAAATTAACAACAGAAAACCAGAGACGTAAAAAATGCCTACAACACCACCGCCTATATTTCTACACTGTAATGTATATTAATTATTATTATTATATGTATAAATAATTAAATATTACCGTAAATGGTAATGATAAGATTTGCTATAACATCTTTTTTTAATTTTTGTTCTCAAAATTACTAACACATACTATTAAAATATTGTCACAAATTAAATAATACTTAGAGTGCTACAGATTTTATGTTAAAATGGGAAGCCAGGAATCAAAGAGAATAGAAAACACAGGAGAAGTTATTAATGAAATAATAACAACTCCAAATGAGAACACTGATTTGAAAAGTTTAAAAATTATGGTTTTTATAATAACCATTATACTAATTGTTAATATGTTCTGGAAAGTACACAGCTCTTATAGAAATTCTTTAAAAAAGCAACATAAATCATCAGCCACATTGGCCGAAATTTAAAAATAAAAAAAAATTTAATTTAATTACAGGAAATTTCAATAGTATATATGGACTGGCAGAATATTGTGGGGACATTAAGGATAATAAAGGAGGACTTCGATAAGTCTTATAAGTGTTTAAACACCGATAGACCATCGAGGCCAGACACTATCGAAAAACACATTAAGATTCTTTTTGCTTCTACTGAAAGCATTAGAGTAATATTGAATGTAAATTATTCGAGACTGACAGTAGCTCACAAGGCGGCGGCCGACAACTTCTTTTCCGATGTTTGTGGAAAATTAGAGAATGTTTTGTCAAGAAAAAGTATAGATGTAAAGTTACCACTAACTCTTCGCGAGGAAATAGTCTATAGCCCGAGCGAGGAAATAGTCTATAGCCCGAGAAATAAGCAAATTGATACTGGTGACCGATTCCCAGGCGGAAAAAGAGACTGAGGAATCCAACCAGCATTGCACCAACTCTAGAAAAAATCAAACAAAAATGCCATTGTCAGTAATAGAATTTCTTGGTTTGGCCACAAAACTCATTCCAGAGTTTGACGGCAAACCAGAAAATATGCAATCTTTTCTGGACTCTTTAAATCTGCTGGACACTGTTAAAGAGTCCCATGAAGCAATAGCAGTGAACCTAATTAAAACAAAATTGAAAAATTCGAGCAGAAACTTAATTTCAAATGAGTCTTCAATTGCGGAAATAGTAGCTAAGTTGAAGGCATCCGTAAAAGGAGAATCCACTGTGGTTCTAACTGCCAAAATTCTCAATGTTAAACAAAACAACAAATCTGCCAATAATTTTGTTCAAAAAATAGAAGACCTTACAAAATCCTTTACCAATGCATATATTACAGACGGCCTACCTCGCTCGTTAGCTGAGAAATATTCCACACAGGTAGCGGTCAAGTCAATGGCCAGAAATGCCTCAAGCGAACGAGTACGACTTATTATGGAAGCAGGCACATTCGGTAACATGAATGAAGCAGTGACCAAGTTTGTTAACTCGTGTACCGATAATACTTCAGGCTCAAATGTCCTATTCTATAAATCAAGAACAGGCAATAGAGGTTCACGAGGTGGAGGAAACGGTCGCGGCCGCGGATATTATAATCGTGGTAGAGGCAACACCCGTGGCCGTGGACGTCCCCAAAGAGGAGGTAATAACTCCAGCCGCCAGAATCGGGGCACCTATCGAACCCTATGTGTACATGATCAGGGAAACCAACATTCCCCAGAGGTTACACATCTGGGGGACAACGACAATTAAACTCACATGAGTCCGGGAAATTCATCAACAATACAATTTTTAATTTGAACTTAAATCTGAATAGCTATGTGGTGTTGAGAACTAGGTCTACTGACAGACATATTACTTTCCTATTGGACACTGGAGCCGACATTTCGATATTGAAAATCGGTAAACTAAGACAAGTCATAGAAATAAATTCAAATTACAGGACGAGGATCAGTGGTATCGGCACCTACAGGTATTGAAACAATAGGTGAAATACGCTCACACCTAGTGATTGAAGATCATTTTTGAGTCATAGCTTTCAAATAGTTGATGAAAATTTCCCTGTCCCCTAGACAAAGCTTCACAAGAAAGACCGGATGACTTGACACCCAAAGTGATAGAAACATATAAAGAGATCAAGAAATTTGTTCGCCTAAAGTTCATACTTAAAGGTAAATCACCTAGGTGTTACCTGATAAAAGGAAAATGTACTTTAGATAGAATATCATTGGTTGAGATTCTTGTTAATGGAAAGTTGGCTCTCGATAAATTCTTTCCTAGGCTCGAGGAAGTGGCCGACAAGAATAAAGTTGACAGAATTCAACTACATCTACACGATGAAATATTTAACACTGTTGAAGTGAACGCGTTCAAGAATATTGCGAACAAAATATTGAAAAAATTGGAGATTTACTTGGGCCCAAGACTGACAATTATTTCTGGTGACGATCAGAAACATGATCTACTTGTAAAATATCACGATGATCCATTAATCGGTGGTCATCCCGGAGTCAGTAGAATGACGACAAAACTGAGGTCGAAGTACTACTGGCCTGGCATATCCAAGGATATCCGAAATTATGTGAAGAAATGTGAGCTTTGTCAAAGGAATAAATCAAAGACCAAAGAACCAATGATATTGACTAATACTCCCACGAGTGCATTTGATGTACTTATCATTGACACAATAGGTCCTTTTATTAAGTCGAACAGTGGCAATGAGTATGCCTTGGCGATGATTTGCGACCTTACTAAATAACTCGTTGTGGTGCCCATTCCAGATAAATCATAAAAAACAGTGGCTAGGGCAATTTTTGAACATTTCATATTAGTATATGGTCCTGCTAGCAAAATACTGACCGACATGGGTACTGAATTCAAAAATCAGACCATGGAGGAACTTTGTAAACTGTTGAAGATTGATAATAAAACTTCAACAGCTTATCATCACCAGACAGTAGGTACAGTGGAACTTTCAATGAGTATGTGCGATCGTACATATCATTAGATAGGACTGATTGGTACGAATGGTTACGATATTTCGCTTATTGTTTTAACACAACACCAACAACTGTCCACCAATACTGTCCGTATGAGTTGGTATTTGGTAAAATACCTCCTACGATTGAAAACCTCGGAACGAATACAGTCGATCCGATTTACAACATCGACTCATATGCTAAAGAGGTTAAATATAGACTGCAACTAGTTCGAAATAGTGTGACGCAGATGTTAGAACGTACTAAGAAGACTAATAAGGATCGATACGACAGAACTGCAAGACCAATCGTTATTGAGGTACATGATTTGGTTCTGTTTGAAGACACATCGGGACACAAGTTGTCAAATTTGTATAAGGGACCATACGAAGTTGTAGCCATTGATGACAAGGGCAACTGTGAACTGTTTTTAAACAACAGAAAAAAAGTTGTGATTCACAAGAACCGACTAAAGAAATTTGTAGTATAGTATAACTTTAACTTTAACTTTCTTTCACCATTTTTATTTTCTTTATTATTATAAGTGACGTCACTAAAATAATATATTACCTATGTTAAGACCATAGTTGTAAGGTTCTAATATATACTAAAATTATATCCTGCATATGTTAAGATCATAGTTTTAATATATACGTATAATTTATAATTAATAATGTTAAGAATACAATTGTACACTTAAATGTATATAAATTATAATTAATCAATTATGTTTTAAATACTACATTATACTAATTACAACTATATTAGAGATATATTACTACTATTGAATATGAACAAATTTTATTTTATATAATACCATAAATTTATTAAAAAAAAGGGAGGTGTAGTGTGAATATGTGTCAGTGTGAATATATAAACTTAGTTATGCTGACTATGTGAGAATTGCCTCACAGCCAGACAGTCACACGGAGTAACTATAAACCGTCACATATCCATACCGGCCAGACAGTCGCACGGTGTAACTATACACCGCCATGTATTCACACCTGCCAAACTTTAGAGACTAATTAATAATAAAAGAGCAGTCGCTCATCTGAACACAAACTCAACGGTCTTGCTTATTATAACATTTTCGATCTTTCTCATGTTGCATAGTGAGCATTTTCTCGTTTCTTCATCTCCGTATCGGTTACCATCTATCTCTCATTATACAGGGTTTTCCAATAAGAGTAATATGATTTCTTTGAAAAAAAAACACACTTATTTTTAAGGAAATTCAAAAGTTTTTTATTTAATGTGAAGTACAATCGATACAATTAAGTTCTAAATAAAACGTCATTCAAATGGCCTCCACGACTTTTTCTGCAGGAACGAATTCGATGAACTCAATTTTCGAGCACTTTTTCCACTAAATTAAGACGTATGTCAAGAATGGCAAGTTCAATATTGACTTGTAAAGCTTGAAGGGAGTCTGGTTTATTTCGAAAGACCAATGACTTCAAACAACCCCACAAGAAATAGTCTAATGGTGTTAAATCACAACTTCTTGAAGGCCATTCAATATCAAAATTTTTTGAAATAATCGAATCTCCAAACTTTTCTCGCTACAATTCAATTGTTTCATTTGCTGTGTGGCACGTAGCCACAATCGGTCAATGGCAAAAAGATAGCTCTTGACGAGAGCTAAAATATTGCACATGGGTGTCAAGGTCGTGTGTCGACTGGAAAGTTTTTTTTTTGATTTAAAAAAATGGACTTTGTATTTTCAAATGTTTATTTTTGCTCTAGCTCCTTAACGGTACGTCGGATCGGGAATTGGTCAGTGGCAAAAAGATAGCTCTTAGCGAGAGCTTAAATATCGTCGTAGGTCAACTGAAAAATGTTTTTTTGGATTTTAAAAAAATGGACTTAGCGCACGAAAAGTTGCAATTGGAGACCGATTATTTTGATAATAAAACTGAATAATTTGTAAACGTTGTTCTTGCGTATATTTCTCCATGATAAAATTTTAAACACTACTGAATACAATGAAAAACAAATGACAGATCATAGCATATTACAAAGGGCCGAAACGTCACTTCAAAATCATATCATCCCTATTGGAAAACCCTATACAAGATATCTGATCTTTATTGTACTTTTCAACGCAATATGTAATCCCTTTTGTGTAATCAAGATGTTTATATATATTTGTGCTTGACTATTATGTGAACGTTGGATGCACTGGCTCAGCATATTAGATCGCATTTTTTCTAGAAGCGTTGAAAAAGTGAAGTTTCTGCCGATGAAATTTTGCCATGTCGCATTCTTGCTATTTCGTTCACCTTTTATATGCTCGTACTCTTCCACCTTTTCTAAATATCATTATATCCGATTTATTTAGGTTTACTTCCGTACTCCACTTCAAGCAGTACTCGCTAAGTTTTTGATTAATTTTTTGTGGAACTGTAACATCATCTGCTAACATCACAATGTCATCAGCATACATTAGTATGCTGATAATCATGTAGGTCATTCAAAAACAACGAAAATAACAGCGGCGACAGTAAGCAACCCTACTTAACTCCTGAATTTGTTACAAACGTATTTGACAGTTCTGATCCATTCCAAACTGTTGACGTTGTGCTTTGGTATATTTTTTCGATAAAGTTAAGTATTTTCGTTGATAAACCCATTTGATGTAGCTTGTACATCAAAAGTCTTCTCGGAACTCTGTCAAATGCAGCTTTGAAGTCGATGAAAAATGCATATACCTTTCGATTTTCGTTGAACTTGTATTGAACTGTTGTTGTGAGATTGTAGATGCTGTCAATTGTGGAGTAATCGGAATCTTGCTTGGAACTAGTTCAATTTTTTATTACGAGTTACCCAACCCTATATTCTCTCGTTCACCGTACCCATCATTATGTTTCCTATACAATTCATAAAGGATATTCCTCTATTTTTCAACTTTATTTACGTTTCCCTTTTGTATGGAATTGGATAAATAATGCTTTTCTGTAACAATTCACAGGTAACTTTTCCATTTAACACCTTCGTATATGCATATGCATGTTCCTCTAAGTAATCATCGGTCGCATTTACGAAAAACTCATATGGTATTCGGTCTTCTCCTGGAGCTTTATTCGGTTTGGTTTTTCTGAGATGTTATCTTGGTTCTCTAATTGTAAATGGTTTATCAAGTTCTTCTTCTGGTACTAGAAAAGCCGCATAAGATATATCATATACCATCTCCTTTTACTGCCATGCACTGCATCTAGTTTTGACTCTAGTCGAGCATAGTACTCATTTCTTTTTCTGTTGCATATGATTTGGTAATCGTGTCTACTTTTCTGATACAGTTCTCTATCCTCAGGTTTTTTTTTTTCGATATGTATTTAGAAATTTTGCTGAGTTGCAAAAGCTATCGAACCACTTGTTTTCATATTGTTTTTCGGTCTATCCTTCCTTTGCAGGTGTGTAAGATTTGGAAATAATATTATTTAGTTCGTTTAAATTTCTTTCTTTTTTGTTATCCTTCAGACTCCAAATTGGAAGACAGCCGTAACTGGTATTCATTTTTGTTTCTTGTCATCCATTTTAAAAGGGGTAGTATACTAGTTTGTTTCTTTATCGATTTCTTGCTTATACCTATCTTGAGATTAATAGGCAGATGATCAGACCATATCTCTCCAGTAACTTCAAAATTCTTTATAATTGGTATATTAATGGAAACGGCGCAAAAATCATTTACTGAAGAACCGGTGTTGTTAACAAATTTAAATTGCCTTCTTCGTCTCATAAAGTTCTTCCATTTAGAATTTTTTACCTTTTACATTTAGTATTGAATCTTGTGAATGCCTACGTTCTTTGCCTGCCGTAAAAGACACCATCAGGTTCGCATCCAGATATTGTTGCTCTTGGCCTAAACGAATATTAAAATCGTCGATAATTATTGGATTTATAAAATACTCAGATTGAATGGCAAGTTTTAGTTTTTCGAAATCCTCTACCCAATTTGCACCTCTTAAGTATATTGGAAGGATAGATAATATGGTATTATTAAACTTTATTTCCATCGTTCTTATATTTTAATGTGTCTTGGAATTGTGACTTAACCCACCGTATGCTAAATCCTTTCTGATGCCGCAAACTATTCCTCCAATAGCTCTTCCAAAAACGTTATTGCGGGTCGCAATAATATTTTAATATATTTTTTCTTCGACATGCATTTTTAACAGGTTGAATATGTCATATTGATCTATGTGTTTAAAGAAGTCTATGTGAAAAAACTTATTTCCCAAACCATGGATATTATATGATATTATTTTTAAAAATCTCAACCTTATAATTTTCTCTAAATATATCTTACTAGCTTTAACCCGGTGCGCTTCGCAGCCCCCATCTTTCATTTATTTTCTGTACTGTAAAATAGTTATACCTCGTTCTTTCAAAATGACATGATTATTACATATGGTGCAAAATGAAAAAGATTTGATTACTTTTATATATAAAATACGAACCCTCGTTTCATTTGTGTTCCAAGAGTTACCCTGACGTCATGGTACAATATTTATCCCTTTTCCCACTGTACCTCTGAACGTTGAAAAACTATTTTTTTGGTTCATAGGTTAGCAACTTTCACCTAGTTTTGTTCCAATAGCTTCATTCACACCCTGATACAATATAAAACCATGTTTGTCCCACTGTGTCGCTCCATTGTACCGCATTTAACCCTTTGTGTGTCATAATTAACCTATTTTGCACGATTGTACAATATTTTAAAATGATAATTGATATTTCAAGATCCAAATTCGCAATCTTAGACCGTATTTCAACATTTTTGTCCCCTATCTGTGCCATTTATTTAACTTGTTTTTCCCCACGGTTTAAGTAGAAATAATACTTGGAAATAACAATTTCTTAGCTTTGGTTTATGCTGTAAGAGCTACCTTTGCACTCAGGGACCACACCGTACCATACCCTTTTTGCTCCACTAAACCATATTTAACACATTTTCCCCCTCTATAACATATTGAACAATTTATACTTGCCCCAACTGCATCATAATTTTAACCTTTTTGCACCACAGTGCTACTTAACGCATACATTTTGAAAAAAAAAATTCTTATTTCATATTTAACTTACCCTCTCTCCCTGCATCCATATTTTTACCCACTGTACTAAATGTACGCTTTTTGACTTGTACCATTTTTAACCGTTTTGAGTCCACTGAATCAAATTTAACATCTTTTTGTCCTACTATATTTTGTCCACTATATGTAACCATTTTTGCCCCACTGTACCATAGTTAACACATTTTTGCCCCACTGTTCCATAGTAAACGCTTTTTGCCCCACTGTACCATACTTAACCCATTTTGTTCCACGTTACCATATTTTACTATTTGTGCCCACTGTAACCATTTTTGTCATACTGTACCATATTTAACCATTTGTGTCCCACTGTACCATAGCTAACACATTTTTTCCCACTGTTCAATAGTTAAAGTTTTTTGACCCACTGTACCATATTTAACCCATTTTGTCCCACGTTACCATATTCAACTAATTGTGCCCCACTGTACCATAGTTAACCCTTTTTGCCCCACTGTGTCATATTAAACCCTTTGTCTCACTGTACCATATTTAACACTTTTTGCCCCACTGTACCATATTTAACCCCCTTTGCTCCACTGTACAATATTTAACACAGTTATGCCCCACTGTACTGTATAGTTAACAATTTTTGTCACACTGTACCATATTTAACCCTTTTTGCCCCACTGTATGTATCATAGTAAATACATTTTTGCACCACTGTTCCATTGTTAACGCTTTTTGCCCCACTGTACCATTTTTAACCCATTTTACCATATACATATAAAAATGTTTACCCCACTGTACCACAGATAACCCTTTTTTCACAACTGTGCCCCATTCAATACTTTATCTCACTGTACAAATTTTTTACCCCACAGTACCATATTTAACAAGTTTTTGTCTCACTGTACCGTATTTAAAATGTGTATCCACGCTAGCATCTTAAACCTTTTTCCACGACTATACAATATTTAATCATATTTTCTCCATTCCACTATTTAACCATTTTTGACCACAGTGCTCCTAAAACCAAATAAACTCTTCGTATCTCATGTTTAAGTTCCAATTTTGGCAAATTGTTCCCTTTTTTCCCCATGCTCCATAATTAACCCGTCTTGTCCCACTGTGCCTCTTAAAGTTAAATACTAAAAATAACTTCCAATCTTTAGTTTATGTTCCAAAAGTTACCCTGGAACCATTGATCCATGTTTGACAATTTTAAGCCACTGTACTATATTTTACACTTTTGCCCCACAAACTACGAATACAAAAAAAAGGAATACCCCGATCCGTTGTCATAAAGACATCCCTCGCTTAAATTTTCACCATTCTAATTTGGCGGTGGTACCATATCTATACCTTTCTGCCCCACTGTGCCCCTAAATTTTTAAAAAATCGCTCCTTCTTTTTGTTTACGACCCAAGAGCTCACACCAAATTTCACGATTCTAGGTCTTGCCATTTGGATTTGGCTCTTGTACCACATTTTGGCTCTTGTACCACATTTGTTCGAATCCTGTCAATTTCAGAGTCTACCTCATAAGGGCTACCCTCACACTAAATTTCACGATTCTAGCTCTTGCCATTTGAATTTGGCTGTTGTAATACATTTATCCCATTTTTTCCTTTTTACCCCACTGTGTACGTAAATGTTCGAATTTCGAAAAATCCTGTCAATTTCAGAGTCTACCTCATAAGGGCTACCCTCACACAAAATTTCACGATTCTAGCTCTTGCCATTTGGATTTGGCCGATGTAACACATTTATCACCTTTTACCCCACTGTGTGCGTAAATGTTCAAATTTATGGGGCTACCTCATAAGGGCTACCCTCACACCAAATTTCACGATTCTAGCTCATTCCGTTTTGATTTGGCGATGGTACCATATTTATCCCTGTTTGCCCCATTATGCGGATAATAGTACGAATTTCGAAAAATCCCGTCTTATTGCTCGTCTACATCCCAAGGGCTACCCTTCCACAAAATTTCATGATTCTAGCTTCAGCCGTTTGGCCTGGGCGATGATCAGTCAGTCAATCAGTCAGTCCCCAGCAAAATCTTGGTAAGTACCTGTCATTATTCCCTGCATTACCAAATAATGGCATCTCATTATTCGCTGCATTATTTTCGGCTTATTAATAATGACTTACCAATAAAAACAGAAATAAGTGATTTTTTGTTATCAAAACCATTTTGGCAATTTTTAATATAATGCAATTTTGGCTATATGTGGGTTTTTGTACAAGATTTATTTATTTTTCAACATGTTTTCAAACAATACGTGCAGATTTGAATGAAATTAAGTTTTCACATGGGGGTTTGGGTTCAGAAAATCGAATTTGGCATGAGGAAATTGTTTGTTTCGAGAAACATGCGCGACAATATGAAAAAAATCACTTTAAATGGCCATTTGTACATATGTATCTACAGTATCTACTACTTCTTTATAACTTATTGGTAATGCATTATTCAAGTACTTAAAATCGTCAAAATATAAGCACATATTTATGTGGTATGAATATACTACATATAAGTACTTATTATGCTACTTTATTGTAAGCTTTTGGGAAGTACTTTCCTCCAATGACATCCCCACGTTAAAATAATGAGAAAAGTGGCTAAATAATAAGTACTTACCATTATCGAACTTTGCTTACTCGTCGGATTATTTGGTAATTAGAAATTTTGCTGGGTCTGATGACTGGCTGAAGAATTCTTCAGCCAGTCACGCAACAATTTTATATATATAGATTACTATTTGTTTGACTTTGGATTATTTCTTGACTGGGTAATTTTAGTTTTTTCATTCTACTCGAGCAGCTAATTTATCATAATGTAAGTTTATGTTTTGTGCATCCTCACCAAATATGTCCATGAAGCCGTCCGCAGCTATTTTCTGTCCGCACATGAGTTCTTTTGTTTTGTTCCAATGGCAGCATTTTCCGTCTACTTGTAATTTACCATCACTTTCGTGTCTTTATTTTCATGTAGAATATCTCTTTTAAGTAGTAACATGATTTTCTTATCGAGTCTGCGCTCTGTACATAAATTCTTTTCTACATATACATATGGAAGTTCCAGCCAACTTTTTTGATTGTTTAAGGATTGCCGTTACATTAGAAACTGATTTAAACTGTCATTTTATTCTTTTCAAATACTTTTCGACATTTTTCTATTTATGGGGTAGGATTGACTAGGACTTCCGAAAATTTTGTTTTTATAGCATCATAGGGCGACTTCTGGGGGCTAAGGCCTTTGAAAAGAAGATCTTTCTTTATTGCTTTTTCTTCAAGTCTCCTCATTCTAAATTTATCCATTTGCCTATCTCGCTTAAGCTTCTCTACTTCTTCCTTTAAATTCATATTTTCATCCGATATTCTCTTCACCTCATTTTTAACTTCAACTTGTATATCCTCTTTCGACGGCAGCTTGTTTAGTTTTTCGTCAAATAATATCAACATAGAGCTTTGAATCATTTTCATCAATTCATTTGTAGACATATTTCCAACTGTACTCTGGTCGTCCGGTGTCAGCTCGTCATGTTTTCTTTTGGCACTTTGTTGTTCTCGTCCCACTGTGTTTGACGTTGTGGGTGTAGAAAATTCAACAGAACTCTGCATACTTCTAGGCGGTAACAAACTTTCCTGCAGTATTATAAATCAATTACAGGGATGTGTCTCGCTATCGAGCAGGTGGCAACTCGTCAAAAACCAATGTTTGACATAGCGAGAACAACAGCTGTTTTATTTATTTTGTCGTACTTATTAATTGAGTGGTTTTAACTTAGCAATTCCAATGGGTATTTATCAAAAATTTCTTTCAATAAATCGATGTTTCAAACACCAACGACTCACGACTAAAAACACGTCTATATGTATCACTTGAATATGTATGAGGTGACTGACTGACCTTAGGAGACTGTTTATAGTAGTAACCCAAAGGAGGAGTGATAATATACACCTTGTGGTGTTTCCTGCGCTACTCTGTCTCTTATTTTTATCTCGTGAAACCCACAATGTATACATCTATTCCTTAGCATGTGGCTAATCCAGTCTCGGAGAGCCCGGTCTACCTGAAACTGGTCTAAGGATTGGATAAGTGTATCGGTCCGTACATTGTTGAAAGCACCTTCAATGTCAATGCATACCGAAAGTGTATACATCTTGCCATTGAAGGATTCTTCTATATTGTGTACTACCTCGTGTAAGGTGGTTTCCACAGATCGTCCTTTAACAAAAGCGTGTTGTTTAAGTTTTAACATTTCGCTTGGTATTTTACTTTAAATCGTGTATCCACTATGCGCTCCATGGTTTTGAGTATGAAAGATTAAGGGTTTATTGGTCTATAGGCCTTAGGTGTTGCATAACTTGCCTTGTCGGTTTTAGGTATGAAAACTATCCATCCGGTCCTGATGCCTTAAATGGTGAAAACCTTTTAACGGCTTCTTTGACCATATGGTCTGTAATGATAAAACGTGATTTTGAGAAACAGTAGAAAAAATAATGAGGGGGGTGGAGGGGGCTCCAATAGGGAGTGAGAAGAGCGGAAAAAAGAAATGTTGAATTGAAAGAAGAGAGGGCAGAAAAGTTCTTGCAATAGACAATGCCGTTTATGCAGAGGGATGAGCGGTTGTCATCCCCTGCCACCTCAGGCAACTAATATAATTGAGAATACTGACGATTTTATACGATGACAGAGCTTCGATCGTAAAGTCACCCATGTAGCGGTGTCTTCTTCTAGAAAGAAAAGGACATTGGCAAAGAAGGTGCTCGATCGTTTCAAGTTCCTCCTCGTCTGTACAGAGACGACAGTAGTCCTCGGTGTCCCGTTGCCACTTTGATGTAAATGCTCTAACGTTACAGTGGCATGTGAAAACGCCCACTAACAGGCGGAAATCCCTCTTTGTGAGGTTCAGCAAGTCCCTTGTTCTGGACAGCAGAAGCCTATTTCTTCAGTTGATTCTACTCTTTTGCACATATCGTCTACCATTGTTTTGGTTTGGGTATGGGTTTTTGAAAGGAACTTTTTTATTTTAGAAACATCGTTAACGCTATCGACCTGTTCGCAGAATAACTTCCAGGAGTTTCGTTTGGCAGTTCTTGTGATTTTGGTGTATTCTCTGAGTCTTCTATGGTAGTCGTCCCAGTAGACCGGCCTCTTTCCCAATGTTGTGAATCTCCCCGGTCATCCAAAGTCTTGGGCTGATTTCCTTACTCGAAGCGGAAAGCTATCTTCGAATCACTAGTATATGGGAATTTCCGCCAAATGGTCAACCAGGGACGAAAAATAAAATGTTGGTAATCATCGTATTTTAATGTGAATAATTAAAACGAATACAAAATGTATACATTTTTAAAATATAATGGTTTCATAGCATATCTCAGTTGTTTTCATAAGAAAATTTGCTGAAAAAATTTAATTTTTCCATTTTAAGCTACTTTTACAGACATATTTGCATTTAATTATTTTACATATAAAAACATATGTTATGCTTGCACTCTTTCTACAAAATTTCTCTATTACAATCAATTAAGAAGAGAAAAATGCAAGAAGACCAAAAAAAAGTTCACACGGAAAAATCGTACGTTCGCGACCGCCACCTAAGCCAATTAGAAAAAAAAACCAATAGAGATAATTTAATGTGTAAATACTCGATAGAAAGCTACAGGGTGGCTGATATGTATTGCAACCAACTTCAGGTTGCTATCATTTCTAAACCGCTAGTCTGATAGCTGACAGATTTATTTCAGTGACAGTTCATTTTATTGTTTACAAGCTTACAAAATCATTTTGATCTATTGCATTCAGAAAGTTATTCGTGATGGAATTCAAGCGTGATAGTGTGATTGCTTTATATTTGGGTGGAAAAACACAAGTGGCTATCGTGGAGCCCTCCAGCATTTAAATGTGAATAAATCTTTTGTTTCTCGTACCACTTCTCGTTACCGTGATACTGGCAGTGTTGCATCGCGTCCAAAAAGTGGACGAAAAAAACACCAGAAATGATTCGAAAAGTGAAGGCCAGATTTGATCGAAATCCACGCCGCAGTGGTAGAAAAATTCCTCGTGAGCTGAACATATCGCGAGAACGGATACAACACATATTAAAAAATGAGCTTGGACTAAAGCCATTGAAGTTCCAAAAAGTGCAAGAGCTCACCGATGCACAAAAAAAAGTTAGACTGGAAAGAGCCAAGGAGTTGCTTGAGCAGTTTGTGAACAAACAAAATGATCGGGTTTACTTGCCAAAGAGGTCAGCTGAAAATGTACACCTTCGATTGGCCACCAGAACTCAAGCGCCGCCGATGGAAATGGTGTGGGCCGCCGTAACGGCCGATGGTCGCTCCCCGCTCGTATTCATCGACGGGGTTAACATAAATGCCGAATATTATCGGGAAAATGTCCTAAAGACAGTATTGAAGCCCTGGGCAGACAAACATTTCAGCCGCACACCATGGACATTCCAACAGGACTCAGCACCATCGCACTCAGCACGCGTCAACCAAGAATGGCTTAAAAAGGAGGTTCCTCGCTTCATTTTTACCGCACAATGGCCACCAAGATCTCCGGATCTCAATCCGTTGGACTTTTGCGCCTGGGGCATTTTAGAGAGTAAGGTTCGCACTAAAAAATACCAAAGTATCGATCATCTCAAGACGGCGCTTCGCCAAAGGTGGCCAATTCGAACAAATCTAAACTGTTTCAAAAATTTTATGTTATTTCCGACATTTTTTGCTTTTGAACAATAGAATTTAAAAAAAAATATAGCGCTTTACTTTGTTGCATTACATATCAGGCACCCTGTACATTAATCCTCTTTTAAAATAAATTAATAGCTTTAGAATATTCCGCTCCTTTTCGCAGATTTTTGCATGTTACTAGATTCAGCCATGTTACTAGATGACTTCTATTTCGCGTACGTTCGTGACCACATGTTTATTGCTATCATTATGAAAACTAAAACTCGATGAAACCCATCTTTTGCACCTAACATAGAGCTACCAATATGCTATCAAATCAGCAAAAAAATGCGGGGGAAATTTTTGTTTTCTATATTTTTTGTACATCAAAAGCGTACAAACGTACGTTCGCGACCCGCGAAAATGCCCATATCCGAAATATTATCAACATTATTGTCAATGTATTCAACACTTAGGCACTCACAATGTCATGCCCCAGCCTTTCTTTAATTAACTTCCGGAATTTTTTTTCTAAGCAACCCCAGATTTTAAAAGCTAGTGGGAACTCAGACTCTTAGTCATCAAGTGATAACAATATTACTATTGTTGAAAATAGGAAAAGACTGTCAGGGGCACAAAGAAGGAAACTGAATAAGATGAACCGGCAGAAGATATTACAGGATGAATCTGACTCTTCTACATCTACTAAAAGAGTCAGATCTCCCGAAGAGCATAGCGATGCGAAATCAATTAAGAAGAAAAAAAAGCTCAACGACACCCAGCACTTCGGAGAAACCTATTCAATCTACCAAAAAAGGAGTCTCTAGTCAGAATCCGTTAATGGTGGTAGGTGAAGTTGATCCTGTTGTGGAGAAGGTGAGCAAGTCCACCAAACTATCCATAATGGAGGGGGCCTCAAACAAGAAGACTCATCCTAAAGGAAAAAGCATGCTGGCTATAAAAAAGGGTAAGAAAGCATCTTATTCTGACATAGCCAAAAAACATATCCAGGACGAACTATACTATGCCACAATTGATAGCAGTAGTGCGTCTGCCAGAATTCCCGAAGAGCAAATGAGAAACTTCGAAGATTTATTCTACACAAAGGTATTGGATGATGGACCAACATTCCAAGTAATGAGTTGCAAGTTTGAGAGGGGCGTTTTGATGCTGAAACTGGCATCACAATGCTGCGCCGATGTCCTCGTACAACTAGTGGAGAGCATCCCTCACCTTCGGACGGCGCAAAGCTAAAACTGGTAAGGAATAGCGACATCTCTGTACTCATAAAAACATCTTTCTATGTCAGAGGATGGGCCAGTAGGGTACCGTCAGAGCGCATACTCAGCGTCATTGGCAAACAAGATTTGAACCTTAAAGTGGACAAGTCTTCCACAGGATAATTGATCCCGATGGTTCTCTTCTGGTGGTAGGCATACCCGTATTCCAAGGATAGCATTGTCAAGACAAAAGGCATGACATTTTTCGGGATTTGGAAAATATTTTTGAAGATTGGAAAACCCCCTATTGGCTGGACAGTTAAATCGAGCCCAAACACGAACGTACAGCTTGCAGTGGTAAACGAAAATAGTGAACAGAAACTAGCGAGTGAGACACTACCAAAAAGTGAGGTGGAAGTGGTCGATAACATCGCCAATTTGCCGATAACATCATCAATTTTACAGAAAATTCGCAGCAAAGGTGGTGATAAGAATATGAAGAGGAACACAAAAACTCAAAACAAAGAGGGAGCGACAAAAAAACAACACCGCCTCCCAAGAAGTGGTCGATAACATTGCCAAATTGCCGATAATATCACCAATTTTGCAGAATGTTCCCAGCAAAGGTGGTGATAGGAATAGGTACATAAAGAATCAAAACAAAGAGCAAGCGACAAAAAGTAACACAGCCTCCCAAAGAAGTCTACTTGAAGAGTGTGTAATAGGTAGTAAACGAAGGAGGAGGAGGACCCCTACCAAATAACTTAAGCTATATTTTCTCTCCAGAGTTGTCAACATCGGACGCAAGGTAATGAAAGTATGTACCTGGCGTCAGTATATATATCTGTTATTCGATGCGCCGACATTGCCACCTTCGTCGGAATTACAACGTCTGGTAAGGGAATCCAAAAATACATATCGCTTGGGGTATTACTGACACCAATAAAAGGGGACAAGCCCTCAACATAGAGAACAGGCGACCTTTGTTAACAAAATTAGGAAAGAAGTATTAGATATAACGATATGCTCAGAAAAACTGATTGATGAGATCCATGAGTGGAGGGTGTCGCATGAACACTCCTATTCGGACCACCTTTTATAATTTATATATATAAGTTTCCGTAATAAGGCTAAAACCGACTGGACTAAATTCGGCAATCTACTTAGAAATCGATTGGGCCAGCCTAAACACGATTATCTAAGTACAAAAGACATTGATATCAATGTGAGGAGGATTACGGAGGCTCTTGTGAAATCATTCGAAGATAGTTGCCCGATTCGAGAAAGGAAATCTGCCTATGAGAAACCCTGGATTGGCAAGGACGTCCGCAGACTTTACAACAGAGCTCGGCGTAAAAAGCAATCAGTATATTGGGACGACTACCACAGGAGACTCAAAGAATACAATAAAATCATTAGACTGGCGAAACGTAACTCCTGAAGGGTTTTCTGCGAAGAGGTAGACAGCGTTAACAGCATGTCTAAAATAAAATATTTCCGCTCAAAAACTCATATCCAAACCGAAACACTGGTGTATGAAACGGGTAAAAGGATGGAATCGGTAGATGTTACCGTAAGACTCTTGATGAAAATGCATTTTCCGATTGGTAATGCTGGGCCAACAGAGGAACAGTTACAGATCGAAAATGTGATGCATCAAGTACCTATTACGGGACCGGACGGAATATTTCCAGCGCTTCTTCCGAATTAGGTGGATCTGGTATCAACTCATCTGGCTGGAGTTTTCACAGCATGCCTAACTCATGCATATACCCCAAAAAATTGGCAGGAATCAAGGGTTGTCTTCATACCCAAGCCTGGCAAGACGAGTTATACGATTCCAAAGGCTTGTCGATCTGTTAGCCTAACTTCTTTCCTGTTAAAAACAATGGAGTCGATGACAAACTAATATTCAAACAACATGCATATGTTAAAGGAAGATCAGTGGAAACAGCTCTACATGAGGTAGTACACCACATAGAACAATCCTTCGGTGAAGAAATGTAAACATTTGCCGTTTGTATAGACATTAAAGGCGCTTTTAACATCGTTCGGACCGATACGCTTATGCAGTCCTTAGACGAGTTTCAGGAGCACTTAACATAGCATATAACTGAGCACAACCAAGGGGTTTAAATGTTAACCCATGCAAAATAGAAATATGTCTATTTACAAGGAAAACGAAGATCCATCCTTTTACCGTGCCTCGATTCCTGGATAAGAATATTGCCATATCTACAAAGGTCAAATACTTGGGAGTAATCTTGGATCAGAAGCTGATTTGGAAAGATCATATTGAAGAAAGAGTTACCAAGGCCCACAGATGTTGGTCGTTGTGCAGAAGAGCTATAGGTTCAAAATGGGGACTACGTCCAAATATGACACACTGGGTTTACATGAGCGTGATTAGACCAATAATTACATACGCCTCTATAGTGTCAAGAGGATGGACAAGACAAGAAGTTCAACGTAATAGCATTGCAAAAAGTACAACGTATGTGCTGTCTAGGCATAAGCGGGGCAATTAGAACCGCACCAACAAGATCGTTTGAGACTATACTGCACATACAACCATTAGATATCCGTATAAAGTATGAGGCAGCCCTCACAGCAAGTCGACTACAAGTTATGGGTGAATGAAGTGCCGTATACAGCTACCTGTGATTCGTTTGTGCCAGACAGACGCTCCTGGAAAAACGAAACACTAGCTCATGTGCCAGTGGGAACCAGCTGCTACACTGATGGGTCCAGGCTAGAAGGAAGGACGGGTCTGGGACTTTTTATTGATAAACCAGAAGTCGAACTTAACTTAACTTCCGCCTCCCAGACCATAACACAGTATTTCAAGCAGAAGTTCGAGCAATCACGGAGTGTGTTAACTGGATCAGTAATACCTCAAAGCCTAAATATGCCAACATCTTCACAGATAGCCAAATGGCGATCAAAGCAATAACATCGAAAAAGGTCAAATCCAGAACAGTGTTAGACTGTAAAAGAACGATAAATAATTACTCAATCCATGGTCATCTGCGTATTTTCTGGGTACCGGGACACAACGGAGTGATTGGAAATGAACGAACAAACAGCTTGGCTTCAAAGGGCAGATAACTTCAAGTAATAAACGAAGAAAATTGGAAACCTTTCGAAGCCACGAAAGATGAGTTGAAGCACTGAGCAGCGATGGCTCACAAAACTGTGTGGAATAGAGCAACTGCAAACATACTTTGGGGTGACCCAAATGAGAAGAACAAGTGTTTTTCTGAAACTAAACAAGATTGAGATTAGTAAGATGATGAGACACTCAAGCATGATACAATTAGAAGGTAGTCGCAGTTGCCCAACAACAACAAAATATCAACTCTGTTCATACCTCGGGTCTTGTCAAAATGTAGGTGACAAATTGAATAGAAGTGTATAAACTACTTCATTCATTTTTGACACAATAATTAAAAATAAAATTGGAAGAATTCGAGAATGTGTGTAAATAAATATTGAAATCCTTTTATTGTTGTGAAAATTGTGCTAAGAACATAACATATGCACGTGCAACATACGATAGTGTGCAATGAAATAGAGACATCCCTATACAAAATATTTTTAAATTAAGGAAAACCGCCAAAAAATATTTTTTTGTGCAAGTTCTAATTAAATGTAACTAACAAATTCAAATATCAGTGTGATAATTTAAAATAACACTACAGTTATAAAAAATTGCCTAGGTTTGGCTGTGAACAAAAAGTATTGATTGGAATGTTCCACAAATCATCCATTCTTGATTAGTGTTGGCTATTGGCGAATCCTGATGTTACTTGTTTCAGGTACCTTTGTTTTGGGTACCTTTCGATTTTAAATCTTTTTAATAAAATTTTTTTTTGCAGAGGTGTCAAAGGATACTCAATGGAAATTGTGAAAATGCTGTAACGTTTATAATAACAAAATTTCTAAAACCAGAAAAAATTATTTAAAAAAATAAAAATTGCCAAACAAAAAAATTGGAGAAATGTAAGAAAGGGTCCTTTCATTACCTCTTATGTCCTAAGATGTTTGAAATGGACTTTGACACCTCTGCATTAATAAAAATGTTAATTAAAAACGATTTAAAAGCAAAAGGTAACCAAAAAGTACCGTACCTTTCTAAACGACACGAAAAAAGAAGGTTGAAATTCGTCAAGGAACATCAAAATTGGCTAGTAGCAAATTCTAATCTAGAATTTTGTAGTTTATTATTGAAAATGAAAAAAATAAATGAAAAGTAAAAAAAAAAAATAAATTTGGCGAGTTTGCTTACTTTGAAAATGTTGGATAGGGGGTCTCTATTTCATTGTACACCAGTTTGGTCGACTCTAGTATAGGTTGGCTAGTGTAGAGGAAGACCACTGAGTTCGGCTAGTGTACTAACATTGGGAATTGGACTTCGCTAGGCTCTGCCTTGTGTCGACTTTTTAGGCCCTTTTACTATGTCGCTGGGCAGTAAGTGGTCACCACATATTCAGTCCCCATTCTTACAATGCATTCCACAAATTGACGCCCACTTGAGCCTCCGCTTGTTAGCATATTTTCAAATCTGATTTTTGTTAACGATATATTTAATTTGAAACAAACAAAACGTATGTATTTGACACTTACATGCACTCAAGCTTACAGGCACATCTTCATCGCATAGGACTAACAGAAAACGACGAGTGCAGGGCATGCAGGGGAAACATCGAAACGATGGAACATTTTATATGTCACTGCCCAGCTTGCACACATGCAAGATCCCGATATTTCGGGGCCGACTTATTGCCAAACTTACTCATCTCAGAGGATATGACTGGAAGATACTGAGAAAATTCGTGTCAAGAACCGATTTTCTGTAACCCGTGAAGTATAAAAAATCATAAATAAGGAGCGCACAACAGGCCGAACCACTGTGTTGAAGTGACAACAGCTGTTCTTCAACAGCAGCGCCCCTACCTTAATTTTCAACAACGATGCAGCTGAAATGCATTGCTGCTAACGCCGTCATGGTCATGGTAACGCCGCCGTTTTTCAAATCAGTTCACGACTCACCCCGCATAAATAAAGATGGCACACCGCCAAATAAAATAATAAGTAGGTCGTTGCTGATCAGTCGTAGTGAACGGACGTGTTTAGCACAGAGCGGATAGTTAAAATCTATTACGCCGTACCTATTACGCAATCGCAAAAAAGAAATCTGTACAAAGTCTGGAAGGCCTACATCGTAGTACCTATTACGGGCTAATACAGACAAAAAAATTGTGGACGGTGATGCCTTCGCATTCCGATGGAGCGGGGTTCCCCAATCGTCCTACTGTCCGTCCGTTGGTCTTGGCCAAAGCCGACCACACCAAACATGGTGAAAATTGCCCCCCAGTACTCACAACAGGTGGTACGATGAGGGGAAAACGTCATGTCCGACCGTCAAAACGAAAGCATAATGAGCACCGGATAGCGCTCAGAGTTTTGACGAAGTTGGAGGCTGTTGAGGTTTCAGCTCTTACCGAAAAACAAAAAGAGTCACTTACCTGGGCTTAAGGCGTCATAGATGCTTCTAAGGCCAACGAGTCGGCTGAAAGAGCCACAAATTCAGCTGTGTTAACGGCTAATAAAGTCAAAAGAATCAGATCACCTGATGAACCCCTGCCTTCGAAAAAGGCAAGAGGCCCTAATGTCACCATCAACAGGACACTCACCAAGCCCTTCAATTAAGTGGCGAAGGAGAGTCTATGGCCGTTATAGACAGAAGTAGTGAGGTTGGATCCATCCTCAAGGACAAATGGAGCCATGTGCAATCAGCCATTATGGCTCATTACCTCGATGTCCATAGAGAAATGCCGGGCAAACCACCAATCTGCAACGAGGATGGCATCACGGGAGAGTAAAGCTCTTATATTTCGGTGATGCCAGATCAGTAAACCTGTATAAGGCTGCTCTGAGACGAGCGGGTGAGGTGTGGCCGGGAGCCCAGTTGGATGTTGTCGAAAAAAACAACATCCCTAATCACCCTTGAGCCATCACCTGGTTTACAGAAGAGCCCTCCAACCCGGCTGACATGTTAGAAATAATAAAAGTTTCCAATCCTGGTCTGCCCGCCCATAATTGGAGAATCAGCAAGGTGGGTGAGGCGGATGGTAAAAAGCGGAAGGTCAATTAGATACATAACGCTGAATCCACCTCCCATATTCAACGTGCAAGTGCAACCCTGCAATATGGCTTCGAGACTATAGTCTTGAAGGTATACAAGCAGGATATAGCACCCAATGCGGAAGGTGAGTCGTCTACCGTCGTCTACGTGGTTGATACACGTCTTTCTGGAAGTGCGGAGGTACCCACGCCCATTATTTCTGGTGACTCCAACTCTAACAGAAGATCTGTAACGCCCTTCTCTGAGGACGAGAGCTCTACTTCTGACACAGAGGGGCTGATGGGAGTCTCCGGACTCTTTGACGCATCTGGCGGGGACACGCTTCTCGATGATACGGACGAAGAGTTCGATAACACCCTTGTCGGGGTGGATGTTAATCTGTCAATTACCAATGATGGTAAGTATTCTACAGATTAACCTCCATCACGTTAAAGCAGCCTCAGAAGCTCTATTGCAGCTCCTGTCCACAGGTGCAGTAGACATCGTCCTGATACAGGAGCCCTACGCAGTGGGAGGAAGGGTGTGCGGCATCAGGACACCCAACTTTAAACTGCTCGTGGCCAACTGTGAAGGCACTCCAAGAAACTGCCAGGAAAGATCTAAGTATGTATCTTTCTCCTGGCTAATTTAAGTGGTAAAGACCAAACATCTGCTAGTCTGAAGATCGGTAATGGCATATATTGGGTGGTCTCCAGTTATTTGCCTTATGAAGCTGTAGTACCGACTGCTCTATTCAAGGAAGTAGTAGAAGAAGGTCTGACGAGGTCGAGCTGATTATTGGCGCAGACCCGAACGCTCATCATACAATCTGGGGTAGTACGGATATAAACAATAGGGGTGATTCGCTTCTTGACTTTATTCTAACTACCAACCTAAGTATTTGTAACATAGGTAATAAACTGACCTTTACAATTAAAGACAGACAAGAAGTACTAGACGTAACGTTTGCTACTGACCGGCTGTCAGACAAAATTATTGGGTGGAATGTACTGGACAACCACTCATTATCAGATCACCATTATATTGAGTTCAAACTCGCTGAAAAAGCGACTGAACCTGACGTCAACAGAAATGTGAGAAAGACAAAGTAGCACCTGTATGAGAAGAATTTCAAGAAAGTCCTCAACTCCAAACTTCTTTACGAACCGAATGACAAAGCCGGTCTGTATAATCTGGTCGAGCATATCACCACATCATTCAATAGTTCCCTTGAAGAAGCCTGTCCAAAAACAAGGTACAAGTGTAAAACTAAACAAGGGTAAAAACTCCGACGAAGCAAGGCTGAGGAAAATACTATCAGCTTCACCCTGTACAGTGGGTTTCTTGCAGGATGAGGCAAATAATTGGACCAAAAACAGCGATCAGTCGCTCAATGTACTGCTCGACACAGATTTCCCGGGGAACTCTCTAATAGAACCAGAGGATCAGCAGGACCAACAAGAGTGCTAGTGGACTGCGAGCGTCGCTAGCTTGTTGACTGAAAGATCCAGAATAAGCTGGGCTATTAATAGCTTTGAGCCCTTCAAGTCACCAGACGGCATCACTCCAGCAGAAATGCAGAAAATGTTGAAGTACATTATCCCCTGGCTGGAGAAAATTTATGTAGGCTGTATCAGCCTTTCATACATCCCAAATCGATGGAGGGATACCAAAGTTGTGTTGATACCTAAAGCGGGGAAGATATCACACACTAGGCCAAAAGACTTCAGACCAATTAGCCTATTGAAAGGTCTGGAAAGACTTTTAGATTATTTCATTTGGGAAAACCTGGATACAAAACTCCCGTCGGTGAACCAACATGCTTACAAAAAGGGGAAGTCTACAGAATCAGCCCTGCACGAACTTGTGAGCACTATCGAATCGTCCCTGCATTTCAAGGAATTCACCATTGTGGCATTTCTTGACATAGAAGGGGCTTTTAACAACATTAACTCAGATGCAGTAATTGCGGCACTGTCACATCTAAAAGTTAACTCTAGTTTGATTAGACTAATTCAAAGTCTGCTCAACAGAAGACGCATAACAGCATGTCTTGGGTCCACAACTCTAACAAGGTTTGTAAACAGAGGGGTACTGTCTCCATTAATTTGGAACCTAGCGGTGAATGAAATCCTGCTAGATCTAGAACGTTGTGGCTGCAAGGTTGTGGCATATGCGGACGACGTGGCAACACAGTGAGTGGCAAATTCGAAAACGTCCTCCGAGACATTCTACAGGTGGCTCTGAACAAATTGGCTAGATGGGCCAGAAGCAGCGGTTTGGGCGTAAACCCAAATAAGACAGAATTGGTTATTGGATGAATAATGTCCCACATGTGGACCCTCCACCTCAGATAAATGGAACAGATCTAGTCTTTTCTGAAAGTGCAAAATTTTTAGAGTTAAAAGTTATTTAGACTTAACGTATTGGAACGTGTAAGGAAGGCCAACGTCGCCTTATATTCCTGCAAAAAGGCTGTAGGGTCGCTGTGGGGCCTCTCTCCTAAAATCGACCACTGGATATATATAGCAGTAGTTCGTCCAATATTGTTATACGGCATTGTGGTATGGTGGACGGCAACTGACAAACTAACCATCACCAACCTACTAACAAAGGTTCAGAGAACAGCGTGCCTGAGCATAAGCGGAGCCTTAAGGATTACAGCGACCGAGTCTCTTCAAGCCCTACTTCATATTGTGGCGAGAGAAGTTGCAACCAAAGCGGCAATAAGATTAAACTGCCTATCAATGTGGAGGTACAAGAACTACGGTCACATGAGGATATCAAAGTGTAGTGCTATGGTAACCGACCGAGTGGACTATATACCAACTGTGTACACCTTCGAGAGAAATTACATCACTATGATTCCCGCCAGAGATGAATGGGTTGGAATAATACCAGGTAATAGAAACCATCTCCACTTTTACACGGATGGTTCGAAGCTTGATGAAAAAGTTGGATTCGGAGTACACTGTGTAGAGCTTAGTTTGGATATAGCTCACAGACTACCAGATACCTGCAGTGTCTATCAAGAGGGAAGTAGCCAAGTGGCTGAGTCGCTGAGTCGCAACATAGTAACCAACACTGGCGTTGTCTTTTACTCGGACAGCCGGGCTGCCATCAATTCTCTGGATGCAACATCCCTAAATTCACAAACAGCCTTTGACTGCCGCAGATCTCTTAACGAGATGGCTGAGCAGTTTAATATACCCCTCATATGGGTGCCTGGGCATAGGGATATCCCGGGGATCTGCAAAGCAGATGAACTTCATAGGAAAGGGACGACATTACAAATTCTCGAAGAATTTGCATATATTGGTGCGCCACTATCCACGCGCAAGCTTTGACTTAGGCAAGAGGCAATCAGGCAGTCCAACGAAAGATGGACAGAAATCGGCACCTGCAGGGTAGCTAGACAAATCTGGCCAAGGTATGAACTGAGAAGATCAAAATATCTCCTCGCACTAGAGAGGCAAAGATTGTCTACGTTAGCATTAGTTCTGACGGGACACTGCTTGATCGGCGAACACGCCAAAAGATTGGGTATTGACTCTAATGACTTTTGCAGAAGCTGTGGAGATGAGGAAGAAGTGGAGAGCATTGAGCACTTGCTATGCGACTGCCCCGCTCTGAGTAAACGACGACTGGACATACTGGGGTCGGCCTTTCTAGGCAGCCTAACAGATATTTCCAGTACCGATATTCATACGATCGATAAATTTGTATATCAAACAGGTTGGTTTCGATGAGGGGCTTTTCAGCCCGTGGTAACAATAGGGACCTAAACTGGTCTATGTGAGCTTGTATACAAAAAATACGGCTGCCACCCTAACCTAAAACCTAAACCTATGGGTTTTACTCACCATACGATTTTTGTTCGATTGTTCGACTGCAATATGCGAAATTAGCAGAGGGTGCAGGGGGATTTTTTAAAATGTCGCAACCTGATGTGGTGAATTGGTTATTGGATGAATAATGTCCCACATGTGGACCCTCCACCTCAGATAAATGGAACAGATCTAGTCTTTTCTGAAAGTGCAAAATTTTTAGAGTTAAAAGTTATTTAGACTTAACGTATTGGAACGTGTAAGGAAGGCCAACGTCGCCTTATATTCCTGCAAAAAGGCTGTAGGGTCGCTGTGGGGCCTCTCTCCTAAAATCGACCACTGGATATATATAGCAGTAGTTCGTCCAATATTGTTATACGGCATTGTGGTATGGTGGACGGCAACTGACAAACTAACCATCACCAACCTACTAACAAAGGTTCAGAGAACAGCGTGCCTGAGCATAAGCGGAGCCTTAAGGATTACAGCGACCGAGTCTCTTCAAGCCCTACTTCATATTGTGGCGAGAGAAGTTGCAACCAAAGCGGCAATAAGATTAAACTGCCTATCAATGTGGAGGTACAAGAACTACGGTCACATGAGGATATCAAAGTGTAGTGCTATGGTAACCGACCGAGTGGACTATATACCAACTGTGTACACCTTCGAGAGAAATTACATCACTATGATTCCCGCCAGAGATGAATGGGTTGGAATAATACCAGGTAATAGAAACCATCTCCACTTTTACACGGATGGTTCGAAGCTTGATGAAAAAGTTGGATTCGGAGTACACTGTGCAGAGCTTAGTTTGGATATAGCTCACAGACTACCAGATACCTGCAGTGTCTATCAAGTGGGAAGTAGCCAAGTGGCTGAGTCGCAACATAGTAACCAACACTGGCGTTGTCTTTTACTCGGACAGCCGGGCTGCCATCAATTCTCTGGATGCAACATCCCTAAATTCACAAACAGCCTTTGACTGCCGCAGATCTCTTAACGAGATGGCTGAGCAGTTTAATATACCCCTCATATGGGTGCCTGGGCATAGGGATATCCCGGGGATCTGCAAAGCAGATGAACTTCATAGGAAAGGGACGACATTACAAATTCTTGAAGAATTTGCATATATTGGTGCGCCACTATCCACGCGCAAGCTTTGACTTAGGCAAGAGGCAATCAGGCAGTCCAACGAAAGATGGACAGAAATCGGCACCTGCAGGGTAGCTAGACAAATCTGGCCAAGGTATGAACTGAGAAGATCAAAATATCTCCTCGCACTAGAGAGGCAAAGATTGTCTACGTTAGCATTAGTTCTGACGGGACACTGCTTGATCGGCGAAAACGCCAAAAGATTGGGTATTGACTCTAATGACTTTTGCAGAAGCTGTGGAGATGAGGAAGAAGTGGAGAGCATTGAGCACTTGCTATGCGACTGCCCCGCTCTGAGTAAACGACGACTGGACATACTGGGGTCGGCCTTTCTAGGCAGCCTAACAGATATTTCCAGTACCGATATTCATACGATCGATAAATTTGTATATCAAACAGGTTGGTTTCGATGAGGGGCTTTTCAGCCCGTGGTAACAATAGGGACCTAAACTGGTCTATGTGAGCTTGTATACAAAAAATACGGCTGCCACCCTAACCTAAAACCTAAACCTATGGGTTTTACTCACCATACGATTTTTGTTCGATTGTTCGACTGCAATATGCGAAATTAGCAGAGGGTGCAGGGGGATTTTTTAAAATGTCGCAACCTGATGTGGTGACGTTATTTTTCAGAAACGAATTCACCATATGTCTCATTGCCGTGAGGCCGGCTTCATATCTAATCCGTATCTCTATTGGTTGGACATTTAATATTGTCTCCAATGCCCTATTAGATGTGGGCCTCATTGCTTCGCTTACGCCGAGACAACACACTTTTGTAGAGCCGGTGTGTCCTCTTTGGATTGAGACCCCATTTTGAGCCTATTGCTCTTCTACATAGTGACCAGCATCTGTGAGCTTTGTTTGCTCGTTCCTTTATGTGGCACATCCAATTTAGTTCCCTGTCAAGATTACTCCTAAGTATTTGACCTTGTTGAATACTGAGATTGTTTTGTCTAGGAAAAGTGGATCAACGTATTGACCAATTTTCGTTTTCCTTGTAAACAGACATATCATTGTTTTGTCTGGGTTTACATTTAAACCTCTCGGTCGAGCCGTTTCGGCCCTTCTACAAAGTTGATTTGGATTCCTTCCCCTCAGAAGTTTTATAGCGTCGCCTGCGTAGCAGACTGGTTTTAGTCCTTCCGTTAGGATCCTTAGGAGACTGTTTATAGTAGTAACCCAAAGGAGGAGTGATAATATACATACAACTATAACAATGTATTGTCGGTGAGGATGATATGGTGTTTCTCATTATACCATCCACCATAAGTAATGCGAGACCCTATAAATAAAATAATGAAGTCTTATATTTAAAACTTTATATTAAAAATCATAAAGGAGAGCGAACAGTTCTTAATAGACCAAATGATTTCGCAAATATCTACAATCTGTTAAAAAAAAACTGTTAGAGTATTGCGCAAGCAAAACATCGAAATACAATATAGCATTCGAGTTGCCAATTAATTTAGACCTTTTTTGTTTACAGAAATTTCTTAGATTTGTTCCTACGTACAATCTTCTTATATTTTTATTTAGAGCCATAAAATGTACTTAAGATTATTTATGCGATAAAAACTGAATTATGAAATTTAAAATATGATGCCACAGTTTCAAACACAGATTTGAATTCACCGGGTCAACATTTACCGAAAAAGTTGAAAATATTGAGAAAGAGTTCAAATAGGCGGCTTTTGTATTTGTTTTTCACACAGAATACAGTCTGGTTGCCTCAACCGAATTTTGGTAATTCTGTCTACTATCATGCGATTCCATCAGGACAACGAACATTTTGGTTGTGGTATACTTCTGCTTCCATGTTGACAACAATCATATTTGGTTGGTTCATAACAAAATTAAAAAACCCATATTACAAATTCATCACTATTATGAGATCTGGAAGTATTTTATACAAATTTTAGTACACGAAAAAAAAAACACAAAACTTATATGCAAATATCGCTTAGCCCTGTACTTTCAATTTCATGATTGTTGCTTTTATTTCTTATATATGTAAAACACTTTGCACAACATATTCTGCATTCCACACATTATTATCCACACGAGATTATTTTTGACTACATATACCGCTCGTGAACAAAATCTTGAAGATTTATTTATGTCAAGTAATTTTATTTTTTGTTTGTCATGTATCAGCAAAAGAACAGCAACCAATCTTTCGGTTGTATTTCCCAAAATACATTCAATTATTCTAAATTTGGGAAATTATTGGGATAACCAAAAAACGATTATTTATTAATATTTTTTCTGTTGTAGTACCCAATTACATATTAGTTGCAATGATAATCTTTGGTCTATTGATACAATTTCTGTTGTCAAGAATAAAACATTGGTTGTGACAACCAAAAATCGAGCATATGGTAATACAATGAAAGTTTAAAATTGGTTACCACAACTAACAGAGTGTCAATGAAAAAAACAATCTTAATTCGATTGATACAACCATCGATTTAGTTGCACGCAATTTTATTTGATAGTATCCATGTTATTATTGTTGTTTCAACTATTTATATACAGGTTTTCCAACAAGAGGTGTTATTTTGAATCACACGGTATTTCGGTAGCTGTCACTTTTGAAGCTTTTATTACTGTCATGTAGAAACTTTGCCATTACTAAATTTGAAATATTGAAATTATTAAAATTTAAAAATCGAAAATCATCGAAAAATCATATTGACTGATGAGGCCCATTTCCACCTCGGTGGCTACGTCAACAAGCAAAATTGTCGCATCTGGGGCTCGGAAAACCCAAGATTTATTGTTGAGAAGCCTCTCCATCCTCAACGTGTTACTGTTTGGTGCGGTTTATGGTCCGGCGGGGTCATTGGACATTACTTTTTCGAAAATGAGGTTGGATCAACAGTTACGGTAAATGGATTGCGCTATCGAGTGATGATTAACGATTTTTTATGGTCCGAGTTTGATGGTATTGATCTGGACAACGTTTACTTTCAACAAGACGGCGCTACGTGCCACACAAGCAACGAAACCATTGCTCTGTTACGGGAAAATTTTCCGGACCGTGTTATCTCTCGAAGAGGTGATCACAATTGGCCACCGGGATCTTGTGATTTAACACCATGCGACTTCTTCCTTTGGGGCCACCAAAGGACAACAATCATATTTGGTTGCGCCAACTACTAAAATGGTGGCTAAAATTATCTGTTGTATGTTGGCTCAACCAACTGTTTTAAAAAATTGGTTATTCTGACAATTTGTCAGTCATATACTACCGACAATTAATTAAAAACAGTTTTCATTAATTTTTATTTTATTTATTGAACAAAAAGCCAAACATTTCATAACAAAATTAAAAATCCCATATTACAAATTCATCACTATTATGAGATCTGGAAGTATTTTATACAAATTTTAGTACACGAAAAAAACACAAAACTTATATGCAAATATCGCTTAACCCTGTACTTTCAATTTCATGATTGTTGCTTTTATTTCTTATATATGTAAAACACTTTGCACAACATATTCTGCATTCCACACATTACTATCCACACGAGATTATTTTTGACTACATATACCGCTCGTGAACAAAATCTTGAAGATTTATTTATGTCAAGTAATTTTATTTTTTGTTTGTCATGTATTAGCAAAAGAACAGCAACCAATCTTTCGGTTGTATTTCCCAAAATACATTCAATTATTCTAAATTTGGGAAATTATTGGGATAACCAAAAAACGATTATTTATTAATATTTTTTTCTGTTGTAGTACCCAATTACATATTCGTTGCAATAATAATCTTTGGTCTATTGATACAATTTCTGTTGTCAAGAATAAAACATTGGTTGTGACAACCAAAAATCGAGCATATGGTAATACAATGAAAGTTTAAAATTGGTCACCACAACTAACAGAGTGTCAATGAAAAAAACAATCTTAATTCGATTGATACAACCATCGATTTAGTTGCACGCAATTTTATTTGATAGTATCCATGTTATTATTGTTGTTTCAACTATTTATATACGGGTTTTCCAACAAGAGGTGTTATTTTGAATCACACGGTATTTCGGTAGCTGTCACTTTTGAAGCTTTTATTACTGTCATGTAGAAACTTTGCCATTACTAAATTTGAAATATTGAAATTATTAAAATTTAAAAATCTGAAATCATCGAAAAATCATATTGACTGATGAGGCCCATTTCCACCTCGGTGGCTACGTCAACAAGCAAAATTGTCGCATCTAGGGCTCGGAAAACCCAAGATTTATTGTTGAGAAGCCTCTCCATCCTCAACGTGTTACTGTTTGGTGCGGTTTATGGTCCGGCGGGGTCATTGGACCTTACTTTTTCGAAAATGAGGTTGGATCAACAGTTACGGTAAATGGATTGCGCTATCGATTGATGATTAATGATTTTTTATGGTCCGAGTTTGATGGTATTGATCTGGACAACGTTTACTTTCAACAAGACGGCGCTACGTGCCACACAAGCAACGAAACCATTGCTCTGTTACGGGAAAATTTTCCGGACCGTGTTATCTCTCGAAGAGGTGATCACAATTGGCCACCGGGATCTTGTGATTTAACACCATGCGACTTCTTCCTTTGGGGCCACGTGAAAGATAAGGTCTACGCCAGCAGCCCAGCGTCGATTCAAGACCTCAAAGATAGAATTCGTGAGGCTATCGAAGACATAGATAGGGCAGCCACTTTGCGATTTGGTTATGGATATTTTATGATAAGGATATGGTCCTGTAAGCGTGGTCGTGGTGGCCATTTGGCTGATGCTGTTTTTCATTATTAACGGCATACCTTCCTCTTTATTATGAAATAAACATCCAATCACTTATCTAGAAAAATGTCATTTTCTTTGAATATCAAAATAACACCTCTTGTTGGAAAACCCTTTATAAATACAACCGACACACGTGTAGGCAATATACATTTTGTTGCTAGTACTATTTTTTTAGTGTTACAATCGAATTCCAACCAATTATTTTCCTGGGTGTAGTGAAAAAAAACACTAAATAATTTTATGGATTTGTTTTAATCCAAATTAACACCATGGATGAATGGTGTAATATAGAACAGTTTAGCATCAAAATTTTCAAAAAAAAAATTTTCGGAAAAAAATGATATAGACGCTTTTTTGAATATAAGCCATCGATATATTATTGATTGCCGTAAAATTTTAAGACGATTTAGTGATGTCGTCTTTTCAAATCACACTACAGTCCGCAATTTTAAAGAAATCTAAGTATATCTGCACTGAAAAAAAGTGTACTGAAAATCAATGAAATTTTCTTAACTTTAAATTTTTTTTTTGATTTGGCTCCAAAGACAAATGCTTTTAAACTAAGTACGACTTCTACAAACAATTAAAGTCAAAAATCATCTTTAAATCAGAAGAGCAAACGTCATTGAAAGAAATACGGCTTATATCAAATTTGCATAATCATATACCATCGGGACCTGGTATAAATATATTTAAAAATATATATTAATATCAAATTTTAATTCGAAATTTAACATTTAACCTAGTCCTTCCTCTTTTGAAATCGATACAGGAGTTTGAATGATTCAAAATTTGCAGCCTTTAATAATTTTATTATTCAATATTTCCAAACATATTTAATATTGCTCGAAATACGACACTTACGTGTCCAAATCATTGTTCCTGTGATAGATTGCGATGGATATCGTCGTACTGATATTAGAGAGAGAAATATTCTATAAGTAATCTGAAACTATAAATTTATGTTTTAAAAAACTTTTGTATTGTCCATTATAGCTGCAATATAACTTCACAATTTTAATAATGTCGTAAAATTTCTGAATATTGCAATATCTGAAAACGATTAGCATTCATTTCAAAGTTGTAATGAACAAGAGAATTTAAAAAGCAATCTTACCCCCCATATCACAACCTCCGGTTAGAGCTAACTCACAGTTAAACAATAAAAATTTCATACAATTTGACAGCTCTAACTGTAGCATAACCGGAGATTGTGGAATTGGCCGTTAATGTAATAAAATTTACCAAAAGGAATATTATGGTGATTTCGTTTGTGCAAAAAAAAGTTAAATTTTTTCTAAATTTTACACTGAAACCGCATTTTTAGGTTTATTTGTAAAAATGATGCAGCCGTATGAACGGGTTTTGATTTCGTTTGTAAAATTATTACACTCCGCAAATGCGAAAATATCGTATTTGGCAAACTCAGCCCAGTGTGTTGCACCCCCCAGGAGTGTTGCACCGTCAAAAAGCAAACTTCAGAACCAAACCTAATTGAAAGCGTACATTCTTAATGCACTATCAAATGGTTGCGCCATAATGTAGGTATGGGTTTTACTCACCGCACGATTTTTGTTCGATTGTTCGCAAACAAAATGCGAAATTAGCAGTCGGTGCAGGGGAAATTTTTAAAATGTCGCAACATGAAGTGGTGATATTATTTTTCAGAAACGAAATCACCATTAATAACATGAACATACATATCATAACAACTCCTATGTGTAATTTTTCGAATTTTTTTTATTGTCGAATTAGAAAGTCCTAGCGGTCATACGACTACCCATCAAAGAATTTTGCGCTTTTTTCACCGGTTCCGAAATTACCAAAAACTTCTATAGATATTTATACCATACACCACACTGTGGTACAGGGTATTATGACTTTGTGCATTTGTTTGTAACACCCAAAAGGAGAAGAGATAGACCCATTGTTTATTATGCCGATCGACTTGTAATCACTTTCTGAGTCGAATTAGCTATGTCCGTCTGTCTGTAGATGTATTCTTGTAATCAAAGTACAGGTCGCAATTATGGTCCGATCTCAACGAAACTTTGCACATATCGTTCTTTTGGCCCAAGGACGATACCTATTGGTTAAAATCGGTTCAGATTTACATATAGCTCCCATATATATGTACCTCCGATTTGGCATATATACACTGTATAACCAACATTTTTGAACCGATTTGTACAAAAATATACAGAGAGTAGTCTCGTGATACACTTAGATATAATACAAAATTTGGGGGAAATCGGTTCAGATTTAGATATAGCCCCCATATGTATGTTACCCCCGATTTGACATGTAAGTTTAAGTGTATTTTATATCCGATCACAGCGAAATTCGGCAGAAAGAGGTTTCTTATTACATGAAGGAATACTGCCAAATTCGGAGAAAATCGGATCAGATTTAGATATAGCCCCTAAACATATGTTAGCCCCGATTTGACATCTAAGCGCTGTAGAGACTGTATTTTATATCCGATCAGTACGAAATTCGGCAGAAAGAGATTTCTTATTACATGAAGGAATACTGCCAAATTCGGAGAAAATCGGTTCATATATACATATATGTTACCCCCGATTTGAAATTCAAGCGCTGTAGACACTGTATTTTATATCCGATCACAGCGAAATTCGGCAGAAAGAGGTTTCTTATTACATTATTTTTTTTATTTATTATTAGTCTATAGACTTATAATCCTTACAGACTATTTACAATATATACACTATTCTATTTAAATCCATTTTAGCTTAAAAATATGTTATGATGATTTCATTATACATTGCAAGGAACTAAGAATTCAAAAGTATGGTTATTTTTCTTTTTAAAGTAGATTTACTCTCACACAGTTCTATTAAGTGGTAGTATTTGTTGAAGGTAACACACAGGCGACGATAGGGATCATTATTAGCATAATTAGTTCTGAAGTAGTTAAGGTGTAGCAGTTCAAAGTTTCTAGTTGGTCTAGATGGAACATTCAGTTTAATTTTATTAATCAGGAATTCAGAGGTAATATTTCCTTGTAATATATTTAATACAAAACAAATATTCGGCATTACGCGTCTGCTCTTTAACGAAGGTAACTTTATAAGATCCAGTCTGTACACATACGAAGGCAGATTTTATTGAGACCAACCATTTCGACGTAGACAGAACACGGATCCCATATTACGGATCCATATTCAAGAATAGGTCGTACCAGCGAAGTATATAAATTTCTGGTAACAGAAGGATCAGTAAACTCTTTACTCCAACGCTTCACAAATCAGAGCACCATAAGCCTTATTAGTTGTTAACGATATATGTGATCTGAAATGTGATCGATCCAACAGAATACCAAGATCCATAAAGGATTCAACAGATTCCAGCATAACGTCATTTATATAAAAATTGGATTGGAGATTGACATTTCTAGAGAAAGAAATATGTTTACATTTTTTATAATAAGTTCCATTAAGTTGACCAGGCACCAGTTATGAAAGCTATCAAGATCAGACTGAAGCAATGACTGTTCATCTTGATCATTAACAGTTTTAATCAGGGATGCCAGAAAAAAATTGCTGTTATCCCCAAATAATCACAAGAAAATCCCCAACTTAACCCCACATAAAAATATTTTCGTTGAAAAGAAGTCAAACATATAAAAAACTGCAGACTCGAAATTAATTCAAAAAACAAACATTTTAAAAATTACTCTTTTGATTTTAATAAACTTTAAACATTCCTCTACTATCAACGATTTTTTGCGTTTTTAGTTTTTCAAAATTTTTTGTAGTCTTTATAGCACAGATCTCAGGATTTTTTCTAAAAATACAATTTGTTAAAATTGTCATATCTTCTTAACCGTCAGAATATAGAAATTATAATTAATTTTTCAGAGTTTCATTTGATGGCAATTTATACCTAATAGTGCAAAGTTTCGTATTATTTTTAAATACGAATTTCAGATTTGGTAAAATCATTTTAGAAAATACTCGTTAAAAAATGAAAGTGTTTCGTGTTGTCATGCGTATGACAACAGACAACAACGAAGGGAGTCCATACTAATTTTCTACTGATACTTTTTTTCGCAGTTATATTTTCTGATCCTGAATGAATATAAAAAAGAAACACATAAAAAACCATAACAGATAGATAAAGATTAAGAAAATCGTGTCGGTTGCCCGTTCTTGCATCAAATAAACCCCAACAAAATTTTCAAAAATCACCTAACAAAAACCCCACCCCCAAATTATATTTGTTTATCCCAATTTGCATTGACTAAACCCCAGGATTGGGGTCAAAACTCCAGTTCTGGCAACCCTGGTTTTAATAGTTTTGACGTCATCCGCATACATAAGAACATTAGAAAAGTGGACAGCAGAAGATAAATCGTTTATAAATAAAGAAAACAGTATTGGTCCAAGGTGACTACCTTGAGGGACACCAGATGTAACAGCAATAGTTTTTGATAGAGAATTACTAAATTTAACACACTGAGTCCGGTTGAATAATAGTTTTTTAACCAAATTAAAAGATTCTTACTAAAACCTATACAATCCAGTTTATGTAACAGTAGTACAAGATTAATTTTATCAATTGCTTTGCTGAAATCAGTGTAAATGACATCAGTTTACATTCGGTTCCGAAACCCGTAATTTACCACTGATGTAAGTTCAAGAATATTCGTAACAGTTGAGCGGCATTTACGGAATCCATGTTGGTAAGGTGATAAAGTAAAGTAGAGACTTGATGTGCAAGTATATCAGATACTATTTTCTCAAAAAGTTTAGGAATTGCACTCAGTTTAGCAATTCCTCGGTAATTTGACACTTCAGTTTTACTGCCAGATTTAAAGAGAGGTATTACGTATGATTGCTTCCACAGTTGAGGTAAACAACCAATTAGCAATGATTTATTAAATAGTGATGTTAAAGCAATAGATAAGCTATCAGCGCAATTTTTTAGGATACTGCTAGGAATTCCATCAGGGCCAGGGTTAGGTTAGGTTGAATAGAGGAGACGTTTAAAATGTCTCATGTCCATGGACATACACTTAAGCCAGTGGTGCGGCCTGTTGTGCGCTCCTTATTTATGATTTTCATACCCCACGGATTACAGAAAATCGGTACTAGACACGTATTTTCTCAGTATCTTCCAGTCATATCCTCTGAGATGAGTCAAGTCTGGCAATATGCCGGAACCGAAATATTGGGATCTTGCATGCGTGAAAGCTGGGCAGTGACACAGAAAATGTTCTATCGTTTCGATGTTTTCCCTGCATGCCCTGCACTCGTCGTTTTCTGCTAGTCCTATGCGATGAAGATTTTATTTATTTATTTATTTTATTATCGTTTTTCTGCACAACAAGAATTAATTTCTTATGATTACAGTACAGAAATGAGACCCAATAGGATGAGAAAATTTTAATTAAATTAAAATAATTTTATAAAAGCAAACAACAAAAAAAAAACATTAATTGATGAAAAGCTATTGAGATATTAAATATTAAAACACAATATAACATTAAGAGAAAAGACATTACTAATAAAATTTAACAATAATAAGCATTTTTAAATAAACCAATAATACAAATTTATAAAAAAAAATAATAATACAGTATTAAAACTTTGATATCTAAGAATATAATAATAATTTGGACATTTGAGCTTTACATGCAATAAAGAACTTTAAACAATAACTGTAAAACATTTGATCAAGAACTATTGCAAAATTTTATATAACTCCGTTTTAAATTTTATTGCATTGCTGATCAATTGAATATTGTGTGGAAGTGAATTCCAGAGACGCACTGCATTTATAAAGAATTGCCATTCAGATACCAGAGTCCTATGTAACAAGGGTACAAGTTTCTTTCCCCGATTGGACCTTGTGAATGAAAGCTTTTCGTACAAGTAATGAGGATTGCGTGTATATATAATTTTATGAAGAAAGATAAGAGCTCTACTAGACAAAAGGTTTTCGAAAGTGATACCATATAGAGATTTTGAAAAATGTGAAACTGAAATCATATCTCCTCAAACCATAAATATATCGCACAATGTTGTTATAAAGACTGTTTAATTTGCGTTTGCTACCTGTATCACAATTGGCAAATAGTTCACAACCATAAATCAAACCTGGTATTAAATAAGATTTGGCTAGAAGTAGTCTAATTTTAAGAGGAGTGTAACATTGGGTTGCCCAAAGTGAACGGAGTTTTCCATATGTTTGACCTAAAATAGTGTTTACATGATTAGACCAGGTCAACGTGCTATTGAAAACAATTCCAAGATTTTTAGCAAACGGTACAATTTCTATGACTTGACCATCAACTAAGATATTGTCATTACCTATATTACGAGCATTTCTCTTTTGAATTAATAAACACTTGGATTTTTTTGGGTTTAGACAAAGACCATTAGCTGAAGCCCATGTAAATATGTTTTCCAAGTCATGATTCAATTTGCCAGTAACTTCCATTATTTCCCCTACTGGACAACTAATATAAAGTTGTACATCATCAGCGTACATGTGTATTTTACAATGAGACAGGTGAGACGGTAGATCATTAGAGTAAATACTAGAAGTGGACCTAAAATTGAACCTTGTGGTACTCCCTTGGATACACAAAGATTGCTTGATGTGTGTAAACGTGTAAAAACGGACTGAGTGCGATTTGATAAATACGACATTATTAAACGAGTAGACGAGCAATGAAAATTAAAGAAATTAAATAACTTGAAACCTAGAACCGAGTGATCCACAGTGTCGAAGGCCTTTGAATGATCGAGAAGCACTAAGAATGTTATCATATCGTTATCTAAACTACATCTTATATTCTCCGAAACATCCAACAAGGCACTAATACAACCATGATTTTTTCGAAAACCAGATTGGTGGGGACAAAGTAAGCTGTTGGCGTGTAGGTATGAATATATTTGAGCATGTAATATTTTCTCAAATATTTTAGAAAGAAAACACAATATTGATATTGGTCGATATTCATTGCCATTTTTAGGAAGAGGAATGATTTTTGAATGTTTCCATGCAGAAGGAAAGGTGCTAGTGGTTATGATAGTATTAAAGAAATATGTGATATACGGTAAAAGTGGTTGTAATAATAGCTTCAAAAAACGTGGATCTATATTATCATATCCTACAGCATTTGATTTCACCCGGGAAACACTAGACAGAATATCCACCTCATATATCCTAGAGAATTCAAAACCATTATCATTATTGGAATTAATATATGACCCTTCAAAATTATAAAAATGTGGATTCGTTGGAATATTCGGTGTGTTGGTGAAATTCCTATTGAGCTCTTCAACATCAATATCGGCATTGCATCCTGCCTGATTATTGGCAATGCCTATATCGCGTATGGTTTTCCAAGTTTTTTTAGAATCTAAAGCAGCGCCAAATCGAAGACGGTAATAAGAAATTTTAGCCGATTGTATTTTGGAATTTACTTCTCTTCTAGCAGTTCGGAAAGCTTCGTGAAGTGCAGACGTTTTATATCTCTTCCATCTAGAGTAAGCTATGTCTCTCCTCATTATCGCTGCCTTTATAGATTCTGAAAACCACGGTTTGGAGCTGTTAGAAACAGTTTTAGTTTTAACGGGCACTGAAATTTGTTGCAAGTTATAGATATTAGATTGGAGAAAATTTAGTTGATCGTCCACGGAGACCATAGTATAGAGTAGATTCCAATCGATAAGATAGAACGAGTAGTTTAAAAGTTCGTGATTTACATTATTAAAATCATTATAAGAATGACAGTGCTCAATTCTGTTAATATTAAAATTATAACTTAGGAAAATAAGGTCGTGTTTCGAGAAACAAGAAGCGGAAATTTGGTCATAAAGCAGTATGTTCTGTCTGTTACTAACAAAAAATAGATCAAGTAGTGTACTACTAGTTTGTGAATAATGAGTAGGAATTGAAGAGTTGGGTGATATCAATCCAAAGGACGACATAGACTCAGTCAAACTGGTTTCAATTAGGACATTTGAGTTGAAATCACCGCAGATTATTACATCGCTAAAACCCAATGATATATCTTCGAGAACATTGAAGAATTCTTGGGTACTGATATTGTTGTTGGGTCTGTAAATACACCCAATGAGCATTTTTCTGGAAAACGAGATAATTTCTATGAAAACGTATTCAATGCTATCACCGGAAGCAGATTTACAAATTAAATTAGCCCTCAGATTGTTACGAATATATATGGCTGTACCACCCCCACGCCTTTCTCTGTCCGCTCTAAAGAGCGTGTACCCCTCAATTCGAACATAAGCATCTGGTGTAGAAACATTAAGCCATGTTTCAGAAACACATATAACATCCAGCTTAGATTTTTCAAAAATAAAGCGTAATTCATCAATTTTGTTATTTATACTTTGCGCATTAAAATGACAGATGTTGAAACCCTCCTTCTGTTTCGCAAGTATTTTAACCATATCCGCAGTTACGTCTCTAGAGTGATAATTATTTAACGCAGCCATAATATTTTAATTGAATGTGATCAATAGAGGATAAAAAAATAATCAGCAATGCAGGAAAAAACAGAGTTGTGAACAGAGTGGTAATGAAAATAATAATTGGAAACTGGAAACTTAGATGTGCCTGTAAGCTTGAGTGTCCCGTTAGAACACTTATCATCTTACTAATCTCGATCTTGTTTAGTTTCAGAAAACTACTGGTTTTCTTCTCATTTGGATCACCCCACAGTATCTTTGCAGTTGCTCCTACAGTTGCTCTATTCCACACAGTTTTGTGAGCCATCACTGCCCAATGCTTCAACTCATCCTTCGTGCTCGAACTTCTGCTTGAAATACTGTGTTATGGTCTGGGAGGCGGAAGTAAAGTTCGACTTCTGGTTCATCAATAAAAAGTCCCAGACCCTTCCTTCCTCCTAGCCTGAACCCATCAGTGTAGCAGCTGGTTCCCACTGGCGCATGAGCAAGTGTTCCGTTTTCCCAGGAGCGTCTGTCTGGCACGAACGATTCACAGGTAGCTGTAAGCCGCACTTCAGGAATGCGGTCGGAGATTTCCATTGTTTGAATATGACCGACCAGTGATTGTAATATCTTCTGATGGTACGACTTGTGGTCTCGATTTATCCATTCACCCATCACTTGTAGACGTCTTGCTGTGAGGGCTGCCTCATACTTTATACGGATATCTATTGGTTGGATGTGCAGTATAGTCTCCAACGCTCTTGTTGGTGCGGTTCTAATTGCTCCGCTTATGCCTAGACAGCACATACGTTGCACTTTTTGCAATGGTATTACGTTGTACTTTTTGTCCATTGATGTCCACCACACTACAGAGGCGTAGGTGATTATTGGTCTAATCACGCTCATGTAAAGCCAGTGTGTCATATTTGGACGTAGTCCCCATTTTGAACCTATAGCTCTTCTGCACAACGACCAACATCTGTGGGCCTTTGTAACTCTTTCTTCAATATGATCTTTCCAGTACAGTTTCTGATCCAAGATTACTCCCAAGTATTTTATCTTTTTAGATATGGCAATATTCTTATCCAGCAAACGAGGCACGGTAAAAGGACGAATCTTCCTTTTCCTTGTAAATAGACATATTTCTGTTTTGTCTGGATTAACATTTAGTCCCCTTGGTTGTGCCCAGTTATATGCTATGTTAGGTGCCTCTTCAGCTCTTCTGCATAGCTGGTTTGGATGTGTGCCCTTAGATGTATTATGACGTCGTCTGCATAACAGACTGGTTTAAGTCCTTCATTGGTGAGGGCTTTAAGGAGACTGTGTATCGTCGTAACCCATAGGAGAGGCGATAAAATGCCCCCCTGAGGTATACCGCGATTTACCTTGTCTCTGATTTTTACGTCATATGACCCACAAATAATCCACCTATTCCTTAGCATATTGTTGATCCAGTTTATCAAGGCCCGGTCAACCTGAAACTCGTCTAAGGACTGGATAAGTGTACCGGTCTGAACGTTGTTAAAAGCGCCCTCAATGTCTATACAAACGGCAAGTGTGTACAATTTTTCACTGAAGGACTTTTCTATGTGGTGTACTACCTCATGTAGAGCTGTTTCCACTGATCTTCCTTTAACATATGCGTGTTGCTTGAATTTTAGCTTGTCATCGGCTATCTTACTTTTGATCATGTCGTCAATTATTCGCTCCATTGTTTTTAAGAGGAAAGAAGTTAGGCTAATACGTCGATAAGCCTTTGGGATCGTATAACTCGCCTTGCCAGGCTTAGGTATGAAGACCACCCTTGATTCCTGCCAATTTTTTTGGGGTATATGCATAAGTTAGGCATGCAGTGAAAACTCCAACAAGATGAGTTGATACCAGATCCACCTCATTCTGAAGAAGCGCTGGAAATATTCCGTCCGGTCCCACAGCCTTATAGGGAGAGAAGCTTTTCTTTGCTTCTTTAACCATAGCATCCGTAATAGGTACTTGGTGCATTACATTTTCGGTCTGTAACTGTTCCTCTATTGGCCCAGCATTACCACTCGGAAAATGAGTTTTCATCAAAAGCCTTACGGTATCATCTATAGTTTCCATCTTTTTACCCGTTTCATCCACCAGTGTTTCGGTTTGGATATGAGTTTTTGAGAGGAACTTTTTTATTTTGGGCATGCTGTTAACGCTGTCTACCTGCTCACAGAAAAGTCTCCAGGAGTTACGTTTCGCCAGTCTAATGATTTTATAGTATTCTTTGAGCTTTCTGTGGTAGTCATCCCAATATACTGATAGCTTTTTACGTCGAGCTCTGTTGTAAAGTCTGCGGATATCCTTGCCAATCGAGCGAATTTGCCCTGTCATCCAGGGTTTCTCATAGGCAGATTTCCTTTCTCGAAGCGGGCAACTATCTTCGAATGATTTTACAAGAGCCTCCGTAATCCTCCTCACATTGATATCAATGTCTTCTGTACTTGGATAATCGTGTTTAGGCTGGCCCAATCGATTTCTAAGTAGATTGCCGAATTTGGTCCAGTCGGTTTTAGCCTTATTACGGAAACTTATTGGGCTAGGCGGTGGCCGTGCAATTTTAAACCTTATATAACGGTGGTCCGAATAGGAGTGTTCATCCGAAACCCTCCACTCATGGATCTCATCAATGAGGTTTTCCGAGCATATCGTTATATCTAATACTTCTTCCCTAATTTTGTTAACAAAGGTCGCCTTGTTCCCTATGTTGAGAGTTAGGAGATCGTTAGTATTCAAAAATTCTATAAGGGCTTGTCCCCTTTTATTGGTGTCACTACTACCCCAAGCAATATGGTGTGAGTTGGCATCACAACCAGCTAGTAACACATTACTTGTATTTTTGGATTCCCTTACCAGACGTTGTAATTCCGACGTAGGTGGCAATGTCGGCGCATCGAATGGCAGGTATACTGACGCCAGATACATACTTCCATTACCTTGTATCAGCACAGTTGCGTCCGATGTTGACAGCTCTGGAGAGAATAGATAGCATAAGTTTTTATGGCACAGAATACAAGTCCTTGGACGAGTACCTGTGTTAGCGTAGAAAAGATTGTAGTTCATATGGTTTAATCCAGTAACTTTGTTACTAGTAGTCCACGGTTCCTGGACCAAAGCAACATGAACCCTGCCTTTATTTATTATGTCCATCAGAGCAATGGATGCCATTTCGCTCCGGTGGAGGTTTATCTGGATGACCTCAATCATTGTCTTTCCAGTAACAATTTCCTTTGGGAGTCGTCTATCCTATTTGGTTGCACTCCCTCTTTATTTGGTAGTGAGTCTTTCTCCTCCTTTCGTTTACTACCTATTACACACTCTTCAAGTAGACCTCTTTGGGAGGCGGTGTTACTTTTTGTCGTTCCCTCTTTGTTTTGATTCTTTATGTACCTATTCCTATCACCACTATTGCTGGGAACATTCTGCAAAATTGGTGATATTATCGGCAATTTGGTAGTGTTATCGACCTCTTTTTGGAAGGCGGTGTAGTTTTTGTCGCTCCCTCTTTGTTTTGAGTTTTTGTGCTCCTCTTCATATCCTTATCACCACCTTTGCTGGGAACTTTCTGCAAAATTGATGATGTTATCGGCAAATTGGCGATGTTATCGACCACTTCCACCTCACTTTTTGGAATTGTCTCACTCGCTTCATTCTGTTCACTATTTTCGTTTGCCACTGCAGGCGGTACGTTCGTGTTTGGGCTCGACTTAACTGTCCTGCCAACGGGGGTTTTTCCAATCTTAAAGAAGATTTTCCAAATCCCGAAAAATGCTATGCCTTTTGTCTTGACAAGGCTATCCCTGGAATACGGGTCTATGCCTACCACCAGGAGAGAACCATCGGGATCATTTTTCCTGTGGAAGACTTCCCACTTTAAGGTTCGAATCTTGTTTGCCAATGACGCTGAGTATGCGCTCTGACGGTACCTTACTAGCCCATCCTCTGACATAGAAAGATGTTTTTATGAGTACAGGGATATCGCTTTTCCTTACCAGTTTCAGCTTTGCGCCGTCCCAAGGTGAGGGGATGCTCTCCACTAGTTTTCCGAGGACATCGACACAGCATTGTGATGCCAGTTTCAGCATCAAAACGCCCCTCTCAAACGTGCAACTCATTACTTGGATTGTTAGTCCATCATTAGATTCGAGAATGTGGTCCAATACCTTTGTGTAGAACAAATCTTCGAAGATGCTCTTTTGCTCTTCGGGAATTCTGCCAGACGCACTACTGTTATCAATTATGGCATAGTGTAGTTCGTCCTGAATATGTTTTTTGGCTATTTGGGAATAAGATGGTGTTTCCTTACCCTTTCTTATAGCCACCTTGCTTTTTCCTTTAGAATGGGTCTTTTTGTTTGAGGCCCCCTCTCTTATGGATGGTTTGGTTGACTTACTCACCTTCTCAACAACAAGATCAACTTCTCCTGCCACCATTAACGGATTCTGACTAGAAACTCCTTTTTTGGTAGATTGAATAGGTTTCTTCGAAGTGCTGGGTGTCGGTGAGCTTTTTTTCTTCTTAGTTGATTTCGCATGGCTATGCTCTTCGGGAGATCTGACTCTTTTAGTAGATGTAGAAGAGTCAGATTCATCCTGTAATATCTTCTGCCGGTTCATCTTATTCAGTTTCCTTCTTTGTGCCCCTGACAGTCTTTTCCGATTTTCAACTTATTAATATTGTTATCACTTGATGACTCAGAGTCCGAGTTCCCACTAGCTTTTAAAAGCTGGGGTTGCTTAGAGCCCCCCCCTTGGGTTTTCTTTATCTTCCCCATCGTTTATTTTGCCAAAGGCTAGATGTGCGCTTGTATCTGTTTCGACTACGGAATCCGAGGCACCCAACCCCGTAGAAGTTACTTGCTCACGATTGTTTGATAACTACGACACGTGACTCGCGAGTAAATCAACGCTTTCCGCCGGTACTGGGTTTATTTTTCCCTGCACCGTAATATCATTTACTTCATCAGGGTTAATCATAAATGTTTGGGAGAGACCCCCATAGCCAGTATTTGCCCGTAATAGGTACTTCGATGTTGGCCTTCCAGACTACTTCCAAAATGTCTGTCCTGAGACCGATGCAACAAATTCAACACCCACTTTAAGAACAACACCTTATGGTTGCGTAGTAGGTAGGTGAATAAGTATTGCGTAATAGGTTGGAAAAACTATCCGCTCTGCAATAACACATCCGTTCGCTACCACTGACGGCGACTGATGACGTTAAATGACGTTTAACGTTTTCAACTTCTTCATGTTCTCCAAAGCAGTATTATGATTCAAGAATGGTATATTAATAGGACTATATTGCAATAAGTGATACGGATAAGAGTTAGAATGATCATAAATGTATGTTGAATAAGTCGTTGCGAAGAAGTCTGCAAACATATTACTTATTGATAGGTCATCATTTGCTGTATCAGATCCATATTTTAAGGAATTCGGTAAGGCATAAGATCTTCGTTTCGAGTTAACAAATTTATAAAATGATTTGGGATTCTCCCTCAGCCGGTTTTTCATGTTTATCAAATAATGGCTATATGATTTTTTATTGATTATATTATATTCCGATCTTACAATGCAGTATTTACTGTAATCAGTAGAGGATCCAGATTTAAACTTTTAATATAGTTTGTTTTTATTATTCTTTATTTATGATAATAGACTATTATTCCAAGGAGGGCCAATGGGACTCACCTTCAGAACCAGAGGGACTTATGAATATGAATACAATCATTCAGTATATTGTAAAATAATTTTATTGATTCATTAATGTCATCAGACGAAAAAATTTCATTCAGTAGCATATTAAGTTTTGAATAATCGGTTCTGGAGAAATAGTATCTTTTGTGATTTGTTTTTGACTTATCAGTATTGGAATGAGAATTTGCAAGAAAAAGAATCTTCAAACCTATTGTTGGATGATAACGGTCCTCAGGATACGTAACAGCATTCGAAGGACACAATGATACATTAGCTGGAGGGTATGTAAATATCAAGTCTAATAATTTTCCAAATGAATTGTGTATATGATTGATTTGAAAAAGTCCTGATTTCAATACAGATTCGATAAATTCCACAGAAACCACTGGAGTCAACAGGAATTAAATGATCTACGTCAGGTGAATGATTCCATATAACTGTGGGCAAGTTAAAGTCACCAAACACAGCAAAAATATCAGAAGCTTTACAGGTATGAAATATAGACTCAATAACAGTTAAATGCGATTGATATATTTCCACAGGAGAACCAGGAGGAATGTAGGAGCAGGAAAGAAACAAATATTTATCTCTAATACGAATTTTTACAGAAACAAATTCAATATCAGGATTTGAACAGGAAACAAGCATATCTGAGTATAGTTCAGTAGAAATTGCTATAAGCACACCACCACTAATAATAATAGTGATACGATATCATTTCGAGTAGGCAAATGTATAATATCCGTTAGACCATTTATTATTTTTTCGGTACTGATTTCCGGGCCGAAAAAGTTTCCATTTGACCTACAAACCTCGAATAAAAAATTTGGTGCCGATTGGATAACGCTAAGGTCTGCCCAAAGTTGTTTGAAAACACAAAACTCACTTTACATGAACAAAATTTGGGTTTTTATCAAATGTCACATGTTCAAGTAATTAAAAAATATTTTATTAGCATGAAAAGTTTTTAAATGATCTTTGAATAAAATTTTCTTTCTTACAAGTCGTAAACAATCAAAATCGACCGAGAAACGAAAAAGTTACAGCAGTTTTCATTTGAATTTTACGTCATGACAGGGCATGCATGCACACCGACATGGCCTCTATGCAATCACAATAAAAATAGATGATGCTTGTGCATGCATGAAAAAAACAACGGATTTGCATGATAGTTGATTTTTCGCATCAGTCTGACATTTTTCTACTGGTCAAATAAGAAAACATAAGCAGAACTTTGCAGCGCGCTATACGGCCATGCAACAGGGTCGTTTACAGGACGCGCTCTGCCTCCAGCCTAAGTGAATTGAGAAAGGGACAGCTTCGCACAAAATTTAATTTTAGTCATATTCTTATTTGTCTCCAGACCGACCACATCCAAAATGGTTACTAGATCCAGTGATAAATTTCGCACCGTAGAATCAGTTGGGCATGTATCACATACAATATCGGGAGCCAAACTGCCGTCAAACAGACAGATATTTCATGATGTGATAACTGTAATGTATAATGCTGCGACGCCTCTGACCACTGTTGGTGAGCTTGTGATTAATCGATCTACACATCAAATTTTTTTGGCTCCCCCAAAATCCCGGCTGGTACTGGAGAAAAGATGGCCAAAGTCGTTCATGATACACTCATCAAATACATGTCAAAACACTGGTTCGTGCATTTTGTTGCAGAAAAAATTAGATCGAAAATTAATCAAGTTCCCATGTTCTCATCACATGATGGAGATAGTATTGAAACATGTGTTTGAGGTTAAACTTCGGCGACTTGTGGTCCTGAAGTGCCTATTTTTAATCGTTTTGCTGCCGTTTGGGTATGTCTCGCCCCCAAATCCTTTAAAAACGGACTCGAAGATCCAACTGTACGCTCAAAAATAAGTAATGCTGACTGCGAAGTCATTAAGAAATTCTGCATTAAACAGCTAAATGAAACACAAATCCGAGCTGATTACAAGGAACTATTACAATTAACAATTGGGTTAGATCGGCGAAACGTAACTCCTGGAGGCTTTTCTGTGAACAGGTAGACAGCATTAACAGCATGTCTAAAATGAAAAAGTTCCTCTCAAAAACTCATGTCCAAACCGAAACACTGGTGGATGAAACGGGTAGAAGGATGGAAACTATAGAGGATACCGTAAGGCTCTTGATGAAAACTCATTTTCCGACTGGTAATGCTGGACCAACAGAGGAACAGTTACAGCATGAAAATTTATTGCATCAAGTACCTATTACGGATATAACAGAAGGTATGGTTAAAGAAGCGATAAAAGGTTTCTCTCCCTTTAAGGCTGCGGGACCGGATGGAATATTTCCAGCACTTCTGCAGAATGAGGTGGATCTGGTATCAACTCATCTGGCTGGAGTGTTCACTGCATGCCTAACCCATTCGTATACCCCAAAAAACTGGCAGGAATCAAGGGTGGTCTTCATACCAAAGCCTGGCAAGGCGAGTTACACGACCCCAAAGGCTTATCGACCCATTAGCCTTACTTCTTTCCTGTTAAAACCAATGGAGCGAATAATTGATGACATAGTCAAAGGTAAAATAGCGGATGACAGGCTAAAATTCAAACACGCCTATGTCAAAGGAAGATCAGTGGAAACAGCTCTGCATGAGGTAGTGCACCACATAGAAGAGTCCTTCAGTAAAGAAATGTATACACTTGCTGTTTGCATAGACATTGAGGGCGCATTTAACAATGTACAGACCGATACACTTATCCAGTCCTTAGACGAGTTTCAGGTTGACCGGGCGCTGAAAAACTGGATCAACAATATGCTAAGGAATAGGTGGATTTTTTGTGGGTCATATGACGTAAAAATTAGAGACAAGGTAAATCGTGGTATACCTCAGGGGGGCATTTTATCGCCTCTTCTATGGGTTACGACGATACACAGTCTCCTAAAAGCCCTCACCAATGAAGGACTTAAACCAGTCTGTTATGCAGACGACGTTGTAATACTTCTAAGGGGCTTTCATCCAAATCTATTATGCAGAAGAGCTGAAGAGGCACTTAACATAGCATATAACTGGGCACAACCAAGGGGATTAAATGTTAACCCAGACAAAACAGAAATATGTCTATTTACAAGGAAAACGAAGATCCCACGTTTTACCCCGCCTCGATTCCTGAATAAGACAATTGCTATAACTAAAAAGGTAAAATACTTGGGAGTAATCTTGGATCAGAAACTGTACTGGAAAGATCATCTTGAAGAAAGAGTTACAAAGGTACACAGATGTTGGTCGTTGTGCAGAAGAGCTATAGGTTTAAAATGGGGACTACGTCCAAATATGACTCACTGGCTTTACATGAGCGTGATTAGACCAATAATCACCTACGCCTCTGTATTGTGGTGGACATCAATGGACAAGAAGTGCAACGTAATACCTTTGCAAAAAATTCAACGTATGTGCTGTCTAGGCATAAGCGGGGCATTTAGAACTGCACCAACAAAAGCGTTGGAGACTATACTGCACATCCAACCAATAGACATCCGTGTAAAGTATGAGGCAGCCCTCACAGCAAGACGTCTACAAGTGATGGGTGAATGGATAAATCGAGACCACAAGTCGTACCATCAGAAGATTTTAGAATATCTAGTTGGTCACATTCAAACGCCAGAAATCTCGGACCGCATTCCTGAAGTGCGGCTTACAGCTACCTGTGATACGTTTGTGCCAGACAGACGCTCCTGGGAAAATGGAACTTTGGCCCATGTGCCAGTGGGAACCAGCTGCTACACGGATGGGTCCAAGCGAGGAGGAAGGACGGGTCTGGGACTTTTTAGTGATGAACCAGAAGTCGAACTTCACTTCCGCCTCCCTGACCATAACACGGTATTTCAAGCAGAAGTTCGAGCAATCGCGGAGTGTGTGAACTGGCTCAGTAACACGACAAAGCCTAAATATGCCAACATCTTCACAGATAGCCAAATGGCGATTCAAGCAATAACATCGGAAAGGGTCAAATCCAGAACTGTGTTGGACTGTGAAAGAACGATAAATGATTACTCAGCCCATGGTCAATTGCGTATTTGCTGGGTACCAGGACACAACGGAGTGATTGGAAATGAACGGGCAAACAACTTGGCTTCAAAGGGCAGAGAACTTCGAGTAATAAACTTGAAAAATTGGAAACCTTTCGAAGCCACGAAAAATGAGTTGAAGCACTGGGCAGTGATGGCTCATAAAACTGTGTGGAATAGCGTAACAGTAGGAGCAACTGCAAAGATACTGTGGGGTGACCCAAATGAGAAGAAAACCAGTAGTTTTCTGAAACTAAACAAGATCGAGATTAGTAAGATGATAAGTGTTCTAACGGGACACTCAAGCTTACAGGCACATCTTCATCGCATAGGACTAGCAGAAAACGACGAGTGCAGGGCATGCAGGGAAAACATCGAAACGATAGAACATTTTCTGTGTCACTGCCCAGCTTTCACACATGCAAGATCCCGATATTTCGGATCCGACATATTGCCAGACTTGACTCATCTCAGAGGATATGACTGGAAGATACTGAGAAAATTCGTGTCTAGTACCGATTTTCTGTAACTCGTGAGGTATAAAAAGATCATAAATAAGGAGCGCACAACAGGCCGAACCACTGGCTTAAGTGTATGTCCATGGACATGAGACGTTTAAACGTCTCCTCTCTTCAACCTAACCTACAATTAACAATAATGTTTCTTGGTTGTGTCGGCGATAACTTCCGAACACCTTGTCCAACATCCCACGCAAGGTTCATGGGAAAAGGCATTTATGCCTTAAAAATATACCTATTTCTAGAGCAGTTTGCATTGACAAAACGAGAGTCCAGTGGGCGTGGTTTACATGCAAAATGCCATACGAGCACCAAATCAAGATATACACTTGTTGAAAGACAAGATGTGTTTGAAGCGGTTTGAAGAAATGGAAAAATCATTTGTGGTATTTGGCCCTAGAATCAATGGCTTTGGCATTTTTCGATTCGGATGTTTCACTCGAAGAGAAACGAAAAATGGTTAGGCATCTGCAATCAACAGAGCCCGTCGTAAATCTGGAAAACGATCGAAAATTCTCCGCCCCGAAACTATTGCTGTGTAATAATTTGAGCGATTTCGTCTCATACAAAACCAAACATTTTTTCGGTGCTTTTGGATTGAGTACTGAATTTTTCAAGCATGACCCATCCATTTGGGAAGATTATCAAGATACTCTCGATGTTTGTCGTAATCTGTTTGTTAATTAGAATAAATGATTTTTCAAGCTCGAGGTCATTTCATTAGTGATTTATTTATTGATTTATATTTTCACATCGATATTTCGCAATTTTCATGAATTGCATCATCGGGATGTTTCTACAATAAAAACACAAAAAAATATATTTAAATACAAACTTCAAATTAATATCACAGATGGATTGGGTAAACAAATTTAAAACATATTTTAGATTGACCACTTACACGTAAAAAACATAAAATGAATAATACTTAAAGCTAAGGTAGCATCACTACCATCGTCTTCTGTTGTAAATATTGCACTGTTTGTTTTTTACTTATTGCATTGGGATCTTTGTATGTTTTTTGCTTTGTCTATCAATCCTCTGTAGTTGACTGCGCAGTTGTCAACGTCTGTCTTGAAGTTTATGCGTTTTGTTGTTGGTACATTGAGAATGTGCAGCATTTCTAACGTGTATCGTTTGTTATGTTGTTATTCGCTCTGTAACACTCGTGCTATGTCGAAGTTAGGTTGGTGCATTTTGTTAGTACAGTGGCTCACGAGTGCAGTTTTTGGAATCACATTATTGTGTCTTAGTTTTAAATCTGATTTGTGTGCAGATAATCTAGTTTTTAATTTGTTTTTTGTTGTGCCAACATAAAACATGTCACAATTTTCCTTGTCGTTGCCTTCGCATGGAATTTGGTATATAACGTTGGTTTTATCGATTGTGGGAATTTCAGTTTTTGTATTGCTGAACAATTGTTGTAGTGTATTGTGAGATTTGTAGGCGATGTTGAATTTCTCTCTTTTGAACAAATTTGAGTTTTCAATTCTCTCCGATATATTTGGTATGTATACCATTGATTTATATGTTTTAATTTCTTCTGTGTTGACGTTGTGTTTAGTTGTGTTCTTGAAATATTCGGAAATTAATTTTTGTATTAAATTACAAGGAAAATTGTTGTTGTATAATATGTTTTTTATTTTAATTTTGTTACGGTTGTGGAAATCTTTATCACTGATGCTTAATATACGATTAATGATATTTTTCGCTGTGTTTATTATGATTCTTTTAGGATGTTTTGAGAAGAAGTTTATAATTCTGCCAGAAGCTGTGGGTTTTTGGTACCAATCAATTTTTATACGGTTATCTTGTCTTATTACAACTGTGTCGAGATATGGAAGTCTTCCGTCTTGTTCTTGTTCTATAGTGAACTGAATGTTTTTATGAAATCCGTTGAGAGATTTTAATGTATCCTCGATTGCACTGTCCCGAATTATCACGAATAGATCGTCAACATACTTAGTCATTAAAGCCGGTTTTGTTGTCAAGTTATCCATACAGGTGTCAAGTAGTTTCTCCAGTACAATATCTGCAACAATTGGAGAAGCCGGTGAACCCATTGGTAGGCCTCTTTTTTGTTTGTATATTTTGTCCTCATATTTAAAGTATCTGTTTTCGTTTATGCAGAATTTTAGAATACGTACGAATAGGCTCTTGGTCATATTTGTATATTCTTTTATTTCTTCCCATCTTTCATCTATGATGCTTATCGCCAAGTCTACCGGAATGCTCGGAAAAAGTGAAATTACATCAAAGGATACTAATTTTTCATCGTTATGTATCTTTCAGCTTATTCCTAAATTGCACGGAGTCCCTTACATTATATATAGAGTTTTTTAATATATTTACAATATACTTGCATAATTCACCAGATGGCGCATTTATTGAGGAGCATATTGGTCTCAAGGGGTATTCATCTTTATCGATTTTTGGTAGTCCATAGATCCTTGGAGCTCTGGCCACGTCAGTCTTTAATATCTTTTTTTCGAATGTTGTGATGATGTCATTCCTAAACAGCTCTTCAACCAATTCATTATTTTTCTTCTGTAAGGATGCAGTAGGGTCTTTAAGCAATCTCTGATATGTCATTATATCCCCGACTATGTTCATCATTCTCTCTTTGTATTCGCTTTTATTCATTGCGACCGTTACGTTCCCTTTGTCTGCATTAACTATTAATATGTCTTTATTTTTATATAAAAAACGTTTGCTTTGTTCCACTGTGCGAAGTATAAAGGTATCTCTCCCATTATTTTGCATCTTATTCATGTGGTTGTCTATGATGGTTGTTAGTTTTGTCCGTGCATTTTCTTGTTCTTCTCTTCCTTCGTTGGTATGTATTAAATCTTCGCTATCCGCTATGTATTTGAAGAGAGGGAAATTGCTTTTTGTTGTCGGAATTGCATGTTTTTGGCCTAGCGAGAGGAGCCACTTTACGTCGTCGGGGAAGCTTTTGTTCGTCTTATTGACCAACCAATTTTCGTTGAGAATTATTCCTAGATCTTCTCTCTGTTTTTTCTTCAGTTTCTCAAATTTTTGTTTATGGATATCGGTCTGTCTGTGTTTTTTTATTGATAACATTGCATTTTCAGTGTGCTGTTTAGGAATGACATCATCACAACATTCGAAAAAAAGAGATTAAAGACTGACGTGGCCAGAGCTCCAAGGATCTATGGACTACCAAAAATCCATAAAGATGAATACCCCTTGAGACCAATATGCTCCTCAATAAATGCCCCATCTGGTGAATTATGCAAGTATATTGTAAATATATTAAAAAACCTGACAAAAAACTCTATATATAATGTAAGGGACTCCGTGCAATTTAGGAATAAAAAAAAGGAAAAATTAGTATCCTTTGATGTAATTTCACTTTTTCCGAGCATTCCGGTAGACTTGGCGATAAGCATCATAGATGAAAGATGGGAAGAAATAAAAGAATATACAAATATGACCAAGAGCCTATTCGTACGTATTCTAAAATTCTGCATAAACGAAAACAGATACTTTAAATATGAGCACAAAATATACAAACAAAAAAGAGGCCTACCAATGGGTTCACCGGCTTCTCCAATTGTTGCAGATATTGTAATGGAGAAACTACTTGACACCTGCATGGATAACTTGACAACAAAACCGGCTTTAATGACTAAGTATGTTGACGATCTATTCGTGATAATTCGGGACAGTGCAATCGAGGATACATTAAAATCTCTCAACGGATTTCATAAAAACATTCAGTTCACTATAGAACAAGAACAAGACGGAAGACTTCCATATCTCGACACAGTTGTAATAAGACAAGATAACCGTATAAAAATTGATTGGTACCAAAAACCCACAGCTTCTGGCAGAATTATAAACTTCTTCTCAAAACATCCTAAAAGAATCATAATAAACACAGCGAAAAATATCATTAATCGTATATTAAGCATCAGTGATAAAGATTTCCACAACCGTAACAAAATTAAAATAAAAAACATATTATACAACAACAATTTTCCTTGTAATTTAATACAAAAATTAATTTCCGAATATTTCAAGAACACAACTAAACACAACGTCAACACAGAAGAAATTAAAACATATAAATCAATGGTATACATACCAAATATATCGGAGAGAATTGAAAACTCAAATTTGTTCAAAAGAGAGAAATTCAACATCGCCTACAAATCTCACAATACACTACAACAATTGTTCAGCAATACAAAAACTGAAATTCCCACAATCGATAAAACCAACGTTATATACTAAATTCCATGCGAAGGCAACGACAAGGAAAATTGTGACATGTTTTATGTTGGCACAACAAAAAACAAATTAAAAACTAGATTATCTGCACACAAATCAGATTTAAAACTAAGACACAATAATGTGATTCTAAAAACTGCACTCGTGAGCCACTGTACTAACAAAATGCACCACCCTAACTTCGACAAAGCACGAGTGTTACAGAGCGAATAACAACATAACAAACGATACACGTTAGAAATGCTGCACAGAATGTGAGAATCAATGTACCAACAACAAAACGCATAAACTTCAAGACAGACGTTGACAACTGCGCAGTCAACTACAGAGGATTGATAGACAAAGTAAAAAACATACAAAGATCCCAATGCAATAAGTAAAAAACAAACAGTGCAATATTTACAACAGAAGACGATGGTAGTGATGCTACCTTACCTTTAAGTATTATTCATTTTATGTTTTTTACGTGTAAGTGGTCAATCTAAAATATGTTTTAAATTTGTTTACCCAATCCATCTGTGATATTAATTTTAAGTTTGTATTTAAATATATTTTTTTGTGTTTTTATTGTAGAAACATCCCGATGATGCAATTCATGAAAATTGCGAAATATCGATGTGAAAATATAAATAAATAAATCACTAATGAAATGACCTCGAGCTTGAAAAATCATTTATTCTAATTAATAATAAAAAAGGTTGAATAATATACACACATTATGAAAAAAGTAATCTGTTTGTTGTTAACGACACTGCTGAACGCGGTGTACAATTTATGAATGATTACAACAGAATACTTACGAAAGACGAAGAACGAAATCAATTTATATTACAGTGCATTGAAGAATATCGTAGAAAATGTCCCTCACATAACAAGTCAGATCTAATATAATATTGAATTAATTGTATTTTTTGTTTTTTTTCACCGATCTTAATATTTAAAAACTATTTATTAATTAATAATACAAAGAAATGTAATTTTACTTATTTAAACATACGATTTTTGAATAAAAAAATATTTCCCCTATAAAGTGTGTTCTAAATTTTGAATGAACTTTGGGCAGACCCTAGGGTTATCCGATCGGCACAAACATTTTTAGGGAAGTCTTGTAGGCCAAATGGAAACTTTTTCGGTCCGGAAATCAAAGATCGCAGCAACTTTCACTTTTTGCATCATGTGCTATAAACGGTCTAATATCCGTAGGTTCATTATTCTTATAAACAAACTCGTGAATAATTGCATTCGGGGTCCAAAATTAAGGATTAACAACATCATTAAAATTATCTACAGGAACAATAATTTTGAATGATGATTTGCTTCTTTTCACAGAGTATTTAAATTTATATATTTTCAGATCAATGTCGGTTTTTAACTTTGTTTTAATGTAATGAGATATATCCGCAAAGGTTGTATTTGCAGCGAAACGGGCAGCAAAACCAGTTTTCATAGGTGCCAGAAATTTCAGTTCTTTTGGAGCATTAACAGGTTTACCATTATTCATCGTAGAATTTTGTACAAATGGAGAACTTGACGGAGAAAGAACTTATTCAATCCACATGGGGTTAAGTCCAAAGTAGGTGTAGCTGTAGATAACATTTTATTATCAGATGGTTTAAACACTGTTTTTTGATTCGCCAAAGAAGCGTTTTGGATTTCAGGTTTATCAACATGTACAGAGATAGAAGACTTCGGGACAGAAACATGATTCTCCCGAACTTCCAGAGGAAGTTCATTTTGATTTTCATCAGCATCATAACGGACAATTTGGGAACTCGGAAAAGTAATCTGTTCAATTACATTTTTCTCAGGTTGATGTACTACAGTGCTCGTTTTTCTTCTTTTTCTTAAACTGTCAGATGGAGACAGTAAAAAGTTATCAATTCGGAAAGTACTATCAAGAATGTCTTTGTATTTTTTAAAACGGTCCATAAGTGAGGGAAGGTCATTTTCAATGTTCTCCAATTCCTTACGAGTGTTTTTAAAAAATTCGAAGAATTCAATTTACATTTCTTGCAAGACCATCGAAGGCCCTTGTTTTCAAGAAGATTATCGGCAGTACGTGGTGCCAATTCTACACATTTAGCATGAAAAGCATCAAGACAAAGCCAACACGTAACCATTGGTTCGTCAATTTTTGATACTTTACAGTTATTTGAGGAACAGATAATTTTTAGAAAATTTTATAATTCCGAAAATACAAATGTAAAATAAACAGGTAGCGACACCTTTTGGTAAGTAGGCGCAGTAAGGTTCAGAAAGAAGGGTGGTAACAAGTGGAACGTAATAAATACCAATATTTATAGTATACTTTCAGGCACGTGGAGAGTGGGGATGCAAACTTTAAGATAAAGTTCAGCTGTTTAACACAGAAGTACAAACAGCTGATTGCAAACAAATTAAAAAACAATAGCTCAATCACTTCAGAAAATGTCAGTAGTTTAATTCTTTTTAAAACACGTTTAAGCACCGGAATATATAACACTGTATTTCACTTTAATAAAAACTTTAAATACGGAGCGGTGAAAAACACGTCTTATCCCAGCAAACTTTATATGAAATTGAGAAATGTCAAATACATGAATACTGCCAAATTCGGATAAAATCGGTTCAGATTTAGATATAACCCCCATATATACGTTAGCCCCGATTTGACAACTAAGCGCTGTAGAGACTGTATTTTATATCCGATCAGTACGAAATTCGACAGAAAGAGGTTCCTATTTTACATGAAAGAATTTTAGATTGAGATCAGCATTTCCGCGATAAAAAGAGCGCGACAAAAAAACTAGGAAAACAAATTTGTTTAGAATTATTCTGTTCTTGAATGTTTTTTGTTCGAAATTTAGTCATCCCGGAATATTTATCGCGGAAATGCTGACACCAATCTATTCCTCAGAGATCATAAAATGCAAATTTACTAATCTTATTAAATTCGCTATAATATTGTTGTACACATTTGGCGATGTAAGTTCAATTTATGGATTAAAAAATGTTTTTTTCGCGTTAGCTCACGAAAGGAAACAGATCAGATTTGGTCTCTTCATAGTTGAGTAGAGGGTATGATTCCGAACAAAACCTCATTAGCCGTTTTTAACGTCAATCTAATTCTGTGAACGTTCGAAAAATGCTCTAAACAATAAGTCCTATGTGTAGATTTTCTTTACTGCTTTTTCACATATACAATTTTTGATACGATATATTGGTGGTAAATAACACTATGCAACAAAAATTTTGTCCAAGGGATGTCAATAACAGTTTCTGGTGCAATCAGGGTTACCATAACCTTCTTTCGGAAAGGAGGACTTTTGTGTCAGAAAAGGAGGACATTTGTAACATTTACAAGAAGAGTTTGAAACTTTCGGAGGGCATTTAAAAAATACAATTTCCTATGATAATGCTGATGCTGAAATCTGAACAAATTTTCTTCAAATTTGGCAAGGTTTGGTCTTGGGTGCTACACTTAAATCTGAGCAGATATACACCAAATTCGACAATGTGGGCCCTTGGATCAAGAAACTCCATCCTGCTTAATTTCAAAGTGATTGGATATGAAAAAGCTTCTGTGGCGCTAAAAGGCCATATCGGAAAGAAAATTTATATAGGGTCTATATCTAAATCTGAACCGACTTTGATCAATTACTTCCCAGGTATGAAATAGCCCTTATTGTCATATTTTAGCAAGATCGGAATGAAAGTGGGACCTGTGCTTAAGGAACAATTTTAAATAGATAGACAATCGGTGTTCTTTAAAGTGGGTCTAGCTCCAGTATTTTTAGGTGTTAGTTATAATAAATAAGTGAAGCGGAGTTAAGATCTGGCAAGCCGAATTTTGCATATCCTTCACCATAGATTGCATGTCAACTGTTTTTTGATTCTTTGATATTTGTTGCGTTAAGAAGTAAAATCTTAAGGTACCTTTGTGTGGGGGCTGTATCAAAACATGGACCTATGATGACCATCGTTCGTCTGAAGGGTTCTGGATATACATACTCCCAAATTACCAATTTCAGTTCGTCCAGTTGAAATTTGCAGTCTCTATGGCGTTAATAAGTCAAATCGGACAGAAGATGCTAAAAATTGATCGATATTGCCCATTTTCAATCCTAAGTTACCTGCAGCTATAAGAAGTATCTGTACCAAATTTCAGTCATCCAGCTCAATCATTGTAGTACTAACTTTGTACTAAAAGTACTTGCGAGTATAATTCATGTGGAGGTTTACTGATTGTGAAAAATTTTAATTTGGAGGAGGACAAATCCATAATTTTTGAAAAAGGAGGGAGGACGGGAGGACACTAGTTAAAAAAGAGGACATGTCCTCCAAAAGGAGGACGTATGGTAACCCTGGGTGCAATTAGGTGTCACAAACACAAAAATATTAAAAAAAATTGTATGGTAATTTTTTTTTTTTAATTCCAGCTTTCATGGAAAGTGCATTCAGTGTTTGGACCATAATCAAGTATAAGCCTCATTGAGCCGTGTTATGCCTCAAATTAAAGGGAATTATGAGGGCTACATATACTGCAAATATCGCTTTCACGTAGAATCTTTGGTTTAGTAACAGTCGTCAAATATATGAGAAAAAAATGATTTGTTTTTTAAAAACAGTTTTTCCTGGTACAAAAAAAACCATAAAAAATAGAAAAAAAATCGAAAAAATTATTTTATCACATTTTTAAAAAGCCAGCATGCTAACGAAGAGAACACTGTATATTTGAAATCTATGGATAGATGTAAAAGTTATGAGCTACGAGTATTTTGTAAATGTTAGGGAAATTAAAAAAATCTTGTTTCATATTTTTCCGTTTTTAAATGATGTTTTTGCTTATACGAGTATTGAATTCGCCATATGTGAGAGAGACATATAAGAGACATTGCACTTGCATTTTATTTTATGAGGATTTATGACAGACATTATAAAATTATAGAGAGGACGAGGTTTTATGGCCATTCCTAACCCTCCATAAAACTTGATATGCAATGTGAGAGCTATATTGGATAAGATCCGCTCAGATAGAGGGTCATTCAACAATATTTGTGGTTTTTTATTTATGAGGTTTCCATTCAGTTACGCCTTTTAGGGGCATGGACATCCCAGTCGTATATACAGTTAGTAAAATTATATGTACGCAATACAAAGTAGTACGCGACAGTCTTGAAAATAGTGGGTGTCTACTTTCGAAGCAAACTATATGTCAGCTACAGATACTGCAACTTACGAACCTTAAACCCGAATTTATGAATGAAATTTCTTATTAACAAATTAGTGTAATTCAGCGCCTTAAAGAGATAAGTCGATTTTCTGAAAAATATTACAAAGTTATATTTCGAAGTATGAGTAAAAGGCAAAGAACTTTTCAATGTGTAAATGATCCCGACAATTTCTGCAACATCTGCGGAAAATATGTAATTAAAAAAATCGACGTGCGTTTAGTAAAATAATAGAAGAAATATATGTGTAATATTTTGGTATACGAGTTAAAAATATGAACGAACCGTGGACACCTAGTATTTTGTGTAATTCGTGCCATGTAAATCTTACTCGATGGACTAGTGGAAGAATGCGGTAAGTACTTTAAAATTAATGTATTACTTCACGTGCAATTTGGAATGCCAATGATTTGGAGGCAACCATTCATTCACGATACAGACTTCTATTTTTGTCTAAGTTAATAGATTGGAGTGGGAAGTGTCCAAGTATAGCTAACAGCCTAATTACGGAAGCATCATCAAGTTCAACTGAGTACTCAACACTGAGCGATTCAAGTTTGAGTCAGAAGTCATCGCTTTTAACTCAGTTTCAACTCCCTGATCTAGTGAGAGATTTCGAACTGACCAAAGATAAGGCAGAACTACTTGCATCTCGGATGAAACAGTACAATATTTTGGCCCCAGATGTTAACATATTATATTACATATAGAGTCCGTGATATTCCTTACAAACAATTTTATACAACTGTGGATAACAGATGCTGTTGCAAGGACATTCCCGAATTGTTCGAGGACATTAATCAAACATACAATTCAAATGAATGGCGGTTACTTGTTGACAGCAGTAAAGAAAGTTTGAAAGCAGTACTTTTGCACAACGGAAATCAGAAACCGTCGATTCCCATTGCTCATGCTGTCAACACTAAGGAATCATACGAAACAATGGCTAAATTGATAAAATACATACATACAAATATGAACATGACTGGACAATTTGTTGCGATTTAAAAGTAGTTGGTATTTTATGCCTCTGGGATAGCCGATATTTTACCACCACTGCATATTAAGCTGGGGCTCTTTAAAAATTTTGTAAAAGCCTTAAGGAAAGATGGCAATTCACTCTCATATTTAAAAAGTTTATTTAAAAGTCTTTCTTTTCAAAAAATCGAAGAAGGAGTTTTTGATGGGCCTAAAATAAGGAAACTGATGAAAGACGTGAATTTCGAATCATATTTGACGTCGAATGAAATTGCAGCATGGAGGTCGTTTAAGCGTGTAGTTTCAAATTTCCTTGGATCCAATAAAAGTCCGCAATATGAAACAATGATTAATGATTTGTTAAAAAATTATGAAAAAATTGGTTAGAAATATATATATTTTTAAACTTATGTATATATTCTTCGAACTTATTTTTCGCTTTATGTATTCCAACAGGCGTAAATATGTCCCTCAAAATTCATTTCTTGCATTCTAATTTATACTTTTTCGCCGAGAATCTTGGCGACGTAAGTGACGAACATGGCGAAAGGTTTCACTAAGGAATGAAGTCCATCGAGCGGCGTTACCAAGGGCACTGGGATGAAAGAATGATGGGAGATTATATTTGGTTCCTCATTAGGGAAACCGACTCCGAAATCTACAAACCTCAACAAAGAACTCACAATTACTTCTAATGAAACATATTCATGTAAATAAACTCAAATGTACATAATATAAATAAAAGTAATAAATAAAATCGCGACTTAAACAGAAATTTAAAAAAAAAAATTTTGGAAATTCTGTTACCCCCACCAAAAGGGCTATAATTTCTACATTTATCCATAGATTTTTTTCAAATTATTTCTTAATTATTATTTTCTTCACTAGGACCCAAACTTTTAAAAAATAAAATAAAATATTTTTTTCGATTTTTTTTTCTATTTTTTATGTTTTTTTGTCCAAGGATTTTTTTTTGAAAAAAATCTACTTTTTCCAATTTGTTTAATGACTGTTACTAAACCACTGTTTCTAAGTGAAAGAAAAAAATTAAAAAAAATGTATCCATAAAAAAATTTTTGGTTTTGATTTTATATAACAGTATGCCACAATCTATACAAAAAAATAATTTGTAGGTCTAGGACACAAAACAATTTTTTTTGTTGCATAGTGTAATTAAAAGATGAATACAAAAATCTAAGGGCCTTATTCATAAAAAGTTAAAGAAGGTTTGAGGAATGCTTTAGCAGTGTTAAAGCGTTCTTCAAACCTTCATTAAATTTTTATGAATAAAGGCCTAAGATATTAAGTATATCGCGAATTGACGAAATGGCACGGTTTTTTGTCTCTCCTGAAAACTAGTAAAAAAACACATAGGAGTTTTCGTCGGGGCACCGATGATGTTTAAATATGTAATTCTTACTCATAAATAAAGACTTGTTCACATCAAAATTTTTGTATCGCTTCGAAATTATTTACAATGACATATCGTAGCAAAACATGCAAATATGCTAAGTCCAGTTTCAAAAAATTTTCAGGGGGAAGAAAAAACTTTCTGACTGTTTCTAAATTATATAATTTTCATTCTGCAAATGCCGCTTAAAAATCAATAATTTTTAATTATAATTATCATAAATTTACGTTTTTATACAGACGTCACATGTTTTGTATTTTTGTATCATTGCCAAAGGGGGGAAACAACATAATGGTTGTTCAAAGGTGACATCTCACTTTTGAACATCAGTGTGAAACGTCCACTATATGTGTAGGTGTATAAATGCAAATGCATTTATATGCCCATACATGCATAACTTATGCACTCATCACTCTAAAGCACTCATCACTCTAAAGCACTCATTACTCTAATTTCTCTTTTGTTTATTTGTTTACTTGTCGCTTGCCATCTGTAGCTTAACGAAAGTCGTTGGGTGAGCTTAGAAGAGATGGATGGCAAGCACAAGTAATCAGTCTTTTACCTATCCTTTAACTAAACTCGTGCGCCTCTCCCCCGTGATAAGTGATAAAAGTGTTAGTTATAAAATAACATAGTGAAAACCCAATAACATAGTGAATACCCAAAAATAAACATTGTGAATTACATAAGAATAAATAGTTAACATTAAGAACATAAATTAAAATTAGTTCAGTTAGCATGAAACTTTTGCATTTTTCTATTAGAAACCCAAAAATTGTACACAACCACAACTAACAAAGTGAATTAATAAAACTCATAAAAAATTGAAAAATAAGCTTTTTATTTTGGAAGGCAACAAAACGCCAGAGCGCTAAACATTTGGTCCTATGCGAACCGGATAAAAAAGTGCGTTTTTTTAAATAATTAAAAAACAAAAATATCAACGTGTGTAGTGCAATTAAAACAAAAAAAGTGTTTTAAAAAATATTTAAAATTCAAACACCGTGAGCATTGTGCAAGATCGGTTAAAATAAAAAATCGGTTCGGCGCGATTAAACAAAACAAACAAAGTGACCCAAAAACTAAAGTGACCCAACAAAAAGTGACCCAACACAAACCAGCAACACAAGACCCCTTGGAAACATAACCCAACAACATCACCCTTGAATCCCTAGAAGGAAGGAAGGAAGAACCAGCGACCAACGCCAACAACAGGTACCTCAAACACATAAAAGGATCAAAGTGAGTACCCAAAATTTGTGCAGGTAGCGTTGTTACATAGGGTGCCAAAACCATTTTTTTTTCGAACTCCGCCATATTGCTATATGAAGGAGATTTTGGCGGGTCTGGCCCTATGTACGACGCTGGCTTGGTTTTTGCCTTTTACATATATACAAAAATAACTGAACACTTAACTGCAGTTAGCTTGCACTTATATACATATACTTATATACTTTGATATACATACTTACATAAGTGCAGTTAGCTTGCAGTACACACCCTTCTACATATACTAACCTATTGCATAACCTACATGCATTCTAACCTATGAAAGTTTTTTGACGATTTTTTCGGTAACAACGCGCGACTTTACTGTTTTCTAGTTTTCGAAACTTTAGGAAAATAGCGACCCAACCTTTTTGAAAACCCTTCGATAATTTGTTCGAATAATTTATTACGCATTCTGATGAATTTTTCTGAAAGCCAGCGGCTAGTCGAGTCGATTTATGCCATCAAGTTATTTTTAAGATAAGAATATTAAGATAAGAGTATTAAGATACGATTATTAAGATAAGTTTATTAAGATTTCGGACGCGCGGACGGACACCCATTGACTTATTCCGAAAACCTCAGCAAGAATTCCCGATAATTTTGTGCTGAATAACGCGTGGACGGACAACTTTCTTGCGAAACAAAAGAGCGAAAATTTCTTGAATTTTTTCGGCTGCTTTAATCGCGGTTATATTTATTAAGCTTACTTTTATTCTTATTACTACTATTATTAGCTGCTTAAAAAAAAAAGAAAAAAAAGGAAAGATTTTTATTGGCTCGACTCATCCGCTGACTGGCTTGAGAACCCTACAAATTACTTCGTGATTTTTGGGTACTTTAAACATCAAGTTTGCAACTTAGAAAAAAAAAATATTTTTTTTTTGCCTTCTTTATATGCGATTTTCTGAGGGAGAAATCGACCTATGATATTAGCTGATGCTTTGGAGACGCTAAAATCAATCCCAATCAATAAATTAAAAAGAAAAAATAAATTTATTTTTTTTTTGCTTTAGAAAATACGTGTTCCAACTTTTTGAACGACCCTCGTATTGCTTTAGATTCAATAGAAAAACCCTTTTGAAAAATGTCAAAAAATTTACGATTTTTTAATCTCTATTGCCATTAATATGTGTGGTTTGTGCTACAAATCAGCATTACTGTAGTTTCCAACCGATTTAACGCGAAAATCTTGATATATTTGATAAAAAAGTTCCTGTGCCGACACTTTCAACTCGACCCCTCGTACCCATTAAAACAACAACAACACCAGTCTATGTACATCGATGCATATGAGACCATAGGTAGCGGATTTTTTTTCGTTGGTTTCTCGTTGTCTTTTCATTCGTTTTCACTTCTTGCCTTGATTAGGGAACCCAAAGGTTAATGTACCACTGGATTTTTTTGTGAAATAGAAAAAAAGGGAGAAGTAGGAAAACATAATTTCAGCCGTAAAGAAAGGAATGAAAGAACATATGGTTTGATGGTTGATGGGATCGGACGGACATTTCGGCAAAAGCTAAACAGAACTAACACAATAATTTACATTTATTGAAATTTATTAAGTGCTAATTTTTGGAAATTACACTTTGCTACGAAAAATAAATTTGCACTTTACTACGACAAATAAATTTGCTTAGAAATTTATTAAGTGCTAATTTTTGGAAATTACACTTCACTACGAAAAATAAATTTGCTCAGAAATTTATTAAGTGCTAATTTTTGGAAATTACACTTTACTACGAAAAATAAATTTGCTCAGAAATTTATTAAGTGCTAATTTTTGGAAATTACACTTTACTACGAAAAATAAATTTGCTCAGAAATTTATTAAGTGCTAATTTTTGGAAATTACACTTTACTACGAAAAATAAATTTGCTTAGAAATTTATTAAGTGCTAATTTTTGGAAATTACACTTTACTACGAAAAATAAATTTGCTCAGAAATTTATTAAGTGCTAATTTTTGGAAATTACACTTTACTACGAAAAATAAATTTGCTTAGAAATTTATTAAGTGCTAATTTTTGGAAATTACACTTTACTACGAAAAATAAATTTGCTCAGAAATTTATTAAGTGCTAATTTTTGGAAATTACACTTTACTACGAAAAATAAATTTGCTCAGAAATTTATTAAGTGCTAATTTTTGGAAATTACACTTTACTACGAAAAATAAATTTGCTCGAAAAATTTATTAAGTGCTAATTTTTGGAAATTACACTTTACTACGAAAAATAAATTTGCTCGAAAAATTTATTAAGTGCTAATTTTTGGAAATTACACTTTACTACGAAAAATAAATTTGCTCAGAAATTTATTAAGTGCTAATTTTTGGAAATTACACTTTGCTACGAAAAATAAATTTGCTCAAAAATTTATTAAGTGCTAATTTTTGGAAATTACACTTTACTACGAAAAATAAATTTGACTCGAAAATTTATTAAGTGCTAATTTTTGGAAATTACACTTTGCTACGAAAAATAAATTTGCTCAAAAATTTATTAAGTGCTAATTTTTGGAAATTACACTTTACTACGAAAAATAAATTTGACTCGAAAATTTATTAAGTGCTAATTTTGGAAATTACACTTTACTACGAAAAATAAATTTGTTCAGAAATTTATTAAGTGCTAATTTTTTGGAAATTACACTTTACTACGAAAAATAAATTTGCTCGAAAAATCTATTAAGTGAAACACCTCCCTACAAAATTTGGGTATTTTTTTTTTGAAAAAACACGTTCCTACAAAGTTTGTTTTTTTGTTTGTTATAAATTTGCAAAAAACACTTTCTTACAAAATTAGTTTTTTGATTTGATTGAATTTTTTCTGATAGAAAAATCACTTTCCTACGCTTTTTTTATTTTTTTTTGTTTTGTCAAAGAAGAGTTGATTGATAATTTTTTTGAGAGTACACTAGCCGACAAAGAATTACTTTCGTCCAAATTTTTATTTATATAATTTTTTTTCTAAAAGACCCAGGTCTATAAAAATTATTATCGCTAAAATTTCTTACTTTTCGCACAAACGACACAAGTTCAAAGTAAACTGCCATTATTTATATCTATTCGTGAAAAAAAAAAAAGTTGGACTGTAAAAGATTGGAAATTATTTTGCAAATATTGGCAAAGTAAGTTTTTACAGAAATTGTTAAAAGAAAAGCTCAATTTTAAAAGTTTCTTGAAATTTTAGCCAGTTTAAAATTTGACAAAGAAAATATTTAAGAAGGAGGAAATATGGATAAAGTTTTACGTGATAAATTTGTAAATTGCGTAAATGACCTGATAGACTTTGAGAGTGGTTACTCTGCTACTAGCACCGATGATAATATTCACTCATTAGAAGTGACACGTGTAGAATTGAACTCTGTTTGGGATCAAGTGAAAAGGGCCTATTTAGATTGTAGAGACCGTGTTCCCGAAAAAGATGAGGCCCCAATCGATAAATCAAAGTTGAGGACCCATTATAAAGAGGCATTAGAGACATACAAACGATGTTTAAGCGCAGTAAATGGAGAAATTTTAGCACTAACCGACGAAAGGCAGCAGGAAAAGTTCGAACGAGAATCGGAGACCCGAAAAAAGGAAACAGTTGAGCCAAACAACCATCTATCGTTACGTTTACCACCATGCGACACCGACACATTTCATGGAGGATACAGCGCTTGGCCTACTTTTCGGGATTTGTTTTCGGCCTTGTACAGAAATAATTCTAGACTCAGTAAAGTAGAAAAACTTTTTCATCTAAAACAAAAAACCGCGGGGGAGGCAGGGGAAATTATTAGTAACGTACCACTAACAAATGAAGGTATTGATCTAGCATGGAAAAACTTAGAAAACAGATACGAGAATAAACGAATGCAAGTTAATGAACAGCTAAAGACTCTACTTAGTTTACCACAAGTTTCGGCAGATTCAGGATCCTCGATCCAAAAACTTCAACGCACTATTGATGGTTGCAAAGAAGATTCAACAATAGCAACAGATTTAGCACATCTACGCAACCTAGTAGTCGTACAAATGGACCGAGTTGCCAAATTTGCAAGGCAAACCATTTGTTACGTAATTGTCCACAATTCCTTGAGAAAAACGTGAATGATCGCATTCACTTAGTAAAACTTCACAATCTTTGTTACAACTGCATCACTTCGGATCATGTTGTAAGAGATTGTAAGAGTCGTTTCACGTGTAGGGAATGTAATCAAAGACATCACACTTTATTACATAAGGGTAACGAGGCCCGACCTAGTACCAGTGCGGCAGCTCTAACCACCCTAGTACAATCCACTCCTAGTTTACAGTCCACACCTAGTTTTCAAACTCCTAGTATAACGACTCTAACTCTCAAGGAAAATTCACAACTTAGCCAGCAGCAATCGAAAGAAACACTACTCTTCACAGCGATTGTTCAAATTGAATCTAGAGGGCAGCGATATGACGCACGAGCGATTATCGACCCTGGATCTCAATCAACATTTATTTCAGAGAAGATTACAAACCAATTGAAGCTTCCAACTAGGAAGAATCTTGTTCATGTTACCGGTTTAAGTGAAACCGTTTCAGAAACTTCAACAAAAGCTTGTCTTTTTAACCTTTGTTCTCGTACAAACCCTAGTTTTGAATTAGAAGTTTGGGCACCCGTTTTGAAGTCCCTTCCTTCTAATTTGCCGTCGCGCACCCTAGATAAAAATCAACATAGAGAAACAACTCAACTCGAGTTAGCAGATCCTCGTTTTTACGAAAGCCGACCCATAGATCTTCTGATAGGTTTAGACATAGGACCCTTAATTTACACAGTAGGAGCTCCAATGAAATCTATAGGATCTTTACTAGCGCAAAGCACTGTTTTTGGCTGGATAGTGGGCGGACCCCTTGAAAAATCAAACACAAATGATAGGAAAATTTCACTTTACAATACAGTTTCGATAGAGAAAATTCTCACACGTTTTTGGGAGGTGGAGGAGACCCCAAAAAAAGTTTTGAGGTCAGCAGAGGACACCTTTTGCGAGACAAATTTCAAAAATACAACGCGAAGAAATGAAGATGGACGATATATTGTCACGATGCCGTTCAAATCTTGTGCTGAACTTGGAGCATCTCGAAATATCGCAATGGCGCAATTCTATAGAATGGAAAGAAAGTTGCAAAAAACGCCCGAAATCAAATCTCAATACGACGCAGCGATAATGGAATATTTGGAACTTGGACACATGCGGAAACTGAGACCCCAGGAAATCGAGAAGACCCTCACTACTATTTGCCACATCATGCAGTTATTAAACCAGATAGGGTTACTACTAAACTTAGGGTAGTTTTCAATGCGTCAAGTCCCACATCAAATAGGAAAAGTCTTAATGACATTTTACATCCAGGGCCTATTCTTCAACAGGATTTAGTATTGCAGATTTTAAAATGGAGGTTTTTTAAATACGTATTTAACGCGGACGTTACCAAAATGTATCGTCAAATCCAAATCGACCCAAGTCAGGCCCCATTTCAAAGAATTCTTTTCAGAAAATCAGCAAATGACCCAGTTGAAGACTTTGAACTTTCAACAGTCACTTTCGGAATTAATTGCGCCCCATTTCTAGCTCTTAGAACCCTAATTCAATTGGCAGAAGATGTTAAAGAAACATACCCATTAGGTTCGGAAATTATAAAACAAAATTTATATGTCGACGACGTTTTAGCTGGAGGTCACACTGTAGAAGAATCCCTTAAGTCTATGAAAGAATTAGTAGCAGCCATGGACTCAGCAGGTTTTGAATTGAGAAAATGGAGTTCAAACGACCCCAATCTACTTCGCGATCTGCCACCTGACTCACTCTTGCCGGTCAATTGGTTGGATATTTCGGAAGGAACTTCAACGAAGACTCTAGGTATCCGATGGAACATTTCGGCTGATAACTTTACGTTCACATCACCACCCACGGAAGAAAGGGAATTATGCACCAAACGAGAAGTCCTTTCAACAATTGCCAAATATTTCGACCCATGTGGATGGCTGGCTCCAGTAATCATCGTAGCGAAACTTATCATGCAGCAAGTCTGGCTGGATAAAGTAGATTGGGACGACGCGTTGAAGCTCATAACTCGAATGAATTGGAAGAATTTCATTAAAAATTGTCCCTTAATAGATTCAGTTTCAGTACCTAGGTGGATCAGATTCAAACCCTCAAGTAAAATTGAAGTACATGGTTTTTGTGACGCTTCAGAAAGCGCTTACGCCGCGACTCTTTATGTTAGAGTAGAACATTTAGATCAAACAGTCGACACGTTTCTTTTGGCAGCGAAAGCTCGAGTAGCACCCATCAAAAAAAAATCTCTGCCTAGATTAGATTTATGCGGAGCCGTTCTCTTAGCAAAATTAACCACAGCGGTGATTCCCAACTTACAAATTGAAAATATTTCAACACACTTTTGGACCGACTCAACGATCGTGCTAGCATGGCCCAAAAAACCAAAAAACCACCAGTCGAGGATGTTCGCCAAATGACTTGCAGTCACATCATTTGCGGTGGACTGGACCCCAATGGCTGAAGTTTCCAAAAGACCGATGGCCTAGACACGACATTATGAGCGACACAGAGTTAGAAGCAAAAGCAGTTAAAGTTTTCGCTACCACAACAGTCGAAGATCTTTTGGATAGATTTTCTTCTCTATCAAGAGCATATAAAGTCTTAGCATTTGCAATTCGTTTTTGGAGAAATACCGGCGTCAATCGGACCCGACTTAGAATTTCTTCGGCAGAAATCACCCATGGTGAAATCCAAGATATCAAAGATCGTCTTATTGTTTTAACACAAAAACATTATTTCGCAGAGGAGTATTTAGCGTTAACCCAAAAGAAAAGACTCTCATCTGGTAGCAGTCTTTTATCTCTCAATCCATTCATTGATTCAAAAGGAATCATTAGGGCAAATGGCCGCCTTGTTCAGTCCCCAGCACTTACATATAACGAGCGCCATCCCATTCTTATCCCATACGAATCGAGATTAGCCCTTTTGTTAGTAGAATTTGTTCACAAAATTACGATGCATGGCGGAAATCAACTCATGACTCGAGTAATCAGGTCTGAATTTTGGATATTTAAGTTGAAGCCATTAATCAAGAAGGTAATTCATAATTGTCGAACTTGTGTTTTGTATAGACATCAGACTCAAACGCAAATTATGGCCACACTTCCGCCCCAGAGAACTATGCTGACTCGACCTTTTACCAACACAGGAGTAGATTTTGCAGGACCCTTCAACATAAAGAATTTTACAGGAAGAGCTTGTTTAATAACAAAGGGTTATGTTTGCGTCTTCGTTTGCTTTTCCACAAAAGCAATTCACTTAGAACCCACTAGTGATCTATCAACTCAATCCTTTTTAGCTGCTTTATCTCGCTTTATTGGGCGACGAGGAAGTCCAGCCAAGATCTACTCAGATAATGGGACTAATTTTGTAGGAGCAGCCGAATTAATAAAAAAAGATAGGCTAGAGTTTATGAAGAATCTGCAAAAGGACGACGCCCAGAACAATGTTTATCAAAATTTAGAATGGAGTTTTATTCCTCCCGGTGCCCCTCATATGGGAGGATTATGGGAGGCGGGAGTTAAATCATTCAAAACACATCTACGAAAATTTATACCGCAAATGAATTTTAACTTTGAGGAATTCTCGACCATTTTAGCGCGAATTGAAGCCTGTCTTAATTCTCGACCCCTAAGTCCAGCCAGCGACGACCCTTCCGACTTAAATCCTCTTACCCCAGCTCATTTTCTGATAGGTACCTCCATTTTGACCCCAGCAGAACCAGATGTTTCAGACGGAAACCTCACCCTAGCCAATAGATGGAAACGATTAAAAATTATTTCTCAGTATTTTTGCCAAAGATGGAAAACTGAGTATTTGAATGAGCTACATCGTCGATATAAGTGGAAGTATCAAACAGAAAATGTAAAGGAAAACGATTTAATTGTACTTAAAGATGAGAGATTGGCCCCGACAGAATGGAAATTAATCCGTATAGAAAGAACATACCTTGGAACTGATCAAAACATTAGGGTCGTAGATATTCGGACAGCACACGGAGTAGTTAGTAGACCGATAACGAAAATCGTCAAACTATTTTCAGATTGACTAACACTCTATTTATTTGTAAAAGAACTTGGTACTCACATCTCTTCTATCCTAGATATGGTTTCTCAATTGCCTAGCCCAACCCCGAGTCGTGACTCATCCAACTCACGAAGTACCGTTATACGACACGATGTCAGCCCATATTCCCTGAAGACAGATGCTGTGGTATCCAGTACCCTACAACTTCGACCCTATTAAGACCCACCATCGCATTTCCATCAACATTATATTCTCAAGCCTCGGATCCTTGACAGGCCCAAAAACTGGATGGGGTTCATCCACGGGAGCCAAATGAGCTGCAGTTTTAGATTAAGCTAGTTTAAGATAGAATAATCTACACTATATCACGGAGGGGGGAGAATGTTCAAAGGTGACATCTCACTTTTGAACATCAGTGTGAAACGTCCACTATATGTGTAGGTGTATAAATGCAAATGCATTTATATGCCCATACATGCATAACTTATGCACTCATCACTCTAAAGCACTCATCACTCTAAAGCACTCATTACTCTAATTTCTCTTTTGTTTATTTGTTTACTTGTCGCTTGCCATCTGTAGCTTAACGAAAGTCGTTGGGTGAGCTTAGAAGAGATGGATGGCAAGCACAAGTAATCAGTCTTTTACCTATCCTTTAACTAAACTCGTGCGCCTCTCCCCCGTGATAAGTGATAAAAGTGTTAGTTATAAAATAACATAGTGAAAATAAATACCCAAAAATAAACATTGTGAATTACATAAGAATAAATAGTTAACATTAAGAACATAAATTAAAATTAGTTCAGTTAGCATGAAACTTTTGCATTTTTCTATTAGAAACCCAAAAATTGTACACAACCACAACTAACAAAGTGAATTAATAAAACTCATAAAAAATTGAAAAATAAGCTTTTTATTTTGGAAGGCAACAAAACGCCAGAGCGCTAAACAATGGTGTTTTCTTTTTCTAGATAATGTATTTTTAAATGTTCTATCATTCTATAAAAATATAAATTTTGATAAAATTGAATTTAGCATATTTGCATGTTAAGCTAACGATATTATATTTAATGCACAAAATAACTGTTTATTTATTTATTACGAAAAAGCAAAATTATGTAGACTACATGCACACATTTCTGCATTGTTTTTGCCAAAGTAATAAATTCGTAAACGCACAGAAACTGTCAAAGTAATAAATTCGTAAACGCACAGGAACTCCACTACTTTAAAGGCCGGGTTAGGCATACGTAACCGTAATTTATCTTTACCGTTGCCGAAACGTTGCCCGTTTGAGCGACAACAACAACACATAAGTAAACAAAAAAGCCGCGATTTCTTTTTGTTTAGATTTATCAAAAATGAAGTTAAAAATAATGTTTATAAATTTGTGTTTTTTAAATCTGTGCAGAATTTACAATAAAAGTAATCAAGAAAATATCGTCGGATAAGAAGATGGGGTGGACATCCTATAAACAATGACTGGGCGAAAGCCGGACACTAGAATGCCTATGGCAGTTTTTAATTTGTTATTAACATTAATAAGATATGAGTTGCTTTATCCTATGATTCCAAGTTGGGAAATATTAACATTCTATTCTTTAAAATTTTAGATATTTGGGTCACGGTTGCTCCATACAATCGATTGCATGGAGTCACAAGCTGGGGAAAACAACAATTCGAAATATTATTTTAGAATGCAGTGAAGTTTTGTGGCGCTTGCCGATTTATTTAAATGAACAAACTACACAGCAGTACAAACACATTGCCAATGATTTTCAACGAATGTGGGATATGCCGAATTGTGTGGGAATCTGCGATGCTAAGTATACATTTATATCAGTTAATGTTGGAAGTTATGGCAGCCAACACGATGGGGGTATGTCCATTAAACTTCAATTTATTTATAATCTATTTTAATACAAACAATTTCCATTTCTTAATTTAAATTAAATACAGCTATATTCCAGTACTCTCCGTTTGGCCAATCAGTTATTTTAGGTACAGTGCCTGTACCTCCTAGAAAACCATTATCGTCAGCATCCTCTGAAGCCTTTCCTCATTTTTTTATTGGCGATGCGGCGTTTCCCCTGAGGAATATCCTTGGTCTAAGTCAACAACTTTAGACGAGCTTAGAGACAACATCCAACGCGAAATTGCCAACGTTCCGGTCGAAATGTGTCCAAGAGTGGTGGAAAATTGGGTCCAAAGAATAGGTCGCTGTTGACGGGCTCGTGGTGGTCATATGACCGAAATTGAATTTCATTCTTAAAATGTAACATTTGCACTACACCTGGAATAAATTTGAACTCTATATCTTAAATATTCTGTGTTTTATTAATATATAAAATTCTTATGTCCTTAATAGAAAACCCTTTACTATTTCCATTGACGAGGGGCTCAGTCAAATCCAATCTCTGTCTATAAATAAGTCCACGTTTGTAGAGACGCTTATATTGATGTCAAATTAACCCACAATGAAGAAGATTGGCGCAATGATTGTCTCGTACTGTCGTCAAAAGAATCCTGAAGCAGATTATAAATTTAATTTTTAATGGAGTTAGCCGCGATCTTCATAAAACTCACCTGTAACGCCCAGCTCCTTGCCAATTTGCTTCCAAGCTTCTCGCTTTTTTTCAGATATCCTATATGTTGGATCAGCCACCTATCTCAGTATTATAGATTGTAACGTGATTACAACAGACGAACGGACGGACGGGCAGACGGACATGGTCTTAGAATTTTACGACGATTAAAATATATATATACTTTATGGGGTCTCAGATCAATATTTAGAGGTGTTACAAACGGAGTGACAAAATTAATATACCCACATTCCTATGGTGGAGGGTATAAAAATGTCCACTCGCACAAGAGCACACAACCTTTCTCTGCAACAGCTCCACAAGAACTGATTCCAAAAAATTCCAAACAAACTTCACTGTAACTCTCAGTATTATTCTCAATTTTCGAACAAAATTAGTCTAAATTTTCCTCTCGCAGTTAAAAATGATCTCTTAACTTAAAAGATAACTAATTCTTAATTCAACGTTACCAAAAAAACATGATAGAAAATTAAAGTTATATTGTCTTTAAAAACATGACATGAGAATTTCTACAATTTTAAGGAAAAAATCTTACAAACTATTAAAATTTATACTTGAGGTAATGACAGTTGTACTACAATCAATTAATATTTCTTTAATTTTATTACGTAACGTTAAAGTCAACATGACATAGTGTTATGGACATCTTATCACAGAAGTAAGGAATTTTACTTTAAACGAATGAAAATTTCTTTGAAATCCAATCAATTTTCATAAATTTAAAGAAATTTATTCTTCAAACAAAGACGTATTAAATTTTTGATTTAAGGGCAAAATTGTTTTTATTTTCTGGTCAATATCTTTTTCAGTATGTGTATTTAAAACGGTTGGGCTTATTTAGGAAATATATTATACCATATTTTACCTAACGAAACAATTTCAAAAAGCCTTGAAGGCTTTTTTCTGTTAAGTTGTAGAATTTTTTTCATATCAAATCGTCATTATCTATTTTTGACCTTCAAAAATCGTTAAAATTACGATACATTTTTTCTGGCAACACTGCCCATAGCGCTTCCACAGATACAGTTAAAGGACTTAAAACATAAATTATTTCCTTTAGCGAAACATAATAAAACTGAAGAATAATAAGAAAATAAAACGGATAAAAAAGTCTGGCCTGGGCTCGAACCTGGGTTTTCGGTGCTCTGAGAAACCCAGGTTCGACCGCAGCAATTTATCCATATGAGAACCTGTCAAGCGGGGGCTTAAGTGATCCAACAATTACAAGGTATCTAAATATTTTTATACCCTCCACCATAGGATGGGGAGTATATTCATTTTGTCACTCCGTTTGTAACACCTCTAAATATTGATCTGAGACCCCATAAAGTATATATGTATAGCGTGATCCATTTCGAAGTTCCCTACTTTTTTAAAGAAAAAAACACAGGAGATTCAAATTGAATAGGGACATTCCCTATTATTTCCCTATTATTATCATTTGAGAGAACATTCTTTGGCATTTATTTTTTGAAGATTATGTCTATCAAATGCTGGCCGCGGCTACGTCTCAGATGGTCCAGGGCTGTGGAGTCGGAGTCTGGGAAATATGCCCGGAGTCGGAGTCCGCAGTCGAAAAAATATGGTCGACTCCGACTCTGAGATGTATTATTCAAAATGTACCAATTATGTGATATATATCATTATTGTTTATATCTGGGGGCAATATTAACCTGAACCGATTTTCACCAACTCCAATAGGTTTCCTCCCTAGTGTGAAAGAGGTCTTATTGTCAAATTTTACGAGGATCGCAGTAAAATTTCGACCTGAACTTAACGAACAACTTAAGACAGCTAGTGATTCCAAGTAGAACGGTATAATGTAAGGTTTGTCTAGCTGTAGTATTTTTTGCAAATCCGCCGAAAAAAAATTATAACCTATTGTACTATAGTGTGGTGTAGGGTATAATAAATAACGAATATATATATTGTATATTGAAACAGAGGCAGTGATGAAAATTTTATCATGATTCCATGTTGAAAGAATTGTCATATTAGTTGCAACTTACAAGTCAAGCGTCGATAAATAAATAATAAAATTTTATTTAATTACTGGTATTTAATACCTAATTTTTTCTGTTTTTCTAATAAAGCTATATCTTATTTTCAATTACATGAACTCACGTCTTAGTAGCAATAAAATTTCAGAAATTTATGTCATTTAACTGCCGGAGCTGGAGTCGAATTTTAAAATCATTCGACTCCGGGAGTCGGAGTCGAGTAGTTTCGGCTCGACTCAACAGCCCTGAGATGGTCCATCCGTTAAGTCAAATTTTCGATGACTCGTTCGAGCATTTCGACTGGTAACTGGCGAATAACACGCGTAAACGTTGTTCAGGCGTAAGACTTTCCATGATGAAATGCCAAACAATACTTAACAAAAATAACATGACAGCATGACACGACTCACACGTGATCTGTCAAAAAAGGTTATTGAAAAAAGTATCTCTACTTGGATCACCCTATGTATTCTTAATCGTCTTAAAATTCTAAGACGATCACGTTACAATCTATAATACTTGAGCTAGTTTGCTGAAATTTTGTATAGATACTTCTTATAGCTGCAGGTAACTTGGGATTGCAAATGGGCGATATCGGTCCATATTTAGACATAGCTCCCATATATAGCATCTAACTTGTTGTGATTCCTACTGTTCTCATCATTTTGTGTTTTTCGGTGTTATTTTCTTAAGGTTTGAGTTATTTTGTGTGGTCACATGCTATCCATGGTGGAGGGTATATAAGATTCGGCATGGCCGAACTAAACGCTTTTACTTGTTTGTCACTCCGTTTGTAACACCTCTAAATATTGATCCGAGACCAGTGATGGAAAACGTGGTACAATTGTACCACTTTTGGTACAATTGAGTAATACCAAGTTGCAATACCAAGTTGCAACCCGATCAGTTGAAATTTGCGGTCTCTATGGCGTTAATAAATGAAATCGGACAGATGCGAAATATTTGGGGGCTATATTCAAAAATGGACCGATATTACCTATTTACAATCCCAAGTTACCTGCATCTATAAGAAGTATCTGTACCAATTTTAGTTGTCTAGTCCAATTATTGTAGATTGTAGCGTGATTACAACAGAAACTACCATCTATATCGTCATAGAATATTACGACGATTACTACTTTGCTTTATAAATAAATATTTTTTTTTTATATTAAATGAATGTACTTTCTTTGAGAGATTTAAAAAAATCGTTTTGTGGGTGATGTTATTATTCCAAAATGAGCAGAAAATTGTTTTTCTGTAAATAACACAACATTCACCATCGCGTGATGCTAGGGCCAACAACCCTAATGTATGTATATACTTTATGGGGTCTCTGATCAATATTTCGAGGTGTTACAAACGGAGTGACAAAACGAATATACACCATCCTATCAAAATAAACTTTAAAAACAAACACATTTTTCACTTTTGTTAGTTTGGTAGAATCGTAGTAGACTTGGTACAATTTATTGATCATTATGGTACAAGTAGAAGTTTTTCCAATCCCATCACTGTCCGAGACCCCATAAACGCTACAATCTATAATACTTGAGCTAGGTGGGTGAAATTTGGTACAGATACTTCTTATACCTGCAGGTAACTTGGGATTGAGAATGAACTATATCGGTCCACATTATGATATAGCCCCCATGTATATCAACTGTCCGATTTGACTCCATAGAGACCATAAATGTCAACTGATCGGGCTGAAAATTTGTCACTGGGGTTAATTTAAACCCGCACCCTCACACGAACAACAGTAGCCATAGGTCCATGTTTTGATATAGCCCCCATACAAAGGTCCCTCTAGATTTTACTTCCTAACGCAACAAAAACCACAAATTTCAACGAATCGGGTTGAAATTTTGTAATATGACTTTATTTGTGCCCGAAACAATTCACATGCTATCCATGGTAGATGGTATATAAGTTTCAGCCATGCCGAACTTAACGCTTTTACTTGTTATTTCTTCTGTATGGGATAAATATCTAAAAACAGACTTGATGCAGAAGAGATATGTAAGTACGTTAATGTAAACATACGAAAGGAGTCATAAACTCTCCCATCATACATTTTGATTACAATTACGAAAATAATGCTAATTGTTACAACGGAGGAAGGGTTTTCGATTGGTTAACATTCATTACAAAATTGTTTCAGATTTATAATACGATGGTGTAGGGTATCATATAGGCTTTTGCCTTTCCTTACTGATTTTGCATTACAACTATATGGCACAAAACCGACATACTATACCCTGCACAACAGTGTGGTGTTGGCTATACATATTGGATATTTTAAAAATATTTTTTCCACATTTTAGAAATTTGGGTGCTATTAGAACTTCCAAAGGTAGCAAAATTTTTACAACATTTGTTGGTCTGTCTACACGTTCTTGTTCTATTTAAAAAAAATATTTGTGTCTACACATAAAACATCGCAATTTTTTGCACAAACAATTTCAAAATTTATCATTATTGATGTGATTATAAAGAAATGTCTTACAATTTAGTATACAGTAGTTCTCCTGATTTAATCTACCTCTGATGATTATTGTTATTTATTTTTTTATTATTATTCCTTAGGCCGGGTACTGGCTGTATTAATGCTTGCAGAAATATTTGACACAAATTGCGTTTTACAGTTCGAGATGTGACACTGGAATTTTAAACGCACTGCAAATACATTCGATTTTAGTCAGAATACCATACTAGGGAAACTAAATAATTTTTTGATAATAATATAAACTATTATTTAAATTTCATACCAACTTTATTATATACAAGCAAATAGTCAAATCGATTCTTTGAATACACGGAAAACACGACTTTCAAATCGTTAGACTATTTCATGCTAAGGTAAACAAACGTGCTAAGGAGCATTTACATAATGTTTGCAATGACAATCAATAAATAAGTTTGCCTCTTTAATTCCAATTCAATAAGTGATAGGTGAGACATAAATCGAAGATTGCATGATAAAATAATAAGGTATGTATGTACGTATTCGCTTGAGGGTATGTTTGTATTTGAGTTTTTATTTAGAACGTACTAAATTAGTGTTTAGCACGAATGGCTTCGATTTTATATTAAGTATGCCGGAGTTTATCTTTTGTTTTGTATTGAAAATTTCAGTAGAATATTTGCTTTGTGACAAATCGGTCGGGTTTTAAGTATAAATATACAGTATGACGAACAATCTTTTCTTTCTGAGTCTAGCAGATATATTTTCCGTTTATCCGAAAATATTTGATGAGCTTGTGTCGACCAAAGTAAAAGTAGCACAAATTTATTTGCCCAGTGACGTCGAGTGGCAGGACAAAATGTATTATATGCTGTTAGAAGTGCAAAAAACCGTGAACGAAGCTCTTGAGTGTGGACAGTAAGTATAAGTATGCGAATGCGAATATTGAAATATATTTCTTGCGAATGCGAAAGCGAATAGTAAAATATGCATTTTTGCGAAAGCGAATAATAGTTTGACCCTTTAGTACCAATAAATTTAAGGAACTGAATTGATACTTTTCCAGGATATTCAAGTATTATGAATGTTTTCCATATTTTTACCTCCTGTTACCACAAGGACAAACAAATTTCTTCAACTGTTTGAAGAGAAGTGACAGAGGTTTTCATTGGTATTAATATCTTCAAATTGTGTGAAGGGAATAAGGAGAATTAAAACTTTTAACAAATGGAAGCGAATACTGAAATATATTTTTGCGAAAGCGATTAATCCAAAGATGGTTTTTGCGAATGTCAAAATGATGCGAATAATTCGCCTTCGCATGTGTGAATGCAAATATTCGTTACAACCCTGGTACTAATGCAATCCCGACATGTTTGGATTTTTATGATTGAAAGAAAGTGGATGAGAATAGATACTGAAAATCATCACTATGCAAATCTTGCATGATATTGATGAAATACAGCGAATTCATCTCTACGGTATCAGTTTGCGCACTCAATTCGTACGACCAGTATCGTACGTCTACGTATGCTTTAAATTCGTAACCAATGTGCGGCATGCCGAACACTCGAAATACATATATGATATTTGGCACACACAAATGTTATATATTTCGGAATATGTTGTTCTAAACAAATCTTTGTTTCCGTACTAATATTTTTTATTTGGGACTACTATTTACGAACCAAATATTTATTTGGAATTAATTTAATTAATTTTAAGACAAGTTTAATGTTTTCAGTAATTCAACGTTAATTTTTTCAGAAATTTTAAATGTCCGTAAAATATCTTTATAATTAAAATGGTATAATCTTGCATAGTGATAAACTGCTTGATGAAAAGCGTTAAGTTCGGCCATGTCGAATCTTATATACCCTCTACCAAGGATAGCATGTGACCTCACAAAATAACTCAAACCTAAAGAAAATAACAGCGAAAAACTCAAAAAAATATAGTAGATAGTAGTAGAACAGTAGGAATCACAAGTTAGATGCTATATACATATAGGAGCTATATCTAAATATGGACCGATATCGCCCATTTTCAATCCCTGCAGCTATAAGAAGTATCTCTACCAAATTTCAGCCACCTAGCTCAAGTATTACAGATTGTAGCGTGATTACAACAGACGGACGGACGGACGGACAGCTGGACGGACGGACATGGCTAAATCGTCTTAGAATTTTAAGACGATTAAAAATATATATACCACATAAAGTGGTCTCAGATCAATATTTAGAGGTGTTACAAACGAAGTGACAAAATGAATATACCCCCCATCCTATGGTGGAGGGTATAAATATCTGCAACGTTTTGAAAATCTTATTTAAATAAAATATATTTAGAGAAATTCCTAAAAATTGTATGTAAACACATATTTTGTTTGAGAAAATTAGTTTGCGAATATATTTTGTTGTAATATAATAATATACGGGCAAATCCGAAAAATTGTATACCTAAAATGTAAACAAATGCCAGGTATGTAATGAAATCATTACTTTGCGGTCCATTTTAATGATCTCACCAGTGAAATGACAAGTTTAGCGGGTTCTATAAAAAATATATTATAACATTATATAAAAATTTCCGCAGAAGATTGTAGTTTCGACGTGGTCAAATTGTTGTGTAGCGTCCGCAACACACAAATTTTTAGTTTTTGAATGAACCACGTGGTGTTTTATTCTAATAAAAGCTATTTTAATATCCTTAAATATTTCTCTTTCTTTAATGTATTTCGAATTTTTTTGATTACTATGCAAACTTAGATAAAAAACATGCAAATTCACGTTATTCTGAAAACCTACGTCCATATTTTGTAACGTCCGCAACGGAACTTTCGCCGCGAATATCGCATTCATCAAAGGTATTTAGGTAAATATTTAAATATGATTTCAAATAACTCTAAATTAATTGTTGTTGCTGAGGGTTATATGAAAATATTGCACTCAGAACGCCAACGGGTAAACAAAATGAGTACGAATGTAACGTTCGCAACGCGGGATTTGCCCATATGCCTTCCTAAAAAATTGTACTGTTTTTAAATAAAATTTATTTGCTCAGAAATATATAATATTCAAAAATTTTTGTCCCAAATATATTTTCTTTCGATTCAAACATATCAAAAAAGCCGATTTTGCCCCAAGTAGCAAATCTGTACACTCAGTATTTTATTTCGTTTACAAATAACACTATGCAACAAAAATTTTGTCCAAGGGATGTGGATAACAGTTTCTGGTGTAATTTGGTGTCACAAACACGAAAAAATATGAGCAAAATTGTTTAAGGTAATTTTATTTTTCAATTTTTTTTAAATTCCAACTTTCATGGAAAGTACATTTAGTATTTGGCCAATAACTTGTCAAGTATAAGCCTGATTGAGCCTTGTTATGCGTTAAAGGGAATTATGAGGGCTACATATGCTGCAAATATCACTTTCACGTAGAATCTTTGGGTCAGTAACAGTCGTCCAAAATATGAGAAAAAATAAAAAAACACCTTTTCCTGGTACAAAAAAACCTTAAAAAATAGAAAAAAGGTCGAGAAAATTATTTTATCACAGTTTTAAAAAGCCAGCATGCTAACGATGAAGACACTGTCTATTTGAAAGAAATTATGGATAGATGTAAAACTTATGAGCCATTTTGTAAATGTTAGGGAAAATCAAAAAAATCTTGTTTCATATTTTTCCGTTTTTATACCCTCCACCATAGGATGGTGGGTATATTCATCTTGTCACTCCGTTTGTCACATCTCTAAATATTGATCTGAGACCCCATAAAGTATATATATTCTTAATCGTCGTAAAATTCTAAGACGATTTAGCCATGTCCGTCTGTCCGTCCGTCCGTCTGTTATAATCACGCTACAGTCCGTAATAATAGAGCTAGGTTGATCAAATTTGGTATAAATATTTCTTATAGTTGCAGGTTGTTTGGGATTGCAAATGGGCCATATCGGTCAATGTTTTGATATAGCCCCTATATATAGCATCTAACTTGTTGTGATTCCTACTGTTCTAATTTTTTGTGTTTTTCGGTGTTATTTTATTTAGGTTTGAGTTATTTTGTGGAGGGGATATAAGATTCGGCATGGCCGAACTTAACGCTTTTACTTTTTAAATGATGTTTTAGCTTATATTGAATTCGCCATATGTGAGAGAGTCATATAAGAGATATTGCACTTGCATTTTATTTTATTAGGATTGATGTCAGACATTATAAAATTATAAAGAGGACGATGTTTTATGGCCATTCGTATCCCTCCATAAAACATTATATGCAATGTGAGAGCTATATTGGATGAGATCCGCTCAGGTAGAGGGTCATTCAACAATATTTGTGGTTTTTTATTTATTAGGTTTTCATTCAGTTACGCCTTTTAGGCGCATGGACATCCCAGTCGTATATACAGGTAGTAAAATTATATGTACGCAATACAAAGTAGTACGAGTCAGTCTTGAAAATATTGGGTTTCTACGTTCAAAGCAAAATATATGTCAAACACAGGTACTGCATCATATGTACCTTAAACCTGGAATTTATGAATGAAATTTCTTATTAAAAGATTAGTGTAATTGAGCGCCTTAAAGAGATAAGTCGATTTTCGAAAAAATATTATAAAGTAATATTTCGAAGTATGAGTAAAAAGCAAAGAAGTTTTCGAGGTGTAAATGATCCCGATGATTTCTGCTACATCTGCGGAAAATATGTAATAAAAAAAACGGAGTGCGTTTAGTGGACACCTAGTATTTTGTGTAATTTGTGCCATAGAAATCTTACTCGATGGAGTAGTGGAAGCACGCGGTAAGTACTTTACAATTAATGTATTACAATGTTTTGTGGAATAAAACGTGAAATCTGTCACTTTGCCAGTTGCACATTCGGAAACAATGCCAATTCCCAAGTGTCCAAGTATAGTTAAAAGATTAATTACGGAAACATCAGCAAGATCAACTGAGTACTCAACTCTGAGCGATTCAAGTTTGAGTCAGAAGTCATCGCTTTTAACACAGTTTCAACTCAATGATCTAGTGAGAGATTCGGAACTGACCAAAGATAAGGCAGAACTACTTGCATCTCGAATGAAACAGTACAATATTTTGACCCCAGATGTTAACATATCATATTATAGAGTCCCTGATATACCTTACAAACAATTTTATACAACTGTGGATAACATATGCTTTTGCAAGGACATTCCGGATTGTTCGGTTATTTGTTGACAGCAGTAAAGAAAGTTTGAAATCAGTACTTTTGCACAACGGAAATCAGAAATCGTCGATTCCCATTGCTCATGCTGTCAACACTAAGGAATCATACACAACAATGGCTAAATTGATAAAATATATAAAATATAAACAACATGACTGGGAAATTTGTTGCGATTTAAAAGTAGTTGGGATGTTATGTGGAATGCAAGGCGGATATACAAAATATTCTGGGATAGCCGTTCTCGCGAAGATCATTACAGACGAAAGAAATGGCCAACAAGAAAAAGCATTACATTGGTTGAAAACAACATAAAATACATACATACCTCTTGTCCAAAAAGAAAACATTATTTTGCCAAAACTGCATATTAAGCAGGGGCTCTTTAAAAATTTTGAAAAATCTTAAGGAAAGATGGCAAATCATTCTCATATTTAAAGAGTTTATTTAAAAGTCTTTTTTTTTTCAAAAAATCGAAAAAGGCGTTGTTGATGGGCTTAGAATAAGGAAACTGTTGAAATATGTAAATTTCGAATCATATTTGACGGATTCGGATGAAATTGCAGCATGGAGGTCGTTTAAGGTTGTGGTTTAAAATTTCCTTGGATCCAATAAAAGCCCGCAATATGAAACAATGATTAATGATTTGTTAAAAAATTTGAAAAAAATCTACTTTTTCCAATTTGTTTAATGACTGTTACTAAACCACTGTTTCTTAGTGAAAGAGACATTTCCAACATTGGTGGGCCATAACAATAGCTTCAACTTAACGCATAAGTCGACCTGATCGGGCATATGCTCCAAAAATATAGTGCAAATACTAAGGGTACCTTCGACGATAATAGTATATTTAATACAAAATTTGTTAAAAAAAAATTTATCCATAAAAAAATTTTTGGTTTTATATAACAGTATACCACAATCTATACCAAAAAAGTAATTTTTAGGTCTGAGACACAACAAAAAATGTTTTTGTTGCATAGTGTGATAATTTGTCCTTTTGAGAAGACTCTCGAAAATCGGAAAAAACATGGAATATAATCTTTAAGGTTTACTTAAAAAATATTTCAATAACCCAGCAAAATTTCTCATTACCAAATAATCCGACGAGTAAGTACTTATTATTTAGCCACTTTTCTCATTATTTTAACATGGGGATGTCATTGGAGGATAGTACTTCCCAAAAGCATGCAATAAAGTAGCATAATAAGTACTTATTTGTAGCATAGGCATACCACATAAATATGTGCTTATATTTTCACGATTTTAAGTACTTGAATAATGCATTACCAATAAGTTATAAAATAAGTAGTAGATATAAAGAAATTGTCATTTAAAGTAATTTTTGCATATTGTCGCGCATTTTTCTTGAAACAAACAACTTAATCATGCCAGATTCGAATTTCTGAACCCAAGCCCCTATGTACAAATTCGTCAACGGTCTAACATTATACGATATACGTAAATATTTATGTATTTTCCCTACTTTAAAACAAAAACACAGAAAATTCAAATTGAATGGGGAATGTTTATTATCATTTGAAAGAACATTCTTTGGCATTTATTTTTTGAAGATTATGTCTATCAAATGTTCGCCGCGGCTACGTCTCAGATGGTCCATCCTTTGAATCCAATTTTCGATGACTCGTTCGTGCATTTCGCCTGGTAACTGGTGAATGACGCGAGTGATGTTTTGCTCCAAGGCCTGAATCGAAGCGGGTTTGTCCGCATAAACTTTAGACTTTACATATCCCCACCGAAAAAAGTCTAACGGTGTGTTATCACACGATCTTGGTGTCTAATCAACCGTCCCAAAACGTGAAATTATCTCCTCACCGAAGTGTTCTCTCAATAAATCCATTGATTGATACAATGTGTGGGAAGTGGCGACGTCTTGTTAAAACCAAATGTCGCCGAGATCACGAGTTTCAATTCCGGCATCAAATAGTCGGTTATCATGGCACGATAAAGGTCGCCATTGACGGTTACGTTCTCACCGGCATCATTTATGAAGAAATATGGATAGATGATTTCACCGGCCCATAAACCACACCAAACCATTGTTTTTTCTGGATGAAGTGGCAGCTCTTGAATCTCTTGCTTGTTTACATACCCATTGAGCCAGAAATGGGCCTCTTCGCTGAACAAAATTTTGCTCGAAAACGTCGGATCTCTTGGAACTTTTCAAGAGCCCATAGAACGAAGCGATGCACAGTGCTCTGTCTTCATGTATCAATGTGACAAAAATAGAAGGAGTAATTGCAGAACTCTGAAATTTGGTACCAAGCTGTATTTGGTTATAGTTAAGAAAAATTTTAAATTTGGACCCAATCGGACCGCGGGTCTCATAACCTTGTGCTAATTATTCCGGTCCTTAAAAATTCTCCAGACTATAACACTAAATTGGAGCATCCTATATTTATGAAATTTAACATGTCATAATATTATATGTATATCAGTTGCGGTGCAAAATTTCGACAGGATATAGCGAGTCCTTTTGGTACCTACCACACAAAGGGTTCAAAGGACTTAAAAATATATAAAGAACGCTCAAGAGTGGCGCTGAATTTTGACCAAAGTTTGTAAAGCGTAATAGGCTTTGCTGTGAGTAAATGTGTGCACAAATTTTGGGACATAGCCCCCTAGAAGATCTTGAAAAATGGGTTGTTGGTCCAAATATCGTGGGACCCATCAAATTAAAGGGAATTTTGCGTAGATTACAAATATGGGGGAAAAACTAGAAGACTTAATTGGGAACATTTCTGTATGTCATACGTCGGGTACGTGGACCATAGTGTTTTTGCTTAGTATTGTACTGTATTGTTTCGTTTTAAAAATTTAATGCATGTATTTGTCATAGGAATTTCCTTCGTTGACTTCTAAAATAATATCATCATCTTCGTCAAAAATTTCATCAAAAATACCGCATAGATATATCTTCGTTTAAAGGATACTTGATATATTACTCTGACAAATATTTGCAATGTTAAGATTTTTAAACCGTATTGAACTTATAATAGGATCAGAATTTATTGTAAGGTACGTCATTAAACCTTTGTTTGAGTTTTTTTGGACAATTTTTTACCTGTATGAAACACGCGAGCTTCTCGAATAATTTTTTGAACCATGAATTAGTACTTTATGTACACTACTGACATATAACATCATCGGAAGCGCGCTAAATTATTATCCTTGTTGCTATTAGGAACTCCTTAAATGCATTACAATTAATTTTTTGTCCCAAGAAAATTTTAGACCTAAAGCAAAAGTACTTTTTCGTAATTTTGTGCGCGAATGATTGGAACTTTTATATTTTATTTTTAAAAGGGATATGGCATTAATAATTTTTGCGAAAAAAATTTAGGTCTTTACTATTTTTTCTGATGACGTAAATATTTTTTTTTTGGGTAAAAACCATATTAAATAGATTTTTTTAAAAATGTTCTCAAATATATTTTATAAATATGATTTTTTGTATTTTTAAGAATTATGTCAACTATTAGGCTCCAAAAAAGTTGTTCTACAAGTTAAAGGAGATGGTTTTTGTAAAACTACCTGAAAACATTTTTAGACCTAAAGCAAAATTACTTTTTCAAAATTTTGTGCGCGAATAATTTCAACTTTTATATTTCATGTTTAAAGAGGGCATATCAGTAATAGTATCTGCCAAAAAAAATTAGGGATCTTTTGAATTTTTCTTCCCGATGCCATACAATATTTAATATTTTTTGAATTTTCGGCATAAAAGCACCATATTAAAAGCGATTTTTTTATGTTTTTCTCAACAATAATTTATAAGTATGCATTTTTGTATTTTTAAGAATTCTGTCAGCTTTCTAGCGCAAAAAAAATTATGGGGTTGGTCAACACGTTAAGCGTGGGCGTCTGTTTTTTCGAAAATAACGTTTTTAGACATAAACAAATATATATTTTTTTAAGTTTGTGCACTTTTATTTTAAGTTTTTATATTTTTTATTTAATAGTAACAGTACATACATTGTTTTTGAAGAATAAAATTTTAGGGATCTGTTCCAACTTATTTTTCTCATTCCAATTAAAATTGTAAATTTTTTTTCATTTTAACAAAAAATACGAATTTTCCAAAGCAATTTTGAATAGCACTATTGCAATTTTCTGCCGACTTGGCATATTTGTATTATTATAAGAATTCGATTTACTATCATATACAAAAAGTTTGGCTTAATTTCCCTAATAAACGAATTTTATACAGCATTTTACAACATACATTTATCGTAGTTTATTTTTTGGTCGATTTTCGTATACAACAATTGACTTTGGCGCCCTCTCGCGGTCTCAAAAAGAGGTAAATTAAAAAATATTGTTATTATTTATCTTAATTGGTTTGTTAAGATATGATGAGTACCAATTTTACCATTATTTGAGCCAGTACATTATTATCGATTTTTGTCAATGGGACAGAGCACTGTGCGATGTCGCTTGGGAAGGTCGGGCGGCTTCAGTTCTTGCACAAGCTGTATTTTGTATGCTTTCAATTTAAGATCTCGACGTAAAATGCGCCAAGTCGTTCCATACGCCAGTCCGAGTTGCTGCGAACTGCGCCGAATCGACTCTCCACGGTCTTCCTGTTCACTCTCAGCTACGGCCGCTACATTTTCTACACTGCGTGCTGGACGTGGTCTATTCCGTCGAATATTATCCAATAATGAATGCTGGGGCTCAAGATGGGTGATGGTGTTGCGTATAGTACGCTCAGTAGGCCAATTATGTTGACCATAAGTTGAGCGAAGTGCACGAAACACATTCCTTACAGAACGTGAATTTTCGATCATCTAGATGCATTAGTTTATAACATTTATAAAAAAACGTTTAAGTCTCAATAAACTAACTAACTAACGTGAATTTTCGTAACAAAGTTGAACGATTTGTAAACGTTTTTCAGGCGTAAGTCTTTCCAGGACGAAATGCCAAACAATACTCAACCAAAATAGCATGACACGACCCACACGTGTTCTGTCAAAAAAGGCTATTGAAATAAGTATCTATACTTGGATCACCCGTTATTATTTGAAAACATATTGAAAAATAAATAAATCTTGTGCAATAACCTACATATAGCCAAAATTGCGTCAAGAGCGTAGCTGTTTGTTTTATTCGTAAAATTCGATATAATGGAAATCTTTAAAATTGTTTTATAATTGCTTCTTGTTATATTTGTCTTTGCGATAAATTTTGATTTCGATGTATAGTTGAATGCAGAAGATGTCAGGAAAATATTTTTTTATTCTGAAATCTTTTCATATACAGGGGTTTCCAACAAGAGGTGTTATTTTGAATCACCCGGTATTCCGGTAGCTGTCACTTTTGAAGCCTTTATTCTTTGACATTTGACAAGTAGAAACTACGCCATTACTAAAAATGGAACGATACACGATTCAACAACGCATTGAAATTATTATAATTCGAAAAATTCAAAATCATCTTGACTAATGAGGCCCATTTCCACCTCGGTGGCTACGTCAACAAACAAAATTGTCGCATCTGGGGCTCGGAAAACCGAAAAGTTATTGTTGGGAAGCTTCTCCGTCCTCAACGTGTGACTTTTTAGTGCGGTTTATGGTCCGGCGGGGTCATTGGACCTTACATTTTCGAAAATGAGGTTGGATCAACAGTTACGGTGAATGGATTGCGCTATCGAGAGATGATTAATTATTTTTTATGGTCGGAGTTGGATGGTATTGATCTGGACAACGTTTACTTTCAAGTAGACGGCGCTACGTGCCACACAAGCAAAGATACCATTGCTCTGTTACGGGGAAAAGTTTGCGGACCGTGTTATCTCTCGAAGAGGTGATCACAATTGGCCACCGAGATCTTGTGATTTAACACCTTGCGACTTCTTCCTTTGGGGCCACGTGAAAGATAAGGTCTACGCCAACAGCCCAGTGTCGATTCAAGACCTCAAAGATGGAATTCGTGAGGCTATCGAGGACATAGGGCAGCCACTTTGCGATTTGGTTATGAAAATTTTCATGAAAAGGATATGGTCCTGTAAGCGTGGTCGTGGTGGCCATTTGGCTGATGTTGTTTTTCATTATTAACGGCATACCTTCTAAACCTCTGCATCAAGACATTCATTTCTTCGTCTACAGTAGTGTACACTACTTCACTGCACACTGAAACATTGTATATTTTACTCGATTGACACCACCATAGAATGATCGGAAAAAAACAACAAACACTTCACACTGTTTGATGTTTACAATCTAGTCGTGTACTCTGCTCGTTCGGTTGTTGTATTCTTTATACTCGTTTCAATTCGTCAAACGATGAGTATAATGAAGCGAGTACAGTGCTGTTTTCTATTTCTTCAGTATGTACACTAGTGTATTTACCCCTCAAAATCAATACATTTCTAAGGTGGTCCGCCGCACTTTGTTGTTGCGTCTCTCTTTGCAATGACAATGAGTACAGTAGTGCAGTGTACACTGAAATCGAGTATTTCAGTTTTTGTGTACAGTATTTGAATGAGTATACTTCTTCATTGTCTTGTTACTTATTTGTTTTGAAACCTGTTTGGCTGTTACTGTTCTCTTCACTCATTCATTTGTTTTGTCAAAATAGAGTGTGTGGCAGTAAGTATTTGATAAACAACTGAATGTCTTGAAAGGCCATTCAAGACATTCATTGCAGAGGTTTAATACCTTCTTGTTTATTTTGAAATAAACATCCGATAATTAATCTCAAAAAATGGCATTTTTCTTTGAATATCAAAATAACACCTCTTGTTGGAAAACCCGTTACCATGTATTAAGTAGTTCATTATAACCGTATTTGACTGTAATGTAAAGATAATAAATATAAGTAAGCACCAAACACAAAATGTACAATGTTTTATGATTATTTTTCTGTTAAATGCGTATGGGAACTCCACCAAAAGTTCTACCGTTTAAAAAAATAAAAGTTTTTTGAATCACATTAATGTAATATGTTATTATACAAAAATATTAAAATTTTAATAAAATGAAAAAACTCATTTGCACATTTTTTTAAAATTAACCTCGTAAATAGTGGCTTATAAAAAATTAAAAAAATTGTCTAATACTGCGTTAACATCTACTGGAATGTCTCGATGAATATTCAACGAAGCCAATCCATTTAAACGATTTTAAGTCATGGTTGACCGCAAGTAATGTTTCAGCCGACGCAATGTTGAAAAAGAGCGTTCGTTTGTCGCTGTAGTCTCAGGTATCACCGCCATCCCAGTCAATGTTAACGTTTGGAAATCCATCTATATTACATATATCAAGAGCTTCCGTGGGAATTTCTGACATCCTCAGGCAAAATTGATGAATATTTTTAAATAATTGTTTACAATTTTCTTCATTTAGTATTGCCATTTTAGATAGAAAAAGACATTGGAAATTTGACAAAATTCCACGGTGTTTCAAAAAGCGATCTTTAAGATGAGTGATGAATAAATCTAGATATAGAATATAGGTCGAAATCTTGTAATATTCTTCAATATTTGTTGCATTAACCTTGCAACGATGACTTTGTTGGGCCGCAATCCTAGGTTTCTTGATTTGAATGTCTTGTTCTTCACAAAATATTTCAATAGACGAAAAAATCGCTCCAAAATGGTGAGTAAAACTTCGCGCATGTCCATCAATTCCTTTTTCGTATTTTCCGCCAGATCGACGGCTTCAGCAAAATCTTGATTTTCACTTTGAAGAACGCGACTTAATGATAATGCCAAGCAGTGAACTGAATAAACTACGTGGACCGAAACTTGAAAATCCAGTGTTTTTATAGCCATCAACAACTGCAATGCAAATGTTGTAGTAGTCTGATCAGATCAGGTGGTGTAGATGCATTCCAAAGCCTCGATAACGGCTACTTGTAGGTGAAGATATATTTCAACGGACTCATGTTGTTCTACCCATCGAGTTGCGCAATTCCGCTTTAATTTTTGCTTTTTATCATCACGGAGATTGCTGTTGTTAGAATTCGCTTCTTGAAGAGCTATTTGTCTTTTTAGGATATTGAAAAAAGTGGTATATGGTTTGGATAGTGCCGAGCCAATTTCTAATTTGGTCTACTTTGCATGCGTAACTTACAACCAAGTTGAAGCTGTGAGACGCACAATGTGAATACAGTGCTAAGCTGTACTTTTCTCGGATATATGCTTGCGCCCCATGAAATTCTCCGTTCATTGCTCTTGCGCCGTCATAGCATTGCCCAAATAAATACTTACAATCAATACCAGAAGTTTCGAGGAAATGTAGAACAACATCAGCCAAACCTTTTCCATCGAACTGTTTTGTTGGGACGAAACTCAAAAAATCTTCGCAAATTGTATATCGCCAATCGTTTTCGTTAAGGTACCGGATACACATTGAAACTTGCTCAACCCCTGAAATATCAGCTAATTCGTCCGCCATGACGGCGAAAGCTTTGAAATTATTGATTCTCTTAATAAGTTATCGGTGTATAATTAAATTTTGAACACGATTGCTTATATACATTGCTGGTGAATTTGTCAAGTGACTATTCAAATTTAAATCCGTTATCGCCCGATACCTTAGCAAGGCTCTAAAATTGCCATCATTTTGAATAGTTTCATTTGACTCGATTCTGCCTGTATCCCAACTTCCTTGGGATACAGGCCTTGTCAACCACAAAGGACTACTGTTTGAACTATTGCTTCCAAATGCTTTCTATTTTCGTTTACGACCTGCTTTTCCTGAATTTGTAATTGTTTATCGATGGACGCTGTGGATTGCTTTTCAACATTAGATCTCATTTCAGCTTTCAATACACTGTTTCTATGGTATTCGAGTGATGAGTGGTGGCGAAATACGTCCAGTGCTTTTTCCAATTATTATAAGATTCCTAGTTTTTCGTTTTTCACTTCTGTATCCCTAGGAGCAAATAATACACATGTTTTACAGAAAGCACCGACTTGATTCGCAGAGTACGTCAACCATTTATATTTATGTAACCAAGAAAGTTGGAATTTTAAACTTCTTTGCCCAGTCACTGGAAAATTATAATTATCTGGAGGAATCCAGATTTTTTTCATGAAGACCTTCTGTAAAGCCGATACTCTCTGAATCTGACTTGTTTACGAATAAAGCTACATATATCATATGGTGATACTTCGTTTGGGTTACTGGAAGCTGTAGAGTTTGATGTAGTTGGCTTTTCTATATGGCCATCATTCGTTTCGACGGGCAAATTACATCTCTGTGTATCCTAAAGCATGAAGAATATTCAGAAAAATTCATTGTAGATATAGTAATAATCATTACGAACGTTTAAGTATTTCGCTATTCACACATACACATATTATATCATAATTCTTACGTCATCCTCCTCAATTCTTTGCCTTTTGTTAAAATATTGCCGAATATCCATCCTGTTGTAGTACTTTAACGAATTAACACAATCACTTCTCCGCGCACTTATTTAAATTTGCCTTTGTTAAAATATTGCCGAATATCCATCCTGTTGTAGAACTTTAACGAATTGACACAATCACTTCTCCGCGCACTTATTTAAATTAAACTAAACGTTATTATTGTGTATGTTTACATAAGTAAATGTACAATGCGCTTGGGCATACACAATGAAATCTACAATATGGTACTACCTATTCCTACTGTCTTTAACGCTGCTCTAATTGCCTCTCCCTAAGCCTGATTGGAACAAATAGAATTTGTATTTAATACGAACTGCATGCCTATACCCCAAAAATTGGCAGAAATCAAGGGTGGTCTTCATACCCAAGCCTGGCAAGGCGAGTTATACGATCCCAAAGGCTTATCGACCTATTAGCCTAACTTCTTTCCTGTTAAAAACAATGGAGCGAATAACTGACGACATGATCAAAAGTAAGATATCCGATGACAAGCAAAAATTCAAGCAACACGCATATGTTAAAGGAAGATCAGTGGAAACAGCTCTACATGAGGTAGTACACCACATAGAACAGTCCTTCAGTGAAGAAATGTACACACTTGCCGTTTGTATAGACATTGAGGGCGCTTTTAACAATAATATGCTAAGGAATAGGTGGATTATTTGTGGGTCATATGACGTAAAAATCAGAGACAAGGTAAATCGTGGTATACCTCAGGGGGGCATTTTATCACCTCTCCTATGGGTTACGACGATACACAGTATCCTTAAAGCCCTCACCAATGAAGGACTTAAACCAGTCTGTTATGCAGACGACCTTATAATACTTCTAAGGGGCACACATCCAAACCAACTATGCAGAAGAGCTGAGGAGGCACTAAACATAGCATATAATTGGGCACAACCAAGGGGATTAAATGTCAACCCAGACAAAACAGAAATATGTCTATTTACAAGGAAAAGGAAGGTTCATCCTTTTACCGTGCCTCGATTCCTGGAGAAGAATATTGCCATATCTAAAAAGGTAAAATACTTGGGAGAAATCTTGGATCAGAAACTGTACTGGAAAGATCATATTTTTTTTTTTTATATGTATAGCGTTTATTTACTGTATGTTTTACATAACATAAAAAATGAGGGCCTCAGCGCCATTTAGGCATTATTGAGGCATGTTGGCAACGAAATTTACTATACGATAAATAATTACATTACATTTCAGAATAAATATAAAAAAGTATAAGTGTTAAAGAATAAATTCTAGAACATGATTCACATTTTCTAACATTATCTTAGAAGCATTTCGAGATTCAGTCGCAAATAATTCAATAGGCGAATTTTAAAAGAAGACAAACTGTTAACATATTTCACATCATTTGGCAAACTGTTATACAAAAAACCACCCGTATACTCAACGCGCTGCTTGGTCATTTCTAACCTGCATCTTACAACTCTTAGGTTAAGCCTATTTCTCGTATTAATAGATGTCTGATTTTGTGCAAATTGAATCGTATGGTATCCGACATTATTCAAGGATTTATAGACATAAAGTAAGGTCTGATATTGGTATAATGCGTGAACAGGCAATACTGTCTTACAAACATCTGTATACAGCTGTATAGTAGAGTGAGTTAATGGTAGGTTAAAAATTGTCTTTAATGCTTTATTTTGCATACATTGTAACGTTCTCAAAGAATTCGAATTTTTAGACCCATATATAATTGCTAAGTAATTAATATGACTTTGTATTAATGACTGATATAGCAATAATTTAGTTTTGACGTTTAACACGTATTTCATTTTGTACAAGATTCCAATTGCCGGTGCTATTTTAGACTTTAGATCACGAATGTGAGTATCCCAGGAAAGGTTACTCTGCAAGGTAACTCCTAAATATTTTACTTCACTTGCTTCATTCACAACTTTGCCATCAAAAACTATATTGAAATTTCTTTCAGAATTGTATGAATTTGGTCTAAATCGAATTAAATGTGTCTTGGATGCATTAAGGACCAATTTTTTTATTCTTGCAAATTCCAGAATTGAAGATAAATCTTTCTCTATTGCTGTTTTCAAAGCCAAATCACTTTTATATGGATAAAATAAACATATATCGTCAGCGAACATATACAAACGACCAGTCAAGTTTAAATTTGCCAAATCATTTAAGTATATAGAGAACAATAAGGGTCCTAAGCAACTTCCTTGGGGTACTCCACTTCCTACTTGAGTCATATAACTCTTCTCTCCGGAAACTGTTACAAATCGTAACCGATCAGATAGAAAATTTCTAAAGAGTACGTTTTCTTTTCCACAAATTCCGTAATATAACAGTTTCCTTAACATTATGTTATGGTCAACAATATCAAACGCCTTAGAGAAATCCAAAAATATTCCTGCGACTCCCGAGTAGCCTTGATCCAAACAACTACAAATGAAATTCAAAACATTTACCACTGCTTCCTCTGTCCCACATCCTTTTTTAAACCCAAATTGATACTTGTACATAAAGTTATTCTCATCCAAATATTTTAGTAGTTTCTGATGAATTAATTTTTCAAATATCTTATCTATGACAGATAACAATGCAATGGGCCGAAATTGTTCCACAGACGTGGCATTTGAAACCTTAGGAATTGGCACAATCTTCTCTATTTTCATGCTTTGGGGGTATTTAGCAGTAACTATGATTTTATTGAAAATATTTAACATCGTTGGGATTATATAATCTTTGCATTCTACAATTATTTTCGCTGTAATATTATCATATCCTGGCGAAGCATTGTACTTCAAAGCACTTACCACTTCATCTAATTCAAGTATATTAAATCGACCAAGAACAAATCTATTTGGGGTCTGGCATAAAGTTCTTAGAAGATTACAGTTATCACCCGGATAAGCAATTATCTGTTGCTTTAAATATTTTATAGAGTTTGTGAAATGCTGACTAAACAAATGTGACATTTCCTGAGCATTTAACGCCTTGTTATCTGTTTGGGAAACAATGTTAACGCCTACTTTTTGTTTACGTCCTAAGGCCAAATTGACAAAATTCCAAGTTTTCCTTGAGTCATTATTTGCTCGTTCTATGCTATCATAGTATTATCTTTTCCTGGCCTCCCTGGAAGCCAACTTAACTACTTTACTTATTTGTTTCAATAAAATATCATATTTGCCGTTCTTTCGTTTTCTCCTTTTAGAAAGTAATTTTTCCTTGTATAATATAAGTTTCTGCAGATTTTTGTTCATCCAAGGCATGAGTTCAAACCTCAAATCTTTCCTGTACGTAGTCACTACAGTTGCATCCGATATAGCTTTAGTCAGTACATCTATAAACTCTTTGGCATAATCATCGCAATCATCTAGCGGAATACTTGACACATTTCTTTCCAAATACTGTTTCACTTTAATTACATCACAGAAAGTCTTACGCGTTTCTATATTTTTGATTGGTTGATTTTTCGTTTTAATAATACAACTGACAATATTGTGATCTGTCAATCCACATTCAAAGGATTCAACATAAATTTTGTTAAATAAATTACTGAAAACATGGTCAATACAAGTCATAGATTCCGGCCTAGTAATTAACTCATGACAACTATGGCAATCATAATTTAGAAATAATTGCTTCAACTCCTCAAATTGGCCACAACGAAGTTGGTCAATATTTGAGTCACCAACCAAAACAATGGACCCATTACCAATGCATCTCAGCAATTGCTCTAGTACAGAAAGGAAATTAGGAACAGAACATTTTTGAGAATGATAAAAAGATACAATTTTAAGAGGTTTTGTATCAATTCGAAGATTATTAAAAGAAATTTCAATCAAATCCACAAAATTCAAGCTTTGACAATTTTCAACGGAAAAATTCAACTTTTCACTCACATATAAAGAAGTACCACCATATCCGTCACTTCTACAACAGTGCACACTTTTATACCCAGGAATCGTATAAAGTTGTATCAAGTCCTGATGAAACCAGGTTTCTTGCACAGCAATCACATCAGGTAGCCTTGGAAACCCAGCAATTAGGGATTTAAATTTATTGAATTTTGCAATAGACGAAATGCTTCTAACATTGATACTTATGATGTTTAAAAAAGAGTAATTCACATGCAACAGATTGCTACTAAAGTTTAAAAAGTTTTTATAATATTGGTTTGGAGCCATAACAGAAAAAAAAATTTAATACAATTCATTTATAATTCAATAATTTTTATTATTTCTATTTAATTTGGTGACTCAAACGACAAGGGGTTATCTTCCTCAGCACTAGATTCTTCCTCCACAGCTATTACTTGTTTGCTTTGACTTCGAGTCCAAGATTTGGATGTTGTTGCATTCAAAAGAATTTTATCCACATCTTCTTCAGAACGAATGATCTGCGGCTTTGAAATGTCACTTCTCTTATACAAAATTCTCCCATTTTTAACAAAAACATGCTGGAAGCCTACATTTTTAATTGATTTGGCATACTTAAACAACTCCAATGTCTCCTTACTTAGAAATTCATTGATATACACATTTTTTGTAGATTCATCCTCCTTTAGTTTTGATTTAACAGACATAAGCTTTTCCTTTGCAGATTTGTTACAAAATTTGACTATAACCGTTTTCTTTTGACTATCTCTTCTGTTGTTGCCACTTATGAAAAACGCATCTTCTATGTTATCAGCATTTATATCTATATTAACACTTTTGGTTAGATTCAGTACAGATTCTACAGCCGAAGCGCCATCTACTGCGTTCAAGCCACTCACAATGCAATCATTTCTGACACGAGCATCATTTAACATTTTTACAGATGACTTCAAGTTTACAATCTCTCTTTTGAGCACCAGATTCTCCTTCTCAACTTGTGCTAACTTTTTTTTGTTCTCAGCTACACCTTTCAGTATTTCATCATACTGTTTTGACATAAAACGCATAGTTTCTTGAATATTGTTGTTTGTTTGTTGTATCTCACTCAGCTGATCCAGTTTCACAAGTTTTGTTTTTATCTCCATCAATTCTTTTTTCAGTCCTGCTTCATCACTTTCGCCACCGTCACAAAAATGACAAGTATAGAGCACGCTCTTGTTTTTTAAGAGGTACTCAAACCGACGTTTGTCCATTCTCGTGCACTGAGAGTGGAAAGCCTTTGTACATTTATCACATTCTATAAATTCATCGAAATCCTCTTTGATTTCTAACTTACATTGTTCACAAATAAGTTTTTTCGTTCTAAGACTTCTGCGACTTGTTGTGGGCATATTTCAACTTTCCCGTAAGCAGAAATTGTTTTAAGAGGACTGGATATAGTTATTTTGTGCGCAAACACTGTTTTGTTTGTAAAAACGATTTATTTATCTGCTCTGATTTAACACTGCTAAAAATACGTTCGGTTCACAGCAGGGTTGCCAACTATCGAAGAAGAAAGAAAGAAGAAAACTATTGAAGAAAGAGTTACAAAGGCCCACAGATGTTGGTCGTTGTGCAGAAGAGCTATAGGTTCAAAATGGGACTACGTCCAAATATGACACACTGGCTTTACATGAGCTTGATTAGACCAATAATAACCTACGCCTCTGTAGTGTGGTGGACATCAATTCCTGAAGTGCGGCTTACAGCTACCTGTGATTCGTTCGTGCCAGACAGACGCTCCTGGGAAAACGGAAAACTGGCTCATACGCCAGTGGGAACCAGCTGCTACACTGATGGGTCCAGGCTAGGAGGAAGGGCGGGTCTGGGACTTTTTATTGATGAACCAGAAGTCGAACTTTACTTCCGCCTCCCAGACAATAACACAGTATTTCAAGCAGAAGTTCGAGCAATCACGGAGTGTGTTAACTGGCTCAGTAATACCACAAAGCCTAAATATGCCAACATATTCACAGATAGCCAAATGGCGATCAAAACAATAACATCGGAAAAGGTCAAATCCAGAACAGTGTTAGACTGTAAAAGAACGATAAATATTTACTCAGTCCATGGTCATCTGCGTATTTTCTGGGTACCGGGACACAACGGAGTGATTGGAAATGAACGAGCAAACAGCTTGGCTTCAAAGGGCAGAGAACTTCGAGTAATAAACTTGGATACTTTTCGAAGCCACGAAGGATGAGTTGAAGCACTGGCCAGTGATGGCTCACAAAACTGTGTGGAATAGAGCAACTGCACAGATACTGTGGTGACCTAAATGAGAAGAAAACAAGTAGTTTTTTGAAACTAAACAAGATCGAGATTAGTAAGATGATGAGTGTTCTAACGGGACACTCAAGCTTACAGGCACATCTTCATCGCATAGGACTAGCAGAAAACGACGAGTGTAGGGCATTCAGGGAAAACATCGAAACGATGGAACATTTTCTGTGACACTGCCCAGCTTTCACACATACAAGATCCCGATATTTCGGTTCCGACATATTGCCAGACTTGACTCATCTCAGAGGATATGACTGGAAGATACTTAGAAAATACGTGTCTAGTACCGATTTTCTGTAACCCGTGGGGTACAAAATCATAAATAAGGGGCGCACAACAGGCCGAACCACTGGCTTAAGAGTATGCAGGGCTGTGGAATCGAGCCAAAACTACTCGACTCCGACTCCCGGAGTCGAATTTTAAAATCATTCGACTCCGACTCCAGCTCCGACTCCGGCAGTTAAATAACATAAATTATATTTCTATAAACAAGTGAGTTCATGTCCAAAAAAATATGATAGAGCTGTGTTAAAAAGATACAAAAAAGTAGGTATTTAATACCAGTAATTAAATAAAATTTGATTATTTATTTATCGACGCTTGACCTACTACTCAGAATCGATAGCTGTCCGTCTGGCCATCTTAAGTTGTTCGTTAAGTATTTGTACCATATTAAATTGTACCAGTATTAAAATTCGGCAATAAGAACTCTTTCACACTAGGGAGGAAACCTATTGGAATTGGTGAAAATCGGTTCAGGTCGTTATAGCCCCCAGATATAAATGTTTCTTTAGATTTGGCCTTGTAACGCTATAGAAGCTGTATTTCACATTCAATCATTTTTTTTTTAATTTAGTAGGGTAGAATTTATTTATCCAAGAACGCATATTGTCGAATTTTAAAAAAATCTGTTTAGATTTATAATGTAGTTATCTCATATTTATATTTACAATATCGGAGCAAAAATACTTATTTTGTTGGCTAAATATATTCAGAGCTTTCCTAAAACAGTTTTACATAAAAACTCGATAGTTTGGTTAACTTTATAGAAATGTTTGGCATACTTAAATATTTGGTTAAAATCTTCAAATATTTTATCCTTCTTTTTTACCATAATTGTGTTCCCAAAATTGTTTGAGTGCAAAAGTTCTATCACACAATTGTTACATTTTTCACAATACATGTCGGAGTCGACCATAATTTTTCGACTCCGGACTCCGACTCCGGGCAAATTTCCCAGACTCCGACTCCACAGCCCTGAGTGTATGTCCATGGACATGAGACGTTTAAACGTCTCCTCTATTCAACCTAACCTAATACGAACATTAACAAACATCAGCTAAAAAGACTAAAAGACTGCCATCAGATACATATGCACAAAATTAGAGCACTCTCGCTAACAAAGTGTGCAAGATATCTCAATTTAAATGTTTGGCTTATATGGGCGGGGACACGCCCTTTGGTTCGATCCCTCCCATTTTTGGACCAATCCCGTATACTGCCACCACATACATATGCACAAATTACAGTGCTCTCGCTAAAAAATTGTGGAAAAATTTGGCTTATATAGGCGGGGCCACGCCCATTGGTCCGATCCCGCCCACTTTAGGACCAATCAAGTAAACCACCACATGCACAAAAATACAGCACTCTCGCTAACAAATTGTGCAAAATATCTCAATTTCGAAATTTGGCTTATATGGGCGGTGCAACACTCATTGGTCCGATCCCCCATTTTTGGAGCAATCAAGTAAACTACCACCAGATACATATGCACAAAATTACAGCACTTTCAAATTTGGTTTATATGGGCGGGACCACGCCCACTTGATATATCGAAAATTCAAGTACCATATTTTCACCACCCCCTACACGTGTACATTCTGTGAAAATTTCAAGAAGATCGGTCCAGCCGTTTAGACGTCTATACAGTACAAACAAACAAATACACATTATCTTCTATATATAAAGATATTATGTAATAACGGTACTTCGTGAATTGCATGAGTTGAGATGTGAGTACCAAGTTCTTCAACGTAAAAATAAATTGTTAGTCAATCTGAAAATAGTTTGACGACTTTCGTGATCGGTCTACTAATCACACCGTTAGATGTCCGAATGTCTAAAACCCTAATGTTTTTGTCACTTCCTACATACGTTTTTATTATACGGCCCAGTTTCCATTCAACAGGGGCTAATCTTTCATCTTTTGTGACAACCAAATCGTTTTCTCTTACATTTTCTGTTTGATACTTCCACTTATATCGTCGATGTAGCTCATTTAAATACTCCGATTTCCATTTTTGACAAAAATATTGGGAAATAATGGTCAACCGTTTCCATCGATTGGCAAGAGTGATGTTTCCGTCTGAAACATCCGGTTCTGTTGGTGACAAAATCGAAGTACCTATCAGAAAATGAGCTGGGGTAAGCGGATTTAAGTCGGAAGGGTCGTCACTAGCTGCACTGAGGGGTCGATAATTAAGACAGGCTTCAATTCGCGCTAAAATGGTCGAGAATTCTTCAAAGGTAAAATTCATTTGTGGTATACATTTTCGTAGATGTGTTTTGAATGATTTAACTCCCGCCTCCCATAATCCTCCCATATGAGGGGCACCTGGAGGAATAAAACTCCACTCTAAATTTTGATAAATGTTGTTTTGTGTTGCGTCTTTTTTCAGAGCTTCCATAAATTCTCTCTTGTCTTTCTTTATCAATTCTGCTGCTCCTACAAAATTGGTACCATTATCAGAGTAAACCTTTGCTGGGCATCCACGTCGCCCGATAAAACGCGATAAAGCGGCTAAAAAATACTGAGTTGACAGATCACTAGTGGGTTCTAAGTGGATTGCTTTTGTAGAAAAGCAAACGAAGACGCAAACATATCCCTAAACATGGTCGCCCTGTGAAATTTTTAATATTAAAGGGTCCTGCAAAATCTACCCGCGTGTTGGTAAACGGTCGAGTCAGCATAGTTCGCTGGGGCGGAAGTGAGACCATAATTTGCGTTTGAGTCTGGTGTTTATACAACACACAAGTTCGACAATTATGAATTACCTTCTTGATTATGGGCTTCAATTTAAATATCCAGAATACAGAGCTGATTACGCGAGTCATGAGTTGATTTCCAATAAGACGATCTTTGATATCTTGGATTTCATCATGGGTGATTTCCGCTGAAGAAATTCTAAGTCAGCATAGTTCGCTGGGGCGGAAGTGAGACCATAATTTGCGTTTGAGTCTGGTGTTTATACAACACACAAGTTCGACAATTATGAATTACCTTCTTGATTAAGGGCTTCAATTTAAATATCCAGAATACAGAGCTGATTACGCGAGTCATGAGTTGATTTCCAATAAGACGATCTTTGATATCTTGGATTTCATCATGGGTGATTTCCGCTGAAGAAATTCTAAGTCGGGTCAGATTGACGCCGGTATTTCTCCAAAACCGAATCGCAAATGCTAAGACTTTATATGCCCTAGATAGAGAAGAGAATCTATCCAACGGATCTTCAACTGTTGTGGCCGTGAAAACTTTAACTGCTTTTGCTTCTAACACTGTGTCGCTCATAATTTCGTGTCTAGGCCATTGGTCTTTTGGAAACTTAAGCCATTGGGGTCCAGTCCACCACAAATGATGTGACTGCAAATCGTTTGGCGAACATCCTCGACTGGCTACATCAGCAGGGTTGCTTTCTGAATCTATATGCTTCCAATTTTCATTTCCCACATTATCTAAAATGTCTGAAATTCTATTTCCTACAAAGGCACTCCATGAACAAGGTGGTTTTTTGAGTCATGCTAGCACAATCGTTGAGTCGGTCCAAAAGTGAGTTGAAATACTTTCAATTTGTAAGTTGGGAACCACCGCTGTGGTTAATTTTGCTAAGAGAACGTCTCCGCATTATTCTAATCTAGGCAGAGATATTTTTTTGATTGGTGCTACTCGAGTTTTCGCTGCTAAAAGAAACGTGTCGACTGTTTGATCTTTCTGAAGCGTCACAAAAACCATGTACTTAAATTTTACTTGAGGGTTTAAATCTGATGGTACTGAAACTAGGTGGTACTGAAACTGATTCTATTGAGGGACAATTTTTAATGAAATTCTTCCAATTTTTAATGAAATTATTATGGGCTTCAACGCGTCATCCCAATCTACTTTATCCAGCCATACTTATTGCATGATAAACTTTGCTACGATGATTACTGGAGCCAGCTATCCACATGGGTCAAAAAATTTGGCAATTGTTGAAAGGACTTCTCTTTTGGTGCATAATTCTCTTTCTTCAGTGGGTGGTGATGTGAACGTAAACTTATTAGCCGAAATGTTCCATCGGATACCTAGAGTCTTCGTTGAAGTTCCTTCCGAAATGTCAAACCAGTTGACCGGCAAGAGTGAGTCAGGGGGCAAATCGCGAAGTAGATGGGGTCGTTTGAACTCCATTTCCTCAATTCAAAACCTGCTGAGTCCATGGCTGCTACTAATTCTTTCATAGACTTAATGGATTCTTCTACAGTGTGACCTCCAGCTAAAACGTCGTGGACATATAAATTTTGTTTTATAATTTCCGAACCTAATGGGTAGGTTTAGGTAGGGTGGCAGCCGTTTTTTTTTTATTTCTTCAGCTCACATAGACCAGTTTAGGTCCCTAGTGGTACCACGGGCTAAAATGCCCTTCATCGAAACCAACCTGTTTGATATACCAATGTATCGATAGCACGAATATTGGTACTGGAAAGATCTGTTAGGCTGCCTAGAAAGGCCGACCCAGTAGGTCCAGTCGTCTTTTACTCAAAGCAGGACAGTCGCATAGCAAGTGCTAAATGCTCTCCACTTCTTCCTCATCTCCACAGCTTCTGCAGAAGTCATTGGAGTTAATACCCAATCTTCAGGCGTGTTCGCCGATCAAGCAGTGTCTCGTCAGAACTGATACTAACGTAGATAATCTTTTCCTTTCCAGTGCGAGGAGATATTTTGACCTTCTCAGGTCATACCTTGGCCAGATTTGTCTAGCTACCCTACAGGTGCCGATTTGAGTCCATCTGTCGTTGGACTGCCTGATTGCCTCTTGCCTTATCCACAGCTTGCACGTGGATAGTGGCGCACCAATATATGCAAATTCTTCGAGAATTTGTAAAGTCGTCCCTTTCCTAGCAAATTCATCGGCTTTGCAGTTCCCCGGGATATCCCTATGCCCAGGCACCCATATGAGGTATATATTAAACTGCTCAGCCATCTCGTTAAGAGATCTGCGGCAGTCGAGGGCTATTTGTGAATTTAGGGATGTGGCCTCCAGAGAATTGATGGCAGCCTAGCTGTCCGAGTAAATGACAACGCCAGTGTTGGTTACTATGTTCTGACTCAGCCACTTGGCGACTTCCCATATTGCCATTATTTCGGCTTGATAGACACTGCAGGTATCTGGTAGTCTGTGAGCTATATCCAAATTAAGTTCTTCACAGTGTACTCCGAAGCCAACCTTTTCATCAAGCTTCGAACCATCCGTATAGACGTGGAGATGGTTTCTATTTCCGTGTATTCTGCCATCCCATTCATCCCTGGCTGGTATCATAGTGATGTAGTTCTTCTCAAAGGGGCGCACTGTTGATATATAGTCCACACGGTCGGTTACCATAGCACTACACTTTGATATCCTCATGTGACCGTAGTTCTTGTACCTCCACATTGATAGGCAGTTTAATCTTAGTGCCGCTTTGGTTGCAACTTCTCTCGCTACAACTTTAATCGGAAGTATATGGAGAAGGGCTTGTAGAGACTCAGTCGCTGTAGTCCTTAACGCTCCGCTTATGCACAGGCAGGCAGTTCTCTGAATCCGTGATAACAGGTTTGTGATGGTTAGTTTGTCAGTTGCCGTCCACCATACCACAATGCCGTATAACAGTATTGGACGAACCACTGCTATATATATGCAATGGACAATTTTAGGAGAGAGGCCCCACCGCGACCCTACAGCCTTCCTGCAGGAATATAGGGCGATGTTGGCCTTCTTTACACGTTCCAGTACGTTTAGTCTGAATGACAGTTTCCTATCCAAAATTATTCCTAAAAATTTTGCACTTTCAGAAGAGACTAGATCTGTTCCATTTATACGAGGAGGAGGGTCCACATGAGGGACATTATTCATCCTAGTAAAGAGAACCAATTCTGTCTTGTTTGGGTTAACACCCAAACCGCTGCTTCTGGCCTATCTAGCCAACTTGTTCAGAGCCACCTGTAGAATATCTCGGGGGATGTTTTCGAATTTGCCACTCACTGCGATTGCCAGGTCGTCCGCATATGCCACGACCTTGCAGTCACAACGTTCTAGATCTAGCAGGATTTCATTCACCGCTAGGTTCCAAATTAGTGGAGACAGTACTCCTCCTTGTGGGGTCCCTGTGTTTACAAACCTTGTTAGAGTTGTGGACCCTAGACATGCTGTTATACGTCTTCTGTTGAGTAGTCTTTGAATTAGTCTAATCAAGCTAGAGTTCACCTTTAGATGTGACAATGCCGCGATTACTGCATCTGGGTGTATGTTGTTAAAAGCCCCTTCTATGTCAAGAAATGCCACCATGGTGAATTCTTTGAAATGTAGGGACGATTCGATAGTGCTCACAAGTTCGTGCAGGGCTGATTCTGCAGACTTTCCCTTATTGTAAGCATGTTGGTTCCCCGACAGGAGTTTTGTATCCAGGTTTTGCCTAATGAAATAATCTAAAAGTCTTTCCAGACTTTTCAATAGGAAAGAGGATAGGCTAATTGGTCTCAAGTCTTTTGGCCTAGTGTGCGATATCTTCCCCGCTTTGGGTATGAATACCACTTTGGTATCCCTCCATCGATTCGGGATGTATGAAAGCCTAATACAGCCTACATAAATTGTCTGCAGCCAGGGGATAATGTACTTTAACATTTTCTGCTGGGGTGATGCCGTCTGGTCCAGGTGACTTGAAGGACTCAAAGCTGTTTATAGCCCAGCTTATTCTAGATCTCTCAGTCAACAAGCTAGCGATGCTCGCAGTCCACTCGCACTCTTGTTGGTCCTGTTGATCTTCGGGCTCTGTTGATGAGTTCCCCGGGAAATGTGTGTCGAACAGTACACTTAGCGATTGCTCGCTATTTTTGTCCAGTTGTTTGCCTCATCCTGCAAATACCCCACTGTACAAGGAGACGCGGATAGTACCTTTCTCAGCCTTGCGGCGTCGGAGACCTTTTCCACTTCGCCACAGAAGGAATACCAAGAGCGTCTTTGCGCCTTCCTAAGCTCCTTCTTATAGATCTTGAGTTGCCCTTTATATGCATCCCAATCATTAAAGGCTCCTGTAGATTTCGCCTTGTTGAATAGCTTGTTGCAGGTCTTTTTCCTTGCCGTTAGCTCAGAAGTCCACCATTGGGGTTTAGTTTTATCCTTGTACCTTGTTTTTGGACAGGCTTCTTCAAGGGAACTATTGAATGATGTGGTGATATGCTCGACCACATTATCCAGACCGGATTCAGATTCGGTTCATAAAGAAGTTTAGAGTTGAGGACCTTTTTAAAATTCTTCTCATACAGGTGCCACTTTGTCTTCGTCACATTTCTGTGGATAGCAGGTTTAGGCATTTTTTCGGCGAGTTTGAACTCTATATAATGGTGATCCGAGAATGAGTGGTCGTCCAGTACATTCCACCCAATAATTTTGTCTGACACCCGGTCAGTAGCAAACGTTACGTCTAGTACTTCTTGTCTGTCTTTAATTGTAAAGGTCGGTTTATTGCCAATGCTACAAATAGTTAGGTTATATAAATAAAGTCAAGAAGCGAATCACCCCTATTGTTTATATCAGTACTACCCCAGATAGTATGATGAGCGTTCGTGTCTGCGCCAATAATCAACTCGAGCTCGTCATACGTTGCTTCTTCTACAACTTCCCTGAAGAGAGCTGTCGGTATTGCAGCTTCATAATACGATTACCAATCTCCAGACTAGCAGCTGTTTGGTCTTTACCACTTAACTTAGTCAGGAGAAAAAAACTTAGATCTTTTCTTGTTCTTGGAGTGCCTTCACAGCTGGCCACAAGCAGTTTAAAGTTTGGTGTCTTGATACCGCACACCCGTCCTCCTACTACATAGGGCTCCTGGATCAGGACGATGTCTACTGCACCTGTGGACAGGCGCAGCAATAGAGCCGCTGAGGCTGCTTTAGCGTGGTGGAGGTTAATCTGTAGAATTCTTACCATCATTGGTAATCGACAGATTAACATCCACCCCGACAAGGGTGTTATCGAACTCTTCGTCCGTATCATCGGGGAGCATGTCCCGCCAGATGCGTCAAAGAGTCCGGAGACTTCCCTCAGCCCCTCAGTATCCGAAGTAGTGTTTTGATCCTCAGAGAATGACCTAATGGGTATGTTTCTTTAACATCTTCTGCAAATTGAATTAGGGTCCTAAGAGCGAGAAATGGGGCGCAATTAATTCCGAAAGTGACTGTTGAAAGTTCAAAGTCTTCAACTGGGTCATTTGCTGATTTTCTAAAAAGAATTCTTTGAAATGGGGCCTGACTTGGGTCGATTTGTATTTGACGATACATTTTGGTAACGTCCGCGTTGAATACATATCTAAAAAACCTCCATTTTAAAATCTGCAATACTAAATCCTGGTGAAGAATTAGTCCTGGATGTAAAATGTCATTAAGACTTTTCCTACTTGATGCGGGACTTGACGCATTGAAACTACCCTAATTTTAGTAGTAACCCAGGGGTCTTCTCGATTTCCTGGGGTCGCAGTTTCCGCATGTGTTCAAGTTCCAAATATTCCATTATCGCTGCGTCGTTGAGATATGATTTCGGGCGTTTTTTGCAAATTTCTTTCCATTCGATAGAATTGCGCCTTTGCGATATTTCGAGATGCTCCAAGTTCAGCACAAGATTTGAACGGCATCGTGACAATATATCGTCCATCTTCATTTCTTCGCGTTGTATTTTTGAAATTTGTTTCGCAAAAGGTGTTTTCTGCTGACCTCAAAACTTTTTTTTTGGGTCTGCTCCACCTCCCAAAAATGTGTGAGAATTTTCTCGATCGAAACTGTATTATAAAGTTAAATCTTTCTATCATTTGTGTTTGATTTTTCAAGGGGTCCGCCCACTATCCAGCCAAAGCCTGTGCTTCCTATAGATTTCATGGGAGCTCCTACTGTGTAAATTAAGGTTTCTATGTCTAAACCTCTCAGAAGATCTATGGGTCGGCTTTCGTAGAAACGAGGATCTGCTAACTCGAGTTGAGTTGTTTCTCTATGTTGAAGGAAGGAAGGAAGGGTCTTCAAAACGGGTGCCCATACTTCTAATTCAAAACTAGGGTATACACGAGAACAAAGGTTAAAAAGACAAGCTTTTGCTGAAGTTTCTGAAACGGTTTCACTTAAACCGGTAACATGAACAAGATTATTCCTAGATGAAAGCTTCAATTTATTCGTAATCTTCTCCGAAATAAATGTTGATTGAGAACCAGGGTCGATAATCGCTCGTGTGTCATATTGCTGTCCTCTAGATTCAATTTGAACAATCGCTGTGAAAAGCAGTGTTTCTTTCGATTGCTGCTGCCTAAGTTGTGAATTTTCCTTGAGAGTTGGAGTCGTTATACTAGGAGTTTGAAAACTAGGTGTGGACTGTTAACTAGGAGTGGATTGTACTAGGGTGGTTAGAGCTGCCGCACTGGTACTAGGTCGTACGTCATCTCTAACCGGTTGTGGATGTGTAGGTCGGGTCTCGTTACCCTTATGTAATAAAGTGTGATGTCTTTGATTACATTCCCTACAAGTGAAACGACTCTTACAATCTCTTACACCATGATCCGAAGTGATGCAGTTGTAACAAAGATTGTGAAGTTTTACTAAGTGAATGCGATCATTCACGTTTTTCTCAAGGAATTGTGGACAATTTCGTAACAAATGGTTTGCCTTACAAATTTGGCAACTCGATCCATTTGTACGACTACTACATGTGCTAAATCTGTTGCTGTTGTTGAATCTTTTCTGTGAACTTTGCGTCTGTTGCGCAACGCTTGTTTGAAATGATTTAATCCTATTTTCCTTTTTCTACTATAATTGGGTCTAGGCTGATTATTTTTGGTGAAATGGGGCTTAATGTTTCCTACAGATTCTAAAGTTTTGAACTTGTGCGTTAAAAATGCATTCAAATCTTTCCAAGACGGCAGTACGGAACAATCTTCCAAACCGTTTTCAAATTCTTCTAAGAAATTTCTCGGCAGTTTCGTAGAAGCAAGGTAAACTGAAATTGGGTCACACCCTTTTAAATCTACCTTGAGTATCTCTAGTGTCTGAACGCAACCGTCAATCGTGCGTTGAAGTTTTTGGATCGAAAATCCTGAATCTGCCGAAACTGGTGGTAAGCTAAGTAGAGTCTTTAGCTGTTCATTAACCTGCATTTATTTTGTATCTATTTTCTAAGTTTTTCCACGCTAGATCAAAACCTTCATTTGTTAATGGTACGTTACTTATAATTTCCCGTGTCTCCCCGCGGTTTTCTGTTTCAGATGGAAAACTTTACTAAGCCTAGAATTATTTTTGTACAAGGCTGAAAACAAATCCCGAAAAGTAGGCCAAGCGCGGTATCCTCCATGAAATGTGTCGGTGTCGCATGTTTTCGGGTCTCCGAACTTTTGTTCGAACTTTTCCTGCTGCCTTTCGTCGGTTAGTGCTAAAATTTCTCCATTTACTGCGCTTAAACATCGTTTGTATGTCTCTAATGCCTCTATAATGGGTCCTCAACTTTGATTTATCGATTGGGGTCTCTTCTTTTTCAGAAACACGGTCTCTACAATCTAAATAGGCCCTTTTCACGTGATCCCAAACAGAGTTCAATTTCTTTTCTTTTAACAATTTCTGTAAGAATTTACTTTGCCAAAATTTGGAAAATAATTTCAGAAAAACGCTAAATATTTTTTGGGACAATTAGGCTAATCTTTTATAGCCCGATTTTGTTTATTTCACGAATAGATATAAATAAGACAGTTTTGTTTGTAAAGTTGTGTCGTTTGTACGAAAATTAAGATTTAAGAAATTTTAGCGAAATAATTTGTATAGACTTGGGTCTTTTGGAGAAAAAAATTACAAAAAAATTTTGACGAAAGTAATTTTCTGTGGACTAGTGTATTTTAAAAAAAAATATCAAACAACTTTTTAGCAAAAAAAAAACAAATTTTGTAGGAAAGTGCTTTTTCCACCAAAAAATATCAATCGACTTTTTGACAAAAAAAAAACAAATTTTGTAGGAGTGTTTTTCAAATAAATAACAAACAATAATAAAAACGAATTTTGTAGGAAAGTGATTTTTTCAAAAAATATAACAAACAAAAAACCATGGTAGGAAAGTGTTTTTTCCAAAAAAATCACTTAATAAATTTTTCGAGCAAATTTTTTTTCGTAGTAAAGTGTAACTTCCAAAAATTAGCACTTAATAAATTTTTCGAGCAAATTTATTTTTCGTAGTAAAGTGTAATTTCCAAAACTTAGCACTTAATAAATTTCTGAGCAAATTTATTTTTCGTAGTATTTTGTAGGAGAGTGTTTTTTCAAATAAATAACAAACCATAATAAAAACGAATTTTGTAGGAGTGATTTTTTCAAAAAATATAACAAACAAAAACTACTTGGTAGGAAAGTGTTTTTTCCAAAAAAATCACTTAATAAATTTTTCGAGCAAATTTATTTTTCGTAGTAAAGTGTAATTTCCAAAAATTACCACTTAATAAATTTTTGTGCAAATTTATTTTTCGTAGCAAAGTATAATTTCCAAAAATTACCACTTAATAAATTTTTGTGCAAATTTATTTTTCGTAGCAAAGTGTAATTTCCAAAAATTACCACTTAATAAATTTTTGTTGCAAATTTATTTTTCGTAGCAAAGTGTAATTTCCAGAAATTACCACTTAATAAATTTTTGTGCAAATTTATTTTTCGTGGCAGTGTAATTTCCAAAAATTACCACATAATAAATTTTTGTGCAAATTTATTTTTCGTAGCAAAGTGTAATTTCCAAAAAATACCACTTAATAAATTTTTGTGCAAATTTATTTTTCGTAGCAAAGTGTAATTTCCAAAAATTACCACTTAATAAATTTTTGAGTCAATTTATTTTTCGTAGCAAAGTGTAATTTCCAAAAATTACCACTTAATAAATTTTTGAGTCAATTTATTTTTCGTAGTAAAGTGTAATTTCCAAAAATTACCACTTAATACATTTTGTGCAAATTTATTTTTCGTAGCAAAGTGCAATTTCCAAAAATTACCACTTAATACATTTTTGTGCAAATTTTTTTTTCGTAGCAAAGTGTAATTTCCAAAAATTACCACATAATAAATTTTTGAGCAAATTTATTTCTCGTAGTAAAGTGTAATTTCCAAAAATTTTCCACTTAATAAATTTTTGAGCAAATTTATTTTTCTAGTATGTAATGTGTAATATCCAATAATACAAATAAGTTTCAATAAATGTGAATTATTGTGTTAGTTCTGTTTATCTTTTTCCGAAATTTCTGTCCGAAACCATCAAACCATACGTTCTTTCATATCTTTACGACTGAAATTATGTTTTCCTATTTCTCCCTTTTTTCTTGCGTTTTTTCTTCCTACTTTTCTTCCAGTGGTACATTAACCTTTGGGTTCTCTAATCAAGGCAAGAAGTGAAAACGAATGAAAAAACAACGAGAAACCAACGAAAAAAATTCGCTACCTATTGTCTCGTACGCATATGCATTGGAGTACATTGACTGCAGTTGTTGTTGTTTTAATGGGTACGAGGGGTCGGGTTGAAAGTGTCGACACAGGGACTTTTTTATAAAATATATCAAGATTTTCGCTTCAAAGTGGTTGGAAATTACAATAATGCTGGTTTATAGCACAAACCACAGATATTAGTGCAAACGGAAATTTTAAAATCGTAAATTTTTTGACGTTTTTCAAAAGGGGTTTTCTATTGAATTTAAGACAACACGGTGGTCGTTCAACAAGTTTGAACATATATTTTCGAAAGTAAAAATATGTTTTTTGCAATTTATTAATTTGGTTTGATTTACGCTCTCCAGCGCACAAATTAATATTCCGTAGTCGAAGTTCTTTTTCAAAAAAAAATATAAAAAATATTAAAAAAAAAATTGAAAAATTGAAAAATTTTCTGCAAGTCTCAAATTAGTTTTTTTTAATTTTTTTCCCAAAAACGACGAAATCCTTTAAGAAATATTTTCTTAAAGCGTCTAAGTAAAGTCAGGTGGTCGTCCCCGAAAATCGCCAATAATTATTTTCTTAGGTTAGAACGCGTTAGGTCATGCAATGTTAGTATGTATATGACCGGGTATGTATAGCGAGGTGCGATGTGTTTAAGTGCAAGTTAACTGCACTTATGTGTATATGTATATCGAGGTGCTATGTATTATGTAAGTGCAAGTTATTTGCACTTATGTATTCAGGGATTTATGTAAATATGTAAAAGAAAAAAAGCAAGCGTCGTATGTATATAGGGTTAGACGCGCCAAAATCGCCTTCATATAACAATATGGCGGAGTTGCAAAAATGGTTTTTGGCACCCTCTATACACGCTTCTTTTAACAATTCTGGGGTACTCACTTGGATTCTTTTATGTATTTGGGGTAACTGGTGTTGTTGGCGTTGTTCGCTGGTTCTTCTTTCCTTCCTTCTAGGGGTTCAAGCATGATGTTGTTGGATTGTGTTGTTGCTAGGTCTCGTTGCTAAGGTTCTTTGCTGAGTCTTGTGTTGCTGCTGTGTCTCTTTATTTGTGGGTCACTTTGTTTTTGAGTCACTTTGATTTGGGTCACTTTGTTTTTGGGTCACTGTTTTTTGTGTAATCGCGTCGAACCGATTTTTTGTTTATTTTAACCGATCTTGCCCAATGCTCACGGTGTTTTATTTTTAAATGTTATTTGAAACACTTTATTTCACTGTCTTTTTTTTTGTTTTTTATTTGCACTTAAACAACTTGCAACTCGCAATATTTTTAAATTTTTAAAATTAACAATATTTATTTTTATTACTAAAATTGGTAGGTACGACAAGGGTACATATTAATGTGAATTCAAGCATTGTGTAATTTATGAAATGTAGTTCAAAATGTAAAGTTGTGTATTTCTGTGTTTTGTCTTATTTAACAATGTTTGCATATTACAATTTTTGTCTGTAAAAAATTCTGGCACTTATACTTTTAAAATTCACTAACAGAGTTTATTTCGAGGGATCGGTAAAAGACTGATTACTTGTGCTTGTCATCCATCTCTTCTAAGCTCAACTAACGACTTTCGTTAACCTACAGATGGCAAGAGACAAGTAAATAAACAAGTAAATAAAGTAATGAGTGCATGTAATGAGTGCTTTAGAGTGATGAGTGCATAGGTTATGCATGTATGGGCATATAAATGCATTCGCATTCACACACCTACACACATAATGCCGCGCAGCAGTGGACGTTTCACACTGATGTTCAAAAGTGCGGTGTCACCTTTGAACACTCGGTTTGGCGAAATTAATGACCAATTATTTTTATTGGCCTCAAAAGTTGTTTCCCTCACTTTTTTCTGAGAAAGTGAAGAAAAAAAAATTTTTTTTCATATTTTTCTGCCAGGTTAATCTGAACAACTTTTGTGAATATATCAATACAATCTCAACATGTCTAGTCACCCTAAATAGCTCAAAAAGACCACATTTTACCTCAAAAATGTTAGTATTGCAATATTTTGCTGGAATTTTAGCTTTTTTTGGGTTTTGTGTTAAGTTTTGGGCTTTGATGCGTTCCAAAAAAAATGTATTGTATATAGTATTTAAAAATGTAAAGGGTGGTTAAATTGTGAGGACCGATGTTGAATGTGAACCACACCTAAACGTCAAGTTTTTTTTCATCTTATTTGACATTTCTCAATTTCAGACTAAATCAATTTAAACCATGGAAACTTACACAATCGAGCAACGCATTAAAGTTATTCAGGCTTATTATTAAAATGGGCGTTCAAATCAAAATGCATATCGTGCACTTCGTGATGTTTTTTTGATTAGCATAATCGACCAAATGTGTCCAAAATCGGGAGAATTGTGCGCAAATTTCAGCAAACCGGGTCTGTAGGAGATGTGAAAACACCTGTGTATGCTTACCCAGTTCGTTTGATGAGGCTTATGGACTGGCGACGTCATCGGGCCATACTTCTTGGTGTTCGCTATCGTGAGATGATAACTAACTTTTTATGGACCGAATTGGAAGATATTGATGTGGACAATATGTTGCCGCACAGCTAACGAACCAATGGCTCTTTTGCGCAACAAATTCAATGGCCGTGTTATCTCACATCATAGCGATGTCAATTGGCCGCCAAGATCATGTGATTTGACACCGTTGGACTTCTTCTTTGGAGTTATTTGAAAGAAAAGCCAGCAACAATAATTCGTCACATTAACGGCATAGAACCTCAATTATGCCTCAGCGTCATCGAAAATTTGGACCATCGGATGGAGGTGTGACGCCGGTCGCGGCGGTCATTTGGCCGATATTTTGTTCCATACATAATTGAACCATACCAATATTATCATAATAAAAAGAAATGACAATAATTTCCTAAATAATTGGTGTTTTGTTCAAAATCAACATCGGCCCATAAAATTTAACCACCCTTTTGTTACAAATGTATATTCCTTTCGTTTCAGACATATGAAAAAAGGCGATTTTGCCCCATGTACTGCATATTTATTTTCATAGATTTGGGACATTTCTTTAAATATATAATTTAAAAAAGAAAACAAAAACATAAACATTATTTAAACATAGTCATAGAAAACATTTCACGTTCGAACCAACATAAAAATTAAATAATTATAGCACTTACCCATAATATTTCTATTAAACAATGAGGATTCAAAAACTTTTTTTTTAAACATTTTAAAATTTTCGTCTTTAAAATATTGTGTTTGAATTCGCTGAATCTCATGTTTTTCAAGATGTTAACGAAAACTACTTCTATTTTTGTCACGTTCGAAGCGCTCCTTTTTTGTCTTTATTTGTATCAATATTTCGCCTAACAAAGAGTAAAACACCAGTGATAGTACTTTACAATGATAGTACTGTACCAGTGAAAGTATTGTTTTTTGAAATGTGGACAGTAGTTATTTTTCAAAACTCCCAAATTGTATAAAACAGAGTATCAGTTGTTAGTTATGTTATGCAGCAGGGAAAGAAAGCGACAGAGATTCGATTCAGTGAAAAACAAGAGATTCAGCAGAACAGTAATTGGAATTAGATCTAAAAACGGTAGCTCTTCATATAATGAGTGAAAGTTTTCTGCTTTGGATGTTCATTATATGAAGAGCTGCCATATTTACATTATAACACAGTGCAACAACCAAAATGGGAATGGGATGAAACCAATTGCAATAGAAAGTTGACATTATCCATAACAAAACCTTCAAGGGATTTTTTCAGTTCAGTGCGAAATTTTTTTTTTTACATTCATTTCAAGTTGGTGATTTGGTACGCTGTCTAACAAGAAAAGATCATTGAAAATTTGATAAAATAATGCTTATTTTTTATTATTATGGAAAGTTGTGGTATCTTACTGTTTTTGCGGTCGAGGAATTCATTTTTGATATTTATTTTTACATACAACTCACGCTAGATGGCGCTGTCATACAAATGGTGCTATTTCTTGTCGATTTTCATAGAAAAAACTCATCCCATTCCCATTCGGAAAGTTCGATTTTGTATCACAGTGTAATTAGTTAATGAATTCAATGGGTAATTCAAGTCGTATAATTCAATTAATAATTAATATTATATGCTAAATTGTTGGAGGATTGCAACGTCAATATTGGCACGCACCGGATATGGCCCAGCCGAAGATTGTGCTCTGGGCAATAGGCATTTTTGATGTGGCTTGGATATCCCAGCTCGCAGAATCCGAGGGATCTACATAATTGTTGGCTACCACGATTTCAATGTTTGACGTCTGGAAAAAATGTGGGTCTGCGAGCTTATCAATTTGATTGTAGACAGTTTGCAATTTCTTTTCCTTTGTCGAATCTGGTAGAGTGGTATTGCTGCCTCACAATCCGTGTAATTCGTATTTTGGCCGATTTATCATGGTATGACTGAAGGTTGATGGTAGAATATTCTTTGTCCCCTTTTTTGTGGTTTGTAATTGCAACCTTTCAACTAATCCTTTGAATATTATGGAATGAGCCGCTTCCGAGTTTATGATTAACCTACTTATTTCTGGTCCCTTTGAGGTAAAAATTGAGCTAGTTTCCTACCCACAGGATAGGAAAATATGGCTTCTTGAACGATTACCTAGACGTTCACTCACAGAAGAGCTCTTACGACAGGATGATTTCGTTGAATTGGAGACAGTTTAACCTCTTATTTGTGCCGACTGACGGGAAGATTTGTGACCGTCTTTGCTTGAGTTGGTACTCGATGCAAGGCGATCAAATCTACTTTCCTTTGAAGATGTGGGTGAATTGGAAGGAGATGATTGGCGATGATGGTGCTCTCTACAACTTTGGCTTCGTTTTGGTGATGAAACTTTGCGTTGAGTTCCGCGTTTGTGGTCATTGTTTACGCCGAATGCGTACAAAGAAAAGGAAAAAGAAATAAAAACACAAGAAGGTTTAAGTTTTTCTTATATAATAAAATGGCCAAGTGCCAATTTGTTTTATTGGGGTTTTAGAGGTTGAGGGTAATGAAGTTTACATTTAGATAAATGGTCCAGCGAGTACTTAATCGAGCGACGTTTAGATTGCGATTAAAAATGAAGGATTAAGCTAAAGTGGAGAATGGTGGCGGCGTCGGCGCAAAAGCTACTACATAGATAATCGTTAAAATCTGACAATCATAATTATAAGGATGGAGTAATTGGGAGACAACCGATTTAACGAGTATATTGGTACGAAAATTAGGACATTGCGTGCACCGAGAGAAATAAAAGGGACAATTCATGTTTGTACTTAAACATTACCGGATATCTTGCAACTTCAAAGGGACGTTGTGGCTTAACGAAATAAATTCAAGTAGTATTATAGTTTAATTCATATGTGAGCATTTTATTATTAATCAATTCGAATAAGATGGGCCACTAGGAACCCTACGAATAAGATGGGCCATTAGGGACCACGCGAATTATAGGCCATTAGGGACCTTGCTAATATATGGGCCATAAGGGACCCCGATATATAGGCCATTAGGGACCTTGCTAATATATAGGCCATAAGGGACCCCGATATATAGGCCATTAGGGACGGGTCATTAGAAACCACGAGTGAGGGCCAAAAGGAGCCCAACAAGAGGATAGGAACATTGTGGAGCCTGTTACGGGTCATTAGAGACCACGAGTAAGGGCCATTAGGGACCCCCACACACGAACAAATGTACAACTAGAACCAGCAATGAAATTAATCAAATGTATTATGTACATAAATAAATTAGTAAGGAACGTAAACTCAGTTTCCTAGTGAGCATTCAAAGGTAGGCGAGTTGATGTTTATCTTGTGAGTTGCTTTTTATATAGACTCCGACGAAATAACGAGATATGAAATCCAAGCTTCCAATAGATTTAGATCACGACAAGTTTTAATAATATTTCGAATTCAAATATGATATGTACGATGTAAATTCACGAAATGTAAATGTTTATAAACGAGGCTAGCAAATAAAAAAAGAATTAAAATTCCAAACAAATTTAAATGACGAGGTGCGACTAAAAATGCAATCGAAAGGTGATAATAGCAAGTAATTCAAGTGATATTGACATTTGACGAAAGGGAACCAGTAATTATCCAACCAAAGATAGTATTTTAGGATACAAGTCAGCTACTATCAAAATATCTACTCGGCGAGAATCAAACAAATTGGAATCAGCCAAACGAACATTGGGTAAAGGTATTTAAGGTCCGAAGTGACCATGAAATGGAAGGAAGGACTATGGCAGTGGTCTCTAGTCGAATAGAGGGATCAAAGGAAGGGTCGATTTTGAAGACTCCGAAATAAAAGAGCCCTCAGAAGCTTGGTCAATCAACGCCCTAGCAGAATACGACACACCGTGATGAACCATATTCACCATGGCTGTTCCCAATATGACAGGCTTATTCTGCGCGACATGAAAAGATTGACGATATGCACATCCAGCCGATGTGGATGGTTCAAAGTGTTCAAGAGGAGGAGCAGAAGGCACATTCGCGTTTGATGTACTTGCCACTCCAGTCGAATTACTCGGAGTGGTGTCGTCGCGATGCTACAATGTATGATGATTCCGATGACATCTCAAACAACGACGTTTGCTATCACAATTCTTGACTTCGTGGCCTTTACGCAGGCAATTTACACATAAACGGTGGCGTTTGGCTGCGACGAATCGATCCGAAGGCGTAAAACCTGAAAAACTTGGGCACGAGTAAATTTTATGGTTTTGATCTGGGCACAGAATACAAACCGATGGAGAAGAACGAAAAGATCCCGATGACGATGCATTAGTATGGGCATGGACCTTCTTCCCATTAGAGTACTTTGTAGATTCATCTCCCCTCATACCATGAAGGCACATAAGTGTGCGAATTGTCTCTGTTAGGAAGTCATCCAATTCTTTCCACGTGTAAAGGGAGGATTTATCCTTTTTGCTTTACGAGTACTCCCATAATGTCTGGGTAATTTTGGGTAACCTTTGCAAGCAAATAAACACCGAGATTGGATCCCAATTGTCCGTGCAGACTTCGAAGATGGACATTACCGAGAGACATCCAATTATACCACGTTGTACGGAGATGACATAAACGCTCAAAATCGATCAACCGAGAGTTGTTGATGTAGACTGCCGTGAACAGTTCCCTAAAAGTGGGTCACCATAGAAAATCGCCCTCAAAAATGCCGGTGTCACACGGTGGCAACGAAAGGTTAGTCACCCCATCACTAGCAATGTGACCGATATTCATGCGCAAAATCGAGATGTTATTTTCAAAATTTGAGGAAGGCGGACAATCTTAAGTGCTCATGTCCCGAGACGCATGAGTCGACGTACTCAAGTTATGAAGGTTGTTAGAATTTTGCGTCTCCCCGAGATCTGGTGAAGCCGAAGAAGAAGTCATGGACGATCGACGAGACCGTTTGAACTGTCACAATTTTCTATTAATTACTGACTGCAAAAAGTTGAGACATTTCTCAAACATTTCTTGGGCCTTTGTTGAACTCAGCGCCTCGTATTTCTAGACAAGTAAGATCAAGTTCCTCGTCTTTTAATATACTGAAGTGCGCATCGAACAAACAAAAAGTAGGATTGTATTCAAAATTCGATCTGAAATCGCAAGGGAGATACCACAAGAAAAGGTACACATTTATTTAAAAAAGTCGTATTGACTTTGCTTAGCGTGCACGCGAATTTAATTTTCTTAAAAAAAACTTTACATTTAAAATGCGCAGAATTTATTATTTCTAACAAAAATTATTTGTTTACGTGTATGGCGTTAAGTGGTGTAGCGCGACGTATGACGTAGGTAAACGAGTAATTCGGGGTTAATTAACTGCAACCCTGTCCACCGTCCGATAACACAATAATCAAAACTGACAGCTGTCATTGCACGATCGATATCGAAACAATCGAAAAACAGATGTTCAATAAAATAATGAAGAGTAATGGCACTGCATTTGTGTAAATGAAGACCGATTACACAGTGCGACCAAATAAACAAATATATATATATATATACTATACTATTTTTTCTGTAGGTTTTATCGAGTATAACAAGAATCTTTTTTTGGAGTTCCCCGGACACCCCCAAATTGTTTAAACTAGAAAGACAAAAATTGAAAAAAGTGTGTTTGTAAGACAAATAAACATATCGAGCCATGAGCGCAAATCTATCGCAAGCGACATTTTATCGAAAAAAGTTAATCCCTGTTTGTATCTCCATTGTTGTGTATATCCAGAATATTCAAATTGTCAATAAAACACTAAAAAAGTGGGGGTTGCATTTTATCGTAAGTGATTGTTTAAATTTTTTTTGAAAAGACTTTATCGTAAGTCACATATTGATTACTGCGGTGACCGCAAATACGTTGCGATATTGATGAAATTTTGCATACACCCTGATAAAATATCTTCTGTGGTATATTCTGCCAAACATATTCAGCTAGAAATATATATACATTTGACACAATCAAATATATATTTGGGAAGATTATTACCCTTATTCAAAGTTAATTTTTTAGAATTTGTTAATGTTTGTAAAATTCCTTAATAATTGCATATTGTATGATCTTGAATAACAATGAATTGTTTGAAGGATTGACAACAAATAATGAAATATTTTGAAATAAAAAATATTTGGAGAAATTCCTAAGCAATACTTTTATTTGTATTTAAACGTATATTTTATTATTATTATTTTATTATATTATGTGGTTTAGAATAAAATATATTTTATTTTAAAACACATATTAAGATATGCGTTACAAATAAATTTGATTGTTTTTCAAATAAATTGTATTTACCCAAAAATGTATAATTTTTAATACATTTTGTTCTAAATATATTTTATTTCAATTCAAAAATATAAAAAATGGTTCCGTGTATATTGTCATTGACGTATCACTATAGTATGATCATAGGATCATAGTAGTCCCGGGAGAAAGATACACGGGGAAAAAACGTCATTTTGATATGTTTGAATTGGAAGAAAATATATTTGGAAGCAAAATTTTTGAATACTATATATTTTCGATAAAATATATTTTATTTGAAAATTATTAAAAATGTATATATTTAGTGCGCGTATGTTAATATATTAGAAGAAAATATATTTGCGGACTAATTTTGTCAAACTAAATATGTGTTTAAATACAAATCAAAAACTTGCTGTCTTTTTCAAACTTGTTTTAATTTTTCCTTGATTTCGAATTATACCTCCCAGAAAAAATTATATAAGTATCATTACCATCTGTTTTAAGGAACTCATTTTAAATTTTGGAATATTCCAAGTCATAATTTGTTGTCAAGTCTTCAAGTAATTTATTGCTATCGAAGATTTTACATTTTAAATTATAAATAATTTTACAAACATTAAAAATTTGTAAAAAACTAACTTTGAATTGCTGAAAAACTTAAAACAAGGTACCGATATATCTTCTGAATGCTTCAATGCAAATAAATCTTTGTTTCGGAAATAATTGTTCCAAATAAAAACATGTTGGGATGGAAACCAAAATTTGTTTAGAAAAACATCTTCCCAAATATAAAATATTACAGTGTACCAAATATTATTTACTAGCTAAACCCGGTCCGCTTCGTTTCCCCAGATTTCCGATCCCGTAAATTTTCGGACCAATCACGAAGACTGCCACCAAATACATATACATAAAGTTACAGTACTCTCGCTAACAAATTTTTCAAGCTACACCAATTTCAAACACTGTCACGTCCATTGGGCCGATCCACCCATTTTAGGACCAATGGACGTGACCGTGGACCTAAGTATTGATGGGAGTTGAATGTCAAGATCTTCTTGAGTGTATTTTTTTATGAACCTCTTTTTTGTTATAGCCTTTAATAATAATTTAAAAGACTTCATATAAAAACAATGAGAATTCGCGATTTTTTAGTGATATTATTACTCTAAGACATTTTAAAATATATTCTTGTGAATTTCGCGGATTGTGAAGTCGGCAATGACATACAGTAATTATGTGCTCATCCGGGCTAACTTATATTGTATGAATTCGCTTATACCAGAAGAGGGAATCTAATAATGAATGGTTTTATTTTCAGGGTATGTGAATTTTGCAAAGTGCATAATTTGAAAAATCATCAAAATAAAATGACGCGCCTCTGATTTCGGGATAGATCGTTAAAAATCCTTTTAATTCATATGAACTTGCGCCATATCTGTACAGCGCACTGGGTGTGCCTTGACGATAATCGCTGAGACAAAAGCGTCTCGTTCTTCGCGTACAATCTTCAAATACGTATCCATGTTTGTTAAGTGCACCTCAGCAGTACCCCCAAAGAACATAGAAATTAATTTAAGAACTTTATACTATAAAAATTTTCAAGAACAAAATTTGCAATTTTAGCAAAATTTTAAAAAGGTGAATAAAATTTCAGTGATTCATTATTTTTTACGCGCCCCTGATTTTAGGATTCGCAATGTAAAAACCCTCCTGGGACAATAAATTCAGATTAATCTATGTAAAACAGTCGACGTGCCCCGCGAAATACACTATCAAAAAAAATTCACGCAAGTTTAACTAAGGGTTGGAGAGCTCTAGCGTTGGTTCTATTTGGAGCACATCATCGACACCTATATGGATTTGTAGGTACTTTAAGCCACTATAATCGCTTCTTTGGCGATATTTCATTACATTTGACCGCGGTAAAAAAAAACACGTGAAATCGCATTTCCAAAAGTTATGAGCTATATATTTTCGCGGAAAATTCGCACATGAACAATGCCCACGAAAAATTCCTCTAGAATGAATAGTTTTGCCACAACCTCTAAAAGAATGATTAAATATATGCAAATTTCTAGGGTTTTTTCTAAATTTTTTAAATGTATGTGCTTATAGCTTTTAAATTATTTAAGATAATAACAAAATTTTTTGGGAACAATCTTTTATGTTTGTGGTTTATCTAATTCCAGCAACTTTTGCACCGAAATCTGTACACAACGAGAGAAAAGTGAAAACTAACATAGATTACCCCTATGTAAAAAATTTTGACTTTTGCCCATATATGTTTCAAACCGAATATGTTTGGGGCAATATACTACAGAAGCGATTTTTTCAGCATGTATAAATATGCAGATACATATATAAAAGTAGTTACATTAGAAATTAACCGTGATTTTCTTACAATTTTGTGTCTTAAAGCATTATGGTTTTTTGTTACTGTTAGGTAAATAAGATAAACTGTAAAATTTTTGCATCAAAACATTTCAGTTTTGTTACTTGTGGTTCGAAATAAACAAAAAAAAATCTCCTGTCAAATTTGTTATTTGTCGCTTGCGATAGATTTGCGCTCATGGCTCGATATATTCCTACAGCTTTAAATAAGCAAAATATAGATAGTTCGAAAGGTCTAAGTCTCTTTTAATGGGTTAATAATTAACAAAAATAGTTATAACCGTTTAAGTGAAAAAAGGCAATCCGGATTTTGGGGGTGTCCGGAAAATTTCGTAGAACAAACGTTGTTTTACTCGCCAGGACCTACAAGAAAAATATAAGTAGTATCGCGGTTTTTGGACTGTAACTGTTTTTATATTTGTGTATACCGCGGAGGAACCGACACTATGTACTGGAATTTAATCTACGTTTTGGTGTGTGTGTGTTTTCCTTTCGGAAAAGTAAACAAATCAGTGGGAAATTGAAACAAATGTGTGTGCAAATGAGTTCAATTTCGATAGGAATCACACCACACTGAACAAAAACACAAGCAATTTTCAGCAACTCTTCGCGCAAAAACACTTCACTAATATAAAACAAATATTTTTTTTCGATTTAGATATTTATGTTGCTGCCTACGACAGGCGGACGGACGTATGTATCCAGAAGTACACAAATGATAGGCACAAGACGGCAACACGGGAGGGGGTTATGTCGTTAAGTTGTAAGACGACCGAATAGCGCGAACCGAACACAAAAATTGTTAAATACTTTTTGTCCAGAAAAATTAAATCCCACACTCACAATAATTACACTATACTACTACTGACCTGGCAATTATTGATGAAGTAATTTATTAAGAACAATAGGGGTGCTGATATCAACATGCAACATGTGTGATGGTTGTGGTTACAGACCATACAGGTTTTCCGATAAGGACAAACATGTCTCCTATGAGTAGCGCACATACAATTAAAGCAGTTTCCTTTGATTTTAACAACGATTGTACGTACTTGAACGGTCATGTCCTTGAATGATAGGCACTTGCTCAGAAAGTGCCTTTCAAGACATACGCGGCACTTTGGTAGCCTAGAATTTTCGCTGAAATAGGGATTTATTAAATAGGTGAACGGAAGAAACCCAGCAAAAACAGAGCTTGGAGAACTAAGATTTGGTTCGATCAAACTTATTCAAAGCAAAAAAGTAGCATCCAAAGAAGCAATAAAAATCCCCAACTTATGATCCGGAAGTTGTTCTAATCTGGATTTTCACCAATGAATTTAACAAGGGCTTGTCGCGCTGGGGAAGTACTTATTTATCACCACTTTTGCACAACTCCTTTTAAAGTACTGTAAGATTTGCTTTTTTGGTGTTGTATTTATTTGATGAATGTATGTCGTCCTTATTAACATCTTTGGGTCCAGAGATCTCTTATTTTAAAGGAATACAAATGTTGAGCCTTCGTGACATAGGGAAGGGAATGTATAAATAATTTACTATTGGCGAAAGTGATCAACGATGATGAAGATGTTTGTAATCCGTATGGTATGGCTGGCTCTTGAAAAGTGTTGCCGAATGTCCCCTAACTTCTAGTAACATTATCGCAAATGGTCAACATTCTCAGCAATAAAAAAAGTATTTTTTATTCTACACTGTAATACATAGCACATTGGTGCGGCGCTACGTATTCTCCGTAGGCCCGGTTCAGAGAATAATGCAAGTATTTGTCAACATCTTTCGGCATCTACTCCACAAATTTATTTGAAAACCAGTAAGGAAAACCAAAAGTCGGGCGGAGCCGACTATATGATTACCTACACCATCTTATTAGAACAGAATAAAAACATATATATTGTTGCACGGGAAATAAAATAAGGCTGTAATCGAATGAAGCATATATTGTACTATACCTATATCTGAACCAATTTTCTTTGAACAATAATAAACGATGTGTCTATCTCTTCTCTATTTCGGTGTTTCAAACAAATGCACAAAATTATAACACCCTGTACCACTGTACCATAACACCCTGTACCATTTCTTTTAAAATTATTTATGTAATTATAACCTACACCACACTGTTGTACACTTTATTATAATTTTATGCATTTGTTTCTAACACCCAAATGGAGAAGAGATATATAGAACCATCGTTTATTATACCGATCGACTTGCAATCACTTTCTGAGTCGATTTAGCTGTGTCAGTCAGCATGCATGCATTCTTGTAATCAAAGTGCAGGTCGCAAATATAGTCCGATCACAAAGAAATTTTGCACATATCTTTATTTTGGGCCAAGACAATCCGTATTGAAATTGAAAGACATTCCGTATTTAGATATAGCTTCCATATGTATCTACCTCCACTTAAGCATATACATATGTACTACAAAGCACACTTTTATACCCTCACTTTTGTGTGACGAGGGTATATATCATTTGCTACGGGCCAAAAGTGTAACACATCGAAGGAGTGACCTAAGACCTCAAGTATGTTAGACGGAAATCCCGTTTGGGTCATTTTGGTGCGCACTAGGGATGTAACGAAAGTGACTTTAGCGAAAGCGAATATTGAAATATATTTCTTGCGAATGCGAATAGTAAAATATGCATTTTTGCGAAAGCGAATGCGAATAATCGTTTGACCCTTTAGCCTCCACTTTAGCATATATGTATGCTAAAGTGGAGGCTACTTAAGGAACCGAATTGATACTTAAGGAACCGAATTGATAATTTTCCAGGATATTCAAGTATTAAGAATGTTTTCTATATTTTTACCTCCTGTTACTACAAGGACAAACACAATTTTTCAACTGTTTTGAAGAGAAGTGGCGGAGGTTTTCATTGGTATTATTATCTTCAAATTGTGTGAAGTGAATAACACTTTTTACAAATGGAAGCGAATGCTGAAATATATTATTGCGAAAGCGAATAGTCCAAAGATGGTTTTTGCGAATGTTAAATGATGCAAATAATTCGCGTTCGCATATGCGAATGCGAATATTCGTTACATCCTTAGTGCGCGCTATAACTCTCGAAAGGAGCAAACGATTGACTTCAAATTTGCGGTAATATTTTCTCTATCTCCGGCTAAGTTCGAAGATGGGCTCCACTCCATCTAGTACCTCCCGGTAAAAAACGGGCATTATTGTACATCCCCTTTTGGTACCTCCCACACAAATGGACCGTTTTGCACCAAAAGTAAACAACTTATTACTTTAATACCAGTACACAAAAATACTTGAAATTTTGTACAGTGTAACGCTTTTAAAGTACCTATAGCCCTGTGAAAAATGGGTCTTATTACCACGCCTCTTTTGGTACCTCCCACACAAAATTTTCAAATAATACCAAAATGTAATAACTCATAACGTTAATATAGCAGTGCACATAAGCGCTTATAACACTGTGATACAAAATCGAACTTTCCGAATGGGAATGGGATGAGACCAATTGGAAATGAAAGTTGACATTATTCATAACAAAACCCTCAAGGGTTTTTTTCAGGTCAGTGCGAGATTTTTTTACACGCATTTGAAGTTGGTGATTTTGGAACGCTTATTATCATGTAAAGTTTTGGTATCTTACGGTTTTTGGGGTCGAGGAAATCATTTATTACCTACAACTCACGATAGATGCCGCTGACATGCAAATGGTGCTACTTCATGTCGATTTTCATTGAAAAAGCGGTTCAAAATTACCAACTTCAAATGGGTGTAAAAAAATCTAGCACTGAACTGATAAAAACCCTTGAGGGTTTTGTTAGGGATAATGTCAACATTCGTTTGCAATTGGTTTCATCCCATTCCCATTTTGGTTGTTGCACTGTGTAATTAGGCATTAGTATTTAATTAGTATTTAAAGAATCTAATGTTTAGAGCAAAATAGGCGTATTTGTTAAACCCCTTCTGTTACCTACCACACAAATTGACAGATTAATTCATGTAATACTCCATATTACATTACTCACAAAGTGAGGGTATCAGGCCCGTGCGCAGGGGGAGCGCGGGTTTGGGGGTTCAAACCCCTCAAAACGATTTGGAATTAAAATTTTTTACTACTGATTTTGACAGTTTAAATGTTTTTCCTGTTCCAAAAAGTAAATCAAAGACTAAAATGTAACCATTGTTTACTTAAAATGTTATGTCTAAACTGTAGTACATTGTAGCATATGATGGCAGATATAATTTATTAAAAGTAAGTCAAAGCCTATACTATCCGGAAAATTTTACTGATTTTAGAGCTTTATCTCAAAAATTACCTCCTTTAAATTAAAAAGTTGTACACCTAAGAAACTGCAAATGTGTGCTTTATTTCAAAGGCTATGCTCTCCGGAAAATTTTACTATTTTCAAAGTTTTATCTCAAAAGTTACCTCCTTTTAAATTAAAAAGTTGTACACCTAAGAAACTGCAAATGTGTGCTTTATTTCAAAGGCTATACTCTCCGGGAAATTTTCTATTTTTAAAGTTTTATCTCAAAAATTACCTCCTTTTAAATTAAAAAGTTTACACCTAAGAAACTGCAAATGTGTGCTTTATTTCAAAGCCTATACTCTCCGGAAAAATTTTATGTGTTTTAGAAAAATTAAATAATAATAATATTATTCAATAATATATAAGTATATTTTTCAGACAAAAATAATCAGAAAATTTTTAACAGTTTAGATGATGGAATTGTTAATAATGAACAAGACATTTTGGTTGAAATAGCAAAAAACTATTAAATCATTAAATAAAATTATAATATTTAAAATTTTTATACCCTACGCCACACTGTGGTACAGGGTATTATAAGTTTGTTTCACGGCAGATGTTTGTAACACCTGAAAATAACACAGCTAGACCCACCTTAAAGTATACCGATCGACTCAGAATCACTAGCTGAGTCGATTTAAGCATGTCTGTCCGCCCATCCGTCCGTCTGTCCATGTAAAGTTGTTCGTCGACTACAGGTCGCAATTTCACTCCGATCGTTCTGAAATTTTGCAGTTCAGAGTATTTCGCAGCTGTTAAGATCGCTATTGAATTTGGTTGAAATCGGTTCAGATTTAGATATAGCTCCCATATATATCTTTCGTCCGATTTGGCCCTTTAGTCCTATAGAAGCTGTATTTTACATCCAAATTTTGAAATTTAGAATGGTAGAGTTTCTTGATCCATGAACCAACACTACCGAATTTGAAGAAAATCGGTTAAGATTTAGCTATAGCTCCCATATATATGTTTCGTCCGATTTTGCTCTTTAGTCCTGTAGAAGCTGTATTTTACATCCAATCATTTTGAAATTTAGAATGGTAGAGTTTCTTGATCCATGAACCAACATTGCCGAATTTGAAGAAAATCGGTTAAGATTTAGCTATAGCTCCCATATATATGTTTCGTCCGATTTGGCCCTTTAGTCCTATAGAAGCTGTATTTTACATCCGATCGTTTTGAAATTTAGAATGGTAGAGTTTCTTGATCCATGAACCAACATTGCCGAATTTGAAGAAAATCGGTTAAGATTTAGCTATAGCTCCCATATATATGTTTCGTCCGATTTTGCTCTTTAGTCCTGTAGAAGCTGTATTTTACATCCAATCATTTTGAAATTTAGAATGGTAGAGTTTCTTGATCCATGAACCAACACTACCGAATTTGAAGAAAATCGGTTAAGATTTAGCTATAGCTCCCATATATATGTTTCGTCCGATTTGGCCCTTTAGTCCTATAAAAGCTGTATTTGACATCCAATCGTTTTGAAATTTAGAATGGTAGAGTTTCTTGATCCATGAACCAACACTACCGAATTTGAAGAAAATCGGTTAAGATTTAGCTAGAGCTCCCATATATATGTTTCGTCCGATTTGGCCCTTTAGTTCTATAGAAGCTATATTTTACATCCAATCGTTTTGAAATTTAGAATGGTAAAATTTCTTGATTCATGAACCAACATTGCCGAATTTGAAGAAAATCGGTAAAGATATATATATATGTTTCATCCGATTTGGCTCTTTAGATCCAATCGTTTTTATACCGTACACCACACTGTGGTACAGGGTATTATTTAAGTATAAAATGTCCCAAAAGTAAATTTATGTAAACAATTTATACATGAATTAAAAAATTTATATATCAGAGTTATTCAATATTACGAGAGTGGTGTAGGGTATTATATATTCGGCACCGCCCGACTTTAGCCTTTCCTTACTGGTTTATTCGTGCCATTGTGTATGCCCATGTGCATTGTACATTTACACATTGTAAACATACACAATACTAGTTTAGTTTTAGTTTTTGCTCTAGGCCATTTATTCTATTCATTCCTTAAAACTAATTCACATTAAATGACTTAAATGCTAATATCTAACTATAAATAAACATGCCCACCATTAAGGTACAAATCACCGTTAAGGTACAAATACGGGCCTAGCAAAATCTTGGTAAGTACCTGTCATTATTCCCTGCGTTACCAAATAATGACATCTCGTTATTCGCTGCATTACTTTAGGCTTATTAATAATGACTTACCAATAACAACAGAAATAAGTGATTTTTTGCTATCAAAATCATTTTGGCAATTTTTGATATAATGCAATTTTGGCTATATGTATGTAGGTTATTGTACAAGATTTAGTTATTTTTCAACATGCTTGCATGTTGCACATTTGAATAAAAATACCATAAATATTTATGTACTCGTATATCGTATAATGTTAGACCGTTTAAGAATTTTTTACATGGAGGTTTGGGTTCAGAAATTCGAATCTGGCATGATGAAATTGTTTGTTTCAAGAAAAATGCGCGACAATGTGCAATAAGTACCTTTAAATGGCCATTTCTTCATATCTGCTACTTATTTTGTGACATATTGGTAATGCTCAAGTACTTAAACTGTGGTATGCCTATGCTACAAATAAGTAGTTATTATGCTACTTTATTGTATGCTTTTGGGAAGTACTTTCCTCCAATGACATCCCCATGTTAAAATAATGAGAAAAGTGGCTAAATAATAAGTACTTACCATTATCGAACTTTGCCTACTCGTCGGATTATTTGATAATGAGAAATTTTGCTGGGGGCTTACAAGCTAACAGAGAAATATTGTGCTGCGATGAAGCCGCAAGCATTCCATCAAAACAAAATTAAAAACCAAACAATCAAACAAAAAGTGCCCCAAAAATCCAGAATAATTAAAAAAGGGCCAATCTCTAAAAATACTATCATAAAACTTACAAACTAATCTTAATAACTAATCTTAAAAATTATCCGTAAAAACTATCCTTAAAACTAAATACATATTTACAAATTTACAAGTGAGGACTACTGTGCAGTATTATACACAGTGTCCTCAAAGTTGATACACAATACTAACGTTTAGTTCAATTCAATTTAAATAAGTGTGGTGAACACGTGACATTCAATTTTAAATCGCGGAGAAGTGATTGTGTCAATTCGTAAAAGTGATACAACAGGATGGATATTCGACAATATTTTAATAAAAGGCAAAGAATTGAGGAGGATGACGTTAGTATTATAATATACTCAACTACTAAGCAGAATGTAAAAAAACATACAATTAGTTTTTATAATATGTATACATATGTGTGAATAACGAAATACTTAAACGTCCGCAATGATTATTACTATATCTACAATGAATTTTTCTAAATATTTTTCATGATTCAGTATCCACAGAGATGTAATCTGCCCATCGAAACGAATGATGGCCATATGGAAAAGCCAACTACATCAAACTCTACAGCTTCCACTAACCCAAACGAAGTATCACCATATGATATAGGTTTATTCGTGAACAAGTCAGCTTCGGAGAGTATCGACTTTATAGAAGTTCTACATGAAAAAATCTGATCCCTCCAGATAAATATAGTTTTCCAGTGACTGGGCAAAGAAGTTTAAAATTCCAAATTTCTTGGTTACATAAATATGAATGGTTGGCGTACTCCGCGAATCTACATGGGGCAAAATCTCCTTTTTTGATATGTTTGAATCGGAACAAAATATATTTGGAACACAAATTTTTAAATAATATATATTTTTGCGAAAATACATTTTATTTAAAAATCAATAAAATTTATTTCAAACACATATATTTATATATTACAAAAAAATATATTTGCAAACTAATTTTCTCAAATAAAATATGTGTTTGTATACAAATAAAATTATTGTTAAGAATTTCTCCACATATATTTTGTTTAAAAAGTTTTTCAAACCGTTAAACATATTTCGAATTTTTTTCATTGAGTTCGAGTTATACCTTACAACTAAAAATGGCATAATTAGCAATAAATTTTGTTGTAAAGCACAAATTTTTAATTTCTATTCTATGTCTATTTATTCCAATCCATCATTTGTTGTCCACCCATCAACCTGTATAATTATGCAAGGTTATTATTTTTATAAAAGAATTTTACGAACATTTAAAATTTCCAAAAAATATGTACGTTTAAGTGCTGAAAAAATTTTCTTAAATTAAGGTATTGTATATTCTCTGAATACTTAAATGCAAATAAATATTTGTTTCGTAAATAACAGTTCCAATTAAAAAAATATGAGGACGTAAACAACGATTTGTTTAAAACAACATCTTCCCAAATGTACAATATTTGTGTGAGCCAAATATAATATATTTCGAGTGTACCCTAAACATTTATATATTTCAAGCTGAATATATTTGGGACAATATACTACAGAAGCGATTTTTTTTTCAGCGTGTAGTCGGTGCTAGGGATACAGAAGTGCAAAACCAAAAACTAAGAAACTTGGTATCAAGACAATTTAATAATTTGAAAAAAGAACTGGAGTATTTCGCCACAACCATAGAAACAGTGTATTGAAAGCTGAAATGAGATCTAATGTAGAAAAGCAAGCCACAGCGTCCAGCGATAAACAATTACAAATTCAGGAACAGCATGTCGTAAACGAAAATAGAAAGCATAGTTCAAACAGTAGTCCTTTGTGGTCGACAAAGCTTAGCACTAAGAGGAAGTTGTGATACAGGCAGAATCGATTCAAATGAAACTATTTAAAATGATGGCAATTTTAGAGCCTTGCTAAGGTATCGGGCGATAACGGATTCAAATTTGAATAGTCACTTGACAAATTCACCAAGAAACGCAATGTATATAAGCAATCGTGTTCAAAATGAAATTATAAGTATTTGTCACACTCTTATGCCAACTTCCCATCAAAAAAAAAGAGCATCCAAAGAAGCAATAAAACTTCCGAACTTATGATCCGGAAGTTTTTCTAATTTGGATTTTCACCAATGAATTAAACAAGGGCTTGTCGCGCCGGGGAAGCACCTGTCACCACCTTTGCACCACTCCTTTTAAAGCACTGTAAGATTTGCTTTTTATACCCTACACCACACTGTGGTACAGGGTATTATGACTTTGTGAATTTGTTTGTAACACCCAAAAGGAGAAGAGATAGACCCATTGTTTATTATACCGATTGATTGTAATCACATTCTGAGTCGATTTAGCTATGTCCGTCTGTCTGTAGATGTATTTTTGTAATAAAAGTACAGGTCGCAATTATGGTCCGATCTCAACGAAACTTTGCACATATATTTCTTTTGGCCCAAGGATCCCTGTTGGATTTGGTTAAAATGGGTTCAGATTTACATATAGCTCCCTGTATAAGCAACATTTTTGAACCGATTTGTACAAAAATTTACAGAGTAGTCTCGTGATACACTTAGAGATAATACAATTTGGGGGAAATCGGTTCATATTTAGATATAGCCCCCATATATATGTTACCCCGATTTGACATGTAAAGGCCCAACTATAATATGCATAAGCAATTCCGTTCGGAATGTTCGTTCAGTTTTGCACCTTGCTTGAGCAAATGGAAACAGAGAGAGAGCTGAAAACTCAACGAAAAGTGCATTTAAGTACATTATAGTTTAGCACATACTCGTACGATTTCATGCATTCGCACAGTTGCTTAAGCTAGCTTATGCATATTATAGATGGGCCTTAAGCGCTGTAGAAACTGTATTTTATATCCGATCGCAGAAAGGGGTTTCTTATTACATGAAGGAATACTGCCAAATTCGGAGAAAATCGGTTCAGATTTAGATATAGCCCCCATATATATGTTAGCCCCGATTTAACTAGGCGCTGTAGAGACTGTATTTTATATCCGATCAGTACGAAATTCGACAGAAATAGGCTTCTATTTTACATGAATGAGTATTCAGGGAAAATCGATTCAGATTATCGAGGATATATAATCTCCATATATATGTTCCTCCTGATTTGGTTACAAAGCGCTATAGAAGTTGTACTTTACTTCCGATCATTACAAAATTCTCCAGAAAGATGTTTTTCAGTTTAGGAACGAATATTGCTTAATTTAGCGATAATCGGTTCAGAATTAGATATACCAATTATTTATTATTTACCCATTTACCAATTATTCCAAATTATTATCGCAATGACCCTTATCGCATTGTTAGGGAGGTGTCATAAAGTCGGCCCCGCCCGACTTTCTGCCTTTCCTTACTGGTTTGGTGTTGTATTTATTTGATGAATTTATGTCGTTCTTATTAACATCTTTGGGTCCAGTCATAATTCTCTTCTTTTAAAGGAATACAAATGTCGAGCCTTCCAAACATAAGGAAGGGAAGGTATCATATCATATACATATATGTTCAGAACATTTTAAGATGTTTGTATCAGGGCTGTGGAGTCGAATTCGGCGTTGTTTTTGCTGCTTCCATTATATTATACTTTCCAATAAATACATTGTATATTTTTACAATATTTTGTATAAATATGTATATGAATAGATACACATACGAATGAATATGTTTGGTCCGGAATATAATTGATTCAGTACATTTTATGGAATCGAACTCGGAGTCGACTCCGAGATGAATTTTGTAAAATTATCTAATTCAACTATTTTCGCGATCAAAAATTTTGATTGATATGTGTGTACTTAAACATATTTATACAAAATAAGTAAAAAAATAATAAAAAATATGCATTTGAAAGTATAATTTCATGAAATTTGCAAAAACAACGCCGACTCCACAGCCCTGGTTTGTAATCCGTATGGTATGGCTGGCACTTGAAAAGTGTGACCGAATGACCCCATAGTGTAACTTCTAGTAACATTTTCGCAAATGGTCAACATTCTCAGTTATAAAAAGTATTTTTTATTCTAAACTGTAATACATTGCATATTGGTGCGGCGCTACGTATTTTCCGTAGCCCCGGTCCAGAGAATAATTCAAGTATTTGTCAACATCTTCCACAAATTTATTTGAAAACCAGTAAGGAAAACTAAAAGTCGGGCGGAGCCGACTACGAGTATATGATGCCCTACACCATCTTATTAGAAAAGAATAAAAACATATGTATATATTTTCGCTCCAAATCTAAAATAAATAAGGGTGGATCTTCCCTCTACAAAATTTCATAATACGGGAAATAAAACAAGGCTGTAATCGAATGAAGCATATATATTGTACTATACCTACATCTGAACCAATTTTCTTTGAAGAATAATAAACGATGTGTCTATCTCTTCTCCTTTTGGGGTTTCAAACAAATGCACACAATTATAATTCCCTGTACCACATTGTGGTATTGGGTATATTTAATTCCCATAATTTCTTTTAAAATTATTTAATTATAACCTACACCAATTTATTATTTAACCTGTGGTACAATTTATTATAATTTCATACATTTGTTTCTAACACCCAAAAGGAGAAGATATAGATAGAGCCATCGTTTATTATACTGATCGACTTAGAATCACTTTCTGAATCGATTTAGCTGTGTCAGTGTGAGCATGCATTCTTGTAATCAAAGTGGGAGTCTCAAATATAGTCCGATCTCAAAGAAATTTTGCACATATCTTTATTTTGGGCCAAGACAATCCGTATTGAAATTCAAAAGAATATCCGTATTTAGATATAGCTTCCGTATTTATCTACCTCCGATTTTGCATATATGTACTATATAAGCAACATTTTTGATCAGATCTTTATAAACTTTGGCAGAAAAAAGTTCTTGATGTATAGGGTGATCCAAGTAGAGATACTTTTTTCAGGAGCCTTTTTATGACAGATCACGTATGAGTCGTGTCATGCTGTCATGTTATTTTTGTTAAGTATTGTTTGGCATTTCATCATGGAAAGACTTACGCCTGAACAACGTTTACAACGTTTTGACAACAAATTGACAGATTAATTAGTGTAATGTTATAACAGGTGATCCAAGTAGAGATACTTTTTTCAATAGCCTTTTTTAGACAGATCACGTGTGAGTCGTGTCATGCTGTCATGTTATTTTTGTTAAGTATTGTTTGGCATTTCACCATGGAAAGACTTACGCCTGAACAACGTTTACGCGTGTCATTCGCCAGTTACCAGTCGAAATGCTCGAACGAGTCATCGAAAATTGGACTCAACGGATGGACCATCTGAGACGTAGCCGCGGCCAACATTTGATATACATACAGCCTGTTTCTGTAACTTAAAAATTTGCTTTCGTTCGCCTGCCAGACGAAAAACAGCTGATTTGGGTTTCACTAACTACCATCACAACGAGAAGTCGTACGATAATGAACTCGTTCGAAAACGTAATCATTTCAGTGCAAATTTTGGTTTCTCTATCTCTCTTTGCTGTCATCTCGGCGAACACAAATGTCAGATCGAGTCACACTATTTTATTTGTCGACTGATAGGAACAATTACAAAATAAACATTATTAAAAGCAAATAATAAGTAGATATGTATGTGTACATATTTTAGCATAAAGAAGTCAATATTGGTTGCTCGCTAAGATGGAAAAAAATTATCAGTGCCCAATGAGAGAGACGTGAGAGAGAGAAAGAAATGAGAGTCTTGGTGTAGCTCAGCTGACTACCCAGGGTTGCTTTTTTGGCCACCGCTATTGTAAACAGTACAGAGATGTATTTGCTAAGGTCGACCATACAAAAATGTGTGTGTTTAGACCGGAAGTTGTGAAATTATTGATCTGGCAATTACACTATTTTCCAACTGGTTAATTGCTAACGTCATTGACGTAAGGCCAGGGGAACGAACGATAGAACGTTAGAGAAACCAAATTCCTGACGAAAGTGAGTGACTGGTTTTCGTTCGCAGAGACTTTCGTTAGAAATACAGAAACAAACCTATAATCTTCAAAAAATAAATGCCAACGAATGTTCTTTCAAATGATAATAAACATTCCCCATTCAATTTGAATTTTCTGTGTTTTTTCTTTAAAAAAGAAGGGAACCTCGAAATGGATCACGCTATGCAAGCTGACAATACTAAATTTGAAGAAATTCGGTTTAGATTGTGACTAGAGAATGGTAAGTCGAAATCGACTTTAGTAGACGATCAATTATGTGGCTAAAAACGACTACTTCGTGGTCGACTTTTTGCTTCCAACTTTATGTTGAAATCGACTTTTGGTATCGATTAATCGGAACACATGTAGTCTTTAAAATATAGCACATTTTTATTTTATCCTACTATACAAACTTATAATTATCACGATTGCTATGAGGATTTTATTTATAGCTCAACCAAAAAAAGTTTATTTTTTAAATAAATTTTAAGGTAGATTTAAATTTACACGGTCACTAACTAGAACCCATTTCGCTTTACTTGGGTAGTATTTTCATTTTAGTTTCGCCACGTTTTTCCATAGGTCACAAAATATGAACTTAGGAAGCATGTATATTATCAAATATGTATCAAAATTTTTGGAAAGTATAAAGTGTTATTAATAAATTCGGTTTTTATCGCAATCCAATGTACTACAATTCCACAATTAAACATATTTCGAAGAAAATCAGTATACCTTAAAATTACTAAATGTTTTTTAATCGACTATGACAAAGTCGACTTTTAGGTCCGATTAATCGACCTAGTCTTCCAAAACCATTCACTAATTCTGATATAGCCGCCATATAAATATATATTTCTTCCGATTTCCTTAGAAACTTTATTTTACATCCAATCGATTTAAAATTTTGCAGTGTACGGTTAACAATTTATACCCTAAAATTTCATTTTGGTTACTTACTTAGAATAACTTCATTAAATTCCGAAAAATATTTCATACTTATGATTTGGAAGTATTTATGTTATTCTTTCGGAAGTACTTCTTTTATTTTTTGCTTTGAGCAAGTTTCAATATGTATCCGGTACCTTAACGAAAACGATGGGCGATATAAAATTTGCGAAGATATTTGAGTTTTGTCCCAACAAAACAGTTTGATGGAAAAGGTTTGGCTGATGTTATTCTAAATTTCCTCGAAACTTCTGGTATTGATTGTATGTATTTATTTGGGCAATTTATTTGGGAACGGAGAATTTCATGGGAAGCAAGCATATATCCAAGAAAAGTACAGTTTAGCACTGTATTCACATTGTGTAGTCACAGCTTCAACTTGGTTTGAATTTGACCTTTTTTGGTTTTTGTGTTAAGTTTTAGGCTTTGGAGTGTTCTGACACAAACAGTAAAATTTTGGGAAATTCGCTACTGCCGCTGTTTTCTCGGTCGATGGCCTGAACGTTGAATTCACAATTATATAGCCCAGAAAATGTACCCGCTTATATAAAAACTAACACTTCTTCCATCTCATTGTGGCCTTCAGCAATTCGTAACTTCTCAAGAACTTCCTCCTCACTCATCGATGGAATAATAATATCGTCCATATACACTATAATTATAGCCTGAATTATTTCTCTAAAAATACAAATCTCGAAAACACCGCCGCGGCGCACTGTGGTTCAGAATTGAATTTTACTGGCCAAAAGTCAAATTTATTGTCATCGCCGATTTCTAAAATTTTAATGCCATTCAATAGCATTAGATCAAAATATTTATTATGGTGGGCGTGGGGTGCTGCTGAAAATAAATATTTTATGTAATTTAAAAAAAAAAAAAGTAATTTTGGTATATTTTTGTAGAAGGAAATTGCCATTTCTCGCAAACTTTTATCGATAGAGAGTTAATTTTTTTTTCGTTTTTGTTACGTAGGTATGATAGTACTCTTTGAGAAATTGCCAAAAGGATTACTGTATTGTTTACACGTCGTTTGTTATTTATATAGGGTGATCCATTTCGAAGTTCCCTACTTTTTTAAAGAAAAAAACACAGAAAATTCAAATTGAATGGGGAATGTTTATTATTATTTGAAAGAACAATCTTTGGCATTTATTTTTCGAAGATTATATCTATCAAATGTTGGCCGCGGCTACGTCTCAGATGGTCCATCCGTTGATGGACCAATTTTCGATGACTCGTTCGAGCATTTCGACTGGTATCTGGCGAATGACACGCGTAAACATTGTTCAGGCGTAAGCCTTTCCATGATGAAATGCCAAACAATACTTAACAAAAATAACATGACGCTATTGAAAAAAGTATATCTACTTGGATCACCCGTTATAACATTACACTAATTAATCTGTCAATTTGTTGTCAAAACGTTATAAACGTTGTTCAGGCGTAAGTCTTTCCATGATGAAATGCCAAACAATACTTAACAAAAATAACATGACGGCATGACACGACTCACACGTGACCTGTCAAAAAAGGCTATTGAAAAAAGTATTTCTACTTGGATCACCCGTTATTTCCACAGCTACTATATTTTTGTCAAATTGGAATTTTAGTGGAATGAAACTTTTTTGCATCAAGAGACTTCAAGAAGATTTTTGTACCAGAAGAAAGTGTCCTCTTTCAGCCTATATATACTTTTGTACCTGCCCCGACCAGCCTGTAGAATACTTTTTTAATTTTAATGAAATTACTCGGGAAAAAATGGATTGTTCTTTTTATTTTACCTGTTCATATGACTATATTGTAGGTACATCAAGCCAAGTTGTGTGTGTTTGATGACTAAATATCTCTGTATTTATAAAATAATTTTACCCGGGAGATGGGGGGAGAAATAAAACACATATAAATAATAGTTTTCAATTATTCAAATAAAACTTGGGGGTAGTCGTACCTTCGGGTTTGTTTGTTTATTTAGGAGAGTTAATCGTAAAATAAAGAGAGGTGAGCGCCAACTTCGTTCCCATCACAAACGTCAACTTATTCTACTTTCTTGTTTTTTCTTTCTTCGTTATAATAGTTCAGTTTTGTATTTATAATTCATTTCACTTAAAACTAACGGGGTGTTCACCTAGACATCCCGCCCCCTTGCAAGAGTGCAACATAGAGGCAAGCAGGAGCTAGACTGGACAACAGGACGAGAATTCATTATTACAATTCAATTTTGAAAGACATGCTCAATTTACAAAGTATGACATAAAGTTTGTATTATAAAAATGGTGGTGGGTCCACTGCCAGGGCTCGAATTATCCACAGTACCGGAATTCTGTCCATTGGTGATGAAAGTCTCGGCTGCGATCCACACGACCATTGCTATTAGGGCGACCATAGCGCTTCGTTGGGCGGCCGTCGTTGTTGTTATTTTGGGGTGCATGTTGCTGAGGATGGGGCCAGACATCTTTCTGGAGAGAAAAACTTGGACAACACACACGCGCAGGAAAAGAAACGAATTATGCTTCGATTCTGGCTAACATCGTAGAAAATTCTTCGAAAGTAAATCTCTGGGCGCGAGACACTTTCTTTAAGTGAGTTTTGAAACTCTTGACTCCTGCCTCCCAAAGCCCTCCCATGTGGGGAGCTCCAGGCGGAATGAACTTCCATTCCAGCAATTGGAAGGCGTTAAGCGAAATAAGTTTTTGCTTTACGTTGCTTATTAATTGGGCTTGGTCTCTACCAAGAACATTGGATGCTCCAACGAAAGCAGTTCCATTATCGGAAAACATCGTTGCAGGGCAACCTCTTCGAGAGATAAATCTAGTGAATGCAGCAATAAAACATTCAGTAGTCATACCATTAGTAGCTTCCAAATGAATTGCCTTAGTCGAAGAGCAGACAAATACGAACACATAGCCCTTCGTAATACGACAGCCTCTACCAATGTAGGACTTGATTTCATAGCGGCTTACAAAATCGACTCCTGTGCACATAAACGGGCGTGAAAGTGTAGTTCTTTCAGGGGAAAGTGCGGCCATAGTTTGATCCACATTTTTCGTCCGAAACAATACGCATGCACGGCAATTATGGATAACGCTTTTTACAAGATTTTTTAATTTAGGAACCCATAATTTAAATCTCATCAATCTAAGCACTAACGAGTTCTCACCGTGTACCGAATACTTGTGAATATATTCCAAGTACAACTTGGTGAAACGACCATTATAGGGTAGAATTTTGGGGAATCTTTCATTATAAGTGAGAGTGGGAGAACGTGCAAGTCGACCATTCATCCTCACAAATCCACTAGAATCTATGAAGGGGTTAAGTTCAATAAAGGGCTCTTTCGAGAAACTTCCGCACTGTTCTCCAACGCAGCATATTCAGAGAAGTGCGTACGTTGACAAAGAACCACCAGACGACCTTTCACAAAATTGATCTCACCTTGTTGCAGTTCAAGGGAAGAATAAGTTTGTATGGCCCTATGTTTCGGGTGCATACGATTATAAAATCGAAATACATAAGCTAATAATCTCATAGTTCTAGACAAATCTGAGAAACGGGCCAAGATATCTTCTGATACAGATATTTCGATCAAATTTACTCGAACTGGGCGAGTTTCGAGGTTTGTCATAATTCTAAATGTGGATTTCGGCCACTCTGAACAAGCTGACATAACCAAGCAGGACCTTTCCATCAAAAGTCATGTGATATAAGACCACGGGCTAGAATACCTCGAGAAGCTACATCGGCCGGGTTGTCATGCGATACAACATGGTGCCAAATTTCAGTATTATCCAATTTATTAGATATTTTCGAGAATCTATTAGCGACACGGGGATTCTGAAGCCACGACAAAACTATTGTGGAATCAGTCCAATAGAATGTCTCAATTGTAGGGAGTCTCAATCCAACACGAAGAGTCTCAACCATTTCTGCCAACAGAGTTGCACCGCAAAGCTCTAAACGGGGCAAGGATTCAACCTTGAGTGCCGCTACTTTAGTTCTCGCTGTGAGCAAGTTAGTGACATATTCACCTGGCGCGATACAAATTCGAATGTATAGTGAGGCCGCATATGCTTTCTCAGAAGCATCACAAAAAGCATGAAGTTGCACTTCCTGCTTCAGGTTGTAGCCAACCCGTCGGGGGATCTTTATCCGTTCGATCTCACTGTAATCATCCAAAAATGCCAGCCATCTGCTCAATGTCATGGGTTTCAAACATTCGTCCCAATCCGTTTTGTCTTTCCAGATTTGTAGCATTATTATTTTAGCAACAATGATCTTCGGGGCCAACCAACCGGCTGGATCAAAAAATTTTGCAATTTCAGACAAAACGGCGCGTCGACGGTTAATTGATTAGGCGCCGAAACAAGCTTGAAAAAGAAAGAATCTTTTCCAGCGTTCCAACGTAAACCCAGAGTCTTCGCGGTACTGTCATCAGCCATCTGCTCAACGTCATGGGTTTCAAACATTCGTCCCAATCCGTTTTGTCTTTCCAGATTTGTTGCATTATTATTTTAGCAACAATAATCTTCGGGGCCAACCAACGGGCTGGATCAAACAATTTTGCAATTTCTGACAAAACGGAGCGTCGACGCACAGTGGGCTAAAATGGAAAAAAATGGACATAATTCTGCCATTTCAAAACCACTTATCGTATGGCGATGAAATTTTAGGTGTGTATACAAGAGGTGTTAGAGAGTTTAAGTTAGGCACTTGGGCCCCCTATCTCATACAGGGGCGGAGCTACAGGGCCCTAAAGTTGACCACCTCGGGGATAGAAAATTTTCATCGGCTTCTAACTTTTGAATGGAGTGCCCGGTTTGGTGGATACTCCTAGACCAGACCTACAATAAACATTTTATATGTTGAATATATCTTGAATAGTTTCCGAGATATGTGGATTTTAAATTTGAATTTTTCATTTTTTCGTCGACTTTGCCTTGGAGTTTAGCCAATATCTCAGTTAAAAAATTACCGATTTTGTTCGCGTGTTTTTTATGGATTGCCAATAAAATTTACAATATCATGAAAAAAGAATCGATAAGATATGTGAAGAAATAAGAAGGTTATGGCCCTATAAATTCAAATTTTTGAAAAAATTTCATTTTTGGAGATTTTTTGGCGAAAAAAGTTCAATTCGTCTTTAGGTCTTGTAGAAAAAGTTTGTTACACAAAGTATATCAAACTTATACTCATTTTAAAGGAGAAGTTTCACAGAATCTGCTAGAGAAAATCCGAAGCCAACATTTTAATTGGTGTGGTTGCCACCCTTCTCCGATTTGGACCTTTTTTTACATAAATTTCAAAAGTTTAATCGCTTTTCTCCAATCGCAAAGCTAAATAGTTAAATTTTTCTTTTTATTTATTTGTATTAGGGTGTAACAAAACCGACTGCCAAGGGAATCCCGAGCGCGGCTTTTCATATCGAAGATATAGGACTAAAACTAAAAAATCCAATTTTTGGGGATTATTGATGTATTTTTTGGGAATTGAGGGATTTTCCATTAGAAATTTCCACATGTTGCGTTCGATTATTATTTCTAATATCAAAATAAAGAACTTAAAAAAAAATCATCGAAATATATACATTTTTAAGAATTTTATGCCGTATTTACGTTTCTGTCTATACGCAAATTTTTTTTAATTGTTCCCTACCTTCTTGTACTTATTAGTTATTATATCAGTCAATAGGCACTGATTTCTTGTAGATCACATGTTTTTATCAAACAATAATAAAATTTAGTAAGATTTACCTTTCAGAAAATATTGTTTTAATCATTGACAGGTATAACCAGTAAGGAAAGGCAGAAAGTCGGGCGGGCCGACAATATAATACCCTACACCTCCCTAACAATGCGATAAGGGTCATTGCGATAATAATTTGTAATAATTGGTAAATGGGTAGGAACATATTATCTAATTTTGAAACAATAATCGCTAAATTAAGCAATATTCGTTCCTAAATTGAGACATCATTCTGGAAAATGTTAATTATCGGAAGTAAAGTACAACTTCTATAGCGCTTTGAAACCAAATCAGGAGGAACATATATATGGAGGTTATATATAAATCTGAATACTCATTCATGTAAAAAGACCTCTTTCTGTCGAATTTCGTACTGATCAGATATAAAATACAGTCTCCACAGCGCGTACATGTCAAATCGGGGGTAACATATATATGGGGGCTATATCTAAATCTGAACCGATTTTCTCCGAATTTGGCAGTATTCCTTCGAGTAATAAGAAAACTCTTTCTGCCGAATTTCGCACTGATCGGATATAAAATACAGTTTCTACAGCGCATACATGTCAAATCGGGGTAACATATATATAGGGGCTATATCTAATTCTGAACCGATTTTCTCCGAATTTGGCAGTATTCCTTCATGTAGAAAGCAACCTCTTTTTGCAGAATTTCGCACTGATCGGATATAAAATAAAATATTTACAGCGCTTACATATCAACTCGGGGGTAACATATATATGGGGGCTATATCTAAATCTGAACCGACTTTAGCCAAAGTCAATCGGGATCGTCCTTGTGCCAAAAAAAAAAATATGTGTAAAGTTTCGTCGAGATCGGACCATAATTGCGACCTGTACATTGATTGCAAGAATACATGCACAGACAGACAGACGACGGACATAGCTAAATCAACTCAGAAAATGATTCTGAGTCTATCGGTATAATAAACGATGGGTCTATTTCGGCTCCTTTTGGGTGTTACAAACAAATGCACAAAGTTATAATACTCTTTACCACAGTGTGGTGTAGGGTATAATTAAAAAAAATATTTTGCATATAGACAGAAACGCAAATACGGCATAAAATTCTTAAAAATGTATATATTTCGATGAATTTTTTTTTAAAGTTCTTTATTTTGATATTAGAAATAATAATCAAACGCAACATGTGGAAATTTCTAATGGAAAATCCCTCAATTCCCAAAAAATACATCAAAAATCCCCAAAAATGGGATTTTTTGCTTTTAGTCCTATATCTTCGATACGAAAAGCCGCGCTCGGGATTCCCTTTGCAGTCGATTTTGTTACACCCTAATACAAATAAATAAAAAGAAAAATTTTACAATTTAGCTTTGCGATTGGAGACAATCGATCAAACTTTTGAAATTTATGTTAAAAAAGGTCCAAATCGGAGAAGGGTGGCAACCACACCAATGATAGCATATTCTGTGAAACGTCTCCTTTAAAATGAGTATAAATTTGATATACTTTGTGTAACAAACTTTTTATACAAGACCTAAATACGAATTGGACTTTATTCGCCAAAAAATCTCCAAAAATTAAATTTTTTCAAAAATATGACTTTATAGGGCCATAACTTTCTCATTTCTTCACATATCTTATCGATTCTTTTTTCATGATATTGTAAATTTTATTGGCAATCCATAAAAAAACACGCGAACAAAATCGGTAATTTTTTGATTGAGATATTGGCTAAACTCCAAGGCAAAGTCGGCGAAAAAATGAAAAATTCAAAGTTAAAATCCACATATCTCGGAAACTATTCAAGATATCTTCAACATATAAAATGTTTATTGTAGGTCTGGTCTAGGAGTATCCACCGAAAAAAAACACCACTAAAACCGGACACACCATTCAATAGTTAGAAGCTGATGAAAATTTTGTATACCCGAGGAGGTCAAGTTTAGGGCCCTGTAGCTCCGCCCCTGTATGAGATAGGGGGCCCAAGTTCCGAACTTAAACTCTCTAACACCTCTTGTTAACTCTCTAATACACCTAAAATTTCATACGATAAGTGGTTTAGAAATGGCAGAATTATGTAAATTTTTTTTCCATTTTAGCCCACTGTTGCGATGGTTAATTGATTATGGGCCGAAACAAGCTTGAAAAAGCAAGAATCTTTTCCAGCGTTCCAACGTAAACCCAGAGTCTTCGCGGTACTGTCATCAGAGATGTTCAAAAACTCTCTGTCTAATAAGTTTTCGAGGGGTAGATCTTGCAATAGACATTGTCCATTAGACGTCCACTTGCGCAGACTAAACCCAGCGCAGCCTTAAACTTTAATAAGTTCATCACGGCCCATTATTGCTTCTTCTTGGGTATGAGCACCTGCCAAGATCGACATACATCTGTGATCTTATTATTTCAGCTGCTAGCGGATATTCAGACTCAACATCGTCAGCTAGTTTAAAAAGGATCCGTATAGCAAAATAAGGGACACAATTCACACCAAAGGTGACTGTACGCAATTCGAAATCCTGGATTTCGTCATCAGGGGCTGTACCGAATACAATTCGCTGATATTAGGTCTGATCGGGTTGAATTAGAATTTGGCGATACATTTTCTCAATGTCGGCATTATAGACATATCTAAAAAGTCGCCAGCGTAATATTAGTACAATCAGATTTGCCTGTAAGACGGGTCCAGTATACAAAATATTATTAGGTTAGGTTAGGTTGAGAAGAGGAGGCGGAAATTCCGCCTCATGTCCTTGGACATACACATAAGCCAGTATTCGGCCTGTTGTGCGCTCTAATTGTTATTATTAAGAAAGGTCATTGGAAAGTTATTTTAGGAACTCTGTACTGTCGACATAGTCCTTAATCTTCTTCCAGTCTACGCCTGTAAGTTGGGTAAAGTCTGGTATAGTATCATTTCCTAAGAAACGGGATCTATTGTTCGCGAACGCTGGGCAATGGCAGAGGAAATGCTCCAACGTTTCGTCATCCTCCCCGCATGCCCTACATACGCTGTCATCTGCAACTCCCATCCTATGTAGGTGTGCCTGTAAGCATGTGTGTTCTGTAAGGACACCCATGATCTTACTAGTTTCTACCTTGCTCAATCTCAGTAAGGTCTTGGTCTTGTCCTCGTTTGGGTCACCCCACAAGACCTTCGTTGTCTTCCCAACGTTTTCACTATTCCATAGCGTGATATGGGCGTTCTTTCCCCATATTTTTAGTTCAGAACGCGTAACTCCGAAGGGTTTTGCGTTCTCTAGTGTTGTTGTTTGCAAGTCTCTGGCTGTAGATGCCAAGGCGTTTGCTTTCTCGTTACCCCTTACTCCGCAATGACCAGGCGCCCATATGATGCATATAGTGCCGTGTTCGGAGTAGGCGTTAATCGCCATTTTACAATCTAAAACTGTCCTCGACTTCACCGTTCTAGACGTTATTGCCCTGATAGCCATTTGGCTATCTGTGAAAATATTCACATTTGTTGGTCTTGTGTTAGACCCAAGCCAGCTCACATATTCTGTAATTGCTCGGACTTCCGCCTGCAGGACTGTGTTATGGTCTGACAGACGGAAAAAGAGTTCGGTTTCCGGTTCCTCGATATAAAGTCCTAGCCCCGTTCTCTCCCCTATTTTCGATCCATCTGTATAACAGCAATTTCCAGATGTTGTCTGTACTACGGTTCCATCAATCCAGGATTGTCTGTCTGCTATCATGGTCTCACACTCAGCAACCATTGATCTTTCAGGTATTCTGTCGGATACTGATGATATGTCAATTAAATCCACCGTCACTACCTCAGCTATCTTTTGATGATATGACTTGTGATCGATTCTACATAGTGCCCAGCATATGTGAGCCTTGTTTGCTCGTTCTTCTATGTGGCACTTCCAATTTAGTTTCTTGTCCAGGATAACACCTAAGTATATCTTAGGTGTTATCCTGGACAGGATATCATATCTCTGTCTTTTCTGGGTTTACATTTAGACCTCTCGGTCGAGCCCAGTCATATGCAATTCTTAGAGCCGTTTCGGTACTTCTACAAAGTTGATTAGGATTCTTCCCCCTCAGAAGTATTATAACGTCGTCTGCGTAACAGACTGGTTCAAGTCCTTCATACGTTAGTATCCTTAGGAGACTATTTATAGTAGTGACCCACAGGAGTGGTGATAATATACTGCCCTGTGGTGTTCCATGTGCTACTCTGTCTCTTATTTTTATGTCGTGGGACCCGCAATTTATCCGTCTATTCCTTAGCATGTGGCTTATCCAGTCTCGGAGAGCCCGGTCCACCAGAAACTGGTCTAAGGATTGGATGAGTGTGTCGGTCCGTACATTATTGAACGCCCCTTCAATGTCAATACATACCGCAAGTGTATACATCTTTCCATTGAAGGATTCTTCTATATTGTGTACTACATCGTATAGGGCGGTGTCCACTAATCGCCCTTTAATATAGGCATGTTGTCTAAATTTTAGCATTTTGCCTGGTATCTTACTTTTAATCATGGTATACACTATACGTTCCATGGTTTTGAGTAAGAAAGATGTTAGGCTTATTGGTCTATAAGCCTTAGGTGTTGCCCTGCCAGGCTTTCGGTGTGTATGCGAATTTTAGACATGCTGTGAAAATAGCGGCTAGATGAGTTGATATGTAATCCACCTCCATCTGTAGTAGTGCCGGAAATATTCCATCAGGTCCTGGTGCCTTAGGTTAGGTTAGGTTAGGGTGGCAGCCGTATTTTTTTTTACAAGCTCACATAGACCAGTTTAGGTCCCTAGTGTTACCACGGGCTGAAATGCCCCTCATCGAAACCAACCTGTTTGATATATAAATTTATCGATAGTACGAATATCAGTACTGGAAAGATCTGTTAGGCTGCCTAAAAAGGCCGACCCCAGTATGTCCAGTCGTCGTTTACTCAAAGCGGGACAGTCGCAAAGCAAGTGCTCAATGCTCTCCACTTCTTCCTCATCTCCACAGCTTCGGCAGAAGTCATTGGAGTCAATACCCAATCTTTTGGCGTGTTCGCCGATCAAGCAGTGTCCCGTCAGAACCTGTACTAACGTAGACAATCGTTTCCTCTCTAGTGCGAGGAGATATTTTGACCTTCTCAGGTCATACCTTGGCCAGATTTGTCTAGCTACCCTGCAGGTGCCGATTTCTGTCCATCTTTCGTTGGACTGCCTGATTGCTTCTTGCCTAAGCCAAAGCTTGCACGTGGAAAGTGGCGCACCAATATATGCAAATTCTTCGAGAATTTGTAATGTCGTCCCTTTCCTAGCAAGTTCATCGGCTTTGCAGTTCCCCGGGATATCCCTATGCCCAGGCACCCATATGAGGTGTATATTAAACTGCTCAGCCATCTCGTTAAGAGATCTGCGGCAGTCGAGGGCTGTTTGTGAATTTAGGGATGTTGCCTCCAGAGAATTGATGGCAGCCTGGCTGTCCGAGTAAATTACAACGCCAGTGTTGGTTACTATGTTGTGACTCAGCCACTTGGCTACTTCCCATATTGCCATTATTTCGGCTTGATAGACACTGCAGGTATCTGGTAGTCTGTGAGCTATATCCAGACTAAGTTCGTCCGAAGCCAACCTTTTCATCAAGCTTCGAACCATCCGTGTAAAAGTGGAGATGGTTTCTATTACCTGGTATTCTGCCGACCCATTCATCTCTGGCGGGAATCATAGTGATGTAATTTCTCTCGAAGGTGTACACAGTTGGTATATAGTCCACTCGGTCGGTTACCATAGCACTACACTTTGATATCCTCATGTGACCATAGTTTTTGTACCTCCACATTGATAGGCAGTTTAATCTTATTGCCGCTTTGGTTGCAACTTCTCTCGCCACAATATTAATCGGCAGTATATGGAGTAGGGCTTGTAGAGACTCGGTCGCTGTAGTCCTTAAGGCTCCGCTTATGCTCAGGCAGGCTGTTCTCTGAACCTTTGTTAGTAGGTTGGTAATGGTTAGTTTGTCAGTTTCCGTCCACCATACCACAATACCGTATAACAGTATTGGACGAACTACTGCTATATATATCCAGTGGACGATTTTAGGAGAGAGTCCCCACCGCGACCCTACAGCCTTTTTGCAGGAATATAAGGCGACGTTGGCCTTCCTTACACGTTCCAATACGTTAAGTCTAAATAACATTTTCCTATCTAGAATTATTCCTAAAAATTTTGCACTTTCAGAAAAGACTAGATCTGTTCCATTTATCCGAGGTGGAGGGTCCACATGTGGGACATCCTAGTAAAGAGAACCAATTCTGTCTTGTTGGGGTTAACGCCCAAACCGCTGCTTCTGGCCCATCTAGCCAACTTGTTCAGAGCCACCTGTAGGATGTCTCTGAGGACGTTTACGAATTTGCCACTCACTGCGATTGCCACGTCGTCCGCATATGCCACGACCTTGCAGCCACAACGTTCTAGATCTAGCAGGATTTCCTCCTTGCGGGGTCCCTCTGTTTACATACCTTGTTAGAGGTGTGGACCCTAGACATGCTGTTATGCGTCTTCTGGTGAGCAGACTTTGAATTAGTCTAATCAAACTAGTGTTAACTTTTAGATGTGAGAGTGCCGCAATTACCGCATCTGAGTGAATGTTGTTAAAAGCCCCTTCTATGTCAAGAAATGCCACCATGGTGAATTCCTTGGAATGCAGGGACGATTCGATAGTGCTCACAAGTTCGTGCAGGGCTGATTCTGTAGTCTTGCCCTTATTGTAAGCATGTTGGTTCCCCGACAGGAGTTCTGTATCCAGGTTTTCCCTAATGAAATGATCTAAAAGTCTTTCCAGACCTTTCAATAGGAAGGAGGATAGGCTAATTGGTCTGAAGTCTTTTGGCCTAGTGTGTGATATCTTTCCCGCTTTAGGTATGAATACCACTTTGGTATCCCTCCATCGATTCGGGACGTATGAAAGCCTGATACAGCCTACATAAATTTTCTCCAGCCAGGGGATAATGTACTTTAACATTTTCTGCATTTCTGCTGGAGTGATGCCATCTGGTCCAGGTGACTTGAAGGGCTCAAAGCTGTTAATAGCCCAGCTTATTCTGGATCTCTCAGTCAAGAAGCTAGCGACGCTCGCAGTCCACTCGCACTCTTGTTGGTCCTGCTGATCCTCGGGTTCTGTTACACAGTTCCCCGGGAAATGTGTGTCGAGCAGTACATTGAGCGACTGCTCGCTGTTTTTGGTCCAGTTATTTGCCTCATCCTGTAAATATCCCACTGTACATGGTGAAGCAGATAATATCTTCCTCAGCCTAGCGGCGTCGGAGACCTTTTCCAATTCACCACAGAAGGTATACCAAGAGCGCCTTTGCGCCTTTCTAAGCTCCTTCTTATAGATCTTGAGTTGCTCTTTATAGGCATCCCAATCATTAGGGACCCCAGTAGATTTAGCCTTATTGAATAGCTTGTTGCAGGTCTTTTTCATAGCCGTTAGCTCAGAAGTCCACCATTGGGGTTTAGTTTTACCCTTGTACCTTGTTTTTGGACAGGCTTCTTCAAGGGATCTATTGAATGATATGGTTATATGATCGACCAGATTATCCAGACCGGCTTTGTCATTCGGTTCGTACAGAAGTTTAGAGTTGAGGACTTTCTTGAAATTCTTCTCATACAGATGCCACTTTGTCTTCCTTACATTTCTGTGGACGGCGGGTTTAGGCGCTTTTTCCGCGAGTTTGAACTCAATGTAATGGTGATCTGAGAATGAGTGGTCGTCCAGTACATTCCACCCAATAATTTTGTCTGACAGCCGGTCAGTAGCAAACGTTACGTCGAGTACTTCTTGTCTGTCTTTAATTGTGAAGGTCGGTTTATTACCTATGTTACAAATACTAAGGTTGGTAGTTAGAATAAAGTCAAGAAGCGAATCACCCCTATTGTTTATATCCGTACTACCCCAGATAGTATGATGAGCGTTCGTGTCTGCGCCAATAATCAGCTCGAGCTCGTCAGACGTTGCTTCTTCTACTACTTCCCTGAATAGAGCAGTCGGTACTACAGATTCATAAGGGAAGTAGCTGGAGACCACCCAATATATGCGATTACCGATCTCCAGGCTAGCAGCTGTTTGGTCTTTACCACTTAAATTAGTCAGGAGAAATATACTTAGATCTTTCCTGGCCAAAATGCAGGTTCTTGGAGTGCCTTCACAGTTGGCCACAAGCAGTTTAAAGTTGGGTGTCCTAATACCGCACACCCTTCCTTCCACTACGTAGGGCTCCTGTATCAGGACGATGTCTACTGCGCCTGTGGACAGGCGCAGCAATAGAGCCGCTGAGGCTGCTTTAGCGTGATGGAGGTTAATTTGTAGAATTCTTACCATCATTGGTAATTGACAGATTAACATCCACCCCGACAAGGGTGTTATCGAACTCTTCGTCCGTATCGTCGAGAAGCATGTCCTCGCCAGATGCGTCAAAGAGTCCGGAGACTCCCCTCAGCCTCCCTGTGTCCGAAGTAGAGCTTTTGTCCTCAGAGAAGGACGTTACAGATGTTCTGTTAGAGTTGGAGTCACCAGAAATAATAGGCGTGGCTACCTCCGCACTTCCAGAAAGTGCCACGGTGGACGACTCACCTTCTGCAGTGGGAGCTATATCCTGCTTGTATATCTTCAAGACTATAGTCTCGAAGCCATATTGTAGGGTTGCACTCGCACTTTGTATATGGGAGGTGGATTCAGCGTTTAGGATAAGATTGACCTGCCGCTTTTTACCATCCGCCTCACCCACCTTGCTGATTCTCCAATTATGGGCCGGCAGACCAGGATTGGAATCTTTTATTATTTCTAAGATGTCAGCCGGGTTGGAGGGTTCTTCTGTAACCCAGGTGATGGCTCTAGGGTGACTAGGGATGTTGTTTTTTTCGACAACATCCAACTGGGCACCCGGCCACACCTCACCCGCTCGACTCAGAGCAGCCTTATACAGGTCTACTGATCTGGCATCACCGAAATATAAGAGCTTTACTCTCCCCTGATGCCATCCTGCATCGTTGCAGATTGGTGGTTTGCCCGGCATTTCTCTACGGACATCGAGGTAATGAGCCATAATGGCTGATTGTACATGACTCCATTTGTCCTTGAGGATGGATCCATCCTCACTACTTCTGTCTATAACAGCCATCACTAGACTCTCCTTTGCCACTTCATTGAAGGGCTTGGTGAGTGTCCTGCTGATGGTGACATTAGGGCCTCTTGCCTTTTTCGAAGGCAGGGGTTCATCAAGTGATCTGATTCGTTTTACTTTATTAGCCGTTAACACAGCTGAATTTGTGGCTCTTTCAGCCGACTCATTGGCCTTAGAAGCATCTATGACGCCTTTAGCCCAGGTAAGTGACTCTTTTTGTTTTTCGGTAAGAGCCGAAACCTCAACAGCCTCCAACTTCGTCAAAACTCTGAGCGCTACACGATGCTCATTGTGCTTCCGTTTTGACGGTCGGACATGACGTTTCCCCCTTACCGCACCACCTGTTGTGAGTACTTGGGGGAGATTTTCGCCATTTTTGGTGTGGTCGGCTTTGGCCAAGACCAACGGACGGACAGTCGAACGATTGGGGAACCGCGCTCCATCGGAACACGAAGGCATCCCCGTCAAGAGAATTTATTTGTATTTTGTCTGTATTAGACCGTAATAGGTACTACGATGTAGGCCTTACAGACTTTGTACAGATTTTTGCTATTGCGTAATAGGTACTGGTAACTGGTAACTATCCGCTATGTGATAAACACGTCCGTTCACTGCGAATGATCAGCAACGACACCCTGGTGCCTTAAATGGTGAAAAGCTTCTTACGGCTTCTTTGACCATATGGTCTGTAATGATATAACTTAGTTGTTCTTAATTTTCTCTGTAGTTCGGTATCTCAGTCAGGCCCGTCGTACCTTGCGGAAAATGGGTGTTCATCAAAAGCCTTACCATCTCTTCGGTTGAGTCTACTCTTCTGCCCATATCGTCTACCATTGTTTCGGTTTGGGTATGGGTTTTTGAGAGGAACTTTTTAATTTTAGAAACATAGTTAACGCTATCGACCTGTTCGCAGAATAGCTTCCAGGAGTTTCGTTTTGCTGTTCTTGTGATTTTGTTATATTCTCTGAGTCTTCTATGGTAGTCGTCCCAGTATACTGGAGATTTTTTACGGCGTGCCCTATTGTAAAGTCTACGGACCTCTTTCCCAATGTTGCGAATCTCCCCGGTCATCCAAGGCTGATTTCCTTTCTCGAAGCGGACAGCTGTCTTCGAAAGACCTTACTAATATATCTGTAGTGTAATCAACATTAGTGTCAATATCTTCAACACTTAGGCACTCAAAATGTACATGCCCTAGTCTTTCTCTAATTAGCTTCCTGAATTTTGTCCATTTAGTTTTGGCCTTATTTCTGAAACTTATTGGGTTCGGCGATGGCCGTGCTATCTTAAACCTTATGTAACGATGATCTGAAATATAATGTTCTTTAGAGACCCTCCATTCCTGTATCACGTCTATTAGATTTTCTGAACATATTGTTATATCTAATACCTCTTCCCTTATTCTATTAACGAAGGTAGCCGTGTTACCTATGTTAAGTGTTATTAGGTCGTTAGTATTCAAGAATGCTACTAGGGCCTGGCCCCGTATATTAATGTTAGTACTGCCCCACGCGACGTGGTGAGAGTTAGCAGCGCAACCTACTAGTACTTCGTTACCTGTTTGTTTGACTTTCCTCACCAAGCGTTGTAGTTCCGACGTAGGTGGTAATGTCGGTGAATCGAAAGGCAGATATACTGATGCTAGGTATACACTTCCATTCCCTTGTTTCAGTACTGTAGCATCCGATGTTGACAACTCTGGAGAAAAAAGATAACATACATTTTTGTGACATATAATACAAGTCCTTGGTCTAGTTCCTGTATTTGCATAAAACATTTGGTAATTAACGTGGTTTAATCCAGTAACCTTGTTTCGAATCGTCCATGGTTCTTGGATTAAAGCAATATGAGTCTTACCTTTATTTATTATTTCCATCAAAGCGTTGGTTGCCGCCTCGCTCCGATGGAGGTTTATCTGGATGATTTCAATCATTGATCCTCCAGTAACCGGTCTTCTTGGGAGTCAGAGATAAAAGATTCGGCTCCCTCATCATTTTTTGGCTGCAGTGGGCGCTAATCTTCATCGCTGCCTTTATTACTTATTGGCTCATTTTGCCGGTCAGCGCCAACCAAAGCCTTACCAATTTTTAAGAAGACTGCTTTGTTCACATAGAACGCCATACCCTTCGTCTTGACCAGGCTGGCCATGGAGAGCCGATCCAAACCCACCACAAGGAGAGTGCCATCACGATCATTCTCTCTGTGGAAGACTTCCCTCCTCTTCACGTCCAGTCCCTTGTTTTGCTGGCCAAAGAGTTTGAGCATGCGTTCTGATGTGAAATTGCTGCCCCATCCTTTGACGTGTACTGTCGTTTTTATGAGCTGAGGGATGTCCCTCATCCTCACCAGTTTCAGCTTAGCGCCTTCCCAGGGATAGGGGATGCTATCCACAAGCTCTTTGAGGGTCTCTATACATTCTGGTGACGCGAAATTCATCCTCAGTGTGTCCCATTTGAACTCGCTGCTCATTACTTGAATTGGGGGCCCGTCGTCGGAGTTGAGAGCGTGCTCCACAATTTTGTTATTCACCAAGTCTTCAACGTTGTTGTGTTGGTCAGTGGGGATTTTGCCAGATGCTCTGTTGATATCGATCACTGCGTAGCAGAGCTCGTCTCTATATTGCTTTCTCGCTACTTTGGCATAAGATGGTGGCTTCTTACCTTTTTCATCAACCAACTTCCTCCTCCGTATAGATCGTAACATCTTTTTAGATGTACTAATCTTTCCGGAGAATTCCGTGGTTGCGCTCGCTTCCTTTGTAGTTGGATCGACTTTGTCGCCGCCCTCTCCACCAGGATACAGACTAGAGTCTCCTTCGTGAGGGGCTTGACTTGTTCTCTCCAATTTACTTGAAAGCGGGGAGCTCTTTTTCTTCTTCGGCGGTTTCGCAGTGTTCTGCTCTTCTGGAGATCTGATCCTCTTTCCTGCTTCCGCGGAGGTGGATGGGGTCTCAGATAGCTCCTTTAGAGTATACTGCACTATGGTCTGTTTCTGTTTCGGTTCATCTTCTTCAACTTTCGTCTTTGTGCCCCTGATAGCTTTTTCTTTTTTGTCATGAGCTGTGCCATGCACGCGTTGACTTCTTCTACCATCTTGCTGACCTCGACATCTTTGGAGTTAGCTAAGACAGTAATGTTAACGTGTTCGTTTGAGTCGGAATCGGATTCCCTACCTGTACTTGAAGGCTTGGTCCAGTTTATACTCTCCCGTGGTTCCTTCTTTTCCTTCTCCGTATTTTTGCCAATGGCTAGATGCGCGCTTGTTGCATTGTCTGCGACTACAGGCGCCAAGGCACCCACACCTGTAGCAGGATTGGCTGTGCTTGTTTCACTTACTACGACTACAGGTGCCAAGGCAGCCACACCTGTAGGAGACATTGAACATATTTTAGGCTCGCTATTTTTGGATAACGACGACACGTGACTCGGGAGCACATCAGCAATTGCTGCCGGTACTGGGGTTATTACTCCCTGCACCGTAACTTTATTTTCTCTTTTCCTGCTTTCCATAATGTGTTTTTGTTTTAGAGGAAACACCCCCATAGTCAGTTTTGGTCCGCGGGGAATGCAATATTCCCTAAGGTGGTGGACACACTGTTCCATACCCCCAGGGGCGCCTCAGTAAGGCTAGAAAATCCATCCTCCCTGAGGCATCCCTAGTTGAGATGAAACAGTGTGTCCATTAGAGTGGGTCGCAAAAAAAAGTTGCACCGGTCACCCCCTAGATTTGAAGATTATCTAGAGACAATTCCGGGGAAACAAAAAAATTTTTCTTCTGCGCACCCTACATGACGCCCTTTTAATTTTATTATCCTGCGTTGCCATTTGATGTCCGATCGTAACGGGATGCACATCGTTGTTTGAGTTTTAGCAAGGGCTACATTTCGTCCATATGTCACTTTTGACTCCGAAGTCAAATTCGATAAGTGACCTCTGTCATCTCGTTTTCTACCCCCCTATGTCGGGAATATTTTGAAACGCCAATAAAGGTCTTCATAAATAATGAAACTTTTGCTTTTAAAGTACCCACTATTATTCATAAACAAAAAAGTTATACTAGTTTTGAAATTACAAAATACATGCAGAGATCAAATTATACAATCTACTTTTGACGTCGATTTCTGCCTCTCTCACACACATACACACAGATATACCCCATTCACATCCCCTATGACGGTTCGGTTCAATACGAACGAATTAAATTTGAGAGCTTCGTCACCAAATGTTAAAGCGTTCTAAGGAACGAAATCACTGTTTTCCAAATAGTAGTAATTTTGTCACTGTGTGCTTATTTAACGTATGATCTTAACGTATGATAACTGAAGTCACTAGTAACTGCATTCGTTTAAGTGCTTTAGTACTAAACCGAACTCATAGTGGTTGTGCATTTTTGGGTACGGGGTTTACTTGTGTGTATGTGTGTGTGAGAGAGAGACAGAAAACGACGTCAAAAGTAGATAGTGTAATTTGATATCTGCATATATTATGTAATTTTAAAACTATTATAACTTTTTTGTTTATGAATAATAGTGGGTACTTCAAAAGCAAAAGTTTCATTATTTTTACAGACCTTTATTAGCGTTTCAAAATATTCCCCACTTAGTGGGGTAGAAAACGAGATGACAGAGGTCACTTATCGTATTTGACTTCGGAGTCAAAAGTGACATATGGACGAAATATAGCCCTTGCCAAAACTCGAACAACAATATGCATCCCGTTACGATCGGACATCAAATGGCAACGCAGCATAATAAAACTAAAAGGGCGTCATGTAGGGTACACAGAAAAAAAAATTTTTTGTTGCCCCGGAATTGTCTCTAGATAATCTTCAAAACTAGGGGGTGACTGGCGAAACAATTTTTTTTTGTATGGGGACCGACCCTTACTAGTGTCCATCCGCCACCTGGGGACGCGCCCGTTAGGAGACTCCAGCGGGCAAAATATTATTAAGGCTTACGCCATTTGAAGTGGGACTGGAGGCATTAAAAACCACACGTAATTTAGTTGTGGCGCTATCGGGTTTGATCACTGCATGGTGAGGCAAATAATATGATAAATGTGGAGGTGTCTAATTATTCACAATACTTTTGTCATATGACTTAATTCTGAGTATTCTTGCAATACGCCATCATATTGCGTTTTAAGTTCGGCGTTTTTCAACAATCGAGACTCATTTCGTTCAAATTGCGAAAAGGCTGCATTTCGGGACAGCCCTAGCTGTAAATCTATGGGGTATTCACCCTTGAAAGGCAATAAAACAACATATCGACCGTCTTCATTTCGATAAGTAGAACGACGATACAAATGCTCACACAATTTATCTTCTTCAAACATAGTGCATACCCTTGGTACATCTTCAATCTCCCAAAACCAAGCAAGTTGATCATTCAACTCCATGTGGTTATAAAACGACACCACTGATTGTAGGGGCTTGGTTTCGGGGACTTTACCAGTCAATATCCACCCAAAGACAGATCTTTGGGCAATCAGATCACCATTAGGAACATTTCAAATCGTTCATTGTAAGCTCTCGTAAATCGGTATCAACCAATTTGGACAATGAATAGGTGGGAAGGCGACCTGTCAATTTATCAACTACATACATATGCATCAGTAGTGAGCTCAAATGTTGGATCAACAGGAGAACTCAGCGATATTCTACAAATTCTGGTCGTCTTGACTGAAACAGCACCATTCAGACCTACAATATTTGCAGTATCGGTGGGGAATATCGGCAAAGAGAGCTTCCTTTGCAACTTTCTAGAACAAAATTGGCTTGAGACGTGGGATCTATTAAAGCCCTCTCTGCACATTTAACACCATGACTACATACATACACATTAGTTGTTCCCAGAAGAACTGTGGATAACTGATTAGATTGCAACGCGGTTGCAAACGTCTGTAAAGATTGGGTAGCTGCTGAGGAACGTCCTCAGCATCTGATCGGGCTGGATTTCCTGTACCTTGGGAATATCCAGCACGCGAGCTCGAATCTCGGACTACTTGTACCGATGATTCCTTCCTGTGAAGGTGCGAATGGTGTTTCTGCTTACAGAAGATACAACTATTCGAGCTCTTGCAGTTGGAAAATGTGTGCGATGAAGCCAAACAATTGGTGCAACATTTGAGTCTCTTAACAGTTTCAATTCTATTACTCACTGACATTCGAAGGAGTCATAGATGCTTCTAAGGCCAATGAGTCGGCTGAAAGAGCCACAAATTCAGCTGTGTTAACGGCTAATAAAGTAAAACGAATCAGATCACCTGATGAACCCCTGCCTTCGAAAAAGGCAAGAGGCCCTAATGTCACCATCAACAGGACACTCACCAAGCCCTTCAATGAAGTGGCGAAGGAGAGTCTAGTGATGGCTGTTATAGACAGAAGTAGTGAGGATGGATCCACCCTCAAGGACAAATGGAGTCATGTACAATCAGCCATTATGGCTCATTTCCTCGATGTCCGTAGAGAAATGCCGGACAAACCACCAATCTGCAACGATGCAGGATGGCATCAGGGGAGAGCAAAGCTCTTATATTTCGGTGATGCCAGATCAGTAGACCTGTATAAGGCTGCTCTGAGTCGAGCGGGTGAGGTGTGGCCGGGTGCCCAGTTGGATGTTGTCGAAAAAACAACATCCCTAGTCACCCTAGAGCCATCACCTGGGTTACAGAAGAGCCTTCCAACCCGGCTGACATCTTAGAAATAATAAAAGATTCCAATCCTGGTCTGCCGGCCCAAGTTGGAGAGGCGGATGGTAAAAAGCGGCAGGTCAATCTTATCCTAAACGCTGAATCTACCTCCCATATACAAAGTGCGAGTGCAACCCAATATGGCTTCGAGACTATAGTCTTGAAGATATACACCGTGGCATTTTCTGGAAGTGCGGTGGTACCCACGCCTATTATTTCTGGTGACTCCAACTCTAACAGAAGATCTGTAACGTCCTTCTCTGAGAACAAAAGCTCTACTTTGGACACAGAGAGACTGAGGGGAGTCTCCGGACTCTTTGACGCATCTGGCGGGGACTTGCTTCTCGACGATACGGACGAAGAGTTCGATAACACCCTTGTCGGTGTGGATGTTAATCTGTCAATTACCAATGATGATAAGAATTATACAGATTAACCTCCAGCACGCTAAAGCAGCCTCAGCGGCTCTATTGCTGCGCCTGTCCACAGACGCAGTAGACACCGTCCTGATACAGGAGCCCTACGTAGTGGGAGGAAGGTATTAGGACACCCAACTTTAAACTCATCATATTATCTGGGGTAGTACGGATATAAACAATAGGGGTGATTCGCTTCTTGACTTTATCCTAACTACCAACCTTAGTATTTGTAACATAGGTAATAAACCGACCTTTACAATTAAAGACAGACAAGAAGTACTGAACGTAACGTTTGCTACTGACCGGCTGTCAGACAAAATTATTGGGTGGAATGTACTGGACGACCACTCATTCTCAGATCTCCATTATATTGAGTTCAAACTCGCGGAAAAAGCGCCTAAACCTGCCGTCCACAGAAATGTAAGGAAGACAAAGTGGCACCTGTATGAGAAGAATTTCAAGAAAGTCCTCAACTCTAAACTTCTGTACGAACCGAATGACAAAGCCGGTCTGGATAATCTGGTCGATCATATCACCATATCATTCAATAGATCCCTTGAAGAAGCCTGTCCAAAAACAAGGTACAAGGGTAAAACTAAACCCCAATGGTGGACTTCTGAGCTAACGGCTATGAAAAAGACCTGCAACAACCTATTCAATAAGGATAAATATACTGGGGTCGCTAATGAATGGGATGCCTATTAAGAGCAACTCAAGATCTATAAGAAGGAGCTTAGAAAGGCGCAAAGGCGCTCTTGGTATACCTTCTGTGGTGAAGTGGAAAAGGTCTCCGACGACGCTAGGCTGAGGAAGATATTATCTGCTTCACCCTGTACAGTAGGATATTTACAGGATGTGGCAAATAACTGGAACAAAAACAGCGAGCAGTCGCTCAATGTACTGCTCGACACACATTTCCCGGGGAACTCTGTAACAGAACCCGAGGATCAGCAGGACCAACAAGAGTGCGAGCGTCGCTAGCTTCTTGACTGAGAGATCCAGAATAAGCTGGGCTATTAATAGCTTTGAGCCCTTCAAGTCACCTGGACCAGACGGCATCACTCCAGCAGAAATGCAGAAAATGTTAAAGTACATTATCCCCTGGCTGGAGAAAATTTATGTAGGCCATATCAGGCTTTCATATATCCCGAATCGGTGGAGGGATACCAAAGTGGTATTCATACCTAAAGCGGGAAAGATATCACACACTAGGACCAGACGGCATCACTCCAGCAGAAATGCAGAAAATGTTAAGGTACATTATCCCCTGGCTGGAGAAAATTTATGTAGGCCATATCAGGCTTTCATATGTTCCGAATCGATGGAGGGATACCAAAGTGGTATTCATACCTAAAGCGGGAAAGATATCACACACTAGGCCAAAAGACTTCAGACCAATTAGACTATCCTCCTTCCTATTGAAAGGTCTGGAAAGACTTTTAGATCATTTCATTAGGGAAAACCTGGATACAAAACTCCTGTCGGGGAACCAACATGCTTACAATAAGGGCAAGACTACAGAATCAGCCCTGCACGAACTTGTGAGCACTATCGAATCGTCCCTGCATTTCAAGGAACTCACCATAGTGGCATTTCTTGACATAGAAGGGGCTTTTAACAACATTCACTCAGATGCGGTAATTGCGGCACTCTCACATCTAAAAGTTAACACTAGTTTGATTAGACTAATTCAAAGTCTGCTCACCAGAAGACGCATAACAGCATGTCTAGGGTCCACAACTCTAACAAGGTTTGTAAACAGAGGGACCCCGCAAGGAGGAGTACTGTCTCCACTAATTTGGAACCTAGCGGTGAATGAAATCCTGCTAGATCTAGAACGTTGTGGTTGCAAGGTCGTGGCATATGCGGACGACGTGGCAATCGCAGTGAGTGGCAAATTCGTAAACGTCCTCAGAGAGATCCTACAGGTGGCTCTGAACAAGTTGGCTAGATGGGCCAGAAGCAGCGGTTTGGGCGATAACCCCAACAAGACAGAATTGGTTCTCTTTACTAGGATGAATAATGTCCCACATGTGGACCCTCCACCTCGGATAAATGGAACAGATCTAGTCTTTTCTGAAAGTGCAAAATTTTTAGGAATAATTCTAGATAGGAAAATGTTATTTAGACTTAACGTATTGGAACGTGTAAGGAAGGCCAACGTCGCCTTATATTCCTGCAAAAAGGCTGTAGGGTCGCGGTGGGGACTCTCTCCTAAAATCGTCCACTGGATATATATAGCAGTAGTTCGTCCAATACTGTTATACGGTATTGTGGTATGGTGGACGGCAACTGACAAACTAACCATCACCAACCTATTAACAAAGGTTCAGAGAACTGCCTGACTGAGCATAAGCGGAGCCTTAAGGACTACAGCGACCGAGTCTCTACAAGCCCTACTCCATATACTGCCGATTAATATTGTGGCGAGAGAAGTTGCAACCAAAGCGGCAATAAGATTAAACTGCCTATCAATGTGGAGGTACAAGAACTATGGTAACCGACCGAGTGGACTATATACCAACTGTGTACACATTCGAGAGAAATTACATCACTATGATTCCCGCCAGAGATGAATGGGTCGGCAGAATACCAGGTAATAGAAACCATCTCCACTTTTACACGGATGGTTCGAAGCTTGATGAAAAGGTTGGCTTCGGAGTACACTGTGAAGAACTTAGTCTGGATATAGCTCAAAGACTACCAGATACATGCAGTGTCTATCAAGCCGAAATAATGGCAATATGGGAAGTCGCCAAGTGGCTGAGTCGTAAACATAGTAACCACCACTGGCGTTGTCATTTACTCGGACAGCCAGGCTGCCATCAATTCTCTGGAGGCAACATCCCTAAATTCACAAACAGCCCTCGACTGCCGCAGATCTCTTAAGGAGATGGCTGAGCAGTTTAATATACACCTCATATAGGTGCCTGGGCATAGGGATATCCCGGGGAACTGCAAAGCCGATGAACTTGCTAGGAAAGGGACGACATTACAAATTCTCGAAGAATTTGCATATATTGGTGCGCCACTATCCACGTGCAAGCTTTGGCTTAGGCAATTAGGCAGTCCAACGAAAGATGGACACCTGCAGGGTTGCTAGACAAATCTGGCCAAGGTATGACCTGAGAAGGTCAAAATATCTCCTCGCACTAGAGAGGAAACGATTGTCTACGTTAGTACAGGTTCTGACGGGACACTGCTGGATCGGCGAACACGCCAAAAGATTGGGTATTGACTCCAATGACTTCTGCCGAAACTGTGGAGATGAGGAAGAAGTGGAGAGCATTGAGCACTTGCTTTGCGACTATCCCGCTTTGAGTAAACGACGACTGGACATACTGGGGTCGGCCTTTTTAGGCAGCCTAACAGATCTTTCCAGTACTGATATTCGTACTATCGATAAATTTATATATCAAACATGTTGGTTTCGATGAGGGGCATTTCAGCCCGTGGTAACACTAGGGACCTAAACTGGTCTATGTGAGCTTGTAAAAAAAAATACGGCTGCCACCCTAACCTAAACCTAAAACATTCGAAGGAAGTCTTCGCATAATCTTAGGGGATGTGAATCAGAACATAAGGGGCATTTCTGCTGTAGAGGAGCGGAAGGAACTGTTGTTGCGAAACTTGCATACCGTTCACTGATGTTAGGTTTACTTTTCGGGCTAATACTTTTCTTGACTTGACCTGTATCAGATGAGGAGGAAGAATTATGGGGGCCTTTGATGTCAAAGGCGGACTCAAGAGTCTGACACCTGGCAGTCAAAAACTTATCCAGTGTTTCCCATTTCGGCAAATTCGAGCTAGACCCTTGGGACTGCTCCCAAAGTCCTAGGGTAACATCTGGAAGACGGGTGGAAAATATAAAGACAAATATAACGTACCAATTCTTTGTATCTATACCCAATAGTGATAAATTATTATAAACATAGTACGCTGTAAATGTTTAATTGAGGGTCCAGATTTTTTACTTACGGGGGCAAGGTTGAATAATATTTTAATTTGGGCTTTTACGAGAACCCTCTGTTCTCGTAACGACTGACTAAATTTTGCCAAGCCTGACTAAAACCCTCATTAGTTATGGGACAAGTCTTTATTATATCGCGGGCTTCACCTTCCGTCCTTTGCATCAGATAATAAATTTTTTGTATATTGCTGATGTGTTCATTATCTTTAACACACTATGCAGAAACGCTTCTATGGTTTTTGACTGCACTAAGTGTAGTTGTGGTGAGTCAAAAGACTCACCATGTTTTGTCACGGCTCAGAAATCATGATCCAGTATGTGTGCTGCCAATTTTTAATACATATTTATACACCGCCATGTATAAAGTACTTGTTTCTATAATAATATAGAAACAAAATGGTCTTGAAGCCGGGAGAGTATCCTAGTTAGAATCACAAATATTTGCAGACCGAATAAAAGCAAGCAAGCAACATAACAAATGCATGGCTCGGCAAAACATGGTGAGTCTTTTGACTCACCGCAACTATACTTAGTGCAGTCAAAAATCATAGAAGCTTTTCTGCATAGTGTGGTGATTTTCCATTTGATGGAGCAAAATTTGCTTCTCATTGGACATGGCTGGTGTTTTGTATTAACTTTGGTTAACAATTGTTTTTGGAAGATTTTGGAGAAGTGTTGTTTCACAAAGATTTATCATTCGCTTGTGTGTAGAAGTCAACCATATAGAGCTCCGTATCTCCCATACAATTGCAGCAGAACTGTTGATAACGAGTGTCACGGCTCAGAAATCATGATCCAGTATGTGTGCTGCCAATTTTTAATACATATTTATACACCGCCATGTATAAAATACTTGTTTCTATAATAATATAGAAACAAAATGGTCTTGAAGCCGGGAGAGTATCCTAGTTAGAATCACAAAGATTTGCAGACCGAATAAAAGCAAGCAAGCAACATATTTATACATATTATTTATATATATTTTGACAAAAAATACACAACTTTTTGTCTAACCAACACCACTGTTCAACGCAAACTACGTATTAAAATAACACTATGCTACAAAATTTTTGTCCAAGGAATGTGAATAAAAGCTTCTGGTGCAATTAGGTGTCACAAAAACGAAAAAAATTGTAAAAAAAATTTTTTATGGTAAATTTTTTTTTAATTCCAGCTTTCATGGGAAATACATTCAGTATTTGGACAATTACATTAAGCCTGATTGAGCCGCGTTATGCCTCAAATTAAAGGGAATTATGAGGGCTACGTATGCTGCAAATATCGCTTTCACGTAGAATCGTTGGTTTAGTAACAGTCGTCAAAAATATAAGAAAAAAAAGATTTTTTTCCTGGTACAAAAAAAAACCGTAAAAAGTAAAAAAAAATGAAAAAAATATTTTATAACATTTTTAAAAAGCCAGCATGCTAGCGAAGAAAACAATGTCTATTTGAAACCGATTTGGCCCTTTAGTCCTATAAAAGCTGTATTTCACATCCAATCGTTTTGAAATTTAGAATGGTAGAGTTTCTTGATCCATGAACCAACATTGCCGAATTTGAAGAAAATCGGTTAAGATTTAGCTATAGCTCCCATATATATGTTTCATCCGATTTGGCTCTTTAGATCCAATCGTTTTTATACCCTACACCACACTGTGGTACAGGTTATTATTTAAGTACAAAATGTCCCAAAAGTAAATTTATGTAAACAATTTATACATGAAATACAAAATTTATATATCAGAGTTATTCAATATTACGAGAGTGGTGTAGGGTATTATATAGTCGGCCCCGCCCGACTTTAGCCTTTCCTTACTGGTTTGTTTATTAATTTCTTTTTGTTATGCACTCTTACAGCCGTATTCATAAAAACTTAAAACAGCTTTACAAACCTGTGTTAAGCAAAATTTGTTAAAACTGTATTCATAAACGATTATTAGCCTAAAAACCTTTTGTAAACCATTGTTAAATGCGTGTATTTTAATATAGGTTCGACCCTACTTTAAGCTAAAGTTTGCATTTTCTTCGTGTGCATTTGCTAAACATTTTTATGGAATTTTTTAATTAAATGAAAAAAATATTATAAGACTGTTTTTGAACATATTTTCTAGAAATGGTTTAGGTTATAATTAGAAAAAAAGAATAAAATACGTAACTGTGCCTTCTAGAACGTGTTTATGTCAAAATGGAATGTACCATTAAATGGAAGGTATATCAAAACGTGGACCGATTTGTCGCATTTTTCCAGGAAGAGTTAAAGGCATTGTGCAACATATGTAAGCTGCTCCTTATCCCAAAAATTTCGTAAGGATTGGTTCCTTTTTTCGAGCAGTACTTTGATTGTCGGACATGGCTAAATCGACTCTGGGAATGATTCTGCGTCCATCGGTATATAAGATGCATTTTTGCATTCTTCTTTTTCCAATATGTAAATTGGTAATAATAAATTAATTTTCGCTTCCTTTTTTTCTATATTGTTTCATAAAAGACCAACAACTTTTATTGTTGCAAATTCACAACACAAGAAATGCAAATTGTACAAAATTCACTAGTGATATGTAAACAATCAACATGTGTTTTACATTATTCGTTATTCGAATACCTTTTTGTATGTAATAAAAAAAATTATCTGAATTCGTCATTTATTTGATCTTTAGTTGTTGTTGTTTTATTTATTGGACAAGTGAGCATACATTTTTGTGTTGCCAGCATTACATTGACGAAGTCATTAAAATGTTTATTAGTTAAAATGCTGTTTATGAATACGATTTTTTAATAATCGTTTATTAGGCCAAAAGTGTTTGTTAACTAAAGTGCACTTTAAATCATAATTAGGATTTTTTATGAATACGGCTGTTACACTTTGCTTTGGTTTATTTATTTTGATACTCACAAAATCAAAACCTTACCTTATGTTGGCTGGTTGGTTTGTGGGGAAATAGTGGAATTTATTTACAATAATGTTCGGGGGCAGCGCTGCCAATTTGATCGTCGGGATCTTCGGGCTCTAAAAAGAGAATCACCTCGGGTAAATTATTTTATTAATAAATTAATACGGGCGGTATTATCCGGCTCGAAGGACCAATAAATATCTCGGTATTTACAAAATAATTTTACCCGGATGATGGGGGGAGAAATAAAACACATATAAATTATGGTTTGCAAATAAAACTTGGGGGTAGGCGTACCTTCGGGTTTGTTTGTTTATTTAGGAAAGTTAATCGTAAACTAGAGAGAGGGGAGCGCCAACTTCGTTCCCGTCACAAACGTCAACTCATTCTACTTTATTTTTTGTTTCTTCGTTATAATAGTTAAGTGTTGTATTTATAATTCATTTCACATAAAACTAACAGGGTGTCCACCTCGACAATGAAATATTTACCATATTTATGACATCTTAACCCTTTTTTAGTTTTTGGGATCGTTTTTTATTTTAATGTTTATGCTACTTATGAACAGAGTATGGCACTATACATGTAAAAAAGGATAAAATCCAGTGGTATTCGAATACAAGTCAGTTATATCCAAGCAGAAACAATCACATTTTAAAATATTAAAAAATGGAGAACTTCAGCTATAAAGAATTATCCGAAGAGTATTTTAGAAACAAAACAAGTAAGAAAGTTTTAGTCGGGTAAACCGACTAAGGTATACCCTCACTTTGTGAGTAATGTAATATTGATTATTACACAAATTATTCTGTAAATTTTTGTGGGTGGTACCAGAAGGGGTTTAAAAAATACACCTATATTTCGCTGAACAGTAGATACATTGCACTGTGCCGAATTGTAACCGTTTATATGGACTGGTATATTAACGTTGAGATATTAAATTGTGGTATAATTTGGCCATTTTGTGTGGGAGGTACAAAAAGGGGCGTGGTGATAACGCTCATTTTTCACTGGACTAGAGGCATTATAAAAGCATTACACTGATTGCCATACACTGAGAAAAACAGTTACTAAAAATGAGATCATACAATTTTTTCAACTCTTACTTAAATTGTCCTCGTGTAAAACAATAGTGACAAAAAATCAACAAATTATAATTGCTTATAAGAAATTTTGTTTTTTGTACACGCTGAAGATAATCGCTTCCCAAACATTTTGTGCTTGAAATACACATATGTTTATAACAAATTGTCCACTCCATATACATAATATTTGACGTATCAAAATTATATGTTTATTTTGATCATCCAAATATTTTTTATTTGGAACTAATATTTCCGAAACAAAGATAAATTGTTATTTTCGCCATTTATCATTTAAAGGCAAATTTTTTGTTTTTCAGATGTTCAAATTGCAATTTTTTTAGAAATTTTAGATGTTTGAAAAATTTGATTAAGATTTAAATCGTATAATCTTTCGTAACTATAAATTTATGGATTGGCAAAAAGTGATGAATTGGAATATTTGTAAATAAAAAATTAATGCTGTAGAATAAATGCTACTTATGAATCGCTCGTAATTGGACAGTCGTAGAAACTATATAATTTGTGAATATGCATAATTTTGTCCCCTCCGTATAAATGTAGTCCATCTACATAATTTAATTTAAAAAATTCAAATGAAATATACATATGGGGTCGATTTTTGTGTACACGAAAATAACACAATTTTTTTTTCATTAATTTAGATATTAAGTAAAACGTAAGAATATAGAAAAAAATTGCACTAGGGTTCGAACCGACAACCCACACTCTCTACTACACACACACGATTACCGACTCAGCCACCAAAGACACGTTAGCGATCTTGGCTAAACTACATGTTTGCTAATTTCCTATTTGCATAGTTGTGTATGTATACCGATATTCTTATTTGCCTAGCACAATTGTAGTGTGTTTTGTAGGAGAGTACATGTGTGAATACGAAACGTTACTTCAACTGATTGAAGGAGATGCACACAAATAAAATGACCCGTTAAATCAGGGATGCCAACGGTGATATGAAGCAGAATAATGAGGTTTATTACAACTTTATAATCGGGAAAATAATAGGAAAATTGTCTATTGAAACACTAATGCTATTTACATAAAAAATATATTAATTGTGTGTGTGTGGTTTATAAAAGATACATGTATAAGATATATGTGTTCGTATATAGTTTTGAAAATACATTCGTAATGTAGATAAATTAGTTAAGGAAAAATAAATACGCGTACAATATGAATGTATGTACATGTGTTATGTAATGAAAGTGTTTTGATATGCACCAAATTAACCCTAATAGTTATTATTTTATATCATACAAGTAACCCAAATCGGAAGAATGGGCTTGGAAGAAACTGTAAAAAGACTTGAAAATACTGCATAATTGATTAGAAAATCATCTTCGGTAAACATCTAAATATATTAAAAAGTATGTACACTCATACCTCTTTATACGGCATAGATACGTTCCCAAAATGTCGGCCGTAAAGCGAAACGCCGTAAAGCGAGGCAATACATTTCATACAAATCCATATTAACAGTAAGAGATCGGTTCCGATTTATTGAAAAAATAAAGTTTGAATTCACAGTGGAAGTAAAAATATGGCTTTTACATCGTGGTTTTAATTAAAATCAATATGTAAAGCAATAAAAACAAGTAGTAAAGCATGAAAATAAAGTAGGTATGTATGTAATAACAAAAAAACCAAAACAATTCATATAGTGTGTATGAAAATATCTTAAATATGTAATAAGTTTAATTTAAATCAAGTTTTTCATGGAACAGCTTTAAAAAATTTGTCCAGTGTCTGTTGTTTAACATTTCTCTGATGTTCTTCTTGCAATTGAGTGTAGCAGAAAATAGTTTTTTCTATGTTTCGTGTAACTTCAGCACTTCGTTGTTCGTCGGGATCAAATTGAAGAAGAATTCGTGTCCCCTGTTCGAAATGATTAAGCGCTTCAGTCAACTGTTTGGATGTTAACTCCTTTGGTGTAGGAGTCACCCTTTCTGTGTCCTCAATATTATGACCTGATTCCAATTGCAATAGTTCTTCGTCTGTAAGCGGTTCACTCTCTGAATTCAGCAAATTGACAATATCACTTTCATTCAAATTTTCAAACCCGTTATTCACGGCTATACCTAATATGTTCTGGTAAATTTCAGAGACGGAAGCAATATCGATTTCAGATGTTACAACACACTCAGGCCAGACTGATTTCCAAGCCCTGTTTAGTGTTGTTGATTGTACCTCGTTCCAAGACTCACTAATATTTTTAATGGCATCCTTGATTGTATAATTTTTCCACACCTCTTTCATTGAAGATTTGTCATCGCTTTTGTTTATAACTTGCTGTAAAGTTCTTCGTAAGTAATATGCTTTAAAATTTGCAATGACTCCTTGATCCATAGGTTGAATAAGAGATGTAGTATTTTTCGGAAGATACTCAACTTGTACGTGCTCGCATATTTCGGATAAGTTAGCAGGATGTCCTGGAGCATTATCCATTAGGAGTAATGCCTTGTGACTTAAATTTTTTTTCTGCAAATAGGCTTTCACTTCTGGACAAAAATAATTTTTGAACCAATCCTCAAAAAGATATTTAGTCATCCAAGCCTTCTTGTTAGACTTCCATATAACAGGTAACTGCTTTTTGTCCAATCCTTTAAAAGCTCTCGGGCTTTCGGACATATAAACCAACAATGGTTTAAGTTTGAAGTCTCCAGAAGCATTACCACCGAGCAACAATGTGAGTCTTTCCTTGGACACCTTGTAACCAGATGCAGATTTTTCATCTCTTGAAATAAATGTTCGGTCCGGCATTCGCTTCCAGTACAACCCTGTCTCGTCAACATTAAAAACCTGTTCGGGACAATATCCTCCATTACGTATAATCTCTTTCAAAACTTCTGGATAATTTTTTGCTGCGATGGCATCGGCGCTAGCTGATTCTCCCCTTAGTTTAATGTTATGCAAATTGTGACGTTTCTTAAACTTTTCGAACCAACCCTTGCTAGCTACAAAAGTTAAATTTTGTGACGATTCATCGGGGTTTTCCCTCATTAAAGATTCAAAGATACTTTTAGCCTTTTGCTGAATAATGATCTGACTCATAGGAACATTTCTTTGGTGGTTATTCTCCATCCACAAATCTAGTAATCTTTCCATCTGCTCCATAATGCTACTTCTTTCACGGGTCCGTTTAGAACAGTAAGAGGTTTTAATTGACTGAGAATATGACTCGATTTTTTTCTTATTGTCCCGTATAGTTTGAACCGTCGATTTAGGTAATCCCAAAGCCGTACAGATGTAAGTAATCTTTTCACCATTGTCTAAACGACGCAAAACATTGAGCTTAGTTTCTAAAGTTACTGCTTTTCGTGCCCTTTTTTTAGTCTTCTCAATTTCCAAATTTGAAGTACGTTTCGTGGACATTTTTGCCTAATTTGATTTCCATAAACAAACACACATTATATTCGTATTTCCCATATCAACTACCATTAAATACATACCTATAATTTACTATGTATTATATATTCAAAAACTGAAAAAAGAATTTAAATTAACGATTTCTTCTGGCCGTATAACGAGGTACAAAGCGCCGTAAAGCGAAGGTGTTCCATAATTTAAACAGGCCGTTATAGAGAAATGCCGTAAAAAGAGGGGCCGTATAAAGAGGTATGAGTGTATTGTTATAAACATACTTTTATATGTATTTTAGAGATTTTTATGTAAAATAAGTGGGAACTTTCAAAATGTCGTTCTCTTTAACTAATTTTTTACTTGACAAATTTTCCGAGTAAACGTAGTAACTTTCAAAATATGTATGTAGATTGAAAGTCAAATAACAAAAACTTCAAATAGAAGAAATTTATCTGAGCTTGCTATTTTTACCATATTTCCGTTTCATATTTTTTAAAACATTTTTACTCACAGAATTATTTACCGTTTGATAGACATACTATCAAAAAAGTATAGGGACAAATCTAATTTAATTTGTTAGCACAATTTCGATATTTGATTTGAAAAATAGTTTACTTCAGTATTTTGAAATAAGCTATTTTGTGAGATTTAAATTATCGTAACATACTAATTTTTGGTTCAATATTTTAGAAAATTTTCCACATAAGTCGTTTTGTCATTATTCAACAGATATTATATAAGAAAGAGATTCAATATAAGAAGAGATACCATTCATTAAGTTCATGAATAATTTAGTTTTAATAACTTGCATTTTCGTGTTTTTCTTGCACTTTTTCGCATGCATTTCAATAAACATACAAAAAAATCCCTATTAACATTCTTAACAAAGAAAACACAGAAAAAAGGCATTTTTTAATCAATTTAAATTTCCTTTTATGTCCACCACTTCGATAGAAAAACTCAACTCCATAAATGAATTTTCGTCGTGGTTACTCTTTATATAAAATCTCTTTGTTATTGTCATATTATCATCATATTGCTTTATATAAAGTTTATTTGATAAAGCGTAATAAAGCACAACCGCCGTGTAAGGCGCGCCTGGCCCAGGAAGCTAGCACCGACACGCAGTAAACGTCGGGATTCCGAGTTCAAATCCCGGTCGGTGCAAAAATTTTTTTTTCTCTATCTTTTAATTTGATCTGTAAACTATAATTGTGTATACATTTTGTCATATTGTTTTATATAAAGTTTGTTTCATACGTCATAAAGCATAATAAAGCGCAACGGCCGGTTAATGCGTGCGTGGCCTAGGCAGCTTGCACCAACACGCAGTAAACTTCGGGATTCCGAGTTCAACTCCCGGTCGCTGTAAAAATTGGTCTTTTATTTTTTTTAATTTGTTCTATAAACTTATAGACATGTTGAAAAATATATAAACAAATGTAGCCACACAATTCAATGAAGTAAGAAATGTTGGTTCGATCCTCACTTCGGGTCAGGTCTTCTATTTTTTATCATATAAAGATTTTTAACCAAACTAGGTACATTGTGGCCCTATTCTCAATACAAAATAATTTTATCATTTTCGAATGACGTTTTTGGGAGCCTGAATTTGATTTGGGAAAAACGCTATATATGGGTCGATAGAGCCTTCGTAGGGCTTCTTTCAGTATGCAGGCCTTGTCGGTACATAGTCCCATCTTCCAGTTGTGGCCACTGCTCCTCTCCAGAAATTCCCATCAAAATGGGCCATTTTGGAATGACGTTTTTGGGAGCCTGAAACTGATTTGGGAAAAACGCTATATGTAGGTCGATAGAGCCTTCATAGGGCTTCTTTCAGTATGCAGGCCGTGTCGGTACATAGTCCCATCTTCCAGTTGTGGCCACTGCTCCTCTCCAGAAATTCCCATCAAAATGGGCCATTTTGAATTGACGTTTTTGGGAGCCTGAAATTGATTTGGGAAAAACGCTATATGTGGGTCGATAGAGCCCTCCTAGGGCTTCTTTCAGTATGCAGGTCTTGTCGGTACATAGTCCCATCTTCCAGTTGTGGCCACTGCTCCTCTCCAGAAATTCCCATCAAAATGGGCAATTTTGGAATGACGTTTTTGGGAGCCTGAAATTGATTTGGGAAAACCGCTATATGTGGGTCGATAGAGCCTTCCTAGGGCTTCTTTCAGTATGCAGGTCTTGTCGGTACATAGTCCCATCTTCCAGTTGTGGCCACTGCTCCTCTCCAGAAATTCCCGTCAAAATATGCCATTTCGGATTGACGTTTTTGGGAGCCTGAAACTGATTTGGGAAAAACGCTGTATATGGGTCGATAGAGCCTTCGTAGGGCTTCTTTCAGTATGCAGGCCTTGTCGGTACATAGTCCCATCTTCCAGCTGTGGTCACTGCTCCTCTCCAGAAATTCCCTTCAAAATGGGCCATATTGGAATGACGTTTTTGGGAGCCTGAAATTGATTTGGGAAAACCGCTATATGTGGGTCGATAGAGCCTTCCTAGGTCTTCTTTCAGTATGCAGGTCTAGTCGGTACATAGTCCCATCTTCCAGTTGTGGCCACAGCTCCTCTCCAGAAATTCCGGTCAAAATATGCCATTTCGGATTGACGTTTTTGGGAGCCTGAAATTGATTTGGGAAAAACGCTATATATGGGTCGATAGAGCCTTCCTAGGGCTTCTTTCAGTATGCAGGCCTTGTCGGTACATAGTCCCATCTTCCAGTTGTGGCCACTGCTCCTCTCCAGAAATTCCCGTCAAAATATGCCATTTTGGAATGACGTTTTTGGGAGCCTGAAATTGATTTGGGAAAAACGCTATATATGGGTCGATAGTGACTTCCTAGGGCTTCTTTCAATGCAGCCCTTGTCGGTACATAGTCCCATCTTCCAGTTGTGGCCACTGCTCCTCTCCAGAAATTCCCATCAAAATGGGCCATTTTGGAATGACGTTTTTGGGAGCCTGAAATTGATTTGGGAAAACCGCTATATGTGGGTCGATAGAGCCTTCCTAGGGCTTCTTTCAGTATGCAGGTCTTGTCGGTACATAGTCCCATCTTCCAGTTGTGGCCACTGCTCCTCTCCAGAAATTCCCATCAAAATGGGCCATTTTGGAATGACGTTTTTGGGAGCCTGAAATTGATTTGGGAAAAATGCTATATGTGGGTCGATAGAGCCTTTCTAGGGCTTCTCTCAGTATGCAGGCCTTGTCGGTACATAGTCCCATCTTCCATTTGTGGCCACAGCTCCTCTCCAGAAATTCCCGTCAAAATACGCCATTTCGGATTGACGTTTTTGGGAGCCTGAAATTGATTTGGGAAAAACGCTATATATAAGTCGATAGAGCCTTCCTAGGGCTTCCTTCAGTATGCAGGCCTTGTCGGTACATAATCCCATCTTCCAGTTGTGGCCACTGCTCCTCTCCAGAAATTCCCATCAAAATGGGCCATTTTGGAATGACGTTTTTGGGAGCCTGAAATTGATTTGGGAAACCCGCTATATGTGGGTCGATAGAGCCTTCCTAGGGCTTCTTTCAGTATGCAGGCCTTGTCGGTACATAGTCCCATCTTCCATTTGTGGCCACAGCTCCTCTCCAGAAATTCCCGTCAAAATACGCCATTTCGGATTGACGTTTTTGGGAGCCTGAAATTGATTTGGGAAAAACGCTATATATAAGTCGATAGAGCCTTCCTAGGGCTTCCTTCAGTATGCAGGCCTTGCCGGTACATAGTCCCATCTTCCAGTTGTGGCCACTGCTCCTCTCCAGAAATTCCCGTCAAAATATGCCATTTCGGATTGACGTTTTTGGGAGCCTGAAATTGATTTGGGAAAAACGTTATATATGGGTCGATAGAGCCTTCCTAGGGCTTCTTTCAGTATGCAGGCCTTGTCGGTACATAGTCCCATCTTCCAGTTGTGGCCACTGCTCCTCTCCAGAAATTCTCATCAAAATGGGCCATTTTGGAATGACGTTTTTGGGAGCCTGAAATTGATTTGGGAAAAACGCTATATATGGGTCGATAGAGCCTAACTAGAGCTTCTTTCAATATGCAGGCCTTGTCGGTACATAGTCCCATCTTCCAGTTGTGGCCATTGCTCCTCTTCAGAAATTCCCATAAGAATGGGCCATTTTGGAATGACGTTTTTGGGAGCCTGAAATTGATTTGGGAAAAACGCTATATGTGGGTCGATAGAGCCTTCCTAGGGCTTCTTTCAGTATGCAGGTCTTGTCGGTTCATAGTCCCATCTTCCAGTTGTGGCCACTGCTCCTCTCCAGAAATTCCCATAAAAATGGGCCATTTTGGAATGACGTTTTTGGGAGCCTGAAATTGATTTGGGAAAAACGCTATATATGGGTCGATAGAGACTTCGTAGGGCTTCTTTCAGTATGCAGGCCTTGTCGGTACATAGTCCCATCTTCCAGTTGTGGCCACTGCTCCTCTCCAGAAATTCCCATCAAAATGGGCCATTTTGGAATGACGTTTTTGGGAGCCTGAAATTGATTTGGGAAAACCGCTATATGTGGGTCGATAGAGCCTTCCTAGGGGTTCTTTCAGTATGCAGGCCTTGTCGGTACCTAGTCCCATCTTCCAGTTGTGGCCACTGCTCCTCTCCAGAAATTCCCATCAAAATGGGCCATTTTTGGAAGGACGTATTTGGGAGCCTGAAACTGATTTGGGAAAAACGCTATATATGGGTCGATAGAGCCTCTCTAGGGCTTCTTTCAGTATGCAGGCCTTGTCGGTACATAGTCCCATTTTCCAGTTGTTGCCACAGCTCCTCTCCAGAAATTCCCGTCAAAATATGCCATTTCGGATGGACGTTTTTGGGAGCCTGAAATTGATTTGGGAAATACGCTATATATGGGTCGATAGAGCCTTCCTAGGGCTTCTTTCAGTGTGCAGGCCTTGTCGGTACATAGTCCCATCTTCCAGTTGTGGCCACTGCTCCTCTCCAGAAATTCCCGTCAAAATATGCCATTTTGGAATGACGTTTTTGGGAGCCTGAAATTGATTTCGGAAAAACGCTATATATGGGTCGATAGGGCCTTCCTAGGGCTTCTTTCAGTATGCAGGCCTTGTCGGTACATAGTCCCATCTTCCAGTTGTGGCCACAGCTCCTCTCCAGAAATTCCCGTCAGAATATGCCATTTTGGAATGACGTTTTTGGGAGCCTGAAATTGATTTGGGAAAAACGCTATATGTGGGTCGATAGAGCCTTCCTAGGGCTTCTTTCAGTATGCAGGTCTTTTCGGTACATAATCCCATCTTCCAGTTGTGGCCACTGCTCCTCTCCAGAAATTCCTATAAAAATGGGCCATTTTGGAATGACGTTTTTGGGAGCCTGAAATTGATTTGGGAAAAACGCTATAAATGGGTCGATAGAGCCTTCGTAGGGCTTCTTTCAGTATGCAGGCCTTGTCGGTACATAGTCCCATCTTCCAGGTGTGGCCACTGCTCCTCTCCAGAAATTCCCATCAAAATGGGCCATTTTTGGAAGGACGTATTTGGGAGCCTGAAATTGATTTGGGAAAAACGTTATACATGGGTCGATAGAGCCTTCCTAGGGCTTCTTTCATTATGCAGGCCTTGTCGGTACAAAGTCCCATCTTCAAGATATGGTCATATATTTTCTTCCGAGGTTCCCTAGTTATCAAATCTATTCTATATGCCCTCTAAGTCAGATGATAATTTTTTTAAACAAAATGATATGTTTTTACCATGGTAACTTAATTTCACTTTAAAATACGCTCTAGTTTTCGAGAAAATACCCCGACTTTTAATTTTCATATTAGGGTTTGTGTCTTCGCTAGTTAAATACGTATTTATCTTCACACACATTCATAGTAGTCGTCCGTAAAAATTGAGTAAATAAAGGAATCAGTGTCCATGTAATTGTGTACAAACCTATCACCAAATATTGTTGGCATGACGTTATAATGGAAGTCATACATTTTCCATTTTGAAAGCTCAAGAATACAAAATCCTAAATATATTGGTTTATTGTAGCAAGTCTTTACTCTATTCATTTCAATAGCCCCCATATCTTCTGAAAATATGGATAGACTATGGAAATTTGGTTTCGAAATCCAGTCTTGAGCTCCTAAATGGTTTCGGTTAGTTCGAGTCCAGTTGGTTACAATCTTTACGTCTCTTCTCTTATCAACATTTTCCATTGTTTTCCCAAATACAGCATTATTCATTAGTTTAAAGAAATTATTTTAAAAATTATTCTTTGCTTCCATCCTTTTTATACCCTCACTTTAGTGTGACGAGGGTATATATCATTTGCTACGGAAAAAAGTGTAACACATCGAAGGAGTGACCTAAGACCCCAAGTATGTTCGGTGGAAATCCGTTTTGGGTCATTTTAAGTCGAATGAGCAATGTCCGTCTGTCTGCTGGCTGGTGCGCACGATAACTCTGGAAAGGAGCAACCGATTGGCTTCAAATTTCGTATGTGGTAATATTTTTTTCTATCTCCGGCTAAGTTCGAAGATGGGCCATATTGGTCCACTCCTACTGGTACCTCCCCCACAAAGGGTTAAAATGTTGTGAAATATTGTTTCTTTAATAACTGCAATTATACGTATTCGAATCTTCTGAAATTCCACACATAGTATTAGTTTGTTAGTCGCTATCAACTCGAGGAAAATGGGCGAAATTGCCATGCCCCTTTTGGTACCTCCCACACAAATGCACCATTTTGCACTAAAAGTTAAAAGCTTATAACGTCAATACCAGTGTTTAGAAATACTTGAAATTTTGTACAGTGTAATGCTTTTATAGTGCCTACAGTCCAGTGAAAAATGGGCGTTATTGCCGCGCCCCTTTTGGTACCTCCCACACAAATGCACCATTTTGCACCAAAAGTTAACAGCTTATAACATTAATACCAGTGTATAAAAATACTTGAAATTTTGTACAGCGTAATGTTTTTATAGTGGCTACAGTCCATTTAAAAATGGGCGTTATTGTCACGCCCCTTTTGGTACCTCTCCCACAAAGGTACCATTTTGCAGCAAAAGTTAACAGTTTATAACATTAATATCAGTGTATACAATTACTTGAAATTTTGTACAGTGTAGTGCTTTTATAATGCCTATAGTAGAGTGAAAAATGAGCGTTATCACCACACTCCTTTTTGTACCTCCCACACAAAATGACCATATTATACCACAATTTAATATCTCAACGTTAATATACCAGTCCATATAAACGGTTACAATTCGGCACAGTGCAATGTATTTAAAGTATCTACTGTTCAGCGAAATATAGGTGTATTTCTTAAACCCCTTCTGGTACCTCCCACAAAAATTGACAGAATAATTTGAGTAATATTCAATATTACATTACTCACAAAGTGAGGGTATACCTTAGTCGGTTTACCCGACTGAAACTTTCTTACTTGTTGTTGTATTCAAATCTATATATTTTTTTAGCCATGGTTCTTGATTAAATTTTAAAATCCTATGCACTTTTCTAAAGCTAATCCATTTCATAAACATTGCTGTAAATTTCTTGCATCTATAACATAATTACGTTTTGGTGCAAAATCTGTTATTAACTTTGCACATTTAGAATCGCCAACTTTTTTAATTTCTGGGCAAAATGGAAGATCATTGTGCAAATCATGTTTTTCAGGTGGACAGATTATGTCAACCTCATATGTATGACCAACAGACCCATTGACATCCATTTTGGTTCTAATGTATTCTGGATCACTTTCTTTAATTAAATCTTCCCCTGTAAGCCATTCGAATCCGCCAAATGGTAGACGTTGGGACATTGTCCAACCATAAAGATTATTGAAATCATTATATATAGTATATATAGATTTTTAATTTTTGTTATAGTCTTTCAAGTACTTATTATTTGCTTTGGAATATCTTGTTACACATTGCACTAGACATCCACGTATCCCCCGTTTATAAAAGTTGTACATATCTATATATGTTAAAAGTTCTAAAGGTTTATTGCAATATTTTAACATGGCATCCCATGTCAACCCCGGTGCAGTATAGAACTGACCTGCATCCCCCTTGCAGACTTTTCTAAAATTTTCAAATTCATCTGTTAATAGCAGAACATCTACTTTTAGATATAATTCTGTATAATCCCTCATTGTCTTGCACTTGAATGTATTCCATACATCTTTGGCATGCCTATAGTCTTTATTAGAACATTGCTTATTATTGAATTTGTTGTAAAATGCACTCATGGGTGCAAGTCTAGTTTCGTCAAGTTTTTCAAATGAATCCAAGTATTCAATTCAATTCAGTATTTTTTGCGTATAATATGAAAAAGTATGTTACAATTGACATGTAGAAAACAAGAGTTAAGAAACTTTTAATTTCTCTTCTACTTCGTAATTACATATATATACTTAAAAATATTACAATTTGGTGTTATAATATTTACAATTTAAGGAAAAATGCAAAAACCTTTTTAATTTGTTTTAGTTTAGTGAGAGTTTGTGTTAGAAAGTAAAATTATGATGAAAATATTTCATTGATATGATCATATTGAGAGATTTGACATCTTTCTCTGCAGCTTTCCATCAGACGATCGATTCTTGTCTGAATAAAATCGAAACCAGTTAAAGTGTGTAATCGTTGAGTCGAGTAAAACCTGGGGAGGTCGTATATCATCTTGAGCAGTTTATTTTGTAAAACTTGTAATTTTCTTATATGACATCGAGCCGAAGAAGACCAAACTGGTGCACAATAGCATAATATTGGTAGGAAAATCAGTTTATATATCAGTTTTTTGTTTTCTATGTTGAGTTCCGATTTTCGGCATATTAATGGATACATTATTCTCGTTAACTTGTTTATTTTATCTACAATATGAGGAATGTGGCATTTGAAGTTGATTCTCTTATCAAGTATTACACCGAGATATTTTACGTTATCTTCCCATTTAACATTATGGTTGTTAAATGATAGAGGTCTTTGTGGTACGAAACAATTTTTACGCTTTCTTGTAAAGAAAATTGCACTGGTCTTGTCAGGATTTACAATAATTTTCCATTTATTAAAATAGCCATTTAATTCATATAAGGCTGACTCAAGATTTCTAATTATAATATTTGAATATTCGTCTGAACTTAGAATTGATGTATCATCCGCGAAGATCGAAGTGGTACAACCAGGAAAAGATGGTAAATCCGCTGTGTATATGTTGTACAATATGGGAGACAAACATGATCCTTGTGGGCAACCTGCTGTTATGCTCTTTTTCTCAGAGAAATTAGAACCTATGAAAACTTTAAATGATCTGCCATCCAAGAAACCTTGTATTAGTTTAATTAATTTCAATGGGAAATTAAATTTCTTTAATTTATAAATAAGTCCATTGTGCCACACAGAATCAAATGCAGCTTTGATGTCTAGTAGCACCATACCCGTTGATTTGCCGGAATCAAAATTGGAATGTACCATATTTTTAATCTTTAATAATGGTTGAGCCGTATTATGTTCCCTTCTGAAACCGAATTGTTGGGGAGGGAGAATGTTATTTGAGTCTATGAAACAAATAATTTTCTCCTTGAGAACTTTTTCTAACATTTTGCTCAAAGACGATAGGAGGCTTATTGGTCTGTACGACTGTGGTGTATCAGCAGGTTTGTTAGGTTTAAGGATTGGTATCGTTTTGGAGCATTTCCAACAGTTTGGAAAATAACATGTTTGCAAGCAAGAGTTTAGGATATCTGTAAGAAATTGTATACCTTTCTTAGGCAGATTCTTAAGACAGCTATTATTTATTTCATCAATTCCTGGGGATTTATTATTTATCAGCCCCTTCAATAAGTTTTCAGTTTTTTCGGCTGGTATCATGAAGTTTTCATCGGTATTAGAGATGGCAGAGTGAATCTGATGGGCTATACTATTTACATCCGAAATAGTATTTACGTCACTTAGATGATGTGATAAATTGTGGTTTGATTGGAAATGGTGGGATAAAATCTCGCATTTTTCAGACTGAGAGTAGTAAGCCGTATTGTTGTGAATGAGAGTGGGAATATGTTTCGTTTTCTTTCTCAATATTTTTGTAATATTCCAAAATGGTTTGGAATTTTTGTTTAGTTTAGACAACATAGTACTCCACGACTTATTTCTGAACTCTCTTAATTCTTTATGGATGACAGTATTTAGTCTATTCATTTGGTAGCGATCACTAACATCTCTGAAGCGTTTAAAATTCCGTTTGTATACATTCCTATGTTGTATAAGTATTTTAATATTTTCTGGTAACATGTTATCATGAGGGTAAATTTTGTGTTTTGGTACGCTGTTTTCAACAGCAGCTTTTATAACAGTGGAAAAGGACTTAATCATCGTATCTATTTGATTTTTATCGGAGCAAATGTTGGGAACAGTGCAAGATGGCAAGTTGTTATTTATGAAATGTCGAAAACGTGACCAATTTGCCTTGTTATAAGCATAACTGAAGTTGGCTGTATTTTTAACAGTTAAATCAATTTCGCAACTGACGGGCAAATGATCAGAGCATAGATCATTTATTGTTTTCACCATTTGGACGTTATGAGCAACATTTGTTAAATATAAATCTAAATTTGATGGCTGTCTTCTTGGATCCGATGGTATATAAGAATTGTTTGATGAGTATACTATTTGTAGGTTGTTCAGCCGTAGCTTTTCATATAACAGATTTCCCCATGTGTTTGCTCTTAAACATCCCCAGTAGGAATGTCTACAATTGAAGTCGCCTCCAAGAATAAACTTATCGTGTGAGTTTGAGAGTTTACGTAGATCAGTCGAAAAAAATTGTTTCCTCGATGAAGTACTGCCACTACCACCTGGGAAATAGCACGAGTAGACATATAAAAAGTCATGTCCTAAAGCAATTTTTACGCCAATATTTTCAATCAAGGACGTATTTTGCGGTGGTAACAACTTGTGTTGAATATTCTTTTTAACTAATATTGCTACTCCTCCTCCTCGTCCAGTTCGGCGATCATTTCTGTAGCAGTAATAATTCCGATTTTTTAACGAACAGTTACTATTAAGCCATGTTTCGTTTAATAGGCATACGTCAAAATTATGTTTATCCAAGAAGTGAAATAATTCGTCTTTCTTGTTTCGAATGCCTCTCGCATTCCAAGAAACTATTTTTAAATTATTAACGTTCAATATAAAAATTTGAAAGCTAGGCTAGTGATCACTTCAAATTGATCCGCCTTTGATTTGCATTTACCTAGACTTGCTATTAGTTCAACAGTCAAATTTTTCATTTCTTCTAATGAAAATAAATTATTGTTATTGTTTTGAGGTCTTCTCCATCCGCTAGAATTTGGTGGTTCAGCCTGATTTATAGTGTTCGGAAACGAATTTTCGAAGTTTGTGTTGTTAAACTGTAAATTTTTCCCGTTTCTGCTGCGTGGTTGATATTTTTCTCTAATTTCCAAAAATTTTGCTCGACTTGGGCACTGTGGGGATGACGACTTATGTTCTCCATTGCAATTCGCGCATTTTTCAATTGTAGCTGTACAATCGGCAGTTTTATGGTTACCTGCGCAGACGGCGCAGAAAGTATTCACTTTACAACTGCTAGAACCGTGGCCAAACATTTGGCAGTTGTAGCATTGGGTAATCTTGTTTCTGTTGGGTTTCTGATATTCCCATCGAACTTTTAAATGATTTATGGCGTAATACCGTTGACGCAATTCTCTTAATGTTATTGATTTCCTTTGGAAATAAACAACATATATGATATTTTCATAGGGCCGATCTCTGGATTTCTTTGTTACCAGTTTGACATCCATACATTGCAAACCCATTTTTGACTTAACGACATTTGGATCCATCTTGTCCAAACCCAGCAGTATAACCTTATATGGTTTTTCGTTTTTAGGAACATAGGAGAAATGTTCCAAACAGAATTTTTTAGTAAGTTGTTCACATACCAGATCTTTATCTTCTTTTTTGTTCAAAAACAGTTTCAGTCCAATGGAAATTTTTCTGATCGAGTAGTCAGAAATTTTAAGCATTCGGCAAATTTCATGCATTTGTTCCGTTTTGCATTTTAGGACGGTGATAGGTGGAACCTTTATTTTTATCGAGTTATCGACAATTGTCTCATCGTTATCGACGTTACCATTATCGTCATCATCTGGATCCACAACTTGTAGAGGGAGATAGTAGTTTTGGTTAACGACTCTCTGAGAAGAGCCACTTGTTTTCGGTTTTTTACTCATATTTGTATGCCTAGAAGAGGCAACAACATCTTCGTCGCACTGTCTTTTAATGTTGTTGGTGTAAATTTTGTTTCTTTCTAATAGTCGCAGAAATGAAACAAGCAAGAATAGCTGTATATTTTTTGTTGTGAAGTTTTTGGAAGCAGATATTTCTCTTCTCGAGAGAAAAACACCTTTTCTCTCGAGAAGATTAAACTCATTCAGTTCTTTGTACTCTTTTTTAACAGTATTAAACTGATCATCAGTGAGATTATTGGCTAACGAATCTAAGCTGTCGGCCATAAAACGTATGGTATCTAAAAATCTGAGCTCTAAATTAAACCCATCACTCATTTTTGTAAAATGTAAACTTCTTTATTTAGGGGGATTACCTTTATATTCATCCAAATTTCACCCAACTCCTTTATAAACAGATGAGAATCGTAGTGAGAATAATTATGGAAATAAATCGGAATAAATTTAGGTACCTGATACTTTAAATTGCAAATATTGTGGGCAGGACCCCTATATTTCCCCGTTATGTGACAATGATCTCTTACTCTATCTTTGTTTAATGGTTTGCTACAAATGTGACAGTTTTTAGCGTTACGGAAAGAAAACTTTTCCAAAGGTGTCAATGGTTCCATTTCTTTCTTATTTGTTAAATAATTATTATAGATTTCCTGACAGTCTTCAGTAATATTTTGAGCAAACTTTTTTGGTGCGTCCCTACCTGTATATATTTTAAATTTACTTAAACTATCATCAAAATTACATTTAATTTGATACCCAAAAGCACATGGTATATGTTTTTGGGTATATGTTGTTTTGAGCTTACTTTAGAATTTTAAGTTACCGCCCTGCTGCATTCTGTTTTATGTTTTTCCATTGTATTATCTTCATGTGTGTATTGAAGACATGTGTTGCAAAACAATAGTTATTTACAATGTTTTGTAGTCCGGCTCCTTAAAAGTCTGTAAAGAACAAAGTTTTATAATTAAGAATTTGAAATAAAATATAATTTTCATTTATGTTTACCTTGATATATTCTTTATAAAGATGTTTCTTCTCTTTTTTGGTAATGTAGAATGGTCCGACGATTTCATTCTGTTCATCATCGAACCCAAACACATTTAAGCTAATCTCATCATTGTTATTTTCAAATATGTTTATGTCTTTAAGATTCATTGGAAATTGCAATGAACTAAAGTTTAATACAATGTTACTTTGTAATGTAATAACATGTTCTTTGATGTCACGAGTATTTTATGAACTGCAACGTTTTGGGGTCTCCATTTCTGTGGCATCCATACCAGAAATTATTTCCCACTTGAAGCAATTTTGGTCATTATTTTGTACATTTACACAAGCTCTACGCTTTTTTAGATTATCTGGTTGGGCATCCATTTGGCACCCTTTACTAAAGAGGATTTATAAATACTGAGTTCCGCTCTCACAATTTTTACTTAAGTCCATCCAGAATCTCTCTCTTGGAATTCACTAATTTTTGTAAAAATTTCTCTCATTTGCTTGCAGATCTCTTCCTCTAAGTAACCCCCTTTAGTGAGCAGGTTCATTTTTCCCGCATGTATCATTATATCATAGTCCATTTTCTCTCCTCCCATCTTCATGTACTCTGCAACTATACGGATACCAAATTTTACTATATTATGCTCCTCCAGTTTTGTTTCAAGTCGCTCTTTTATAATAGCCATAATTTCAGTCATAAAGTCTTCAAACATAATGTGTGATTTTGTGTTTGGAATTCCATATGTTGCTAAGTTATATTTAAATGCTGTATCCATTAAGTAATATGGGGCTTCCGAGACTCTATTCTCTAAAGTTTCTTGTATATCATCGTTTTGGTTTGCAGACAAATCCATATCTTCACTTAAGTCGTCTACCGACTCTTCTTCTTTATGATGATTTTCCCATTGATCATTCTGATTATTTTCTGGTTGGTTATATACATCCTGCTGCTGAAGTTGTTGTACTTGTTGCTGATTTTTTGGATAATTATAAAAATATTGTGGGTGAAGAATGGATTGTTGATTGGGCTGCTGATGAGGTTGCTGATAAGATTGCTGATAGGGTTGCTGATAGGACTGCTGATAGGGTTGCTGATATTCATAAGGATTTATCTGGTTAAAGCCTTGTCCATAAATTTGTTGCGGGGGGTTTGTGAGAGGAAATGTATAGTTAGGGTTATTAACAGGGTAAACTGGTTGGTAAAGCATTTGATTTTCAGGTTGTTGATAAAAATATGGATGTTGGTATCCCCAATAAAAACTATGGGTTTGCATTTGATTCTGTAGATAATTGTTATAGGATTGTTGCTGCGGTATAAATTGTTGCTGTTGATGTATAACTCCTTGTTTTTGCTGTGGTATAGATTGTTGCAGCTGTTGACGTTGTTGAATTATCCGAGACTGCCTATTTTTTTCTTGTCTCATTTTATTTTCCTTTAATATCGTAGAACGTTCTGCAGCACTATGAGAAATGTTGTAATGCATTTTTAATGCATATGAGTTAAGAAACATTTTTTGACATATATTGCAACGTTTGTGCGATTTCATATGACGTTGTATTTTTTCTTTGGTGTTGAACAATACTTTACAGAAAGTGCAAGCAATATTACTCGAAGCCATTTTTTTATGTTTCTTTCAAACTTTTTAAAACACTTTGTAAAACTCACTGGACTCACACTTTGTTAATCACAAAACTGTGATTGGGGATCAAACGCACAAGACCTTGGTTGCTAGAGGTACAGAAAAGTACTAACATACAACTTGAAATTTTTTAATAAATATATGATCCGTATTCGATAGTTGTTTACAATAAAAGTAATGTAGGACCATTATTGAACACATTTTTGTTTCTTATTTGCTGAAAAATCGGAAAATGTTTTACAGATCAATAATAAATACAAGTACAGTCCCGCACTAAACCGCTATAAATTTCATCATATGATGAAATTCCCCTTAGCAACCAGCCACGCAATAATCTGTCCTGTCGAAATACTGACCAAGAATTCTTCTAAATCCATTCTTGAAAAATAAATGTAAACAAAATATCCAACGATCCAGATCCTCACCCGTCCCAAATTCTAATCTAAACAAAATCCTCAGCTGGCTGCCGGCAAAACGATAGCGACAACGCTCGATTCATCTTAAAGATGTGTTCATATATCTATGTGTGTGTGCGTGTGTGTGTATACATACATTTGTACCTTGTACTTGTTGCACCCCAGCGGCGTAAAGAAGGTCTCAGCAGGCCTTATATCATGCCTTGGTTAGGAGACACAAGGCCTTCCAGTCCCATTACGTACTCATTTATTTTTTACACAGCGTGTCATAGGCGACCAAGGCCTTCCACACTCACTTCCCTTGTGAGGCCTTATAGAAGGACAATTCCAGAATTCTTTATAGAAGACCTATCTTAGGGAAAGTGTAATACGGCAGGTCTTACATAAGCCCCGATCTAGAAGGCCTTATGTACGATTTTAATTAAAAATACCTTATTTACCAAATCCAAATCTTTATTAATGAAATATACATGTTTTGTGGTGTAGTTAGAAAATAAAATAAATATAATAAAATAAATTTCCTCCTGTCCTTGTTGTTATCAATTTTGTTTTTAACTGAATGTTCTAAATGATCTGTGAGAATTCTTCCACAAAAACTTAATTTTGAGTTTATAAATCGTTCCTCAAAGGTTTTACTCGGTTTTTCAAATCTGAAATTAGATATGTATATCGTCATCAGAAACGAAAAAGGGCGTAACAAAAAGAAAAGTGGAAATTAAGTTTTTGATAGATTTCGGTACACTGCATCAAAATACACATCCTGACAAATTTTTAGCGACCTACTATCACAAATAGCGAATTTATTTACAAAATTTCAAAAGAGCCTAACAAAAAATTATTTCTGTTTTTATAGTTAGTAATTCCTATTTCACGCAATTTTCACAAAGATGCTATAAATCATGTTTGTATAAGTTTATATATGTTTTATTATGTTTATGTATTATACTGAAACCCCCGTTTTTCTAACGAAAACATTTTGCACTTTACATTGGTTTTTGCTTTTCCTATAAAATTTTCAAATATGATGATACGCCATTTCTCGTTTCTGATGCCGATATGTAACATTTGTTTTATTTGCTTGTTTAAAAAAACTCACTTACCACGCAAACCACAAAAAACACAACTGACTTCAACAAAATTCTTCTAAAGACTAAAAACACAATACGGCTGCTTGACTCTTTTTGGAAACGCAATTGTTTTTTGCTTGCTGTCTTCTGTTTGGAATTGTTTTGCTCCCTCTTAGTTCTTCCGCTCTCGCGGAAGGCGTTGTCAAGGAAGGCCAGCAAGTATGGGTATTGACTTTTTTATAAGGTCTTATTGAAGGCCTCTTCCAAGTAGGCCTCCGTATTTACGCCGCTGGGACAGTACCAGAGCTCAACACATATGAACATTAATTTTTACGAGCTTGTGTCGGACCCCCAAAATATAAAATAAACAATCGATCCTTAAGCGCACACTCTACGATCGGTACATTAGGTTGGGTTGTATTTTGTATGATATAATATTTTATACTTCAAACAACGCTATTTTTATACATCTTTTTACATTTCATTCGCTATAAATATAACACAATAACCCTATGTAACCTTACCAAAACTCTAAAACCACAAATTATTTTCGTTACATTATTTAAACCGCATCATTTTTTATCGCAAAATAATACGAACCACCCTAATGTATACTTCAGAAACATAAGGTAATTAATTTTTACGAACTTGCGTTTTTGAAATATGATCTTTTTAATTACCCTGAGTAAAGTGTGCATTCGGTCGGTTTTATTAACAATGTGAAAACATTTATATAAATTCTACTAAAAATACACTTCACAACGAAAAATTTAGTATTTTACACTTCAAAAACCAACAGTTATACACACATACCTCTATACATACCTACAAAAACTACAGTCGATCATAAATTTTAATTTTTAAAACCTGTTACTAAATAAAACACGTCTACTGTGCCCCAAAATATACATTATTATACTACTGCGATAATTTGAAATACTAAAATCTTTGGTCTTACACGGGGCAGAATCGCCTTTTTTGATATGTTTGTATCGAAAGAAAATATATTTGTAACACGATCTCGAACTCAATAGTCAAAAACAAAACTATGACAAATTTTTAAATATTATATATTTCTGAGCAAATACATTTTATTTGAAAATCAATAAAATATATTTGGAACGCATATATTAATATATTACAACAAAATATATTTGCAAACTAACTTTTTCAAATAAAATATGTGTTTAAATACAAATAAAATTATTGTTTAGGAATTTAAAAAAGATTTTCAAAACTTTTGCTGACTTTTTAGAATTTCAGTTTAAATTTTTCCTTAGTTTCGAATTTTACCTCCCAGTTACAATACTCATTTAATATTACTGAGTTAGTATTCCAAGTCATCATTTCTTGTCAATACTCCAAGTAATTTATTTTGATCCAAGATTATACGATTTCAATTATTATTATTTATTATTTTTGAGGGCATTCCAAATTTCTAAAAAATAACTTTGAATTAGTAAAAAATTTAACGCAATTAACGTATTTTCTGCATTCTTAAGTGTTTCGGAAATAACGGTCCCAAAAAAACGTATTAGATGTAAATAATGATTTATTTAGAATAACATTTTCCCAAATATATACTTTTTGTGTATACCCAATATAATATGTTTAGAGTGTACCCTAAACATATATATGTTTCAAGCCGAATATGTTTGGGGCACTATACTACAGAAGCGATTATTTTTCAGCGTGTACGAATTTCACCACGACTTGTTAAATTTGTTGTATTATCGATGAGGCATTTCCGTTTTAAATCAATCATCAAATTGTAATGAATTAGAAAGTCTGCCCCCAAAATGGGTGACTGGACGTCGGCAATGGTAAACATCCACTTGAGTTCACGACGTAGACCTAGGTCTAATTTAGAACACAATTACCATATGTTTGTATTTCGCTGCTGTTTCGGTTTACAATGCTGGCAGAATCTTTAGACTCGGAAGACTCAGCAAATTTCGAAATTAGTCTCTCCTTCAATGTAGGAGACAACCGACAAGAGTATGTCGTCTTCAAGGCGCACAGAAACAACATCAAATTTGCCCGCATCCGTTGAAACACCACAGAGAGAAAAGGAACGTTCACCCTGAGCAAAAAATAATTCCGGATTTTGTCTGTTGAATTTTGGAATATGCTCTTTATGCAGGTTCGATCGCTGTCCTTCATATGCGTTCACTGATGACTGTCGAAGAGAGTGTACTTCACGTTGTAGCGCCTCTATGTGCTGAATTAGATTTTCCATTTCCGACATGTTTATGTTGCTACAGTCGAAAATGTCCATGTCGTCACCCCTGAGCGAATCTTCGTTGTAATTAGAGTGTTCTCGTTGCCTCAAGTTTTGTCTGGAATGCATAAGCAAAAACGTAGACTATTTTGGCAAAATGATGCATGAAAAAACGTTGAAAATTTTAAAAGCGCTGCTGCTGCTCTGCTATCGAGTTTTTTTTCGCTGCTCTGCTTCCAAAAAGATTTTGTAGCAATGTAAACAATACCACTTTTGTGGTATTTTTATACCCTACACCACACTGTGGAACAGGGTATTATAACTTTGTGCATTTGTTTGTAACACCCAAAAGGAGAAGAAATAGACCCATCGTTTATTATACCGATCGACTTAGAATCACTTTCTGAGTTGATTTAGCTATGTCCGTCTGTGCATGTATTCTTGTAATCAAAGTACAGGTCGCAATTATGGTCCGATCTCGACGAAACCTTACACATATCTTTTTTTGGCCCAGGGACGATCCCTATTGAGTTTGGTTAAAATCGGTTCAGATTTAGATATAGCCCACATATATATGTTAGCCCCGATTTGACATGTAAGCGCTGTAAAAACTTTATTTTATATCCGATCAGTATGAAATTCGGCAGAAAGAGGTTTCTTATTATATGAATGAACACTGTTAAATTTGGAAGAAATCGGTTCAGATTTAGATATAGCCCCCATATATACGTTACCCCCGATTTGACATGTAAGCGCTGTAAAAATGTTATTTTATATCCGATCAGTGCGAAATTCGGCAAAGAGAGGTTTCTTATTACATGAAGGAATACTGCTAAATTCGGAGAAAATCGGTTCAGATTTAGATATAGCCCCCATATATATGTTACCCCCGATTTGACATGTAAGCGCTGTAAAAACTGTATTTTATATCCGATCAGTATGAAATTCGTCAGAAAGAGGTTTCCTATTATATGAATGAACACTTTTAAATTTGGAAGAAATCGGTTCAGATTTAGATATAGCCCCCATACATACGTTACCCCCGATTTGACATGTAAGCGCTGTAAAAATGTTATTTTATATCCGATCAGTGCGAAAGTCGGCAGAAAGAGGTTTCTTATTACATGAATCAATACTGCCAAATTCGCAGAAAATCGGTTCAGATTTAGATATAGCTCCCATATATATGTTACCCCGATTTGACATGTAAGCGCTGTAGAGTCTGTATTTTATATCCGATCAGTATGAAATTCGACAGAAGGAGGTCTTTTTACATGAATGGATATTCAGGGAAGATCGGTTCAGATTTATATTAAAGCTCCATATATATGTTCCTCCTGATTTGGTATCAAACCGCTATAGAAGTTGTATTTTACTTCCGATCATTAAAATTTTCCAGAAAGATGTTTCTCAATTTAGGAACGAATAGTGCTTAATTTAGCGATTATCGTTTCAGAATTAGATAATATCTTTCTACTCATTTACCAATTATTCCAAATTATTATGGCAATGACCCTTATCGCATTGTTAGGGAGGTGTAGGGTATTATATAGTCGGCCCCGCCCGACTTTCTGCCTTTCCTTACTGGTTTTGATTGTTGTTCGTGAAAAGCGGGGTCACCAATATAGTTGCCGATGTAGTAATAAGACGCTCGCATTTACATTCAACAACTATCCAATTCTACTTATTATTACCAAAACTAGTTCACAAATTCTTACGAAGTTGTTTTCTCCTCCTCTGGTTCGTTACAACATTACCAGATTGTTTGTCATTCGAACACTGCGGTCTTGGTGCTGCCACATAACTATAACACTTTCGGACTACGAGAAATGATTTTAACTTGTCTGCCTCTCAGAATGAGTACGCAGAGATGTTATGTTCTAACAAAATTCCAACCAATTTTAATTTTTTTCCTTTGAGATGTATCTCTTTGTATAACGTCTTGTAATTTCTCCTATACGAGCAACAGACAATTTTCCCTACAATTTTAGCAGAAATAATTGCGGCGGACTTGGAATTTTGTACCCTTTGAAGCGCATAATAGTCTCTTACGATTATCTGTGGCGGTGGCAATAGCCTCAATCTACATCCATACATATATTGTGTAATGTATGTACGTACATATGTTCACTTATTATTAGACCTCGGATTTTTGCATATCTTTAAATTTCCATCCGATTTGAACCAACATTTTTATTTAGACGTTTCATCACTCAAATTTAAATAATTTGAGTTCATATCAAAAATATGCAAATTATATGCACAAAATATGCAAAAAAAATATGCAAAATTTTTTCGCGATATATGAGGCAAAAATACAAAATATCAGAAGGATATGTCAATACTATATAAAAAATCATGTCACAAAAATGGGTGATTTCAAAAATCATCCAAAATATATGAAAAATATGGGGTAATTCCACATGAAACCGATCCACTCCGAATATTTATCTATATATTTAGATTTGGATGCAATTTTACATGCGTATACTATAACGTTTGACTAATTTCATAGTGGTTTAGATTTGATAGGGTGCCAAATGGTCATCTACAAGATTTTTTACAAATTTAGCTATTTTGAAGTCGACTTTTGAACGAAATGTCACATTTGAATAATATACAGGGCGGCTGATATGTAATGCAACAATTTTTTTTTAAATTTTATTGTTCAAAAGCAAAAAATGTCGGAAATAACATACAATTTTAGAAACAGTTTATATTTGTTCGAATTGGCCACCTTTGGCACGAATTATGGCCTTCAAACGGCCGACAAAGCCATCACACGCTGCACGAAAGTGGCTCTGCGGTATTTTGCCAGTATCACTATCAGACTAGCGGTTTAGAAATGATAGCAACCTGAAGCTGGTTGCAATACATATCAGCCACCCTGTAAGTACCATTTGAAAAAAAATTAAATCGATTCAGAGATATCTTAATTTATATTTTTAATTTCCGTGAAAAGTGACCGAAATAAACTGTTTTAGATAAAATTAGTATATTTTTGAATGTACTAATTAATAAGTACGCGGAAAAAGCTTCAAGAAATTATATTTTCTATTTTTAAATTCTTATGCTTTTTAGCATTAACATTAACTTGAAGAAACCATTACAGATGAAAAAAATCAATTTTTTGAACTTTGACCTCGACCCTGCCTCCAATTTTCATTTAATTTTTTCATAGTGCGGGTCATTACTCCCACATACTAGGGCAACATTTTCTGAGAATTTGAGAAAGATCTAATTTTTGACCTGTGACACTTGAGAAATAACTACCCATATTTAGATTCCATGTTGGTTCCTATAAGGAACTTAGGGCCGTAACGAATTCATTCCAGTTCCGCTTATAGCTGATAAGGTCTTTATTTCAGTCCACGCTTTGTTGGCTTTGTTCGATTCAATGTTGAGCTGTCTGCGCCATGTGTGACTCGGTCCCCTCTTCAGCGGCTTCCTTGAAGATTTCAATCTAGGGCGTTTCTAGTGACGTCAGCGAGGTCTTCGCAGAGCGTGACCAACCCATTAATACCAGTGCGTTAAAACTCTTTATTTATATATTTACTTCAATGAGTTTCTCATTTTTAACATTTCACAAAATTGTTACCATTTGTGTGAAAGGTACTTTAAGGGGCGTGGCAATAACGCCTACTTTGTACTGGACTGTAGGTACTATAAAAACATTACACTGCACAAAATTTCAAGTATTTGTACAATGTTATAAGCTGTTAACATTTTTTACCAATTGGTCACTTTGTTTGTGTGGTGCCAAAAGAGGCGTGGCATTTTCGTTCCTTTTCGTACAGCTTATATAGACGGTAAAATGATTATTATGTGTAGTATAGTATTTAACATGCCCAAAAATGTTAACCATTTGTGGAGGAGGTATCACAAAGAGTAGGCCAATATGGTTGTCCATCAAACATAAACTGGGTTTGAATAAAATATTACCCCGTACGAAATTTATATCATTCGGTCACTCCTTTCCAGATTTATCGTTAGCACCATTCAGTCGAACTGACAGACGCACGGACATTTATAAATTCATATTTTTTTAACCCATGGAGAGCCAATGCTGAATTTTTTACATTTTTTTGGGAAAATGTGTGGGTAATTTTTATAAATAAAACGAAAAAAATTGGTGATACCCTTTTAAGGATAATCAAGGATTAAGGACATTTTCGTCCTTTTGATGTCCTCAGTACACAAAAATTGGTTACGTAATTTATAATTCTTAGAGAGGGTGTTAAAATCTTTCAAATGGTACTTACAGCATCGGAAAATACATACTTCTGTTCCATCGCCAAAATTTGAAAAACTATCAACGATATATTCCAAAAAATTTACCTATTATCTAAGAAATTGCATCAATGTACCAACAAATCTCAATTTGGCTGCTTAAATTATTTGAAATTAAAAATTTATTTCACAAAAAAAAAAAGGTCGAAAACTCACACCGAAAAACATATTTAGCTATGCATTTCTACTAAGATTTTGTGGAAAAACATTTATTATCAAAAACGGCGTTGCTTCTTCTTGCATGGAATCAATAAGATTGCTTATTATCTTTGTACCTATGGAGTTCCAAGCATCTGCAATAGCCTTGAAATAAGCTATTTCTATTTTTATCTCCACACGGAGAAAAAAATATGTTAAAAATAAGTTTGGATGCAATCATATATATATTTGGGACGGGCACAATCATATATATGTTTGTGGGTAAACATATTATGTTTGCACACAATCATAATATGTTCGGGGCAAAATTCTAGCATATTAAAAAACGATATGATTGTGTCCTAACATATTTTTAACAAAATAATATATTAGAACATATTTTTTAGAGTTTTAGAGAGTATTACTCTCTGAGAGCCCAATTATATGACTCATAATTTTGTGCAAAGAAGGGTAATATGTATATGGTAACTGTGTGTATGAGGAGGAATGGCACCGACACCAAAGGGTATTATTATTATTTGATGATGCTTACTCGCCCGGTCGAGCTTAAGGTCGGGTTTTTTTATTGAATATGTGTGGTGAATGTCGAATTCAAAGAAATTAGTTGTAGTTTTAACACGTACAACAAATTCAAAATAAAAGAAAGAATATGATATCAAAGATGTATAGAGGTTATTCATTAAAAAACACAATTATTTTGGTGCAAAATTATTTTTTTTTAAAAAGGAATGTATGTTACTTCAACGCATTTTATTTACAAAACGTTCTATAATACTGACGCCGTTTTATTGCCCCACATAAATTACTTTGCCAACATACATATGTATGTACGTATGTATGTGGGCTTATCATGTTCTTTGAACAAACACACTCCCGCACTAACAAATTGTTTTCATCTGAAATGAAGAGTGCACTGTACTATTGAAGTTTTGCCTTGCTCTGCACATTGCACAAATTCTTTTAAAGAGACACAACTCAAAATTTAGTAAAAACTCAAACTCTATTCTGCAGCTCATGAACTACTTTTCAGAAGCAAAGTGTGTATTACTGTTTGTTGTTATTGTATTTCTGTATTTGACGTAGTGAGTGACGATTTACATTAGGTTACTTGTTGCTGTGAACCGTTGTAGTTTCATGATGGAGCGAAAAGAGTAGAAGAGATCAATCATATATATGATTACATACTATCATATATATGATTACATACAATCGTATATATGATTACATACAATCATATTGCATATAATCATATATATGACTAGCTTTAACCCGGTGCGCTTCGCAGCCCCCATCTTTTATTTACTTTCTGTTTAGGGTACTGTAAAATAGTTTTACCTTTTTCTTTCAAAATGACATGATTATAACATATGGTGCAAAATGAAGAAGATTTGATTACTTTTATATATAAAATACGAACCCTCGTTTCATTTGTGTTCCAAGAGTTACCCTGACATCATGGTACCATATGTACCCCTTTTCCCACTGTACCTCTGAAAGTTGAAAAACTATTTTTGTGGTTCATACGCTAGCAACTTTCCCCTAGTTTATGTTCCAATACCTTCATTCACAATCTGGTACAATACAAAACCATGTTTGTCCCACTGTGTCTATAAAGGTACGAATTTAAAAATTTGAAGTGAATCGCTGCATTGTACCGCATTTAACCCTTTGTGTGTCATAATAAACCAATTTTGCACGATTGTACAATATTTTAAAATGATAATTGATATTTCAAGAACCAAATTCGCAAGCTTAGACCGTATTTCAACATTTGTGTCCCCTATGTGCCATTTATTTAACTTGTTTTCCCCCCGTTTTAAGTAGAAGACCCTATTTGGAAATAACAATTTCTAAGCTTTGGTTTATGCTGTAAGAGCTAGTTTTGCACTCAGGGACCACACCGTACCATATTTAACCCTTTTTGCTTCACTAAACCATATTTAACACATTTTTTCCCATCTGTAACATATTGAACAATTTTTGCTTGCCCCAACTTCATCATAATTTTAACCTTTTTGCACCACAGTGCTACTAAACGCATAAATCTTGAAAAAACACATTCTTATTTCATATTTAATTAACTGTACTAAATGTATGCTTTTTGACCCACTGTACCATATTTAACCGTTTTGGGTCCACTGTATCAAATTCAACACCTTTTTGTCCTACTATATTTTGTCCACTATATTTAACCATTTTTGTCCCACTGTACCATAGTTAACACATTTTTGCCCCACTGTTCCATAGTAAACGCTTTTTGCCCCACTGTACGTTACCATATTTTACTATTTGTGCCCACTGTAACAATTTGTGTCATACTGTACCATAATTATCCATTTGTGTCCCACTGTACCATTCTAACACATTTTTCCCCACTGTGTCATATTAAACCCTTTGTTTCACTGTAACATATTTAACAGTTTTTGCCCCACAGTACCATATTTAACCCTCTTTGCTCCACTGTACAATATTTAACACAGTTATGCCCCACTATACTGTATAGTTAACCATTTTTGTCACACGGTACCATATTTAACCCCTTTTGCCCCACTGTATCATAGTAAATAAATGTTTGCCCCACTGTTCCATAGTTAACGCTTTTTGACCCACTGTACCATTTTTTACCCATTTTGTTACACGTTACCATATTCTACTTTTAGTGCCCACTGTAACCATTTGTGTCCCACTGTACTATAGCTAACAAATGTTTCCCACTGTTCCATTGTTAGAGCTTTCTGCACCACTGTACCATATTTAACCCATTTTGTCCCACGTTACCATTTACCATAGTTAACCCTTTTTGCCCCACTGTGTCCTATTAAACGCTTTGTCTCACTGTACCACATTTAACAGTTTTTGCCCCACTGTACCATTTTAACCCTCTGTGCTCCACTGTACAATATTTAACACAGTTATGCCCCACTGTACTGTATAATTACCCTTTTTTGTCACACTGTATCATATTTAACCCTTTTTGCCCCACTGTATCATAGAAAATACATGTTTGCCCCACTGTTCAATAGTTAACGCTTTTTGCCCCCACTGTACCATTTTAACCCATTTGTCCCACTTTACCATATACATATAACTATTTTTACCCCACTGTACCATAGTTAACCCTTTTTGCACAACTGTGCCCCATTCAACTGTACCATATTTTTCCCCATGCTCCATAATTAACCCGTCGTGTCCCACTGTGCCTCTTAAAGTTAGAATTACTAAAAATCACTTCCAATCTCCAGTTTATGTTCCAAAAGTTACCCTGGAACCATTGATCCATGTTTGACATTTTTAAGCCACTGTACTATATTTTACACTTTTTGCCCCACTGTGCCCCGAAAACTACGAATACAAAAAAAACTTAATAGCCCGATCAGTTGTCATAAAGACACCCCTCGCTTCAATTTTCACCATTCTAATATTAGGCTTCAAATTTGGCGGTGGTACCATATTTATACCTTTCTGTCCCACTGTGGGTCTAAATTTAAAAAAAAAATCACTCCTTGTTCTTGTTTACGTCCTAAGAACTTCTCTCACACCAAATTTCACGATTCTAGGTCTTTCCATTTGGATTTGGCTGTTGTACCACATTTTTCCCTTTTAACCCCACTGTGTACGTAAATGTTCGAATTTCGAAAAATCCTGTCAATTTCAGAGTCTACCTCATAAGAGCTACCCTCACAGCAAATTTCACGATTCTAGCTCTTGCCATTTGGATTTGGCTGATGTACCACATTTATCACTTTTTACCCCACTGTGTGCGTAAATGTTCGAATTTCAAAAATTCCTGCCAATTTCTGAGTCTACGTCCTAAGGTCTACCCTCATACCAAATTTCAAGATTCTAGCTCATTTCGTTTAGATTTGGCGGTGGTACCATATTTATCCCTTTTTGCCCTATTGTGCGGCTAATAGTACGAATTTCGAAAAATCCCGCCTTATTGCTCGTCTACGTCCCAAGGTCTACCCTCCCACCAAATTTCATGATTCTAGCTTCAGCCGTTTGGCCTGGGCGATGATCAGTCAGTCAATCAGTCAGTCAGTCAGTCAGTCAGCCAGTCACGCAACAATTTTATATATATAGATTAAATACAATCATATACATGATTACATACAATCATATATATGGTTACATACAATCATATAAATGTTTGCATACAATCATATATATGATTAAATACAATCATATATATGATTACATATAATCATATACATGATTACATACAGTCATATATATGTTTGGACATAAGCATATATATGATTACATACAATCATATATATGTTTGCATACAATCATATAAATGTTTGGGAACATTACCGCTACCCCAAACATAATATGTTGCATGATAAAGGGTTATTAACACCTATATACTGTATATCATTCAAATCTGATATTCCGTTAAAATGTTATATAGACTTAAAAGTAGTAAAATTTGTAAAAAATGTTTAGATGTCCAATTTGGCACCCTATAAAATCTAAACTGCTTTGAATTGAGTGATAATTCCGTAGGGTCTTGTAGTATATACGTGCAAAATATCATCCAAATCTAAATTCATAAATTTTCAGAGTGGGTCTGTTTCCTTTGGAATTGCCCCATTCATTCCATATATTTAGGCACTTTTTTGGATGATTTTTGAAATCATCCATTTTTGGGTGATGATTTTTTAAATAGTATATATATATCCTTCTAAAATTTTGCATTTTTGATTCTTATATCGAAAATTTTTTGCATATCACAAATACGCAAAAAAAATTAAAACAAGTAAGAAAGTTTCAGTCGGGTAAACCGACTAAGGTATACCCTCACTTTGTGAGTAATATAATATGGAATATTAAACGAATTATTCTGTCAATTTGTATGGGAGGTACCAGAATGTTTTTAACAAATACACCTATTTTTCTCTGAATAGTAGATTCTTTAAATACATTGCACTGAGCCGAATTATAAGCGTTTTTTGCACTGGTATATTAACGTTATGAGATATTAAATTTGGTATGATTTGGCCATTTTGTGTGGGAGGTACAAAAAGGGGCGTGGTGATAACGGCCATTTTTTACAGGGCTATAGGGACTTCAAAAGCGTTACACTTTGCAAAATGTTGTTGCATTTTCGTGCATTGGTACTCATGCTGTGAGCTCTTAACTTTTTGTGCAAAATGGTACCTTTGTGTGGGAGGTACAAAAAGGGGTGTGGCAATAGCGCCCATTTTTCACAGTGCAAAAGACACTATAAAAGCATTACACTGTACAAAATTTCAAGTGCTTTTATACACTGGTATTAATGTTATAACCTGTTATCTTTTGGTGCAAAATGGTACCTTTGTGTAAGAGGTACCAAAAGGGGCGTGAATATGACACCCATTTTTTACTGGACTGTAGGCACTATGAAGGCATTACACTGTACAAAATTTCAAGTATTTTTATGCACTGGTATTTATGTTATAAGCTGTTAACTTTTGGTGCAAAATGGTGCATTTGTGTGGGAGGTACCAAAAGGGGCGTAGCAACATGGCCCATTTTTATCGAGTTGATAGTGACTAATAATCTAATGCTATGTGTGGAATTTCAGAAGATTCGAATAAGTAGTATAGCAGTTATTAAAGATTCAATATTTCACAACATTTTAACACTTTGTGGGGGAGGTACTAGAAGGAGTGGACCAATATGGCCCATCTTCGAACTTAGCCGGAGATAGGAAAAAATATTACCACGTACCAAATTTGAAGTCAATCGGTTACTCCTTTCGAGAGTTATCGTGCGCACCAGCCAGCAGACACACAGACAGACAGACAGATAGACAGACAGACGGACGGACATTGCCCATTCGACTTAAAATGACCCAAAACGAATATCCGCCGAACATACTTAGGGTCTTAGATCACTCCTTCGATGTGTTACACTTTTTTCGTAGCAAATGATATATACACTGAAAGAAAGGTGCACTGAAAATCATTGAAATTTTCTTAACTTTTAAGATGTTTTCTTTGATTTGGCTCCAAAGACAAAGACTTTTAAAATAAGTACATCTTGTACGACAATTAAAGTCATTAATCATCTTTAAATCTGGACATCAAACATCTTTGATAGAATTATGCCGTATACTTCGATGAAAGACTTCACATTTTTAAATCTATTACGGCTAGTGCTTACATTAAATACATAAAATGACTTTAGATTGAGTACATTCTTTAATTAAACCAAACATATTATGTACTTTCCACAAATGTAAAATAAGTTTCGTAAAATTTTTTTTATTTATTTTTTTGTGTAAACATTCATGGTAATGATACCCTCACTTTAGTGTGACGAGGCTATATATCATTTTTATTATTTTCTATATTAAATTATTATTTTTAAAATCATTTGAATTCGATAAACAGTTTATTCAGTAGCCATTGTGTTTAGTCAAGTTTTCTTTATATTAGAGGGAATATGAGAATTTATTCTAATGGATAATTAAATATTTTGCAAAATTTTTCCTTAAACGAACTGTGCTCTTTGTATGAGCTGCGGTAGCTGTCAACAAACAGCCGCCGAAACTGTTGCTATTAATGTAGAATTAAAAATGTCAACACGCGCAAGCGCACAAAAACTTTATCTACCACAGCTCAACATGAACTGATTCCAAAAAATTTCAAACAAACTTCATTGTAACTCTCACTATTATTCTCAATTTGCGACCAAAGAGAGTCTAAATTGTCCTCCTGCAGATAAAAACGATCTCTTAATTTAAAAGATAACTAATCGTTAATTCAAAAATACCAAAAAACTGGACTTAAAATTAAGGGTATATTGCCTTTAAAAGCATGACATGAGAATTTCTACAAATTTAAGGGAAAAATCTTACAAACTATTAAAAAATTTTACAAACTATTAAAATTTATACTTGAGTTAATGGCAGTTGTACTACAATCAATTATTATTTCTTTAATTTTATGACGTAACGTTACTGTCAACATGACATAGTGTTATGGACATCTTATCATAGAAGTAAGGAATTTTACTTTAAACAAATAAAAATTTCTTTGAAATCAAGTAAAATTTCTCAAATTTAAAGAAATTTGTTATTCAAACAAAGACAGATTAAATCTATGATTTAATGGCAAACTTGTTTTTAATTTCATGTAAAATTTTTTTTTCAGTGTACCCACACACTAAAGTGAGGGTATAAATATGCACATGTTTTCCGATTCCTTCAGATTTTTTCTATGAAACCGAATGCATGTAAAGTAAAAAACAATTTTCAATAATTACTCCTGATGAAATTCGAATAAAGCCAACGAAACGTTGAGTGAAACATGAAATAAATTGGTGTTTGTGGTATTAAGGTATTTGAACGTAGTTCAAATAAAGCGCCGTAAAGCGCGAGCTTCTTACCCCGGTAGATAATGCAGCAAAAGTGAAGTTTCTGTCAATCCAGGAACTTCACCTAACAGAAACGAAGCTGGAAACTTGATTTCAAGATGGATGCTCTTAGTCCAATTGAGTAAAAGTTTTTTCAGATACTCTCAATTGGTCGAAGAGCTTCCACTATCACATACATATATACTTCACGAAACTTAATTACGAAAAGACTGTTAAATTCAATTATTTCTTCATGTTCTTCATTAATTAAATGTACTTAATCTAAATGTAATTGAACACGGTGCTGGAAACTTCCTGCAAAAGTGGCGGTACTATTGGTAAAGTGGTAGTGTTATCGACTACATCAGTTTTGCTTGCCTCCATCCGTTCACTACCAGTGTTAGCCTCTTCAAACTCGAGAATTTCTGCCGAGTCGGATGGTGATCTACGAGTATAACTCAGAAGAGAGCTATAATGCGACGAGGATGTCGATTTCCTCGACGACATCTAACTGGGTGCCCGGCCACGACTCACCCACCCGACCAGTCGTATACATGTCTACTGATCTGGTATCACAGGAAGTCAATAACTTTACCCTCCCCTGATCAGTCGTAGTGAACGGACGTGTTTAGCACAGAGTGGATAGTTAAAATCTATTACGCAGTACCTATTACGCAATCGCAAAAAAAATCTGTACAAAGTCTGGAAGCCTACATCGCAGGACCTGTAGTAGTGAGCATGGATCCATCCTCAAGGACAAATGGAGCCATGTGCAATTCGCCATAATGGCTCATTACCTCAATGTCCGAAGAGAAATGCCGGGCAAACCACAAGTCTGCAACGATGCAGGATGGCATCAGGGGAGAGTAAAGCTCTTATATTTCGGTGATGCCAGATCAGTAGATCTGTATAAGGCTTCTCTGAGTCGAGTGGGTGAGCTGTGGCCGGGTGCCACCCTAGAGCCATCACCTGGGTTACAAAAGAGCCCTTCAACCCGGCTGACATATTAGAAATAATAAAAAATTCCAATCCTGGTCTGCCGACCCATAATTGGAGAATTAGCAAGGTGGGTGAGGCGGATGGTAAAAAGCGACAGGTCAATTTGATCCTTAACGCTGAATCCACCTCCCATATATAAAGTGCAAGTGCAACCCTGCAATGTAGTTTCGAGACTATAGCCTTGAAGGTATACAAGCAGGATATAGCTCCCACTGCGGAAGGCGAGTCGTCGACCGTGGTTGATACAAGGCTTTCTGGACTCTAACTCTAACAGAAGATCTCTAACGTCGTTCTCTGAGGATGAAAACACTACTTCGGATACTGAGGGAAGTCTCCGGACTCTTTGACGCATCTGGCGGGGACATGCTCCCCGATGATACGGACGAAGAGTTCGATAACACCCTTGTCGGGGTGGATGTCAATCTGTCGATTACCAATGATGGTAAGAACTCTACAGATTAACCTCCATCACGCTAAAGCAGCCTCAGCGGCTCTATTGCTGCGCCTGTCCACAGGCTCAGTAGACGTCATCCTGATCCAGGAGCCCTATGTAGTAGGAGGACGGGTGTGCGGTATCAAGACACCAAACTTTAAACTGCTTGTGGCCAATTACGAAGGCACTCCAAGAACCTGCATTTTGGCCAGGAAAGATCTAATTATCTTTCTCCTGGCTACCTTAAGTGGTAAAGACCAAACATCTGCTAGTCTAGAGATCGGCAATCGCATATATTGGGTGGTCTCCAGCTACTTGCCTTATGAAGCTGTAGTACCGACTGCTCTATTCAGGGAAGTAGTAGAAGAAGCAACTTCTGACGAGGTCGAGCTGATTATTGGCGCAGACACGAACGCTCATCATACTATCTGGGGTAGTACGGATATTAACAATAGGGGTGATTCGCTTCTTGGCTTTATTCTAACTACCAACCTAAGTATTTGTAACATAGGTAATAAACCGAACTTTACAATTAAAGACAGACAAGAAGTACTAGACGTAACGTTTGCGTTTGACCGGGTGTCAGACAAAGTTATTGGGTGGAATGTACTGGACGACATCTCATTCTCAGATCACCATTATATAGAGTTCAAACTCGCCGAAAAAGCGCCTAAACCTGCTGTCCACAGAAATGTGAGAAAGACAAAGTGGCACCTGTATGAGAAGAATTTCAAGAAAGTCCTCAACTCCAAACTTCTGTAGGAACCGAATGACAAAGCCGGTCTGGATAATCTGGTCGAGCACATCACCACATAATTCAATAGTTCCCTTGAAGAAGCCTGTCCAAAAACAAGGTACAGGGGTAAAACTAATCCCCAATGGTGGACTTCTGAGCTAACGGCTTTGAAAAAGACCTGCAACTAGCTATTCAACAAGGCTAAATCTACTGGGGTCGCTAATGTTTGGGATGCATATAAAGAGCAACTCAAGATCTATAAGAAGGAGCTTAGAAAGGCGCAAAGACGCTCTTGGTATACCTTCTGTGGCGAAGTGGAAAAGGTCTCCGACGCCGCAAGGCTGAGGAAAATACTATCAGCTTCACCCTGTACAGTGGGTTACTTGCAGGAGAAGGCAAATAATTGGACCAAAAACAGAAAGCAGTCGCTCATTGTACTGCTCGACACACATTTCCCGGGGAACTCTCTTACAGAACCAGAGGATAAGCAGGACCAACAAGAGTGCGAGTGGACTGCGAGCGCCGCTAGCTTGTTGACTGAGAGATCCAGAATAAGCTGGGCTATTAATAGCTTTGAGTCCTTCAAGTCACCTGGACCAGACGGCATCACTCCAGCAGAAAATGTTAAAGTGCATTATCCCCTGGCTGGAGAAAACTTATGTAGGCTGTATCAGGCTTTCATACATCCCGAATCGATGGAGGGATACGTTTTCTACGACTGATCAGAGATCTAGAATAAGCTGGGCTATAAACAGCTTTGAGCCCTTCAAGTCACCTGGACCAGACGGCATCACTCCAACAGAAATGCAGAAAATGTTAAAGTACATTATCCCCTGGCTGCAGACAATTTATGTAGGCTGTATTAGGCTTTCATACATCCCGAATCGATGGAGGGATACCAAAGTGGTATTCATTCAGATCAATTAGCCTATCCTCTTTCCTATTGAAAAGTCTGGAAAGACTTTTAGATTATTCCATTAGGCAAAACCTGGATACAAAACTCCTGTCGGGGAACCAACATGCTTACAATAAGGGAAAGTCAACAGAATCAGCCCTGCACGAACTTGTGAGCACTATCGAATCGTCCCTACATTTCAAAGAATTCACCATGGTGGCGTTTCTTGACATAGAAGGGGCTTTTAACAACATATGTACACCCAGATGCGGTAATCGCGGCATTGTCACATCTAAAGGTGAACTCTTTCTTGATTAGACTAATTCAAAGACTACTCAACAGAAGACGCATAACAGCATGTCTAGGGTCCAAAGCTCTAACAAGGTTTGTAAACAGAGGGACCCAACAAGGAGGAGTACTGTCTCCACTAATTTGGAACCTAGCGGTGAATGAAATCCTGCTAGATCTAGAACGTTGTGGCTGCAAGGTCGTGGCATATGCAGACGACCTGGCAATCGCAGTGAGTGGCAAATTGTAAAACATCCTCCGAGATATACTACAGGTGGCTCTGAACAAGTTGGCTAGACGGGCCAGAAGCAGCGGTTTGGTTGTTAACCCAAACAAGACAGAATTGGTTCTCTTTACTAGGATGAATAATGTCCCTCATGTGGACCCTCCCCCTCGGATAAATGGAACAGATCTAGTCTTTTTTGAAAGTGAAAAATTTTTAAGAATAATTTTGGATAGGAAACTGTCATTCAGACGAAACGTACTGGAACGTGTAAAGAAGGCCAACATCGCCCTATATTCCTGCCCATTGTCCATTGGATATATATAGCAGTGGTTCGTCCAATACTGTTATACGGCATTGTGGTATGGTGGACGGAAACTGACAAACTAACCATCACAAACCTGCTATCAAGGGTTCAGAGAAAATTTTACCGATTTTGTTCCCGTGTTTTTTATGGATTGCCAATAAAATTTACAATACCATGAAAAAAAGAAGCGATAAGATATGTCAAGAAACAAAAAAGTTATGGCCCTATAAAATCAAATTTTTGAAAAAATTTCATTTTTGGAGATTTTTTGGCGAAAAAGTCCATTTCGTATTTAGGTCTTGCAAAAAAAGTTTGTTACAGAAAGTTAGAGAAAATCCGAAGCCAAAATTTTAATTGTTGTGGTTGCCACGCTTCTCCGATTTGGACCTTTTTTTACATAAATTTCAAAAGTTTGGTCGATTTTCTCCAATCGCAAAGCTAAATTGTTAAATTTTTTTTATTTATTTGTATTAGGGCGTAACAAAATCAACTGCAAAGGGAATACCGAGCGCGGCTTTTCATATCATCTGAAATTTAATTTGTATTTCAGTTTATCAAAGTAGTATTTCACTAACATCGGGTTATTTAAGTGTGATTCTAACTTACAAGCCTCCTTGATTGAACAGATGTTTTTTACACACAATGCAAATTTGTGGCTTTAAAATTATCTTTCGGTGGAGGAAGTTTCCTTGCCTTCTCAATAACGCGTTCCAAAATATGTTCCGGCCGCCCGAAACACATTCTCAGCATGAGTTTATTTTGACTAACTCTTTGGCTTTGCCTTTGAGACTCGATTATATCCGTATTACGTTTTCGGCATGAGAATAACCGGCAACTGACGTACTGGTCTAGAAACTGCTAATAAAAAGCGGCTATTCCTTCGGATCACCTTGAAAGTGCGGCAAATCTCTGGGTATAGCTTGTCGTGCCGCTAACTGAGATGATGTAGGCCCCACAGCGAAACTCTAGTTAGATGATATGTTCGAGGAAACACATGGCGATGACTCGGTTCGCCCTATCTGAGATAGTAGCTGGTATTTTTTCTCGAGGAATTCTTGCTGTATTTGTTGTTTCTCCTCCAGCCTCTTAAAGTGCAAATCCCATTGGAACACTGAATTCGCATTTATTGATTTAGGCGCTGATTGCTGCTGTTTGTTAGTGTCATAATGTAAACATGGTATCATTGTATTTATTCGTCGATTATTCCTATTATATATTAAGAACGGTCCCAACGCATCCACTCTTACCCGCCCCTTCCGACCGAGGGGGCCACATCCCCATGACGTAGGGATTGCGTACACACCATGATCCGGACCATGGCGGGTTAACAGTAGAGTGTGGAAATACCAGCTACAGGATCATTTCAACAGCCGGCACATGCAAAAATTCAAATTTGTACGTTGTAATCAATATGTTATAGTTGGTAATATCTGGAAGGTCTATATGGTACATTGAATCCAATCCTAGAGGGCACATCACCATTTATAACTTTCAGCACCATTGTGGTGTTCAGCATAATACGTCTGCTCTTAAGAGTAGGCAGTCTTATCACACTCAACCTGCTAGTATAGGGTGGAAGACTAAAATCACTATTCCAATGAAGATGTCTTAAAGCGAATAATAAAAATAGTTTTTGAACCGATTCAATCTTATCAACGTAAGTCCCGTATTGGGGGTCCCACACTAGAATAGGTCTAACTAGGGACGTCTACAACTGCCTAGCTTAATGAAACGTCATAAGATTTATTCACCATTGTAATTATGTGATTATTGAAATTGAGTTTCGGATCCATTAACATACCAAGATCCACAAAGGATTCAACAGTATCTAAATTGGAACCATGAAGACTAAAACTAGATGGAATCGCCCTCGACCTAGAGAAACACATATGTTTACATTTCTTAAGATTAAAGTACATGCAATTTATATCACACCAATTTCCAAAACTAAGCAAATCATTTTGAAGGACTATTGAATTTTCTGATATTTTATAAGAATAAAATATCTTAACATCATCTGCATACATCAGTAAATTAGAACTAAAAATTGATTCTGGCAAATCGTTGATGAATAGCAGAAACAGAATGGGACCAATATGGCTACCTTGGGGAACCCCAGATGGAACAAAATCGGATCAGAACAGGATCTACCAAATTTCACAATCTGAATACGTCTATCAATACAAGACGATATCAAACGCAATAAGTTGTTACTAAAACCAATAAGATCCAGCTTATGTATTAAGAGTTTGTGATAGACTCTGTCGAAAGCTTTACTAAAATCTGTATAAATTACGTCTGTCTGATTACCAAGAACAAACTCGTTTATAACCTGAGAAGAAAATTGCACTAAATTTGTCACAGTTGAGAGACCTTTTTGAAATCCATGTTGGAATGGACTTAGAATAGACGATACTTTATGAGATAAAATCTCAGTAACCATTTTCTCAAAATGGTTTGGAATTATACTTAATTTTGCGATTCCACGATAATTCCCCACATTAGTGAGGCTTCCAGATTTATGAAGAGGGGTTAAGTAAGATGTTCTCCAAATGGATGGGAAATAGCCAAATTTTAAAGAAATATTAAATAGGAATGTAAGCGGAACAGCAAGACTTTGAGCACAATATTTGAGGATTATACTAGGTACACCATCGAGACCAACACTATTAGAAGATTTAAGCTTGACCAAACTCGAAAATACAACTGGGAAATCAAAATAAGGTATACTCAACTGATTCAATGAAGGAATATTATAAGGATAGGAGTCGACTAGTTGTCTCTGTTGATGAGGGACAACAATGAATTCAATGTCGTTAGTTATGTCAAGATATACACGTTCAGACGACAACGAACAAACTACAGCGATGAGGACACCACCACCAATTTTATTAAGACGATCTTTTCTGTATATCACGTATTCATTAGATAAAATTTCCGAATCAAATATATTAGGTTTTAACCAGGTCTCGGTGAAAGACAAAACAGAGAAATCGAAGTCAAAACTATCAGCAAATAAGCGCGTTAATTTGGTATTAAGCCCTCTTACATTCTGATAAGGTATCACCAGAGTGTTTCTTAGTTTTTTGGAAAATTAGAATGCCTCGCAGGTAAACGAGCCAGGTTATCTACCCTATCCACAAATTCTTTCACAAATGCCTTTGGAGGCCAAAAATTGGAATCTATCAACCTATCAACGATTTCAGGTTGAACAATAACCTTAAATGATGATCTTGTAGCCGTTGAAGGTAATCTCATCTTGACTGTCTTCAGATAGAAATTACCATCAATCTTGTATTTAATATAGTCATCTAAATCTTCAGAGGACGTATCTAAGGAAAAACGTGAAACAAAAACTACTTTCTTGACTGGCACCACAGTCAGTGTTTTCGTTTTCCTACTTTCTCTTTGCGCCGTATTCCTACACAGAGCCGAAAATACAATGATTTTTTAACCATGTGTCTGGTTAAATTTTTCATGGTAAATGTTTGATTACGAAGACAAAAATAACCTTATATAAGTTCAAATGTACATGAAAAATGGTTAAGTTAACATTATTGTTGGAGATCGCCCCAACCCCCTCGACGACGATATCGACATGGATCTCATCGATTTGCATTAATCGATATCATCGCCGAGTTAATCGAGGAGGTCCCTACCAATGACAGCTGGTTTGAAGTTTTAGTTCGTCTTGAGCCTTTTGAAAGACCACTCTATCAATAAAGAGACCGCCCGTGTCTATTGTTTTTTATAAAAGCCAAAAACTTTGTTTTCTTTGGATACCACAGCACCTCACGTAAGTATCGCTCGTATACTTACTTTGTCCTATTGTGTTTGTTTTGTGGTTAACCCCCATCAACAAAGTGCTACACAGTTGCCGCTCCGTGCAACAACACTCTACTCAACAGGCTTCTAACACGCTTCCGTAGTTTAGAACCCAACAGATCCGCCGATTTAGGCAGGATTCTGTTCATGGTCCTTCGAACCTTAAACCAGAATTAAATTCAGTGAAAGTATTTAAAATTCAGTGAATATATTTAATTCAGGTTTCATTATTAAATGCAGTTCTTTGTAATCATAGTTGAAACATTCCGTGCTTTGTTGTGTTTTGTACCAAATAGTACCAGAAAACTCATCGCAGAGTAGTTTCCCTCTACTTTTCCCCTCGTATGAAAAACTTGTTGGTCATCAAGAAGTAATTATTAAGAAAGTACGTTTCAAAACAACACTGTGTACACGAAAGCTTTCGATTGACAGTTCACTGTGCATATGATTGTTAGCGACGGACAGACAATTCATTTCAGTGTTATAGCTGCTTGTTTGGTTAAGTTCTCTCACAAAGAGTTGCATTGACAAACAAACGTATGCAAACACCCTCACAGACAATATAACAAACAATATACTGAGTGAACAGCGTTATTTCTATAACCACCGGTCGCTCAGCTGCTTGAAATCCAAAGTTGTTTACCTTCTCTCACTTGAAAAGAATAACAAGAAAACGCCCCGACCCAATAGAACAGAATCGATCATTCTGTTAGTCGAGCACTTGTATACAAGTTAGATTTGTTGTAACGGAACACACGTACTCACGTTTGTTTGTTCATTACCACTGGTTCGAGTTGGGAGGTTTGATAGACAAGACTGTTATACGTGCGCGCTACACAAATCAGATCGGTATCTATCTATAATAGATTCCTACTGTTCGTACCTACGAATAGATTCCTACTGTTCGTACCTACTAATAGATTCCTACTGTTCGTACCTACGAATAGATTCCTACTGTTCGTACCTACGAATAGATTCCTACTGTTCGTACCTACTAATAGATTCCTACTGTTCGTACCTACGAATAGATTCCTACTGTTCGTACCTACGAATAGATTAATGAGGTTCCTACTGTCAGAAATCTGAAGTGTGGGGGCAACGAAGTGGACCGGGTCCAGCTAGTATAAAATAAAAATAAAATAAAATAAAATAAAATAAAATAAAATAAAATAAAATAAAACAAAATAAAATAAAATAAAATAAAATAAAATAAAATAAAATAAAATAAAATAAAATAAAATAAAATAAAATAAAATAAAATAAAATAAAATAAAATAAAATAAAATAAAATAAAATAAAATAAAATAAAATAAAATAAAATAAAATAAAATAAAATAAAATAAAATAAAATAAAATAAAATAAAATAAAATAAAATAAAATAAAATAAAATAAAATAAAATAAAATAAAATAAAATAAAATAAAATAAAATAAAATAAAATAAAATAAAATAAAATAAAATAAAATAAAATAAAATAAAATAAAATAAAATAAAATAAAATAAAATAAAATAAAATAAAATAAAATAAAATAAAATAAAATAAAATAAACATGGGGTCAACCATTTGCACTAGGTTTGAATATGAAACGGATAACGTCATAAGTGTGTGCAATAAGTTCTCAAAAATCTCAGAAAAAGAATTGTCTGAATCCTTGTTAGAGACAAAGTTAGAGTCACTAGAAGAAGATTGGCACAATGTCCGTAGTGCATTTGAGAGTGTATATTTGGCAGACAACAAAGTAGTAGATCAAATATTCAAGCAGGAAGCAAAAGAAATGTTTGAATCCACTCGGGAAGAATATCAGATAACTAAGGCTAAAATGCTGGATATTCTTAAGCGAAAGAGAACTTTTTCAAATGGTGCACAAAGAGCGGAAATGACGAATCCCTCATTACTTCATAGTTCGACCATGTACCCGGTAAATACAACCTTTGATACATCAGAAATATGCATTAAGGTTCCTCCTTGTGACACACAAGACTTTTATGGAAGCTATGAAGAATGGCCGGCCTTTAGGGATATGTTTACTGCCATATATGGCAATCACCCTCGACTTACGTCGGCGCAAAAGTTATATCATTTGCGAAATAAAACTAAGGGCGAGGCGGGAAGAATAGTTGACAAATACCCTTTGTCAGATCAGAATTTCACACTAGCCTGGGACGCCTTACGAACAAGATATGAGAATAAAATAGTCCTAGTTGACAATCAGTTGACGATTCTGTTTAATATCGCTCCCGCTCGATCGGAAAGCAGCCAAGATATAAGAAGAATCCAAACAACAATTAGCGATTGTCTCGCAATACTTACAGCACATGAGGTCAACGTAGAACAATGGGATCCAATTCTTATTTATTTGTGTTCAACAAAGCTGCCCGTTGAAACATTAACTTTATGGGAACAGTCCCTGGAGTCCCATTCTGACTTGCCACAGTGGTCGCAAATGGAGGAATTTTTGATAAATAGACATCAGGTGGTGGAAAGGATTGACGTACTCAGACAACAACAAAAACCATTGGAATCACGGGTAGAGAAAATACCGCAAAGTAATATCAAAGCTGCACAGTCAAATGGCTGCTTGCTTTGCGGTAAGAATCATTTTTTGAGGAATTGCTTAAAATTTGGTAGTATGCCAGTGAAACAGCGAGTAGACTTTGTGCGCGATCATGGCTACTGTAGCAATTGCTTAACGAGTGGCCATAATAGTCAAGAATGTAGAAGTATGCATAGATGTACCTATTGTAGGAAAAATCATCATACTAAATTACATTTAGGAAAGCCAAATCCCACTCAGAGGCCCTCAATGCAAACTATAAGTGAGAATATAAATCCTTTCCGCTCGGGAAGGGAACTACAAACCTCCTCACATGTCATGACAGATGAAACGAATGAAGAACCACCATGTTGTTCAAGCTCAGCTGATCACGCAGCTAACGTACAAAATTATATGACTATCAGTGAGGAAGACATAGTTCTGCCAACTGCCATGATTCAGATTAAGCACTCAGGTGAAACTTTTACAGTAAGAGCATTGATAGATTCCGCATCAAAAAGGTCATTTCTAACAAAAAAGATAGTGAAACGGCTTGGAATAAGTACACAGAATGCTAATTTTAAAATAAGTGGGCTAAGCGGAACAGTGGTAGCAAATTCCACCAAGATATGCAACGTCACATTATGTGCGAAAGTGCATAATTTTACGCACAGCACTGATGTAATAGTTGTGAGTAATTTGACAAGCCTATTACCATCGCGTACCATTTCGGTTCCCGATCTGAGCCAAGTGCGGCATTTAGAACTCGCAGATCCTGGATTTCTAACATCAGGACAGGTAGACATGCTCCTAGGTAGTGACGTAATTCCCTACATAATTTTGGAAGGAACACAAAGAAACGTCCTAGGAGATATGGTAGCTCAGAATTCAATTTACGGATGGTATATATATGGCCCAGTGAAAACCAACTCCATGTCCCTTGCAATGGTTGATATCGAACCATTGGAGGAAGATATTGGATTGTTACTCCGAAAATTCTGGGAACAAGAAGAAGTCGTCCGGACACCAATTATGTCTGAATCAGATGCGCTTTGTGAGGAATTCTATAAAAAAACAACATATAGACGATCAGATGGAAGATATGTAGTTAAATTGCCTTTTAAGAAAGACTTTCCAGATTCTTTGTTTTTGGAATCGTCTCGATTCATAGCAAAGTGTCAATATGAGCATTTAGAAACAAAGAATTTGAAAGAAGAACAGCTTTACAAGGTGTATAATGAAGTTTTGAACGAATACTTCACATTAGGTCACATGCATAAAACAGGATCTAAAGAGATCTGTTATGAAGGCAAATACTATTCGTATTATTTACCACACCATGCAGTATTTCGTCCAGAAAGCGCTAGTACAAAGGTTCGAGTGGTTTTCAACGGTTCAAGGAAAACAAAAAGTTCCTTTTCGTTGAATGATGTCCTGCACGTAGGACCCATATTGCAGAGAGATCTTACTGCGGTCATCTTGAATTGGCGCCAATATGAATTTGTATTTAATGGTGACATTGAGAAAATGTACCGCCAGATAATGGTTGATGAAACTGATCGCCCGTATCAGAGAATATTATTTAGAAGAAATCCTAGTGGACCGATAGAGGATTATGAACTGTGCACGGTCACATTTGGCATTAATTGTGCTCCTTATTTAGCAATACGCACGTTATTGCAGTTAGCATCGGACTCAGAAGTCGAGAATCCGGTTGCTTCTAGAATTCTAAGAAAAGAGATTTATGTGGACGACATATTAACAGGGGGTCATACTATCGCCTCAGCTCTAGAGGCTCAACGGCAGCTTCTACGCACTCTAGATTCTGCCGGATTTCCTCTCAGGAAATTAACTGCAAATCATTCTGACCTCCTGAAGGAAGTCCCGACTCAAGACATTTTACGAGAAGATTTTCTAAAGATTGAAGATACGAGTTCTACAAAAACATTAGGCATTCGGTGGAATGCTTTAAGCGATTCTTTTTCATACTGTGCGGAGCCACTAACGGTAGCAAATTGTACCACAAAAAGAAAAATCTTGTCCGCCGTATCCAAATTGTTCGATCCAGCAGGATGGGTAACACCTATCACCATACAGGCAAAAATACTTTTACAAGATTTATGGCTAGATGGATTGCAATGGGACGAAATAGTAAATGCATCCATTCTTTCGAAATGGAACGTATTCATTAAACAATTAAAAGAGATCGAGTCAATTAAAATCCCACGATGGGCTCACTTTCGTCCGGAAAGTAAGATAGAAATTCATGGTTTTTGTGATGCCTCTGAAAAGGCCTTTTGTGCTAGTGTGTATATCCGATCCGAAAGTAGGTCAGAGTGTTCCGTCCATTTACTTGTGGCAAAAAGCAGAGTGGCACCGTTAAAAAAGATTAGTTTGCCAAGATTGGAGTTATGTGGTGCCGAGTTGCTATCCAACTTGGTGCGCCACACTGTCTCTAACTTAGAATATGAGAAGGTTAATTCAACATTTGTGGACGGATTCCACTATAGTCTTAGGGTGGCTCAAAAAACACCCTTCAGCATGGAACACCTATGTTGCCAATCGTACCACTAATATTCTTCAAAATGTGGGTAAGGCAACATGGAGACACGTCTCTTCTGGATGTAATCCTGCTGATATTGGGACAAGAGGATGTGAGGCTCTATCACTGGCACAAAACTCCTTGTGGTGGAACGGCCCATCCTGGCTTCTGAGCTCGTCAGATTCATGGCCAAAATCCATACCACCTTCCATCGATCTACCCGAGAAACGAAGTGTTAAGGCTTTTCACGTGACCGATATTGAGAGTAGCATAATTGATCGATTTTCATCGTACCCCCGAGCCTTGTCCGTCTGTGCCTACATGTATCGTTTTATACATTGTTCGCGGAAAGGTTTAAAGGTTTGTGTGCGCACCGATCAAATACTTACGCAGGCAGAACTTAAACACGCTAAGACGAAACTTATTCAGTTGACGCAACGTTTATATTTTGCTCAGGAGTACGATGACCTTAGTAAGTCAAAACCAATATCTAAACAGAGCACGCTACGGGCACTGAATCCATTTCTGGATAGTATGGGTGTTATACGAGTTAATGGTAGACTGGCTAATGCCACTTTGACATATGACGAACGATTTCCAATTATACTACCTAATTCGTCGCAATTATGTTGTATTTTTCTCGAGTTCGTACACTCCACACTCTTACATGCAGATATCTCCCTCATGATGAACGCTGTTCGGAGTGAATTTTATATTCCAAGCCTCAAACGGTCGGTCAAGAAATGTATCTATCAATGTCTAACCTGCGTCAGGTACAAGCAGAAGATGAGGTCTCAAATTATGGGAGCCCTGCCGGAGGAAAGGTCATCTTTGTCGCTGCCATTTACGTATGTAGGGGTCGATTTCGCGGGTCCATTCCAGGTGAAGGCAGGCACACTAAGGAATTCACCCTTCACGAAGGCATATGCTAGTATATTTATCTGTTTCTCGACTAAGGCAATTCACCTTGAAGCTTGTTCGAGCTTATCCGCCGAAGCTTTTCTAGCCACATTCGCAAGATTTATAGGAAGACGAGGGCTGCCAAAGTGTCTTATGTCCGATAATGGCACCAATTTCGTAGGGGCAAGTCGCATATTCCTCAAAGAATATATGAGTTTTTTGAAGCTGTCTGCTAAGGAGGCAACAGAGAAATATGCCGCACAAGGGTTTGAATGGAAATTCATTCCCCCAAGCGCACCACATATGGGTGGTTTATGGGAAGCCGGAGTAAAAAGCTTCAAAATACACTTTAAAAAGATTGTCGGAGGACAAAAATTTAATTTTGAGGAATTTTGCACGGTACTCGTAAGAATTGAAAGTGTACTAAATTCCCGGCCAATATCTCCGTTATCGGAGGACCCTGATGATCTGCAAGCCTTAACACCTGGCCATTTTCTGCGAGGTGGACCTTTATTATTCGCGCCCGAACTTCCAGCTGACAATCTATCTGTCATCAATCGCTGGGAAAAATTGAAGGCCTTGCATCATAAATTCAGTAAGAGGTGGAAGACTGAATACCTTCATGAATTACATAAACGGTATAAATGGCAGTATCCAAAACAAGATTTGAAAGAAGGCGATTTCGTCGTGGTGAAAGATGAGTTGCTACCTCCTAATGAGTGGAGAATGGGACGCATAGAATCGGTACATAAAGGCTCTGACAATCGAGTGCGAGTCGCCGATGTTAGAACATCAGCGGGAATCATAACGCGACCGGTTGTGAAGTTATGCGTTTTACCTATATGTGAAAAATCAGTAGATTAGCAAGTCCGTTGCTTACATGTTGTGATGTCCACACCAATTATAATCATTAATCCATCGCCCGTATGGGATCATTTTGTTTTCTCTTTCCGTTTTTGTTTCTTTCTTTGTTCTTTACATTTCTTTGAGGTCTCTCACAGTGAAAATATGAACAACCAAAACAATGATCAACAATGTTTGGTGTGCTTCAGATTCCACCCGTTGAGGTTCTGTGGCATATTCAAAAAGATGACCGTCAGGCAGCGCACTTATGCGGTACGGGTGCACAAGTACTGCGTTAACTGCTTGGCGACGTCGCATTTATTGCGAGACTGCATTTCGCCCAGAAGTTGTCAGGTGTGTGGGGAACTGCATCATACTCTGTTGCACCCGGAAGATGTCCCAAAACCACGCCAAAACGTGGAACAATGGTTGCGGAGTATGGGGACGTTGTCGGCCACAAGTGCTTCCAACCGGAGCTCCAATTCTGCCCAAGCCGCGCGACGCCACCCCATGCAGGGGCAAATGGTCCAAAGTAGGCTGGAAATAAGAGGTCGTCAGCGCCATCCGTACCAGCGACAACGTTCTCGGCAACAGCAACAACGTCCTCGGCAACAGCAACAACGTCCTCGGCAACAGCAACAGCAACAACAGCCTCAGCATCAACAGCCGCAGCATCAACAGCCTCAACAGCAACATCCTCAACAGCAACATCCTCAACAGGAACAGCCTCAACAGCAACAGCCTCAACAGCAACAGCCTCAACAGCAACAGCCTCAGCAACAACAGCCTCAGCAACAACGTCGACGTCAGAGACGGCAAGGGCAAGCCTCATCAATGTCCCCGAATAACAATATTCTTCAAAGCTTGAGTGCAGTGTCCCTTGTCCAGGAGGGCACACAAGCCATGATGAGAGAGGTATTGGCAGCTTTGGGGAAGATTGCGGGGGCGCTGAATATTGCATCCATGCAAGGGGGGCGGCATGTTGGAGATCGCCCCAACCCCCTCGACGACGATATCGACATGGATCTCATCGATTTGCATTAATCGATATCATCGCCGAGTTAATCGAGGAGGTCCCTACCAATGACAGCTGGTTTGAAGTTTTAGTTCGTCTTGAGCCTTTTCAAAGACCACTCTATCAATAAAGAGACCGCCCGTGTCTATTGTTTTTTTATAAAAGCCAAAAACGTTGTTTTCTTTGGATACCACAGCACCTCACGTAAGTATCGCTCGTATACTTACTTTGTCCTATTGTGTTTGTTTTGTGGTTAACCCCCATCAACAAAGTGCTACACAGTTGCCGCTCCGTGCAACAACACTCTACTCAACAGGCTTCTAACACGCTTCCGTAGTTTAGAACCCAACAGATCCGCCGATTTAGGCAGGATTCTGTTCAATTATATATGGTTGCTTTTTTTTGAAAGAGAGGCAGAAAAATGTGCGAGATAAACAACAATTCGGCTCTGTTGTGGTCGACGTTTTTCAACTGCTTTGTGTTAGACGAAGTTGAGTATTAAGTTAAACGAAGTTGAAACGAATGCGACTGTCGTCATAAGAGAATTTATCTCGCTCATTGAAAACACAACCAAATGCCAGCTTCGGTGCTTGATCGAGTGCGGGAGTTCAGTTGGTGTTGAATAGTCGATGGGACTAGTGCTGTTGTCGGAAGCTGTTGGTATAGAGGTAAGTAGTAAAACATTTTGTAAAGAACTACATTCATAAGTATGTATGTACATATGTGTATTTAAAAAGTGAAATAATAAAATATGTATGATAAAAATGTTAATAGTGTTTTGTGCCTGTTTAATTATAGTAAAGGCGAATGTAATATTAATATTATTTTTTGTGATTATGCCATTACAATTGTGAAATTCAGTGGTTAAGAGTGGAAAAAAATATGTACACGCTGTCGCATTAACTGAGCATGAAAAAACAACAATGTATGTACGTAAGTATATGCAGCAGCAAGCAAACATACGGGGAGAAGTGATGTGTACGTGTGGGTATGTGTTCATCTTGTCTTTTCGTTTGAACACTTGTGGCTGCTACGCCGTACATACATACTTTAGTTTTTTTTGTTGTGCGATGTTGATACTGTTAAATGTACATACATACATATGTTGGTAGATGTGCTTTCGTAATACCTACATACATACATATAGACGATGTTTTTGTTTTTTTCTTTTCAGTTGTTTCTTTTCTGTGGCTTGCGGCTGCTTGTGCTGGGAGTCCGGCCTTGAATCTGTTGGTAAGTTGTGCCAATACTAGAAACTGTTGATAAGCTGTATCAATACTAGTTGTAGTGTGCGAAGTAATTACAGGAAAAGTGGTATGCATGCATACATTTGTTTTTTTATACCCTCACTTTAGTAATACGAGGGTATATATCATTTGCAACGGGCCAAAAGTGTAACACATTGAAGGAGTGATCTAAGACCATAAGTATGTTCAGCGCATATTAGTCTCGGGTCATTTTAAGTCGAATGAGATATGTCCGTCCGTCTGCTGGCTAGTGCGCACGATAACTCTCGAAAAGAGTAACCGATTCACTTCAAATTGGTCGGTCGGTTTTACCGACTGAAACTTTCTTACTTGTTTTTAATATACAATTCAGTGCACTTCCTTGAAGTATCATCCATTGACTTACCCAATCCTTGATTTTTATATCTATTCCGATTATGATTTTGGTGGGACATCGGCTTTCTATCAGATTGCCTTTGTTATTAATCTCCTCTCTCCTATAAGTTTGCCGTAAGATCGGACTAAGCTCAGTACCCCAAACTAAGTGCCTAACCGTCCTGGGCCCTTAATAATCGAAAGATTCAGGGAGTTTACGTGGACGGCACCTTTTGAGCGGGGACTGATCACATGTTGGTCAAGCACAGAATCGTAGGCACTTAACTTATATTCACAGAGCAGATTTTTCCATCAGATCAGCCCATCGGTAAAAGCTTATGCTCTTTGAACTACAGAATTTAGGTAAAAAGTCAAAAGATCTTCTTAGAATTGCACCCTTTTTTACATTTATACTTATATTTTCTAACCTTTTTCTTTTTTTTTTCTTTTCAGGGGTTTCTTATACATATATATATATATATATATATATTTTGTAAATAAAATAAAAAATAAAAATGCGAAAGTTAAATTTTTCTTGTTTTATTTGATATAAATATTAAACATTATTGAAACAACTATGTTTCTGGTTACATGAAGTAACCACTAAATAGTGAAATTAACAATAAAAAAGGTTTCAATAACAATCTTTATAGTTAATAATATTAACAATTGCATTGTTAAATTGAACATGCATTGTTTCAATAAATTAACTATGAAATGTTAATATTAACAATTTTCATGGTTAAAAAATTCAAAAATGCATTGTTAAAGTAACAATTATTATTATAATATTAACAATTTTCATGGTTAAAAAATTCAACCATGGAATAGTTAAATTAAATATTATTATTGTTAAATACCAGTAAACAAGATAATGTTCAAATTAACCTTATATAACGTAGACTCCAAATCATGTTTATTTATGGTTAAGTTAACCTTATATAAGGTTAATTTTTGGCTCAGTGTAGTAACAGGTGGCGGAACAACAACTTGCGTAACCACAAGGCGGAAACCACAGGTAGAATTGGAGTTACCTCCTGCGAAGTTCCTGCAGGAGCAGTTAATGGAGCTGCCCTCTCATTAGGATTAGGTAGCACTGTTGGAATTGAGGGCGTGTCCGGCTTTTTTGGATCAGAAACATTAGGCTGATCAATGTTTAATTTGTTCATCAACCTTTTTCGTTTCTGTCCAGAAGAAGCCGGCGAACTAGCATACCCGTCTAGGTTAGGATAATTCTTAATCAAAGCAGAGAAATTCACGAACCGCATATAGACATTGAAAATGTCTTGGTTCAGATCATTAACCTCATTCGTATACGATACGAAATTATAAAATTCAATATTAATATTTCTACACTTGATGCAGCACCAGTGAAGACCATTTTTTTCGGCATATAAAGCATCAACAGTCATGCGAGCACACTTGGCATGCCATAAGTTAGTGCATAGCCAGCACTCAATTAGTGTTTTCTTGTCGGAAGTAATTTTACAATTTCCCGATTTGCATGTCATTTTTATGTTAGGAAAAAATACACCAAAACAGACAAATAACACCAAACAATAAATAAAATCCAAACAAATAGTTAATAGAAACCCTCTACTATTTAAAAATGAGGAGCAAAAATATATCCCCACAAACAGACAAAATAAAATACACTGGCAACTATGGTGATATTCCAAACAATCAGAAGCACAAAGCAACAATAGAAAACAATAATCAACTAGGACAAACGCAGTGACACAAAAGCACCAACACTTGTTGTAGCGGAAAAGAATGTTTCACCGAAACAAATAATCAACAAAAATTAAAGGAAAACTAATAAATCACAAACAGAAAATAATACAAAGATTTTTTTAACAAAATCACGATTAATGACACCAAATTAATTAGTAAAAAATGAGCGCCCCAGTAGGCGAGTTGGTAGCGTACTCGCCTATGAGTTTGGGGGTCGTGGGTTCGATTCCCACCAGAGGCTCCGGTCTGTCGCTGCAAACATTTAGCCATATGTTCTTTGTAACCCGGCCTTTTCCTGGACCTTAAAATTAGAATATAAATTTACTTTGTATTGTAATTCAAATAAATAAATAAATAAATAATTAAGTAATTTGACACTAAAATACAATTATTTTGACACTAAAGCACAAAACACTTGTTGTTTTAGCGCAGACAATTTTTTTCCAGGAACAAAATTCTACAAATTTGGTCAACACCCAAAAATAAACTGATACAAATAAGTACACCACTGATAATAATACGTATCTGAACAAAATTTAGAACAAAAATCGATTTTATTCCCACAAAATTTATTAAAATAAAATAACACAACTTGACACAAGCCATATTTGATATCGATTACATGCATATGGATTATTCATATTCATATTCATCAATACATGTCATTTTTGTAATCAAAAGGGGCATTTGAAAATAGTGTGTTTTAAAGAGAAAAAACAAATACACCAAGTTCATGAAAAAGGAACGACAGTTGAAGAATTGTTGTTTGTGAATTCTAAAGGCGAAGTAAATAAGTTAAGCAACAAAATCATGCACAGTCTGCGGGTAAATGAAGAAATGATAACTTTCGAAATAGACACGGGATCACCGGTTTCTATTATTAATTTGTCAGATGCCAAACGTTATTTCCCGACATTGAAAGTGTGTCATCCCGATGTGGAGTTTGTGAGTTATTGCGGTACAACTTTGCAATGTGTTGGATACATATGTGTCGCAGTGACAGGTAGCGATGAGGAGAAAAAATTAAAATTGTATATTGTGCGATCGAACCAAAAACCAATTCTAGGAAGAGAATGGTTACAGAAAATTAAATTAAATTGGCAAAATATTTTGGGAGCAAAGGGCTACGGTACAGTAAACGAAATTTGTTCAAGGAAGGCTATATTTAGTAAAGAGTGCCTAATAAGGAAATACCCAAAAATATTTTCCAAGTCAATGGGTAGAATTGACAATTTACAAGTGCGGTTGTATGTGAAACCCGGAGCTACACCTAAGTTCGTAAAAGCGAGACGTGTGCCGTTTTCGTTGATGGATGTCGTAGCGAAACAACTCAAAGAACATGTTGATCAGGGGCTGTTCGAAAAGGTTGAAAAGAGCGAATGGGCGACACCTATAGTGGTGGTGCCGAAAAGGTATGGAGCCGTAAGATTGTGTGGTGATTACAAAGTCACTTTACACACGGTTTTGGTGATCGATGAACATCCTCTACCGACCATTGAGGAATTCTTCAGCAAGATTGCTGGTGGGGAGAAGTTTTCCAAGATCGATTTGAATCAGGCTTACTTACAGTAGGAGGTCCACCCCGATGATCGTCATTTATTATCATTAAGCACGCATAAAGGACTTTATCAGACAAGATTACAGCACCCAATAATGAAATACATATTCAACGCATAAATGAAGTGTTGGGTCGTCTCGAAAAATACAATATGACGGTGAACATCGAAAAATCTGAATTTATGAAGGATAATATAGAATACTGCGGGTACGTTATAACTAAAAAGGGCATACAGAGGATACAAAGTAAGGTGGATGCAATAAGAAACATGAAGCGACCTACACGGGGCAAAATCGACTTTTTTGATATGTTTGAATCGAAAGAAAATATATTTGGAACACAAATTTTTAAATATATATTTCTGAGCAAATAAATTCTATTTGAAAATCAATAAAATATATTTGGAATGAATATATTAATATATTACAACAAAATATATTTGCAAACTAAATTTCTCAAATAAATTATATGTTTAAGTACAAATAAAATTATTCTGAGCGCCCCAGTAGGTGAGTTGGTAGCGAGCTCGCCTATGAGTTTGGGGGTCGTGGGTTCGATTCCCACCAGAGGCTCTGGTCTGTCGCAACAAAAATTAACAAGCAACATGGTCTTTGTCACCCTGCTTCTCCCTGGACCTTAAAATTAGAATATAAATTTACTTTGTATTGTAATTCATATAAATAAATAAATAAATAAATAAATTATTCTTTAGGAATTTCTCCAAATATATTTTATTTAAAAAATAATTTCAAATCTTGTGCCGACTTTTTCGAATTTCATTTTTAATTTTTTCTTGGTTCCTAATTGTACATCCCAGTTATGATACCTTATGCAGCATTGACTTTTGTTTCAAATCAATCATTTTAAATTTAAGTATTCCAAGCCATCATTAGTTGTCAATCCACCGAAAAATTTATTTTGATCCAAAATTATAGAATTTCAGTTATTATTTATTATTTTTACGAACATTAAAAATTTCCAAAAAGAAATATTTTGAATTACTGAGCAATATAACGCAATTTAGGTACTTTCTGAATACTTAAGTGCAAATTTTTAATTTGTTTAGAAAAATAATAGTCCCAAACAAAAAAATTCCCAAATATATAACCTTTGTGTGTACCAAATATTATATATTTAGAGTATACCCTAAACATTTATATGTTTCAAGCCGAATATGTTTGGGACAATATACTACAGGAGCGATTTTTTTTCAGCGTGTAGTAATGTAGACGATGTACGTGTGTTCTTGGGCCTGATAAATTACAACGAAAGATTCATACGGAATTTGAGCGATATCGTCTACCCTCTCAATAAACTTCTTTGTAAAGATGCTAAATTTGTTTTCGATGAAAGGTGTGAAAGGGCTTTTCAGGAAGTCAAACGACAGATGCAGTCAGACACTGTTTTGTCGCACTATGACCCAAAATTGCAATTGTTCTTAGCGGTGGATGCCAGTCCGACGGGTGTTGGAGCTGTATTAAGTCCAATTGACAAGAATGGTGTGGGAAAAACCTATTCTTTTCGCTTCGCAAACATTAACTGTTACTCAGCAAAAATATTCGCAAGTGGACAAGGAGGCTTATGCAATAATTTATGGTGTACGTAAATTTTATGATTATTTATATGGAAATAGATTTTGTTTAATTACAGACAATCGTGCCGTGTCACAAATAAAGGGTTTTCCAACAAGAGGTGTTATTTTGGTATTCAAAGATAAATGCATTTTTTTTGATATAAATGATCGGATGTTTATTTCATAATAAAGAGGAAGGTCTGCCGTTAATAATGAAAAACAACATCAGCCAAATGGCCACCACGACCACGCTTACAGGAACATATGCTTTTCATGAAATTTTCCATAACCAAATCGCAAAGTGGCTGCCCTATGTCCTCGATAGCCTCACGAATTCTTTCTTTGAGGTCTTGAATCGACGCTGGGCTGTTGGCGTAGACCTTATCTTTCACGTGGCTCTAAAGGCAGAATCGCAAGGTGTTAAATCATCGAAAGATAACACGGTCCGGAAACTTTTCCCGTAACAGAGCAATGGTTTCGTTGCTTGTGTGGCACGTAGCGCCGTCTTGTTGAATGTAAACGTTGTCCAGACCATAAAAAATCATTAATCATCTCTCGATAGCGCAATCCATTCACCGTAACTGTTGATCCAACCTCATTTTCGAAAAAGTAAGGTCCAATGACCCCGCCGGATCATAAACCGCACCAAACAGTCACACGTTGAGGATGGAGAGGCTTCTCAACAATAACTCTTGGGTTTTCCGAGCCCCAGATGCGAAATTTTTGCTTGTTGACGTAGCCACCGGGGTGGAAATGGGCCTCATCAGTCAAGATGATTTTGTATCGTTCGTATCGTTTTTTTGTTCGATCGTTTTGTATCGTTCGATGATCGTGTATCGTTCCATTTTTAGTAATGGCGTAGTTTCTACTTGTCAAATGTCAAGGAATAAAATCTTCAAAGGTGGCAGCTACCGAAATAACGGGTGATTCAAAATAACACCTCTTGTTGGAAAACCCGTATTTTCACCACAAAAAGGTTTACCCATATACTCTGCTACAAGGATGCAGCACTACGCTATTTTTCTCCAGCAATTTAATTACGAAATAAAATGCAGAAGATCTAAAGAAAATGTGAACGCTGATGCATTGTCGCGATTACTAGACCGAGAAAAATATTCACGTGTGGAGGAAGATTTTGTTCTTCAGCAACAAATTATTGAAAATCTACCGGTAGCTGCAGAAGAACTTTAAAAGGAAACTGAGGCTGACAACGAAGTTACGAAATTGTTGAAATGTTTGCAGTACGGACGTAAGTGTGACTCGAAAGATAGTTTTAGTGCGGAACAAACAGAATTTAGTCTTCAGGACGGTTGTATTTTTCGTGGAATACTACACGCTGAAAAAAAATCGCCTCTGTAGTATATTGTCCCAAACATATTCTGCTTGAAACATATATATTTTTAGGGTGCACTCCAAATATATAACATTTGACACATACAAATATTATATGTTTGGGAGGATGTTGTTCTAGACAAAACTATGTTTACATCCTAATGTTTTTTATTTGCATATGTTATTTTCCAAATATATTTGCGTGAATATATATCTATTCCTTAATTGTTTTAAGTTTTCAGCAATTGAAAGGTAATTTTTAGAAATTTTTAATGTTAGTAAAATTTCTTTATAATTGAAAATAATGACTGGGAATAGTTAGAAAATAAAAATAAGTGGTTTCAAATAGAAGTTAATGCTAAGTATGCCATTTTTAATAAGAAAGCATAATTTGAAAACATGGAAAAAATGAAAACTAAAGTTCGAAAAATTCTGCAAAGTTTTGAAAATATTTTTTTTAAATAAAATATATTTGCTTTCGATTCAAACAAATCAAAAAAGGCGATTTTGCCCCGTGTAGTATACATCCCACAAAAACGTCGCGAAAGGGTGCTGAATGAATTTCACACTGCACATTTCGGTATTTCAAAAGTGAAAAATTTGGCAAGAGGTTATGTCTGTTGGAAGACCGTGGACAAGGAAATTGAAAGTGTAGTAAACAAATGTGTAGATTGCGAAAATACGCGCCCAGATCCTAAGAAGATTACTACTACACACACGTTCATGCGCCCCAAAAAGCCATTTGAGAGATTTCATGCTGATTATGCTGGACCAATATTTGGTAAATATCTGTTTGTTTTGGTGGATGCGTACACAAAATGGCCTGAGGTTCATATCTGCTCGAATATGAATACTGATACTACTATTCAGAAGTGTCGCGAAACTCTTTCCCAATTTGGGATTCCATATATATTTGTTAGCGACCATGGGAGGCAATTTGACTCGAATGAGTTTCAACATGTGTTGTTGTTATTTATTGTTGGTCTGTGCTTTTGTTATTCAGTCAGAATTTATCTTTTGGTTTGAGACCATATGTTCCATTTACTTTCTGTCTATTCCAAGAAAGTAATAGAAACAAATACAAAAATTGGTAGAGAGTTTTAATTGCTTGGTAGAATTGACTGCAGTTTCGATAGACACCACTCTATCATCTTCAGAATTCAGTAGCAATAGTGTATGTCTTTAACTTAAATCAGCTGAAATACTTGGGGAAGCAGTAAATTGCATTTAACAAGAACTGCTAACCAAACCCGTATATTGCCGAACTAAGTCAACATTCTAAAACTCTCATACCAATACATTTTTGTTTTTTGCTTGGGTTCGCATCGCGAACCACGAAAACAAATGTAGTTTTGTCAACGGCTAATGCCGACGTCATCGTACCTCATGTGTTTGTATGTGTTGTTGTTATTTATTGTTGGTCTGTGCTTTTGTTATTCAGTCAGAATTTATCTTTTGGTTTGAGACCATATGTTCCATTTACTTTCTGTCTATTCCAAGAAAGTAATAGAAACAAATACAAAAATTAGTAGAGAGTTTTAATTGCTTGGTAGAATTGACTGCAGTTTCGATAGACACCACTCTATCATCTTCAGAATTCAGTAGCAATAGTGTATGTCTTTAACTTAAATCAGCTGAAATACTTGGGGAAGCAGTAAATTGCATTTAACAAGAACAGCTAACCAAACCCGTATTTTGCCGAACTAAGTCAACATACTAAAACTCTCATACCAATACATTTTTGTTTTTTGCTTGGGTTCGCATCGCGAACCACGAAAACAAATGTAGTTTTGTCAACGGCTAATGCCGACGTCATCGTACCTCATGTGTTTGTATGTGTTGTTGTTATTTATTGTTGGTCTGTGCTTTTGTTATTCAGTCAGAATTTATCTTTTGGTTTGAGACCATATGTTCCATTTACTTTCTGTCTATTCCAAGAAAGTAATAGAAACAAATACAAAAATTGGTAGAGAGTTTTAATTGCTTGGTAGAATTGACTGCAGTTTCGATAGACACCACTCTATCATCTTCAGAATTCAGTAGCAATAGTGTATGTCTTTAACTTAAATCAGCTGAAATACTTGTGGAAGCAGTAAATTGCATTTAACAAGAACTGCTAACCAAACCCGTATTTTGCCGAACTAAGTCAACATACTAAAACTCTCATACCAATACATTTTTGTTTTTTGCTTGGGTTCGCATCGCGAACCACGAAAACAAATGTAGTTTTGTCAACGGCTAATGTCGACGTCATCGTACCTCATGTGTTTGTATGTGTTGTTGTTATTTATTGTTGGTCTGTGCTTTTGTTATTCAGTCAGAATTTATCTTTTGGTTTGAGACCATATGTTCCATTTACTTTCTGTCTATTCCAAGAAAGTAATAGAAACAAATACAAAAATTGGTAGAGAGTTTTAATTGCTTGGTAGAATTGACTGCAGTTTCGATAGACACCACTCTATCATCTTCAGAATTCAGTAGCAATAGTGTATGTCTTTAACTTAAATCAGCTGAAATACTTGGGGAAGCAGTAAATTGCATTTAACAAGAACTGCTAACCAAACCCGTATTTTGCCGAACTAAGTCAACATACTAAAACTCTCATACCAATACATTTTTGTTTTTTGCTTGGGTTCGCATCGCGAACCACGAAAACAAATGTAGTTTTGTCAACGGCTAATGCCGACGTCATCGTACCTCATGTGTTTGTATGTGTTGTTGTTATTTATTGTTGGTCTGTGCTTTTGTTATTCAGTCAGAATTTATCTTTTGGTTTGAGACCATATGTTCCATTTACTTTCTGTCTATTCCAAGAAAGTAATAGAAACAAATACAAAAATTGGTAGAGAGTTTTAATTGCTTGGTAGAATTGACTGCAGTTTCGATAGACACCACTCTATCATCTTCAGAATTCAGTAGCAATAGTGTATGTCTTTAACTTAAATCAACATTTTATAAAACTAAATGGAATTGTTCACAAACAAGGTGCACCATACCATCGTGCAACAAACGGGCAAGCGGAACGTTATGTTCAAACAATCAAATCAAAGTTTATGGCGTCCAAATGTGCACCCGAAACGATACATGCGGAATTGTCAAAGATACTGATGGCATATAGACGGGGTATACACTCAACAACAGGGAAATCACCAGCAATTTTAATGTTTGGCAGACAAATTCAGTCGCGTTTAGATTTGTTGGATCAGGAGGCAGACGATCAATTACGCGCTGTCCCATCAAAGACATTTTTTGAGGGAGAGAGAGTTGCATTGCGAGACTACTTATAAATGGTGAAGTGGCGATATGGAAATGTAAAGAAAATATGCGGCGAACTTCATTATGATGTCAGATTAGACGACGGTCGTATTTGGCGAAGACATGTAGATCAAATACGAAAATCAGGAGTAAATGTTGAATATTCCAGACCGGTACCAACTATAACAAACAACATATCAGCTGGAAGTTTACCTTTACCATTGATCCAACAAACTCGATTGCAACCAACCATTCCGACTGTTCTTGGAAATCAAATACACTCAGACAACCAAGACAACTCAGATCCAACTGATAAAAATGTTCATGTTGCCGACGAAACTCCGATAACAGGGAATTCCTCGTCAACTCCTGACGAGCTACGCCGATCAACAAGGCAACGTAAAGTACCTCAACATTTAGCAGATTCCTACCTTCAATTGGGGGGGAGGGCGTGTCATAATGCAAACATGGTATCATTGTATTTATGCGTCGATTATTCCTATTATATATTTGATATCGATTACATGTATATGGATTATTCATATTCATCACTAATATGTGAATATCACCACTAACACTAAGAAATAAATTACTCTAATAACATTCCTCAACAAGAACGTTGTTTTAGTTACAACAGTTAGCGAATGGAATCGACATTGTGCTTGTGGCGATAGAAGACGGCGTATATAAAGCAATAACATATTACATGGCCAAAGAGGAATCAAAGTAATAATTAGAAATACATATGTGCCTACAAACAAAGGCATAAAGAGAAATTTAAAGAATTTGATTTTAAAATCATAACAATAGAATAGAAAGTAAATAAATTTATAAGATAAACGGCGGAAACAGCACATACGTTGCACTGTTTGCAATGGTATTACGTTGTACATCTGTGCCATTTATTCAGAGGCGTAGGTAATTATTGGTCTAATCACGCTCATGTAAAGCCAGTGTGTCATATTTGGACGTAGTCCAAAGTTAACCCTTGGTAAGTCTTTCTCCAATTTGATTTTTCCAAATCAGCTTCTGATCCAAGATTACTCCCAAGTATTTTACCTTTTTAGATGTGGCAATATTCTAGTTCAGGCACGGTAAAAGGATGGATTTTCGTTTTTCTTGTAAATAGACATATTTCTGTTTTGTCTGGGTTAACATTTAATCCCCTTGGTTGTGCCAAGTTATATGCTATGTTAAGTGCCTCCTCAGCTTTTCTGCATAGTTGGTTTGGATGTGTACCCCTTAGAAGTATTATAACGTCGTCTGCATTCCAGACTGGTATAAGTCCATCATTGATGAGGGCTTTAAGGCGACCATTTATCGCCGTAACTCATAGGAGAGGCGATAAAATGCCCCCTGAGGTATACCACGATTTATCATTTACCCACAAATGATGCAGTTTCTCAGCGCCCGGTCAACGTGAAACTCGTTAAGGACTGGATAAGTGTATCGGTCTAAACGTTGTTAAAAGCGCCTTCAATATCTATACAAACGGCAAGTGTGTACATTTCTTCACTGAAGGACTGTTCCATGTTCTGATCGTCCTTTAACTTATGCGTTGTTTGAATTTAAGCTTGTCATCTGCTATCTTACTTTTGACCATGTCGTCAATTATTCGCTCCATTGTTTTTAACAGGAAAGAAGTTAGTCTAATAGGTCGATAAGCCTTTGGGATCGTATAACTCGCCTTGCCAGGCTTAGGTATGAAGACCATCCCTGATTCCTGCCAATTTTTTGGGGTATATGCATGAGTTAGGCATGCAGTGAAAACTCCAGTTAGATGAGTTGATACCAGTTCCACCTCATTCTGAAGAAGCGCTGGAAATATTCCGTCTGGTCCCGCAGCCTTGAAAGGAGAGACACTTTTTATTGCTTCTTAAACCATAGCATCTGTTATATCCAACTACAACTATCTTCGAACGATTTTATAAGAGCCTCCGTAATCCTCCCCTCATTGATATCAATGTCTGCTGTACTTAGATAATCGTGTTTAGGCAAGCCCAATCTGTTTCTTTCTAAGAAGATTGCCGAATTTAGTCCAGTCGGTTTTAGCCTTATTACGGTATCTTATGTGCTCAGGCGGTGCACAGTGGGCTAAAATGGAAAAACATGAACATAATTCTGCCATTTCAAAACCACTTATCGTATGGCGATGAAATTTTAGGTGTGTATACAAGAGATGCTAGAGAGTTTAAGTTCGGAACTCGGGCCTATCTCATACAGGGGCGGAGCTACAGGGCCCTAAAGTTGACCAACCCGGGTATACAAAATTTTCATCGGCTTCTAACTTTTGAATGGAGTGTCCGACATCTTAATGGTTTCAGAGATATGTGGATTTTAAATTTGAATTTTTCATTTTTTCGCCGACTTTGCCTTGGAGTTTAACCAATATCTCAGTCAAAAGTTTACCCATTTTGTTCGCGTGTTTTTTATAGATTGCCAATAAAATTTACAATATCATGAAAAAAAAATCGATAAGATATGTGAAGAAATAAGAAGGTTATGGCCCTATAAATTCAAATTTTTGAAAAAATTTCATTTTTGGAGATTTTTTGGCGAAAGTTCAATTTGTCTATAGGTCTTGTAGAAAAAGTTTGTTACACAAAGTATATCAAATTTATACTCATTTTAAAGGAGAAGTTTCACAGAATTTGCTAGAGAAAATCCGAAGCCAACATTTTAATTGGTGTGGTTGCCACCCTTCTCCGATTTGGACCTTTTTTTACATAAATTTCAAAAGTTTGATCGCTTTTCTCCAATCGCAAAGCTAAATTGTTAAATTTTTTTTTTATTTATTTGTATTAGGGTGTAACAAAACCGACTGCCAAGGGAATCCCGAGCGCGGCTTTTCATATCGAAGATATAGGACTAAAACTAAAAAATCCAATTTTTGGGGATTATTGATGTATTTTTTGGAAATTGAGGGATTTTCCATTAGAAAGTTCCACATGTTGCGTTTGATTATTAATTCTAATATCAAAATAAAGAACTTAAAAAAAATCATCGAAATATATACATTTTTAAGAATTTTATGCCGTATTTACGTTTCTGTCTATATGCGAAATATTTTTTTTAATTTTAATTTAATTTAATATCAGTCAATATGCAGTGATTTCTTGTAGATCACATGTTTTTATCAAACAATGATACAATTTAGTAAGATTTACCTTTCAGAAAATATTGTTTTATGGCACTATTTCTACAGGGTTTTCCAACAAGAGGTGTTATTTTGAATCGCCCGGTATTTCGGTAGATGCCGCTTTTGAAGCTTTTCTTCTTTGACATTTGACAAGTAGAAACTACGCCATTACTAAAAATGGAACGATACACGATTCCACAAAGCATTGAAATTATTAAAATTCGAAAATCATCGAAAAATCCTCTTGACTGATGAGGCCCATTTCCACCTCGGTGGCTACGTCAACAAGCAAAATTGTCGCATCTGGGGCTTGGAAAACCCAAGAGTTATTATTGAGAAGTCTCTACATCCTCAGCGTGTGACTGCTTGGTGCGGTTTATGGTCCGGCGGGGTCATTGGACCTTACTTTTTCGAAAATGAGGTTGGATCAACAGTTACGGTGAATGGATTGCGCAATCGAGAGATGAATAATGATTTTTGATGGTCGGAGTTGGATGGTATTAATCTGGGCAACGTTTACTTTCAACAAGACGGCGCTACGTGCCACACAAGGAACGAAACCATTGCCCTGTTACGGGAAAAGTTTCCGGACCGTGTTATCTCTCGAAGAGGTGATCACAATTGCCCACCGAGATCTTGTGATTTAACACCTTGCTTACCAAGAAGTAAGAAGTGGGTCATTCGCTTACAAAATGGGTATACACAAATTTAAGGCAATAAGAGCCACACCAACATATTATAAAGGCCGACAACTTTTATCCTTCTTACTCAATTTTATGATTATTCTTCATACTAAATTGTATTATTGTTTGATAAAAACATGTGATCTACAAGAAATCAGTGCATATTGACTGACATAATAACCAATAAGTACAAGAAGGTATATTTATATTTATATTTATATATTAAATATTTTGCATATAGACAGAAAAGTAAATACGGCATAAACATCTTAAAAATGTATATATTTCGATGATTTTGTTTGTAAGTTCTTTATTTTGATATTAGAAATAATAATCAAACGCAACATGTGGAAAAAAAAATTCCCAAAAAAATACATCAAAATTCCCAAAAATTGCATTTTTACTTTTAGTCCAATATCTTTGATATGAAAAGCCGCGCTCGGGATTCCCTTTGCAGTCGATTTTGTTACACCCTTTTTTTACATAAATTTCAAAAGTTTGATCGATTTTCTCCAATCGCAAAGCTAAATTGTTAAATTTTTTTATTTATTTGTATTAGGGTGTAACAAAATCGACTGCAAAGGGAATCCCGAGCGCGGCTTTTCATATCGAAGATATAGGACTAAAAGTAAAAAATCCCATTTTTGATGTATTTTTTGGAAATTGAGGGATTTTCCATTACAAGAAATCACTGCATATTGACTGATATTAAATTAAATTAAAATTTAAGAAAATATTTCGCATATAGACAGAAACGTAAACACGGCATAAAGTTCTTAAAAATGTATATATTTCGATGATTTTATTTGTAAGTTCTTTATTTTGATATTAGAAATAATAATCAAACGCAACATGTGGAAAAAAAATTCCCAAAAAAATACATCAAAATTCCCAAAAATGGCATTTTTACTTTTAGTCCAATATCTTTGATATGAAAAGCCGCGCTCGGGATTCCCTTTGCAGTCGATTTTGTTACACCCTAATACAAATAAATAAAATTGAATTTAACAATTTAGGTTTGCGATTGGAGAAAATCGATCAAGCTTTTGAAATTTATGTAAAGAAAAGGTCCAAATCGGAGAAGGGTGGCAACCACACCAATTAAAATTTTTCTCTAACAGGTTCTGTGAAACGTCTCCTTTAAAATGAGTATAAATTTGATCTACTTTGTGTAACAAACATTTTCTAAATACGAATTGGACTTTATTGCAAATTTTATTGGCAATCCAAAAATCGAACAAAATCGGTAAACTTTTGCCTGAGATATTGGCTAAACTCCAAGGCAAAGTCGGCGAAAAAATTTAAAATTCAAATTTAAAACCCACATATCTCGGAAACTATTCGAGATATGTTCAAGCTATAAAATGTTTATTATAGGTCTGGTCTAGGAGTATCCACAGAAAAAGGAGTATCAAATCGGACAATCCGTTCAAAAAGTTAGAAGCCGATGAAAATTTTGTATACCCGAGGTGGTCAACTTAAGGGCCTTGTAGCTCCGCCCCTGTATGAGATAGGGGCCCAAGTTCCGAACTTAAACTCTCTTACACCTCTTGTATTCACACCTAAAATTTCATCGCCATACGATGAGTGGTTTTGAAATGGCAGAATTATGTCCATTTTCGCCCACTGTGCGGTGGCCGTGCCATTTTAAACCTTTATAACGGTGGTCCGCAAGGAGTGTTCATTCGAAACCCTCCACTCATGGATCTCATCAATGTGGTTTTCTGAGCATATCGTTACATCTAATGCTTCTTCCCTAATTTTGTTAACAAAGGTCGGCTTGTTCCCTATGTTGAGAGTTAGGAGATCATTAGTATTCAAAAATTCTATAAGGGTTTGTCCCCTTTTATTGGGGTCAGTACTACCCCAAGCGATATGGTGGGAGTTGGCATCACAACCAGTTAGTAACTCATTACTTCTATGTTTGAATTCCCTTACCAGACGTTGTAGATACTAATAAGTAGGTCGTTTAATAAGTAGGTCGTAGGCCGTACCTATTACGCAATCGCAAAAAAGAAATCTGTACAAAGTCTGGAAGGCCTACATCGTAGTACCAATTACGGGCTAATACAGACAAAAAATATTGTGAACGGTGATGCCTTCGCGTTCCGATGGAGCGGGGTTCCCCAATCGTCCTACTGTCCGTCCGTTGGTCTTGGCCAAAGCCGACCAAACATGGTGAAAATTGCCCCCCAGTACTCACAACAGGTGGTACGATGAGGGGAAAACGTATAACGCATAATGAGCACCGGATAGCGCTCAGAGTTTTGACGAAGTTGGAGGCTGTTGAGGTTTCGGCTCTTACCGAAAAACAAAAAGAGTCACTTACCTGGGCTTAAGGCGTCATAGATGCTTCTAAGGCCAATCAGCCTTCTGAAAGAGCCACAAATTCAGCTGTGTTCTTATATTTCGGTGATGCCAGATCAGTAAACCTGTATAAGGCTGCTCTGAGTCGAGCGGGTGAGGTGTGGCCGGGTGCCTAGTTGGATGTTGTCGAAAAAACAACATCCCTAGTCACCCTAGAGCCATCACCTGGGTTACAGAAGAGCCCTCCAACCCGGCTGACATATTAGAAATAATAAAAGATTCCAATCCTGGTCTGCCCGCCCATAATTGGAGAATCAGCAAGGTGGGTGAGGCGAATGGTAAAAAGCGGCAGGTCAATTTGAACCTTAACGCTGAATCCACTTCCCATATACAACGTGCAAGTGCAACCCTGCAGTATGGCTTCGAGACTATAGTCTTGAAGGTATACAAGCAGGATATAGTTCCCACTGCGGAAGGTGAGTCGTCCACCGTGGTTGATACAGAGCTTTCTGGAAGTGCGGAGGTATCCACGCCCATTATTTCAGGTGTCTCCAACTCTAACAGAAGATATGTAACGTCCTACTCAGAGGGGCTGAGGGGAGTCTCCGGACTCTTTGCCGCATCTGGCGGGGACACGCTTCTCGATGATACGGACGAAGAGTTCGATAACACCCTTGTCGGGGTGGATGTTAATCTGTCAATTACCAATGATGGTAAGAATTTTACAGATTAACCTTCATCACGCTAAAGCAGCCTCAGCGGCTCTATTGCTGCGCCTGTCCACAAGTGCAGCAGACATCGGTCTGATACAGGAGCCCTACGCAGTGGGAGGAAGGGTGTGCGGTATCTGGACACCCAACTTTAAACTGCTTGTGGCCAACTGTGAAGGCACTCCAAGAACCTTCATTTTGGCCAGGAAAGATCTAAGTATCTTTCTCCTGGCTAATTTAAGTGGTAAAGACCAAACATCTGCTAGTCTGGAGATCGATAATCGCATATATTGGGTGGTCTCCAGTTACTTGCCCTATGAAGCTGTAGTACCGACTGCTCTATTCAGGGAAGTAGTAGAAGAAGCAACGTCTGACGAGGTCGAGCTGATTGTTGGCGCAGACACGAACGCTCATCATACTATCTGGGGTAGTACGGATATAAACAATAGGGGTGATTCGCTTCTTGACTTTATTCGAACTACCAACCTAAGTATTTGTAACATAGGTAATAAACCGACTTTTACAATTAAAGACAGACAAGAAGTACTAGACGTAACGTTTGCTACTGACCGGCTGTCAGACAGAATTATTGGGTGGAATGTACTGGACGACCACTCATTCTCAGATCACCATTATATTGAGTTCAAACTCGCTGAACCTGCCGTCCACAGAAATTTGAGAAAGACAAAGTGGCACCTGTATGAAAAGAATTTCAAGAAAGTCCTCAACTCCAAACTTTTGTACGAACCGAATGACAAAGCCGGTCTGGATAATCTGGTCGAGCATATCACCACATCATTCAATAGTTCCCTTGAAGAAGCCTGTCTAAAAACAAGGTACAAGTGTAAAACTAAACCCCAATGGTGCAATTCTGAGCTAACGGCTATGAAAAATACCTGCAAGAAGCTATTCAACAAGGCTAAATCTACGAGGGTCGCTCATGTTTGGGATGCCTATAAAGAGCAACTCAAGTTCTATAAGAAGGAGCTTAGAAAGGCGCAAAGTCCTTCTTGGTAAACCTTCTGTGGCGAAGTGGAAAAGGTCTGCGACGCCGCAAGGCTGAGGAAAATACTATCAGCTTCACCCTGTACAGTGGGTTACATGCAGGATGAGGCAAATACATAATTGGACCAAAAACAGCGAGCAGTCGCTCAATGTACTGCTCGACACACATTTCCCGGGGAACTCTCTAACAGAACCAGAGGATCAGCAGGACCAACAAGAGTGCGAGTGGACTGCGAGCGTCGCTAGCATGTTGACTGAGAGATCCAGAATAAGCTGGGCTATTAATAGCTTTGAGCCCTTCAAGTCACCTGGACCAGACGGCATCACTGCAGAAATGCAGAAAATGTTGAAGTACATTATCCCCTGGCTGGAGAAAATTGATGGATGGATACCAAAGTGGTATTCATACCTAAAGCGGGGAAGATATCACACACTAGGCCAAAAGACTTCAGACCAATTAGCCTATCCTCCTTCCTATTGAAAGGTCTGGAAAGACTTTTAGATTATTTCCTTAGGGAAAACCTGGATACAAAACTCCTGTCGGTGAACCAACATGCTTACAATAAGGGGAAGTCTACAGAATCAGCTCTGCACGAACTAGTGAGCACTATCGAATCGTCCCTGCATTTCAAGGAATTCACCATGGTGGCATTTCTTGACATTGAAGGGGCTTTTAACAACATTCACTCAGATGCTGTAATTGCGGCACTGTCACATCTAAAAGTTAACTCTAGTTTGATTAGACTAATTCAAAGTCTGCTCAACAGAAGACGCATAACAGCATGTCTTGGGTCCACAACTCTAACAAGGTATGTAAACAGAAGGACCCCAGAAGGAGGAGTATTGTCTCCACTAATTTGGAACCTAGTGGTGAATGAAATCCTGCTATGTCGTGGCATATGCGAACGACGTTGCAATCGCAGTGAGTGGCAAATTCGAAAACGTCCTCCGAGACATTCTACAGGTGGCTCTGAACAAATTGGCTAGATGGGCCAGAAGCAGCGGTTTGGGCGTAAACCCAAACAAGACAGAATTGGTCCTCTTTACTAGGATGAATAAAGTCCCACATGTGGACCCTCCACCTCGGATAAACGGAACAGATCTAGTCTTTTCTGAAAGTGCAAAAATTTTAGGAATAATTCTAGATAGAAAAGATGTAAGGAAGGCCAACGTCGCCTTTTATTCCTGAAAAAAGGCTGTAGGGTTGCGGTGGGGCCTCTCTCCTAAAATCGTCCACTGGATATATATAGCAGTAGTTCGTCCTATACTGCTATACGGCATTGTGGTATGGTGGACGGCAACTGACAAACTAACCATCACCAACCTACTAACAAAGGTTCAGAGAACAGCCTGCCTGAGCATAAGCGGAGCCTTAAGGACTACAGCGACCGAGTCTCTACAAGCCCTACTCCATATACTGCCGATTAATATTGTGGCGAGAGAAGTTGCAACCAAAGCGGCAATAATATTAAACTGCCTATCAATGTGGAGGTATAAAAACTACGGTCACATGAGGATATCAAAGTGTAGTGCTATGGTAACCGACCGAGTGGACTATATACAAACTGTATACACATTCGAGAGAAATTACATCACTATGATTCCCGCCAGAGCCGAATGGGTTGGAAGAATACCAGGTAATAGAAACCATCTCCACTTTTACACGGATGGTTCGAAGCTTGATGAAAAGGTTGGTTTCGGAGTACACTTGCAGAGCTTAGATTGGATATAGCTCACAGACTACCAGATACATGCAGTGTCTATCAAGCCGAAATAATGGCAATATGGGAAGTAGCCAAGCGACTGAGTCGCAACATAGTAACCAACACTGGCGTTGTAATTTACTCGGACAGCCAGGCTGCCATCAATTCTCTGGAGGCAACATTCCTAAATTCACAAACAGCCCTCGACTGCCGCAGATCTCTTAACGAGATGGCTGAGCAGTTTAATATACACCTCAATGGGTGCCTGGGCATAGGGATATCCCGGGGAACTGCAAAGCCGATGAACTTGCTAGGAAAGGGACGACATTACAAATTCTCGAAGAATATGCATATATTGGTGCGCCACTATCCACGTGCAAGCTTTGGCTTAGGCAAGAGGCAATCAGGCAGTCCATCGAAAGATGGACAGAAATCGGCCCCTGCAGAGTAGGTAGACAAATCTGGCCAAGGTATGACCTGAGAAGATCAAAATATCTCCTCGCACTAGAGAGGCAAAGATTGTCTACGTTAGTATCAGTTCTGACGGGACACTGCTTGATCGGCGAACACGCCAAAAGATTGTGTATTGACTCTAATGACTTCTGCAGAAGCTGTGGAAGTGAGGAAGAAGTGGAGAGCATTGAGCACTTGCTATGCGACTGCCCCGCTCCGAGTAAACGACGACTGGACATACTGGGGTCGGCTTTTCTAGGCAGCCTAACAGATCTTTCCAGTACCGATATTCGTACTATCGACAAATTTGTATATCAAACAGGTTGGTTTCGATGAGGGGCATTTCAGCCCGTGGTAACACTAGGGACCTAAACTGGTCTATGTGAGCTTGTATAGAAAATACGGCTGTCACCCTAACCTAAACCTAAACCTACCAGACGTTGTAATTCCGACGTAGGTAGCAATGTCGGCGCATCGTATGGCAGGTCCCTCAACACAGTACCTTAACCTAAACCTGAACCTACCAGACGTTGTAATTCCGACGTAGGTAGCAATGTCGGCTCATCGTATGGCAGGTCCCTCAACACAGTTCGATTTTGACAACTCTGGAGAGAAAATATAGCATAGTTTTTATGGCACAGAATACAAGTCCATGGACGAGTACCTGTTTTAGCGTAGAAAAGGTAGTTCACATGGTTTAATACAGTAACCTTGTTGCTAGTTGTCCATGGTTCCCGGACCAAAGCATTTTTTACCTTTATTTATTATGCCCATCAGAGCGTTGGATGCCGTTTCGCTCCGGTGGAGGTTTATCTGGATGACTTCAATAAATGTCTTTCCAGTAAAAGTTTCCTTTGGGAGTCGTCCATCCTATCTCATGGCACTCCGTCATTATTAGGTAGTGGGTCTTTCTCCTCCTTTTGTTCACTACCTATTACACACTCTTCAAATAGACCTCTTTAGGATGCGGTATTAGTTTTTGTCGCTCACTCTTTGTTTTGATTCTTTATGTACCTGTTCCTATCACCACCTTTGCTGGGAACATTCTGCAAAATTGATGATGTTATCGGCAATTTGGCGATGTTATCGACCACTTCCACCTCACTTTTTGGGAAAGTCTCTCTCCCTTCATTCTGTTCAGTCTTTTCGTTTGCCACCGCAGGCGGTACGTTCGTGTTTGGGCATGATTTAAATGCCCAGCCAATGGGGGTTTTTCAAATCTTTAAAAATATTTTCCAAATCCCGGAAAATGACATGCCTATTGCCTTGGCAAGGCTACCTTTGAAATACAGGTCTATGCCTACCACCAGGAGAGAACCATCGGGATAATTTTTCCTATGGAATTTCCCACTTCCCCGCTTTAAGGTTCGAATTTTGTTTGCCAATGACGCTGAATATGCGCTCTGATGGTACCTTACTTGCCCATCCTCTGACATAGAAATATGTTTTTATGAGTACAGGGATGTCCCTTTCCTTACCAGTTTCAGGTTTGCGCCGTCCCAAGGGATGCTCTCCACTAGTTTTACGAGGGCATTCAGCATTAAAACGCCCCTCTCAAACATGCAACTCATTACTTGGATTGTTTGTCCATCATTAGATTCGAGAATGTGGTCCAATACCCTTGTGTAGAGTTAATCTTCGAAGTTACTCTTTTGCTCTTCGGGAATTTTGCCAGGCGTACTACTGCTATCAATTATCGCATTGTATAGTTCGTCCTGGATATATTTTTTGGCCATTTGAGAATAAGATGGTGCTTCACTACCCTTTTCATAGCCAGCTTGCATTTTCCTTAAGTATGGGTCTTCTTGTTTGAGGCCCCTACTTTTTGGATGATTTGGTGGATTTGCTCACCTTTTCCACCACAGGATCAACTTCAGTTTCGCTCTTTGTGCCCCTGACAGTCTTTTCCGATTTTCAACAATAGTAATATTGTTATCACCTGATGACTCGATGAGAGTTCCCACTAGCTTTTAAAATCGTTGGGGGCTGGGTTTTCTTTATCTTCCTCATCGTTTATTTTGCCAAAGGTTAGATGTGCTCTTGTATTTGTTTTGACTACGGGATCCGAGGCACCCAACCCCGTAAAAGTTACTTGCTCACGACGACACGTGACTCGCGAGTAAATCAACGCTTTCCACCGGAACTGATTTTATTTTTTCCTGCACCGAGATATCATTTACAAAATCTGCGGTTTTTTTGTTTAAATTTTTGGGGGAGACCCCCAAAGCCAGTATTTGCCCGTAATCTACACTACATCCAAATTTTCTGTCCTGAGACCGATGTAACCAATTAAACCGCCGCTTTAAAAATAACACACCTTGTGGTTGAGTAGCGGGTAGGTGAAAAGGTACTGGGTAATAGCTTGAAAAACTATCCGCTCTGCAATAAATTCTATTAAATCCGCTATAATACTTTTGTAAAAATTTGGCGGTGTAAGTCGAAATTATGGATTACAAATATAGTAATATAATAATATTACAAATATCGCGTACATTATAAAGCGTATTACAAATGATCATATTTAAAGAAAATTGCGTTACGTTTCCAAATTTCCGCGATTTTCTTAACAATCCAAAGCACTTAAGTTTGTTGTGAGTAAAAATACTTGATAGTCGAATAGAAGGGATGATTCTGAACAAAACCTCTTTCGCCGTTTTTTGGCGTGAATCTAAGCCAATCTTCTATCCCTTGGGGCACGCTGTAGTGTAGTGCCGTAAAATGCTTTGCCGGGTAGACGTATGACCGATAGAACTTTCTAATTCGCACAAAAAATTACACATCGGAGTTTTCGTCGGCGCACGTCGATATGTATTAGAGTCGACCGATTAATCGGTTTCGGCCAAAATCTGGCCTTCGGCCGATTAGGCGAAGCCAATCATTTTTTTCTTTTTAAACATACTTTTTTTCTTGAGAAAATTATGTATAATTTATAAAAAATGCTTGTCTTACGTTTTTGGTGCTTAGGGTCTTACAACTTTGAGTTGGTAACACGGTTTTATTTCACAACCGATTTACTGTTTATGGGCCTGTGGAGACATATGTCTTCAAAAACGATAATGGGCAGAATATTACTGTATACAGTAACCTAAATTAGCTGTCATTAATCTGGATGACGTGCGGTTCCAACAGGACGAAGCTACATAGTGCACGTTACAATTAATTTACTCAAAGAAATTTTAGATGAACGAATAATTTCACGTAATGGTACTGTTAATTTGTGCGAGTTCACCCACATTGGATTATTTTCTCTGGGGTTAGGTAAATTCACTAGAGTACGCCCCTAACCCATAGCTAAATGAGATAAATTTGAAGCTATTCTAGATTTTGCATATAGAAATATATGCAAAGTGGATCATCAATGTGTTTTAGTGGGTCTAAGTAGAAGATAGGAAACATTTGGTTTCGGCCGAATGTTAGGATTTTGGCTGATATTCGAACTCTTCCGTGAGATAAGACACGGCGCTCTTACTTTTGCAATGAATTCAGTTTGAGCCTTCTGCTCTTTTCGGGTACGATTTTCTTCAAATGTCAGATGTGTCACATCATTATTCATGACAATTATTACATTATCTGCGCACGCTTATGAAATATGTACAGCACTTTACACATTAGCCTTCTCAAGCACTAGAGTAAGATGGGACGAGATTCAATATTGTCGTCCTCTTGAAAGATTTGTGTGATCACAGTAATGTTATCATCGAATTCATCGTAGTCTTCGCTTCCAATGTCAGCATTATCGAGTACTGCAAAATATAAGTTTTCGATTCAAATTCAAACAATCCTATTCATAATATTATAAGATCGATTGTTAAGTTCTGAATACACAGTACAACACAAAAAAAAATAACAGGGTTCTGTCAATGGATTATGGTAGAGGAGACCAAAAAAATATATACGTATATCGGCGTTTTGAAAGATCACATCGGAATTTTATTTTAGGGGGGGTTAAAGTTTTCCCCCCTTTGCTAGTTCGTGCAGAATATCGGTATATAAAACTATGTGTTCTGTTCATCTGAGGTGTAGGGTATCTTCAGCAACTTTGTAGCAAATGTTAAGGCCTATATTTTTGTGGAATATATTAACCCTCTAGCTTCCCCCCATAACGGTGATTTTTGCCTATATTGTAACAAATCGTAAAAAACTCCCCTAAAAATGGGTGGAGCGGGGTTGAAATATTCTACAAAAATGTCGGCCATAAAATTTTACTATAAGTGTCAGAACACACCCAAGCCCAAAACTTAACACAAACTCCAAAAAAACGCCCAAATTTAAGATAGCCTGTTAAGAGTTAATTTGTTATTCCTCGCATGTGTAGGTTCTCCCAGCCCTGAAGAGAAGGTTGTTATTCAACAACTACCAAGAGTACTTTTGTTCTTCTTCATTATTTCTGTCATTATATTTTTGTCACTCAAAATTACCATAACGGAACTTTTGAGTGGCACGTTAGTTATGAACGTTTGACATCGTGGGTCAACCAGTTAATCTTTTTATTTTCTTACAATAGTCTACAAGGGAATTTGTAAGAATAATAATGACTGACTGTTTGGGAAAACTTGACTGGTTTTGCTACGTCTGTGGCAAGCATACCCTTATGGAACATAGGGTTTCATTTTTTACAAGCAAAGTGGAGGATATATATTAAGTTTATTTTGAACTGGAAGTTTTTCCAGATGAGCCATGGGTGCCAAAACATATATGCCGAAATTGCTATATCGGTTTGATGCTGTGGTCTAAAGGTAATAAAAGTTTTGATTTATATTTGATTATACAAGGTGGCGCAAAAGTAATCCCCCTATCAGAAAATGCTATAAATTTTGCGATTGGCCCCTAATGTCAGTTCTGTTTTGACATTTGTGTAGTAAACACATGCGAAATACACGTTAATAAACAATGTTACGCTACACTGCTCCAGAACGCGGAATATTGCTGACTATTTATTTGACCAATAATCGGTCGGTGACTTTGGCACAGATTTCCTGGCCGTCCAACGCCTACTGGTGAAACACTGCGACGTTTAGCCGCTCGCCTCGAAGAGACTGGCACAACACGAGATGCTGCCAGGCGTGGCAGACCCCGGAGTAGCCGTTCTGCAGAGAATATTGCTGCTGTAGCCGAGGATGTCATGGAAGCGCCGTCGACATCGACCAGACGACGTGCCACGCAAATGGGTATCAGTCGACGGTCTCTACAGCGAATTTTGGTACAAGATTTGAAGATGTTTCCGTACAAAGTCCAGACGGTGCATCAGCTGTTAGCTGCTGACCGCGAATCGCGTCTAACATAACATCGAAAGGTTACTTTTGCGCCACCTGTTAGATATATATTTATATTTTGATTTTCAGTTTTCAACTGAAACTGATGAGCATGGCGAACGGTTCCTTCAGATATGTCTTCCTATTGAAAAACGCTATAAAGGCAAGAGCATTTTGTCACTTATAACAGATTTATGTTGGACATTGTTTGATAATGGCGTCGAATTGCCAAGAGTGAAAAAAGTGAATTAAAAATAAATGAACTTATGTATTTAATAAGTATTTCTCCTTGTATATGCGTTATTAATAGATTTTTTGTTTATAGTCCTGAAATATAATTTAATATAAAATAAATATTATTTAATTGTAAAATAAAATCATTATTTTTTTGGCATCTCTCACATCAACCCCGAAAAAAAACAATTTTTAAAGACCTTTTTGGTACTAACACTATATAATATCTAAATTAACCCTTAACAGGAAATCTTGAATTTGGCCGGCTTTTTGGTGTTTGTGTTAAGTTTTGGGCTTTGGTGTGTTCTGACACTTATAGTAAAATTTTATGGCCGACATTTTTGTAGAATATTTCAACCCCGCTCCACCCATTTTTAGGGAAGTTTTTTACGATTTGTTACAATATAGGCAAAAATCACCGTTATGGGGGGAAGCTAGAGGGTTAATATATTCCACAAAAATATAGGCCTTGACATTTGCTACAAATTTGCTGAAGATACCCTATACCTCAGATGAACAGAACACATAGCTTTATATGCCGATTTTCTGTACGAACAAGCAAAGGGGGGAAAACTTTAACCCCCCCTAAAATAAAATTCCGATGTGATCTTTCAAAACGCCGATACACGTATATATTTTTTTGGTCTCCTCTACCAGAATCCACTGACAGAACCCTGTTATTTTGAAAAAAGTTTGAAATTGTTGTACAGTGATATTTTCTCTTTTTTTTTCGTTCGTTTAACTTCATGTAACGCGCAGCCGACTTTGGGCGTACACAGAGAAGAAAATCTTCGCACTGCCGGATTTTGCATTATCAGCTTTATACTGTAAGTTTGCACCTGAATACCTGGGCTAAAGGCATCATAGATGCTTCTACGGCCAATCAGCCGGCTGAAAGAGCCACAAATTCAGCTGTGTTAACGGCTAATAAAGTCAAAAGAATCAGATCACCTGATGAACCCCTGCCTTTGAAAAAGGCAAGAGGCCCTAATGTCACCATCAACAGGACACTCACCAAGCCCTTCAATGAAGTGGCGAAGGAGAGTCTAGTGATGGCCGTGATAGACAGAAGTAGTGAGGATGGATCCATCCTCAAGGACAAATGGAGCCATGTGCAATCAGCCATTATGGCTCATTACCTCGATGTCCGTATAGAAATGCCGGGCACACCACCAATCTGCAACGATACAGGATGGCATCAGGGGAGAGTAAAGCTCTTATATTTCGGTGATGCCAGATCAGTAAACCTGTATAAGGCTGCTCTGAGTCGAGCGGGTGAGGTGTGGCTGGGTGCCCAGTTGGATGTTGTCGAAAAAAACAACATCCCTAGTCACCCTAGAGCCATCACCTGGGTTACAGAAGAGCCCTCCAACCCGGCTGACATATTAGAAATAATAGAAGATTCCAATCCTGGTGTGCCCGCCCTTAATTGGAGAATCAGCAAGGTGGGTGAGGCGAATGGTAAAAAGCGGCAGGTCAATTTGAACCTTAACGCTGAATCCACCTCCCATATACAACGTGCAAGTGCAACCCTACAGTATGGCTTCGAGACTATAGTCTTGAAGGTATACAAGCAGGATATAGTTCCCACTGCGGAAGGTGAGTCGTCCACCGTGGTTGATACACAGCTTTCTGGAAGTGCGGAGGTATCCACGCCCATTATTTCGGGTGACTCCAACTCTAACAGAAGATCTGTAACGTCCTACTCTGAGGACGAAAGCTTTACTTCTGTCACAGAGGGGCTGAGGGGAGTCTCCGGACTCTTTGACGCATCTGGCGGGGCACGCTTCTCGATGATACGGACGAAGAGTTCGATAACACCCTTGTCGGGGTGGATGTTAATCTGTCAATTACCAATGATGGTAAGAATTTTACAGATTAACCTCCATCACGCTAAAACATCCTCAGCGGCTCTATTGCTGCGCCTGTCCACAGGTGCAGTAGACATCGTCCTGATACAGGAGCCCTACGCAGTGGGAGGAAGGGTGTGCGGTATCAGGACACCCAACTTTAATCTGCTTGTGGCCAACTGTGAAGGCACTCCAAGAACCTGCATTTTGGCCAGGAAAGATCTAAGTATCTTTCTTCTGGCTAATTTAAGTGGTAAACACCAAACATCTGCTAGTCTGGAGATCGGTAATCGCATATATTGAGTGGTCTCCAGTTACTTGCCTTATAAAGCTGTAGTACCGACTGCTCTATTCAGGGAAGTAGTACAAGAAGCAACGTCTGACGAGGTCGAGCTGATTGTTGGCGCAGACACGAACGCTCATCATACTATCTGGGGTAGTACGGATATAAACAATAGGGGTGATTCGCTTCTTGACATTATTCTAACTACCAACCTAAGTATTTGTAACATAGGTAATAAACCGACCTTTACAATTAAAGACAGGCAAGAAGTACTAGACGTAACGTTTGCTACTGACCGGCTGTCAGACAAAATTATTGGGTGGAATGTACTGGACGACCACTCATTCTCAGATCACCATTATATTGAGTTAAAACTCGCTGAAAGAGCGCCTGAACCTGCCGTTTACAGAAATGTGAGAAAGCCAAATTGGCACCTGTATGAAAAGAATTTCAAGAAAGTCCTCAACTCCAAACTTCTGTACGAACCGAATGTCAAAGCCGGTCTGGATAATCTGGTCGAGTATATCACCACATCATTCAATAGTTCCCTTAAAGAAGCCTGTCCAAGAACAATGTACAAGGGTAAAACTAAACCCCAATGATGGACTTCTGAGCTAACGGCCATGAAAAAGACCTGCAACAAGCTATTCAACAAGGCTAAATCTACAGGAGTCGCTAATGTTTGGGATGCCTATAAAGAGCAACTCAAGATCTATAAAAGGAGCATAGAAAGGCGCAAAGACGCTCTTGGTATACCTCCTGTGGCGAAGTGGAAAATGTCTCCGACGCCGCAAGGCTGAAGAAAATATTATCAGCTTCACCCTGTACAGTGGGTCACTTGCAGGATGAGGCAAATAATTGGACCAAAAACAGCGAGAAGTCGCTCAATGTACTGCTCGACACACATTTCCCGGGGAACTCTCTAACAGAACCAGAGGATCAGCAGGACCAACAAGAGTGCGAGTGGACTGCGAGCGTAGCTAGCTTGTTGACTGAGAGATCCAGAATAAGGTTGGTTAATAGCTTTGAGCCCTTGAAGTCACCTGGACCAGACGGCTTCACTATAGCAGAAATGCAGAAAATGTTGAAATACATTATCCGCTGGCTGGAGAAAATTTATGTAGGCTGTATCAGGCTTTCATACATCCCGAATCGATGGAGGGATACCAAAGTGGTATTCATACCAAAAGCGGGGAAGATATCACACACTAGGCCAAAAGACTTCAGACCAATTAGCCTATCCTCCTTCCTATTGAAAGGTCTGGAGAAACTTTTAGATTATTTCATTACGGAAAACCTGGATACAAAACTCCTGTCGGTGAACCAACATGCTTACAATAAGGGGAAGTCTACAGAACCAGCCATGCACGAACTTGTGAGCAATATCGAATCGTCCCTGCATTTCAAGGAATTCACCATGGTGGCATTTCTTGACATAGAAGGGGCTTTTAACAACATTCACTCAGATGCAGTAATTGCGGCACTGTCACATCTAAAAGTTAACTCTAGTTTGATTAGACTAATTCAAAGTCTGCTCAACAGAAGACGCATAACAGCATGTATTGGGTCCACAACTCTAACAAGGTTTGTAAACAGAGGGACCCTACATGGAGGAGTACTGCCTCCACTAATTTGGAATTTGGAGGTGAATGAAATCCTGCTAGATCTCGAACGTTGTGGCTGCAAGGTCGTTGCATATGCGGACGACGTTGCAATCGCAGTCAGTGGCAAATTCGAAAACGTCCTCCGAGACATTCTACAGGGGGCTCTGAACAAATTGGCTAGATGGGCCAGAAGCAGCGATTTGGGCGTAAACCCAAAAAAGACAGAATTGGTTCTCTTTACTAGGATGAATAAAGTCCCACATGTGGACCCTCCACCTCGGATAAATGGAACAGATCTAGTATTTTCTGAAAGTGCAAAATTTTTAGGAATAATTCTAGATAGAAAACTGTTATTTAGACTTAACGTATTGGAACGTGTAAGGAAGGCCAACGTCGCCTTATATTCCTGCAAAAAGTCTGTAGGGTCGCGGTGGGGCCTCTCTCCTAAAATCGTCCACTGGATATATATAGCAGTAGTTCGTCCTATACTGCTATACGGCATTGTGGTATGGTGGACGGCAACTGACAAACTAACAATCACGAACCTACTAACAAAGTTTCAGAGAACAGCCTGCCTGAGCATAAGCGGAGCCTTAAGGAGTACAGCGACCAAGTCTCTACAAGCCCTACTCCATATACTGCCGATTAATATTGTGGCGAGAGAAGTTGCAACCAAAGCGGCAATAAGATTAAACTGCCTATTAATGTGGAGGTACAAAAACTACGGTCACATGAGGATATCAAAGTGTAGTGCTATGGTAACCAACCGAGTGGACTGTATACAAACGGTGTACACCTTCGAGAGAAATTACATCACTATGATTCCCGCCAGAGATGAATGGGTTGGAAGAATACCAGGTAATAGAAACCATCTCCACTTTTACACGGATGGTTCGAAGCTTGATGAAAAGGTTGGCTTCGGAGTACACTGTGCAGAGCTTAGATTGGATATAGCTCACAGACTACCAGATACCTGCAGTGTCTATCAAGCCGAAATAATGACAATATGGGAAGTAGCCAAGTGGCTGAGTCGCAGCATAGTAACCAACATTGCCGTTGTAATTTACTCGGACAGCCAGGCTGCCATCAATTCTCTGGAGGCAACATCCCTAAATTCACAAACAGCCCTCGACTGCCGCAGATCTCTTAACGAGATGGCTCAGCTGTTTAATATACACCTCATATGGGTGCCTGGGCGTAGGGATATCCCGGGGAACTGCAAAGCCGATGAACTTGCTAGGAAAGGGACGACATTTCAAATTCTCGAAGAATTTGCATATATTGGTGCGCCACTATCCACGTGCAAGCTTTGGCTTAGGCAAGAGGCAATCAGACAGTCCAACGAAAGATGGACAGAAATCGGCACCTGCAGAGTAGCTAGACAAATCTGGCCAATGTACGACCTGAGAAGATCAAAATATCTCCCCGCACTAGAGAGGCAAAGATTGTCTATGTTAGTGTCGGTTCTGACGGGACACTGCTTGATCGGCGAACACGCCAAAAGATTGGGTAATGACTCTGATGACTTCTGCAGAAGCTGTGGAGATGAGGAAGAAGTGGAGAGCATTGAGCATTGCTATGCGACTGCCCCGCTCTGAGTAAACGACGACTGGACATACTGGGGTCGGCTTTTCTAGGCAGCCTAACAGATCTTTCCAGTACCGATATTCGTACTATAGACAAATTTGTATATCAAACAGCTTGGTTTCGATGAGGGCCATTTCAGCCCGTGGTAACACTAGGGACCTAAACTGGTCTATGTGAGCTTGTATAAAAAATACATCTGCCACCCTAACCTAAAACCTAACCTTGCACCTGAATTTCTTTAAATTTATTTTTCTTTGTATCAGATTGCAAAACGAAAAATATTGCATGTCGACTTGAATAAATTTCTGTTATTAAATGATAAAATATTTCTATACAAAACATAGCACATACTTATCTTTATGTACTTATTTTTACAACTTGGAACCCAACCCGCCCCATCTTCAATCAACACAATACTAGGATTGAATTAATTTTATATTTTTTTTTCAATTAGAAATTACGATGAACTTATGCGCCACAAAGAGAAACCTATTTTTGATGCATCGCACATTCAGCGATTTTCGCCAGCATCAAGTCCACCAAACGGGATGATATTTGAACAGAAAAGGAAATGTCAGCAGACTATAGTGAAAAGTAAAGCAAAAGTAAACGTGTATTGGTCGTTGAATGATATTACCAAAGCGGCAAGGCTTTTAAAGAACCCCCCTGAAGATATAAGTTTCTCCAATGAACACGAAATGCGAAAAGTGTACTCATTGATATATGACGTCTTCAGATGTAAGTATGATGTTTAATTATTACCGATCGTTATGTATTTGCTTGATAAAATCAATTGAAAAGTGTTTACGATACTCATTATGCACGTCTATGCATACATAACTTCTTTTTGGTGTAGGGGTGCAAAAAAGGGAGAGTTCGTGTGGTAAATAATTAAAATAAATAAAAATAATAGAATTCTAAATATAATAGGGGGATTTTTATTTTTTCAAATATATGGTGCCGTTTATTATCCTGTATTTGTTTGTCGACAAGGCCGATGTGCGCGAGCGTAGTCAACGCAGAGCATCGTTACAAGTGTTCGACTACCATAGATTTTGTGGAGAAAGAGACGGAGAAAGAACCGAAGATGTGCAAGGCAGCCAAACAACAACCACCGCCCGTAGGAAATTCGCACTCTAATGGCTCGTTTCCGCATACACCGTAATCGGCACCGAAAACTGAAAACCGTTGTTGTTCGTCACCGTCTCGTTGCTGATTCGTTTTCGTTTCAGTTGGGAACGTTGCGGCATAAAAAGAAACTGAACGGAACGTAGCAGAAACTGTGAAGTGGAATATTGTGTATCAAAAACATATTGATTAAATACTAAACAAGTAAGAAAGTTTCAGTCGGGTAAACCGACTAAGGTATACCCTCACTTTGCAAGTAATGTAATATTGAATATTACACAAATTATTCTGTCAATTTTTGTGGGAGGTACCAGAAGGGGTTTAAGAAATACACCTATATGTATTTCGCTGAACAGTAGATACTTTAAATACATTGCACTGTGACGAATTGTAACCGTTTATATGGACTGGTATATTAACGTTGATATTAAATTGGCCATTTTGTGTGGGAGTTACAACAAGGGGCGTGGTGATAACGCTCATTTTCACTGGACTATAGGCATTATAAAAGCAGTGCACTGTACAAAATTTCAAGTAATTGTATACACTGATATTAATGTTATAAACTGTTAACTTTTGGTGCAAAATGGTACCTTTGTGGGAGAGGTACCAAAAGGGGTGTGACAATAACGCCCATTTTTCAATGGACTGTAGGCACTATAAAAACATTACGCTGTACAAAATTTCAAGTATTTTTATACACTGGTATTAATGTTATAAGCTGTTAACTTTTGGTGCAAAATGGTGCATTTGTGTAGGAGGTAGCAAAAGGGGTGCGGCAATAACGCCCATTTTTCACTGGACTGTAGGCACTATAAAAGCATTACACTGTACAAAATTTCAAGTATTTCTAAACACTGGTATTAATGTTATAAGCTTTTAACTTTTAGTGCAAAATGGTGCATTTGTGTGGGAGGTACCAAAAGGGCGTGGCAATTTCGCCCATTTTCCTCGAGTTGATAGCGAATTTCAGAAGATTCGAATACGTATAATAGCAGCTATTAAAGAATCAATATTTCACAACATTTTAACCCTTTGTGGGGGAGGTACCAGAAGGAGTGGACCAATATGGCCCATCTTCGAACTTAGCCGGAGATAGAAAAAAATATTACCACATACCAAATTTGAAGTCAATCGGTTACTCCTTTCGAGAGTTATTGTGCGCACCAGCCAGCAGACAGACAGACAGACGGACGGACATTGCTCATTCGACTTAAAATGACCCAAAACGGATTTCCGCCAAACATACTTGGGGTCTTAGGTCACTCCTTCGATGTGTTACACTTTTTTCCGTAGCAAATGATATATACCCTCGTCACACTAAAGTGAGGGTATAAAAATATGGAAAATTACAAAAAATTATAAAATTAACGAGGCAATCGTCGAACTGCAGCTTAAAACATGGCACATCAGCAATATGAAGAAGATGTGTTATTGCTGTTTTTATTGAAAACAAGAGAAAAAAGGATACAAATTCACGTGAAATACAAACAGCGGCCCAGAGAATGTACACACAATATCGATCGATATTTGATGGATGATGGTACGTAATATAAAGAATACTTTTAATTGAGTCGTCATCTTTTTGAATCTGTGGTGGAAATTATAAAATTGATTTGGAAGGAATAGCCAACACCTGGAGTAGAGATCAATAATTCGTGAAAATTCAAAGATTATTTCAATGGAATTGGATTGAATGAACGGCAGGACCGATCAATTTAACAATTTTGCCTACTCTGTAAAATCTTTCACCATGCTTTATTTTAAGAAAATAAAAGAAACATATCTTCTGGGTTCAATTCATCGGCCAATTGTAAACACGATCAATTATTTTCTCCCGTCGATCAATAAAAATGTATTCTTTTCATTCATTTTGGAACTTTATTAAATTAATTTGTATTAAATTTAATACGAAAATTATATTTGATTTATATGTTTTAGCAACGGAACAACTCTGGGCACAATGAAATTACAAGTCAAAATATCACATTTCGTTGCTACATCACCGAAAACAACCTAGTCGATGTTGTTTTCGTTCCGTCGCCAAATGGCTTGTTTTTCGTTGCTCATCGGCGCCGCTATGTTCCTAATTTTCGTCGCCGATTTCTGGAACGAACTTTTTCCGTTGCAAATATATGTAATTTCGTTTTCGGCCTTAACACATCCGTACTTAGTCCAGATTTACACTAGTATATTTTTTTCAGCAGCTTATCCGCTAATTCTCTTTTAAACTTGCCTCTGCGTTTAGTCCGAATTTACACTAGGCAAGTTTTTTCAGCAGCTTATCATCAAATTCTCATTTGAACTTGCACGAAGAACTCAAAACATTCAGGGAGAGTTTTTTCCTCCCTTTTGCCGACTGCCCCTCTCTCCTACAAAACGCCGATAATCTGCTGAACATTCAGCCAGTGTAAATCCGGACTTAGACACGTAATTTTGTTTCGGATATTTCTGTGTGAATTGTTGTTGTTTCAAAGTGCGAGTGAAAAACACAAAACGTTCAGCCCGATAAGCCCGAGTACGGGAGAGTTTTTTCCCCCCTCTTGCCGACTGCCTCTCTCTCCTACAAAACGTCGATAATCTGCTGAACATTCAGCCAATGTAAATAGGGACTTAGCGAATAAAGTCTCCGAAGAGGGGTGTAGAGGAGATTCCAGTGATGTCAATACTCGACCGGTATCGTGCAGGCTCGGGAAGTTGAGACAATGCTGCGTACGTGAACATTGCCGGCCACCTTGAAATATTCGACGATGTTGTAATATGAAGGAAATAATCTATAACTTACTCTATATTAGTAAATGTTAAGTCACGTAAATTCAGTTTCAATAGAGCTTTGTTTGTTTTTCTTTTGGTATAGACAATTTAGTATAATTTATTTCAATTAAAAAACAGAAAATCAATGCAAGCGATTTAATTTAATAAAATATAAATAATTAATTGATCAAAAGAAAACAATATATTATTGGTGAACCAGGCCCGAGAGTACCCATCCGGTTTAGAAATGACGTGCGGAGGTATAATTTTGGAAAATATAAAGCGGATAAACCTAGCACCATCGCTACGGCTCCGGAGAGAAAGAAGAAAGGATCCGCCGGTGTCTTTTTGTGGACACCGATATGGCTGGAGTAACCCCACAAGTCAACTCCACCACCTGAGCCGTCACGTATTGTGTTTGGGACGAGTCATACGATGACGTAATAACAAAATCACAAAAGTAAAAAGCTGTCCTATTAGCTATTAAATATCCAGACTGAGGTCAAACTACAGTGACCAAACCATTGGTCACACATTCAGTACATAACCAGTAAGGAAAGGCAGAAAGTCGGGCGGGGCCGACTATATGATACCCTACACCTCAATAACAATACGGGTCATTGCGATAATAATTTGGAATAAATGGTAAATGGGTAAATAATAAATAATTGGTATATCTAATTCTGAACCGATAATCGCTAAATTAAGCAATATTCGTTCCTAAATTGAGAAACATCTTTCTGGAGAATTTTGTAATGATCGGAAGTAAAGTACTTCTAAAGCGCTTTGTAATCAAATCTGGAGGAACATATATGTATACGGAGATTATATAATCGTAAATATGAATCGATTTTCCCTGAAACTCATTCATGTAAAATAGAAACCTCTTCCTGTCGAATTTCGTACTGATCGGATATAAAATACAGTCTCTACAGCGCTTAGTTGTCAAATCGGGGCTAACATATATATGGGGGCTATATCTAATTCTGACCCGATTTTCTCCGAATTTGGCAGTATTCCTTCATGTAATAAGAAACCTCTTTCTGTCGAATTTCGCTGTGATCGAATATAAAATACAGTTTCTACAGCGCTTGAATTTCAAATCGGGGGTAATCTAAATATATCTAAATCTGAACCAAATTTTGTATTATCTCTAAGTGTATCACGAGACTACTCTCTGTCAATTTTTGTACAAATCGGTTCAAAAATGTTGCTTATACAGTGCATATATGCCAAATCGGAGGTACATATATATGGGAGCTATATGTAAATCTGAACCGATTGTAACCAAATTCAATAGATATCGTCCTTGGGCCAAAAGAATGATAAGTGCAAAGTTTCGTTGAGATCGGACCATAACTGCGACCTGTACATTGATTGCAAGAATACATCTACAGACAGACGGACATAGCTAATCGACTCAGAAAGTGATTACAAGTCGATCGGTATAATAAACAATGGGTCTATCTCTTCTCCTTTTGGGTGTTACAAACAAATGCACAAAGTCATAATACCCTGTACCACAGTGTGGTGTTGGGTATAAAAAGTGAAAATGGTGGTATACAGATATTCAACGGATATGCTTTTACGCCAAGTGATTTTTTATCACCGCTGAGTCTCCTGTAAGAATATGGATAGACTCGAGTGTTGTACAAACCCCGGAATTTCCACAGAATCGGATTTTTGACACAGGTCAGTTCTCGCGCTATCAAAAACGTGAGTGTTATTCTTTTCCTTTCAGAAGCCTCTTATGAGAAACAAACATAAATATGTAGTACTATACAACGAATATGTAACCTCTATGCCACTGAGACCCCTAATTAGCCGTAATGGCCGATCGGACATGGCTCCATCATTAAGGATCAAATTGATCTTACGCTTTTTACCACCCGCCTTACTAAATCTCCAATTATGGGTCGGCTGACCACGATTGGATTTTTTAATTATCTCAAGTATTCTGCAGAGTTGAATGGTTCTTCTCCTCTGGGCTGACTACAGATGGCGTTTGTTCGACAACATCCAACTGGGAGCCAGGAAAGATCCCTACCCACTTGACTCAGAGCTGCCTTATACAGGTCTTCTGAGCTGTACTCTCCCTTGATGCCTATATCGTTACAAATTACAAGATGTACCCGGCATCACACTAAAGACAGCGATGTATTGAGCCATACTGGCCGATCGTACATGGCTCCATTTGTCCATGGGGTTGGTACCATCCTCACAATTTCAGTCTATAACTGCCATATTCATTGAAGGGCTTGGTGAGTGTCCTGTTGATGGAAACATTATGACCTCTTGCATTTTTCGAAGGCAGGGTATCATCGGGTTATCTTATTCTTTTGGCTTTGGCAGTTAACACAGCTGATGTTGTGGCTTTTTCAGCCGACTCACTGGCTTCGGAAGCAATGACTCTTTTTGTTTTTCAGTAAGAGTCGAAACCTCAACGGCCTCCAACTACCTCAAAACTCTGAGCGGTATCAGTGTTCATTACGCTTCAGTTTTGAAGGTCGGACATGATGCTTTCCAACCACCGTAACACCTGTTGTGAGTGCTGGGGGACACTTTCACCAGTTTTGGTGTGGTCGGCTTTGACCAATCAGCGAACGATTGAAGAAACCCGCTCCACTGGAGCATGAAGGCTCATCATCGATGCGGTTGGATTCAGAGCCCAAAGACCGCCTTAGTTTATGTGTGTGTTGTATATTTAAATTTTTGTTATCGATATAGTTTCCACGTGTGTAACCCCGGTACTAAGGCATGGATTGGGTGGCGAAACACATATTACTCGTTGAAGCGCCCAGATATCAGCAAGGCTCCGTATAAATACAGTCGATTACCCTGACTTCAAACCATACACCGATGGGCACGTGTTCGCATTACACCCCGGTGTTAAGGGAGTTTTTTTTTTAATGAATTAACTACTTGGTACATTATCGTTACCCAGGGTGAACTATGTGGAAGCGATCTACCAGTACACCCCCATAGTGGAGCTAAGGTTTTCCTCTGCTATTGAATCTCTCCGTGAACAATATTCTACTTTCTCTGGAGATTATGGGTGCCAAAGTTGTTGCCTATGCAGATGATGTAGCAGCAGGTGTTACAGGGAAGTTTGAGAGTAGTTGTGCTCGACACAACATCCTGTCCAGTAAAATGCCTAAGTATATTGCGCTTTCAGAGAAGGGAATTTCAATACCGCACAAGAAGACATGTGTAAATTGTGGTGCTTATTTCTCCTGGTGATAAGAACCAGTTCGTCTTGGTCGGGTTAACATCAAGACCATTGTCGGAAGCTCATCTTGCAGATGGACAGGATGAGACATCCTAGAGTTGTACCTTCATACAACAGCTGACCCTTCATTTGGAAAGAAAGAATGCTGTGGTACGCTATATACCTATCGAATCGTCCCTGCATTTCAAGTAATTCACCATGGTGGCATTTCTTGACATAGAAGGGGCTTTTAACAACATTCACTCAGATGCAGTAATTGCGGCACTGTCACATCTAAAAGTTAACTCTAGTTTGATTAGACTAATTCAAAGTCTGCTCAACAGAAGACTCATAACAGCATGTCTTGGGTCCACAACTCTAACAAGGTTTGTAAACAGAGGGACCCCACAAGGAGGAGTACTGTCTCTACTAATTTGGAACCTAGCGGTGAATGAAATCCTGTTAGATCTAGAACGTTGTGGCTGCAAGGTCGTGGCATATGCGGACGACGTTGCAATCGCAGCGAGTGGCAAATTCGAAAACGTCCTCCGAGACATTCTACAGGTGGCTTTGGACAAACTGGCTAGATGGGCCTGAAGCAGCGGTTTGGGCTTAAACCCAAACAAGACAGAATTGGTTCTCTTTACCAGGATGAATAAAGTCCAACATGTGGACCCTCCACCTCGGATAAATGGAACAGATCTAGACTTTTCTGAAAGTGCAAAATTTTTAGGAATAATTCTAGACAGAAACTGTTATTTAGAATTAATGTATTGGAACGTGTAAGGAAGGCTAACGTCGCCTTATATTCCTGCAAAAAGGCTGCAGGGTCGCGGTGGGGCCTCTCTCCTAAAATCGTCCACTGGATATATATAGCAGTTGTTCGTCCAATACTGTTATACGCCATTGTGGTATGGTGGACGGCAACTGACTAAACTAACCATCACCAACCTACTAACAAAGGTTCAGAGAACAGCCTGCCTGACCATAAGCGGAGCCTTAAGGACTACAGCGACCGAGTCTCTCCAAGCCCTACTCCATATACTACCGATTAATATTGTGGCGAGAGATGTTGCAACCAAAGCGGCAATAAGATTAAACTGCCTATCAATGTGGAGGTACAAAAACTACGGTCACATGAGGATATCAAAGTGTGGTGCTATGGTAACCGACCGAGTAGACTATATACCAACGGTGTACACCTTCGAGAGAAATTACATCACTATGATTCCCGCCAGAGATGAATGGGTTGGTAATACCAGGTAATAGAAACCATCTCCACTTTTACACGGATGGTTCGAAGCTTGATGAAAAGGTTGGCTTCGGAGTACACTGTGCAGAGCTTAGATTGGATATAGCTCACAGACTACCAGATACATGCAGTGTCTATCAAGCCGAAATAATGGCAATATGGGAAGTAGCCAAGTAGCTTAGTCGCAACATAGTAACCAACACTGGCGTTGTAATTTACTCGAACAGCCAGGCTGCATCAATTCTCTGGAGGCAACATCTCTAAATTCACAAACAGCCCTCGACTGCCGCAGATCTCTTAACGAGATGGCTGAGCAGTTTAATATACACCTCATATGGGTGCCTGGGCGTAGGGATATCCCGGGGAACTGCAAAGCCGATGAACTTGCTAGGAAAGGGACGACATTACAAATTCTCGAAGAATTTGCATATATTGGTGCGCCACTATCCACGTGCAAGCTTTGGCTTAGGCAAGAGGCAATCAGGCAGTCCAACGAAAGATGGACAGAAATCGGCACCTGCAGAGTAGCTAGACAAATCTGGCCAAGGTATGACCTGAGAAGATCAAAATATCTCCTCGCACTAGAGAGGCAAAGATTGTCTACGTTAGTATCAGTTCTGACGGGACACTGATTGATCGGCGAACACGCCAAAATATTGGGTATTGACTCTAATGCCTTCAGCAGAAGCTGTGGAGATGAGGAAGAAATGGAGAGCACAGAGCACTTGCTATGCGACTGCCCCGCTCTGAGTAAACGACGACTGGACATACTGATCTTTCCAGTACCGATATTCGTACTATCGACAAATTTGTATATCAAACAGGTTGGTTTCGATGAGGGGCATTCCAGCCCGTGGTAGGGACCTAAACTGGTCTATGTGAGCTTGTATAAAAAATACGGCTGCCACCCCAACCTAAACATAAACCTATGCGCTATATACCTGTAAAAGGGAAATAGGAAAACGTTGGGGTCTGAACCCGCGTATACTCTATTTGTTATATACGGCAGTAGTCGATAGTGATGTACGGCTTTGTCGTCTGGTGAACAGGCATGCATAAATCCACCTTCTGCGCGATACTAAATGTGGTTCATCCAATGGCTGCTATATTTATCACTGATGCGCTGAGAACGAAAAATCTTAGCTATTAAACTGTTAGCGGAATGGCTGAAAATTAATGTTCTGACCAAAGTCGGTATAAACATTTTCTCTGATAGCCAGGCTGCTATTAAGTACCTGGATTCTATATACCTGAATTCAGAAACGACTTTCGCGGATCTCTTGCTGAACAGTTCAATATCCGCCTGATATGGGTACCGGGCCACAGGGATATACCAGGGAACTTCAAAGCAGATCTACTCGTAAGATTAGGAACTACCTTACACGCTCTAGGGGAATTGGAATACGTGGATTAGGCTCTTATTTCGTTGGGAAGTTAGCTATCTTGGCTAATGTTGGAATCCACGAACTTTTTAAAGCAATCATATTGGATCAACGGAAGGGGCTTGGGATAACTTATGTTTTCCTTTACATCCCTTTGATAACAGACAGACTACGTGAGTGTAGTTTACTGGAATGCCACTCTTAACCTGACCTAAAAATTTCAATAATTTTAACGAAATTTTACTTGGAATTATATACATTTTCATACTTTTAAAGCCCAAATACATTTAAATTTGGGTACGATATTTTCATATCATTGAATTCTTGTGCATCATCGTTTGTGAAGTGTTTAAGTGAAAATAAGTAGTTCATACATATACAAGTAAAGTAGAATAATCTAAAAGATGGACCGTTTCATTCCCCCCTCTGATGCTGATAACGTCCGATGAAGCATTAGAAAATCAAGGTCGGAGTCGTTCTCTTTCATCGAACAATTTTGTCAAGCGGCAATACAAAGAGACTAGCAGCCGTATGCAAAACAAAACAATTATAGAGAATTTTTCTAAATTGTTTATTCACAAGCGAACAATAGCGTTATAAGCCTTTACTAAATGTTTGTTTGATTGAAAATTATTATTGTAAGATGTGCTTTTCTAAAAACCTACAATATGTGAGATTGTCATTTTGATGTTTAATGTATTTATTTATTTTTGTATATTGTGTGCTGCAATATTAATTTTAAAAATTTAGGAAAAAATATCCTGTGATGTATGGAAACAATAAAAACCAAAACAGCGTGTAGTCATACTTGAATGGCCTGGAATAGTGACAAAACATCAGCTTGATTGTGGAAATCTAAGGACAGCTTTTTGTTGGGGTCCAGGAGATTGTTGTAGAACTCCCGAAGGATTTGCAGCTCAACTTTAAGACTGTTTCGTTGAGTAACATCGTTGATCGACTTGTCCTCCTCTAACGTGGATAGTTTCGGACGCAAAGACTCAATAGCTTTTTCCGCCCGTTGTGAGTTTGTTTTTTCACCTCCAGTAATGCTTGCAGCTCCAAGCAATCACCACAAGTATTTTGTATCTCTAATGATAGCGATTTTACGATTTCTCGTAAGCGATTTTTTTCTCCTTAATTGATCGCAGTAGTAGCTGAAGAAGAAGGAAGTTTCAGCAGCAGTCTGTAATTTAAGTTGTGATTTTTATAGAATGATAGAACATTTAAAAATACATTATCTAGAAAAAGAAAACACCATTATGTTATTATTCCCCTTTGGCAGTGATAACTAAAACATGTGACGTCTGTATAAAAACATGATAATTATAAGTGAACATTTTTGATATTTTTAAGCGGAACAAAGAACATTCGCGTATTTTCAGAAAGAAAATTATATAATTTAGAAAACCTTTTGAAACTGGACATCATATTTGCATGTTTTTCTACTATATGTCATAGTATATAATTTCGAAGTGATATCGTACAAAAATTTTGATGTGAAAAGTTTTTCTAACTATCTCGATTTTAGTGTTATAAAATTTAAATTAATATGTTTCAAAATGTTTGTATTATGTTTTTTAATATACGAGTATGCTTTAAGAAATTTCTGAAAAAAATTCCGAAAATAGTTAGTAGATTTTTTCAAAATGTTTAAACATTTTTCAATGTGGCTTGCCCGACTTTCGATGTGAGTGACTGTATGTTCATTTTATAATTTTTTATTTTTGGTATATTTTATAACACTAAGATTGTTTTTAAAATTTTCTTGTTCATTACAACTTTGAAATAAATGCTTATCTTTTTCAGATATTGCAATTTTCAGAAATTTTACGACGTTACCAAATATAAAAAAATTCAAATTACGTTTAAAATTGTAAAGTTATATCGCAGTTATAATGGACAATACGAGTACATATTTTTTTAAAACACAAATTTAAAGATTTAGATTACTTATACCTAGAATATCTCTCTCTAATATCAGTACGACGATATCCATCGCAATCTATCACAGGAACAATGATTTGGACACTTAAGCGTCATATTGCGAGCAATATTAAATACGTCTGGAAATATTGAATATTAACATCTTTGAAGGCTGCATATTTTGAATCATTCAAACTCCTGTATGTAAGAGGAAGGAAGGACTAGGTTAAATGTTACATTTCGAATTTAAATTTTATATTAATAATATATTAATAATATAAATTAAGAATAAAAATCAACTTCAACAAAAATGTTCAAACGAGGATGTTATTGACGAAGAGTTACACTTTCACGCATTTAAACTAGGAACAATTTTGCAAAATATCATTTATTTGTTCATTAGAATATATCTTCTCTCTAATATGAAGAAAACTAGACTAAATACAAAGGCTAAGGGTATCGCCAGGTAGGTATGCTTTGCAGCATAATTAATAACTGTTTATCGAAATCAAATGTTTAAATAAAGAAGCAAATAATAAAAATTATTATGAACGTGTTGTTTACACGTTCCTTTTACACTTAAGGAAAATATAAGTACATCATATGCTTGGTTTAATTACAGAATGTACTTAATCTAAAGTAATTTTATGTATTTAATGTAAGTACAGGGCGTAATTGATTTAAAAATGTGAAGTCCTTCATCGAAGTATAAGGCGTAATTCTATCAAAGACGATTGCTGTTCTGATTTAAAGATGATTAATGACTTTAATTGTCGTACAAGATGTACTTATTTTAATAGTATTTGTCTTTGGAGCCAAATCAAAGAAAAAATCTTTTTTTTCAGTGTAGCATTGAAATGAAAATAATATGAAATAAAAAGCAGGTGTGGTTAGAATTTTTTCCAATAATGTTTGAAGTTGTTTTATTAAAATTATTGTCGTAGAACAATTATTAATATTACCTTCGATAACAATGTTGGGATGCTTTTCGGATGAAATACAAATAACGAGAGTTTTTTAACAAAAAGAAAACAAAAGCTTGGATGCCGAAAGCCGCGCTTTGTAGCTTTTTACCCGTTAGATTCTGTCGTACTTTCTTGTACTTTTGGTCGTCAACCACAAAGTTGTATTTGAAAGTAGTAGACAGAATCTAACGCCGTGGAAAATTGCGGAATGCCACTTAATGAGGAAAATGAAAAGGGAAATTAAAGTAAAAATATTTTAAACTACTATATTTAAAGGCAGAAAAAATTTCAAATTTTTAGACACAGCAGAAAACAAAGATTAAACAAAGCCCCTATACGTAACTACACCCCGATTTTATATGTACATGTAGCGCTTTTTTAATATATCTTATAGCTGAGCTATATACTTACATATATACCGATTCTGAATCGAAGCGCTTTAAAATATGTTTTTGATAGCTCATTATCATTGGAAAACAATATTGATAAATCATGACAAAATGTCCATGGCCCTGCGCTCCACATTGGAACGAGGGGAATATATACTCGTATATATATACACGGGGCAAAATCGCCTTTTTTGATATGTTTGAATCGAAAGAAAATATATTTGGATATATAACATTGCCACCTTTTTCCAAAACAAAAATTTTTTGACGGCGCACAGTGGTATTAGAAAAGTTAAGTATAACTTCAAATGGTCGTAACTTTTGTCTCAGTGGGTATACCAATTTGCAATATATTGGCATCAAATAGTAAATTTTGTTTTCTATCCAGAAAAGATAATGAGAAAAGAATCGATATATAACAGCATCTAATATATAGCGATTCGTAGGAAAGGATCGGGAAAAAATTAAGATATCTCAATTATTTTTTTTGTGATTTTTACTCCTTGACACCAGAAATCGAGGCTAATTCTAACATCATTATATTTGCAGACGTAACTCCCACAATTCCCAAAATAAATTCGAAAATCCCCACCAAAGGGAATTTTTTGTTTTCTTCCAAAATCTGTTATACTAAAAGCCGGGCTCAAAAATCCTTTTGCAGTTTATCGTATAACAGATTACTACATATAAAAATGGTGAAGGTTTTCATATCCAAGCTTTGCGATTGCCGAACATGTGGCCTAGCTTTGAAATTTTCGTAAAAAATGGTGTAATTTGGAGAAGCGTGTCAACACTATTAATACAAATTTTTGTCTCGTTCTTTTCTCGAAAATATTCTCCAGGAAGTTTCCTTTAAGACAAATATAAATATGTTATACTTTCTTTTTATAAATTCCTCTGTATCTCCAAAATACTACATATACTTTTTCGCAATAAAATACAAAAATTGTCTATATTTTGAAAGTGTACATTGATGTGGCCATAACTTTTGTATATGTGGGCACATTTTACCGAAATTTTTTCCATCACACAGAAAATTTTGTTGTTAATTTAGAGAAGTTGATGTGAGAGAAATCTATTCATATTCTGCACTGATATTAAGCAAATATATATTGCTTAATAAGCAAATGCCACGACAGGGTCAGGAAAAAAGTGAAAAAATCACTTTTCAAATGCAGACAGAAATGTAAAAACGACATAAAATTTTTAAAAATGAAAATTTTTCAATGAAATATTTTGTAGTTTGTAGGTTCTGACATAACAAATCGAATGTAATTCACGAATCATTATATTTCCAACAGTCGATCCCACAATTCTCAAAATAATTTTGAAAATCCCCAAAAATGGGATTTTTTGGATTTTCCCCTATATCTACTATACTAAAAGCGAGGTTTCAGATTCCCTTTGCAGTTCAACTTACAACACCTTACCACACATAAATATGCTAAAATTTTTAACATTTTAGCTTTGCGATTGGAGAAAATGTGGCTTACTTTTGAAATTTGTCTAAAAAATTGTGTAAATTGGAGAAGCTTGGTAATAATATCAGTAAATATTTTTGACCCGTTCTTTTTTGGAACATACTCTGGAAAGTTTCCTTTAAGATGATAGTAAATATGTTATACATTTTTTAACTAACTTTTTCTAAAACTCAAAAATACGACATAAACTTTTTTCCTAAAAAAATGAAAAAAAATCGATTTTTTTTAAATATGAATTCAAGGGGCCATAACTTTTGTCCTGTTGGCTATATCGAACCAATTTTTCATCATATACGAATTTTATTGCCAATCCAGACATGCTTAAGTGGATAAAATTGGTGCATATTCTGCTTCGATATTTACAAAATACTAGCACAAGGTCGGGGAAAAAATTAAAAATTCAATTTTCAAATGCAGATATCTCGGTAAGTATACAAGATAACTGTTAGGTGCAAAAAGCCTTTTGAGACCTCGGTTATTAGAATACGCACAAAAAATGAATCTGCCGGAAAATACGAAAGATACACGCGCTTAAACATATTGTTCAACCGAGGTGGGTAACTTTGTGGCTCGCAGCTCCGCCCCTGTATACCACGGGGGGTCCAAACTCAAAACTTAACTTCTCTAATACCTCTTCTACAAGCATGCCATTTAAAAGTAACGGAATTAATTGCTCAGCAACTATTTTTTATTATTTGCAAAGACTTTATGAATTCCCTTCTATATGAAGGCCTTGTGTAAGGTCTTAACGCACAAGGCGGACGAGAATGAATACACCATTTTTTGTAAGTCGAAAATAGGGATTACAGAAGGCGTTATCAAGGAAGGCCAGCAAGTATGGGTATTGACTTTTTTATAAGGTCTAGACAGGTCTTCTTGAAGGCCTCTACCAAGTAGGCCTCCGTATTTACGCCGTTGGGCAACATCGGTCACTACACACGCATGAATAAATACATACGCGACACACACACATCGTTTGTCGCCTACCCTCACCTCCCTTGCTAGCAAACCCCCCACCCTAACACATAGTCTAGAGTGTTGTATAAACAAGGGACGTTTCATATCGAAATTGTTTGCCCTGCGGTCAGTTCTAGCGCTATAAAATCTTGAGCAATGTGTTTGCCAGAAGCATCTTATATGATCAAAAGGTAAAACTTTGTAAATATGAAGTACTATACACAACAAATATTAATGCGAAAAATAAATTTGAATTCTCTGACTGTGGTTAGTGTATCAGTAACCACACTGTTTTCGTTATTGCAGTGATTTAAAAAGGTATTTAAGAGGTAAGAATCTAAATGTACATACATACATATGTATCTCAAAGGGGATTCGAAAACAAATATTCGTTGCCTATCCTGAGGTCAAACTGCAGTAACCAAAGTCCATATTCACACTTGCAATATTCCCCCGCAGAATTGCAGTGTTTTTGGGAGAGGGATGCAGTCGGTATGGTGGGAGAAAACAGTCTTCCGTACTCTGGGTTACCAGACGTCCTCCTTTTTAACCAGTGTCCTCCCTCCTTTTTCAAAAATCTTGGATTTGTCCTCTTGCTACAAATTCAACTTTTTCATAAACAGTAATCCTCCACATGTATTATATTCGCAACTCGTTTTAGTACGAAGTTAATTTGTCCATTTATATACCCTCCAAAATAGGATGGAGGGTATACAAATTAGGTACAAATACTTCTTATAACTGTAGGTTCAATGGGATTGAAAATGGGCAATATCGGTCCATTTTTGATATAGCCGCAATATGTAGAATATCCCTTATATGACTTCTTAACACTAATTTCTAGTGATCGGGCTGAAAATTGCACCCAAAACAATTGACACGCGATCCATGGTGGAGGGTATATAAGATTCGGCATGGTCGAACATAACGCCGCTTTCAGTTGTTTAATATAAGTTTGTTTCGAGACAGATGTTTATAACACCTAAAAATACTGGAGTTAGACCCACTTTAAAGTTTACGATTTAACCATGTTCGTCCGCCTGTCTGTCCATTCAAACTCTTTCACACCTGGAATAAATTGGTCAAAATCTGTTCAGATTTAGATATAGACCCCGTATATATTTTCTTCCCGAATTGCTCTTGTAGCGCTACACAAGCTGTTTTTTATATCCAATCACTGAAATTAAGCAGAACATATTAGAATAAAATCTGTTCAGTTTTAGATGTAGTCCTCATATATGTATATGTACCCCCGATTTGGCATCTAAGCGCTTTAAAATACAAATTGTTGGACAAATCATTAGTTAACAACTATTATCAGATAGATAGCGTACCAGATATGTGTGTAGCGTACGGTATCAAAAAATGTAAATTTGTGCGACATACATTTTAATGAAATTTAATGAATTTTAATGAAAGATGAAAAAAAATTTTTCGAAACAGAATACGTTGTCTGAGCCCAAATGCAACTTTAAAAGAGAATTGCATTCCAAAATTGTAAGTTTGAGTATGGACAAACCAATTGTTACTCTTTCAGAACTTAAAAAGTCTTTTAAGAACTATGAGACTACAATCTGGATGTGCATATATACAGATCTCCAAAGGATGTGCTTTCACGCCAAGTGATTTTTGACCACTTGGGCGCTGTGTCTGCTGTACGAGCTAGAAAGCTGAAATTTTACACATGGATAGACTCGAGTGTTGTATAAACGCTGGAATTTTCACAGAATCATATTTTGACTAGTAATCAGTTCTCGCCCTATCAAAAACGTGAGTGTTATTTTTATCCTTTCAAGAGACACTCATAAGAAACAAACCTAAATTTTTGTAAATATGTTGTACTATACACCGACAATTTACCCTCTTGATACTATGTAGGAAAATTAGGTGGGTGTGTATCGGCCAACATAACATCATAATTCGAGAACGGATCGTTCGATTTTCACGATTTTGGGATTGGTGGATTTGTATTGGACCCAGAAGTGACACTATGGAGGACATTTTCGGATTGGTGCGACAAATCGAACACAACCTCATAGCTCGCGAATGGATCGTTCGATTTTGGGCTTGATGGATTCGTATTGGCCCCAGGGACGCACACCATGGAGAGAGCTTTGTTTAAAGCGGCGTGATATGCCCATAGAATGGATCGTTCGATTTTCGTGATTTTGAGCATGATGGATTCATATTGGCCCCAGGGGGGCCATGGAATAATGTTTAGGATTGTTCCATTTGACTATACAATCACTTTGGTTATAATTTAAAATTTGAAGTTCGACAACACTAATTTTCACTATAACCATTTTTCTCAAGGAGATTGTGATCTAGAAAATACGATATTAAAGAATCAACATTTTACTAAATTTTGACCCTTTATGGGGGAGGTACTAGGTTTTTTGGCCTTTGATGACATTATCGTCAATGATAATGTCATGCTGGACCTCACATAAACTTTTCTTCAATGACAACATAAGGGAAAACTTTATTCATGACCTTTGGCAAGGCAAGTTCCATGACAAAATGGTGCAAAGAACATGTTAAAGACAGACTGCAGGACAAACTTTCAGATTGTCGGGCATGCCAATCTGTTGGCGACAAGTTCGGTGACAGCATCGTGCATCTGAGAATATAAGCGATACTGTTATGCATAATTTAGACGTCAGTAAGCGCAATGTTCTAGCATTGTCGACGTAGCATAGTGGAAGCACCCGAGATTTGCAATTCGAGGGTTCGAGTTCGAGGACAGATCAAGACATTTCCAAATTATAACATTGTAAATTTAAAAATCAAATTTACATATGAGAATTAGAAGAGACAACGACTTAATATAAGATTTGTGACATTAAATATTGGCATCAGCCTGAAGAAAAAAATATTTTTTTCAATATTTTCTTATATATATGATTAAAGACATTGTCCATTAATTTATCGTCAATGATTTTCTGCAAGACAGTGTCAATTAATTGATCGTCAATGATTTTCTACAAGACAGTGTCTTGCGTGACACTTATGGATATTGTGTGAAAATGTCGTCGAGGATTCCCTTTGCCGGTCCTCTAAGTGTCTTCAATGATTTACAAAGGGTCTTGCACTCGCTTTAGGGATGTCTTTAAGACATTCCCTACTGGGAAGTCAAGCGTCGATAAATAAATAATACAATTTTATTTAATTACTGGTATTGTATACCTACTTTTTTGTGACTCACTTTTGTGCCGACTCACACAAACCGCAGTATATGTGTACCAACAACCACTGTTTTATGATAACGACAGCACTAAGCCGAACATTTTTTTTTATTTTGACTCCGTCAAAAAATGTTTGTTTTGGAAAAAGGTGGCAATGTAATGACGAGTGGTTTTTAAACGCGGAAGAAGTACCTTTACAAAATAACCAACTATGGATGCAAAAGAATGAAGGAGTGTTGGAAAGAACTAAGTATTCTAAATGTGGAAAAAATGTCCCCAAACTCACATGTCCTCAAATTAAACGCAAGACCTACGAAAAGTTTGGGTACAGTCCCAAAAGTCAGCAAATGTCCTCATAATAAACGGTGCATTGAAAAAATGTCTTCATAATATACGCTGTACACTTATATATAGGGTGATCCATTTCGAGGTTCCTACTTTTTTAAAGAAAAAAAAACAGAAAATTCAAATTGAATGGGGAATGTTTATTATAATTTGAAAGAACATTCTTTGGCATTTTTTTTTTTCAAGATTAGGCGGCTACATCTCAGATGGTCCATTCGTTGAGTCAAATTTTCGATGACCCGTTTGAGAATTCCGACTGGTAACTGGCGAATGACTCGCGTGATGTTTTGCTCCAAGGCCTGAATCGAAGCGGGTTTGTCCGCATAAGCTTTAGACTTTACATATCCCCACAGGAAAAAGTCTAACGGTGTGATATCACACGATCTTGATGGCCAATCGATCGGCCCAAAACGTGAAATTATCTGCTCACCGAAGTGTTCTCTCAATAAATCCATTGATTGATGCGATGTGTGGGATGTGGCGCCGTCTTTTTGAAACCAAATGTCGCCAAGATCACGAGCTTCAATTTCAGGCATCAAATAGTTGGTTATCATGGCACGACGTTCTCACCGGCACCATTTTTGAACGATTGTTTTGATAATAAAACTGAATAATTTGTAAACGTTGTTCAGGCGTAAGTCTTTCCATGATGAAATGCCAAACAATACTTAACAAAAATAACATGACAGCATGACACGACTCACACGTGATCTGTCAACAAAAGGTTATTGAAAAAAGTATCTCTACTTAGATACCCTAAATATATATATATATATATATATATTGTATATATTTCTAGTTATTCTGATCCGAAAGACTGGTGTAGTGCATCATATAGTCAACATTTTAATAATGTTGACAAACTATTTTGAAGATGTGAGGGAAATCAAATGCAATTTTTGTCTCTAAAATTTTATAAATTATCGATTTAAATTCACAAACTAAAAAGGAAAATGTGCAATAAAAAATTGATTACACACTGCTAAAAAATTAATAAAATCACTGGAACTTCTGATATGACGTGGTGTACGTTATAGGTCTCATCAAGTATAACTTTAAAAAAATTAAGTGTTGTATACCCTCAAAATCTCATTTTAGCTTTGAAAACCTGCTATTTTCATTCCTTTAACAAATCGATTGATTAGACTGTTATTTTCCAACTGATTTTTGGTTATGTAAAGGTTTATGATGAAGGAGGCATTGACCTTGAAAAATATGTGCATATCATGTTTAATTTAGGTTATGTTGAAGAGAGGAGACGTTTAAACGTCTCATGTCCAACCTGTTGTGCGCTCCTTATTTACGATCTTTTTATTTTCTCTGTATCTTCCATTCATATCCTATGAGATGAGTCAAGACTGGCAATACGTCGGACCCGAAATATCGGGATCTTACATGTGTGAAAGCCGGACAGTGACACAGAAAATGTTCGTGCCCTGTATTCGTCGTTTTCTGCTCGTTCTATGCGAAGAAGATGTGCTTGTAAGCTTGAGTATGCCGTTAGAACACTCATCATCTTACTAATCTCGATCTTGTTTAGTTTCAGAAAACTACTTGTTTTCTTCTCATTTGTGCGCTATTTCACACAGTTTTGTGAGCCATCGCAGCCCAGTGCTTCAACTCATCCTTCGTGACTTTGAAAGGTTTCAAATTTTCTAAGTTTATTACTCGAAGTTCTCTGTCCTTTGAAGCCAATCTGTTTGCTCGTTCATTTCCAATTACTCCGTTGTGTCCTGGTACCCAGAAAATTGTACCCTTTCGGATGTTATTGCTTAGATCGTCTTTTGGCTGTCCGGGAAGATGTTGGCATATTTACGCTTTGTCGTATACTGAGCCAGTTCACACAATTCGTGCTTGCTTGAAATACTGTGTTATGGTCTGCGAGGCGGAAGTAAAGTACAACTTCTTCATCAATAAAAAGTCCCAAACCAGTCCTTCCTCTCAGCTTGGACCCCTCCTTGTAGCAGTTGCTTAAACTTAAAATGACCCAAAACGGATATTCGCCGAACATACTGAGGGTCTTAGGTCACTCCTTCGATGTGTCACACTTTTGGCTCGTAGCAAATGATATATACCCTCCTCTCTAAGGTGAGGGTATAAACACTGCTGATGACGTTTGAATTATCACTATATTTCACAAAAAAGACTCTTTTTCACTATTCTCTTTGAATGTTTTGTTTGAGTATCGAATTAATTTGTTTTTCCGTATAAATAATCTCGTAGAAGACAGACGGACAGACGAACGAGAGAAAAAAACACGAACGAGTTGTAAGGCGACATTGGGTTTGTTTATTAATATTTAAGGGTGGGTTTTTTATTCAAAACAAATCACGATATGATCACTTGAAATAATTAAAACACTGAAAGTACGTAAAGTACGTTATTTGTGATGAAAATTTATTTAAAATAAAATAGATGAAAATTTGTGATGATGGTACGAGTGTTGCTATATATATTTCTGGCCTAGGCAACACTAAGTGTTGCCTGGCGACATCTGATATTTCCATTGGAAAGTTTGACATTTTTTAGCATAAACGTACTCAGAACGTTTTGAGATACGACCATCATTTGGGTTGTTTACAGTGACTTGAAAAAATCAATTTGGCAGAAAATGGAATTATCTCGTGAACATTTTCGTGCGATAATTTTTCACAACTTTCGACGTGGATTATCACGACAAGAGTGCATCGATGAACTTAAATCTTTCTATGGCGAAGAAGCACCATCCTATAGCACTGTTAAAAACTGGTTTAATGTATTCAATCGTGGTCGACGCTCGCTCAAAGACGAAGGTCGTGAAAGTCGTCCAAAAACGGCCGTTGTGCCAGAGAACATTGAAGCCGTGCGTGAACTGATAATGCAAGATCGTCATGTGGCATACCGTGAGATAGAGGCATCCTTGGGCATTACTTCCACCACCATACATTCGATATTGCATGAACACCTGGCTGTAAAAGAGGTTTGTTCTAGTTGGATCCCGCACAATTTAACAATCGCTCAAAAAAAGGCTCTTGTCGATTGGTGCAAAGAAATTTTGAAAAAGTACGATAGCGATCGACCGTGTGTGAGAAATTCGAAAAACAAACAAGAGAAGACGAATCATTGTGCACCATGACAAAGCGTTCTCTCACACATCGGCTCAAACCAGCTCCTTTTTGACCGGCCAAAACGTCGAATTGATGGGTCATCCGCCGTACAGCCCTGATTTGACACCCAATGACTTCATCTTATTCACTCACATCAAGAAAAAACTGCTTGGTCAACGTTTTTCGACGCCTGATGCAGCTGTCGAAGCGTTAAAAAACCATGTTTTGGAGGTGAATTTTCAACAGACTGTACACTGATAGAAAAACCGTTCGTCACCATGACGAATCAGTTTCGTCAATATATCTTCGTACTGGCGACGAAAAGTTTCGTACATGCGATGTTTTTGTACGTCAATAGAACGAACACGATCATCAAGTCATGTTTTTGGTGATTTAAAAATTCGTCGAGAGAACGATAAGTTTTCATTCCCACGACGATAAGATTTATTTGGCCAATATGATCAAACGAAGCAATCAAATTATGGTTTCTGCTTAAATGTACTGTTCTATATGCGTTCTGATTACCTTAGTTAAATAATTTGTTGTAAAAGATCAATTTAAAAAATCTAATAATCAATGACGAACACTGTTCGTCAATAAGATTATCCATTCATCATGAGAACTATCGACTTACTACGGCAACGTCAACTCCTACAGCAAAACAAAGTAAGACATGCGACGTTGTTATGTTCGTCCACGTGTGTGTTCCACGCAGCACCGTTTGGTTCAAACAAACCGCACTGGCACGGCATAACTGATGTTTGTTTAACAAAACATCAAACACATGCATACTCATACATGCAGCTCGACAAGCTGTATAAGTGTGAAACATTTGTGCTAGTGGTCTGTTGGCAAATGCATTACTTGATGTGATTATTTTTGATTTAAAATAGCAGAAGTAATCAATACTTCTCGTTAGTTTGATTTCAGCATAACCAGATAAGAACTGCGTCTCGAAACGAATAATCACAACTGAACCTAACAATGCAGTCAAATAATTTTATTTTCCATATCATTTTAAATGGTTTAAAACTAGAAGAACATTTATTGGAATTTTTAATATTTAAATAGTCGTGGGCATTAATTCGTCGTGGTGATGAATGGGAATCGTCGTAATAATGAATGGGATTCGTCGTGGTGACGAATGGAATTCGTCGTGGTGACGAATGGAATTCGTCGTGATGATGAATGCAATTCGTCGTGGTGATGAATGGAGTTCAGCATGGTGATGAATAGAGTTCGTCGTAGTAATAAATGCTATTCGTCATGATGATGAATGGGTTTCGTCGTGGTGATGAATGGATCATCCTGAGGACGAAAGTTTTTGGAAACAGAAATTCGTCATGGTGACGAACAAATTCATCAAGAGGATTATTCCGTACGTTAGATGACTTTTGATGAAAAAATAATCGTGATGATGTACAAATTCGTCGTCATGACGAAACTTTTTCTATCAGTGTAGCCAAAACAATTCGCGCTCAAATGACAAAACGGTCTGAGTGGAGTTGTCATACTTTCCAATGGAAGTTCCAGTTTTCATCTGGCAACACCAGCATTGCCAGGACCGAAATATAAATAACAACCTCATATGTGGTTGTGTGTGCTGTTGTTGTAGGGTACGACGTAATCGTTGCCAAGAAGAAGAACAGAAAACCGAGTTCATTATTTGCTGGAAGCAATTCTTCGGCTCGAAGGATCAATATTTGCGTAGCAATGAAATGAAAATAATATGAAATAAAAAGCAAGTATGGTTAGAATTTTTCCCAATTATGTTTGGAGTTGTTTTATTAAAATTATTGTCGTAGAACAATTATTAATATTACCTTCGATAACAATGTTGGGATGCGTTTCGGACGAAATACAAATAACGAGTGTCTTTAACAAAAAGAAAACAAAAGCTTGGATGCCGAAAGGCCGCGCTTAGTAGCTTTTTACTCGTTAGATTCTGTTGTACTTTCTGGTACTTTCGGCCGTCAACCAAAAAGTCGTATTGAAAGTAGTAGACAGAATCTGATGCCGGGGAAAATTGCAGAATGCCACTAGGGGCCTGTTTTTGTAACTTCTTTTTTGCCACTTCGCACGTCAAATGGCAAGCGAATGAAATTTTTGGTTTTTGCACACTTTGTTTTGGATATAAACAAAGAAGCTTTCAATTATCGCCAAAATTTTGGTTCTTATAAGACAACAACGAACGAAATGAAATGTCAGATCAGACGATCAGAAAAATTCATTCGTGTCGGTTATGTTTGTCGTCCTTTTGAAAGATAAAGTGAAAAGTGTTGGGAAAATTAATAAAAAATGGATAAATGATCCAAACAACATTAACATGTATATTTTGCTGAAGTATCCACCATAATTTCAAAAAACCTCTGTTTATTAGTGTGTATAAAATGTATTGAAATCCTACAACTACACTGTTGCTTTTTAAATTGTTTCATAATAACTTAAATTAGGTGACCCAAACAATCGTTTATTATACCTATCGACCTAGAATCTCTTTCTGAATTGGTTTGGTTTTGTCCGCCCGTCTGTTTGTAAATGTATTCTTGTTACTAAATACAGGTCACAATTATGCTCAGATCACTATGAAATTTAGCAAGAACTTTCTTTTTAACTCTAAGACTTACTGAAATGGGTACAGAAGGTTTCCGATTTATATATAGGCCCTATATTAGACCGTTTATAGCACATGATGCAAAAAGTGAAAGTTGCTGCGATCTTTGATTTCCGGACCGAAAAAGTTTCCATTTTCAATTTTTGTGCCGATCTGATAACCCAAGGGTCTGCCCAAAGTTCATTTTTTTGTATTATTAATTAATAAATAGTTTTTAAATATTAAGATCGGTGAAAAAAAAAACAAAAAATACAATTAACTCAATATTATATTAGATCTGACTTGTTATGTGAGGGACATTTTCTACGATATTCTTCAATGCACTGTAATATAAATTGATTTTGTTCTTCGTCTTTCGTAAGTATTCTGTTGTAATCATTCATAAATTGTACACCGCGTTCAGCAGTGTCGTTAACAACAAACAGATTACGACAAACATCGAGAGCATCTTGATAATCTTCGTTTACTTCCCAAATGGATGGGTCATGCTTTAAACATTCAGAACTCAATCCAAAAGCACCGAAAGAATGTTTGGTTTTGTATGAGACGAAATCGCTCAAATTATTACACAGCAACAGTTTCGGGTCGGAGAATTTTCGATCGTTTTCCAGATTTACGACGGGTTCTGTTGATTACAGACGCCTAACCATTTTTCGTTTCTCTTCGAGTGAAACATCCGAATCGAAAAATGCCAAAGCCATTGATTCTGGGGCCAAATACCACAAATGATTTTTCCATTTCTTCAAAACAGCTTCAGACACATCTCGGTCGATTTCTGCGTATGCTCGTATGTCATTTGTGCATGTAAACCACGCTTTGACATACAGCCGCACGAGAAAAATACATATATTCCGTAGCCCACTGGACTCTCGTTTTGTCAATGCAAACTGCTCTCGAAATAGGTATATTTTTAAGGCATAAATGCCTTTTCCCATGAACCTTGCGTGGTATGTTGGTGCCGACACCACCAAGAAACATTATTGTTAATTGTAATAGTTCCTTGTAATCAGCTCGGATTTGTGTTTCATTTAGCTGTTTAATGCAGAATTTCTTAATGACTTCGCAGTCAGCATTACTTATTTTTGAGCGTACAGTTGGATCTTCGAGTCCGTTTTTAAACGATTTGTGGTCGAGACTTACCCAAACGGCAGCAAAACGATTAAAAATAGGCACTTCAGGACCACAAGTCGCCGAAGTTTAACCTCAAACACATGTTTCAATACTATCTCCATCATGTGATAGGAACATGGGAACTTGATAATTTTCGATCTAATTTGTTCTGCAAAAAAATGCACGATCCAGTGTTTTGACCTGTATTTGATGAGTGTATCATGAACGACTTTGGCCATATTTTCTCCAGTACCAGCCGGGATTTTGGGGGCGCCCAAAAATTTTGATGTGTAGATCGATTAATCACAGGCTCACCAACAGTGGTCAGAGGCGCCGCAGCATTATACATTACAGTTATCACATCATGAAATATCTGTCTGTTTGACGGCAGTTTGGCTCCAGATATTGTATGTGATACATGTCCAACTGATTCTACGGTGCGAAATTTATCACTGGATCTAGTAACAATTTTGGATGTGGTCGGTCTGGAGACAAATAAGAATATGACTAAAATTAAATTTTGTGCGAAGCTGTCCCTTTCTTAATTCACTTAGGCTGGAGGCAGAGCGCGTTCTGTAAACGACCCTGCTGCATGGCCGTATAGCGCGCTGCAAAGTTCTGCTTATGTTTTCTTATTTGACCAGTAGAAAAATGTCAGACTGATGCGAAAAATCAACTGTCATGCAAATCAGTTGTTTTTTTCATGCATGCACAAGCATGATATATTTTTTATTGTGATTGCTCTTACGTCTCCATATGTACATAGAGGCCATGTCGGTGTGCATGCATGCCCTGTCATGACGTAAAATTCAAATGAAAACTGCTGTAACTTTTTCGTTTCTCGGTCGATTTTGATTGTTTACGACTTGTAAGAATGAACATTTTATTCAAAGACCATTTAAAAACTTTTCATGCTAATAAAATATTTTTTAATTACTTGAACATGTGACATTTGATAAAAACTCAAATTTTGTTCATTTGATTGGTATTTGACAGGAAGACGATGAAGAAACGAGCTTTCTTACCCGAAAGATAAATGACAATGAACCAAATTAAAAACATGATCGCTTGGGTGAGAATAAGAAGAAGAAAATTATTGCTTGGGTAGCTATCGAACGCCTGCGTTTTGTTGCATTTAGCTGAACAGGCTGTTAATGAGGAAAATTATAAAGGGAAATTAAAATAAAAATATTTTGAACTTAATGTAACATTTTTAGACACATATGTAACTACACTCCGATTTTGCATCTATATCTGTATATGCACCGCTTTTTATACCCTACACCACACTGTGGTACAGGGTATTATGACTTTGTGCATTTGTTTGTAACACCCAAAAGGAGAAGAGATAGACCCATTGTTTATTATACCGATCGACGTGTAATCACTTTCTGAGTCGATTTAGCTTTGTCCGTCTGTCTGTTTTAGGTTAGGTTATGTTTTTTTTACAAGCTCACATAAACCAGTTTAGGTCCCTAGTGTTGCCACGGGCTGAAATGCCCCTCATCGAAACCAACCTGTTTGATATATAAATTTATCGATAGTACGAATATGAGTACTGGAAAGATCTGTTAGGCTGCCTAAAAAGGCTGACCCCAGTATGTCCAGTCGTCGTTTACTCAAAGCGGGACAGTCGCAAAGCAAGTGGTCAATGCTCTCCACTTCTTCCTCATCTCCGCAGCTTCGGCAGAAGTCATTGGAGTCAATACCCAATCTTTTGGCGTGTTCGCCGATCAAGCAGTGTCCCGTCAGAACCTGTACTAACGTAGACAATCGTTTCCTCTCTAGTGCGAGGAGATATTTTGACCTTCTCAGGTCATACCTTGGCCAGATTTGTCTAGCTACCCAGCAGGTGCCGATTTCTGTCCATCTTTCGTTGGACTGCCTGATTGCCATCTGTCTGTTGAAATCGGTTCAGATTTACATATAGCTCATATATAGGTTAGGTTAGGTTGAAAGGGACGCCCGTCAGAATACAACTGACGAGTTCACTCGGGGCCGACAATTCGGTCCATTGTGTTTCCCATTGGTAGAAAGGAAGGATAGAAGAAATAATTGGAGGTTGACAGATTAGGAAGATGAAGAAAAGGTTTCGGAAGAGGGAGGGGCGATTTAGGAAGGGGAAGAAGAAGATCTAATTATTCTCGTTTGTCCTCGTGGCTTTACTAAACCAGAGGGATTTACTGATGAATTTGAGAAGGGATTTGAGCGGTGCATCTGCTAGATCGTCTAGGTTTACGAAGAGCCTGTGCCCTAAAAAGGCCAAACGGTACTCTTGCAGTCCTTTGCATGAGCATAGCAGGTGCTGTACTGACTCCTCCTCTTCTTCGTCTAAGCAACTTCTACAGAAGTCTTCATAAGGAAGCTTCATGCGTGCAGCCATATTGCCTATCACGCAGTGCCCTGTGATGACTCCTGTGAGGATGCTAAGTGTGGTCTTCCTGAAGGACAGCAATTCTTTGGTACGGTTCACATCAATGGATGGCCAAAGGGTTCGTGCAGTCCTGCAGTTTTGTACTGTATCCCACCTCGATCTGGTTAGTGTTGCTCCGCGTTCGTCGATTTCGTTTTTAAGTTCCACGAACGGAATTTGCACGTCCAGAGTCGCGGTTTCGTTTCGCGCACCTGATCCTAACCTGGCACATTCGTCTGCTAATTCGTTGCCCTGTATGTTGCTATGTCCTGGCACCCAGCAGAGCGTGATTTCGTGCGTCTGAATATGGTTTAAGGCTAGAAAGCAGTCCATTGTGCAGCGTGATTTAATATTTCTAGAGCTCAAGGCCTTGAGAGCTGCCATGCTGTCGACGTAGATCTTGAATTTTTTCGGAGAAATATCCCGTTCCAAAATCTGATTCGCGGCAATGTTAATGGCATAGATCTCTGCCTGGAAGACCGTGCATTCATCTGGGAGTCTGGTGGATATTCTGAGATTGAGGGTGTCGGAAAATACTCCCGAACCCGTGCCCGTCTCCATTTTCGATCCGTCCGTGAAAATTGAGATCTCATCGTCCTCTATAACGCTATTTGATGCCCAATCTTCACGGCTAGGAAAAGTTACTTTAAAATTTCTATCTCGAATTGTTCGTGGTGTCAAGTAGTCCGTTGTCCTATTGATTTTGTCTGTTATACCCATGTTTTCCAGGATTGAGCCATGTCCTTGTGTGGTATTGATGGCTATTCCTGATTCCCTTAGCCGAAGGGTCACTTTCGCTGCGGTACACTTTATGTATATATCGATTGGTTGAAGGTTCAGCATCGCCTCCAATGCCATTTGTGGAGCAGATCTGAGGGCGCCCGTTATCCCGACGCAAATCAGTCTTTGCACTTTGGCTAGGTGCGAGAGATGTGATTTCTTCATTACCGATTTCCACCATACAACTGATCCGTAAGTGAGTATCGGTCTGATGATCGATGTATACATCCAGTGTATCATTTTCGGTTGCAAACCCCATTTGCGTCCAAACATTTTCCTGCAGGCATAAAAGGCGCATAGCGCTTTCTTACCCCTTTCCTCCAAATTCCTTTTCCAGGACAGCTTAGAGTCTAGGGTGATGCCTAAGTACTTAGCTTCTTTCGACAGTTCAAGTACCTTTCCCTGTAGTGTAGGGAGGTGATAGTTCGGAATTTTATTTCTTCTAGTGAAAAGGACTAGTTCCGTCTTCCCTGGGTTGACTCCTAGTCCATTATTTTCTGCCCAGCGTGATAGTCGTTTTAGTGATCTTTCCATGATCTCGCTGACCGTAGGCATAAATTTGCCCCTAATCAAAATCACGACGTCGTCTGCATACGCTATGATTTTAATTCCTGTATTGCCAAGATCCATTAGGATTTCGTTTATCACTAGGTTCCATAATATTGCCCATTGTTGAGTTAATGATTCTGCTTTTGAGCATATTACCTGTCCACCTGGTTATGCCTGGGTGTGAGCCTATGCCGTCTAGTGCGTTAAGTATAGATGCTATTTTAACATTGTTAAAAGCGCCCTCTACATCGAGGAACGCTGCCATGGTGTAGTCTTTGTAATGAAGGGAGTCCTCGACAAATCCTACCACTTCATGTAAGGCCGTTTCCACAGATTTACCTTTCAGGTAGGCGTGTTGTGCCTTGCTGAAGTTGTTTGGTGTCAGTTTTCCCCTCGCGTTAAGATCAACTAGTCTTTCCATGGTTTTCAACAGAAACGATGATAGACTGATTGGTCTGTAGTCCTTTGTCGTGTGGTTTATTTTTCCCGCTTTGGGGATAAAGACCACCTTGACTTCTCTCCATGCCTTGGGTATATATGACCATTGCAAACTTGCAGAAAAAATTGCGCGTAGCCATGGTAAAATAAGTTCCAAGGATTCTTGTAAAAGAGCTGGAATGATGCCATCCGGGCCCGCCGATTTGAAGGGCTTGAATGATCTCACCGCCCAGCATATTTTCTCGTCATCTATAACAGTTCTGATAAGTTCCTCCATATTGTCCGTGGGGAGGTCTTCGCACACTTCCACGGCATCTGAAACTTCGTTGCAACCCGGAAAATGGGTGTCCATCAGAAGTTCTAGAGTCTCTTGGTTGTACTCTGTGAGTAGTCCATCAGGTCCCATGAGGAAGTCTGGTGTGCTGGGGTCTTTGGATAGGACTTTACGGAGCCTGGAGGCTTCACTAATGTCTTCCAGTTCTTCGCAGAAATTCGTCCAGGACTTCCTTTTTGCCTTTCTGGACTCTCTTTTGAAAGTTCTGGTGGATGCTTGGTATTCTTCCCAGCTTTCCTGTGTTTTCTCTTTTTTGGCCTTGTTGAATAGCATTCTACTTTCCTTCCTGAGTTGCTTCAGTTCCGAAGTCCACCATGTTTGGTTGGTTTTCCGGGGAGGTGGGCGTTCTGGACAGGACGCAAAGAAGGCATCGACAAGGTTACCTGTCATACGGCCAACTGCACATTCCAGACCCTGCAAGTCATGTATCTCCGTATTCGGTGGTGGATACGATTGCATAAGTTGTCTGAATTTGTCCCAGTTTGCCTTCCTGGGGTTACGATAAGGTTTCCCCTTAGTAGCCTCGTGCTCAATGTTGAAATGTATCATAAGATGATCCGAGGAGGAGCATTCATTTGATACTCTCCACCTGGATACTCTTGTTGAATCGCTATTAGATACTAAAGTTAAATCTATAACCTGTTCCCTGATTTTATTAAAGAATGTGGGCCTATTGCCCTTATTACAGATAACTAGATCAGTGGATAATAAGTATTCAAGTAGTGACTCACCTCGTTTGTTTATGTCTGTGCTGCCCCATATGGTATGGTGCGCGTTTGCATCTCCTCCGATGATTAGGTCGTGTCCTTTACTCTTACACCAACTTACCAGAGAACGTACCTTGTCTGAGGGGGGATCGGCGGATTCATAAGGCAGGTACATGGATGCGAAGACCAGTGTTGGTTTACCCTGGCGTTCCATAGCTACAGTCAGATTTATGTTTCTACAGGCTACGATACAGCTACGAATCTTACCTTCTGTCTTCGGGGAAATGAGCGTGAGATTACGTGACCTGAGACCGCGGACTTTGTTGCTCGCCAACCAAGGTTTCTGTATAAGGGCCACGTCTATCTTTTTTTTCCCATTACTCTCAACCGCTCGTCCGACGCTGCTTCAGAGTGGTGTAGATTTAGCTGCACCACTTTCATGCCGCCCGGGGTTGCTGCTCTCTTCTTCCACGTCGGGGACGGACGTCCGGAGTCGGTTTAGTCCGAACTTTATCGTTCCGTTCGAGAGCCTCAGGAGATTTAGGGACTCCGGACCTATCTTGATCCAGAGGTCCTTTCCGTCTCCCTTGTCTCTCGCTCGACCTCGGACTATCTTCCAGTCCCCAGCTTGTAGGCTCTTATTCTGCCTTTTTAGGAGGTCCAGAATAACCTTATCCTCCAGGATTGGAGGAGGGACCCAAACTTTAATTGTGGTCCAGCTGGGGATTTCATCGAGTGGCACTACGCTGATGTCCATATCTGGCCAGAGTCCGCTTAGATTGTTGACGCATGCCGTTAAGAACTCGAGAGCTCTAGGGTTGCCGCATCCAACAATCTTCACTTATGCCATTTGGCCCCGTCGAACTCGGTGAATGCATCATCCTCGTCCGTAGCAAGGGCTTCATGCATCTTCAGCAGAATGCCTTCTTCTACCATCATCCATCTTTCAGTAGAGATTCTGCCTTCTGGATTGCTCCGGTCGAGAATCGCTACTTGAAGCTCAGGCGCCGATGTTAGGCTGGCAGATTTTTTAACACGCTTGCCTTCTGGAACCTGAGAGTCGTTTGAACGTTGCCTTTTGACAGCGTTCTTATCGTCTGTACGGCCAGAGGTGCCTGCCGCGGCAGGTTGAACTACTCTCTTTGCTTTCCTGCCTTTGGAAGGGCCTGGAGAAATGTTTTTGCCATCATCCTTAGCTACCGGCGCTGGTGGATTGATGGACTTTTTAAGTATCGTCGCGTGTGTACTTGTTTGTGCTGTATTTAGTGCGTTAGTATGTGTTTTAGTGTTAGTGTCAGTGTTTTTGTCCTTTGTCGCAGGTGGAGGGCATACTTCCACGACCGTAGTATTTACGAGAGACTCGTACTTCCGGACGTGGAATTTATGCTTCCGGATTAAGCGCTTGTCGCGTACTGTGAGGGATGCTGGGTCTTTCGACAGCATACTCCTCAGATACCGCTGCGAGCGCTTATATCCGGCCTCCATTCTCTGCTCGTCCGTCTTGGTTGACTTTCCCCCAGCGACGGTACCCATGTCTTCCTTATCTGACTTAGCTACCAGCCCGGACCTATCCGATTCCATCGTCTTGATGTCATCTTCATCGGTTTCAGAAAGCTGGATTTTGCTAAGTGCAGAAAGTCCGTCATTTGTATCGTCGCTAAGGTAGAGTTCAAAGCTGTCTTGTCTCGTTAGTCTTGTTTGTGTATCTGTAGCGTTTTGAGTGGTTGATGTTGTTTTTAGTGCGTTTTTTGTTGTTGTTGTTGGGTTAGATGAGCTTGGGGCCTGCAGATATTCTGCCCCTGCCAATGCATCATCAACAGATGATGAATTGGGTGGATTACTAGTTCCCGCCTGGAGACCACCTGCAGAGTTCAAATTAATATTTTTACTCATCATTGTATGGGTGGGTAACCTTTAGTTTAGGTTACATATGGTTGTCAATGTCTGCAGATTGGAGTGGTTAGGCTTTAGCCGTTTACTTCGGCTTAACCACTACATCCTGGAGACATCAACAACCTTATGCAACCCGTAAGCCCCCGCATCGCGACAAGATTGTTACCCGCGACGGGGGAGCTCATATATATATGTACCACCGATTTGGCATATATGCACTGTATAAGCAACATTTTTGAACCGATTTGTACAAAAATTGACAGAGAGTAGTCTCGTGATACAGTTAGAGATAATACAAAATTTGGAACGAATATTGCTTAATTTAGCGATTATCGGTTCAGAATTAGATATACCAATTATTTATTATTTACACATTTACCTATTATTCCAAATTATTATCGCAATTAAGGGTCATTGCGATAATAATTTGGGAGGTGTAGGGTATCATATAGTCGGCCCCGCCCGACTTTCTGCATTTCCTTACTGGTTTAATATATCTTTATAAAATTTAGAAGATAACAGGTTTTTAACCCAAGATTGAACATTGGGAACATTAACATCATTAACATTGGAAAACAATATTGATAAATCATGACAAAATGTCCATGGTCCTGTGCTCCTCATTGGAATATATGTATATGTATATACACGGGGCAAAATAGCTTTTATGGATATGTTTGAATCGACAGAAAATATATTTGGAACACAAATTTTTGAATATTATATATTTCTTAGCAAATAAATTTTATTTGAAAATCAATAAAATATATTTGGAAAGCATATATTAATATATTACAACAAATTATATTTGCAAACTAATTTTCTCAAATAAAATATGTGTTTAAATACAAACAAAATTATTATTTAGGAATGTTTCCAAATTAATTTTATTTTTTAAAAAAGATTTTCAAAACTTAGCTGACTTGGTTCCGAATTATGCATTCCGATTAAAAATGGCATACTTACATTAAATAATAATTTTATTGGTATTTAAACACATATTTTATTTGAGAAAATTATTTCGCAAATATATATTATTTTAATATATTAACATATGGGTTCTAAATATATTTTATTGATTTTCAAATAAAATGTATTTGCTTATATAATATTTAAAAATTTCTGTTCCAAGTATATTTTCTTTCGATTCAAACATATCAAAAAAGGCGATGTTGACCCGTGTAATAAGTACTTATTTTGTAGCATAGGCATACCACATAAATATGTGCTTATATTTTCACGATTTTAAGTACTTGAGTAATTCATTACCAATAAGTTATAAAATAAGTAGTAGATATGAAGAAATGGCCATTTAAAGTGACTTTTTGCATATTGTCGCGCATTTTTCTTGAAACAAACAATTTCATCATGCCAGATTCAAATTTCTGAATCCAAACCCCCATGTAAAAAATTCTTCAACGGTCTAACATTATGCGATATACATAAATACATATTTATGGTATTTTTATTCAAATCTGCACATATTTTTGAAAACATGTTGAAAAATAAATAAATCTTGTACAATAACCTACATACATATACACGGGGGAAAATTGTCATTTTTGGTATGTTTGAATTGAAAGAAAATATATTTGGAAGCAATTTTTTCAAATACTATATATTTGTTAACAAATAAATTTTATTTGAAAATCAAGAAATCTTGTTTGGAACGCATATATTAATATATTAGAACATAATATATTTGCTAACTGACTTTCACAAATAAAATATGTGTGTACCCACAAACAAAGTTATTGTTTAAGAAGTTTTCCAAACATATTTTATTTAAAACAAATTTTAAAACTTTGCTGATTTTTTCGAATTTTAGTTAGTTTTTCCTAGTTTTCGTTTTAAACTTTATATCTAAAAATGTCTTTCAGTATATAAATATTCGAATTCATCACTTTTTGTCAATCCATCAATGCAATTTATATTCAGGAAAGATTATACGATTTAAGTTTTAATTAAATTTTAAAAACATTTAAAATTTATAAAAAAATTATCTTTGAGCACCTGAAAAACAGAAAACTTGTCTTTAAATCAAGGCATTGATACATTGCCAACATAATTAAATACAAACTAATCTTTGTTTCGGAAATACTAGTTCCAAATAAAAAAATATTAGAATGGGAACATATTTTTGTTTAGAACAATATTCTCCCAAACATATAATATTTATGTGTGTCAAATATTATATATTTGGAGTGTACTCTAAACATATGTATAAAGCGATTTTTTTTCAGCTTGTAGCCAAAATTGCATTATATCAAAATTTGCCAAAATGATTTTGATAGCAAAAAATTACTTATTTCTGTTGTTATTGGTACGAGTAAGTCATTATTAATAAGTCGAAAGTAATGCAGCGAATAACGAGATGTCATTATTTGGTAATGCAGGGAATAATGACAGGTCCTTACCAAGATTTTGCTGGGATGTTTCAAGCCGAATATGTTTGGGACAATATACTACAGAATCGATTTTTTTCAGCGTGTATATAGATAGATGTTGTGCATCATATAGTCAACTCCGCTCGATTTTAGCCCTTTCTTACTGGTTTTTTAATAATGTTGACAAAAAATTTTGAAGATGTGAGGGGTATCAAATGCAATTTTTGTCTCTAAATTTTTATAAATTATCGATTTCAATTCACACACTAAAAAGGAAAATGTACAATAAAAAATTTATTACACACTGCTAAAAAATTAAAAAATTCACTGGAACTTCTGATATGACGTGGTGTACGTTATAGGTCTCATCAAGTACAACTGAAAAAAAATCAAGTGTTGTATACCCTCAAAATCTCATTTTAGCGTTAAAAAACGCTATTTTTATTTCTTTAACAAATCGATTGATTAGACTGTTATTTTCCAGTTGATTTTTTGAAAAATATGTGCATATCATGCTTAAGTTAGGTTATGTTGAAAAGAGGAGACATTTAAACGTCTCATGTCCATGGACATACACTTAAGCCAGTGATTCAACCTGTTGTGCCCTCCTTATTTACGATCTTTTTATTTTCTCTGTGTCTTCCATTCATATCCTATGAGATGAGTCACGACTGGCAATACGTCGGACCCGAAGTATCGGGATCTTATATGTATGCAAGCCGGACAGTGACACAGAAAATGTTCGTGCCCTGTATTCGTCGTTTTTTGCTAGTCTTATGCGAAAAAGATGTGCTTGTAAGCTTGAGTATGCCGTTGGAACACTCATCATCTTACTAATCTCGATCTTGTTTAGTTTCAGAAAACTACTTGTTTTCTTCTCATTTGTGCGCTATTTCACACAGTTTTGTGAGCCATCGCAGCCCAGTGCTTCAACTCATCCTTCGTGACTTTGAAAGGTTTCAAATTTTCTAAGTTTATTACTCGAAGTTCTCTGTCCTTTGAAGCCAATCTGTTTGCTCGTTCATTTCCAATTACTCCGTTGTGTCCTGGTACCCAGAAAATTGTACCCTTTCGGATGTTATTGCTTAGATCGTCTTTTGGCTGTCCGGGAAGATGTTGGCATATTTACGCTTTGTCGTATACTGAGCCAGTTCACACAATTCGTGCTTGCTTGAAATACTGTGTTATGGTCTGCGAGGCGGAAGTAAAGTACAACTTCTTCATCAATAAAAAGTCCCAAACCAGTCCTTCCTCTCAGCTTGGACCCCTCCTTGTAGCAGTTGCTTAAACTTAAAATGACCCAAAACGGATATTCGCCGAACATACTGAGGGTCTTAGGTCACTCCTTCGATGTGTCACACTTTTGGCTCGTAGCAAATGATATATACCCTCCTCTCTAAGGTGAGGGTATAAACACTGCTGATGACGTTTGAATTATCACTATATTTCACAAAAAAGACTCTTTTTCACTATTCTCTTTGAATGTTTTGTTTGAGTATCGAATTAATTTGTTTTTCCGTATAAATAATCTCGTAGAAGACAGACGGACAGACGAACGAGAGAAAAAAACACGAACGAGTTGTAAGGCGACATTGGGTTTGTTTATTAATATTTAAGGGTGGGTTTTTTATTCAAAACAAATCACGATATGATCACTTGAAATAATTAAAACACTGAAAGTACGTAAAGTACGTTATTTGTGATGAAAATTTATTTAAAATAAAATGGATGAAAATTTGTGATGATGGTACGAGTGTTGCTATATATATTTCTGGCCTAGGCAACATCTGATATTTCCATTGGAAAGTTTGACATTTTTTAGCATAAACGTACTCAGAACGTTTTGAGATACGACCATCATTTGGGTTGTTTACAGTGACTTGAAAAAATCAATTTGGCAGAAAATGGAATTATCTCGTGAACATTTTCGTGCGATAATTTTTCACAACTTTCGACGTGGATTATCACGACAAGAGTGCATCGATGAACTTAAATCTTTCTATGGCGAAGAAGCACCATCCTATAGCACTGTTAAAAACTGGTTTAATGTATTCAATCGTGGTCGACGCTCGCTCAAAGACGAAGGTCGTGAAAGTCGTCCAAAAACGGCCGTTGTGCCAGAGAACATTGAAGCCGTGCGTGAACTGATAATGCAAGATCGTCATGTGGCATACCGTGAGATAGAGGCATCCTTGGGCATTACTTCCACCACCATACATTCGATATTGCATGAACACCTGGCTGTAAAAGAGGTTTGTTCTAGTTGGATCCCGCACAATTTAACAATCGCTCAAAAAAAGGCTCTTGTCGATTGGTGCAAAGAAATTTTGAAAAAGTACGATAGCGATCGACCGTGTGTGAGAAATTCGAAAAACAAACAAGAGAAGACGAATCATTGTGCACCATGACAAAGCGTTCTCTCACACATCGGCTCAAACCAGCTCCTTTTTGACCGGCCAAAACGTCGAATTGATGGGTCATCCGCCGTACAGCCCTGATTTGACACCCAATGACTTCATCTTATTCACTCACATCAAGAAAAAACTGCTTGGTCAACGTTTTTCGACGCCTGATGCAGCTGTCGAAGCGTTAAAAAACCATGTTTTGGAGGTGAATTTTCAACAGACTGTACACTGATAGAAAAACCGTTCGTCACCATGACGAATCAGTTTCGTCAATATATCTTCGTACTGGCGACGAAAAGTTTCGTACATGCGATGTTTTTGTACGTCAATAGAACGGACACGATCATCAAGTCATGTTTTTGGTGATTTAAAAATTCGTCGAGAGAACGATAAGTTTTCATTCCCACGACGATAAGATTTATTTGGCCAATATGATCAAACGAAGCAATCAAATTATGGTTTCTGCTTAAATGTACTGTTCTATATGCGTTCTGATTACCTTAGTTAAATAATTTGTTGTAAAAGATCAATTTAAAAAATCTAATAATCAATGACGAACACTGTTCGTCAATAAGATTATCCATTCATCATGAGAACTATCGACTTACTACGGCAACGTCAACTCCTACAGCAAAACAAAGTAAGACATGCGACGTTGTTATGTTCGTCCACGTGTGTGTTCCACGCAGCACCGTTTGGTTCAAACAAACCGCACTGGCACGGCATAACTGATGTTTGTTTAACAAAACATCAAACACATGCATACTCATACATGCAGCTCGACAAGCTGTATAAGTGTGAAACATTTGTGCTAGTGGTCTGTTGGCAAATGCATTACTTGATGTGATTATTTTTGATTTAAAATAGCAGAAGTAATCAATACTTCTCGTTAGTTTGATTTCAGCATAACCAGATAAGAACTGCGTCTCGAAACGAATAATCACAACTGAACCTAACAATGCAGTCAAATAATTTTATTTTCCATATCATTTTAAATGGTTTAAAACTAGAAGAACATTTATTGGAATTTTTAATATTTAAATAGTCGTGGGCATTAATTCGTCGTGGTGATGAATGGGAATCGTCGTAATAATGAATGGGATTCGTCGTGGTGACGAATGGAATTCGTCGTGGTGACGAATGGAATTCGTCGTGATGATGAATGCAATTCGTCGTGATGATGAATGCAATTCGTCGTGGTGATGAATGGAGTTCAGCATGGTGATGAATAGAGTTCGTCGTAGTAATAAATGCTATTCGTCATGATGATGAATGGGTTTCGTCGTGGTGATGAATGGATCATCCTGAGGACGAAAGTTTTTGGAAACAGAAATTCGTCATGGTGACGAACAAATTCATCAAGAGGATTATTCCGTACGTTAGATGACTTTTGATGAAAAAATAATCGTGATGATGTACAAATTCGTCGTCATGACGAAACTTTTTCTATCAGTGTAGCCAAAACAATTCGCGCTCAAATGACAAAACGGTCTGAGTGGAGTTGTCATACTTTCCAATGGAAGTTCCAGTTTTCATCTGGCAACACCAGCATTGCCAGGACCGAAATATAAATAACAACCTCATATGTGGTTGTGTGTGCTGTTGTTGTAGGGTACGACGTAATCGTTGCCAAGAAGAAGAACAGAAAACCGAGTTCATTATTTGCTGGAAGCAATTCTTCGGCTCGAAGGATCAATATTTGCGTAGCAATGAAATGAAAATAATATGAAATAAAAAGCAAGTATGGTTAGAATTTTTCCCAATTATGTTTGGAGTTGTTTTATTAAAATTATTGTCGTAGAACAATTATTAATATTACCTTCGATAACAATGTTGGGATGCGTTTCGGACGAAATACAAATAACGAGTGTCTTTAACAAAAAGAAAACAAAAGCTTGGATGCCGAAAGGCCGCGCTTAGTAGCTTTTTACTCGTTAGATTCTGTTGTACTTTCTGGTACTTTCGGCCGTCAACCAAAAAGTCGTATTGAAAGTAGTAGACAGAATCTGATGCCGGGGAAAATTGCAGAATGCCACTAGGGGCCTGTTTTTGTAACTTCTTTTTTGCCACTTCGCACGTCAAATGGCAAGCGAATGAAATTTTTGGTTTTTGCACACTTTGTTTTGGATATAAACAAAGAAGCTTTCAATTATCGCCAAAATTTTGGTTCTTATAAGACAACAACGAACGAAATGAAATGTCAGATCAGACGATCAGAAAAATTCATTCGTGTCGGTTATGTTTGTCGTCCTTTTGAAAGATAAAGTGAAAAGTGTTGGGAAAATTAATAAAAAATGGATAAATGATCCAAACAACATTAACATGTATATTTTGCTGAAGTATCCACCATAATTTCAAAAAACCTCTGTTTATTAGTGTGTATAAAATGTATTGAAATCCTACAACTACACTGTTGCTTTTTAAATTGTTTCATAATAACTTAAATTAGGTGACCCAAACAATCGTTTATTATACCTATCGACCTAGAATCTCTTTCTGAATTGGTTTGGTTTTGTCCGCCCGTCTGTTTGTAAATGTATTCTTGTTACTAAATACAGGTCACAATTATGCTCAGATCACTATGAAATTTAGCAAGAACTTTCTTTTTAACTCTAAGACTTACTGAAATGGGTACAGAAGGTTTCCGATTTATATATAGGCCCTATATTAGACCGTTTATAGCACATGATGCAAAAAGTGAAAGTTGCTGCGATCTTTGATTTCCGGACCGAAAAAGTTTCCATTTTCAATTTTTGTGCCGATCTGATAACCCAAGGGTCTGCCCAAAGTTCATTTTTTTGTATTATTAATTAATAAATAGTTTTTAAATATTAAGATCGGTGAAAAAAAAAAACAAAAAATACAATTAACTCAATATTATATTAGATCTGACTTGTTATGTGAGGGACATTTTCTACGATATTCTTCAATGCACTGTAATATAAATTGATTTTGTTCTTCGTCTTTCGTAAGTATTCTGTTGTAATCATTCATAAATTGTACACCGCGTTCAGCAGTGTCGTTAACAACAAACAGATTACGACAAACATCGAGAGCATCTTGATAATCTTCGTTTATTTCCCAAATGGATGGGTCATGCTTTAAACATTCAGAACTCAATCCAAAAGCACCGAAAGAATGTTTGGTTTTGTATGAGACGAAATCGCTCAAATTATTACACAGCAACAGTTTCGGGTCGGAGAATTTTCGATCGTTTTCCAGATTTACGACGGGTTCTGTTGATTACAGACGCCTAACCATTTTTCGTTTCTCTTCGAGTGAAACATCCGAATCGAAAAATGCCAAAGCCATTGATTCTGGGGCCAAATACCACAAATGATTTTTCCATTTCTTCAAAACAGCTTCAGACACATCTCGGTCGATTTCTGCGTATGCTCGTATGTCATTTGTGCATGTAAACCACGCTTTGACATACAGCCGCACGAGAAAAATACATATATTCCGTAGCCCACTGGACTCTCGTTTTGTCAATGCAAACTGCTCTCGAAATAGGTATATTTTTAAGGCATAAATGCCTTTTCCCATGAACCTTGCGTGGTATGTTGGTGCCGACACCACCAAGAAACATTATTGTTAATTGTAATAGTTCCTTGTAATCAGCTCGGATTTGTGTTTCATTTAGCTGTTTAATGCAGAATTTCTTAATGACTTCGCAGTCAGCATTACTTATTTTTGAGCGTACAGTTGGATCTTCGAGTCCGTTTTTAAACGATTTGTGGTCGAGACTTACCCAAACGGCAGCAAAACGATTAAAAATAGGCACTTCAGGACCACAAGTCGCCGAAGTTTAACCTCAAACACATGTTTCAATACTATCTCCATCATGTGATAGGAACATGGGAACTTGATAATTTTCGATCTAATTTGTTCTGCAACAAAATGCACGATCCAGTGTTTTGACCTGTATTTGATGAGTGTATCATGAACGACTTTGGCCATATTTTCTCCAGTACCAGCCGGGATTTTGGGGGCGCCCAAAAATTTTGATGTGTAGATCGATTAATCACAGGCTCACCAACAGTGGTCAGAGGCGCCGCAGCATTATACATTACAGTTATCACATCATGAAATATCTGTCTGTTTGACGGCAGTTTGGCTCCAGATATTGTATGTGATACATGTCCAACTGATTCTACGGTGCGAAATTTATCACTGGATCTAGTAACAATTTTGGATGTGGTCGGTCTGGAGACAAATAAGAATATGACTAAAATTAAATTTTGTGCGAAGCTGTCCCTTTCTTAATTCACTTAGGCTGGAGGCAGAGCGCGTTCTGTAAACGACCCTGCTGCATGGCCGTATAGCGCGCTGCAAAGTTCTGCTTATGTTTTCTTATTTGACCAGTAGAAAAATGTCAGACTGATGCGAAAAATCAACTGTCATGCAAATCAGTTGTTTTTTTCATGCATGCACAAGCATGATATATTTTTTATTGTGATTGCTCTTACGTCTCCATATGTACATAGAGGCCATGTCGGTGTGCATGCATGCCCTGTCATGACGTAAAATTCAAATGAAAACTGCTGTAACTTTTTCGTTTCTCGGTCGATTTTGATTGTTTACGACTTGTAAGAATGAACATTTTATTCAAAGACCATTTAAAAACTTGTCATGCTAATAAAATATTTTTTAATTACTTGAACATGTGACATTTGATAAAAACTCAAATTTTGTTCATTTGATTGGTATTTGACAGGAAGACGATGAAGAAACGAGCTTTCTTACCCGAAAGATAAATGACAATGAACCAAATTAAAAACATGATCGCTTGGGTGAGAATAAGAAGAAGAAAATTATTGCTTGGGTAGCTATCGAACGCCTGCGTTTTGTTGCATTTAGCTGAACAGGCTGTTAATGAGGAAAATTATAAAGGGAAATTAAAATAAAAATATTTTGAACTTAATGTAACATTTTTAGACACATATGTAACTACACTCCGATTTTGCATCTATATCTGTATATGCACCGCTTTTTATACCCTACACCACACTGTGGTACAGGGTATTATGACTTTGTGCATTTGTTTGTAACACCCAAAAGGAGAAGAGATAGACCCATTGTTTATTATACCGATCGACGTGTAATCACTTTCTGAGTCGATTTAGCTTTGTCCGTCTGTCTGTTTTAGGTTAGGTTATGTTTTTTTTACAAGCTCACATAAACCAGTTTAGGTCCCTAGTGTTGCCACGGGCTGAAATGCCCCTCATCGAAACCAACCTGTTTGATATATAAATTTATCGATAGTACGAATATGAGTACTGGAAAGATCTGTTAGGCTGCCTAAAAAGGCTGACCCCAGTATGTCCAGTCGTCGTTTACTCAAAGCGGGACAGTCGCAAAGCAAGTGGTCAATGCTCTCCACTTCTTCCTCATCTCCGCAGCTTCGGCAGAAGTCATTGGAGTCAATACCCAATCTTTTGGCGTGTTCGCCGATCAAGCAGTGTCCCGTCAGAACCTGTACTAACGTAGACAATCGTTTCCTCTCTAGTGCGAGGAGATATTTTGACCTTCTCAGGTCATACCTTGGCCAGATTTGTCTAGCTACCCAGCAGGTGCCGATTTCTGTCCATCTTTCGTTGGACTGCCTGATTGCCATCTGTCTGTTGAAATCGGTTCAGATTTACATATAGCTCATATATAGGTTAGGTTAGGTTGAAAGGGACGCCCGTCAGAATACAACTGACGAGTTCACTCGGGGCCGACAATTCGGTCCATTGTGTTTCCCATTGGTAGAAAGGAAGGATAGAAGAAATAATTGGAGGTTGACAGATTAGGAAGATGAAGAAAAGGTTTCGGAAGAGGGAGGGGCGATTTAGGAAGGGGAAGAAGAAGATCTAATTATTCTCGTTTGTCCTCGTGGCTTTACTAAACCAGAGGGATTTACTGATGAATTTGAGAAGGGATTTGCAGTCCTTTGCATGAGCATAGCAGGTGCTGTACTGACTCCTCCTCTTCTTCGTCTAAGCAACTTCTACAGAAGTCTTCATAAGGAAGCTTCATGCGTGCAGCCATATTGCCTATCACGCAGTGCCCTGTGATGACTCCTGTGAGGATGCTAAGTGTGGTCTTCCTGAAGGACAGCAATTCTTTGGTACGGTTCACATCAATGGATGGCCAAAGGGTTCGTGCAGTCCTGCAGTTTTGTACTGTATCCCACCTCGATCTGGTTAGTGTTGCTCCGCGTTCGTCGATTTCGTTTTTAAGTTCCACGAACGGAATTTGCACGTCCAGAGTCGCGGTTTCGTTTCGCGCACCTGATCCTAACCTGGCACATTCGTCTGCTAATTCGTTGCCCTGTATGTTGCTATGTCCTGGCACCCAGCAGAGCGTGATTTCGTGCGTCTGAATATGGTTTAAGGCTAGAAAGCAGTCCATTGTGCAGCGTGATTTAATATTTCTAGAGCTCAAGGCCTTGAGAGCTGCCATGCTGTCGACGTAGATCTTGAATTTTTTCGGAGAAATATCCCGTTCCAAAATCTGATTCGCGGCAATGTTAATGGCATAGATCTCTGCCTGGAAGACCGTGCATTCATCTGGGAGTCTGGTGGATATTCTGAGATTGAGGGTGTCGGAAAATACTCCCGAACCCGTGCCCGTCTCCATTTTCGATCCGTCCGTGAAAATTGAGATCTCATCGTCCTCTATAACGCTATTTGATGCCCAATCTTCACGGCTAGGAAAAGTTACTTTAAAATTTCTATCTCGAATTGTTCGTGGTGTCAAGTAGTCCGTTGTCCTATTGATTTTGTCTGTTATACCCATGTTTTCCAGGATTGAGCCATGTCCTTGTGTGGTATTGATGGCTATTCCTGATTCCCTTAGCCGAAGGGTCACTTTCGCTGCGGTACACTTTATGTATATATCGATTGGTTGAAGGTTCAGCATCGCCTCCAATGCCATTTGTGGAGCAGATCTGAGGGCGCCCGTTATCCCGACGCAAATCAGTCTTTGCACTTTGGCTAGGTGCGAGAGATGTGATTTCTTCATTACCGATTTCCACCATACAACTGATCCGTAAGTGAGTATCGGTCTGATGATCGATGTATACATCCAGTGTATCATTTTCGGTTGCAAACCCCATTTGCGTCCAAACATTTTCCTGCAGGCATAAAAGGCGCATAGCGCTTTCTTACCCCTTTCCTCCAAATTCCTTTTCCAGGACAGCTTAGAGTCTAGGGTGATGCCTAAGTACTTAGCTTCTTTCGACAGTTCAAGTACCTTTCCCTGTAGTGTAGGGAGGTGATAGTTCGGAATTTTATTTCTTCTAGTGAAAAGGACTAGTTCCGTCTTCCCTGGGTTGACTCCTAGTCCATTATTTTCTGCCCAGCGTGATAGTCGTTTTAGTGATCTTTCCATGATCTCGCTGACCGTAGGCATAAATTTGCCCCTAATCAAAATCACGACGTCGTCTGCATACGCTATGATTTTAATTCCTGTATTGCCAAGATCCATTAGGATTTCGTTTATCACTAGGTTCCATAATATTGCCCATTGTTGAGTTAATGATTCTGCTTTTGAGCATATTACCTGTCCACCTGGTTATGCCTGGGTGTGAGCCTATGCCGTCTAGTGCGTTAAGTATAGATGCTATTTTAACATTGTTAAAAGCGCCCTCTACATCGAGGAACGCTGCCATGGTGTAGTCTTTGTAATGAAGGGAGTCCTCGACAAATCCTACCACTTCATGTAAGGCCGTTTCCACAGATTTACCTTTCAGGTAGGCGTGTTGTGCCTTGCTGAAGTTGTTTGGTGTCAGTTTTCCCCTCGCGTTAAGATCAACTAGTCTTTCCATGGTTTTCAACAGAAACGATGATAGACTGATTGGTCTGTAGTCCTTTGTCGTGTGGTTTATTTCTCCCGCTTTGGGGATAAAGACCACCTTGACTTCTCTCCATGCCTTGGGTATATATGACCATTGCAAACTTGCAGAAAAAATTGCGCGTAGCCATGGTAAAATAAGTTCCAAGGATTCTTGTAAAAGAGCTGGAATGATGCCATCCGGGCCCGCCGATTTGAAGGGCTTGAATGATCTCACCGCCCAGCATATTTTCTCGTCATCTATAACAGTTCTGATAAGTTCCTCCATATTGTCCGTGGGGAGGTCTTCGCACACTTCCACGGCATCTGAAACTTCGTTGCAACCCGGAAAATGGGTGTCCATCAGAAGTTCTAGAGTCTCTTGGTTGTACTCTGTGAGTAGTCCATCAGGTCCCATGAGGAAGTCTGGTGTGCTGGGGTCTTTGGATAGGACTTTACGGAGCCTGGAGGCTTCACTAATGTCTTCCAGTTCTTCGCAGAAATTCGTCCAGGACTTCCTTTTTGCCTTTCTGGACTCTCTTTTGAAAGTTCTGGTGGATGCTTGGTATTCTTCCCAGCTTTCCTGTGTTTTCTCTTTTTTGGCCTTGTTGAATAGCATTCTACTTTCCTTCCTGAGTTGCTTCAGTTCCGAAGTCCACCATGTTTGGTTGGTTTTCCGGGGAGGTGGGCGTTCTGGACAGGACGCAAAGAAGGCATCGACAAGGTTACCTGTCATACGGCCAACTGCACATTCCAGACCCTGCAAGTCATGTATCTCCGTATTCGGTGGTGGATACGATTGCATAAGTTGTCTGAATTTGTCCCAGTTTGCCTTCCTGGGGTTACGATAAGGTTTCCCCTTAGTAGCCTCGTGCTCAATGTTGAAATGTATCATAAGATGATCCGAGGAGGAGCATTCATTTGATACTCTCCACCTGGATACTCTTGTTGAATCGCTATTAGATACTAAAGTTAAATCTATAACCTGTTCCCTGATTTTATTAAAGAATGTGGGCCTATTGCCCTTATTACAGATAACTAGATCAGTGGATAATAAGTATTCAAGTAGTGACTCACCTCGTTTGTTTATGTCTGTGCTGCCCCATATGGTATGGTGCGCGTTTGCATCTCCTCCGATGATTAGGTCGTGTCCTTTACTCTTACACCAACTTACCAGAGAACGTACCTTGTCTGAGGGGGGATCGGCGGATTCATAAGGCAGGTACATGGATGCGAAGACCAGTGTTGGTTTACCCTGGCGTTCCATAGCTACAGTCAGATTTATGTTTCTACAGGCTACGATACAGCTACGAATCTTACCTTCTGTCTTCGGGGAAATGAGCGTGAGATTACGTGACCTGAGACCGCGGACTTTGTTGCTCGCCAACCAAGGTTTCTGTATAAGGGCCACGTCTATCTTTTTTTTCCCCATTACTCTCAACCGCTCGTCCGACGCTGCTTCAGAGTGGTGTAGATTTAGCTGCACCACTTTCATGCCGCCCGGGGTTGCTGCTCTCTTCTTCCACGTCGGGGACGGACGTCCGGAGTCGGTTTAGTCCGAACTTTATCGTTCCGTTCGAGAGCCTCAGGAGATTTAGGGACTCCGGACCTATCTTGATCCAGAGGTCCTTTCCGTCTCCCTTGTCTCTCGCTCGACCTCGGACTATCTTCCAGTCCCCAGCTTGTAGGCTCTTATTCTGCCTTTTTAGGAGGTCCAGAATAACCTTATCCTCCAGGATTGGAGGAGGGACCCAAACTTTAATTGTGGTCCAGCTGGGGATTTCATCGAGTGGCACTACGCTGATGTCCATATCTGGCCAGAGTCCGCTTAGATTGTTGACGCATGCCGTTAAGAACTCGAGAGCTCTAGGGTTGCCGCATCCAACAATCTTCACGCCCTTATGCCATTTGGCCCCGTCGAACTCGGTGAATGCATCATCCTCGTCCGTAGCAAGGGCTTCATGCATCTTCAGCAGAATGCCTTCTTCTACCATCATCCATCTTTCAGTAGAGATTCTGCCTTCTGGATTGCTCCGGTCGAGAATCGCTACTTGAAGCTCAGGCGCCGATGTTAGGCTGGCAGATTTTTTAACACGCTTGCCTTCTGGAACCTGAGAGTCGTTTGAACGTTGCCTTTTGACAGCGTTCTTATCGTCTGTACGGCCAGAGGTGCCTGCCGCGGCAGGTTGAACTACTCTCTTTGCTTTCCTGCCTTTGGAAGGGCCTGGAGAAATGTTTTTGCCATCATCCTTAGCTACCGGCGCTGGTGGATTGATGGACTTTTTAAGTATCGTCGCGTGTGTACTTGTTTGTGCTGTATTTAGTGCGTTAGTATGTGTTTTAGTGTTAGTGTCAGTGTTTTTGTCCTTTGTCGCAGGTGGAGGGCATACTTCCACGACCGTAGTATTTACGAGAGACTCGTACTTCCGGACGTGGAATTTATGCTTCCGGATTAAGCGCTTGTCGCGTACTGTGAGGGATGCTGGGTCTTTCGACAGCATACTCCTCAGATACCGCTGCGAGCGCTTATATCCGGCCTCCATTCTCTGCTCGTCCGTCTTGGTTGACTTTCCCCCAGCGACGGTACCCATGTCTTCCTTATCTGACTTAGCTACCAGCCCGGACCTATCCGATTCCATCGTCTTGATGTCATCTTCATCGGTTTCAGAAAGCTGGATTTTGCTAAGTGCAGAAAGTCCGTCATTTGTATCGTCGCTAAGGTAGAGTTCAGAGCTGTCTTGTCTCGTTAGTCTTGTTTGTGTATCTGTAGCGTTTTGAGTGGTTGATGTTGTTTTTAGTGCGTTTTTTGTTGTTGTTGTTGGGTTAGATGAGCTTGGGGCCTGCAGATATTCTGCCCCTGCCAATGCATCATCAACAGATGATGAATTGGGTGGATTACTAGTTCCCGCCTGGAGACCACCTGCAGAGTTCAAATTAATATTTTTACTCATCATTGTATGGGTGGGTAACCTTTAGTTTAGGTTACATATGGTTGTCAATGTCTGCAGATTGGAGTGGTTAGGCTTTAGCCGTTTACTTCGGCTTAACCACTACATCCTGGAGACATCAACAACCTTATGCAACCCGTAAGCCCCCGCATCGCGACAAGATTGTTACCCGCGACGGGGGAGCTCATATATATATGTACCACCGATTTGGCATATATGCACTGTATAAGCAACATTTTTGAACCGATTTGTACAAAAATTGACAGAGAGTAGTCTCGTGATACAGTTAGAGATAATACAAAATTTGGAACGAATATTGCTTAATTTAGCGATTATCGGTTCAGAATTAGATATACCAATTATTTATTATTTACACATTTACCTATTATTCCAAATTATTATCGCAATTAAGGGTCATTGCGATAATAATTTGGGAGGTGTAGGGTATCATATAGTCGGCCCCGCCCGACTTTCTGCATTTCCTTACTGGTTTAATATATCTTTATAAAATTTAGAAGATAACAGGTTTTTAACCCAAGATTGAACATTGGGAACATTAACATCATTAACATTGGAAAACAATATTGATAAATCATGACAAAATGTCCATGGTCCTGTGCTCCTCATTGGAATATATGTATATGTATATACACGGGGCAAAATAGCTTTTATGGATATGTTTGAATCGACAGAAAATATATTTGGAACACAAATTTTTGAATATTATATATTTCTTAGCAAATAAATTTTATTTGAAAATCAATAAAATATATTTGGAAAGCATATTAATATATTACAACAAATTATATTTGCAAACTAATTTTCTCAAATAAAATATGTGTTTAAATACAAACAAAATTATTATTTAGGAATGTTTCCAAATTAATTTTATTTTTTAAAAAAGATTTTCAAAACTTAGCTGACTTGGTTCCGAATTATGCATTCCGATTAAAAATGGCATACTTACATTAAATAATAATTTTATTGGTATTTAAACACATATTTTATTTGAGAAAATTATTTCGCAAATATATATTATTTTAATATATTAACATATGGGTTCTAAATATATTTTATTGATTTTCAAATAAAATGTATTTGCTTATATAATATTTAAAAATTTCTGTTCCAAGTATATTTTCTTTCGATTCAAACATATCAAAAAAGGCGATGTTGACCCGTGTAATAAGTACTTATTTTGTAGCATAGGCATACCACATAAATATGTGCTTATATTTTCACGATTTTAAGTACTTGAGTAATTCATTACCAATAAGTTATAAAATAAGTAGTAGATATGAAGAAATGGCCATTTAAAGTGACTTTTTGCATATTGTCGCGCATTTTTCTTGAAACAAACAATTTCATCATGCCAGATTCAAATTTCTGAATCCAAACCCCCATGTAAAAAATTCTTCAACGGTCTAACATTATGCGATATACATAAATACATATTTATGGTATTTTTATTCAAATCTGCACATATTTTTGAAAACATGTTGAAAAATAAATAAATCTTGTACAATAACCTACATACATATACACGGGGGAAAATTGTCATTTTTGGTATGTTTGAATTGAAAGAAAATATATTTGGAAGCAATTTTTTCAAATACTATATATTTGTTAACAAATAAATTTTATTTGAAAATCAAGAAATCTTGTTTGGAACGCATATATTAATATATTAGAACATAATATATTTGCTAACTGACTTTCACAAATAAAATATGTGTGTACCCACAAACAAAGTTATTGTTTAAGAAGTTTTCCAAACATATTTTATTTAAAACAAATTTTAAAACTTTGCTGATTTTTTCGAATTTTAGTTAGTTTTTCCTAGTTTTCGTTTTAAACTTTATATCTAAAAATGTCTTTCAGTATATAAATATTCGAATTCATCACTTTTTGTCAATCCATCAATGCAATTTATATTCAGGAAAGATTATACGATTTAAGTTTTAATTAAATTTTAAAAACATTTAAAATTTATAAAAAAATTATCTTTGAGCACCTGAAAAACAGAAAACTTGTCTTTAAATCAAGGCATTGATACATTGCCAACATAATTAAATACAAACTAATCTTTGTTTCGGAAATACTAGTTCCAAATAAAAAAATATTAGAATGGGAACATATTTTTGTTTAGAACAATATTCTCCCAAACATATAATATTTATGTGTGTCAAATATTATATATTTGGAGTGTACTCTAAACATATGTATAAAGCGATTTTTTTTCAGCTTGTAGCCAAAATTGCATTATATCAAAATTTGCCAAAATGATTTTGATAGCAAAAAATTACTTATTTCTGTTGTTATTGGTACGAGTAAGTCATTATTAATAAGTCGAAAGTAATGCAGCGAATAACGAGATGTCATTATTTGGTAATGCAGGGAATAATGACAGGTCCTTACCAAGATTTTGCTGGGATGTTTCAAGCCGAATATGTTTGGGACAATATACTACAGAATCGATTTTTTTCAGCGTGTATATAGATAGATGTTGTGCATCATATAGTCAACTCCGCTCGATTTTAGCCCTTTCTTACTGGTTTTTTAATAATGTTGACAAAAAATTTTGAAGATGTGAGGGGTATCAAATGCAATTTTTGTCTCTAAATTTTTATAAATTATCGATTTAAATTCACACACTAAAAAGGAAAATGTACAATAAAAAATTTATTACACACTGCTAAAAAATTAAAAAATTCACTGGAACTTCTGATATGACGTGGTGTACGTTATAGGTCTCATCAAGTACAACTGAAAAAAAATCAAGTGTTGTATACCCTCAAAATCTCATTTTAGCGTTAAAAAACGCTATTTTTATTTCTTTAACAAATCGATTGATTAGACTGTTATTTTCCAGTTGATTTTTTGAAAAATATGTGCATATCATGCTTAAGTTAGGTTATGTTGAAAAGAGGAGACATTTAAACGTCTCATGTCCATGGACATACACTTAAGCCAGTGATTCAACCTGTTGTGCCCTCCTTATTTACGATCTTTTTATTTTCTCTGTGTCTTCCATTCATATCCTATGAGATGAGTCACGACTGGCAATACGTCGGACCCGAAGTATCGGGATCTTATATGTATGAAAGCCGGACAGTGACACAGAAAATGTTCGTGCCCTGTATTCGTCGTTTTTTGCTAGTCTTATGCGAAAAAGATGTGCTTGTAAGCTTGAGTATGCCGTTGGAACACTCATCATCTTACTAATCTCGATCTTGTTTAGTTTCAGAAAACTACTTGTTTTCTTCTCATTTGTGCGCTATTTCACACAGTTTTGTGAGCCATCGCAGCCCAGTGCTTCAACTCATCCTTCGTGGCTTCGAAAGGTTTCCAATTTTCTAAGTTTATTACTCGAAGTTCTCTGTCCTTTGAAGCCAATCTGTTTGCTTGTTCATTTCCAATTACTCCGTTGTGTCCTGATACCCAGAAATTTTTACCCTTTCGGATGTTATTGCTTAGATCGTCTTTTGGCTGTCCGGGAAGATGTTGGCATATTTAGTCTTTGTGGTTTTACTGAGCCAGTTCACACACTTCGTGCTTGCTCCAAATTCTGCTTGAAATACTGTGTTATGGTGGAGGAAGTAAAGTACAACTTCTTCATCAATAAAAAGTCCCAGACCAGTCCTTCCTCTCAGCTTGGACTCCTCCTTGTAGCAGCTGGTTCCCACTGCCACATGAGCTACTGTTCCGTTTCCCAGGAGCGTCTGTCTGGCACAAACGAATCAGGAATGCGGTCTGAGATTTCCGTTGTTTGAATATGAGCGACCGGTGATTGTGATATTTTGTGGGCCTTGATAACTCTTTCTTCAATATGATTTTTCCAAATCAGCTTTTGATCCAAGATAACACCCAAGTATTTTTGATATAGCAATTTTCTTATCGAGTAAGGGTAAAGGCTGGATATTCATTTGCCTTGTAAATAGACATATTTATGTTTTGTCTGGGTTAACATTTAATCCCCTTGGCCGTGCTCTGTTACATGCTATGCTCAGCTCTTCTGCATAGTTAGTTTGGATGTATGCCCTTTATTATAACGTCGTCTGCATAACAGACTGGTTTAAGTCCTTCTTTATTGAGGGCTTTTAGGAGACTGTGTATCGTTGTTAGCCATAGAAGAGGCGACTGAGGGCTTTTAGGAGGCTGTGTATCGTCGTAACCCATAGAAGAGGCGATAAAATGCTCCCTAAAAAATACCACTATTTACCTTGACTCTAATTTTTACGTCATATTGTTGATACAGTTTTTCAGCGTCCGGCCAACCTAAAACTCGTCTAAGGAATGGATAAGTGTATCCGTCTGAACGTTGTTAAAAGCGCCTTCGACGTCTATACAAACGACAAGTGTGTACATTTCTTCACGGAAAATTAGTTTTCACCAAGAGCCTTACGGTATCCTCTATAGTTTCCATCTTTTTACCCGTATCATCCACAAGTGTTTCGGTTTGTATATAAGTTTTTGAGAGGAACTTTTTTATTTAAGACGCGATATTTACCTGCTCACAGAAAAGCCTCCAGGAGTTACGTTTCGCCAATGACCAATGACTTTGTTGCACTCTTTGAGTCTTCTGTAATAGTCGTCCCAGTATACTGATAGCTTTTAACGTCGAGCTCTGTTGCAAATTCTGCGGACATCCTTGACTATTAAGCTAATTTGTCCTGTCATTCATATTTTTCTTTTCTTTATCGAAGCGGGAAACTATCTTCGAATACGTAATATTTTTCACGCTGATAAAAATATCTTCTGTACTTAGATAATCGTGTTTAGGCCCAATCGATTTCTAAGAAGATTGCCGAATTTAGTCCAGTCGGTTTTAACCTTATTACGGAAACGTATAGGGTTAGGTGGTGGCCGTGCAATTTTAAACCTTATATAACGGTGGTCCGAATAGGAGTGTTTATCCGAAACCCTCCACTCATGGATCTCATCAATGAGGTTTTCTCAGCATATCGTAATATCTAATACTTCTTCCCTAATTTTGTTAACAAAGCTTGCATGGTTCCCTATGTTGAGTTATGAGATCGTTTTTATTCCAAACTTTTATAAGGGCTTGTCCCCTTAGCTAATAACTCATTATTCCAAAATTTGATAAGGGTTTGTCCCCTTAGCTAATAACTCATTATTCTAAAATTTTATAAGGGCTTGTCCCCTTAGCTAATAACTCATTACTAGTATGAGTGGATTCCCTCCCCAGACGTTGTAATTCCGACGTAGGTGACAAAGTCGGTGCATCGAATGCACTGAGCCAAAAATTAACCTTATATAAGGTTAACTTAACCATAAATAAACATGATTTGGAGTCTACGTTATATAAGGTTAATTTGAACATTTTCTTGTTGACTGGTATTTAACAATAATAATATTTAATTTAACTATTCCATGGTTGAATTTTTTAACCATGAAAATTGTTAATATTATAATAATAATTGTTACTTTAACAATGCATTTTTGAATTTTTTAACCATGAAAATTGTTAATATTAACATTTCATAGTTAATTTATTGAAACAATACATGTTCAATTTAACAATGAAATTGTTAATATTATTAACTATGAAGATTGTTATAGAAACCTTTTTTATTGTTAATTTAACTATTTAGTGGTTACTTCATGTAACCAGAAACATAGTTGTTTCAATAATTTTTAATATTTATATCAAATAAAACAAGAAAAATTTAACTTTCGCATTTTTATTTTTTATTTTATTTACAAAATATATGTTAATATATATGTATGTATAAGAAACACCTGAAAAGAAAAAAAAAGAAAATGGTTAGAAAATATAAGTATAAATGTAAAAAAGGGTGCAATTCTAAGAAGATCTTTTGACTTTTTACCTAAATTCTGTAGTTCAAAGAGCATAAGCTTTTACCGATGGGCTGATCTGATGGAAAAATCTGCTCTGTGAATATAAGTTAAGTGCCTACGATTCTGTGCTTGACCAACATGTGATCAGTCCCCGCTCAAAAGGTGCCGTCCACGTAAACTCCCTGAATCTTTCGATTATTAAGGGCCCAGGACGGTTAGGCACTTAGTTTGGGGTACTGAGCTTAGTCCGATCTTACGGCAAACTTATAGGAGAGAGGAGATTAATAACAAAGGCAATCTGATAGAAAGCCGATGTCCCACCAAAATCATAATCGGAATAGATATAAAAATCAAGGATTGGGTAAGTCAATGGATGATACTTCAAGGAAGTGCACTGAATTGTATATTAAAAACAAGTAAGAAAGTTTCAGTCGGGAAAACCGACCGACCAATTTGAAGTGAATCGGTTACTCTTTTCGAGAGTTATCGTGCGCACTAGCCAGCAGACGGACGGACATATCTCATTCGACTTAAAATGACCCGAGACTAATATGCGCTGAACATACTTATGGTCTTAGATCACTCCTTCAATGTGTTACACTTTTGGCCCGTTGCAAATGATATATACCCTCGTATTACTAAAGTGAGGGTATAAAAAAACAAATGTATGCATGCATACCACTTTTCCTGTAATTACTTCGCACACTACAACTAGTATTGATACAGCTTATCAACAGTTTCTAGTATTGGCACAACTTACCAACAGATTCAAGGCCGGACTCCCAGCACAAGCAGCCGCAAGCCACAGAAAAGAAACAACTGAAAAGAAAAAAACAAAAAAATCGTCTATATGTATGTATGTAGGTATTACGAAAGCACATCTAACAACATATGTATGTATGTACATTTAACAGTATCAACATCGCACAACAAAAAAAACTAACGTATGTATGTACGGCGTAGCAGCCACAAGTGTTCAAACGAAAAGACAAGATGAACACATACCCACACGTACACATCACTTCTCCCCGTATGTTTGCTTGCTGCTGCATATACTTACGTACATACATTGTTGTTTTTTCATGCTCAGTTAATGCGACAGCGTGTACATATTTTTTTCCACTCTTAACCACTGAATTTCACAATTGTAATGGCATAATCACAAAAAATAATATTAATATTACATTCGCCTTTACTATAATTAAACAGGCACAAAACACTATTAACATTTTTATCATACATATTTTATTATTTCACTTTTTAAATACACATATGTACATACATACTTATGAATGTAGTTCTTTACAAAATGTTTTACTACTTACCTCTATACCAACAGCTTCCGACAACAGCACTAGTCCCATCGACTATTCAACACCAACTGAACTCCCGCACTCGATCAAGCACCGAAGCTGGCATTTGGTTGTGTTTTCAATGAGCGAGATAAATTCTCTTATGACGACAGTCGCATTCGTTTCAACTTCGTTTAACTTAATACTCAACTTCGTCTAACACAAAGGAGTTGAAAAACGTCGACCACAACAGAGCCGAATTGTTGTTTATCTCGCACATTTTTCTGCCTCTCTTTCAAAAAAAAGCAACCATATATAATGTTAACTTAACCATTTTTCATGTACATTTGAACTTATATAAGGTTATTTTTGTCTTCGTAATCAAACATTTACCATGAAAAATTTAACCAGACACATGGTTAAAAAAATCATTGTATTTTCGGCTCTGTGTGGCAGATATACCAGGTACATACTTCCATTTCCTTGCCTCAGCACAGTTGCGTTCGATGTTGACAACTCTGGAGAGAAAATATAGCATACGTTTTTATGGCACAAATACAAGTCCTTGGACGAGTACCTGCGTTAGCGTAGAAAAGGTTGTAGTTCACATGGTTTAATCTAGTAACCTTGTCGCTAGTATTCCATGGTTCCTGGATCAATGCAATATGAACCTCGCATTTACTCATTTTGTCCACCAGAGCGTTTGACGCTGTTTCGCTCCGGTGGAGGTTTATCATCACTACCTATTTTACACTCTTCAAGTTTACTTTTTGGAAAGCGGCATTATTTTATATCGCTCCCTCTTTTTGTTAGTTTTACCGTACTTACCTCATTCACCATCTTTGCTGGGAACATTCTGCAAATTTGTGATAGTATCGGCGATTTGGCAATGTTATCGACCACTTCTTAGAAAGGGTGTTGTTTTTTGTCGCTCCCTCTTTGTTTTAGGTTTTCGTGTCCCTCTTCATATTCTTATCACCACCTTTGCCGAGAACTTTCTGCAAAATTGATGATGTTATCGACCACTTCCATCTAACTTTTTGGTAGAAGTTACTTGCTCACGATTGTTTGATAACTACAACACGCGAGTAAATTTACGCTTGCCGACAGCACTGGGTTTATTTTTCCATACACCGTAATATAATTTACTTCATCTGGGTTAATCATAATTTTTTTTGGGGGGAGACACCCCCATAGCCAATATTAGCCCGTAATAGGTATGTCGATGTTTTCCTTCAAGACTACGTCCGAAATGTCTGTCCTGAGACCGATGCAACCAATTCAACCCCCACTTTAAAAACAACATACCTTGTGTAGGTTGAAAAAACAATCCGCTATAACAACACCATATAAAAGTGCAATCATAATGTTCTTTCTTTGAAAAAATCGTATAACTCACACAATTTATCTCCTACTGTTATATAACCATACTTAATTTAATTGAGAATAAACCCACTTTCAGAATAATATGTAAAAATAGTACGATTGGTAATAAAATATTGCAATGTGTCAATATCAATGTTGAACAAGTAAAAGCGTTAAGTTCGGCCATGCCGAATCTTATATACCCTGCACCATGGATAGCATGTGACCTCACAAAATAACTCAAACCTAAAGAAAATAACACCGAAAAACACAAGAAAATATAGTAGATGAGAACGGTAGAAATCACAACAAGTTAGATGCTATATGTGGGAGCTATATCTAAATATGGACCGATATCGCCCATTTTCAATACCAAGTTACCTGCAGCTATAAGAAGTATCTATACCAAATTTCAGCCACCTAGCTCAAGTATTATAGATTGTAGCGTGATTAAAACAGACGGACGGACGGACATGGCTAAATCGTCTTAGAATTTTAAGACGATTAAGAATATATATACTTTATGGGGTCTCAGATCAATATTTAGAGGTGTTACAAACGGAGTGAAAAAATGAATATACCCCCCATCCTATGGTGGAGGGTATAAAAATCGGTTGGAAAATAACAGTCTAATCAATCGTTTTGTACAATGAGTAAAAAATAGCGTTTTTTAATCCTCTACCATAGGATGGGGGTATATTCATTCATATAAAATTCTAAGACGATTTATCCAAGTCCGTCCGTCTGTTGAAATCACGCTACAATCTAAATATATTACTTGAGCTAGGTGGCTGAAATTTGCTACATATGCTGGGATTGAAAATGGGCAATGTCGGTCCAATTTTGGATATAGCCCTCATATAGGACATCTCCCCCCATTTGCAAATGTCAATTGATCGGGCTGAACGTTTATAACTGGGGTTTATTTATGCCCAGTATCCTTCATACGCGCAACGGTAGTCATAGGTCCATGTTTTGATATAGCCCCCACACAAAGGTCCCTCTAGATTTGACTTTTTAACCCCAAAAAAATTAAATTTCAACCAAGTGGGCTGAAAATTGGAATAATGAGTTTATTATTACCCGTTACCATTCTCATCCGATCCATGGTGGAGGGTATATAAGATTCGGCATGGCCGAACTTAACGCTTTTTCTTGTTAACGCTAAAATGAGATTTTGAGGCGTTAAAAATTGTTTTTATACCCTACACCACATTGTGGTACAGAGTATTATAACTTTGTGCATTTGTTTGTAACACCCAAAAGGAGCAGAAATAGACCCATCGTTTATTATACCGATCGACTCAGAATCACTTTCTGAGTTGATTTAGCTATGTCCGTCTGTCCGTCTGTCTGTCCGTCTGTCTGTCTGTGCATGTATTCTTGTAATCAAAGTACAGATCGCAATTATGGTCCGATCTCGACGAAACTTTACACACATCTTTTTTTTGGCCCAAGGACGATCCCTATTGAATTTGGTTAAAATCGGTTCAGAGTTCAGATATAGCCCCCATATATATGTTAGCCCCGATTTGACATGTAAGCGCTTAAAAACTTTATTTTATATCCGATCAGTATGAAATTCGGCAGAAAGGGGTTTCTTATTATATGAATGAACACTGTTAAATTTGGAAGAAATCTGTTCAGATTTAGATATAGCCCCCATATATACGTTACCCCCGATTAGACATGTAAGCGCTGTAAAAATGTTATTTTATATCCGATCAGTGCGAAATTCGGCTAAAAGAAGTTTCATATTACTCGAAGGAATATTGCCAAATTCGAAGCAAATCGGTTCAGATTTACATATATCCCCCATATATATGTTACCCCCGATTTGACATGTAAGCGCTGTAGAAACTGTATTATATATACGATCAGTACGAAATTCGACCGAAAGAGGTCTTTTTACATGATTGAGTATTCAGGGAAAATCGGTTCAGATTTATATATAACATCCCTAAATATGTTCCTCCTGACTTGGTATCAAAGCGCTATAGAAGTTGTACTTTATGTCTCAATTTAGGAGCGAATATTGCTTAATTTAGCGATTATCGGTTCAGAATTATATAATATGTTCCTACCCATTTACCAATTATTCCAAATTATTATCGCAATAACCCTTATCGCATTGCTAGGGAGGTGTAGGGTATTATATAGTCGGCCCCGCCCGACTTTCTGTCTGTCCTTACTGGTTTTCAATTGTATTCGATGGGACCTACAGCCTACACTATGCTACACCAGAAGCTATTTTTGACTGTAGCACTGTGTTATTAGTACTAAATTCGTCTTTGAATTGTCTACCAATTTTTTATGCCCTGCACCACACTGTGGTACAGGGTATTGTTACTTTGTGCATTTGTTTGTAACACCCAAAAGGAGAAGAGATATACCCATTGTTTATTATACCGATCGACTTGTAATCACTTTCTGAGTCGATTTAGCTATGTCCGTCTGTCTGTCTGTAGATGTATTCTTGTAATCAAAGCGCAGGTCGTAATTATGGTCCGATCTCAACGAAACTTTGCACATATCTTTTTTAAGCCCAAGGACGATCCCTATTGAATTTGGTTAAAATCGGTTCAGATTTACATATAGCTCCCATATATATGTACCTCCGATTTGGCATATATGCACTGTATAAGCAACATTTTTGAACCGATTTGTACAAAAATTGACAGAGAGTAGTCTCGTGATACACTTAGATACAATACAAAATTTGGGGGAAATCGGTTCAGATTTAGATATAGCCCCCATATATATGTTACCCCGATTTGACAGTAAGCGCTGTAGAAACTGTATTTTATATCCGATCAGTACGAAATTCGGCAGAAAGAGGTTTCTTATTACATGAAGGAATACTGCCAAATTCGGAGAAAATCGGTTCAGATTTAGATATAGCCCCCATATATATGTTACCCCCGATTTGAAATTCAAGCGCTGTAGAAACTGTATTTTATATCCGATCACAGCGAAATTCGGCAGCGAGAGGTTTCTTATTACATGAAGAAATACTGCCAAATTCGGAGAAAATCGGTTCAGATTTAGATATAGCCCCCATATATATGTTAGCCCCGATTTGACACCCAAGCGCCGTAGAGACTGTATTTTATATCCGATCAGTACGAAATTCGACAGAAAGAGTTTTATATTTTACATGAATGAGTATTTAGGGAAAATCGTTTCAGATTTATATATAACCTCCATATATATTCCTCCTGATTTGGTTACAAAGCGCTATAGAAGTTATACTTTACTTCCGATCATTACAAAATCCTCCAGAAAGATGTTTCTCAAATTAGGAACGAATATTGCTTAATTTTTTTATTCTTGTTTTTTTAGATAAAGCTGTACTGAAGAATGCATTAAATGATATCCAGTATTATAAACGTAACCCTCAGGTGAGATGTATTCGAATTAATATATTCATTTACCTCGAAACAATCAGCAGTAAAAGTAAGGATAACATCATCCTGCTATCAACATATTATAGCAGCCGTGCGTAGGATCGATGGTTGACATTTTTAATGCATATACATATATAAGTATTTATAGTCATTAACATTAAAAATACTTAGGCAATATTTTCAATAAGAATTGTTCAAAGACAAAAGAATAGTATCTGTCCTGTGTGTTTTTGAGTAAAAAATTTAATTCCGAAAATTTATGTTTAACCTAAATTGTATATTAAGATACTCCGAGCAAAAATTTTGGACACATGTTTAACTAATTTTAACGTTTCTGTATTTATTGTATTAATTTAAATAATATATTAATAGTATTAATGTTTTAATAAATTGACAGGGTAGGCTAAATAAAAAAATAATACTGCGTTAGGTTTCTTGATTTGATTGTCTTGTTCTTCACAAAATATTTTAACAAACGAAAAAATCGCACTGAAATGGTGAGTACAATTTTCGCAAATATCCATCAATTCTTTTTTCGTATTTTCAGCCAGATGGGCGGCTTCAGCTAAATCTTGATTTTCACTTTGAAGAACCCGACATATTGATATACCAAGCAGGGAACTGAATGAGCTACATGGACCGAAACTTGAAAATCCAACCTTTTTATAGCCAGCAACAACTGAAATGCTGTTGTTGTAGTTTTCTGATCAGACCAGGTGGAGTAAATGCATTCCAAAGACTCGATAACGGCTACTTGTATGTGAAGATATATTTCAACAGACTCATGTTATTCTACCCATCGTGTTGCGCAATACCGCGTTAATTTTACCTTTTTATCATCACGGAGATTCCTGTCATTAGAAATTGCTTCTTGAGTTGCTAATTGCCTTTTAGGATATTGAAAAATGTGGTATACATATATATGGTTTGGATAGTGCCGAGACAATTTAGACTGGGATTACTTTGCATGCGTAACTTACAATTAAGTTGAAGCTGTGATCATCACAATGTGAATAAAGTGCTAAGCAGTACTTTTCTTGGATATATGTTTGCGCCCGATGAAATTCTCAGTTCATTGCTCTTGCACCGTCATAGCATTGCCCAAATAAATACTTGCATTCAATACCAGACGTTTCGAGGAAATTTAGAATAACTTTAGCCAATCCTTTTTCATCCAACTGTTTTGCTGGGACTTTAAAAATCTTCACAAATTTAATATCGCCCTTCGTTTTCATGAAGGTACCAGATACACATTGAAACTTACTCAACACCAGAAATATCAGCGGACGTATTAGCGTCCGCCATGATGGTGAAAGCTTTGGAATAATTGATTCTCGCAATAAGCTGTCGGTGTTTAAGAGTGTGACAAATACTTAAAATTTAAGTTTGAACACGATTGCTTATATACATTGTGTTTCGTTGTGAATTTCTCAAGTGACTACTTAAATGGAAATCCGTTATCGCCCGATACATTAGCAAGGCTCTAAATTGTCATCATTTTGAATAGTTTCATTTGAATCGATTCTGGCAGTATCTCAACTTCCTCTTAGTGCTAAGCCTTGTCGACCACAAAGGACGATTGTTTGAACCAGAGTTCGGAAAAAAACACTAAGGAACGGTTCCTTAGCGTTCTGTACCGTTCCTTAGTCGCGAACGGAACAGTATCGCAACCCTTACACGAGAACAGAATACACTAAACATTTTTTTGGTGTTACTGTTCGCGAACTGTACCACTACGATAACGTACCGTTCTTAGAACACGACGAACGGTACACTACGATAACGTACCGCTCATAGAACAATATCACTACATCGTAGTGATACTGTTCTTTTGAACAGATATGAAGGCAAAGCTCTTCATATTTAAACCACTCTTAATCCATCCAGCGAAAAGCACAACACGGCGTTACGGACACTACTAGGTGATAAAAGACAAAAAAGACCCGTGTCTCCCAGTTTTTCCCAAAGTCACGCACTTTTTTATGGGCCCGCAAAAATTTGGGGACTCGGTGTCATTTTTGCAAAAAAAAAAAAAAAAAAAAAAAAAAAAAAAGTGATCATTTTCTTAGGCTAATATTTTGCAAACCTTTCGGAAGTTCGATTTACACACTGAGGCAAAGTTGTAGCCCTTGTCATTCAAATTGTAGACATACGAAATCAGAAAAACGTCATCTACAAGGTCAAAGTCGCAATAAACATTATAAAATCGATTTTTAACCTTTTTCCCTGTTCAGGTCCATAGGTAGCAAACCGTTCACCATTCAAGGAAACAATCGACTAAAAAATGTACCTAAGATTGCAGTAAACAACTTTCTAGAACATATGAACTTCTTAGGAATAATTCTTAACACCGTTTAGGTAGCCGCAAAAGTGAAAAATTCACCGAACATTTTTAAATTCATTTGTTTTTTCTTTATTTCAACATTGATATACTATACTATCTATTACATACAGGGTGATCTTGTGACGCCACCAACATACCTGATATGAATTCGAAATTAAATCAAAAAAGGAATGCAAAACAATGCATCAATAAAATTGATATTATATTCTGCAAGCAATGCGTCGAGTTTTTTGCCTTTGTATCGTTTTTCCATGGGCATTGTGGTTTGGTTAAACCGTTCTCCTTGCTCATCGGATTCGGTAGGGAGTTGTTTGATAAAATCGTCAAATTGAAAATGAAGAAAATGCAGCTTTAATGTCATGTGCCGATTTTGTCAAAATAATACAGCATTTATTTCACCCATTCTCCTGCTTCCGTACAATTCGAAACCCAAGAAAAATTGAAACTGAAATATGAAAAACTCAGCAAAAGTTTTGGAAATATTTTTTAAATAAAATATATTTGGAAAAATTCCTAAATAATAATTTTATTTGTATTTAAACACATATTTTATTTGAGAAATTTAGTTTGCAAATATAATTTGTTGTAATATATTAATATATGCGTTCCAAATATATTTTATTGATTTTCAAATAAAATTTATTTGCTAAGAAATACATAAAATTTAAAAATTTGTGTTCCAAATATATTTTCTTTCGACTCAAACATATCAAAAAAGGCGATTTTGCCCCGTGTACTAATTTCAATCTTGTTTAGTTTTAGAAAACTACTTGTTTTCTTTTAATTTAAGTCACCCCACAGAATCTTTGCAGTTGTTTCTACTGTTGCGCAATTCCACACAGTTTTGTGAGCCATCACTATCCAGTGCTTCAACTCATCCTTCGTGGCTTCGAAAGGTTTCCAATCTTCCAAGTTTATTACTCGAAGTTCTCTGCCCATTGAAGCCAAGCTGCTTGCCCGTTCGTTTCCAATCACTCCGTTGTGTCCTGGTACCCAGCAAATACGCAATTGATCATGGGCTGAGCAATCAGTTCTCGTTCTTTTACAGTCTAACACAGTTCTGGATTTGACCCTTTCCGATGTTATTGCTTTAATCGCCATATGGCTATCTGTTAAGATGTCGGCATATTTAGGCTTTGTGGTATTACTGAGCCAGATCACACACTCCGTGATTGCTCGAACTTCTGCTTGAAATACCGTGTTATGGTCAGGGAGGCTGAAGTGAACAGAGCCAGTTCACACACTCGAACTTCTGACTGCTCGAACTTCTGCTTGAAATACCGTTGAATTTTTTGCGTTGAACTTTTTGTCCATTTATGTCCACTACCTAAATAGGCCAAACGGTACTCTTGCAGTCCTTTGCATGAGCATAGCAAGTGCTGTACTGACTCCTCCTCTTCTTCATCCAAGCAGCTGCTACAGAAGTCTTCGTAGGGAAGCTTCATCCATATTGCCTATCACGCAGTGCCCTGTGATGACTCCTGTGAGGATGCTAAGTGTGTTGTTCCTGAAGGACAGCAGTTCTTTGGTACGAGTCACATCAATGGATGGCCAAAGTGTTCTTGCAGTCCTGCAGTTATGTATGGTGTCCCACCTCGATCTGGTTAGTGCTGCTCCCCGTTCGTCGATTTGGTTTTTAAGTTCCACGAACGGAATTTGCACGTCCAGGGTCGCGGTTTCATTTCGCACACCGGATCCTATCCTGGCACATTCGACTGCGAACTCGTTGCCCTGTATGTTGCTGTGTCCTGGCACCGAGCAGAGCGTGATTTCGTGCGCCTGAATATGGGTTAAGGAAAGAAAGCAGTCCATTGTGCAACGTGATGTGATGGTTTTTGAGTCCAAGGCCTTGAGAGCTGCCATACTGTCGACGTAGATCTTGATTTTTTTCGGAGAAATATCTCTTTCCAAAATCTGTTTCGCGGCAATGTTAATGGCATAGATCTCTGCCTGGAAGATCGTGCATTCATCTGGGAGTCTGGTGGAGATTCTGAGATTAAGGGTATCTGAATATACTCCTGATACCGTGCCCGCCTCCTTTTTCGATCCGTCCGTGCAGATTGAGATCTCATTGTCCTCTATGACGCTATTTGACGCCCTGTTTCATTGCTAAGAATCATTACATTAAAATTTTTATCTCGAATTGTTCTTGGTGCCAAGTTGGCCTATTGATTTTGTCTGTCATGCCTATGCTTTCCAGGTGTAGTGTATGCATAGGTTTAGGTTAGGATGGCAGCCGTTTTTTATTTTTTATACAAGCTCACATAGACCAGTTTAGGTCCCTAGTGTTACCACGGGCTGAAATGCCCCCCCATCGAAACCAACCTGTTTGATATACAAATTTATCGATAGTACGAATATCGGTCGTCGTCGTCGTTTACTCAGAGCGGGGCAGTCGCATAGCAAGTGATCAATGCTCTCCACTTCTTCCTCATCTCCACAGCTTCTGCAGAAGTCATTAGAGTCAATACCGAATCTTTTGGCGTGTTCGCCGATCAAGCAGTGTCCCGTCAGAACAGATACTAACGTAGACAATCTTTGCCTGTCTAGTGCGAGGAGATATTTTGATCTTCTCAGGTCATACCTTGGCCAGATTTGTCTAGCTACCCTGCAGGTGCCGATTTCTGTCCATCTTTCGATGGACTGCCTGATTGCCTCTTGCCTAAGCCAAAGCTTGCACGTGGATAGTGGCGCACCAATATATGCAAATTCTTCGAGAATTTGTAATGTCGTCCCTTTCCTAGCAAGTTCATCGGCTTTGTAGTTCCCCGGGATACCCCTATGCCAAGGCACCCATATGAGGTGTATATTAAACTGCTCAGCCATCTCGTTAAGATCTGCGGCAGTCGAGGGCTGTTTGTGAATTTAGGGATGTTGCCTCCAGAGAATTGATGGCAGCCTGGCTGTCCGAGTAAATGACAACGCCAGTGTTGGTTACTATGTTGCGACTCAGCCACATGGCTACTTCCCATATTGCCATTATTTCGGCTTGATAGACACTGCAGGTATCTGGTAGTCTGTGAGCTATATCCAAACTAAGCTCTGCGCAGTGTACTCCGAAGCCAACCTTTTCATCAAGCTTTGAACCATCCGTGTAAAAGTGGAGATGGTTTCTATTACATGGTATTCTGCCGACCCATTTATCTCTGGCGGGAATCATAGTGATGTAATTTCTTTCGAATGTGTACACAGTTGGTATATAGTCCACTAGGTCGGTTACCATAGCACTACACTTTGATATACTCATGTGACCCTAGTTTTTGTACCTCCACATAGATAGGCTGTTTAATCTTATTGCCGCTTTGGTTGCAACTTCTCTCGCCACAATATTAATCGGCAGTATATGGAGTAGGGCTTGTAGAGACTCGGTCGCTGTAGTCCTTAAGGCTCTGCGTATGCTCAGGCAGGCTGTTCTCTGAACCTTTGTTAGTAGGTTGGTGATGGTTAGTTTGTCAGTTGCCGTCCACCATACCACAATGCCGTATAACAGTATAGGAATATAAGGAAAATTGCAGGAATATAAGGACACGTTCCAATACGTTAAGTCTAAATAACAGTTTTCTATCTAGAATTATTCCTAAAAATTTTGCACTTTCAGAAAAGACTAGATCTGTTCCATTTATCCGAGGTGGAGGGTCCACATGTGGGACATTGTTCATCCTAGTAAAGAGAACCAATTCTGTCTTGTTTGGGTTTACGCCCAAACCGCTGCTTTTGGCTCAACCAATTTGTTCAGGGCCACCTGTAGAATGTCTCGGAGGACGTTTTCGAATTTGCCACTCACTGCGATTGCCACGTCGTTCGCATATGCCACGACCTTGCAGCCACAAGGTTCTAGATCTAGCAGGATTTCAATCACCGCTAGGTTCCAAATAAGTGGAGACAGTACTCCTCCTTGTGGGGTTCCTCTGTTTACAAACCTTGTTGGAGTTGTGGACCCAAGACATGCTGTTATGCGTCTTCTATTGAGCAGACTTTGAATACGTCTAATCAAACTAGAGTTAACTTTAAGAAGTGACAGTGTCGCAAATACTGCATCTGAGTGAATTTTCTCCATTTTTGGTGTGGTCGGCTTTGGCCAAGACCAAAGGACAGACAGTAGGACGATTGGGGAACCCGGCTCCATCGGAACGCGAAGGCATCCCCGTCAACGAATTGTTTGGTCTGTATTAGCCCGTAATAGGTACTACGATGTAGGCCAGACTTTGTACAGATTTTTATTTTTTGCGATTGCGTAATAGGTACTGCGTAATAGATTTCAACTATCCGCTCTGTGCTAAACACGTCCGTTCACTACGACTGATCAGCAACGACTCTAGTGTATGCATAACATAGCGTAACCATGAAGCATTGTCAAATGCAGACATAAACTTTTTCTCCATGCATACACTTGGTGCGGTTTGCTGTGTCCCTGCAGCCAAAATGACTAGTTTGTATATATAAATATACTAGTTGCTTTTTACTTCAAACTAGTAACATATCTGTTCTTTTTCCATATAACGAACTATCGATTTTAACATTGGCTTGTCATTGGCACCCAACTAGTTCATTTGTTTACAATTCAGTACTAGTTAATATCTAGTTCAGTTATTACTATATTTGAGAATAAGAGAGTACTGGAGAATAGTGGTGGGAGAGACACACATTGTGGGGTGGTGTATATGAAGTAATATCACAACAATGAACTCCGCTCCGTATGGTCATGTATGTATGTGTGATTGTTGATCAAGTGATGTTCCGGTAACATTGACATACATATGGACATGCATGCGTGTGTGATTGTCGCACAAGTAATGTTCTAGTTGCATTGATACTCTGAATGTCGAGAATGGATCAATGAACCAAGAAAAAGTAGGGGAAATTCTTTTGTTCTACTTCTGGTATTGGTGCATTGACATTTGGAGTGTATGTTATGAATCGATACACGAATGCGAGAGATGAGTGGATTAAGGGGTAAAGCAATGAATGAAGAACGCCCAATGAGAAAGGCTGTTGTAGTTGACATGGCTTAGATTGTAAGTTAGAGTGAGAGACTTTAGAAAAGTCTTCACTACACTATAATATAAGATTCTCTTGTTAGATATATAAGAGCCACAATTATAGAAATAAAGGCAGTCTTGGAGTAGACTGGAAAACTAACAAGTCTGTCCCTCATTACATGGCGATTCTGCCTGACTTTGCTTAACTGCAAAATAAATTTAAGTGCTTGATTGCACAGTCCCAAATTGCTTGCTTAACTGCACAAAGGCAAAAAAGGGACTAAATCAGTGTTGCCAGACGAATTTGACTGAAAATCGTCAAAATGGGGGCACAAAAATCGTCAAACTTAAATTTCGAAATATTCACAGTTATAGAAATAAAGGCAGTCTTGCAGTAGACTGGAAAACTAACGCATTACATGGCGATCCTGCCTGACTTCGCTTAACCGCAAAATAAATTTAAGTGCTTGATTGCACAGTCCCAAATTGCTTGCCCAACTGCACAAAGGCAAAACAAAGAGACTAAATCAGTGTTGCCAGACGAATTTGACTGAAAATCGTCAAAAAGGCGATAGAGCAGGGGCCGAAACCTCTGACCATTGAGGAGTATAGAAGAAGGACGAAGAGCCAGGCGAAGGAAGTACCAGCACCCGAAATTCCCCCTGTACACCAAAAAACTAGACGAGGTGGCAAGATCCAAAAACTGAAGAGGGAGAAGGCACTGTTGCAGCGTTTAATCAAAGGTATCAACAAGAACACTCCCTGGAAACGGTCCTGTACACTGTGGGCCCAGCTGGCGGATGCAGAGTTCCTGCTAGAGCAGTACTAAGAAAAAAAAGAATAAAAATTAGCTTGTACAAGAAGTGTGATTGAGATCAGCACCCTTAGGGCCAATAAGCGAAGTCTCGCTCGCGGCAAATTTCTCTTGAGATAGAGTGAATGGAACGTGGTTCTAGAATAGCTTGGGAATGCATTATTAGGCATCCAAGTTTATGTATGGTTATAACAGTCCTAGTACTAGTATTAAGTATATTGTTTTTTATTAAATATTTTTTCATAGATGTAGCTACCGGAAATTTAGAAAATTTTTTAGATAAAGTAAATGATATATTAAGTAAATTGTAATATAAAAAAGGAAGAATGAAAAACAAACTAATAAAATTATAGTAAGAAAAGTTATGAACATTCCAATTAGTGAACTCAAACCCCTTTTATCGAATGCGAAGAAGTCAGTGTGGAAACCTTATACGGAGGAAACAATTATTGAGAAGACAGGTGAACTAAACAAACTTGAAGAGAAAATTAAGACACTTGGGGGACAAGACAAGAGGAATTGAAGGAATTTGTTCAGTTAAAGGAGGAGTTTTTGGAAACATTGGAAGAACACAGATTAAGAAAACTTAACATAAGTAAAAGGAAGGGAATAATAATGGAAGAAGAGAGGATTTAGGCCCATTTACTTCCAATTTAGGTTTAGTGGAATCAACGATACCTACGTCGAAGAAAAATGTTTTTTTTTTTAATTTGTGTTTAATTCAAGGCTGGAAGTAAAAGTCCAGAGCAGGATAAAACAACTAGGCAGGCATACAGGTCACAAAGGGATTGTGATACGATTTTGAATCAACTCACCAAGATCGTTCAGGGAGACAATGATATAGGATGCTTCGTGGGATTTGGATTTGATTACCGAACTAACTGAATTACAGGTATCTGAGGAAGGGGAAGCAGCTAGATCTACAATAGCTAATGCGAACAATAGGATAGCTTTTGATTCTTTTATTAATGACCTGACGGATCAAGAGATGGTCTCGACTTTTGATGCAAGTCAGGTTACTACATTCACTGAGGCGGTACAAATTGCATAGAGGATAGGTTCAAGGGTCAAGCAGAATCAGGTATTCGTCCAGAAGGCATTGTCAAACCAGAGCAACTATGGAAATAACCATAAATGTGGGATAGGTTTAGGTTAGGGTGGCAGCCGTATTTTTTTACAAGCTCACATAGACCAGTTTAGGTCCCTAGTGTTACCACGGGCTGAAATGCCCCTCATCGAAACCAACCTGTTTGATATATAAATTTATCGATAGTACGAATATTAGTACTGGAAAGATCTGTTAGGCTGCCTAAAAAGGCCGACCCCAGTATGTCCAGTCGTCGTTTACTCAAAGCGGGACAGTCGCAAAGCAAGTGCTCAATGCTCTCCACTTCTTCCTCACTTCCACAGCTTCTGCAGAAGTCATTAGAGTCAATACACAATCTTTTGGCGTGTTCGCCGATCAAGCAGTGTCCCGTCAGAACCTGTACTAACGTAGACAATCGTTTCCTCTCTAGTGCGAGGAGATATTTTGACCTTCTCAGGTCATACCTTGGCCAGATTTGTCTAGCTACCCTGCAGGTGCCGATTTCTGTCCATCTTTCGTTGGACTGCCTGATTGCCTCTTGCCTAAGCCAAAGCTTGCACGTGGATAGTGGCGCACCAATATATGCAAATTCTTCGAGAATTTGTAATGTCGTCCCTTTCCTAGGAAGTTCATCGGCTTTGCAGTTCCCCGGGATATCCCTATGCCCAGGCACCCATATGAGGTGTATATTAAACTGCTCAGCCATCTCGTTAAGAGATCTGCGGCAGTCGAGGGCTGTTTGTGAATTTAGGGATGTTGCCTCCAGAGAATTGATGGCAGCCTGGCTGTCCGAGTAAATGACAACGCCAGTGTTGGTTACTATGTTGCGACTCAGCCACTTGGCGACTTCCCATATTGCCATTATTTCGGCTTGATAGACACTGCAGGTATCTGGTAGTCTGTGAGCTATATCCAGACTAAGTTCTTCACAGTGTACTCCGAAGCCAACCTTTTCATCAAGCTTCGAACCATCCGTGTAAAAGTGGAGATGGTTTCTATTACCTGGTATTCTGCCGAAGGTGTACACAGTTGGTATATAGCCCACTCGGTCGGTTACCATAGCACTACACTTTGATATCCTTGTACCTTCACATTGATAGGCAGTTTAATCTTATTGCCGCTTTGGTTGCAACTTCTCTCGCCACAATATTAATCGGCAGTATATGGAGTAGGGCTTGTAGAGACTCGGTCGCTGTAGTCCTTAAGGCTCCGCTTATGCTCAGGCAGGCAGTTCTCTGAACCTTTGTTAGTAGGTTGGTGATGGTTAGTTTGTCAGTTGTCGTCCACCATACCACAATACCGTATAACAGTATTGGACGAACTACTGCTATATAGATCCAGTGGACGATTTTAGGAGAGAGTCCCCACCGCGACCCTACATCCTTTTTGCAGGAATATAAGGCGACGTTGGCCTTCCTTACACGTTCCAATACGTTAAGTCTAAATAACATTTTCCTATCTAGAATTATTCCTAAAAATTTTGCACTTTCAGAAAAGACTAGATCTGTTCCATTTATCCGAGGTGGAGGGTCCACATGTGGGACATTATTCATTATAGTAAAGAGAACCAATTCTGTCTTGTTGGGGTTAACGCCCAAACCGCTGCTTCTGGCCCATCTAGATAACTTTTTCAGAGCCACCTGTAGGATGTCTCTGAGGACGTTTACGAATTTGCCACTCACTGCGATTGCCACGTCTTCCGCATATGCCACGATCTTGCAGCCACAACGTTCTAGATCTAGCAGGATTTCATTCACCGCTAGGTTCCAAATTAGTGGAGACGAGGAGTACTGTCTCCACTAATTTGGGGGGTCCCTCTGTTTACAAACCTTGTTAGAGTTGTGGACCCTAGACATGCTGTTATGCGTCTTCTGGTGAGCAGACTTTGAATTAGTCTACTCAAACTAGTGTTAACTTTTAGATGTGAGAGTGCCGCAATTACCGCATCTGAGTGAATGTTGTTAAAAGCCCCTTCTATGTCAAGAAATGCCACCATGGTGAATTCCTTGAAATGCAGGGACGATTCGATAGTGCTCACAAGTTCGTGCAGGGCTGATTCTGTAGACTTGCCCTTATTGTAAGCATGTTGGTTCCCCGACAGGAGTTTTGTATCCAGGTTTTCCCTAATGAAATGATCTAAAAGTCTTTCCAGACCTTTCAATAGGAAGGAGGATAGGCTAATTGGTCTGAAGTCTTTTGGCCTAGTGTGTGATATCTTTCCCGCTTTAGGTATGAATACCACTTTGATATCCCTCCATCGATTCGGGACGTATGAAAGCCTGATACAGCCTAAATAAATTTTCTCCAGCCAGGGGATAATGTACTTTAACATTTTCTGCATTTCTGCTGGAGTGATGCCATCTGGTCCAGGTGACTTGAAGGGCTCAAAGCTATTAATAGCCCAGCTTATTCTGGCTCTCAGTCAAGAAGCTAGCGACGCTCGCAGTCCACTCCCACTCTTGTTGGTCCTGCTGATCCTCGGGTTCTGTTACAGAGTTCCCCGGGAAATGTGTGTCGAGCAGTACATTGAGCGACTGCTCGCTGTTTTTGGTCCAGTTATTTGTCTCATCCTGTAAATATCCCACTGTACAGGGTGAAGCAGATAATATCTTCCTCAGTCTAGCGGCGTCGGAGACCTTTTCCACTTCACCACAGAAGGTATACCAAGAGCGACTTTCTAAGCTCCTTCTTATAGATCTTGAGTTGCTCTTTATAGGCATCCCAATCATTAGCGACCCCAGTAGATTTAGCCTTATTGAATAGCTTGTTGCAGGTCTTTTTCATAACCGTTAGCTCAGAAGTCCACCATTGGGGTTTAGTTTTACCTTTGTACCTTGTTTTTGGACAGGCTTCTTCAAGGGATCTATTGAATGATATGGTGATATGATCCACCAGATTATCCAGACCGGCTTTGTCATTCGGTTCGTACAGAAGTTTAGAGTTGAGGACTTTCTTGAAATTCTTCTCATACAGGTGCCACTTTGTCTTCCTTACATTTCTGTGGACGGCAGGTTCAGGCGCTTTTTGAACGAGTTTGAACTCAATATAATGGTGATCTGAGAATGAGTGGTCGTCCAGTACATTCCACCCAATAATTTTGTCTGACAGCCGGTCAGTAGCAAACGTTACGTCGAGTACTTCTTGTCTGTCTTTAATTGTAAAGGTCGGTTTATTACCTATGTTACAAATACTAAGGTTGGTTGTTAGAATAAAATCAAGAAGCGAATCACCCCTATTGTTTACCCCAGATAGTATGATGAGCGTTGGTGTCTGCGCCAATAATCAGCTCGAGCTCGTCAGACGTTGCTTCTTCTACTACTTCCCTGAGTAGAGCAGTCGGTACTACAGATTCATACGGCAATTAGCTGGAGACCACCCAATATATGCGATTACCGATCTCCAGGCTAGCAGCTGTTGGTCTTTACAACTAAAATTAGTTAGGAGAAATATACTTAGATCTTTCCTCGCCAAAATGCAGGTTCTTGCAGTGCCTACACAGTTGGCCACAAGGAGTTTAAAGTTGGGTGTCCTAATACCGCACACCCTTCCTCCCACTACGTAGGGCTCCTGTATCAGGACGATGTAATAGAGCCGCTGAGGCTGCTTTAGCGTGATGGAGGTTAATCTGTAGAATTCTTACCATCATTGGTAATTGACAGATTAACATCCACCCCGACAAGAGTGTTATCGAACTCTTCGTCCGTATCGTCGAGAAGCATGTCCCCGCCAGATGCGTCAAAGAGTCCGGAGACTCCCCTCAGCCTCTCTGTGTCCGAAGTAGAGCTTTTCGTCCTCAGAGAAGGACGTTACAGATCTTCTGTTAGAGTTGGAGTCACCAGAAATAATAGGCGTGGGTTCCTCCGCACTTCCAGAAAGTGCCACGGTGGACGACTCACCTTCTGCAGTGGGAGCTATATCCTGCTTGTATATCTTCAAGACCATAGTCTCGAAGCCATATTGTAGGGTTGCACTCGCACTTTGTATATGGGAGGTGGATTCAGCGTTTAGGATAAGATTGACCTGCCGCTTTTTACCATCCGCCTCACCCACCTTGCTGATTCTCCAATTATGGGCCGGCAGACCAGGATTGGAATCTTTTATTATTTCTAAGATGTCAGCCGGGTTGGAGGGCTCTTCTGTAACCCAGGTGATGGCTCTAGGGTGACTAGGGATGTTGTTTTTTTCGACAACATCCAACTGGGCACCCGGCCACACCTCACCCGCTCGACTCAGAGCAGCCTTATACAGGTCTACTGATCTGGCATCACCGAAATATAAGAGCTTTACTCTCCCCTGATGCCATCCTGCGTCGTTGCAGATTGGTGGTTTGCCCGGCATTTCTCTACGGACATCGAGGTAATGAGCCATAATTGCTGATTGTACATGACTCCATTTTTCCTTGAGGATGGAACCATCCTCACTACTTCTGTCTATAACAGCCATCACTAGACTCTCCTTCGCCACTTCATTGAAGGGCTTGGTGAGTGTCCTGTTGATGGTGACATTAGGGCCTCTTGCCTTTTTCGAAGGCAGGGGTTCATCAGGTGATCTGATTCGTTTTACTTTATTAGCCGTTAACACAGCTGAATTTGTGGCTCTTTCAGCCGACTCATTGGCCTTAGAAGCATCTATGACGCCTTTAGCCCAGGTAAGTGACTCTTTTTGTTTTTCGGTAAGAGCCGAAACCTCAACAGCCTCCAACTTCGTCAAAACTCTGAGCGCTACACGATGCTCATTGTGCTTCCGTTTTGACGGTCGGACATGACGTGTTCCCCTCACCACACCACCTGTTGTGAGGACTTGGGGGAGATTTTCACCATTTTTGGCGTGGTCGGCTTTGGCCAAGACCAACGGACGGACAGTCGGACGATTGGGGAACCGCGCTCCATCGGAACACGAAGGCATCCCCGTCAAGAGAATTTATTTTATTTTGTCTGTATTAGACCGTAATAGGTACTACGATGTAGGCCTTACGGACTTTGTACAGATTTTTGCTATTGCGTAATAGGTACTGGTAACTATCCGCTATGTGATAAACACGTCCGTTCACTGCGAATGATAAGCAACGAATCACCATATAAATGTGGGAAGTGTGGCCTGGAACATGGCGACAGAAGTCCAGCCTTTGGACAGACATGTACGAAATGTGGGAAACTGAATCATTACGCTAGGGTATGTCGTTCAGTCCGTAATTCGAACACGACGGGTGGCAAAGATTTGCCTATAGACATGAGAATCGTGATTCCCACGGAGGTAATAGATACATACATCAGGTCCAGGACCAGGGAAACTTCCAGGATCCGGAGATCGTGCATCAGAGATCTCCGGAGGAGGGGATGTAATTGTTAGGAATATATTTAGCGTAAATACCAATCTCAGGAACTATGTACAGATTGAGGTAGTGAGTGTGGGAAATGCGTTGACATTTCTGAATGACACGGGAGCAGATATCTCTCTATGTAAGGAGGGTCTCCTGAGTGGTTATGAGAGGAATCCGGATGACTATGGATGGCGTGATAAGATCTCTGGGTTCGACTGAACTACGGATGAGGAAATGATAGGACACAAGGTAAAGATTGTGAGTGACGATTTTCCGATAAGTACTGACGGCATTATCGGAAGGGATTTTTCTCCAAATTCAGGTGCAACATAGATTATGAGAATTTGTGTCACATGTGTTCGATCAGTGACAATGCGTTCTGGATTAATCAGAATATGATCCCACCTAGAAGAGAGGTGATTTTACCATTCGACATGGGACCAATCGAGGACAGTATAGTACTCAATAGGGAAATCACGAAGGGTGTGTGGGAATCAGCATATACGGATGCTGAATGTGACAGACAAGGCTACGTACGTGAAGAACCTGAAGATTGAGACAATTCCGTTGAGGATGTATAATGTGATACATGTTGGTGACGATAGCGTTAGGGATGAACATGATGAGGAAAGATTTAAGGAACTGTTGGAGAAATTTACCTTGGATAACCTAAGTAACAGGCATAAAGAGGAGCGTATACATATTCTATATGAATATCAATCGGTATTCCACTTGGATGGAGAGGATTTAACAACTAACAACTTCTACAAGCAGTCGATACAGTTGCATGACAATACTCCAGTATATATGGAAAATTACAGATTGCCCCAGGCACAAACTCAGGAAATCAATTCTCAAGTACGGGATTTAGTAAGAAGCAGAATTGTGGAACCATCTGACAGACGGATTTAAGTAAATGCAGACTAGTTGTTGACTACAGGAAATTGAATGACAGAATAGTTAATGACAAATTTCCTTTGACTCGATTGGAGGACATTTTGAATAAATTGGGAAGGGCCAAATATTTTTCAACTCTCGATATGACTAGTTCATTTCATCATTTCGTCTAGACCATACACGGCCTTTTCGACCCCGGATGGTCATTTCCAATACTCGAGACTTCCTTTCGGTTTGAAGATATCGTCAAATAGTTTTCAACGCATGTTGACAATAGCATTATCAGGATTAGAGTCTGAGGCCATTTTATACGTGAACGATGTTATAGTTTGTGGATGTAGTCTGAATCATCACAACGCAAATCTGGTGAAGGTCTTATATCGTCTGAAAAAGTACAATCTGAAACTTAATGCAGGAAATTATTGTTTCCTCCTCCCAGAGGTGGTTTATTTGGGCCACTTGATAACCGAAATGGTATACGACCGGACCCGGGGAAATATGAGGCGATAACGAAATACCCAGTTCCAAAAAACGCCGACGACGTGAGAGAATTCGTGGCATTTTGTAATTACTATAGAAGGTTTATAGAGAATTTTGCAGGAATTGCAGAGTGTTTGAACAAACTGGTAAAAAAGGCTCAGAAATTTGAATGGACCGACGAATGCCAGACGTCTTTCGAGATGATAAACCCTTTATATTAACAACCGACGCATCAGACTTTGCTTTAGGAGCGGTGCTGTCACAAGGAGAGATTGGGGACGACAGACCTATCTCGTATGCGAGCCGATCTTTGGACAAACATGAGCGCAAGAAACCTGTTATTGAGAAGGAACTTTTGGGTATATACTGGGGTATACTATTCTTTCATCCCTATTTGTATGGCAGGAGATTTATTGTCGTAACTGACCATAGGCCATAGCTATTTTCACATAAAAATCCAAGTTCAAAACTTACGAGAATTCGTTTAGAATTAGCTGACTATGACTTCGAAATCAGATATAAGCAAGGCTCGATAAATACTAACGCAGACGCACTTTCCAGGATACAAATTGACTCCGATTTGTTGAGGGATATAATTCCAACCGAGATAGGCGAACCGACAAAAAGGACATTAGTGCTCACATGAGGCATGAGAAACAAGACGACGGGCTGTAGAAATAAAAACGAAGAAGAGAATGGAAAAGAAGATAGAAAGACATGTTCTACTGCAGCTGAAGAGCTCAAAAAGAGGGAGTGCACATCAAAGAAAGACATAAAACGTGCAAGGAAATTGACGTTTGTCTTGGATAGGAAGTATTCAAAGGGGATACATATAGAGGACAATAACGAGTTGAATGAAACAATAGTGTGTTGTAGTGACAATCCTTATTATTTAGATAATATTTTGGAGAAGCTACTCTCGCAACTAGAGAAATTGAATTATAGACGTTATGCACACAGTAAGGGTGATGACATATTCAACATGATTACCCACGACGGTATGAAGACAAAGATAAATAGCGGCAGCCTAGGTAACGTCGACATACTCATCTATATGTGTACCATGATACACCATGTGGAGGTCATTTCGGAGTCAGGAAGACAATGCTGAGATTGAAACAAAATTACATCTGGAAGAATATGAATCGCATGGTGAAGGGATATATTGCAACCTCCGATCTTTGCCAGAGGAACAAGAGAATAAGACATATAAGGGAACCATTTTGTATTACGGATACACCGGTGGACAGTGTTAACACTGTTGTGATCGACACGGTAGGTCCATTACGGGCTTCAGGGGACAAACGCTATATACTGACGATGCAGTGTGAACTGACAAAATACGTGATAGCGACGCCTATACGGACAAAGGAAGCGAAATCAATAGCTAAGGCCTTAGTAGAGGATCTGATTTTGAAGTATGGGATTTTCAGGAAGTTAAAATCTGACAGAGGCACTGAATTTACAAATGAATTGATGAAGGAAATTTGCACTCTGTTGAGGATTGAACAATGTTTCTCGACCCCGTATCATCATGAGACTCTGGGCACAGTCGAGAGAAATCACCGGGTATTGAACGAATATTTCTTATCATTTGTCAGCGATGACAATTGGTCCGATTGGGTGCCGTATTATTCATTCGCGTATAACACAACTCCTCACATTGACACTGAGTATTCCCCATTTTCGGGAGATTACCGAGGATGCCTGGTGAAGCTGTAACACATAGTGCAAGGCTTTATAACTTAGACAATTATGCAAACGAGATGAAAGTTAGACTAAAACATTCATTAGAGAATGCTAGGAGGTTAATACAGGGAACAAAGGAAAAAGGACAACTAGGGGAACAAACATAATAGACTTGAAGATAGGAGATTTGGTGTTACTGAGATAAGAGAATAGGAAAAACTTGAATCTCCGTATCAATGCCCCTATGAGGTCATCAGCGTTGATGGTGTGAATGTAACGATTAGAATCGATTGGAAAGAAAAGGTTGTTCACAAAAATACACTTAAGAAATACAAAGAAAATATATATTACAATTAACGTTAAGTATGTCGCTATGACAAAAGAAATATAGAATTTAAAAAAATATGTAATTAGATACATAAGCAAATTATAAGCTAAAAAAAAAATTATGACAAATAAGTACTGTAAACAAACAAAAAAATATATAAGTGTCAATAGAATATAAGGTTGCATATTGTAGTACTTGTAGAATGTAATAGTACACTTGAGAAAATCATACGAATGTGTAAAGCCACTTGTACGATTTCTTTTTGGGGTGGAGGTGTAGTGTTTGCATAACATAGCGTAACCATGAAACATTGTCAAATGCAAACAGACACTTTCTCTCCATGCATACACTTGGTGCGGTTTGCTGTGTGGTGTATATGAAGTAATATCACAACAAAGAACTCCGCTCCGTATGGTCATGTATGTATGTGTGATTGTTGATCACGTGATGTTCCGGTAACATTGACATACATGTGCACATGCATGTGTGTGTGATTGTCTCACAAGTAATGTTCTTGCTGCATTGATACTCTGAATGTCGAGAATGGATCAATGAACCAAGAAAAAGTAGGGGAAATACATTTGTTCTACTTCTGGTATTGGTGCATTGACATTTGGAGTGTATGTTATGAATCGATACACGAATGCGAGAGAAGAGTGAATTAAGGGTAAAGCAATGAATGAAGAACACCCAATGAGAAAGGCGGGTGTAGGTGACATGGCTTAGATTGTAAGTTAGAGTGAGAGACTTTAGAAAAGTCTTCACTACACTATAATATAAGATTCTCATGTTATATATATAAGAACACCCAATGAGAACGGCGGGTGTAGGTGACATGGCTTAGATTGTAAGTTAGAGTGAGAGACTTTAGAAAAGTCTTCACTACACTATAATAAAAGATTCTCATGTTAGATATATAAGAGCCACAATTATAGGAATATAAAGGCAGTCTTGGAGTAGACTGGAAAACTAACAAGTCTGTCCCTCATTACACAGGATTGAGCCATGCCCACGTGTAATGTTGATGGCTATTCCTGATTCCCTTAGGAATATACATCCAGTGTATCATTTTCGGTTTCAAACCCCATTTGCGTCCAAACATTTTCTTGCAGGCATAGAAGGCGCATAATGCTTCCTTTCCCCTTTCCTCCAAATTCATTTTCCAGGACAGCTTGGAGTCAAGGGTGATGCCTAAGTACTTAGCTTCTTTCGATAGTTCAAGTACCTTTCCCTGTAGTGTAGGGAGTTCATAATTCGGAATTTTATTTCTTCTAGTAAAGAGGACTAGTTCCGTCTTCGCTGGGTTAACTCCTAGTCCATTTTTTCCTGACCAACGTGATAGTCCTTTTAGTGACCTTTCCATGATCTCGCTTACCGTAGGCATAAATTTGCCTCTAATCAAAATCACGACGTCGTCTGCATACGCTATGATTTTAATTCCTGTCTTGCCGAGATCGATTAGGATTTCGTTTATAACAAGATTCCATAATATCGGTGAGACCACCTCACCTTGCGGAGTGCCACTCGTTACCCGCTTTCTTGCCGAACCATTGTCCATAGTTGAGTTTATGATTCTGCTTTTGAGCATGTTACATTTCCACTTGGTTATGCCTGGGTGTGAGCCCATGCTGTCGTCAAAATGCGGGCTCAAAAATCGTCAAATCATCAAAATAAATCGTCAACAAGATATTTGATATGATTTGACAGATATTTTCGGACTAAGGACATGTTTTAGAGATAGATATGTATAATGATAAATCAAATGATTTTTGCATTTCCTCAAAGTGAACTTTGAATTTTGTTCACGGATCTCACTTATATATCTTATTAAAATGGTCCTCCTCATAGAAAGATCCCAGTCTATTTTATTTCTCTACGGGTCCATTTTGGCATACTCTCTCCAACATATCGGCCGGTATCTCACGAAAAAATATTCAATATTGGCTTCCCGTGCGTCAACCGTTGCGGGATTGTCCCTATGAACATGAGCCTTAACATAGCGCCACAAAAATTAATCTAAAGGCTAATGCACGATCTAGGCGGCCAATTGACCGACCCCTAAAGTGAAATAAACTCTTCACCGACCTCAAAATTTTAATAATCTGCAAGCGTTGTTCGTTTGTTGTTGATTCTTTGTTAAATTATAGACCAAACTGAACATGTTTGACAGTATCATGTTACACGTCAACATGCTGCCAACCACAGTGTTACCAAAAATCACCCATTATAATAACAATTTGTGAAGTTTTCCTTACTTTTTTATATCATAAAAAATCGTCATTTCAGGGCAAAAATCGTCAAATCGTCATGTCCTATTTTTTGGCTTCAAAAATCGTCAAAATGACGATAAATCGTCATCTCTGGCAACACTGGTATTGATGCTATTTTAACATTATTGAAGGCGCCCTCCACATCGAGGAACGCCGCCATGGTGTAATCTTTGTAATGAAGGGAGGCCCCGATAAATCCTACCACTTCATGTAAGGCCGTCTCCACAGATTTACCTTACGGGTAGGCGTGTTGTGCCGTACTGAAGTTGTATGGTGTCAGTTTTCCCCACACATTTAGATCAACTAGTCTTTCCATGGTTTTCAACAGAAACGATGATAGACTGATTGGTCTATAGTCCTTTGTCGTACTGTGGTTTATTTTTCTCGCCTTTGGGATAAAGACCACTTTGACATGCCTTGGGTATATGTAACCATTGCAAACATGCAGAAAAAATTGCTCGTAGCCATGGTAGAATAAGTTCCAAGGATTCTTGTAAGAGAGCTGGAATGATGCCATCCAAGCCTGCCGATTTTAAAGGCTTGAAGCATCTCACCTCCCAGCATTTTTTCTCGTCATCTATAACAGTTCTGATAAGTTCATCCATGTTGGCCGTGGGAGTTAGGGACTCTGGACCTTTATTGATCCAGAGGTTCTTTCCATCTCCCTTGTCTCTCGCTCGTCCTCGGACTATCTTCCAATCCCCAGCTTGTAGGCTCTTATTCTGCCTTTTGGCGAGGTCCAGAATAACCTTATCCTCCAGGATTGGAGGTGCGACCCATACTTTTATGGTGGTCCAGCTAGGGATATCGTCGATTGGCACAATGCTGATGTTCATATCTGGCCAGAGTCCACTCAGATTGTTGACGCATGCCGAACTCGGTGAACGCATCATCCTCGTCCATAGCAAGGGCTTCATGCATCTTCAGCAGAATGCCTTCTTCCACCATCATCCATCTTTCAATAGAGATTCTGCCTTCTGGATTACTCCGGTAGAGAATCGCTACTTGAAGCTCGGGCGCCGATGTCAGGCTGGCAGATTTTTTAATCCGTTTGCCTTCTGGAGCCTGGGAGTCGTTTGAACGTTGTCTTTTGATTGCGTTCTTGTCATGAGTATGGGCAGAGGTGCCTGCTGTGGCAGTTTGGACGACTCTTTTGTGGCTAGCTTTCTTGCCTTTGGAAGGGCCTGGCGAAATATGTTTGCCATCATCCTTAGCTACCGGCGCTGGTGGATTAATGGCCTTTTTAAAAAGTTTCGTCGCGTGTGTACTTTTGTGTGCCGTAAGGATTGCGTTAGTCTGTGGCTTAGTATTTGTGTCGGTATTCTTGTGTTTTGTCGCAGGTGGAGGGCATACTTCCACGACCGTAGTATTTACGAGAGAATCGTACTTCCGGACGTGGAATTTATGCTTCCGGATTAAGCGCTTGTTGCGTACTGAGAGGGATGCTGCGAGCGCGTGTATCCCAGTCTCCATTCTCTGCTCGTCCATCTTGGTCAACTTTCCTCCCGCGACGGTACCCATGTCTTCCTTATCTGACTTTGCTACCAGCCCAGACCTATCCGATTTCATCGTCGTGATGTCATCTTCATCGGTTTCAGCTAGCTGGATTTTGCCAAGTGCAGAAAGTCCGTCATTTGTATCGTCGCTGAGGTAGAGTTCTATATTGTCTTGTCTTGTCATCATCAACAGATGATGAATTGGGTGGGTTACCAGTTCCCGCCTGGAGACCACCTGCAGAGTTAAATTTAATATTTTTACTCATCATAAAGGGGGGGGGTGTGGGTGGATAACCTTTAGTTGAGGTTACATATGATTGTCAGTGTCTACATATAGGAGTGGTTAGGCTTTAGCTATTAGCTTTAACTTTATCACTGCTACCTGGAGACATCAACAACCCTATGCAACCCGTAAGCCTCCGCATCGCGACAAGATTGTAACCCGCGACGGGGGTACATAACGCTAAAAATATGGAAATATGTCAAAAACTATGCAAAGAATACATGCACAAAATATGCAAAATTTAAACATAGTTATTCTAAAAAATTAAATGTACTTATATCGGGCCCGTCAATAAAAGCGCTACAAATGTTTTTTTCAATAAAACAAAAACGGTTTTGGATATCAATGAAATTCTTTATTCCTGTGAGGTAGAGTAGATTCCTCTACTCTACCGTCGAACTCGGTGAACGCATCATCCTCGTCCGTAGCAAGGGCTTCATGCATCTTCAGCAGAATGCCTTCTTCCACCAACATCCATCTTTCCTTAGAGATTCTGCCTTCTAGATTACTCCGGTCGAGAATCGTTACTGGAAGCTCAGGCGCCGATGTCAGGCTGGCAGATTTTTTAACCCGTTTGCCTTCTGGAGCCTGGGAGTCGTTTGAACGTTGTCTTTTGATAACGTTCTTGTCATCACGGCCAGAGGTGCCTGCCGCGGCAGGTTAGACATCTCTTTTATGGTTAGCTTTCCTGCCTTTGGAAGGGCCTGGAGAAGAGTTTTTGTCATCATCCTTAGCTACCGGCGCTGGTGGATTAATGGCCTTTTTAAAAAGTTTCGTCGCTTGTGTACTTTTGTGTGCTGTAGTGAGTGCGTTGGTATGTGTCTTAGTGTTTGTATTCCTGTCTTTTGTCGCAGGTGGAGGGCATACTTCCACGACCGTAGTATCTACGAGAGACTCGTACTTCCGGACGTGGAATTTATGTTTCCGGATTAAGCGCTTGTCGCGTACTGTGAGGGATGCTGGGTCTTTCGACTGCATGCTCCTCAGGTACCGCTGCGAGCGCTTGTATCCAGCCTCCATTCTCTGCTCGTCCGTCTTGGTCGACTATCCCCCCGCGACGGTACCCATGTCTTCCTTGTCTGACTTAGCTACCAGCCCAGACCTATCCGATTCCATCGTCGTGATGTCATCTTCATCGGTTTTAGCTAACTGGATTTTGCTAAGTGCGGAAAGTCCGTCATTTGTATCGTCGCTGAGGAAGAGTTCTATGCTGTCTTGTCTCGTTAGTTTTGTTTGTGTATCTGTAGCGTTTTGAGTGATTGTTGTTTGTTCGTTTTTGTTTGTTGTTGTTGGGTGAGATGAGTTTGGGGCCTGCAGATATTCTGCACCTGCCAAAGCACCATCGACAGATAATGAATTGGGTGGATTACCCGTTCCCGCCTGGAGACCACCTGCAGAGTTAAATTTATTATTTTTACTCATCATAAAAGGGGGGTGTGGGTGGGTAACCTTTAGTTGAGGTTACATATGATTGTCAGTGTCTACAGATAGGAGTGGTCAGGCTTTAGCGATTAGCTTTATCACTGCTACCTGGAGAAATCAACAACCCTATGCAACCCGTAAGCCCCCGCATCGCGACAGTATTGTTACCCGCGACGGTAGCGACAAACGAACGCTCTTTTTCAACATTGCGTCGGCGGAAAAATTACTTGCGGTCAACCATGACTGAAAATTGTTTAAATGGATTGGCTTCGTTGAATATTCATCGAGACATTCCAGTAGATGTTAACGCAGTATTAGATGAATTTTTTATTCTCGTTATCGCCTCGTCGTGTCAATTTATTAAAACATTAATACAATTAATATATGATTTAAATTAAAACAATTCTTAATGAAAATATTACCTAAGTATTTTTTTATTGTTAATCACTATAAATATATGTATATGCATTAAAAATGCCAAACATTGATTTTTAATAAAAAAAAGTTGGGTACCATATGTGAAAACCACCTCCCCCCCAAACAAAATCCTGCGCCCGACCAATATATGTAGTGGAAGTGCCTTCACTTTTGACGTAACGGTATATCGCTAAAAGTCGAGCTTAATCAACAAATACTTTGTTTCCTTGTGTAATAATTGTTGCGAAAGTTCTGATGCAACAGCTGTGGATTGATGGAACGGATTTGGATTAAGAACGACAGTCACTGGAGATATGGAATTCTTTTATTTCAAACTTAGGAGATATACCAAGTATCAAAATCCCTCGCTGGATTCAATATTCTTCCGAGAGCAGCATACAAATCCATGGGCTTTGTGATGCTTCGGAGAAAGCGTACTGTGCCTGCCTTTACATTCGATCCACTTCCCCTGAAGTGAGATTGGAATTGTGCGGAGCAGCATTGTTGTCGAGATTACTGAAATCTGTCTGACAGATGTAATGGACTTTTCCACATAGATGTGTATTGTTTTTCTTAAAACATTGATTTTGTTAGTAACATGGCACAACATATTATCATAATGTTCATTTCGACGGTGTATCCGATAAATCGTAACTTTCTTTGTGCGTGTATCAAGAAAAAATTATCGCATGCTATTTCCTGTAATGTTTGATGGTAATGACGAACGAATCATTTGAGAATTCAAATGACTTTTGGTTATTGTAACAAACTTGTTATTTCTCTCACACGGCCGAGCTTAGGAAACAGAAAGAAGCTCAAGAAACTTCCTTTTTCGTTTTGACAGCCGATCAAAGAAGTTCTACATTCTTTCATAGGGTTTTTGTTTAGGGTTTCTGCAACATTTTCCCCAAAAAAATGCACCTTTAAACATACACCCGTAAATCAGTAAAGTGAGAACGAAAGTACGTGGAAGTAAATCTTCCCTGACTCCATCGGATTCCTCACGTATAAAATCTCGCACGTAAGAGATATAACAGCGAACTTCATATTTCGTTCATCCACGTAAATTTGACAAAACTTACTTCATCAGCATTTGCTCAGTCCACTGACCATCTGTCAGAGATATCACATATTAGCGCTAATATAGCAGCGACACGTGAATGGAGGAGCTGAGCAGTACTCCCAGCACACCGTATGCCAACCGATTTGGTAGAAGTTAGAATTAACCTACGGATTAGCGTAACTGCAGTGAGTGACAACCACGTTAAAAGCTGCGAATATCCAACATAACAAAGATTAAATTAAAAATTAAAATCCAATTCTGCCAAATTTGGATTATTCAAATCATTATTCTTATCCACATCATTCTTCAGGGTCTTCTAATTTCTGCTGGTAACATAAAGGCATTCCCAATATCAGCATAGAGTTTGTTGGGTTAATCAATATTTACACCGTTGCTGTCATAAAAAACTCGTAACCAAGTTGCTGCAGTATCAATCTCTTGATAAAAGAGATCGACAAAAACATTGTATGAGTACCGTAATTCCAATTGAAATCAACTCGAAACCATATGTAAATATATATTGAATAATAGAAGAAGAAGAAGAATGCGCAGCACGTAAAACGTGAGCTGGAAATTTTTGCTTTGAATTAAATTTAAATAATATTCAAAATATAAGTAAAATGGAAAAGATTCTCAAATCCAAACGTGAATAAAACAAGAAAAAAAGGAATATCGACTGATCGCTGGTTTCGAGCTGAATTCAATTCGATGATTCAAATAAATTCAGGTGAACGAAAGTGAATTATTCGATGATTCAAATAAATTCAGGTGAACGAAAGTGAATTATTCTGGCATAAAGTGATAATAACAGTGCGAAATAAAATTAATTTATACAAAAGGGGGATACAGAAATTATTTTGTTATAATAGTTAAGTATATATAATTTTCCCCTATTAACTATTTTTTTATCGCGGTTTAACTTCTTTGCATTGTGGCTCCATACATATATAGGTACATATGTACATATGCATCTAGGCATATATTTTTGTTATTATCACAAACTATGTCTTTAATTAATTAGAAATATTACTTAAAAAAATCATTTCTAGATAATACCAGTTACCAATTCTTAAATCTCATTGAAATTTTGTGAATCACAAAAATGCAAAAGCATATAATCATTTCGTAAATGATCATTACCCACCATTAATCATTGTCATCATCATACATGTACCATCAACGTTGGATAGTAGAAAAGGCCTCTTCGAACTTCAGGGGATGTGTTGGTAAGTGTTTATCAAAATGTTTTTGCATCTTAATGATAACTGAGTGAGTGAGAGGGTATATTTAAAGTTAGACAGAATAATAAGAGAAAAGCTAAGAGAATTAAAATGCATAGAGTGCATATTTACTGAGACACATGGTAGAGTCATTCGAAGAGTTTTTTTTTAACTGAACTGTTTTTTTCTCTATCACTTCATCCATTGTTTTGCATTTCAAATTTTTTTTTGTATTATTTCTAACAAATGTATCTTCTTAATTGAATATCCAACGTTTATACATAGTCATATACCCATATCGTGGGGTTTGTACCTATTCTTATTTTAATAAGTTTTGGATATATTTAATGATAAAAGTGTATACTAGTAAATGAGACATCTTGCTATATTAAAATTAGATTATTGTGAAACTTATAATAAAATGTGTATTTGTTAAGTCCAGTATGGATTGTTGAATTAAAACGTGAGTTTTCTTGAAATGACTATGACGAGAATGAAATAGGCAAAATATATACATTCATCTTAGGGGTTCTAAATTTATAAATTTTCGCTATTAGAACAATGTGTAGGGAGGGTCATGAGACGATGCTCTCCAGAGGTCAGCTTGGAGATGCATATTAAGTAACCAATCCATGCCAGGGTGTTTGTAATTTTCAAATGTTGTTACCAGTTTCAGGGGTGTTTTTTTTCTCGTGGTAACGATTCCATTTAGTTTATAAGCCATAAATAAATAGGGAGTCCATAAAATATTATCGGAATGTTAAAAATACTTATAGAAGGGAAAGGACACGAACCCCCCAGCCGACTGTTAGCTAGTATATTCAAGGCTCCCGCAGTCCTACTTTCGTCTATCTGGGAAAAATGAGTTAAATCATTACACAGAATAACTCTTTCACTGTCAACGAAATCTTTCTTTGGTCAGATTCCACAATTACACTCACATGGCTAGACAAGTCTCCATTTCATTGGAAAACGTTCGTTGCTAACAAGGTCCCCGAAATACTGGATAATGTAGGCAATATTACTTGAAGACATGTTCCAAATTCCAAAAACCCTTCCGATATCGGTACTGGTGCTTGTCCGGAAGTCCAACATTAAATTATCACTTTGTATTGTTGTTTGTGACCAATGTTGATTTCTTTTTTGTGGTAATGTTGTTGTCGGGCTTTTTTGGTCAGATGCTTTTTTTGAATATAAATAAAACTAATTTATATCATGTTGCACTCAACGTTTCGTTGGTTTATTTCCAACTTCATCAGGAGTGATGTTTTTTATTTGCAAATTCTGTTGGTAAGATAAATATTTTTTTATGTAAAATTTACATCTTAATATTGCACTTGATTTTAACTTACATTTAATATTACTTCGTCATTATTTATTAAAATTAAAAAACGGGACTTCACAACACATTAATTAATATAATAAATAATAATAAATAATTGAAAATATCACAGTTAAAACATATGCTAATATCACCAAAAACTACGTTAGCTAATTGCAACCGAGTATTGCAGCTTTGTATTGTCTTTATCCTCCTTTGTATTTATTGATCTGTCAATTCGTTGTTGTATTCTTAAGCTTTCTAGTGTGTACCTCATATTTTCCTTTTTCTCCTTGTCAAGTATTTTGACGTTTTTTTAAATCAGCTGTGTGTCTTCTCTCTTTTGTGTGTTGTGAGAGTGCTGTTTTTTCCGTGCCTTTGTTTATGTCAGCTTGATGTTCGTTTAGTCTGACACTGAGCATTCTCTTTGTTGTGCCCACATACACCTTCCCGCACTCTTCGCTCTCGTTTCCAATACAAGTGATTTCGTATACAACATCGTTTTGTTTTTGTTTGTCTGTTGTTGCTTTCTTTCGTCTGAATATTGTTTGTAGTGTTTCATTCGATCTGTATGCTATCATTGTTTGCTTTTTATGTTTTTATTTTCTGTTAATTTTGGCACATATGGTACAATGAAAAAATGTATGTTATCAGTTTGTTTATCTATTTCATTTCTTTCTGAATCTTTGTTTAATGAAGCTTTTATAATTTGATTTATGATTTGTAGTGGGTAACTGTTTTTTGTTAATATTGCAATAATTTTCTTTATGTTCTTGTTTTTAAATTGTTGGTGACTTATGTTTATTACTTTTTTGAGTAGATTTGTAGCTGTGTTTATTTTCATGTTGTTTGGTTGCGTTGAGTGATAGTTTAATATGCGTCCTGATGATGTTTGTTTTGTGTACCAGTCTGTAAGTAATTTTTCTTTGTCTCGTATTACCATCATGTCAAGGTATGGAAGTCTTTGTTCTATTTCTTCTTCCACCGTAAATTTTATTCTGTTGTGGTAATTGTTCATTAGTTTTAGTATTGTTTCCTCGTCATTTTTCTTAATCACAGCAAATATACATATCGTCCACATATTTTGAAATAAATTTGATATGTATGCTTTTTTGTTTTAATTCCGCAATAACGTCGTCCAATAGTGTATCTAATACGATGTCTGCTATCGTAGGTGATAACGGGTTGCCCATTGGCATGCCATAAGTTTGTTGGTAGAATTTGTTATTGCACATGAAGTAATTGTTGTCCTTTAGAATAAACTGGAGTAATTGTAGGAATTTGTGTCTTGGTATATTTGTGGTTTTTTGTAAAATTTGCCATTTGTCAAGTATGTTTTTGATAGCTAAATGTATAGGTATATTTGTAAACAGGGAAACCACGTCAAAAGAAACAATTATTTCATCTTTATCCAATGTAATTTCATCCAATTTTCCTTTTAGTTCGGTTGAATTTTTTATATTGTATTTTGGAGATATCAGAGTTCTCAATATCTTGCCTATGTATTGTGCCAAGTGATAGCATGGTACATTTATTGAGGATGATATAGGTCTTAGAGGTAAATTTTCTTTATGTACCTTAGGCAGTCCATATAATTCCGGGGCAGTTGGGGCAATGCTTGTCATCTGTGCTTTTTCCCATTTGTTGATGATGTTGTTTTTGTGTAATTCCGTTACAAATGTGTTATTGATTCTCTGAAGTTTCGTCGTGGGATATTCTCTAATGGTTTTATATGTCGATTTGTCTTCTATCACTGTTCGGGAAATTTCTGTTACCAAAGTCCGCTAAACCCCTTCATGGATGGAAATAAGTTACTCCGAGTCAACGGATGGTTAGCAAACTCTGACTCTAGTTGCAACGAAAGGCACCCAATTATACTACCTGAAAGCTCTCCCTATACGTAATCAGATTATGGCTGACTAACAGCCAGCACTGGACCGCCCTCAAACCAACATCGCCCTCGTCGTTCCTCTTCCCTGATTCTCATAGTTCCCGTAACAATAGACCGGCTCCCCCATCACATGACAGACGCGCTAATCTTTACGACGTTACCGGTTTGGTGAATTCCCAGTTCCACATCGTCATGCCAACCGAAACATCTGAGATTAAGCTGCAGTACATTTACGACCACTTGGAAGCACTAGCGGACCCTCATTATTACAACCATGTGGAGGTACTACTAGCAAATTACCTATTGTCCAAGGTTCTGCTAGTTGGGTTGATCCAAACGTCGTCTACCCTACCCATTGCGCAGAGTACAATATTTTGATGGGCAATCGCCGGAGCCTTTACATATTAAGGTTGCATCCATGCACGGCGGCCGGAATGTTGAAATCCGTTTCATCAATTAGTCTTTAGTTTAATTAATTCTTATAATTAGTAATGCAAGATCCCAACATTTCGGGTCCGACATATTGCCAGACTTGACTCATCTCAGAGAAATTGACTGGAAGATACTGAGAAAATTCGTGTCTAGTACCGATTTTCTGTAACTCGTGAGGTATAAAAAGATCATAAATAAGGAGCGCACAACAGGCCGAACCACTGGCTTAAGTATATGTCCATGGACATGAGACGTTTAAATAATATCCATCTTCATTAGACTGTAATGAATAATCTTTTCCCTCCTGAATTGTATAATTAACTGAATTTAATTAACTAGCATTTCCCTATGAATATGTGTATCATTCTTTTCTCAACAGATGGCAACTCTTTATTATTACCCATATCCATGGTTGTATCCCAGGACAGAGGTGATTCACTAACTTCTATTCGGACGTTTCCAAACTCGATAACCGAGTGGGCTTTGGTGTATTTTTTGAGGAACTTCAGTTATCATTTGCAAAAAGACTACCTGATCACTGTAGGGATTACCATGCAAAAATCTTAGCTATTAAAGAGGTAGCGGAATGGCTGAAAATTAATGTGCTGACCGAAGTCGGTATACATATTTTTTCTGATAGTCAGGCTGCTATCAAGTCCCTGGAAACTATATTCCTGAATTCAAAAACTGCACTCGACTGTCGCAGATCTCTTAACGAGATGGCTGAACAGTTCAATATTCACCAGATATGGGTGCCGGGCCACAGGGATATACCAGGAAACTGCAAGGCGGATGAACTTGCCAGACAAGGAACTAGCTAACCCACTCCAAGGGGCCTCTAGCAACCGGCTAGCTCCTCTTGAGAGATAGTGCACTTACGACAACAAATGACAGGTGGTCACTAGTCAGGAACTGCATTCCAGGCTGATGTGGCCCGGTTTAGACTCAAAACGCACCAAAGCACTGCTGTCGTTGTCGAGAACGGACAGCTCGCTTATCGTGTCTGTCATGACACGCAGAGGGTTTTAAAGGCCAGCCCTGTTGACGTCATAACACCAGAATTTGGATCATCTTCAAAGTTGTACAGTTCTGATGTTGTCGTTCAATCTTAGTTTTTGCTAGAATATCTTAAAGCTTACGAAGTTTGGATCACGGTGATAAAAAACAATCCGGGCAATGCCTGGTATTAAAATTCTATTAAACTATATTTCAACTCCGGCTTTTTCAAAAACCCTACCCTTGGCCCTTAGGTCTAAAGAGTTAACGGGGGCCATAGTTTGACATTTTCTGGTAAGAAAATTGTCAATAAATTTTAGTTGTGAAAGTAACTGATAAAATAATATACTATATAAAACAGTTTTTAGCATGTTTTAACACTTAATTTTATACTAAAATTCAATTAAAAACGAAAATGTATTTTAAGCACTCCATAACTGTTTATACCCTCACTTTAGTGATACGAGGGTATATATCATTTGCTACGGGCCAAAAGTATAACACATCAAAGGAGTGATCTAAGACCCTAAGTCATTTTTTGGGTCATTTTAAGTCGAATGAGAAATGTCCGTCCGTCTGTCTGTCTGCTGGGTGGTGCGCACGTTAACTCGAAAGGAGTAACCGATTGACTTCAAATTTGGTGTACGGTAATATTTTTTTCTATCTCCGGTTAAGTTCGAAGATGGGCCATATTGGTCCACTCCTTCTTGTACCTCCCATACAAAGGGTTGAAATTTAGTGAAATATTGATTCTTTAATAACATCTATACTACTGATTAGAATCTTCTGAAATTCCACACATTATATTATTTTATTAGTCGCTATCACCTCGAGAAAAATTGGCGAAGTTTCCACGCCCCTTTCTGTACCTCCCACACAAATGGACCATTTTGCATCAAAATTGAACTGCTTATAACTACTAGTGCACTACTAGTTAATACTAGTGCATAAAAATACTTGAAATTTTGTACAGTATAATGTTTTTGTAGCTCCTATAGTCCGGTAAAATGGACATTATTGAACAGCCCCTTTTGGTACCTCCCCCACAAAGTTGTATACCAAAAGTGTAACTGTATTACCAGTGCATACAAATACTTGAAATTTTGTACAGTGTAATGCTGGTATAGTGCCTACAGTCCTGTAAAAAGTGGGCGCCATCACCACGCCCCTTTTTGCTCGTAACTTTAGTATACCAGTGCACATAGACGCATATAGTTCGGCACCGTGCAATGTATTTAAAGAATCTACTGTTTACCGAAAAATAGTTGTATTTGTTAAACCCCTTCTGGTACCTCCCACACAATTGACAGATTAATTAGTGTAATGTTATATATTATATTACTCACAAAGTGAGGGTATACCTTAGTCGGTTTACCCGACAGAAACTTTCTTATCAGTCGGTTTTTACGTTTAATAGCAAAAAATAAAGGCTAAAGTCCCACCTGCAAAACAAACAAAAAAACGCGTATCAAAATTCCAATCAAAAGTTATAGATTTTTGGAGAATTGGTTCACTGTGAAAGAACTTCACTTCTACTCTCGGTTTTACGATTAACGAGAGTCCCAATTATCCTCTCGCAGATAAAACTCTCATCCTATAAAACAAAACAATATGTCTATAATATTACGTATAAAAATTTCATTCTTTCAAAGACAACTGAGCATTAATTCAATGCCAGCAAAGACGACGAATAAGTAAAGAGTTAAAGTCTTTAACATTAAGGCAAAATAATGTGTATAATCCAGAACCATTAGAACTGTTGACATGTATCCTGAAATTGCTGACAAATACCCTTGGATCAATTACTTTTCTTTGATTTACAGATATTTTAGAAAGTAACACTACATCCAACTTCTACATAATATTAAGGACAATCGAATTACTAGTATAAAATCGATTGTTTGTTTGTTGGTAACAGCATCACGCCTATGCGGCTAAAACTATTTTCTTGAAACTTGGTGGACAGACCAAGGCTGGGAAGTCTCATAGCTTACATTGATTTTGGATTTTCCGCCAAGAGATCCCTTGGCCACTGATGCCCCTGTTTAAGAGAGCTGGAATTCGATTTTCGGCCAGTGGCCAATTCTAGCGCTATCAACAACTTGAGTACGGTTTTTGTCCTTTCAGAAGCCTCTTATAAGATAAAAAGATAGCTTTTGTAAATATGAAGTACTACAGGGTGGCGCAGAATGGTTTATAACTTTTTTATTGTATATTTTTTTTAAATGCAGTATATTATTGGGGAATTTTTTGCAATTAGCTTTGAAAAATTATAAGTGATGTCCATATTCTGCTTCGCACATATTTTCCATAACATATTTTCCATAACTTTTCGCAAAATTTCGGGAAAATGCAATTACTTTTCGATTCATAATTAATTCCTTCACAAAATGATGAAAAAACAAAGAAAGAATAATAATTGTTTAAGTAAGAAAGCTTCAGTCGGGTAAACCGACTAAGGTATACCCTCACTTTGTGAGTAATGTAATATGGAATATATGGTACCAGAATGTTTTTAACAAATACACATATTTTTCTCTGAATAGTAGATTCTTTAAATACATTGCACTGCGCCGAATTATAAGCGTTTTTTGCACTGGTAACGTTGTGAGATATTAAATTTGGTATGATTTGGCCATTTTGTGTGGGAGGTACCAAAAGGGGCGTGGTGATAACGGCCATTTTTTACAGGGCTATACGGACTTCAAAAGCGTTACACTGTGCAAAATGTTGTTCCATTTTCGTGCATTGGTACTCATGCTGTGAGCTCTTAACTTTTTGTGCAAAATGGTACCTTTGTGTGGGAGGTACAAAAAGGGGCGTGGCAATAGCGCTCATTTTTCACAGTGCAAAAAACACTATAAAAGCATTACACTGTACAAAATTTCAAGTGCTTTTATACACTGGTATTAATGTTATAACCTGTTATCTTTTGGTGCAAAATGGTACCTTTGTGTAAGAGGTACCAAAAGGGGCGTGAATATGACACCCATTTTTCACTGGACTCTAGGCACTATGAAAGCATTACACTGTACAAAATTTCAAGTATTTTTATGCACTGGTATTAATGTTATAAGCTGTTAACTTTTGGTGCAAAATGGTGCATTTGTGTGGTACCAAAAGGGGCGTAGCAACATGGCCCATTTTTCTCAAGTTGATAGCGACTAATAAACTAATGCTATGTGTGGAATTTCAGAAGATTCGAATAAGCAGTATAGCAGTTATTAAAGATTCAATATATCACAACATTTTAACACTTTGTGGGGGAGGTACTAGAAGGAGTGGACCAATATGGCCCATCTTCGAACTTAGCCGGAGATAGAAAAAAATATTACCACGTACCAAATTTGAAGTCAATCGGTTACTTCTTTCGAGAGTTATCGTGCGCACCAGCCAGCAGACACACAGACAGACAGACAGACAGATATACAGACAGACAGACGGACGGACATTGCTCATTCGACTTAAAATGACCCAAAACGAATATCCGCCGAACATACTTAGGGTCTTTGATCACTCCTTCGATGTGTTACACTTTTTTTCGTAGCAAATGATATATACCCTCGTCACACTAAAGTGAGGGTATAAAAAGTTATAAAAAATTCAAACCATATAGCTCATTCTGCGCCACCCTGTATTATAACTTTTTAAAGAAGTGGGGGATATGAAACGAACGAAAAATTTCGCAAAATTTCAATTATCTTTGTACGTTGTTCGATTCATAATTAATTCCCCAAGTCACAAAATGCTAAAAAACAAAGAAAAAACAATAATTAAAAAAGTTATAAAGAATTCAAACCATATAGCTCATTCTGCGCCACCCTGTATATACGACAAATATATCCGTGAAAAATAATTTTCAATTCTCGGATTTTCTATACACATTCTTTAGGCAATTTTTTTAGTTTTTGGGTCATGATTTTTGTTTTAATAAAAAGTAATACTAAAGTTTCAAGAGCACCAGTACATACATATCTAAACTAGCCCACGTATAAAGTTATTTTCTGTACGCGTACAATTAGCGACCAAGATGTCAAAAAACAGTTGCTGAAAACCCAAAATCAAAGTATACAACTTAAAATCGTTGCTCTTTGACAAATCAGCCTTTAGTTGAAAATTGTTATTATTTGACACGTCGGCTTTTAGTGATACAGCATCTAAACATAGCGACTGATGTCGTGAACGGACGTGTTATTGCAGAGCGGACAGTTTTTTCAACCTATTACGCAGTACCTATTCACCTACCACCTACGCAACCACAAGGTGTGTTGTTCTTAAACTGGGGGTTGAAATTGTTGTATCGGTCTCAAGACAGACATTTTGGAAGTAGTTTGCAAGGCCAACATCGACGTACTTATTACGGGCAAATACTGGCTATGGGGGTATCTCCCAAAAATTTATGATTAACCCTGATGAAGTAAATTATATTACGGTGCAGGGAAAAATAAACCCAGTACGCGGTAAGCGTTGATTTACGTCGTCGTTATCAAACAATCGTGAGCAAGTAACTTCTACGGGGTTGGGTGCCTCGGATCCCGTAGTCGAAACATATACAAGAGCACATCTAGCCTTTGGCAAAAGAAACGATGAGGAAGATAAAGAAACCCCAAGGGGGAGCTCTAAACAACCCCAGCTTCTAAAAGCTAGTGGGAAGTCAGACTCTGAGTCATCAAGTGATAACAATATTACTATTGTTGAAAATCGGAAAAGACTGTCAGGGGCACAAAGAAGGAAACTGAATAAGATGACCCGGCAGAAGATATTACAGGTTGAATCTGACTCTTCTCGAATCTAATGATGGTCCAATAATCCAAGTAATGAGTTGCACGTTTGAGAGGGGCGTTTTGATGCTGAAACTGGCATCACAATGCTGTGTTGATGTCCTCGAAAAACTAGTGGAGACGGCGAAAAGATGAAACTGGTAAGGAAAAGCGACATCCCTGTACTCATAAAAACATCTTTCTATGTCAGAGGATGGGCAAGTAAGGTAGCGTTAGAGCGCATACCCAGCGTCATTGGCAAACAAGATTCGAACCTTAAAGTGGGGAAGTGGGAAGTCTTCCACAGGAAAAATGATCCCGATGGTTCTCTCCTGGTTGTAGGCATAGATCCGTATTCCAGGGATAGCCTTGTCAAGACAAAAAGCTATCTGTTTATTGGGATGACTACCACAAACGACTCAAAGAATACAATAAAATCTAGACTGGCGAAACGTAACAGCGTCAACAGCATGTCTAAAATAAAAAAGTTCCTCTCAAAAACTCATATCCAAACCGAAACACTGGTGGATGAAACGGGTAAAAGGTTGGTAACTATAGATGATACCGTAAGGCTTTTGATGAAAAATCATTTTCCGAGTGGTAATGCTGGGCAAACAGAGGAACAGTTACAGACCGAAAATGTGATGCACCAAGTACCTATTACGGATGCTATGGTTAAAGAAGCAATAACAAGTAAGAAAGTTTCAGTCGGGTAAACCGACTAAGGTATACCCTCACTTTGTGAGTAATGTAATATTGAATATTACTCGAATTATTCTGTCAATTTGTGTGGGAGGTACCAGAAGGGGTTTATCAAATACACCTTTTTTTCGCTGAAGATTAGATACTTTAAATTCATTGCACTGTGCCGACTTATAAGCATTTATGTGCACTGGTATAAACGTTATGAGACATTAAATTGTGGTATGATTTGGGCATTTTGTGTGGGAGATACAAAATGGGTTGTGGAAATAACGCCAATTTTTCACAGGGCTATAGACACTATAAAAACATTACACTGTACAAAATTTCAAGTATTTTTATACACTGGTTTTAATGTTATAAGCTGTTAACTTTTGGTGCAAAAAGGTACCTTTGTGTGGGAGGTACCAAAAGGGGCGTGGCAACAACACCCATTTTTCCCTGGACTGTAGGCAGTATAAAAGCATAATACTGTACAAAATTTCAAGTATTTTTTTTACACTGTTACTAATGTTATAAGCTGTTAACTTTTGGTGCAAAATGGTGCATTTGTGTGGGAGGTACCAAAAGGGACGTGGCGACTTCGCCCATTTTTCTCGAGTTGATAGCGACTAATAAGCTAATACTATGTGTGGAATTTCAAAAGATTCGAATAAGTAGTATAGCAGTTATTAAAGAATCAATATTTCACAACATTTAAACCCCTTGTGGGGGAGGTACTAGAAGGAGTGGACCAATATGGCCCATCTTCGAACTTAGCCGGAGATAGAAAAAACCGATTGAGGTCAATCGGTTACTCCTTTCGAGAGTTATCGTGCGCACCAGCCAGCATACAGACAGACGGACGGACATTGCTCATTCGACTTAAAATGACCCAAAACGGATTTCCTCCGAACATACTTGGGGTCATAGGTCACTCCATCGACGTGTTACACTTTTTTCCGTAGCAAATGATATATACCCTCGTCACACTAAAGTGAGGGTATAAAAAGCTTCTCTCCTTTCAAGGCTGCGGGACCGGACGGAATATTTCCAGGGATTCTTCAGAATGAGGTGGATCTGGTATCAACTCATCTGGTTGGAGTTTTCACTGCATGCCTAACTCATGCATATACCCCAAAAAATTGGCAGGAATCAAGGGTGTTCTTCATACCCAAGCCTGGCAAGGCGAGTTATACGATCCTAAAGGCTTATCGACCTATTAGCATAACTTCTTTCTTGTTAAAAACAATGGAGCGAATAATTGACGACATGATCAAAAGTAAGATAGCCGATGACAAGATAATATTCAAGCAACACGTATATGTTAAAGGAAGATCAGTGGAAACAGCTCTACATGAGGTAGTACACCACATAGAATAGTCCGTCAGTGAAGAAATGTACACACTTGCTACTTTGTATAGACATTGAGGGCGCTTTTAACAACGTTCAGACCGATACACTTATCCAGTCCTTAGACGAGTTTCAGGTTGACCGGGCGTTGATAACCTGGATCAACAATATGCTAAGGAATAGGTGGATTATTTGTGGGTCATATGACGTACAAATCAGAGACAAAGTTAATCGTGGTATACCTCAGGGGGGCATTTTGTCGCCTCTCCTATGGGTTACGGCGATACACAGTCTCCTTAAAGCCCTCACCAATGAAGGGCTTAAACCATTTATAATACTTCTAAGGGGCACACATCCAAACCAACTATGCAGAAGAGCTGAGGAGACACTTAACATAGTTTATAACTGGGCACAACCAAGGGGATTAAATGTCTACCCAGACAAAACAGAAATATGTCTATTTACAAGGAAAAGGAAGCTTAATCTTTTTGCCGTGCCTCGATTCGTGGATAAGAATATTGCCATATCTAAAAAGGTAAAATACTTGGGAGTAATCAGAAATTGTACTGGGAAGATCATATTGAAGAAAGAGTTACAAAGGCCCACAGATGTTGGTCGTTGTGCAGAAGAGCTATAGGTTCAAATATGACACACTGGCTTTACATGAGCGTGATTAGACCAATAATAACCTACGCCTCTGTAGTGTGGTGGACATCTATGGACAAAAAGTACCACGTAATACCATTGCAAAAAGTGCAACGTATGTGCTGTCTAGGCATAAGCGGGGCAATTAGAACCGCACCAACAAGAGCGTTGGAGACTATACTGCACATCCAACCAATGGATATTCGTATAAAGTATGAGGCAGCCCTCACAGCAAGAAGTCTACAAGTGATGGGTGAATGGATAAATCGAGACCACAAGTCGTACCGTCAGAAGATATTACAACCACTGGTCGGTCATATTCAAACAACGGAAATCTCCGACCGCATTCCTGAAGTGCGGCTTACAGCTACCTGTGATTCGTTCGTGCCAGACAGACGCTACTGGGAAAAGGGAACACTAGCTCATGCGCCAGTGGGAACCAGCTGCTACACTGATGGGTCCAGGCTAGGAGGAAGGACGGGTCTGGGACTTTTTATTGATGAACCAGATGTCGAACATTACTTCCGCCTCCCAGACCATAACACAGTATTTCAAGCAGAAGTTCGAGCAATCACGGAGTGTGTTAACTGGCTCAGTAATACCACAAAGCCTAAATATGCCAACATATTCACAGATAGCAAAATGGCGATCAAAGCAATAACATCGGAAAAGGACAAATCCAGAAAAGCGTTAGACTACAAAAAACCATAAATAATTACTCAGTCCATGGTCAACTGCGTATTTTCTGGGTTTCGGGACACAACGGAGTGATTGGAAATGAACGAGCAAACAGCTTGGCTTCAAAGGGCAGAGAACTTCGAGCAATAAACTTGGAAACCTTTCGAAGCCACGAAGGATGAGGTGAAGCACTGGGCAGTGATGGCTCACAAAACTGTGTGGAATAGAGCAACTGTAGGAGCAACTGCAAAGATACTGTGGGGTGACACAAATTAGAAGAAAACAAGTAGAAGAAAACAAGTAAAACTAAAAAAGATCGAGATTAGTAAGATGATGAGTGTTCTAACGGGACACTCAAGCTTACAGGCACATCTTCATCGCATAGGACTAGCAGAAAACGACGAGTGCAGGGCATGCAGGGAAAAATATCGAAACGATGGAACATTTTCTGTGTCACTGCCCAGCTTTCACACATGCAAGATCCCGATTTTTCGGTTCCGACATATTGCCAGACTTGACTCATCTCAGAGGATATGACTGGAAGATACTGAGAAAATACTCGTACGTGTCTAGTACCGATTTTCAGTAACCCATGGGGTATAAAAGTCATAAATAAAAAGCGCACAACAGCCCGAACCACTGGCTTATGTGTATGTCCATGGACGTGAGACGTTTAAACGTCTCCTCTATTCAACCTAACCTAACATATAATAAGAAATATTAATTTTTGTGGGCAGAGCTAAGAATTTTCGTACCAGAATTTGGATCAGCTTCAAAATTGTACTGTTTTCATGTCGTCTTTAAATCGAAGTTTTTATTAGAATATCTTCAAGCATACGAAGTTTGGATCACAGTTTTAAAAGACAATCATGGCAACGCCGGGTATTTAAATGCCAGTTGATTATAAAAGTAAGGGCAATTGCCTAAGATATGAAATTTTCCTTCAAATCAAGTAAATTACATAACATAACATTTTCTGGAGTAATTTGGTATCCTAAACAAGAAAAAAGTATTTAAAAAGACTTTTATCGTATTTTTAATTCCAGTTTTCGTGGAATGTTGGTATTTGGACCTAATTTTTTGAAGTATAAGCTCGATAGAGCCGGGATGCGCCTTAAATTTAAGAGCTACAAATTGTGGAAATACATATCACTTTCACAAAGAAACAGAGGCTTAGTAATAATCGTTTTCCCAAAAAAAACTGTTTCTGCCCCATTTTTTCACTGGACTGTAGATACTATACAAGCATTACACTACAGAAAATTTCAGGTATTTGGATGCATTGGAATCAAAGATTTAAGTCGTTAACTTTTTGTGCAGAATGGTCCCTTTGAGTTGGAGGTACCAAAATGGACTAGGCAATAACGCCAATTTTTCACTGTACTGTAGATACTATAGAATAAATACATTGCATTAGGTATTTTTATGCATTGGTATCTACTTGATGTTGCAAAATGGTCCCATGTGGACAATAATGCCCATATTTCACTGGAATGTACATTAGCACATTGCTTTTGCAACTTTATCAAAAAATTAAAAATACATAGTCGTACACTATGACTTTTTGATAGAAAATAATTAAAATGGTATCGTTTTGACAATATTTTTCAAAAACCTCCCCCAAAATATAATAAAGTTAAAAACAAAATCACTTCAACGTAATTTTATTACGTTAAATAAGAATAAAGAATATCTGAAACAAACGACAAGTGGTACCTTGAAATATATATTATCGTAGCGTGTCCAATTTGGAGGTTTGTGAATTTGCAATAGTTTGGAAAACTGGATGATAGGAGAAAAATCAATTATAATTTCGTATTCCTTTCGTATAATTTTGCGATTTCCTTTCTATTTTTATGATTTTTGCGTGCCAGCAAAAAACGATTTTTTTAAATCTACTTTTTCTAATTTTTTAACTGCTGCTACTCAACCACTATTTCTACGTTAAAGAGACATTTCCAACATTTGTAGCAATCATAATTGCCTTAAACTTAACGGACACAAAAATTTTTGTTGTTGCATAGTGTTATCTTAAATTTATTTAATTTTGTTCTTCAAACAATGACAAATTAAATCTTTAGTTTAAGGGCAATAGTGTCTTTAGTTTCGGGTCAAATGTTTTCTTTGCATGTGAAGTTACCATACGACGATTTATGCCATACAATAAATTGTCATAATATTTGTTTTTTGAATTATTATAATAAAAAGATAATTTATGAACGCAAACAGATTCGCTATAATTAAAATACATAACGTCAATTTAAAAATAAAAACAACTTTTCTGTTTTAAATAAAATTATTTTGCCCATATACATTTGTCTGAGAACCATTTTAGACATTCTTCAATAACGTTTGATTTTTATTCAGTATGTTGCAGATGAGAACCGAGTTTGGCTTATGCTTTATGAGCTTCATGAGCGTTCATTTCATCGGAGAAATGCAGAAGAAGCCCAACTGGAAGTAGTATCATACAAGAACGCAAACGTCAAGGGTAAGCATTAAAGGCAATTTACTTATACATATATACATATTCAATGGCTTTAATTTCTCACTATCCAACTATTTGACGAAAAACATGTAATAATTTTCTTAGCCAAATTGTGGAACATGAAATTGTTTTTTAGTGGCAAACACGACTTTTGGTGAAATGTATTTAGGTAAATACGATTTATGTATAAAATATGCTAAGAAGTCCTCCACGAAAGAAAAATTAACAGCCTGTTCCTCTATGTCGAACGAAAGTGATGCGAAAGAAAAACAGCTGATTTTAGACCTATTAAAAGGTATCAGAACGACAAAGAGAATGCAAACATACTGGCTGATGCCAGTTTGTAGGTCTTAAGTCAGCTGTTCGTTCGCGTCGCTGTCGTTCGACATACAGAAACAGGTTGTAATTATGCGCAAATGAAATTTTATACAGCGAGTGAGAAACATAAAAGTGGATGAAGACCTTATTGATGAAAAGGTAGAACATAATTACCAGTTCAAAATTCTGGATGATTCTGTGAGCAGTCTGACGAGTGAATAGGATAATGTGATTGAAATCCAGTGACGACATACTATTGCAGAAATTCCTGGAATCGGTTTCCGGCTATCTAAAAGGTAAGCATATCGTCGTTCCGATGTTATCTTCACGTGTCTCCAACAATTTTTTTTTGCGAAATCGTCTTTTAAGTTTCAACTGTTTATATAAAACAAGTAGAAAGTTTCAGTCGGGTAAACCGACTAAGGTATACCCTCACTTTGTGAGTAATGTAATTTGGAATATTACAATACTTAGGGCCTGTTTCTGTAACTTATTTTCGTTCGTTTACGGAGAACGATCAAAAATCTCTCAACTATTACTTGAATTCTATAAAACAAAGGTTAAAAATATTTTAGGTACGAGCTCTTTACGTGCTTTTCTATAGACACACCGAATTATAAACTGCTGTGACTTATAGATTTCTCGGAATAATTGAGTGATTTTTGATCGTTCGCCGTAGACGAACGAAAATAAGTTACATAAACAGGCCCTTAATCTGCCAATTTGTGTGGGAGGTACTAGAAGGGGTTTATCAAATACACAGGACTGTATGTACTTTAAAAGCGTTACACTGTGCAGAATTTTGTAGTATTTTTGTGCATTGGTACTCACGCTATCCGCTTTTAGCTTTTTTCACAAAATGGTACATTTGTGTGGGAGGTGTAAAAACGGGCGTGGCAATAACGCCCAGTTTTCACTGGACTGTACGCACTATAAAAGCATTACAAAATGGTCCCTTTGTGTGGGAGGTACCGAAAGGGGCGTGGTAACTTTTCCCATTTTTGTAGGTACTATAAAACCATTACACTGTACAAAATTGCAAGTCTTTCTATGCACTGGTATGCAAGTTATAAGCTGTTAACTTTTGGTGCAAAATAGTACATTTGTGTGGGAGGTACCAAAAGGGGCATGCCAATTACACCCGTATCTCACTGGACTATAGGTGCTATAAAAGCATTACACTGTACAAAATTTCAAGTATTTGCATGAAGGGATATTATAGTTACACCCAGGAAAATAGTTGGTTGGAATTCGATTGTAACAATAAAAAAATAGTACTAGCAACAAAATGTATATTGCCTACACCGTCTGTCGGTTGTATTTATATATAAATAGTTGAAACAACAATAATAACATGGATACGATCAAATAAAAATGCTTGCAACTAAATCTATGGTTGTATCAATCGAATTAAGATTGTTTCTTTTCATTGACACTCGTTTAGTCCAGATTTACACTAGGCAAGTTTTTTCAGCAGCTTATCATCAAATTCTCTTTTCAACTTGCACGAAGAACTCAAATGTTCAGGGAGAGTTTTTCCCCCTCTTGCCGACTGCCTCTCTCTCCAACAAAACGCCGATGATCTGCTGAACATTCAGCCAGTGTAAATCGGGACTTTGTTGTGGTTACCAATTTTAAACTTTCATTGTAGTACCATATGATCGATTTTTGGTTGTGACAACCAATGTTTTATTCTTGACAACAGAAATTGTATCAATAGACCAACGATTATTTTTGCAACGAATAATTGGTTACTACAACAAAAAAAATATTAATAAATAATCGTTTCTTGGTTATCCCAATAATTTCCCAAGTTTAGGAGTCAGTCGCCGCCTGTCGTAGCGAATGGACGTATTATAGCAGAGCGGATAGTTTTTAACCTATTGCGCAATACCTATTCACCTACCTACTACGCAACCACGTGGTTTGTTGTTTTTAAAGCGTAGGTTGAACTGGATGCATCGGTCTCTGGACAGAAATTTCTGAGCTCAGTCTGGAAGGCCTATATCGACGCACCTATTACGGACTAATACTGGCTATGGGGGTGTCTCCCCTAACCAATTTATGATTAAACCAAAAAAGACGAAGGAGATTACGGCGCAGGGGAGGGAAAACCCAGTGCCGGCGACAAGCGTTGATTCACACACGAGTCATGTGTCGTCGTTATCGAACAATCGTGAGCATGCAACTTCTACGAGTTTTGGTGCCTTGGATCCCGTAGTCGATAATGAAACAAGAGCACATCCAGCCACAGGCAAAACAAATGATAAGACAGATGAAGCAGAACCCAGCTGGGGCTCTAAGCAACCCCAGCCTTTAAAAGCCAGTGGGGACTCTGACACTGAATCATCAAATGAAAACAATATCCGTATTGTTGCTAACTCAATTAGACTGTCAGGGACACAAAGAAGGAAACTGATTAAGTTGAACCGAGAGAACCTATTACGGGATGAACCTGACAATTCTACCTCCAACACAAACATGGAGGCCGGTAAAAGAGTCAGGTCTCCCGAAGAACATAGCGCTGTGAAAGTGACTAAGAAGAAAAAGGGCTCGCCGTTTTCCAGTATTTCGGAGAAGCCTAACGTAGCCACACAAAAGGAAGTCTCTAGTCTGGGTCATTCGATCGTGGGCGGTAAAGTTGATCCAGTAACGCAGGTCAAGTCAACCAAATCATCCGTTAAGGATGAGGCTTTAAACAAAACGACTCATCCTTAACGGACAAAATTGAAAGCAGTAGTGCATCTGGCAGAACAGAATCCCCGAAGACCAAAAGAGTAACTTCGAAGATTTGGTCTATACTAGGGTAGCGGAGTACGTCCTCGAATCTAAGGATGAACCACCAATGAGTTGCAAGTTTGAGAGGGGTGTTTTAATGCTAAGGCTGGCATCACAACGCTGCGCTGGTGTCCTCGTAAAACTTGTGGATAGCTTCCCCTCACCTTGGGACGGCGCAAAGCTAAAATTGGTTAGGAAAAGCGACAATCCTGAACTCATAAAAACGACCCTATATGTTAAGGGATGTCCCAGTAAGTTCTCATCAGAGTATATACTCGACATCATTGGCAAACAGAATTCAAAACTTTCCGTGAGAAAGTGGGAAGTCTTCTATAGGAAGGATGATACCGAGGGTACTCTCCTCGTGTTGGGCATAGACCAAGAACAATCTTGTCATGGCGAAGGGCATGGCGTACTTCTTGATCTGGACAGTCTTTTTCAAAATTGGAAAGGTCCCGATTGGCAGGACAGATGAATCGAGTCCAAATATACTGTCTGAAGAAGCAAACACTGGTAATGAAAGGATGGAGACAAGTGAGACACTGCCAAAAACTGATGTGGAAGTAGTCAATAACACCACCAGTTCACCAATAGTACCGCCACTTTTGCAGGAAGTTCCCAGCAAAGGAGGTGATCAAAATAAAAAGAGCCACAAAACAATGAGGAAGCGACAAAAAATAACACCGCCTCCCAAAATTGTCGATTGGAAGATGGTGTAATAGGTAATGAACGAAAGGAGGAGAATTACCCACTACCAAATAATGAGCGGGTGCCACAAGATAGGATAGACTCCCAAAAGAAACTTTTACTGGAAAGACAATGATTGAGGTCATCCAGATAAACCTCCACCGGAGCGAGACAGCATCCAACGCTCTGATGGACATCATTAATAAAGGCAGGGTACATATTGCTTTGATCCAGGAACCATGGACAACTAGCAACAAGGTTACTGGATTAAACCATGTGAACTACAACCTTTTCTACGCTAACACAGGTACTCGTCCAAGGACTTGTATTTTGTGCCGTAAAAAATTATGCTTTATTTTCTCTCCAGAGTTGTCAACATCGGACGCAAAGGTGCTGAGGCAAGGTAATTGAAATATGTACCTGGCCTCAATATATATGTCATTCGATGCGCCGACATTGCCACCTACGCCGGAATTACAACGTCTGGTGAGGTAATCAAAACACACAAGTAATGAGTTATTAGCTGGATGTGACGCCAACTCCCACCATATCGCTTGGGGTAGTACTAACACCAATAAAAGGGAACACGCCCCTATCGAATTTTTGAATACAAATGACCTCATAACTCTAGGCAACACTGCAACCTTTGTTAACAAAATTAGGGAAGAAGTATTAGATATAACGATATGTTCAGAAAATCTTATTGATGAGATCCATGAGTGGAGGGTTTCGGATGGACACTCCTATTCAGACCACCGTTATATAAGGTTTAATATTGCACGGCCACCGCCAAACCCAATTAGTTTCGGTAATAAGGCTAAGACCAACTGGACTAATTTCGGAAATCTACTTAGAAATCGATTGGGACAGCCTACACGCGATTATCTATGTGCAGAAGACATTGATATCAATGTGAAGAAGATTACCGAGGCTCTTGTAAAATCATTCGAAAATGGTTGCCTACTTCGAGAAAGAAAATCTGCTCGATTGGCAAAGATGTCCGCAGACTTTACAACAGAGCTCGACATAAAAAACAATCAGTATATTTGGACGACTACCACAGAAGACTCAAAGAATACAATAAAATCATTAGATCGGCGAAACGTAACTCCTGGAGACTTTTCTGTGAACAGGTATACAGCGTTAACAGCATGTCTAAAATGAAAAAGCTCCTCTCAAAAACTCATGTCCAACCGAAACACTGGTGGATGAAACGGGTAAAAGGATGGAAACTGTAGAGGATACCGTAAGGCTCTTGATGAAAACTAATTTTCCGACTGGTAATGCTGGACAAACAGGGACAGTTACAGAATGAAAATGTATTGCATCAAGTACCTATTACGGATATAACAGATGGTATGGTTAATGAAGCGATAAAAAGTTTATCTCCCTTTAAGGCTGCGGGACCGGATGGAATGTTGCCAGCACTTCTGCAGAATTAAGTGGATAAGGTATCAACACATCTGGCTGGAGTGTTCACTGCATGCCTAACCCATTCTTATACCCCAAAAAAACTGGCAGGAATCAAGGATGGTCTTCATACCAAAGGCTGGCAAGGCGAGTTATACGACCCCAAAGGCTTATCGACCCATTAGCCTAACTTCTTTCCTGTTAAAAACAATGGAGCGAATAATTGATAATATGGTTAAAAGTAAAATAGGGTATGACAGGCTAAAATTCAAATAACACGCCTATGTCAAAGGAAGATCAGTGGAAACAGCTCTGCATGAGGTATTGCACCACATAGTAAAGAAATGGATACCCTTGCTGTTGGAATAGGCATTTAGGGCGCATTTAACAATGTACAGACCGATACACTTATTCAGTCCTTAGACGAGTTTCAGGTTGACCGGGCGCTGAAAAACTGGATCAACAATATGCTAAGGAATAGCTGGATTATTTGTGGGTAATATGACGTAAAAATTAGAGACAAGGTAAATCGTGGTATACTCAGGGGGGTATTTTATCGCCCTCTTCTATGGGTTACGACGATACACAGTCTCCTAAAAGGGCTTTCATCCAAATCTATTATGCAGAAGAGCTGAAGAGGCACTTAACATAGCATATAACTGGACACAACCAAGGGATTAAATGTTAACCCAGACAAAACAGAAATATGTCTATTTACACGGAAAACGAAGATCCCACGTTTTACCCGGCGATCGATTCCTGAATAAGACAATTGCTATAACTAAAAAGG